>OU618549.1:22275275-23651604 GCA_914829495.1 Eilema sororculum
TTGAACACTTTAAGCAAATAAATGAAAATAAAAATAAAATACTTACCGAATTAAGCCACCTGTACACATTTGGCCCTTGTCGGCTTAGGTGAAGACTCACCCTATAAAAATCTCAGCTGTAGCTGAGTTGCCACTTTTTGAAATCGTTAGTGGTTTATTCACACACTGTAGGTATGGGTGAGGTCTACGCCCAAATTTAGAGGTGGTCAACTCAGCAAACTAATATTTGTAACGTGTTCGCAACTGTTTACAAGTATTTTGTGCTTATATTTTAAAGTGTCTTTAGCTAATTAAAAAGACATACCTAATCGATTTCTTTTATTTAAATTAATAAAAAAAAACCAATGAGGAGATAGAAGGGGCGTACAAGCAAACCCCGAACCTAACGACATAATAATAAATAAGTTGGATAGATGATATTGCTTGATCGACATATCTTGGACCAAAAACGTGATCAAAATATGATCTACTAGCTTTTGCCCGCGGCTCCGCCCGCGTGGATGTCGGGTATCGCGACCAAACATAGCCTATGTCCTTTCTCATGGTCTAATCTACCCCTATACCAAATTTCATCAAAATCAGTTTAGTGGTTTAGGCGTGAAAGCGTAACATACAGACAGACAGACAGACAGACAGAGTTACTTTCGCATTTATAATATTAGTAAGGATTACAGAACAATCTGTTTTTTTTAGGTCCAAGAATTATATGAATCGAGCTATACTGGAATTGGCATTCTGATAACGAGTATACTGTATCCGGTATCGCACATTGGCTTGCGTTGACCCAACGTATACAGTTGTCTTTAAACAATTCTGCTTTTTTTCACATACCCTCACAATTTTTTATTTTATAACTGAAAGACAGTGTTCCGCGTTCCGCCTACTTAACCCGGTGTATAAATACCCTCTTTCCGAATATAATCATAGAAGGTACTTACATTCAAGTATCTTTCATATCACATCTTACATTGTAACGCGAGAATGTGACATAGTTCACTGTCTATTTTAGTTAAAGACATACGTGCATAACGTCTTTTTACGGTTCAAAACACAACATTTTCAACGCCTTTTAACTTTAAACACAAAAAAAATGTCAAAATCGGAACGAATTTTATACAACATGATTCCTTCAATCGCGAAGGAACAAGGTTTTGATGACTACGAAATGAAAATTGACGCAATATCAAGCGGAGGTGCCAACTATCAAACTACTCTTCATACCATAACTATCACAGAAGGTGACAAGATACTACACCTGTTCGCAAAAATCGCTGCAATAGGTAAAATGTTACGGATACAAGGCCCAAAAGTGTACGAAACAGAAATCTTTGCGTACACAGAATTAATCAAAACATACGAAAAATTGGAAGATAAACATCAGCTCTCAAAAGAACATAGGTTATCAATACCCACATTCTATGGATGTCATGATAAAGAGTATGAAGAGACTATCGTTTTGGAGAACCTTGTTATGAGTGGGTACCAGTCTTATGATAGATTCAAGTCTATAGATTGGGAGTATTCCCAAGCTGCGGTAAGTCAGTTGGCGAAAATGCACGCGCTATCGTTCGCGTATAGCGAATATCATGAAAAAGAGTTTCTAAAGACTGTTGAGGATAGAAAATTTAAGTGGAATGTCGACAATTGGTCGCAGCATTACAGTGAGGTTATCAGTAAAGCTGTGAGTGTCACTTGGAACCATAATCAAGACAAATTGGAAAGATATTTCAAAGACTTTCATAAGGATACGTTTGAAGGGTATTATGTTAGCAAACGGAGGACTGTGTTGGGACACGGGGATTTCAGGCCCAATAATATGATGCACAAGATTCGAGATGTAAGTTTATCATCTTTTCTATCGAAACCCGCGCGTCCTGCGTAGCAGCTGCGTTTACTACCGCTACTCCGGGGGCGAGTCGGGGACACCGTTGTCCCCCCTCCCGAGGTGGACCAGACCGTAAGGGATGGCCCTGGGTCAGCTGGGGTGCCAGGTATATGTCGATGACAACCTCACCTCCGGCCTAGCACCACGACCCACAGTCGGCGTGCGGTTTTAGTCGGTTCGAGTCCGACATAACCTCCCCTTCCGGCTCCGGCAGGGGGGTATCCGAGGGGAATTCCGCACGGAAAAAAAAAGAAAAGGAGGCTGTCGATTGACGATTAACTGTAATTTAGCCAATTTCCAACTGGGAGGTAAATACTGTTTTTTGAAAATTCTTAATGCAACTTTCTTAACCAAGTATCGCATGGGAGAAGTCATTGACCAAATTTAAACGTAGTCCGGGGACTACAAATTAATGCCTCGAGCAGCCTCGGAATTGCTTTGTTATAGACTTAGGACATTTGGAAAGCAAAAATGTTTTTTCATGGCTAGAGACGACTACTTACCCCTCAAATACAAAAGTTATGAATACTATAACTAAATCTTTGAATAATAACGTAGCTATTAAGGCCAAGACTTAATTGACTCAAACTCTCTCCGGCTTTGTAAAATAACGGTATAAGGATATTGATAAATACCTACTATTTATTAAAATAGTACCTACTTACAACACAAAATTGAAACACCTTGTAATTTATAAAAGGTTTGGACAATCAATCAATATCGTGTCTCGTGACATCCATCGGTGTCAATACTGTCAGTAGTACGAAATAAACATTACACACCATAAAATAATATAATATAGGTAGGTATGCCAATTTTATTTATAAGACAGGAGGTTTATTCCTTGCGTCAGAAAATAAAACTGCTGTGTGAACATACAGGCCCAAGTCGCGAGAGAAACTGGAGAAGCATTGGTTTGATGAACAATGACGCTAATTCTGTTGTGAAAAACTAACTAAAATACGCTAATAATCTCTAAAATGGTACCTATCATACAAATAGTTTTGACATAACAGGATTAGCATCAATGTATAATTGTAATACTTAACGTAAGTGCTATATCAATAACACGTATAGCGCATATCGAGTACATTTTGATAGTATGCCTGTAACTAAACATAAGTAATACCTGAAATATTGGTCAGTTATGTACACCATTAAACACGGAAATAGGTCAACATTATCGCTCCCCTATTACCCAGAGCTTGGGTAGGTAATATCTTCCGGTTTTGCAAGATGCACGACATCAAGCAATTGAGAAGAAGCGGACATTGTCAAATTGAACAATAGATCATTCTACCATCTTATATCGTGACCCCAGTGACGTTATAAAATATACTCTATTTGGTACGCTTATTATGGGTGTCTTTTAAAGATAGCATGGGGTGAAGCAGCGGTGGACGAGCTCTAATGCACCAATAATAATAGATATAAATATATGAATTCCTCAATATTCTACACAACGCTATCTAGCCCCATGGTAAGCTTAACTAGCTTGTGTTATGGAATCTAGAATGCGGATAAACATACTTAGATACTTTTTTTTTGTAAATACATACTTATTATACATAGAAACACCCATACCCATGCAAATAGCCATATTCATGCATACAAATATTTGCACTGAGCGGGGATCGAACCCGCGCCTCCTGCGTGGCAGTCGCATTCACTACCGCCACGCCACAGAGGCTGTAAACCAATCCATGCGCACCAGGGCCTCGTTTCTCTGGCAACTTGCCAAGCTGGATATTTAGTAGCTAGGATTCCAATCTGGGATCCTCTCCGTCGGCCTACTACATATAGTTACCGGCTCATATATGACCCCAGTGACGTCACAAAATATACTCTATGTACGCTGTACTGGCAGTACCCACGCGTTTTCTGGGTGTTTTTTAAGGATAGCATGGTAGTGGAAGAGCTCAAACCCATCAGCTATATTATAATAAAACAATCTACGTGCGCCTCTCTTTCTCCCTCGACTTGCTAAACTTGTAATGTAATGGTTTTCTTGATTTCCAGGATGGTACAGTGGACATCAAAATCGTTGACCTCCAGACCCTACAGGGGGCTAGCCCAGTGGTGGACCTGCTATACTTCATCTTCACGGGGTCTGACGAGCAGTTCCGAGCGCAGTATTACGACAAGCTGATAGATCATTACTACTCGGAGCTGGAGGCCGCCATGAGGAGGCTACACCTGGATCCTGAGAAGGTGTACTCTAGGGCTGACTTTGAATATGAGTTGGAGGAGGTAAGTTTCCCCCTGGAGGGAGATACTCTAAATAATGGAGGTTGTGAATTTCACTGAAATGGATCATTCCTTTATTTTTGTTAAAGAAACTAAATTGCATGCGCAAAGTGCCCCGTACCCGGGGCTAGATGGAGACGCCGAGGTCCCCACAACCCGAAGGAGGCCATCCCGAAAGAGATGGTCCTGGGTTTGCCGGGGTGCGAGAGATATGCTTTAGGCAATCCCATCCGGCAACCAAAGACCCAAGACGGCGTGCGTTTTAGTCGGTTCGAGTCCGACATAACCGGCTCCGTGGGGGTGGTATCCGTGGGGATTATTAGCACGATAAAAAAAAGGCTCTATCATAAGAATCAAATCTCTGTAACAAACATGGTTAATTAAATGATCTTCAGTATTTAGAGTAGATGCTTCCCCTGCAGGTAAAGTTAAAATCTTCTACCCTGTATTTAACTAGCTATTACTCGTGACTCCGCCCGCGAAGTATTCTGATCCCGTTCCTGCTGCACGTTCAGTTCAGTTGACCGTCTTACTCTAGCTTCACGTGTCATATTTCGAACTCACGTTGCACCCCTTTATCCCATATAGTGTGCCCGTAATTTAGTATATTTAAAAAAGATTACTGCTCCGCTCCCTTAGATATTAGCGTGATAATTTTACTCAGTGATTATGTGACAATTTTATTGACAGGGTAGGTATAAAGGCATGTTCTGAACAGTAACTTTTATTGAAGTACACTTCATGAGTACCATTGATCGCAGAACTATTAGGTACAAAGTAGTTATAAAATTATCTGCTAATACCCCCTAATAACAGCCTGTACGTAAGACGAAGAACTAAATAAATATCACTATGTACATCTACAGACAATAACAAGAATATTTTCCTCGTACAGTCAGCTTCCAAACGAGCTTGATTACAAAGTCTCAATATTATCTGAAAACCAAGGCGATAAGATCATTTTGAGTACTTTGTTCATCAATATGGATTTGATGCCGAATGTACCTACAATGTATTTACCACAGATATCCGAGTATTTACTTAACAGAAGTATTAGAACTTGTCCCACTCAAAGTCTGTAGACGCGATCACCATAAGTGTTATTTTATAATTTCACAACTACCGGCAGCTAAATTCTTGCCATGAAATTATATTTTTTCTACCTCCATTTTTTACCCACGACGCGTGACGGAACGATGACGGTATATGCGTTTGGGGTGAGAGGATGTTTGTGTTATTTGTGCAAATCCATGTTGCCATTTTCTCCGAAACTACCAATAAAATTTTGATCCAGTTTTTTTTTTAATTGGAGCTTGTTCTTAGATAGGTGTTACAATGACAACTCAACAGGGGGCGCTACAGCAAGCATTTTTAATGCAAATCACACAATTCTCCAAAAATACTAGTCCGATTTTGATGCAGTTTTGAATTATTAGTTTGAGTATGATTGGTGCATGTTCTTAGATAGGTGTTACGGTGACAACCTACTAGGGGGCGCTGCAGTAAACATTTTTTGAATTATTTTTTATACGTCGTGGGTTTTTCCAAATTTTTAATTTTATTACTTGTTATCAAAATAAATACCTACATCACATTTTTTTTTGTTTCTTTAGTTCCTTTCGGAATAGGCTAAGGTACTATGACCATGCTGGCTTGTCATTAGTTTATAATTGTTTTCTTCTTTGAAATGATTGTGAATGATAGTAATGATGATGAGTAGATGATGTTGATGATGATGATGATGACGGTGAATGAAAGTTGTGGGGGCTTTATTAAAAGGTCCCTGGGGAAATTTGGATTGTACAGGTACAATTCACTGTAATATGCCACTTTACGTAATGGCTAAAAATCCACCATTTTTATACATATAAACTCGAATTCATACCAATTTCGGAAAATAAATTAATACCGCGATGCTTCCTCTACCTACGCTTACCCGCCAAAAAACCGAGCGCACATCACAAAATTACTTTTGTGGTCTAGATAGCGGTGTGTAGTCATCAGCTGTTTTCATTATTATGTGTACTAAAATAAAACTTTTTGAAACTAATATTCATACAAATTGATTTCAGAAACTCCCATTCGGCCTAACAATCGCTGTGTTCGCGCTACCGGTCGTGACAGTAGACGTGGAGCACGCGCCCAAGGTCAATGAGGATATGGATATGTCCGCCTTCTCCGTTGAGAAGACCAGCGATTTATTCACCGAACGACTGAACGGAGTGGTGAATGACTATGTCAAATGGGGAATACTCAAATAATTTCAAATGGGGAATACTCAAATAATTTAAAATGGGGAATGCTCAAATAATTTCAAATGGGGAATGCTCAAATAATTTCAAATGGGGAATGCTCAAATAATGTCAAATGGGGAATACTCAAATAATTTCAAATGGGGAATACTCAAATAATTTCAAATGGGGAATACTCAAATAATTTAAAATGGGGAATGCTCAAATAATTTCAAATGGGGAATACTCAAATAATTTCAAATGGGGAATACTTAAATAATTTCAAATGGGGAATACTCAAATAATTTCAATTGAGAATGTTCATATAACTGACTTATAATTATTTTAGTTTTATTGTCTTTTTTTCCCGATTATTATTATGATGTTGATAAATAATATTAAGTTGTGTTGTCGTTACTGTGTATAATATAGAAATGAAATAAAATTCAAAATGGAGGATTTTGGCGCCAAAATGTATGTATTAAAAAAGTTCAGCAGTCGGATTATAATTATTGGTTTTGTAAATAATTATTTTGGTAAGGAATTGCGTGTAGTTTAGACATTGCAGATACGAATTCCATACAATTGATTTTGATCTTCCAAATAGGCTAGATTTTTCCATAGTAAACCCTGTATAATTGTTACATCTTGGGAGCCCAATTAATACCTGACATTAAAGTTATAATTAATAGTTTGTATAAACCTGGTAAATCTTCTCTTTTTAAGTTACAAAGACGCTATCGTAGAGGTGAACATAGAAAATCTAAGAATTCATGTCTCAGCTGCCAAACATCGAGAAATCTTAGTAACAGGACCCCGATTTTGCTAAATTGACAATCACTGTTACGCCACAGACACTGCAAAAAATTCCATTTCATTTTAGACTTAACTGTTTGCTTTAGCAGAATCGAGGTCCAGAGGTATTTCAACGCAATGGTGACCTCAGAATAATTATTGTCAATGACAGACTTTTCTTCCATGTCCAAAACCCTCCTAACCAGGTTTCACTGTAGATACTTGGGAGGCAATGATGTTTCATAAACTGTAGATATGCAGAAACATGGCCGCTTTAAAAAATGGCGCGAACACTACATATAAAAAAAATATAGGTTCTTAATAATACGTCAATATTATTAATTTATAAGAATTATATTATTATTTAGTTTAATAATATTATTATTGTTACTAATTAATTTAGTGAAGACGTTTTTTTGGTAGCGCACTGTCGCGTCTCTGCTTAGTGGAAGAAATGGTGACCATTTTGGTCTTCATTTCTTTGTTGACATTTTCGAGTGTGAACGACATATCTAGAGTTTATAAAATATCATTGCTTGGGATATATTTTTGATACCTCGGCCTGGAACAAGTATTTTAGTTTCATAGAAAATGTAAGATAAGATTTACCACTCTTCTAATTCATATTCTTTCGTCTTTATTGTATACGCGCTCATTGGCGTGCTTTCTTCTAGAAGCTCAGTACTCTTAAACCATAATAGATGAAATAGTGATTGTATTGAAATTTTATTAAGAATTGACAAAAATAGGTATTCGGTAATTGACCTTCAAGTTGAGAGAGAAATTTAGATTATTTAGAATCAAATCATATCACTGTAATTAATATAAGTAGATAATAATAACAATTAATGTAAGTTAAAAGACAATTTGTTGATTGAACACGAGGATTTACCATATTATTGTAGGATTAGAATTATTGTTACCATATTATTGTAGGATTAGAAATATTGTTACCATATTAGTGTTGGTGATATATTGTAGCAGTCGTGTTTTATTATTATTAGGAGTTAATTTATGATTATTAATTTGAATTAAAATACAAAGAAAATAAAAATAAAGACCTGTGTATTTGCAAATATGTTGTAGGATTATGCTTTTAGAAACTTACAGACAATTATTGATTTTTTTATACTTTTACAAGAATTTATATCTAAGTCTTAATCATTGAATCAAATAATGTGATGTTCAATTTTTATCTGACGCATGGGGTGATGGAATGATAATAATAAAATATATAGTTAATAGAGGAAGTGTTTTGTTTTCTTGCACGAGCTAAGCGATGGATGGATGACAGTGCATTATGTATAAGTAGTGCTGCGTAGAATGTCCTAGAATATTCTTGATAGTGGGCTGGTACTCCGAGAAGGAAGCTTGCATCTCAGAGTCTCTTCTGTCAATTAGTAGATTACCGCCTTGCTGTTGATGTTGACTTGGAGTGCGAAGATATCAGTCGTCTTTGTACATCCCTAAAAGTTAGCTTACCACCCATGTTATAACTTAGATAGAAATATATTTGAAATCACTCTCAGGAATATACCGGGTGAAAAGGGAATGCTCGAAGCTGAAAGCCCCTAGTAGTACTCCAGGTAGGTACCTAGCTTACATAAAAAAACGATTTGGACAAAAAATATTTTACTTGTCTTTTTTTTGCATGATTTTTTGTTTTTGTTTTATATAGGACACGTCAATTTGACTTCACCTCGCCGGATGCTAAACAAAGGCAAAGTTTCGGAAAGAGTGTCACCATCGGAAACATGTACCATGTTAACAGTGGTGGCACTCAGCTTGACGGCCTCGTTAGATGCCTTTTCACGCCCCGCTTAAGAGTCCGTACTACCTCAAATGACATAGAATAAACGTGTATAATATCAAAAGTTCTAAAGCATGGACTTTTTAATTCATTTGTGGTAAAGTTGAGGATATATACTAATGTTTATGTGTGGCAAAAACATGATTACGTAAAATTTTCTTGATAGAAAACCATTGCAAAGTTACCTCTAAACCGTACAAATAAAACGATATTATGGATTAATTACGCAAAATAGGATCACTAAACTTACACAATAATTGCAGTTTAGTGGTTAAGAGACATTATGTGTTTCAAATTTTACAAATATACATTGGTTTCTGCGTAACTAGCAAATATCTAAATTTTTACTCAAGCGATACCATTAAACTTAGAACCGCCCTGCCGCCCGGCCTCCTCCTCAGTGTTGCTTCGGCTATCATACGGGGAGCTTGTGTCGCACGCGCTCTGCGCAGACGATTACGATAGACGATACGAAAGTATTCAAGTACCTATCTTTTGGCAGGCGAAATGGGTAATAAAGTAAACTGAAAGAGGAAAAGTGTATGTTGGCGTAAAAAACATTAAAACATATGTATTATGTAGGCAGCCTCTGTGGCGTGGTGGTAGTGCACGCGACTGCCACGCAAGAGGCGCGGGTTCGATTCCCGCTCTGTGCAAATATTTGTATGCATGAATATGGCTATTTGCATTGATCTGGGTGTTTCTATGTATAATATGTATGTATTGATGATGATTCCGTGATGGTGGTATCCGTGGGGATTTTTCGCACGATAAAAAAAAATGGCGTCAGTGAACGCGACTGCTACGCAGGAGGCGCGGTTTCGATCCCCGCTCAGTGCAAATATTTGTATGCATGAATATGTCTATTTGCATTGGTCTGAGTGTTTCTATGTATAATATTTATGTACATACAAAAAAGTATCTAAGTATGTTTATCCGCATTCTAGATTCCATAACACAAGCTAATTAAGCTTACCATGGGTCTAGATAGCGCTGTGTAGAATGTTGTGGAATATTTATTTATTTATTATTATAGTAAGTATCTAATCTACCTACCTAAGTAGCTTATACTGTACATAACAATTTGCAATAGGTACTATATTAGTAGAAAGTAATAAATAGGTCAGTAAAAACCTACCTATTTCAAAAATTTGGATTGAAATAGGCATACCTGCCTATGTATCGACAAAAATAATCTTGCAGTAGCAGCCCAAGTCTTTCAGGCAGGTCCTGCCTACTACATGTCGCTCACTGCGACGACGCGACGGACGACGCGGTTGGGCGACTCAGATCCGAAAGTCGAAGTGTTGTAACTCCAACTTCTGTAGGTTAGGTTAGAACTGTGACCCCAACGCATGAGCCGAGCGAGCGTAGCGAGCGTGCCGCAGCAGCGGACGGCGAAGTGCCAGATCGGGTTATGATAGGAACGAGACCGTCGGGTCAGGTTAGGAAGAGGGTTACGTTCGGAACAAATTTTTGAAGTTTCTACCTAACCCGCGACCGGGTCAAGTTTTCGGGTCAGTTTCGGAATAAACGGAATATTTCTGTAAATACATGAGTACCTACCAACCCGAATGATCATAATATAAATATAGCAGTAGTTAGGTACTACTACCATACGTATTCCTATATTTATTATAGACAGTACGTAATTATGAATTTCCATTCATCTGTTTCTATTGAAGGGTCATCGCCCTCTGTGGGCTCAGCAATCTAGCCACATTACTGGCCGTCAGATTCTCTGCCCATACGGGGGCCCCGTATAGGGCCATACTTCGCACGATCCCCAGGTACAGTCTCCTGCAGGGAGCGTTGGGTCTCCTGATGTTGGGCATCAGCCGCGCGAGTGTGGCTGATGCCCCCCTCAGTTTTGGGACCAAACTTCGGAATTGATGTCCGAAGTTCCACCGGCCATCGAGCCCCAGATACTTCATCGAGGGCTCGATGCCGATGCTGACACCCCCTATCTGTAGGCTGGATCCCGCAGGTGGCTCCATCCGAGGTCCGTGGAAGCACCGAGCCTCGGACTTGTGAAGAGCGACCTCGAGACCCAGCCGCCGTGTCTGACCCACGACTTGAGCAACCCCTGCCGTGGCCTTTAGTGCTGCGTCTCGGTGCGCTGCTCCCCGCGCCGTAATTATGGTGTCATGCGAACCGGACGTCGGAGGTCGCAGAACGACCTCCGTCCTCTATGAGCGCTGGCCTGAGGGTGACCGGTGGAGCCGCCTGTCACCCTAGCAGAAGCAGGCCGCGGCGGCGGCGCAAGGTGCGCCTCCCCGTAACCGGGGCTAGATGGGGACACTGTGGTCCCCCCAACCCGAAGGAGGCCATCTCGAAAGGGATGGTCGTCCTGGGTCTGCCGGGGTGCGAGAGATATGCTTTTGGCAATCTCACCTCCGGCAACCAAGGACTTGGGACGGCGTGCGTTTTAGTTCGAGTTCGACATAACCACCTCCACCGGCTCCGTGGGGATTTATCGCACGATAAAAAAAACGAGGATGTCATCGGCGGAACACGTTACGCTGACCCCTCTGAGCAACGTACCACGCAGCACCCAATCGTAGCCGATGTTCCTCACCCTCCGTAACTACGGGCACGTCGTTCTTCACCACCTCCCCTAGGTGCCGTCTTCTTAGGGGCGGAGGCCTTGGCTTGGGACCAGTAGCACCACTGGGTGCAGCCGTCGTCGCTCAAGACGCGACGATGGGTGCCGCCAGCGGTGGGCGGTATGCCCGGTCCTCGAGGACGCCAAGGCGTCGCTCGATGACCTCCAGCAGCTGGACCACCATTGGTGTCACCTTAGATGGAGCACGGAGAGCGGGGGTTTTCACACCCCGAGCCTCCCCGGCCCCCTGGACCAGCTGCGTCAGCTGACCGATCTCCTCCCGCATCAGCCGTTGCTGCTTGTGGGAGTCAGCAATCTCCGTCTCCAGGCTCGCAACCCGAGCCCGGAGTTTCTCCTCCTCACTGGAGACGCTCCTTTCCAGGAGCTCCTCCAGCGCTTTGGCGGCACCTTTTATCGCGTCCGCCACGACCCTCTTCTTTCCCGTAATATTTTTCTGGCCTTTTGGCGGCAGAAATGCGGGAAAGAGCCGCCAGGATGTTCTGCACCGCCGGCACCTCCGTGACCTCCCTTGGTAGCGGGGACACAATCGCTGGCGGCTCTGCTACTCTCTCTTTCGCTCTGTAGAGGTCGGCTTTCGTCCTCTACCCGCGCCTAGCCGTCTAGCGTAGCCTTACTAGGAAGGTCCTACTCGCTGTTCGATGATTCAGACCCACGATGAACATGGGCGGGTGTCGCCATGGCTAGTCACCGAATGGGTGTCCATTCGATCACCAGTCACAGCTAGGGATTCCCCAGACGGAGTCCGGGTACCCTCATGGGTAGATTTATCCGTTATCGTTTCCATAACCATATTTTATTTTACGGTTAATGTCTACCGACATTGAGGTGGAAGTAGAGAGGTTGTATGTGAGGATAGGAAAGGTGGGAGTGAGTGAGTGACGCCCTAGGCACTGAGTTCCCCCCAGTGATGCATCCCATTGCCAGGCGTGGGGTTCGGGGTGATTTTTTATAGAGGTTTTCTTCCTCGCAACTCCTAAGAGCTACCATGCCCCTCTGTTGCCAGACGGCGGTACGGCTCGGCCGATCGATGGTCCCCATGGGACCGTGTATTTCACCACTGATCGCTCAGTGGCAAAGTACTCGTCGCCCTTAAAGTTCTCCGCTAGGCTTAGCAGAGCGCGTGCGGAGAACTCGAAACCGACCATAAAGGCCCCCCTCCTTGGTGGACTATTCTGCCGTATTACGGAGAAAAGGCTTAACCAACATTTTTTTCAAAATTGAGTTATATACATATTCGGAATCAGGAGAAAAAGGTGCATCTACCCAATTTTTTGTGTAATTTTATCTCTAGAATCTACGGAAATACATTAAGCCCGAAAGGCACATCTAACGGCTAAATTGTTATTGAATAAATTGAAAAGGCTTATTTGACACCGATTAAGAAGAAACAACATAAATACGTACTTATGTCTTGAAAGTGTTATAAAGAGAAGTCACAAGTGACCAGTTGTGCCTTTTCTTTAAGACGCCACTAAGGAAGCTAAGGAATGTGGGGGTGTCCTTGCGCTCATCATTGCGCCAATGTTTTCAATTCAAGGTAAACGCAAGCTGATTTATTCGTAAGCAATGTTGTTTCTTTCATTGTAAAATCTTAAATTAAGTTATGATTATGTAATCAGATGTTTTTGCTTAGATAATCATAACTTTTCAAATTCGTTCTGATAACTCAAATAGGTAAACATATAACAGTAGTATGAACAGAGGGTAGGCTAATTAACTTGCCAAAAAAATGATATTTTAAATCATGTCATCCAATTTTTGGAAAATGGAGTAATATTTTCAACCTACCCTCTACGCACGACGCACACCCTTGTAAAGTGCCTACCCGCGCGCGCTTACGACGTATATTATAATTAAACAGTCACTAAAGCTACAGACTCTAGTTTTTATGCCGGATATCTGAAGTTGTGTTTCTAAATCTATTTGAACGAAATGGACGAAAAGTCTTATTATATTAAAAAATTATAACTCAAAGAAATAAACAATTATTGACAATGGAGTTGTTTAGCATTTTAATTAGTTTATTTTTAAATTTATGTTTGCTTTGAATTATTCAGGTGCCGTACCTAATGGGTAAAAATGGGACTATATTACTAAGATTCGCTATCTGTCTTTCACCAGGTTTTGGTATTATTACATGAACCGTTATAGCTAGATAATTGAACTGAAACACTTCGTGCGTGAGTCCGGCCCCGTAGAATTAGATTTTGTTCCAAAATCAGAGATAATACGGTGGTTTAAAAAGTGTAACGTCAAATTTATCACTTTATTTGAAATAAAGAGTTTTGATTACCAACTTTTTGTTATTTGTTCAATGTTCATAATTAAAAAGTAAGTGAAAAAGTCAATCATTTTAAAAGTAACAATTTTATGTAAAATTTGCACTCTTTTAAACTCGAAATGAACCTATATGATTACGTTACAAACACATAATTACATAAATTATGTGTCCTTTCATTTTAATATTGAATTGTTTTTAAAAAGAAAAGACTTATCTGGTTAGTTGTGCCTTTAAAACGATAAAAAGATATTTTATTTGAAATTATTTTGTTAAGATGAAAGGGAAAATTGGGATTATCTGTATAAAAAAATAATAAATAAATATATTCCTATACTTACATGGTTGGATAGGTATTTCGATTGTGTACCTCAATTAATAACTTGTTTCTCCCAATAATACACAAAGGATTATTTTTGCTAAAAAAACCTTGAAAAATTTCAAACTCGATTATCTTACATTTTTGTTTTTGTTAGTTATGCCTTTTTACAATAAGGCGGCAGTATTGGCCACCAAGGTACCTTCAGGTGAGAGAGCAGTGCCCAGCAGTGAGACATTGAAAGGGCTGCTATTATTATATTATACTAGCTGCTGCCCGTAGCTTCGCCCGCGTGAAGTTTTGTTCCCGTTCCCGCAACCCATGGGAACCTTAACCCGGAATAAAAAGCAACCTATGTGTTATTCCAGGTTCTAATCTACCCCTGTATAAAATTTCAGCCAGATCCATTTAGTAGTTTTTGCGTGAAAGAGTAACAAACATCCATACATACAGCGATACATACTCACAAACTTTCGCATTTATAATATTAATAGGATAAGTATAAATATATTATAAGTTTTATGTAAATTATCATTACAATATGCACACTTTTCTCAAAAGTTTGTTTATTGCCATAACTTTCTTGATGTCTAATTACTAGCTACTTTACCCTATCGATTGATACACGCGTGAACTTGGCGGCCGAGCCACAGAATAGATAAGGACAGAAGTTGCACTCCTTTGATGTTGACGAAAGCCGCCGTTATAATAACCTACAAAATTTCGTAGGTATCGCCCTTTGTTCCGAACAAACTACGCCGCCAACTTGAGTGTTAGGGTTGTCATTTTGTCAATGAAAATAAAACAATCCAATATAATGTGAATTACTAATTAGTTTTAAACCCCGACACAAAAAAGTTGGTGTATTATAATAATAATAATTTACAAATCATACACCGAATTAAAATCAATGGGTACCTACTTACCGCAAACTATCGAACTGGTTGCGATCTTTTCATCAACAGTCGGGTTTATATTATTTTTAATAATTTATTTAATCAGTTCAAAGTATAGTGATCGTTATCACAAGTACTGTCCCTAGCTTGAAGGCTTCGACAGATGTTTATTGACACCCGAATGTTTTTCTTATAATATGGATAATGTAAGTAGTGCAACCAAATAAGATGAATACAAACTTAGCAAAACGATAAAATCTACATTATGAGAAAGTGCACCCACTTTTGTAACCCATCTATATAAAGTAGTAGTAGGTACCTAGTTAGTGTAACAAAATAACATGAAATTGTACCTAATTTACCGCATTTTGTAACAGTACCGTGTTCAGTTTTGATTTTAAATAGTTCACCGATATCAGAATACTATACTATCTATAGGTAGGTACTATCATAGATAAGTAGGTAGGTAGACACAATGTAAGTATTTTACGTTAATTGACTTTTGACGCTGACTGTACTTACAAGTAATATTATAATTAATAAAATAAGTAGCCACAAAAATAACAGCGCGACCACTACTGTACATAGGTACTTACATAACAATTTTTCGTTCTCTCTATCTCGTTGTATGTAAGTATCTATGTCACAGGTTCACTACGATTAGGTATTTTATAATGCGAAGATGTCAGGTGACAAGTACCTACCTAATGCCTTTGTTACTAAGTAAACAAGATATATTCTGCGTATAAAAATAGTAAAATATTTTCTTTCACACTCTGTTGGTAATGTAAAAAACAACTTCGAGTTCTATAATGTATTTTGACATTCGTCCACGCAACAGTGATGATTACTGCGATTCATTATTTTATTTTTCTAGTAGGTACCTAACCTAGTGTACCTACACACATAAAAAGTGGTAACTACTGATCTCAAAAGATCGGTCACGATATTGTTTAGGTATACCTACGCAAGTCACGTCACTCGTGCGCTCGCAAGCGCGGGCCGGCCCCGACTGCGCTAGCAGCCTGCGGGTGAGGCGCGCGGTAGGTACTTATCTCGGCAGTTCGGGCGAGTGACGGACGCCTGGCCGAGCCTCGCGTCGGCCGGCCCGGGGTCATCGCGGGAGTGAGATAGATGCATCTGCGCGCGAGTGGTACCGGCGCGAGAGCGTTGTTGAGGCGCGCGGGGGTAAAATTTGAATTCGAGCTGGAGTAGTACGGACCCTTAAAGGACCCGGGACTGTAGGAAGAAGGAAACACATGAGCTGGCAAAGAATTCCAGGTCTTAATGGTGCGGCATAGGAATGCTTTAGGTACTTTGCATCGTGTTAGTAAAGCTAAATGAAACAATAATTTTATTAAAAAAAAACACTACAGAAAAGCACGCGCTTGGCGCTAGTTGATTTTTTTGGGGAGATATTTTTTTTATGAAATTACCGCTTCACTTAGCTTTCCTAACACAATGGAGAGTTAGGTAATATTGCAAAATATTTTTTTTTTAAAAAATCAAAATTTTCTTTTGTAGAAATCGTTTTTTTTATACCAATATGTTAAGTGGGCTTCGGGTTTGGGAGCGTTCCCCTTACACCCAGTATATTCAAGAGAGTACCCCACTCGGTGTGTAAAAAACAGGTTTTAATATTATTTATTTATTTAATATAAATCACACAAACACATAATAAATTACTTCCGTTACTTCAGTATACCCCACTTGATATAATCGTTGACAACTCCGTTCAACCGCTGCGCGTACAGCTCGCTGGTCTTCTCCACAGAGAAGGATGATAGGTCCATGTCCTTGTCTACTTTGGGAGCGTTCTCCTCAGCCACTGTCACGACGGGGAGCGCGAATATCGCGATTGTTATGCCGAATGGCATTTTCTGAAATATAAATGGTCACAAAATATACATGTGTACTTAATTGGAATAATAATGAGGAAGAATTAAAATTAATCGTAGGCAATGTGTACTGATGTGGGCAGTTACAAAAGAAAAAGACCATAAAGAGCTATAGAGAATTAGAGATAGATGTCGGAAATACAATACTGAAGTAAAGCCAACGAAGCGAGAGAAAAAAGGTAAACAAAGTTTCAACGGTTCCAAACATTTTTTTTTGAGTATTATTACGTATCACTTCAAGCGCATTCCAGACAGGAATGAAGTTGCTCATAAGATGGCGGAGCTGACAGTTTAGAACCGCTGTGCTGACAGCTTTCCTGTACTACGAAACACGCAACGACAGCTGTCGCTCGGCCATTGTCACGTACGTGTGACGTGTGCGACAAGGAAAGAGACAATAATCGCTAGTTATCGCAACGTAACTCAGTAATGGTCGCGTTGTTTACCTTTTTTCTCTCGTCTCATTGGCTTTACTTTAGGTATAAGGCATGTCAGTTTGAGTATAGGTGACCATTATTAACACATTGAGTATCTATATGACCGGCATCTTGACAGTAAAATCTAGCTACGAAGAAAGCGTTTTTGACGAAACTGTGCCTAACTTTGTCTATCAAAATTACACAGCATTACTTCTCAATGTTTAAATGATTATATTGCAAGAGAAATAGCTCCGGGGGCCAGACCGTAAGGGATGGCCCTGGGTCAACCGGGATTAGAGGGATATGTCGAAGATAACCTCACCTCCAGCCTAGCACAACGACCCTCAGTCGACGTGCGATTTTAGTCGGTTCGAGTCCTAAATAACCTCCCCTTCGGGCTCCGGCGGGGAAGGCATCCGTGGGGATTTCCGCACGAAAAAAAACTGGAGAAATAGCAGGTAAGAAAAATAATACGACATTGTCAGTAACCTCACCTCTCTTAGCTCACCCTCGAAGTCTGTTCTAGAGTATACCTTCTCAGGGTCGAGCTGGAGCCTCTTCATAGCAAAATATAGCTCCTCGTAGTAATGATCTACCGCCCTGTCGTAGTACTGAGCGCGGAACTGCTCGTCGGAACCGATGAAGATGAAATATAGCAAGTCTATCACTGGGCTGGTACCTTGCAGAGTCTGGAAGTCCACTATCTTGAGGTCCAGCGTGTCATCCTTGAAAAAGACAAGATTGTTGTTTAATAAAAGACCACAAGCACAAAATAGATCTACAAGTCATTATTTTTATTAATCAATCAGCCTACGACTGCTGGATATAGGCCTTTTCAAACATGCATCATTGTTCTTGAGCCTCGATTCTACTGAAGCCAAACCACTGTTGTATCACAGCCACTGCAAAAAGTGGCATTAAATTTTAGACATCAAAGCAATACGGTTAAAGTTCCATATTAAATGGATTTTTGCTGAGTGAATGAAACTCTTTTCTTTTAAATTGTGAACTTTATTCGAAAACTAACATTTTATGCCACTTTCTGCAGCGGCTGTGGTTCTGATTTACTAAAATCGATTTTACAACAAATCATCAGGATTATGCCCGCGAGATCGCCTGATCCTCTTTGTTTGTATAGTGATCGAGGAATTTGGTGACAATGTACTCAGGCTACACAAAGCGTGTATTTAGGTGTCTTTGGCGGTAAGAGCGTGGCGCGAAGGCAGCCGAAGCACGCCAATCCACCTATCATAAATTAATAAACTAATCAAGAGCGCAAAGAGCTCACGCATTGACTAGTCCTTATATAGGTTTTTTGGATGGCCTAACGCCTAAAACGTATCTAGTACTAAAGTAGCGGATTCACTCCAAACTGTATCCATAAAATAAGTATATTGAGTTAGCTACTTTGTACTTTTCCACTATATTTTATTTTTCACCTGACCGGTTTCGACTCACGGCATTCTCAAAGGAAGAAATGAAAAGAAAGCAGTGAGGCGAAACCGGTCAGGTGAAAAATAAAATATAGTGGAAAAGTACAAAGTGTCTTACTCAATATGTGTAGCAGATTCCAACAGTATAAACATAAAACAAGAAAACAGAAAAAGGAAGAAGTACCTACCTAGATGGAAAGAGAAAAAAATGTAGATAGCATGAGAGAGGTGTTGCTATAAACGGAATAAAGGAATAAATGGCATGCTGAGATTTTTTTGATACGATGTCTATCTTGTCTTCATACGTTAAGCTTGTTAGAAATATATTTTAATTGATTAAGCTAAGTTATTTATGTCTATAATACAGGATAAGATTTAAAGACCTTGAGTAGTTTATAATTAGCCTATCTAGCCACTGATTTCGTTTTTAGATTACTTATACCTTAGCTTATTACCAACTGTATGAGTAAAAATACAGCTGTTGTATTCACAAGGTAGCATAGATTAATACTCGGCGATAGATAATATCGATATTATTCATAATGTAATATTATAAATGCGAAAGTAACTCTGTCTGTCTGTCTGTCTGAATGTTACGCTTTCACGCCCAAACCACAACCGATTTTGATGAAATTTGGTATAGGGTAAACTTGACCTTGAGAAAGGACATAGGTTATATTTGGTCGCGATAACCGAAATCCAGGCGGGCGGAGTCGCAGGCAAAAGCTAGTATTATAATAATTAAATCACAGATATAGCAATAAAATCTGTACGAGAATATAAAGTGATCGATTAATTACGAGTTCGGTGTAAAATGATGTGTAAATAATTAAAATCATTATTTACTCGTAAGTATGATACTTAGCCCTGTATCCTAGAAAGACACTGTGCCAGAATCTCGATTTGTCTGAGGACAGTTTTTTTTTTTTTTTTTTTTTTTTTTTTTTTTTTTTTTTAAATGCACAAAACACATCACAATCATATACATATTATATCCTAAATACAATGTTTAGATCTGGATCGTAACGTAAATAATATGTGCACACATAGAGAAACAAAAAGTTTACACAATATAAATCTCTGATTTAAAAATACTAACTTATAGTTTTAGATTTGGATACCTCCACCGGAGACAGAACCATCCAAACCCAGCACACTATGAAGGATGTCTTTTACAATTTTGATATACCTGATATAGTTGCAATCAAAAACATCAAGTGATTTATAGATTTTCGCCAAACCATTATATTGACGGGCCATTCTTGTTAATGGATTATAATAAGATATATTGTTTTTATAAATCAAGAGGGCAAATATGTTCGTATCATTAGCCCTACGGGCACTAAATTTAATATTGAAGCTAATTTGAGAAAGTAACTCAGGTGAGTCAATAATATAGTGTATAATTTTGTAAAGGTAAACTAAGTCAAAATATATTCGTCGGCTTTCTAGTGGCTGCACCTTGTATTTGATGAGTCTACTTTCATAATTTAAATTTGAACGGCCTGGGTTTACACGGTAGTTGAGAATTTTAAGGAATTTTCTTTGAATACGTTCAATATCATCAATGTGGACCTTGTAATTGGGTGACCAAATGGGGCTGCCATATTCCAAAATACTCCTCACCAGAGCGAAATAAAGGTACACAGTACTGCTGGGTTCTTTGAAGCCTTTTGTAGACCTCAGAACAAAGCCTTGGAGTTCGTTGGCCTTGCGTATTATATGATTATAATGATCCCTAAATGAAAGTTTGTCGTCAAAAAGTATACCTAAGTCTTTTACAGTTTGTGTTCGCTTTAAAGTTTGGCCGTCAATATTGTAGTTCCATATAAGTTTATTAAATTTTCGAGTAAAAGATATAATAAGACACTTATCAACATTCAAGAACATCAAATTCGCTTTACACCACTCAGATATCGTACTAATATCCTGCTGAAGGGCCAAGCAATCGTCCATGTTAGAGATTGACGTAAAAACTTTTAAATCATCAGCATACAAAAGGCAGTTACACGTCAATTGTTGAATTAAATCATTTATAAATACAACAAAGAGCAGTGGACCTAGATGGGAGCCTTGAGGCACACCAGATGTTACTGCAGTAGCCGATGAAACAAAGCCCTTTAATGTAACTAACTGAGTTCTGTTCTCAAGATATGAGCAGATCCAACGGTATAAGCTTCCATGGACACCGTAAGAGGCCAATTTACGACAAAGCAGGTGATGATTGACTTTGTCAAAGGCTTTGGAAAAATCGGTATATACAGAGTCGACCTGACCACCGGCAGCAAAGGCCCGACAAAGATAATGTTTATACACTAATAAGTTTGTGATTGTAGACTTGCCCCTAACGAAACCGTGTTGTTTATCCGAGAGAAGTGGTTTCATATGATTGTAGAGGTGACTATAAACTAGCGATTCAAATAGTTTGGCGAAACATGAAAGAATGCTTATAGGCCGATAATTCTTACAATTCGATTTATCACCACTCTTGTATACGGGAATGATATGTGCAGTTTTCCAACATTTAGGGAAGTATCCACTGACCAATGACTTATTAAAAATAA
Organism: Eilema sororculum; assembly: GCA_914829495.1. Taxonomy (NCBI): domain Eukaryota; kingdom Metazoa; phylum Arthropoda; class Insecta; order Lepidoptera; family Erebidae; genus Eilema; species Eilema sororculum. The sequence goes on from OU618549.1 coordinate 22,296,677, forward strand.
CACATAAAGGAAGTGATAGCTCCTTTCCAACACACTTAATAAAAGAGGGAGGCAGAAGATCAGGGCCTGGCCCCTTATTTGCATCTAATTCTTTTATTTTACCTAATACGTCACTTTCATCAATTAAGACGTGAGACAGTGAACTTAAAAAGCTTTCATATGCATAGTCTGATTTGTTATGACTCACGGAATTGGTTCTGTAATCAGAATTTACATCAAATACAGAAGCAAAATAACGAGAAAAGAGGTCACAGATCCCCTGGCCGTCAGACGATGAAGTTGTTTCATAAGTCATAGTATTAGGCACTGACGCTTGACCCCTACGACTATTGACAAATCTCCAAAAAGATTTGATGTTCTTCTTTAATGAATCTTCAACATCTGCAACATATTTCTCGTAGCAATTTTTAGTAAGAGTCTTGCATCTACCACGGAGTAACGAAAATACATCATAATCTCGAGGATTTCCATATTTTTTAAATAATTTGTGATATTTATTCTTCTCTTTGTTACACTTGATCAAAGACTTACTATACCAAATGGGATATGACGAAGATCTGGAATTAGTGGTTGGTGTGTGTTTTTTTATTATTTTAAATATTGTATCATAGAAGGCATCGGTACACATGTCAACGTCAGTAGAAGATAACACTTCGTGCCAATTCGTAGAACTAAATTCAGATTTAATTTTTGTAAAATCACATTTATTAAAATTAAGCCGTGCAGAATGACACTGCTGCAGCCCCTTGGTGATGTGTGGTGAAGTTAAAGAGATCAAAAGCGCTGGATGATGCTTATCTTGTTTTATGAGCGCAGGTGTGCCGCAAACAGTTAAGGATTCAGTATTCGATAGTACCAAGTCGAGTAAGCGTCCATTGTCATTGATGATATTGTTGTATTGTTTTAAATTACATAGCGATAGTAATTCATTAAGTAGATAAAGTTTTCTTTTTTGTTGTATTAAGGGTGTTGTGGCCACTGATGGATTAGAGCAAGCTGTATAAAAGTCAGGAGTATTGAAATCTCCTATTAACAAGAAATGTTCAGATGGAGAGCAATTAAGTATTAAGTTTTGACAGTGAGTATAAAAGCGTTCCACATTTTGCAGGCCAATGTCGGGAGGCAGGTAGCAAACACATATATTAAGCCGAGGACTAGCACGCGAGAGGGGAAGAACACTGACCCAGACATCCTCCATATCGGTGTCCCATGATGCCTGACGGATCACATGATATTTCTTTTTTATAGCTAGTAAGATTCCACCTCCCTCATCTTTGGCAGATGAGGTTGTTTCACGATCCCTTCTGAAGACATTGTAACGAGCATCAACAAATTCTCCGTCAAACACTCCCTTGTTTAAGTTAGTTTCCGACAAGCAAATGACATCAAAATTACAGTTCAATAAATTTAAGTTAAATGGCGACAATTTGCTACGCATTCCGTTGACATTTTGGTAGTATATATTTAACATTGCAAAAGTAAAACTAAACCCATAAATAAAAACAAAAATAGTAGTAACATAACATAAATATAAGACAAAAATCTAACGCAATTTATTTAGAGATTCAACATTTTTTATTAATATAGCAGGATGTGTTTCATCCTTACGAACATATATTTGTCCATAGCGCACCCAAACGAACTTATATTTAATGTCTTTACAGAGTTTGCGTGTAGCACTATGCAATTCTTTGACTTCCGGAGATAGATGTTCAGACAAATATATTCTATTAGTCGAACCAGTCACACCGATATGTGTGGTCGACAGCCTGCCGTCAGGGTGGGATTTATTGAAACGGGTTACCGCCGATAAAAGTGCATCACGCAGGCGCTGCGATGAGAGGGTGACCAAGATATTACGAGGCCTATTGGAGCTTATGTTCATTTTCGCAACTCGGCGGCAAGCTTTTACGTCATTGTCAGATATCACCACTTGTAAACAATCACTTAGCTTTTTAAATAGGCTCATCAGATCCTCGGTTTTGCTCTCAGGTACCTCATGAATCTCAAGGTTTAGGTCGCGTGATATTTTTTCAACAGTTGATAGCCGATTCTGGATTTTAACTAAGGCATTTTGAGACTTCAATAGTTCTAACTCAAGCTGTTTGATACGATTATCCTTATCGGCAATATCCAGTTTGATATCCTTTTGCTCCATCATGATGAAGTCAGTTGTGGTAGTAAAATCAGACTTTACCACCTCAACAGCACGACCCACTTCCTCTGCAACCATACCCATCAAGTCCTTCAGAAGAACGGCGCGCAGATTTGACATAAATGACGATTCCAGGGCTAGTTTGTTATCCAAAAGTTTGCTAATACCTTCCAAAGTTAATGACTGGCATGTTGCGTCAGAGCCTGCAGAAATGTTCATAGCAACATGTGGCTCGGATGTGACTTGACTAAACGATGCATTCAGGGAGGCGTTAGATGAATCATATCTTTGAGTTCGGCGAACAGGAGTACTATCGTCGTTATTTCTACGCCTAGTCACATTCTGACAGAAAGGGCAACTCAGTGACGCCAGTTGTTCCGCACTTAGTTGCTTAGTTGACTCCGCCGTAATGTCAAGACATTCGTAACAATATACGGAAGCACAGCCATTGCATTTCAAATAGTTATTAATACACAAAATATTCTTGCAGCCATGGCAATGCATATCTTGCTACGTGATGTTCAATTTAAGCACGAAAGTATACAACAAATTCACAACGTCGGCACACGTTGCCGTGGACGAGTAGCGCAGACAGCGGCCTCCCGAACAACACGAGCACCGCAACACCGGGTTCGAGCCCAACCGGCACCGATAACTACTTTGTGCAATTTTTCAAAAGTTTATTATAAGTTTATCATCGACAAAACCCGTCACACTCACGATTAGGAGTCCACAGATGAGAGGTCCGACACTTCACAAGATGGCCGCTGGGTCCAATGGCAACAAGCCCAAGTAAGAACGAGAGGGACCGATAATGCAACTTTAACAGTTCAAATAAATCACCAACTAAAATCACAAATAATTAAAAACAAACAAAACACGTCCATTCGACACAACAGTCAGAGACGGAAAAAAAAAGATTGTATAGGCCCCATGTCAAACTATCAATCTGTCATCAGATAAATCGTGATTCAGGGTGAGTGTCATCCTAGAATACAGGCCTTATTTTGTAGTAACATAACATAACATAAACTCACGCCTGTATTCCCCGAAGGGGTAGGCAGAGGTGCTAACACCCACATTTCTCCAGTTTATGTTTAGGTCCCAATGTAATAGGTGACGAGCCTATTGCCATTAACCAGGCACTTATAAACTTGCGATAAATACACACATAAATTCGAAAAGCATCGAAAAGTCATTGGTGGCCATGGTAAACTTGGGATCGAACCCGAAAATATATTGGGCAGACTTTATTTATTCGGTCCCGGATATACGGATCCCGACGTTTTGGTTGTTTTTCAGCTATCATGGTCATGGGCAGATTAAAATAGTGTTTATCTCCTTGTCTCAAATGTTGAAATGTTATGTTTTCTATAAGTACCCGACCATTTATTATTTTGCTTATAATTCAAAAGGAGGATCTGCACAAAATTGATAAAAATGATTTAATTTCCAGTTTATTATTAGGTATTTAATTTATAAATATGTCTCAAATTAGACTCTTCTAGAGGCGTGTGGTATTTATTTCGTGATTATTATTTATCAAAACGATAAGGGAAATTATACCATTATCTGCACAGATTGCTGTTTTAATCTAGACAAGCAATCACATATTAACTATTGACGTCAGCAAGCCGTCGCAACTCGCAGTATTTTATATATTTACTGCACTATTCATTTCACTATCGCAACTCGCAGTATTTTATATATTTACTGCACTTCATCTCACTGGAGTTAAGGATGAGGTGGCTAAATGGGCCTTGAAACTGCATTTGTACTGCACTAAAACTTATCAAATTCTACTTTTACCATAAATTATAACATATTTACTTCTTCAACCATCTTCTGCTTAAAACATTCAAAGTATTGACCTAGACATTATCTACAATATATTGCCTGGCTTTTGTAATTCGACTAAGCTACGCTTTTTTTCTCTCCATCACACCTCTACTCCATACCATAAAGTAGACATTAACACTATAGCTACGGTTTCAGTATTAACTTCTCTGAAAAGATATCAATTTCAAGTAAATATACACTGTGCGATAAAGTGAACGCTTTATAAAACTAAAGCAAATCGATCTTCGAAAGCCGAATACTGTACATAACACGATGGACCAATAATACTACCCTGGAGGACTCCGTAAATACATATATATAGAAAATACCCACAGAACAGAAATGGAAATGCAGACATGATCAAGCATTGTTGCTTACCGTAAGACTTCCTCGTCTCTTTTCGGTTCTACAGAATGCTGGAAACAGGGATCCTGACGAACGACTTGGTTGAATCTAAAAAGATAGGAAGAGATATGTTATTATGAGGAACAGTTTTAGCTGCTCCAAGTTTATGGTTAAGTGGGTGTTACATTTATTCATTTTCTAACTTCCACATCACATTACCAACCGTAGGTATAGGTCCGTACCTCATTTCGAATTTAAAAGCTAACATAATAAATGCTATAAAAAATTCATTAAAAAAACAATATTAGTTTCCAAGCATTGGTTAAAGGAGTCATATCAGACAGGCAAAAAATTGAATCAGCCAAAATGGAAATTGCTCTATTTTGTGACGACAATAAAATTAAAAAGCAGTGAGTTTTGTTATCTGCCAGTAGTCAAAACAATGTTATTGATTTGCTCATGAAGATGCTTTCAATCCTGCGGGGTTGTATGGAAGAAGCAAATGTAGTAGCTCTAGAATTTTCATTGTCTGTGTTCTGTGTTTGATGATGTAGGTGATTATGATTTTAATTCGTTCATTAGTATTCTGAAAAAAAATCTCAGACGTTCGTGTCTGGCGTCACCCAGAAGCAGAAAAATTCCAGTGGTCTATTTTTTCTTTCATGACCTTTTTCGGTTTTATCGAAAATCAAATCGAAGTCAACTATTTTTTATGTTTATCGAACTAAAAATAGCTGCAAATCTGACAAATCTGGTAATCCACAATAACACAAATCTGGTAATCCATAACTAACAGTAATCTAGAGTAAACTCCGATAACTAATCCGATAAGGGACTCCGGTTAGAATAGCGCTAGATATATGAACCCTTCACGATTAATGTCTATCAATTCTTCAGGGAATTAGCATTGTCTTATCTTTCATCAACATTACTGTTATAGACAAGAACGCGGATATCTTATAGGTAGCGACATCTATATTTAGTTTTACTTTTTCTACTGTATCGCATTGTTGATCTTGGTGTTAACTAGATCCGCTTTGCTACATAACTTTCTTTACGGTCTGTTTCCATTCCAAAAAGACATAATTTCAGTGTAAGCTCAGTTTAACCTTTACTCAATGATTGTCATCGTAGCCTAAAACGTCTAATGACTACTATTGGGGATGGTGAATAAATTTTACTATAAGTCCTACTGAATCCAAGCATCGTAGACTTATTTACTCTCCTAAATCATATCACATAACCGTCAAACACAAGACAATATTCCTGAATGTTACCCTACAAGTCAGGTTTAAGATATACCTTTGAAAATAAATGATAGATAAATAAACCGTTTTTACACATTTTACACGTGCTCATTTGTTTAACATCGTACAAGGTAATTTTTTGTAATTCCTTCAACCATTCAGCTGCTGTTGAAAAGGCCCTGAGTGCTATCAGACAATACGTATTGTTTTTTGCCGTTTTTTGTTCATGTTACGTAACGTAATTGATGTATAATTTGTGGTTATCCTTGTGCCATATCAAATAGGTGCTCTTGACCTTGCATTATAATATGAAGTCATCAAAACCACTAAGGAAGAAGGACCAATAGATTAAAGTGATTGGATGAGAATATACGATATACATAATGAATATAGTAAATCCACGATAGCCTATATCAGCCGAGCGAATCTAGGGACTACGAGGTGGAGGCATTGGAAGCGATTGCGAATTGCAAAGCGAGTTAATGCAAGAATGATGTCAATGATGAAGTAATACCACGAGAAAAAGTAAATACTCCAGAAAAAGTGGGCAAGCGGACTCCAGACTCTGAGGTGGAAACCTCGAGTATAACCGGATACGTTATAGTTATGACATAAAGTAAAATGATATATGACTGTTAAAGGCATCCTTTCCCTACCTTTTCTTTCGCTCTGTAGTAAGTAACGCCCAAGTGACAATTCTTGTGTTGAAAGCATTCATAGTTAAGGTAATCGATTATGATAACGATAATTAGATGATTTTAAGCCGTGTAATGATTTACGAAACACGTAATTTGCATTGCTATTCCTCTGTGCAATCCCGGGTTTGCTGAAAGAGAACTCACCCTTGAGTTAAGCTCGCCTTTGTACATACTATTTCACTTATTTTTAAGAATACCATGTAACTGTACAAGAAATGATAAATAAATAAAAAATAAATAAATAAATATGAATTTGAAATGAGCCATCACAAGAAATATTCTAACCCCAAACACAGTGGATGATTTGATTACCAATGGTGCATTAAATCAGCTATGAAGAGATGATAGATTGAGATCTTATTTCCTTAGAAGAAGTTATAGGTAATATTCAATGCTTACAATTAATGAATTAACTTACGTTTCGCTTCTTGTGCATCAGGTTACTAGGTCTAAAATCTCCGTGACCTATAACTTTTCTACGGCAACGAGTATAGTGCTCAATAAAGGTGTCCAGTTCAAAGTTCTCGAAATACTTCTGTAACTTCGCCTTGTTCTCTTCACGTGTTACTCCAACTGCTTTATCTAACAGCATTTTGAAGATAAACGACATTGAACCATCAGCATTCCATTTAAATACACGATCTTCTAGAACCTGATTAAATTCTGCGGGATTTTTTTCACTGTACGCAAATGCTAGAGCATGAATTTGGGCTAATTGATTCAGAGCTGCCTTCGCATATTCCCAATCGATAGACTTAAATCTATCATAACATTGATAACCACCCTTCAACAGATTCTCCAGAACTATAGTTTCTTCATATATGGTAGGATCATAGCCGTAGAACTTGGGGGTTGACAGCCGATATTCATGTGGTACTTTGCGTTCCTCTTCTAGTTTTTGATAAGTGGTTATAAGTTTCGTGTAAGCAAATATTTCGTTCTCATACATCTTTGGAGTTTGTAAACGCATCTGGTCTCCTGCAGCTGCAACTTTTGCGAACAGATTGATCACTTTGTGCCCTTCACTGAGAGTTACTGTGAATAGTGTCGTGGCATAGTTTGCGCCTCCACTGGAGATTGCGTCAATTTTTGTTTCATACTTCACGAAATTCTGTTCTTTTGCTATTTGAGGTATTAGATCCTGTATGATTTTTTCCGGTGGTCGAGACATGTTGGTAAAGACGTGTTTACTTGCCTCCTATGTTCACAACACTGCCGATGCGTCAGACATGCCTATCGTTCACAAAAAATTGCTGCAATGCGATAACGTTTAATCAACTATGATTTTCGTAGATATTGCTTAGAGCCATATATGTACTTATACAAGGCTACTTTTTATCTATTGGCAAAACTCTATAAGTGTTACTAGGATTAAATAAGGTTTTTCATATTTTTCGATGTCCATTACGATAATTAGGTACTTCATTAGTAATGAATAGTACCTAAATTCTTAGATTAACAGAATTATGTGTCAATACTAAGACAATATTTGGTTTCTATTTTCATTTGTTGTGTTGTGTTGCAAGCAGTCGTAGGCCACACTTATTTATCACCGAATTGAACCTTCTTTTTTTACACTACACTGTTTTTGACAGTGTAGTGTAGTGGCATACACTAGTACGCTACTGCTACGTAGGAGGCGCAGATTCGATCCCCGCTCAGTGCAAATATTTGTATGCATGAATATAGCTATTTGCATTGATCTGGGTGTTCTATGTATATACGTAGATACAAAAAAAGTATCGAAGTATGATTATTCGCATTCTAGATTCCATAACACAAGTTAGTTAAGCTTACCAAGTGGGACGCGCATCGCGCCACCTCCACCCGCCCTTAGCATGCTCCTGTTAGGGTGACAGGTGGCTCCACCTGTCAACGTGAACGAGACTGAGTCACAAGTTCAATCCTCATAATTTTTGTACAGCGATGATGTATCTTAAGTCAAAAGACTTTGAATGATCTTTGAATCATGACTCAGTTATCTGTTCATTAATGATTAAGTACCTACCTAGTCATTGACGCAAATAATGTAATTGGGTATTTTCCTGAAGTTAAAATAAATTATCTACCCGAGCTGATTAAATTAAGAATTGTAAAAGAGTGGTAAAAGTTGCGTCGGTTCTTATTTTAACGTTTTTATTTGTTTTTAATAATCCACCCAACCTATAATAGTAAATGATTTGACTATTCAATTTTATGTCGTCACTAAAAATGTTTTCATACAATTTAAGTACCTATCTTATAACATACCGTTTATACGTTTATTAAAAAGGAACTAATTTTACTAATCAGTAGAATACCCAAGTATGTAAATTAACATAATAAGTAATATAGCAAAGGAAGTATAGCTAATCTTATTCCAGGTGCCTAACTACTGTGAATCAATTAATTCATTTATCATCATTATAGCGATTTTCTGAGATCCGCTTACGTCACAGAATAGATAATCTTACGGATTGTTTTGTTTAGGTTTTACAAGCGCTTGCCGTTTAATATTACATAAAAATATCACTTCAAAATATATTTTTTCCAAAGAGCACTGTGCTTTTCTATAGGGCCTAGATATCACCATCATGCTGCGCATGGGCAAAAAAATCCATCAAGAACCAAGCGGTTCGGCGACTGTTTTCTTTGAAAGTCTTCGAATTCCTTCTTCCTACGGATATCCCCCCAGCCGGACCCAGTGAGGGAGATTTAGTCGGACTCGACCCGACTAAAACGCACGGCGTCTATGGGTCGTAGTGCAAATCCAAAGGTGAGGTTGTCGGACATACCCTTAGCGATGAAGCCGACAAGCTGCGAGGCCACCATTTTAAACTTTCTTGTAGATGTCTTTAATGGCGTCAATTCCCAGTTGTCCCCACCCTTTCGTTCCACTTGTCCCCAGTGGAACGAAAGCCCCACCCTTTCGTACTGTACGACTGGGAATTGACGTGTAATGGTGATCCTCTTTCCTGAGACTTTGTCTTCAACTTACCATAAGCGTGTAGTCAGATTTACGTGTTCAAAATAAAAAAAATTGAAAGTAGACTATCCAAAAGTGGTAAGGGAAAGGTCCAGGATTCAAGCCCCGCCTGCACGATTCCTTTTTCCTGGTGTAATCGTATCCTTAACTGCTCATCAAAATGTCCTAAAGAGTCTTAAAATTATTTCTAGGAGAAAATAAATACCTACTATTTTCATTATCTCAAATGCAAAAATAATTAATTTTATCTCTGAATAGGTACAGTCAGCGTCATTAATATCTTGACGACGAAGTCACAAAATGATCTCAAAACTCCCGTATTAAGAGCAAATCAAACAGTTTCATTGATTTATGTTATGGTGTTATTGTCCAAATTAAACATTTGTACCAAATATCAGAACAATCGGTCAACTAGAAAGGGGTAAAAAACTAAATTAGGATCTTTTTGAGTACTTTGTTCGTCAACATCTTTCTGATGCTGACTGTACTAGAGAAGGAACTCATCAACATCATTCTCTGAGCCCTTTCCCAACCCAGTGGGTGGGCTTTCCAGTCTAATTGCGTCTTTTTTTTATTTTTTTTATCGTGCGAAAAATCCCCACAGATACCACCCCCACGGAGCCGGTGGAGGTGGTTATGTCGGACTCAAATCGACTAAAACGCACACCGTCTTGGGTTCTTGGTTGCCGGAGGTGAGATTGCCGAAAGCATATCTCTCGCACCCCGGCAGACTGATGATGGCCCCCTTCGGGTAGTCTAATTGCGTCTGAACTTTAATACATACTTACTTACTCTCCTGAAACGACTGCCATATGACCTCCACAACCAATTGGTAATTCGAAGACTATTACTTTATTACATTTACATATATTATTACTACAGACATAGCTCGATTCGTATATCTTGGGCCTAATTCGCGAGATATGGTTATTTGCATTGGTCTGGTCGTGCCTCGGAGAGCACGTTAAGCCGTCGGTCCCGGTTGTCATACGAACATCTATGGCAGTCGTTACGGGTAGTTGGAACGCTAAGCCCAACAACTGATCTAGCTGCAATGCTTCGATATCGCCTTTGGGTTGTGTAGGTCAGATGGCAATCACTTCACAGAAAATATCGAAGTTTAGCCAAATCCACAGTTAGACTGGCAAAGCGGACCCCAGACTCCAAGCTGAAGGCTTCGGATGTGACTGGGATTAACGCTAAGATGAAGAAGATATATATATATATATATTTAAACTAGCTTTTCCCCGCGGCTCCGCCCGCGTGGATGTAGGTTATCGCGACCAAACATAGCCTATGTCCTTTCTCATGGTCTAATCTACCCCTATACCAAATTTCATCAAAATCGGTTCAGTGGTTTCGGCGTGAAAGCGTAACATACAGACAGACAGAGTTACTTTCGCATTTATAATATTAGTATGGATAAAAGGCCCTGGCGCGCGCAGATTGTTTTGTAATAACCCAAGCAGCACACGAGGCTGCTTAATAGCCAAATAACGGATTTCCAAAACGCTTAAAGCCAAATAAGGAAGCTGCATTAAGTCTGTATACGACCTTATTCAGCTCTTATAACTCTTAAATGGGCACAAATTTATTCAGCCTTGGGTTCACATAGCTGCTTAAGAGCTGTGTAGCAGCAACTTAACAGTGTTATCAAGGGTAACAGCACAAATTATTTAGCCTCAAGTTCACATAGCTGCTTATGAGCTGTGTAGCAGAAATGTAACAGTGTTATAAAGGGTATCGACAGTACTTTGCACTGAAATCCGACTGACTAAGAGATCACAAGTTACTCTTTATTCAGAAAATATGTCTGTAAGGCGCGCTCTATACATATTGCCCAAGCAGCACACGAGGCTGCTTAATAGCCAAATAACGGATTTCCAAAACGCTTAAAGCCAAATAAGGAAGCTGCATTAAGTCTGTATACGACCTTATTCAGCTCTTATAACTCTTAAATGGGCACAAATTTATTCAGCCTTGGGTTCACATAGCTGCTTAAGAGCTGTGTAGCAGCAACTTAACAGTGTTATCAAGGGTAACAGCACAAATTATTTAGCCTCAAGTTCACATAGCTGCTTATGAGCTGTGTAGCAGAAATGTAACAGTGTTATAAAGGGTATCGACAGTACTTTGCGCTGAAATCCGACTGACTAAGAGATCACAAGTTACTCTTTATTCAGAAAATATGTCTGTAATGCGCGCTCTATACATATTGTAAACCGCGAAACGCTACTTAATTGCGGCCTGTGTAAAATTAATGAACATGCAATAGGGTTTAAGCAATTTACCGGTGCTTCTAGCTGCCTTGATGGTCATTGCACTTTGTTACGTGAAGTGAATATTGGAAACGAAATTAATGGTGGATAATATATTCATATCCCTGATAAGTACATTGTTTTACATAGTAATAAAGGAAAAATGATTGGGAATTTAATTTTACTGACATTATACATATATATTATCTAAGAAAATTTTAATGCGCCATGAAAATATTTTGTTTTTAATTAGTTTAGTGATATAAATAAGCTGTGATGTAAACTATGACAAAAAAATTTGTAGTGCTTTGAAAAGAATTATAAGATAAAAAGTTATTATTATGATATTAGGAAGTAAAAACTAGTGCAATACATTTTATTTCTTGCACAAAACATCGGAAAGGTTGAAAAATCAATCAGAATATGTTTAGGTTATAAAATAAAATGGTGGATTTATGTTAAACAGTAACGTGAATAGTTAAAACTCTTATATTCTACAACAGGCTGTCTAATAGTTCACTAGTGCGCTTGTATTCTACAAAAAAACTGAATAATATTACACATGTGAACTGTATACAGCTATAAGCTGTTTTCTTTACTTTTAATTGTTCACAAGCTCTACCTTTAGCCATGATGTGAATAATTAAACAGTTATTATACCGACTCTTTAGGAATCCCTAGTATTAAATCTAAAACCATCGCATGGACTTCCATTACAAAATTGTCAAAGCAGTATTATTTAGAACACTATTTTACGCGTGTGCGAACCTTTCAAGTTGGGTAGTAAGATATAGTAATATATAATTAATATATTTATTATTTTTTATTGTAAAATTAAATTGTACAACAACATAAACGCAATATTTCACCCTAAACATCATCTTCGGAGTTATTCATATTTTGTACGGAACCATCCTGTTTCAAACTATTTGTCAAGCTTTGCGTTACGTCCCGACTTGAAGGTTTTATTTCTTCTACCTTTATAATTCTTTGATACTCTTTCGATAATTTTCTTCTAATGCCTCCTGTTCTTGCTTTCAGTTTCCACGAATTACGCGAATTCATTTTAATATATAGCAAATAAAAATACGTTGGATATGGTCTCAACTTAGTTCCACTGACTGATTACAGTACCACATATGTTACTTTTATTCAGATAACGTCGGATTTAAGGTACTTATGTGAACCATTATAAAGTAGAAGCCGTTAATTCTATACACTAGTGAGTCTCTAAGCAGCTGCGAGGCATCTAGTGAATGTTTAAATAGCCGCTATGCAGATACTATCAATTGCAGTATAAAGGCTGATTAGCGGTAGACATATTCAGGTATAAGCTGTAATATGGGCCACATATCGTCCATTATACAGCTATTCACTTCAAAATAGTTCACACGTGCCCCTTTAATAAGTCAGTGTAATAGGAGTTCACAAATATCTTCTTAAACAGCATTTGGCGTAATTTTATGCACTAAACAGGCCTTACTACGGTTTAGGCAATATAAAAGGTTAGAAGCTGTATAGAGTAATTAAAACATACCTTTATAGCACTCTTAGCGTATTAATGGTGATTTTGTCGGTCTTAATCAGCCTTAATACAGCTTTTAATTAGCTAAAGCTGTTTAAATATCACTGACCGCTATTATACAACTGTAGCATCACCAGTGTACTCTTAGAAGCGTCTTAATACGCACAGAGTTTCAAATAAGTCTTAAAGTGGGTAGTTATACAGCTATCTGTGCTACTTGGGTGTAAACCGCGAAACGCTACTTAATTGCGGCCTGTGTAAAATTAATGAACATGCAATACTGGGTTTAAGCAATTTACCGGTGCTTCTAGCTGCCTTGATGGACATTGCACTTTGTTACGTGAATTGAATATTGGAAACGAAATTAATGGTGGATAATATATTCATATCCCTGATAAGTACATTGTTTTACATAGTAATAAAGGAAAAATGATTGGGAATTTAATTTTACTGACATTATACATATATATTATCTAAAAAAAATTTAATGCGCCATGAAAATATTTTGTTTTTAATTAGTTTAGTGATATAAATAAGCTGTGATGTAAACTATGACAAAAAAATTTGTAGTGCTTTGAAAAGAATTATAAGATAAAAAGTTATTATTATGATATTAGGAAGTAAAAACTAGTGCAATACATTTTATTTCTTGCACAAAACATCAGAAAGGTTGAAAAATCAATCAGAATATGTTTAGGTTATAAAATAAAATGGTGGATTTATGTTAAACAGTAACGTGAATAGTTAAAACTCTTATATTCTACATCAGGCTGTCTAATAGTTCACTAGTGCGCTGTTATTCTACAAAAAAACTGAATAATATTACACATGTGAACTGTATACAGCTATAAGCTGTTTTCTTTACTTTTAATTGTTCACAAGCTCTACCTTTAGCCATGATGTGAATTATTAAACAGTTATTATACCGACTCTTTAGGGATCCCTAGTATTAAATCTAAAACCACCGCATGGACTTCCATTACAAAATTGTCAAAGCAGTATTATTTAGAACACTATTTTACGCGTGTGCGAACCTTTCAAGTTGGGTAATAAGATATAGTAATTTATAATTAATATATTTATTATTTTTTATTGTAAAATTAAATTGTACAACAACATAAACGCAATATTTCACCCTAAACATCATCTTCGGAGTTATTCATATTTTGTACGGAACCATCCTGTTTCAAACTATTTGTCAAGCTTTGCGTTACGTCCCGACTTGAAGGTTTTATTTCTTCTACCTTTATAATTCTTTGATACTCTTTCGATAATTTTCTTCTAATGCCTCCTGTTCTTGCTTTCAATTTCCACGAATTACGCGAATTCATTTTAATATATAGCAAATAAAAATACGTTGGATATGGTCTCAACTTAGTTCCACTGACTGATTACAGTACCACATATGTTACTTTTATTCAGATAACGTCGGATTTAAGGTACTTATGTGAACCATTATGAAGTAGAAGCCGTTAATTCTATACACTAGTGAGTCTCTAAGCAGCTGCGAGGCATCTAGTGAATGTTTAAATAGCCACTATGCAGATACTATCAATTGCAGTATAAAGGCTGATTAGCGGTAGACATATTCAGGTATAAGCTGTAATATGGGCCACATATCGTCCATTATACAGCTATTCACTTCAAAATAGTTCACACGTGCCCCTTTAATAAGTCAGTGTAATAGGAGTTTACAAATATCTTCTTAAACAGCATTTGGCGTAATTTTATGCACTAAACAGGCCATACTACGGTTTAGGCAATAGAAAAGGTTAGAAGCTGAATAGAGTAATTAAAACATACCTTTATAGCATTCTTAGCGTATTAATGGTGGTTTTGTCGGTCTTAATCAGCCTTAATACAGCTTTTAATTAGCTAAAGCTGTTTAAATATCACTGACCGCTATTATACAACTGTAGCATCACCAGTGTACTCTTAGAAGCGTCTTAATACGCACAGAGTTTCAAATAAGTCTTAAAGTGGGTAGTTATACAGCTATCTGTGCTACTTGGGAATCTATGCTTGGTGAATTTTAACTCGTCCAACGCAGTAACACCCCGTGCTATCAAAATACATGCAAGAAACGTGTACTGCGCAAGAGCACATTTGATGTCCATAGCTATATAAATCGTATACTAACCGGAGTAAGAAAAGTTCCTGGGTCACACCCCTTTCCCATTTGCGTAGGCAGAGACCATAATATTTACACTAGCTTTGAGTAGCCTAGTGTAGTCTCATCATGGCATTGATTATTAGGTAGTAGTTTCGGCGTTTATCGCTAGATGGCGACGTCAACGCCGCTGCTGGCATATTTTAGGGTGCCTGCCTCAGTGGGGCGACGGTATTGAACGTACCTGCTACTCAGGGGCGCCCCTTGAGTAGCAGGGATTGCCGCTCATATAATTAATTGTAATCTAATTTGATATTATTTTCCTTTGACATTATTCATTTGCATTTGACTTTTTATTTTCATCTGACATTATTAATTTTTAATCTGACATTATTATTTAATTTGACATTTATAAGTAACTAGCTTTTGCCCGCGGCTCCGCCCGCGTGTATGTCGGTTCCCGGCAATTATTCGAATTTTTCTCGCCGTAAAAACCTTCCCTGGACTTCCACGAGATTATTTCATGACATTTTATTTTAAATGCAATTTATATTATTTATAAAAAAAATATTTCAGGCCATGCATATAATGATTCCCCACATTTTGTGGAATTTTTTTTTACTGGTATACTTACTAAATTTCATAACTACCCACCTGTGAAAAATGTAAAATATCGTAGTATTTGGAATTAAAACATCCAAAACCTTTGGTAAATGTAAACCTTTGAGAATGCCGTAAGGCGAAACCGGTCAGGTGTAATCAGTGTTGGGCAAAATTTAGTTTGATTGATGATTGATAACTAAAACTAAATTATTTAATCATGACTAATGAGTAATGACTAAAAAAATCCAATTATGTAGGATGATTGAAGATTGATTAGTGTTAGTGTTAGTTATTTAATCATGACTAAAATTACGCCGTTGCCAGTTAACACTCACAGAATGTTGATTCGTTATTTAATAAAAGCTTTTGTCATAATGAAATAAAACGCATGTTGTACAACAGAATCAGTTGAATTTTAAAATTAACATGTAGGCACGTTATACAATTACAACAATAAACTATGGGTTAATTATGTTTAAAATAATTTAAATTGCTTTTCATAACCACACGGTTTTCAAATTGTTCATCAGATAATCTATGTGATTTTGGTAGACTGGTCATTGTTGCATAAGAAAACATCCTTTCTACAGATCCAGAAGATGGTATTGGTGTATTGTACTCCAAAAATATTTTTTTTAGTAATGGGTAACGGTGTAAAAGCTCTATATCTTTACTTTCTTCCGAAAAGAAATTCGACATTAAAATATCAGATTTTCTTCTTGGTGACTGGGTAGTATTATCATTATTTTCACTCCCAGAGTCTGAATTAAAATAAAAAAACTCGTCATTTTGATGTTGTGTGTTTGAATTGTTTTGATTGTCCAATTGTAATTCATTTGAGTTTTCTTTATTGATTTCTAAGCAAATTGCTAATTTGAACAAAGTAGTACATTTTTTTTGTTCGTTGGGATTAATACACGTAAACCATTTATTTTTAAACCGTGGATACGATAAAGCTGCGACAATAGCATTTTCGGCCTTCTTATTCGTGATATCCAAATAACAATCAAACCTTTCTTTGACACTGAAGGTATTTATTCACAAGAGGTTTGCAAAACTTTAGCTCCTTTCTGGACAGTTTTTCAAGTTTTTTTCGTAGAGCCAGTAAACACGGTAAAACTACGCCATAAAACGTATCATCGCCTTGCAATATATCGAGTGCAGGCGCTATTGGTGCCGCACATTCAACATATTCTTCCAGGTATGAAAATTCGTCATCTTTAATTGAATTTTTGTTGCCCAAACCGCGATATAATCTCCATTACCCTTTTTTTTCTTTTATCTACTTTCAACTTTTTACAGTTGTAGTAGTTTTAATAAAAAAAAATGTACAAATACAAAAATGGAAAATGCTATCAATCAACTTATGACTTTTGAGTGATGAATAATTTAAATGGTGCGATAGATGTCTCTTGTGAAACAAAAAATGAAGTTAGTCAGCTTATTTTTTTTGGTTTAGTTATCAATCAAAAATAATGATTGAATGACTAAAGACTGATTTATTTAGTTACGATTATGATTAACTATTTTAGTCATGATTAAATCAATCATGAATAAATTAGTGGTGACTAAATTAGTCATGACTAATCAATTGATTGAAAAAATTAGTTGATTGACCCAACACTGGGTGTAATACAATAAATACAGTGGAAAAAGTACAAGTGTTCTCAATATGTGTAAGGCCTCATTTACGGAGACGCGGGGCGTCTCGCGTCGCGTGTGGCGTGACGTCTCGCGGCGCGTCGGACGATTTTTCTGTTTACGGTGGGGCGGCGCGTGAACCGTTTTTTGCAGTGGTGCCAGCACCACTGCAAAAAACGGCATTAAATAATAGAGTTTAAAGCGATGCGGTTAAAGTTCTAATTACTTTTCGCAGAGTAATTGAATAAGTGTAATGAAACTGTTTTCATTTCATTTTAAACTTTATCCGTATAGTCTAAAATTCAATGTAATTTTTTGTAATGACTGCGGCATCAAATTGGTTTAGCTTTCGTAGAATTGAGGGCCTGTTCTGAAGTCAGGATCGGGATAATCAGGATAGGGATAGGTAATCTAGTTGAAGTCAAATTGACGTGTCCTTATATATTAAAAAAAAATATTATTAGTTAACGAAATTAATTCCTAAAAAAATCTGTGTAGGATTCTTTTTATGGAATAGGGAGGCAAACGAGCAGAAGGATCACTTTATGGTAAGCGATCACCACCGCCCATGGACACCCCCAACACCAGAACAATGCGTTGCCTTCCTTTCAAAAGAGAGGACGTTTTTTTTAAGCCGGTGTTCCACGTTGCCGGTACTATAAGTGTGGTGACGGAGACAAAATTCAAGCAGTCCTTACTGGCAAGCACAGTGGAACACCAGCTTTAATTTTCTAAAGTAAAGCCAACGAAGCGAGAGAAAAAACGTAAACAAAGTTTCAGCGGTTCCAAACAATTTTATTTGAAAATTATTACGTATCACTTATAGCGCATTCCGAACAGAAATGAAATTGCTTATAACATGGCGGATCTGACAGTTTAGAACCGCTGTACTGACAGCTTTCCTGTACCACGAAACACGCAACGATAACTGTCGCTCGACCATTGGCGCGTACGTGTGATATGTGCGACAAGGACAGATAAAATAATCGCTAGATATCTAAACGTAACTCAGTAATGGTCGCTTTGTTTACCTTTTTTCTCTCGTCTCGTTGGCTTTACTTTAAATTAATAGTTATTTAGCAAATATTATTTTAATAGTTTTCATCGAATACACCCCACTTGTCGTAGTCGTTCAGGATTCCGTTAAGTCGGTCGCTGAACAAGTCGCTGGTCTTCTCTATAGACAAGGCAGTCATGTCCAGTTCCTTGTCCACCTTGGGCGCGTTCTCTTCAGCCACCGTCACGATGGGCAGAGCGAAAACTGCGATTGTCAGACCGAAGGGCAGTTTCTGAAATTTTGCGGGCATGTCTTTAATAGTAGCTCACGTGTTTCCTTCTTCCCGGTACAGTCCCGGGTCCTTTAAGCGGGGCGTGAAAAGGCATCTGATGAGGCCGTCAAGCTGAATGCCACCAGTGTTAACATGGTACATGTTTGCGATGGTGAGCCTCTTTCCGAGACTTTGCCTTTAGCTTAGCATCAGGCGAGGTGAAGTCAAATTGACGTGTCGTTTATAAAAAAAACACTCACCGGGATAGTTACAATGTCTTTTATTTGTTTTACGTAACTGATATCGGTTACTCAGTTACTCAAAACCATTACAAAACATTTTAAATATACTGGTGAGTGTTTCATTACTAATCAAATCATACACATTCTGAGACATTCTACTATATAGTGATAACTTTTGTATAGTGCTGACATCATTACCTACAAATACCGCCCCAGGAACCAGCGGGGGTGGGTCTTGAGTCATTAGTTGCCGAGGGTAAGATTGTCTCTTGCATATCCCTCACAATTCATACAAAACACAAACATTTGCAAAAAAAATAGTAGCCATAATTCGCCCTATGACGTTTCAATATTCAAATGGGCTATTCAGGACACACTATACAATTAGCTAAATAAGCAGAATTTGCCTCCTAGAAGGGGTAGCCTGTGGATTCAAGTTCCGTCCTGGCTAATGAATTTTGTTCGATTTTCTTACGACAAATTAGCATCGCAAGCACGCTACAACGGCTAAAATGACCTACCAAGAACTTTGAAAAAAGCCCACCTTGTCTGCAAGAGGCTGCAAGCCGCTAATTGACGGAATCTGGTGTCCCAAGGAGGGCCAGAACATAAGGGATGGCCCTGGGTCAGCCGGGATGCGAGGGATATGTCAAAGACAACCTCACCTCCGGCCTAGCACCACGACCCTCAGTCAGCGTGCGATTTTAGTCGGTTCGAGTCCGGGGTATACGAGGGGATTTCCGCAAGAAAAAAAAAAGGCTCTGGCGCAGGCTTCCCTCTCTTGGTCGGTGAGCCGGTGCCATATATAAGCTAGTCAAATAATTTAAACCAGAAGCAACTGGACCCTGGGCTCTGAGCTGAAAGCTAAGGAATATTGCTAAGGCGACTTATGATTTGATTTCACAAGGTGCAGTTATCAATTTCATATCACCTCTTTCAACTCATAGTCGAAGTCAGCTCTGGAGTAGACCTTCTCAGGGTCCAGGTGGAGCCTCCTCATAGCGGCTGCCAGCTCCGAGTAGTAATGCTCAATGAGTTTGTCGTAGTACTGGGCACGGAACGCCTCATCAGATCCGACGAAGATGAAGTATAGCAGATCCACCACTGGGCTGCCTTCTTGCATCGTTTGGAGATCTAAGACCTTGATGTCCACTTTACCATCCTGAAAGGAGAATAAATTAAAAATAAATATTTGTTTGAATTAGTTTCACTGCTAGGTATGACCAAAATCGTGCAAGTGGACGAGAAAAAGGAAAGGACTCGGATGCAATTGGTACACAACGAGACACGCGATGAAAATTAATAAATTATAAATCATTGATATACCTATACATATATTGTTACTAAAGTTATAAATAGTTATAGATCGACGTATATTATATTTAAATTGTATCTTTAAAAACTGCCGATCATTGTTTAGTCACGTAATACTTTACTTTACTTTAGGTTAAAAATATTATTGAAGATACGCAACCCGTAGATTAAGATACAATATTTTAGATATCATTATACGCAAAGAGATATAAAACACATAATCAGATATGTGATCTATTATAGCTGCAAAATAAAGTTACAGTAATGACGAAGCATTATTATTAAATCATATGAACAGGATTTGATTTTATAAAAAAATAACATTATCTTTACGTGGGTTTTTTTCACCGACAACAGAACTGTACTCACATCTAGATTCTTGTGCATTAAGTTATTGGGTCTGAAATCCCCATGAACCAATACTGGTTTTCGGGTTGGTGCATAAAGCTCCCGGAACTTTGCGGCTCCAAATCTTGTGAAAAACCTTGTTAACTTATCTTTGTATTTCTCCTGAGCTACATTTATAGCTCTTTGGCTAACCTCCTTAAAATACTCAGCCATAGGCCCAGTCTCCAGGTCAAAAATAAACGTGAAAATATCAAA
The DNA here is from genome assembly GCA_914829495.1 of Eilema sororculum. Classification (NCBI taxonomy): domain Eukaryota; kingdom Metazoa; phylum Arthropoda; class Insecta; order Lepidoptera; family Erebidae; genus Eilema; species Eilema sororculum. Next base: position 22,317,490 of record OU618549.1, read on the forward strand.
AACTTTCCTGAAATCCTCTGGATAGTATTCGCTGTACGCACATGATAGCGCGTGAAATTTGGCCAGTTCTGTCACAGCAGAAGACGCGTATGCCCAATCGACCGACTTAAATCTGTCAAAAGATTCATATCCTTTAGCACCAAGGTTCTCCAAAACAAGAATTTCCTCACCTATTACGTGACGACAACCGTAGTACTTAGATAACTTTAGTCTATGTTCATGTGGTACTTCGTAACGATCCTCAAAGTTGTTGTACACTTTCAATAAGTCTGTATAAACATAAATCTCGTTGAGGTAAACAGCCGGAGCTTGCTCTCGCATTTTTTCTCCCATAGTTGCAACTTTTGCAAACAGATGATGGACATTATTATCGCCTTCTTTAATCGTAACAACATTCAAAAGTGAGGTATAGTTCGCGCCACCGCTGGAAACTGGTTCAACTTTAATATCATAGTTAACAAAATTGTGTTCAGTTGCAATTTTTTCAAGGGTTTTAATCAAGATTTGCTCTGTTTCTACCATTTTTATGTACCAATTCCACAAATATATTTTAAATAAAACCCAATAACACTGATAGTTGATCTACGTATATCACCGAAGTGGTTGAAAACGGTAGTGCGTTATATGTTATCTTAGTTCGATATTTTTGTTAGATATCTTAATAACTATCACAACTTGATAACATAGATAAATATGGTTTTATTAGTACATAGTTCAAATAGGAATAAATAGCATCAATTAACCTTCATATTGAATATAATATAGGAGCAGTGATAATGATGTCATGTTTGAGAACTAATAGTACATTCAAGATAATGTAATAAATAATAGTTGCAGTGATGGTGATAGATAGTATTGTGAATTTGATCACAACACGAAATGATAACTTGGGTGATTCATAAAGTGTTTTATAACTCGATGCAGATAGTACATTCAAGATGAAGATGATCTTAATGTTATCATAAATAACATATTGCAGCGATAGTCACAGAGATAGCATTATGAATTTGATCTCCACTTGAAATGATAAATTTGGCGAAGTCAAAGAAACAAAAACATTTTTTTTCTGGGAATTAATGCATAGAAATAAAATACCTATTCAGATAACCGATCATCGGCTGCAAAATAAAGTTACAGTAGATAATGTTAGATGTAATTATATAACAGCATTATCAGCATTATCTTTATATACCTTATGCTAAATCAATTTACTGCCAATCTAGAATCTATAAAGTTGTTGTGTACGAAAGGTGTTCAATAAAAAGTATTACAATACGATGCAAATTATAAAGTAAATAATTAAATACTAATTCACGAAATCATGGCGGTTTCTGAAACGAATCAACTACCACCGCGGGCACCGCCTAATTTGTTGAAATGGCCCAAATTATACAAAAGGTTCAAATTTCACACTGGATCTAACAGTGTGAAATTGTTTCGTGACAACGATGAGAACATAATAGTAGCATCAAGGCCTGTATAATGACCGACACGAACCCACTCCCATTTGAAGACCTCAATGAGAACTTTAGTAATGGAAATGTAGAATTTTTAAAATAGAGCATAGGTTCTTATAGAAAAAGTATATAGGTATTACTATAAGAATATAACTTCAAATCTACTTAACTTACATCTAGATTCTTGTGCATTAAGTTACCGGGTCTGAAATCAGCGTGAATCAACACTGGTTTTCGAATTGGTGCAAAAAACGCTCGGAACTTTGCCGCTCCGAATTTTCTGAAATACATTCTCAACTTATCTTTGTATTTCTCCTCAGCTTTATCAATGGCTTTCCTTCGTCCCACTTTAAAGAACGCTCCCATGGGCCCAGTCTCCACATCCAAACAAAAATTGAGAGTATTAAAAACTTCCTTGAAATCCTCTGGATAGAATTCGCTATATGCAAAGGATAGTGCGTGCAGTTTGGCCATTTCTCTTACAGCAGCGGCCGCGTATTCCCAATCATATGACTTAAGTTTGTTGAAAGATTTATATCCTTTTACACCAAGGTTCTCCAAAACAAGACTTTCTTTACCTTTTGTGCGTATACAACCATAGTATTCAGATAACTTAAATCTGTACTCCTCTGGCACTTCGTAACGAGCCTGCAAGCATTCGTACAATTTCGATAACTCAGCATAAGCATAAATTTCGCTGAGGTAAACATTTGGAGCTCCCTCGTCCATTGTTCCGCCCAAAGTCCCAACCTTCGCAATCAGACGATGGGTGTTACCAGCTTCTTTAATCGTGACAGCATACAAAAATGAATAGTTAGTAACGCTATCGGAAATCTGTTCTATTTTAACATCGTATTTAGTAAAATTTTGTTCTTTTGCAATTTTTTCAATAACTTCGTTCAGGATTTCTTCTGGTTCTGCCATCTTGGTTGTACTTGCACAAAACACTTAAAAGAATATTACAATAGGTAGATTGTGTTAATCGCCGATTAATGAGACACGTATTTCACCGCAGTGGTCTGAGTCGAAAGTGCGATACCACGCTCGTTCCGTTTAATCTAATCACTGTGCTGCGCAGACGATACACTTTCTGTGGAATCGATTCTGCGGCATACAAAAAATCTATATTATGTTATGTATATGTTTCAGAAACTTAAAGCATACGATGCTCTTTTTTGGGCAGAACTGTAATAATAAACAGAGTATTCACGAACATATTCACAAAAGTGTTTGTCGTCTGCGTAGAACGTTTCATCTTTATCGCGTTTTTTTGTGTCTCGGATTTTTGTACGCCGAACTTTTTGCACGATCATTTATTTCATTCTCGCAGACTACAAAGTGCGAATACTTTGTATTTTGCACTGCATGTTACTTGATTTAGATAACTCATAATCTACTTGAGTTTGTACATAACAAACTCAAGTAGAGACTAATAAATTAAATTAATAGCTAAAGTGTTTGAATGAAATTTTTATGGCATTTATTATGCTAACTTGTGACTCAATAGCTTGGTTGGAAGAGCATTCCCCCTGTAAGGGAAAGGTCGTGGGTTCAAGTCCCACTTGAGTTCTTCTTTTTCCCGATCTATTTCGAGCTAAAGTGTTTATCGAAATATCTAGAAAAGATAAAATTTTCATACAGACTCACCTCAAAACACCGACCATCTTCAATAAAGGAATTAAACTTTTTAGCTGAAAACTTGATACTTTCTCAATCATTAGTTCCATTATCCTACATTATACTGCCTTCCTCTTAGATATCAACTATAACAAACTTTGTTAAAATCAGAACTCGCAGTTTCTTGTGCCATATTGGTGATTTTATACAGTCACCATCTCCTTCTGTTTTGTTAGTAGCTCTATCTAATGGACATTAGCATAATTGAATGATAATGGAATTTTTAAATAATTTGAAAATGTTGCTTTCCAAAAAAAAGGGGAAAAATCTGTATGTTGTCTATTTCCGATCAATGTTTTGATGTGCTGAGCGCTATATCCTGTTAGAATGTAGAACTCTTAACAGAATATTTAAACATGTAATGGTGGTTAGATAATGTAAATAAATTAATTAATTAAAAAAATAAATTGAATTGAACCTGCGTCCTCTAAACAAAAATGTCTACAGACGAATTTACTTACATCTAGATTCTTGTGCATCAAGTTACTGGGTCTGAAATCGCCGTGAATCAACATTGGTTTTCGAGATGGTGAAAAAAAACTCTTGAACTTTGATGCTCCAAATCTATCGAAAAACTTTTTCAACTTATCTTTGTATTTCTCTTGAGCTGTATCAATGGCTCTATTGCACACGATTCTAAAATACTCTGCCATAGACCCACTTGTCATATCCAAATTGAAAGTGAGAGTAATAAAAACTTTCTTGAATTCCTCTGGATGGTATTCGCTGTACGCACACGATAGGGCGTGAAATTTGGCCAGTTCTGTCACAGCAGAAGACGCATAATCCCAATCGATTGACTTAAATCTGTCAAAAGATTCATATCCTTTTACAACTAGATTCTCTAATACGAGAATTTCTTCACCTGTTGTGCGGTTACAACCATAGTATTTAGATAACTTCAGCCTGTGTTCTTGTGGTACTTCGAAACGATTGTATAAGCTTTCGTGGATTATCGATAGTTCTGTGTAAGCATAAATTTCACTGACAAAAATATTTGGATTTTCCTCTCGCATTTTATCGCCCAAAGTCCCAACCTTCGCAAACAGATGATGGGTGTTACCACCTTCTTTAATCGTGACAACATGCAAAATTGAACTATAGTTGGCACCGCCACTGGATATCGGTTCAACTTTTATATCGTAGTCAACATAATTGTGCTCTTTTGCAATTTTATCGAGAAGTTTGTTCAGGTTCAGATCTTGTTCTGTTTTTACCATTTTGGTTGTAGTTTCACAAAACACTCCACTAAATACTTTAAAAAATATTTTAATAGATTGTGTAAATTAAAGATTAATGCAATACGTATTTCTGCGCAGTTGTTCAATACAGTAGTGCGATATCCAGCTAGTTAAGTTCAATAAAATGGCAAGATTATCTTAATTACTATCACCATTTACTTAGATAATATAGATAAATATAAATTTACTTTACAATTTTACGAAATCTATATTAATTGGCCGATCGACAGAAATATTAACACTTAAAGTGTCAAGTGAAGATCAAGATATTGATGTAAAACACTTCACATATCCAAGGAACTTTAAATTGTTATACTCTTTAGCAGTTGACAGTTTATAAAATTCCAAATATTTTCAGAAATTTAATGTTATAATATACCTATCAGTTAGACAATATCCCTATTTTTATTTTAGTATAAGACGTGAACGCGGTTTGCCTCCGAAGGGGAAAAATTCGTGAAATAATTGTGATTATCCGAAAATCCCATTCCGATAATAATTATCTGAAGTACTCATCACTACAATATCATTATAAATACTCCTCACAATACTGAAGCTTGGCAGCTGGTCGGATAAGATAAACTAATCTTACCAAAACATACCTATTTTTTATTTACTCTTCGAAACATAATAATCCACTAAATTGAAACCCCCCCCCCCCCCCTTTTTTTCTAAAGAAGCTTCAGCTTTCCCGAAGAACGATATTGTTTTTATTGGTGACTCATGCAGGTCAGGCCATCGAATTATATCTATGCATAACATCATTAGTATTGACAGATAAATTATCATGACGCAGACCGATTACATGGAAAAACCAAAAGGAAAATTTGGGTTTTCCAGGTAATCGCTCAGCCGCATTGTAAGCTTATATCCTACTAGCATTTGCTTGCGGCTTCGCCCGCGTGGATGTCGGTTATCGCGAATAAACATAGCCTATGTCTTTTCTCAAGTTCTATTCCACCCCTATTCCAAATTTCATTAAAATCGTAGTCGTCTAATCGTAGTAGTTTAGGCCTGAACGCGTAACATACAGACAGACAGACTGACAGACAGTTACTTTCGCATTTATAATATTAGTATGGATTGGGACGCAGATATCTATTTTACTTTAATTTGATTGAATTTACATCCTCGATGTTAAAGAAAGTTATAGTAACAAATTTACTTACGTCTAGATTCTTGTGCATCAAGTTACTGGGTCTGAAATCAGCGTGAATCAACATAGATTTTCGAGAAGGTGCATAAAACCCCTTGATTTTTGACGCTCCAAATCTTTCAAGAAACTTTTGCAACTTATCTTTGTATTTATCCTCAGCTTTATCGACGGCATTCTTGCACGATATTAGAAAGTACCCCGCCATAGGCCCGTTCTCCATATCCAAATCGACCCTCAGAATTTTAAAAACTTTCTTGAAATCCTCTGGATAGTATTCGCCATATGCGCAGGATAGTGCGTGCAGCTTGGCCAGTTCTGTGACAGCAGCAGCTGCGTATTCCCAATCGAACGACTTTAATCGGGCGAAAGATTCATAACCTTTGGCAGCAAGATTCTCAAAAACAATAATTTCGTTACCTTTTGTACGGTTACAACCATAGTATTTAGGTAGCTTTAATCTGTGCTCTTGTGGCACTTTATAACGATCCTGTAAGCTTTCATAAATTTTCAATAGGTCTGTGAAAGCATAAATTTCGTTGAGATAAACATTCGGAGCTCCCTCTGGTATTCTATCACCCAAAGTCCCCACCTTCACAAACAGATGATGGGTATCACTTTCTGCTTTAATCGTGGCAATATTCAAAAATGAACTATAATTAGCACCGCCGCTGTCAATACGTTCAACTTTTATATCGTAGTTTACTAAATTGAGATCTTCTGCGATGTTTTCAAGAACTTCGTTTACGATTAGTTTTGATTCCGCCATTTTGGTTATAGTTTTACAAAACACTTCAGAGAATATTTGAAGAATATTTTAAAAGATTGTGTTAATCGCCGATTAATGAACTACATGCACTGCAGTGGCTCGATACATGAGTGTGATATTTCGTTGGCTTAGTTCCATCAAATCACAAGTTATCTTTGCTATCACAATTTAGATAACGGTTATTATTTTTCGTACACAATTCAAAATCGATACTACCTATTTGTGAGCTCAAATGGAGACTGATAGAAATATCGATGCCTAGTCGGATATCTAGAAAATATCGAGTTTTTATACAGATATACATAAAAATACGAACCACATTGAAAGAAATGCACAAACTTTTTACTTTTGATAAAATATATATCATATAGGTACTTATCTGCCAATAGATTGTAGTGCCAGTATTCACTCTGTCATAATACTCCTGGTGTATAATAAAGATGCTAAATTAGATTTTTTATAGAAATTGCCCAGTCCAATCTTACTTATATATAACAAATGTATTACTTAAAGGTATTAAATATTCGGCCACGGACCACCACAGACCGAAACTCTAAGACCAGAGTGCAATGAGGTTTTTAGTAGGTAACGATATTCCTACATATGTTATATCAATCTCATGTTTATATTACACTAATTTGAATCCACTGAAAATCTACTTATCATTACGAAATATAATTTATTTACATAATATATGCAAACCTACAGGTTCAAAGAATTCCTTCCCATCGACGTCAACTGGGAGGGTGGCCAGAAGGTTGGCGGCATTGCCACGTTGAATAGCAATGCCAATCTTTTCTGCAAGTAATGAACCAGCCTTTTGGTCACGGGTAGCGTCTATTAAACGTTTAGATATTTCTGATGATTGATGATTCTGATGATTCTGATTGATGGGCGTGCCGCGAAAGCCGTCCCGCGCTCCTACTGCAAGAGAGACCATGGTGTCCAAGGCTACCAACTTCTTCTCAACAGCGACATCGATGCGGAAAAACGCAAGGACCACCTAAATGAAAACAAGCAGCGATACGGAAAGTGTTGTCGTCCAACATGGTACCAATGTGTAGTAATAGAATTTTATGTGTAAAAGACTAAGTATAGCACTATTGCAGCGTTAAAAATTATTCCAATTAAAACTATTCCTGCACTAAGATTTTCTCATCATCTCAGATTCTATCATTGCACCGCTCACCATAGGCAGGGAATACATTCGCAAACATTGCATCCGAATGCGGTGCGCACCGTGCGGTATGAAAGGAACTTCATCCCACGTACGCTCGAGCTGTGGAATGAACTCCTTGCCATGGTTTTCCCAACAATATGACGACTACAATATGGGGTTCTTCAAAAGGGGCATTAGAAGGTTTTTTCGGGGTAGGCAGCACGAGTGTAACGCCGCTGGTGTTGCATACGTCTATAGGCCGCGGTAACCACTTTCCATCAGGTGGGCTGTGTGCTTGTCTGCCACCTAAGTGGTAAAAAAACTATGAATGTGTCTAATAGATTTTACTTACATCTCGAATCCTGTGCATCAAGTTACTGGGTCTAAAATCCCCATGCACCAATACTGGTTTCCGAGTTGGTGCAAAAAGCTCAAGGAATTTGTCTGCACTAAATACTTCAAGAAACTTTGCTAATTTGTCTTTGTATTTCTCCTGAACCACGTTAACGGCTCTTTGACACACAACTTTAAAATAGTCTGCCATAAAACCACTTTGTATGTCCCAATCAAATTTGAGTACATTAAAAACTTCCCGGAATTTTTGTGGATAGTATTCGCTGTACGCACATGATAGTGCGTGAAGTTTGGCCAGTTCTGTCACAGCAGAAGACGCGTATGCCCAATCGACCGACTTAAATCTGTCGAAAGATTCATATCCTTTCGCGTCAAGGTTCTCCAAAACAAGAATTTCTTCGTACGTTGTACGGTTACAACCATAGTATTTACATAACGTTAACCTGTGCTCCTGTGGCACTTCGTAACAATCCTGCAGGCTATCGTACATTTTCGCTAAGTCTGTATAAACATAAATTTCGTTGAGATAAACAGGGGGAGCTGTCTCTCGCATTTTTTCTCCCATTACTCCGACCTTCGCAAATAGATGATGAATATTATCACCTTCTTTAATCGTGACAGCATTCAAAAGCGAACTATAATTGGCACCACCGCTCGAAACTGGTTCAACTTTTATTTCGTAATTAACAAAATTGTGTTCTTTTGCAATTTTTTCAAGAACTTCTTTCAGGATTTGTTCTGTTTCTGCCATCTTGGTTAAAGTTGCACAAAACACTTCAGATAATTTTTGAAAAATATTTCAATTGATTTTGTCGATCGCTGTTAATTAGCTACGTATTTCACAGCAGTAGTTCAATGCCGCAGTACGAAACAGATACATTAATTTCCAAATATATCTATAAAATAAGGAGATATAACTATCGTAATAATTTAGATAAGATAAAAATAATTAGTATGCTAACAATTCAAATCGTGTAATCGTGTATTACTTAACACGGACTTGAACCCACGACCAGTTCTTAACAGGGACAATGCTCTAGCCACTGAGCTACCTGAAACACGTCTAGAACATTCGAGATTCGTCGGTAGCTTAGTGGTTAAGGAGTCGGCCTTATGATCGAGAGGCTTCGAATCCTGGCCATTACACTACCGACATGAATCCACTCCTAACACAAGCAATTTAGATTAGCTGGAGGGGTTAGAAGAAATATTAGAAATTTCGATTGCTGATAGTCTTAAAAATCTCCTATATTATCATTTTAGGGCATGGTTGGAGCCATCTACCGATATTCATACGAACTAGATAAGATAGGTAAATATAATTTTATTTCTGTCGTACACAACTCAAACAATAGGAAATAACAGCCCATGAAAACCTTTAAAGGAATAGTATTAAGCGACTAAGAATAATCATACGATAGATAAGACTACCTACATTCAAGATCAATACAATCTGTGTTAAGGTTTAGTCACAAAATGTGTTAAATTTTATCATAACACGTCACAGAACAAAACTTCAGTATGTATAATACAAGGTCCCGATTACTCCAGATGCTTACCATATTGTTAAGGGCGCCAGTAGATCGTCTAGCAAAAATTAGAGCATTAAATTCAATTGATGACATTTGACTCATAAATGAACGTGAAATAATTCAAGAAAGTCTCAAAGCTGGATTTACTTACATCTCGAATCTTGTGCATCAAGTTACTGGGTCTAAAGTCTCCGTGCACTAACATTGGTTTTCGGGTTGCCGAAAATAGCTCTCGGAACTTTGACGCTCCAAATCTTTCGAAAAATCTTTTCAGCTTGTCAGTGTACTTTTCTTGGGCTGCTTCGAGGGCTCTTTGAGACACCAATTTAAAAAACTCTCCCATAGGCCCGTTCTCCATGTCCCAATCAAACTTCAGATATTTAAAAATTTTCTTGTAATCATCTGGATAATATTCGCTATACGCACAGTATAGTGCGTGAAGCTTGGCCATTTCTGTGACCGCAGAAGCCGCGTAATCCCAATCGATCGACTTAAATCTATTAAAAGATTCATATCCTTTCGCAGCAAGGTTCTCCAATACAAGTATTTCTTCGTTTAATTTTGAATTGCTACCATAGTATTTACATAATATTAGTCTGTGTTCCTGTGGCACTTCAAAGCGATCCTGCAAGCTGTCGTAAACTTTATATAGATTCGTATAAACATAGAGTTCACCAGTGTAAAAATCTGGAGCTTGCGCTCGCATTTCTTCTCCTATGGCTGCAGTCTTTGCAAACAGATGAAGGGTATTACCATCTTCCTCGATCGTGATAGCATCCAATGTTGAAGTATAGTTGGCGCCGCCGCTAGAAACCGGCTCAACTTTTATATTGTAGTTCACAAAATTGTGTTCTGCAGCAATTTTGTGTAAAACTTTATGAAGAATTTGATTTAGCTCTACTTCTGCCATTTTGTTTATAAATTCACTTGAAACTTTTGAGAATCTTTGAAAATATGTTAACAAATTATGTAAACTGCTGATTGAACCGCGACGTGTGACGATTTGGCTGGACAACACCAAATCGCTAGCTTAGCTCAATAAAATTATAAGATATCTTTATAACAATCGAAATTTAGATAACATAGATAAATATAATATTAATTACGTTACATAACTGAAATACACCACACATCCGTATATTTGTGCATACGTTTTAGTAAGTGTTAATTTATCTCTTAGATCCAGCTCACGGAGACTGGAAATGGAAGTGGTGGTGGACTGGACTGGATCTATACTATACTATTTTGTAATACATACTTAAAATCAAAGAATATTTTAAGATCTGAATTTACTCACTTCACGTGTCTTATACATCAAGTTACAGCTCCTAAAATCTCCGTGCACCAACACTGGTTTGCGAGTTGCAGAAAAGAGCTTAATAAACTTTTCTCCTTGGAATCTTTCGAAAAATCTTGTCAATTTTTCTCTGTACTTTTGCTGAACTACATCGATGGTTCTTTGACTCAGTACTTTAAAATACTTGACTAAAGATTCAGTTTCCATACCCCAATTATACTTGAGATCTTTAATATTTTTGTGGAAATCTTCTGGATAGTATTCGCTATACGCAAACGAAAGTACGTGCAGTTTAGCCATTTCTGTCACAGCAGCAGCTGCGTATTTCCAATCTATTGACTTAAATCTATTGAAAGATTGATATCCTTTTACAAGAAGGTTCTCTAGAACAAGGATTTCTTCGTATAATGTAGAATTACAAGCATAGAATTCTGGCAAAATCAGTCTGTGATCTTGAGGTACTTCATAGCGATCTTGCAAGCTTTTGTAAACTTGCAATAATTCTGTATAAGCAAAGATTTCTGTGTGGTAAATTTTCGGTGCTTCCAATCTCTTTTTTTCTCCCATAGTCGCAGTTTTTGCAAACAGATGAAGGATATTTGTATTTCCATCTTCTTTAATAGTAATAATATTCAAATTTGAAGTGAAGTTGGCGCCGCCGCTGGTAACCTGTTTAACTTTTATGTTGTAGTTAGCAAAATTGTGTTTTGTAGCGATTTTTATCAAAAGTTTGTTCAGAATTTGTTCTGTATCTGCCATTTCAACGATTATAACTGTCCCAAAGAGATAACGTAGGCAACCTCACTGGATACTGCTACTCAGCGACTGAGTGACAGCAAGTCGTGTTGATTGCAAAATTACTATGATCGCACGTGATCGCATTGCGACCTACTGTCATGTCATGATGAATTCTTTTAAAAGGGAACGTCCCACCATTATAGTTACCCTATAAATACCTAGAGACCTCTATAAACGATTAAACCTACTCTCCACCTTGAGGTTGGCAGAATTATTGGTACCCATATAGCCGATGCAAGGCGCCATTGCAATTAAAAAAAAGGAACGACGAGTGCCGTTGGCTGTTTAAAGGGTATGAGAATTGATAGAAATAATATAAACCACTTGAAATCTTTATAAATGTATATATAATATATTGTAACGATTTAAAAAAGAACGACAAAAGTAGTGTAACAATTTCTAATTTATTTATCTCCTAGTAGTAGGTACTAGTAGGTACCTTTCATAAAATTATTTTTAGAACCATACGTAGATAGGTACCTAATGTTAACTTTGTCCCTTGGGGATTACTTATAAAACAACTAGCTTTTGCCCGCGGCTCCGCCCGCGTGGATGTCGGTTATCGCGACCAAACATAGCCTATGTCCTTTCACAAGGTTTAATCTACCCTTATACCAAATTTCATCAAAATCGGTTCAGTAGTTTAGGCGCGAAAGCGTAACATACAGACAGACAGACAGACAGACAGAGATACTTTCGCATTTATAATATTAGTATGGATTTCATCAATTCACACTGGATCCAACTTCACAAAGGATCAAATACATAGGGAAAAAGAATCTTCTCGGGCGGGACTCGAACCCGCAGTCTTTCCCTTACAGAAACTATCGGAATCAATGAATGATGTTACAATCATTTTTAAACATTGATTCCGATAGTTCGTAAGAAAATCGGTAGATGACGCCACGTCGCCTTAAAGACGTATAAGATGGGAAATTTGAATCATATCGGGCGTGTTTCGGTAGCCGAATTGGTCAGGCATTCTCCCTGTAAGGGAAAGACTGCGGGTTTGAGTCCCGCCCGAGAATATTCTTTTTCCCTATGTATTTGATTTGTATAGTTCGCATACTTAATGCTATAAAAATTCCTTCAATTAACAAAGGATATTAAATATTTAAGTATTAGATACACACATTGAGAACATATTTGTACTTTTCCCACAGTATTTATTATATTGAACCTGGCGGGTTGAGAATGCCGTAAGGCGAAACCGGTGGTTCAATACAATAAATACTGAGGAAAAAGTAACAAGTTTAGTGTTCTCAATTTGTGTAATAATGGATTCCACCAAGTGCCATTAATCAATAGTATAAATAGTATTTAAGTATTAATCAACTTTCCGTTCGATTCCCGCTCAGTGTAAATATTACTACACATGAATATATCTATTTAGGTTGGTCTGATTGATTCCGTACCTCAGCTGCCAGACCACGTTAAGCCATAAGTGCTGTTGTCATACGAATATCTATGACATTCGTTACAGATAGTTATAGCCCTAAAAATTCGACAACTGGTGGCAATACTTCGATGTCGCCAGATGCCAGTCTATTTAGGGAAAACGGACCCCGAAGTCCGGGCCAACTAGGACGTAGACCACAGATGGAGAATAACGCAAAGAAAAAGATGACTCTTGTATCGGATTTTTTAAAAAAAAAATGCATATTAACTCATAACTCATAACTCATAACTCATTTATTTGTAAGAATATTACATGTCAGTGTATACAAAACATCATTTGTCAACTCAGATAATCGTGCTTCCACAGGTGGGATAGTGTCCGTTACATCATAAACATTTGTAATTATCATTTAAATCGTCAAAGTCAAACAGTCACAAATTTTGGATTTCTTAGTCAGTAATTAATACAATTCACAAATTAAAATAAAATATAAATAAAACAATTAAAGGATGTCAATAATAATACAATACAATAGAATTAATAACAATATGTCAATTCTGGTCATTTTGACGGTTTCATATTTATCATCTCGTCAACCGAGTAAAAAGCTTGCTCAATCAGCCAGTGCTTCAATCGACTTTTAAAGGAGACAAGACTTGGGGCAGACGTGACGCAAGCTGGTAACTTATTGTAGACTGTCGGCCCCATCACATAAGTCGTCTTTTCAGATTTCGTTAACGTCCTAGCTACTGATTTGAGTTTGTCACGATTCCGCGTATGGTACGAGTGCACGTCACTAAATTTCAAAAATTGGTCGATATTCGTCCTCACGTACATCGCGATTTGATAAATTAAGATAGACGGCAGGGTGAGGATTCCCAACAGAGGAAAGTAAGGTCTTGCCGATACGTCCTGCGGAACTCCTACCATGGCTCGCACGGCGCGCTTCTGCATACGGAACGCGCGCTCCCAATCAGCAGCGCGACCCCATAACTCTGTTCCATATTGGAGCAGTGATTGCACCGTTGCAAAATAGCAAGCTCGTACTTCCTCACCGGGCATTACTCGAGCAACTCGACGCAGGGCAAAGCAAGCGCTACCGACCCTGCTACAGACCTTCTGGATATGGTTTTCCCACTTAAGACATCTGTCTAATTCAAATCCCAGAAACGTTAATCCCTCAACTTGCGTAATATTCAGTCCATTAGCAGACACTGATAATGGTTTCACAGGTCGACCCGACAGATCAAAGTGCATGTACTGGGTTTTAGTGAGGTTCAGTACAAGACCATTCCCGTGGAACCACCGTTGCAGTTTCATTGCTGTGTTATTTAGGTGTTCCTGCAACTGTTCCATCGACTTGGCCGTGACTATCGCAGCCACATCATCTGCATACATGAATATGTCCGCTCCCCCCACCGCTTCCGGTAAATCATTCAAGAGCAAGGAGAACAGAATATTTGATACCGAGGAGCCCTGGGCTACTCCCATCTCGGATTGCACCGGATCTGACTTCACCTTGCCCCCATGAGCCACCACAATCTGCGATCTTTCTGACATTAATTCTGTCAAGAGTGCATGCGCCGTCCCACTAAGGCCATAATGTCGCAGCTTGACAGCCAGTACGGCGCGGTCAGCGACATCGAACGCTTTTGACAGGTCGCAGCATAATAGTGCTACCTGCTGGTTGTTCTCGCGAGCGGTCATGACGCTATGTATTAGATCGCGTGTCAATGAAGTCGCCGAACGACCTGCACGATATGCGTACTGCCGATCGGATAGTACATTTGACGCCGTTAGAAATTTAGTTATTCGCGCACACAAGCCATTTTCGAATATCTTCGATACTGCTGGGATAATGGACACGGGTCTGTAGTTATCCATGCACTCTCTACTACCCTTGCCTTTATATAAAGGAGATATTTTTGATATCTTCATGGGGGTGGGATACTTGCCTGTTTTCAGACACTTATTAAATAAAGCTGCCAGTACGGGGGCAATCGATGACGCTGCTGCTTTTAAAATTTCCATGGAGATACCGTAGATATCCTTAGATGGCTTGGGTGCTATGCGCTTGGTTATGATGTTGTAAATTTCAACAGAGGTAAAGGGTCGCAACCATATCGATCGATCCGCAGGGGGGGCACTCGCACTTAGCCATTTCCGCACCGCACTGATGTCGGCATGAGGTGCACCACAAGCGGCTGCAGCACAGGCGAACCGAGTGTTCATGGCATTGGCCGCAGCTTTACTTGAGTTGAACTCTGAGCCATCGTGTGATTTGACGATTTCAGTGAACTCTAGGTGCGGAGAATTATTAGAACCGAAGTTACTAATATTCCCTCTAACCCCTCCAACTAAGCTAAATTGCTTGTGCTAGGAGTGGGTTCACGTCGGTAGTGTAATGGCCAGGATCGAACCCGGGACCTCTCGATCGTAAGGCCGACTCCTTAACCACTAAGCTACTGACCGAATTTGATTGAATTAAATGCCGGACATATACTATAGAAAAATTATGTATTTAATTACTTATCACTATTACAATATGCCCCACTTGACATAGTCATTCACAATCCCGTTCAGCCGCTCGGAGTACAAGTCGTTGGTATTCTTCGTGGAGAAGGTGGTTATATCCAGATCCTCCGCTTTAACAGCGTCTTCTGGTGCCATCGTGACTATGGGTAGTGTGAACACTGCGACTGTTAGACCGAAAGGTAGTTTCTGAAATCAATTAGAATCTTCATAATTATTTTTTTCGACTACAATTTTTTGTGGGTATACCGACGACATCTTCAAAAAGGAACTTTGTCGTTGTGTTTTTGATCCTACTTTTGGAATAGGGTATTTGGCTAAGTCGTCGATTCTTCCCAATACTGCTTAAAATGATATCTTACTCTGAAAAAATATGACTGGCAAAATAAAATATTGCATATCTAAACTGAAACGATGACTTTTCATTAGTTGAAATTCCCACAAAAAGTCAAAATATAAACAATCAAATTCAATTAAAATATATAACTTTCTAGATTCCTCATTAAATTTTAAATAACTTTTATTATGAACTATATACGTGTAAACGCAGCGTAGACCGAGATAAATGCGATATTCTCTTGCACTCCATACATTTGCACTATGCGCTACAGAAGCGTGACGTCACAATTTCGTACGATTTTGTATGGAGCGTTTTCGGGTGGCGTGACAAATTGAACTTTTCAAAATCAAATATCTTGAAAACTATGTGTCGCACGAAAATTTTACTTTTACAGTTCATTATATTATAAGAAAGTGGTAATATTAGAAAATAAAACAAAATTAGTCAAATACCCCATTCTTCTCACATGGTATCCTTGTGCAATGTATTATTTGTTCATTGGATAGGTAGGGACATTTTCTGATGTCGATTAATGAGACACACGGGATAGGATAAGCATCAAGTGCTTGACAGCTATGATGTGAGCATCGGTAAATGCTTATCATCAGATGGGCATTTATTTAATACTAGCTGATGCCCCCGGCTTAGCCAGTGTGGAACTTGATTCGATTCTCGCAACTCATAGGAACTTATTTCCGGGGAAAAAAATCGAATTTTTCTCGCCTTTTAAACCTTCCCTAGACCTCCACGAACATTTCAAGACCAAGATAAGATAAATCCGTTCAAACAGCAATTGATTTTTATTTATATAGAAGATAGAAGTTGGGTGGGGGGGGGGAAAGCCTTTAGTAGGCTTTTATAGATTAAAGAAAAAAAAGAGTATAAGGACTCCAGTGTGATTTTTGGATGCTACTGGGATTAGATAATATGAATCATCCAATAGCTAACCAAAATAACAAAGAAACACCTCACCTCTTTTAATTCATATTCGAAGTCAGCCCTTGAGTACACCTTCTCGGGTACCAGATGTAGCCTCTTCATAGCCGCTTCTAGCTGTGAGTAGTAGTGATGTAGAAGTGTCTGGAAGTACTGCACACGGAACTGCTCGTCAGAGCCGGTGAAGATGAGATAAAGTAGGTCCACTATTGGGCTACCACCCACCATTGTTTGTAGGTCTATAATTTTGATATCGACGGTACCATCCTATAAAGAAAATCTTATTTTAACATATTAATACATTAATTCAGTATGTTTCTAAAGTAAAGCCAACGAGACGAGAGAAAAAAGGTAAACAAAGCGAACATTACTGAGTTACGTTGCGATAACCTGCGATTATTTTCTCCGTGCTTGTCGCACATATCATATTATGTACGCGACAATGACCGAACGACAGCTGTCGTTGCGCGTTTCGTAGTACAGGAAAGCTGTCAGCACAGCGGTTCTAAACTGTCAGATCCGCCATCTTATGAGCAATTTCTTTCCTGCCTGGAATGCGCTTGAAGTGATACGTAATAATTTTCAAATGAAAATGTTTGGAACCGCTGAAACTTTGTTTACCTTTTTTCTCTCGCTTCGTTGGCTTTACTTTAGGTATGAGTGTAATATTCCTATAAAGATAGTTGTGCCCCAAGTCAACTTCACTTGCTAGTTTGGTGGTACATCTGCTGGTTAACAGACGAAGCTGTGGAGCAGATATTCCTCCAGGAGTTGGGAGATCGGATGGCAGTGGCCCACGCAATGACGCCAAGTAGAGCCTCTGTGGTGTGGCGGTAGTGAACGCGACTGCTACGCAGGAGCCGGAGGTGCGGGAAGGTCCCCGCTCAGTGCAAATATTTGTATGCATGAATATGGCTATTTGCATTGGGTGTTTCTATGTATAATATATTACATGTCTAAGTATGTTTATCCGCGTTCTACATTCCATAACACAAGCTAGTTAAACTTACCATGGGTCTAGATAGCGTTGTGTAGAATGTTGTGGAATATTTATTTATTAATGATCAAAGTAAAATAAGAGAACAAAACTAGGTACTCCAGATCTTCAGTACGTCCACGAACCAAAAAATGTAATGCAGAGTACTTAAGTAGGTATTTTGTTTGAATAATCTTACATAAAGGACTACAGAAATGGTTCAGTAAAAATAAGTTCAAGTTAAGCTTACGTCTCGAATCCTGTGCATCAAGTTACTGGGTCTGAAGTCGCCGTGCACCAGCACTGGGTACCTGATCGCACTAAATAGTGCCATGTACTTCTCCAGTCCAAAAATTTCTAAGAACCTTTTCAATCTGTCCCTCATATTCTCATGAACCGTTGTAATGGCTTTCGTGCTCACCGTATTAATATACTCCAATAGAGGCTCATTTTTCAAGTTCCATTCAAACTTTAAATAGTTCATAACTTTATAGAAGTCTTTTGGATGGTATTCTTTATATGCACACGATAACGCGTGCATTTTCGCCATTTCTGTCACAGCGGAAACTGCGTATTTCCAATCTATTGACTTGAATCTATCGTAAGCTTGATACCCTTTCGAAACAAGGTCTTCTAAAACAACAGTTTCTTCGTAAATTGTAGGATTGCACCCGTAGAATTTGGATAATGTTAGTCTATGTTTAATAGGGATTCGATGTTGATCCTGTATTCTTTCATAAACTTTCACTAATTCTGTATATACAAATATTTCTGTGTAGTAAACCCTTGGGAATTGCTCCCGCATTTTTTCTCCCTTAACCGCCGTCTTCGCGATCAGATGATGGGTGTTTCCACCTTCTTTGATCGTAACATTGTATAGATTTGAAGTATAGTTTGCTCCACCGCTAAACGTAGGTTCAATTTTTAAATCGTAGTTAACAAAATCATGTTCGGTAGCGATTTTTTCAAGAACTTTGTTTAGCATTTGTTTTATTTCTGCCATTTTGATTACAATAACAACTTTTTATATAATATTTTATTAGATACGCATATCAATAGTACGTTTAATGTGGTACTGTGAGTAGAACACTATCTCGGATTGTAAATATACCTATGAGATAAATGTCTATCGCAATTCAGATAACATAGATAGAATAATATTTTCTGAACACAACAGTTTTCTAAACACTTTACTGTTCTGATAGTTGCTATGCGACGTGGGTAAGGTGCCGCTTGCAAACATAAAGTAACAGGTTCCTATATAATTGAGGTTTTAACAGGAATTTTAGTAATTATTTACGAAAAGAAATATGTATAAATTATAGTGAGCCTGTGTAGATACATACGGCATTGCAAGTGAGGGTATCTTAATATCTCCGCTAGTCTCGGTAGGACGTATATATAATTTCAAGTGAGGGTATCTTAATATTCCTGCAAGTCTCGTATAATTGAAAAGCGCCTGCAGAATACATTTTAGCAACTACACTTAGATATTTTAGGACTGTCATTCCCCTCAAAACAAGTGGTAATTCGCTGGCCGGTGTATCTGAAAATAGCAAGACAATAATTCGTGATTCTATTCTACTATACGCCTGCCAGCGAGTTGCCACTTGTTGAGAGGGCAACAAAGGTTCTTCGAATTCCTCTCAAAGAGGTTGTTCTTATGTTCGATTCGAAAAGGTCTAAAGGTTTTCATATTTTATAGGTACAGTCAGCGTTATAAATATCTTGAGGACGAAGTCTCAAAATGATCTTAAAACTCTCGTATTAAGAAAAAATCAAACTGTTTTATTAATTTAAATGGTATTAATGTTCAAACTAAGGGTGTGAACAGAATATCAGAACAATCAGTCAGCTGGAAGGGGGAAAAATTAAAAATTTAAAAAACCCCCGTCACAAAAAACACCAAAAAGGTGAACGGTTGCCATGTCGGGGGACCGTAACTGGTTAAGTACTCCTTTATATCGTAAGGTCCCCCGACATGGCAACCGTTGAATTAAAATTTATTCATTTATTTTCAACTTTTTGGTGCTTTTTGTGACGGGGATTTTTTAAATTTTTAATTTAATTTTTATTTTATACTTTTTAAATTATTGAGGGAATTATAAAGAAATTTGTATTTCAACATGTTGTGGCGGCGGCCATCTTGGACCGATATTTTTTCAAACATAGCTAAGAACACTCCCGACTAATATACCTTTCAAAC
This sequence comes from Eilema sororculum, assembly GCA_914829495.1. Lineage (NCBI taxonomy): Eukaryota > Metazoa > Arthropoda > Insecta > Lepidoptera > Erebidae > Eilema > Eilema sororculum. The sequence continues at coordinate 22,337,316 of OU618549.1, forward strand.
AAAAAAAACTAAATCCAAATTGGTTCATCCGTTTGGGTGCTACGATGCCACAGACAGACACACACACACACAGACACGTCGAACTTATAACACCCCGTCGTTTTTGCGTCGGGGTTAAAAAGAACGAAATTAAGATCATTTAGTACTTTGTACGTCAATATCGTTCTGATGCTGACTGTACAATCGACAAAGGAGATATATACAGACCTTGACATACACTTTACATGAAATACTGTACACTTAATAAGTATCTAGGTATATACTAAAATGCGAAATGGCGCACATTGCGCACTACGGTGGGCTAATTAGTTGATTGATAGATAACATAACATAACATAAATAATAATAATAATAATAAAGAGTCTTCGAGCGACGAGTTCTTCTCCCCGCCGACGTCGCCAACACCTGTACGTCGGCCGGGGAGAGGCCGGCCACCGACCTGCTTGGGACCCCGACGCCCTCCGGCTTCGAGTGGGGCCCCCGCTACCGGTGGTGATGTGCACCGCATGCGATGGACTACTTCCATAAATGAAAATGTCATGCGGGCATATTTTGCGGCTACAGAGGGGGGAACTAACCTCAGTGCGTACCGTACTCGGATGCTTCCTCTGTTTCAGGCGCTTGAACCTTCCATCAACACGTCGGCACAACGACTATCGGACCAAGTGCGGGTCATTCAACGCAATCGCATGTTGAATGAAACCGTACTTGAGACTCTACGGCTAGAATGCTTGCAAAATATCTGTGTCACCCCCGCCCCGGCTCCTGCTCCTGCTTCTACAGCAGAAATAAATTATGATACTTGTGTTGCGCCGGATGACACACCTATTCCAGTAAGTATTCAGTACAATGAAGAGATTAAGGAGGCTTTGGAATGTGCGTTGCGGGAATATCGATCAATGCCCGTACATGTCAGGCCACGTCTCCCGCGGTTGCCCATACATAGACGTAATATAGCGCTGGTGAGTGCCCTTGATTCATTATTACCTAGATATCTAGAAAATAGTGAAAACCTCAGTGTCACCCACTCAATTCTGTATTGTACTGCTGTGGCGGCATGTCGTATGGCAAGTGCTAAATTTCCCATTAAAGATCCTGCCATACGACCTAAGTTTACCATACCAGCATGGCAATGCAGAATTGAACGACGTGTGGCCGAGGCAAGGGTGCTCATCGGTAAACTAATCTGCTTCATGTCGGGCAATACTCGCCCAAGAGTGAAGCGCTATGTGACCCGAGCGTTTGCGGGAACTGATATTAGTCCCCAGGATTATACGTCTCGGGTCACAGAGCGTATTGACTTCCTGAAGCAGAAAGTCTGTGCATGGGCAAACCGTATTCGGAGATATAAAAAACGAGTTGATCGATATACCGTCAACCGTATGTTCCAAAGAGACCAAAGGTGGGTATATAGAAGCTGGGAGCGAACAGATGAGAGTGTGGATGACGTGCGGCGGCCGGATGCTGAAGCCACAAATGCTTTCTGGCGCAGCATTTGGTCGGTGCCCGTTAGCCACACTGAAGGCGATTGGATGCGTGAGGTCGAAAGAGCATGCGAAACCATTCCAGAAATGGAAGAAATCTACATTGATGCCACTGATGTAGATTGTGCAGTCCGTTCGCTGTCTAACTGGAAATCTCCGGGACCGGATGGATTGCACAATTTCTGGCTAAAGTGGCTACGGAGTTCGCATGTTGTTTTGGCCTCACAATTTCAATCCGCTATAGAATCTGGGACGCTACCAGCTTTTATGACGACAGGAGTTACTCACCTGCTCCATAAAACTGGTAGTACCCTGGAGCCCAATAATTATAGACCGATTACATGTCTCCCAACGGTCTATAAACTTCTTACATCCATCCTGAGAGCTAAGATTAACAATCACATAAACAATAATTCTATTATGTGTGCCTCTCAGAATGGATGTAGGAATGGGGCCCGGGGTACTAAGGAGCTCCTCCTGATTGATATGGCTATTAGCCAACAAGCTCGCCGCAATCGTAAAGATCTGACAGCATGCTGGATCGATTACAAGAAAGCGTTTGACTCCGTGCCACATACATGGCTTTTGAGGGTGCTGGAGTTGTATAAAGTGAATACAACTCTATGTACCTTCTTAAGGTCGTGTATGCGGCAATGGAGGACGGTTCTTTTCTATCCAGGGTGTCGTCAGGCTTTGGGTGGCGGCGTGCCGATAACAATAGAGCGGGGTATTTTTCAGGGGGATAGTCTGAGTCCCCTTTGGTTCTGCTTAGCCCTGAATCCACTTAGTGCTTTACTAGTGAATTCAGGGTTAGGTTATAGGCTACGAAGAGAGGGTCAGGTGGTATCCCACCTCTTTTACATGGATGATTTAAAGCTGTTTGCCCACACCAATCCTCAATTAATAGCTTTACTGAAGGTAACAGAAACATTCAGTAATTCTATTAAAATGGCGTTTGGTGTGGACAAATGTGCAGTCATTCATGTAAAGCGAGGGCGGGTGGTGGGTGGAGTCGGAGGGTATACAGCTCTCTGATTCCACTAACCTAAGATCACTCCTCGTAACCGAGACCTATAAATACTTGGGTATGTCACAGGCGTTATGCATCAATGAAGTCGACATGAAACAACTGTTACAGGAACGTTTCTTTGGCCGCCTGAAAAAGGTACTTAACAGTCTTTTGTCAGGTGGTAACAAGGTGCGTGCCTGTAACAGTTGGGTCATGCCACTCTTGATGTACTCTTTTGGCATACTCAAGTGGACTCAGACTGAACTCGATACCATCGATAGGAAAGTCCGGACTCAGTTGACTGCATTTCGAATGCACCACCCACGGTCGTCAGTCATGAGATTGTACATCCCGCGGAAATGTGGGGGTCGAGGTTTTTTAAATGCTAAGACCCTTCATAATCGCGAGGTGTGCAATCTCAGAGACTACTTTCTTAAGTCGAACGTGGACATGCATCGTGATGTAGTCAACGTAGATACCGGGCTTACCCCGCTCGGTTTGGCTAAAGAGAACTGGCGCAGGCCTACAATAGTTAGCACTGACAGCCGCAGGGAGGTATGGCAGAGTAAGGAGCTACATGGCAGGTTCTATCGGGCCCTACACAGGCCCGAAGTAGATCTACTAGCGTCCGTGGCCTGGCTACGTTTCAGTGACCTTTTTGGGGAAACTGAAGGTTTTGTCTGTGCAATTGCAGATGAAGTTATTAAGACGAATAACTACCGGAAGTATATCATGAGGGATGGCACAATTGACATTTGTCGAGCGTGTCACCAACCTGGTGAATCCCTCAGGCATATTACTTCCGGTTGTTCTCGTCTTGCTAACGGCGAGTACTTGCACAGACATAATCAAGTAGCCAGGATAATCCATCAGCGACTTGCTCTGAAATACAACCTTGTGGAAGTTGAGGTGCCGTACTATAGGTATGTTCCTGAGCCAGTTCTAGAAAATAGCCATATCACATTGTACTGGGATCGATCTATCATCACTGATAGGACTGTTATAGCTAACAAGCCTGACATTGTGGTGATAGACCGATCCGAACGCCGAGCATTGATTGTTGATGTCACCATTCCTCATGACGAGAATCTCGTGAAAGTTGAGAAAGATAAACAAGTTAAATACTTGGACTTGGCCCACGAGGTTGTCGATATGTGGAATGTTGACTCAGCAATCATTGTACCGATAGTCGTATCAGTCAACGGATTGATAGCAAAGAGCCTCGACCAACATCTGAAGAGGCTCGGGTTGGATGGTTGGGTCAAGGGCCAGATGCAGAAGGCAGTACTCCTTGATACGGCGCGCATCGTGAGGAAGTTCCTCTCTCTGGAGCCCTGACCACCGGTAGCTTGGTCCCTGTACTCGATGCCGGTGGGATACTATTTTTTATATTTTTAAATATATGTTTTTTTTATATGTATTTAAAAATATAATTTATAAGTTTTTTAAAATGAATAAAGAGAATAATAATAAAAAAAAGCTAAAAAAAAAATGAAAAAAAAAAACTAAAAAAAAAAATAAAAACAAAAAAAAAAATTAATGCTAAAAACCTACACAACCGCGAGGTGTACAACCTTACAGAATATTTTCTCCGAGTGAATGAGGATATGCATCGCGATGTTATTGCAGTGGACGTCTCTCTCACACCGCTCAAGTTGGCTAAAGAGAACTGGTGCAAACCTGTGGTGCTAAGCATTAGTGATCGGCAGGAGGTGTGGCAGAGTAAGGAGCTTCACGGTAGGTTCTATCGCGCTCTTCATGGGCCCGATGTGGACCTATTAGCCTCCGTGGCCTGGCTACGTTTCGGTGATCTCTTCGGAGAAACCGAGGGTTTTGCTTGTGCAATTGCAGATGAGGTTATCATGACGAAGAACTACCGTAAATATATCCTGAGGGACGGCACGGTCGATATATGTCGCGCGTGCCACCAACCCGGTGAGTCCCTCAGGCATATTGTTTCCGGTTGTTCTCGTCTTGCTAACAGCGAGTACTTGCACAGGCACAACCAAGTAGCCAGGATCATCCACCAGCAGCTTGCTCTGTTATACCAACTTGTGGACACTGAGGTGCCGTACTACAGGTATGTTGCTGAACCAGTTCTCGAAAATGGTCATATCACATTGTACTGGGACCGATCTATCATCACGGACAGGACTGTTGTTGCCAACAAACCTGATATCGTGGTGATAGATCGGTCTGAGCGGCGCGCAATTATTGTCGATGTCACAATCCCTCATGACGAGAATCTCGTGAAAGCTGAAAAAGATAAACAAATTAAGTATCTTGATTTAGCTCACGAGATTGTCGACATGTGGGAGGTGGACTCGGCAATCATTGTTCCAATAGTTATAACTGTAAATGGACTTATAGCCAAGAGCCTCGACCAACACCTAAAGAGGCTCGCGCTGGGCAGCTGGATCAAGGGCCTGATACAGAAGGCAGTACTCCTCGACACGGCGCGCATAGTGAGGAAGTTCCTCTCTCTGGAGCCCTGACCACCGGTAGCTTGGTCCCTGTACTCGATGCCGGTGGGACACTGTTTTTTATATTTTTAAATATATTTTGTATATTTTTTAGGATATATTTAAAAATGTAATTTATATGTTATTTACTAAAATAAAAGAAATAATAATAATAAAGCCTCTTTATTCCATATTGCAAACATTACATTCAAATGTTATTATAATAGTTTAGGATTCGTTTTTTTTATGAATTTGTTTGTTTATATTCTTTTGTTAGTCTTCGTTGGCTGAAATATGGACCCCTTTTTGGGTAAAGGCCTCCTCCAACCTTTTCCATTCCTCCCTATTCTTGCCTACTTGTATCCAGTCGCTTCCCGCTATCCGTACAATATCATCAGCCCACCGTTTCATAGGTTTTCCAACATTCCTTTTGCCATTTGGTCCTTTCCATCGTGTTGTTTCTATTGTCCACCTTTTGTCCGTGTAGCGTGAAATATGTCCAGCCCATTTCCATTTCTGTGTGAGAGCATGTGTAAGCACATCTGTGAACTTTGTTTTTTGTCTAATGTTTTCGCTCTTCACTTTGTGTATTTTCCGGATTTTCAATATACTTCTCTCCATTGCTCTTTGGGTGCATTTAATTTTATGTTTTGTCTCGTTATTAAATACCCAGGTTTGACAACCATATAGTAGGCATGGTAATAGACAAGTATCAAATATGACCTTCTTCATGTGTAAATTATAGTTTCCTTTAAGAATTTCTTTCATTGACCAAAACTTCTTCCAAGCTAAGTTTATTCTTCTCGTTATTTCTTCTGCGTTACTGGATTTATTGAATGATAGATGTTTTCCTAAATATACATAATCGTTGACATATTCTATAGTGTTTCCTTTTACTTCTATAGGTGTTTTATGATAGTTAGTCATTAGCTTTGTCTTGTTAAAGTTCATTTCCAGACCAATTTTGTAACTTTCTTGGTCAAGTGATCGCATCATGTTCTCTAGGTCTCTAGAAGTTTCAGCTATTATGACTATGTCATCCGCGAATCGGAGATGACTTAGGTAGTGTCCATTGATTAATATACCTTTGTTTGCCCAGTCTAGGTTCCGGAATATGTGTTCTAGTACCGCAATGAAAAGCTTTGGCGATAGAGGGTCTCCCTGTCTAACTCCTCTTTCTATGTTTATACTACCACCTCTGGTTTCTAATTTTAATTTGCTTGTACTATGTGCATATATGTATTTTATTATGTTGATGTATTTTTGGTTAACATTTGAATATTGGAGGGCATTCCAGATCGAACAGTGACTTATGCTGTCGAAGGCTTTACAATAATCTATATAACCCAGGTATAGTGGTCTGTTAAACTCTCGGTATTTCTCTATAATCTGGTCTAATGTCTGTATGTGGTTAATAGTGTTAAATCCCGATCGGAAACCTGCTTGTTCTTTTGATTGTATTTTGTCGATATCTTGTGTTATTCTTTTTAGCAAAATTGATGTAAACAACTTATATATACTTGCCAGCAGACTTATGGGCCTATAATTTCCAATATCAAAGGGGTTTCCTTTTTTGAAGAGGAGGATTATATCAGATGTGCACCACTGTATTGGCACAGTTTCTGTGTCTAATACCATATTAAATATATTTGTTAAATGGTAAGTAATTATGGGCGCACTTATAATGAGAACTTCATTACATAACCCATCTGGCCCAGGGCTCTTTTCAGATTTTAAATGTTTTATTTGTTCGTAGACTTCTATGAAATCAATTGGTTTGACGCAGTTGCTTTTTTGCTCACTGTTTGAGTTTAGTTCGATTTCGTTGTTATCTCGTTTCTGGTATAGATGCCTATAGAAGTCTGTTGCATGTCCTATAACGTCTTGCCTTGATTTTGCTTTACCTGACTTTTGTTCAATATTTTGTATCCATGTTCTGTGTGAAATTAATTCTTTGTTAGCTCTTTTGATGCTTCTGAATTGTTTAACGTTACGTGAAATAATTTCGTGTCTATAGTTACTGTAGTCTTTCCTAATAGATCTGTTAGTTTCTTTGTATAATTTGCTGAGTTCGTTTCTCATTTCCTTTGTTTTGTTCTTTGCGTGTATTAATTCAGTTCGCCTTGTTATTAGATGTTCTGTATCTTTAGTAAATATTTTGTGTTGTTTTATTTGGGTAGGATTCTGTGACTTCAAGCTACTTGTTATGCTTTTTTCCAGGAGGTTATAGTACGATTGGATGTCGTTTGTTTCTTCTTCTTTGTTATGTAATTTCGTTTGTAAGGTTGTGATAAAGTCTTTAATTTGTTCTTCTGCCTTTGGAATGCTGAGTGATGGAGCAAAGTTTCTTCTAGTCTTAGAAATATGTTTAAGATGTAGGGTGGCTCTCAATAGTCTATGATCTGTAGGAAATTTTATCTTGTTTAGTATCTCTAGGTTAGTTATTAGTTTTGGGTAGTTTGTCATGATAAAATCTATTTCGTTTTTTGTTTTTTGATCAGGTGATATCCAGGTCCATCTTCGGGTGCTCTTTTTCTTAAAAAATGTGTTCATTATGGATAGTTTATGTTGGAATGCATAATTTATGAGGCGGTCGCCTCTTTTGTTGCGTTGTCCGAAGCCATATTGACCCATGATGGGAAACTGATCTTTTTGCGGGAATCCTATTTTAGCATTAAAGTCTCCCATCACTACAATTTTTTCGTCGGCTAGTGCGTGAGCAGTTTCAACGTCGTTATAAAGTTGTTCAATTTCATCTTCGGTTGAATTTTCTGTAGGTGCGTATACTTGAAGTATTGATATACGAGTATTTTCAAATTTAAGCTGTAGTAGAGCTACTCTTTCAGAAATTCCAATAAAATTTACTATATTTTCTTTATACTTTTTCTTAATAAGGAATCCCACTCCATATAGACCCTTGGTCTGTCCAATATAGCAGAAAATATAATCTTGGTGTTCTTGAATTTCGCAACCCATTTGCCTGACTTCATTTAGTCCCAAGATATCGAAATTAATGTTTTTCAGGGCGTAACATAGTTCAAGGTATCTTTCAGTTGTTGATAAGGATTTTACATTGAAGGTACAGAGTTTTAACTGTATATCTTATTCATAACATAAACTCACGCCTATATTCCCCCAAGGGGTAGGCAGAGGTGCTAGCACCCACATTTCACTAGTTTATGTTTAGGTCCCAATGTAATAGGTGGCGAGCCTATTACAATTAACCTGACACTTATAAACCTGCGATAAATACACACAACTTCAAAAAGCATCGAAAAGTCATTGGTGTGTGCCATGGTAAACCTGGGATCGAACCCGAGACCTCGTCTCAGCAGTCCACCACCCATACCACTAGGCTACCGCAGATTGTGTCTTGATAGATATCCTAAAATAAAGTACATACGTGATTATAATGATGACCCTCTTCCGAGACTTTGCCTTTAGCTTACCATCAGGCGAGGTGAAGTCAAATTGATGCGTCCTAAAAAATGGTATACAATGGCACCTTGTACGAGTAGGTGAATGACAAATGTAATGATTTTTTGTAATCTTTTTCATTTAATTTTCACCTAGTAGTTGTTAGATCAATAAAGTCCAAAATTGGATGGCATTTTTGCAGTGTCAGAGTTATGAAATTAGCAGAACCAGGGTCCTGGTCATAAAATAATTTGTTCATCATTATGTGAGTATGCCCCACTTGACGTAATCGTTCAGCACCCCGTTGATGCGCTCGCCGTACACATCGCCGGTCTTCCCGATAGACAGGTCTGTCAGACCCATAGCTTCGTTCACTTGGGGCGCGTTCTCTGTAGCCACCGTCACGACAGGTAGTGCGAGAACTGCTATTGCGAGACCGAAGGATAGTTTCTGAAAGAGATTAAAAGTATTTATTAATGTATAATAGATTAGCCGAAATCAAAAACCGCGTAGTTCCAGGCAGAGTAGGATTTGGACCACCCCATGTCTTCCCATGCCGATTATACAAAGGATAGGGCTGTTTAACATCAGACATAAGTATATACAGCCCACTTAACCCAGACTCAGCCATAAGGCAATAGGGTGACCCCCTATTACGTGGGACCAAATACATTTTATTGATGAAATGTGGGTGTTAATTCACCTATGTCTAATCCTCCGGGATAAAGGCGTGATTATATATGTATGTGTATCCATACTTCCATACCAATATTATAAATGACAAAGTAACTCTGTCTGCCTGTCTGTATGTTACGCTTTCACGCTTAAACCACTGAACCGATTTGGATGAAATTTGGTATAGGGGTAGATTAGACTTTGAAAAAGGACTTAAGCTATGTTTGGTCGCGATAACCGACATCCACGCGGGCGGAGCCGCGGGCAAAAGCTAGTGTATACTAGATCAGTTAACGAGTGCTTTTTAGGTAAAAAAAAAATGTTCGGAAAAATAAGTGAAAAAAGGGGGGTTTGGTTTTTCGCAAATATCTCAATCAATCGTCATTGGATTCATCATTATCTTCGATTGTGACCTCTGCAGGTCAGACAGCAGTCATGTCCGTGAAAGTCTAATGCCAAAAATTCGCGTACCTGCTGCACAATTGTTCCCGAGGAGGGCCAGACCGTAAGGGATGGCCCTGGTTCAGCCGGGGTGCGAGGCTTGCTGAGTCTGGGCTTAATGGGCTGTCGAAGACAACCTCACCTCCGGCTTAACACCACGACCCACAGTCAGCGTGCGGCTTTAGTCGGTTCGAGTCCGACGTAACCTCCCCTTCCGGCTCCGGCGGGGGAGGTATCCGAGGGGATTTCCGCACGAAAAAAAGGAAGCTGCACAAATGTTTTTTAAATCTAACAAAATGACAATAATAATAATTTATCCTACCTCTTTCAACTCATACTCGAAGTCGGCCCTAGAGTACACCTTCTCAGGGTCCAGGTGTAGCCTGTTCATGGCCGCCTCTAGCTCCGCGTAGTAGAGATCCAGTAGTATCTCATAGTATCGCGCACGGAACTGCTCATCCGAACCGGTGAAGATGAAGTATAACAAGTCCACGACGGGACTAGAACCCTGCAGTGTTTGGAAGTCTACAATCTTGATGTCAACTGTACCATCCTGGAAATCGAAAACAAGTAGATTCAGTCAAATTGTCAATAATTATGCAATTGGGTATTCTACTGACTAGTCAAATTACTTATTACTTTTTTCTAAACGTCGAAACGATAAGTTATAAGGCAACTTGTATGAAGAAAGGTTTAGTGACGTCATAAAATTTAATAGTCAAATTATCAGCTGCTATTATGGTTTGGGTGGATGATTAAAAATCAATAAAAACTATAAAATAAGAACCGTCGCAATTTTTACCGTTCTTTTACCATTCTTAATTTATTAAGCTCGGTTAGACAATTGATTTTATCTATAGGAGAATATTACCCAATTGAATTTGAATTTGAATTTGAATTTATGAATCATCATATTTTAACAAAATGTAAAATCAATTAATGGAAAACACGACGATATACTGCAAGAAATATAAGCAAGAGATAAAAACGACGATATACTACTAATTTCGAAATAAAACCTAGTACCAACTCGTCTGGCCAGCGTGGAAACAGTAGACCAAAGCCTCCCAAAATTGGGAGAGGCGTTGTTCAGCAGCGGACTGCGATAGCCAGTGAAGATATAACAGAACATAAAAAGGGGTCATGTCAACCTCACCTGTTAATTGACAGACGAAACTTTGGCGAAGGATTTCCTGTCAGGGTTGGGAGATGAAACGACAGTCGCTCCCATAAAATGGAGTGTAGGTAGATATATATTAGCAAAAGAAGGCGAAGGAAGTTAAATGAAAGCTTCGGATAAAACTGGGAATTGGGAACTGGGAACTGGGAATTTTCTTTTTGACAATTCACACGCAATGGTCGTTATAACTTTGTTCTTGCGTCAACACCTAAAACTTCGAACAAAAATTAGGCGCCAATACACATTTCACTGACAAGGCCACGTCGAAGAAAGAAATTTTGGGATGGAGTTAGTCGATCGACTGTGTTTTTAACAAAATAGCTTAAAATGTTATGCAATACTACCGGTTTTTTTATTAACATTTAATTAATTTAAGACCGATTGTCTTACACGCGAGCACAGAATAGATAATAGACGCGAGCATTATGAAAGGATTAATCGAATGTGTGTTGTTTCAAAAAGAAAATAAACTAATGGACGGAGAATAATATATAGGTAACCTAACGATTCGCCATAGGAAAAAAATAAATAAATACTTAATGCTGTTTATCAGCATTTGTAAGGACTGATAAGTCTGCTTAGCAAAAATAGGTCAACTTACTTCTTTAATCCTGTCCATCAAGTTGCTGGGCCTGTAGTCCCCATGTCCCAACACTGGTCTTCGTTTGTATTTATGATATTCAATAAACGCAGTCGTTTCAAAGTCTTTGAAATACCTTTCTAATTTATCCTTAGTTTCTTTTTCAGCTACATCAACTGCCTGGCTTAAACACGATTTAAAATAACCTCCCAAATTTTCGTAAGCCTTCTTACTAATTTTGCGATCTTCTAACACTTTATTGAATTCTTGAGGGTGATATTCATTGTAAGCAAACGCTAGTGCATGTAATTTTGCTAACTGACTCGCAGCAGATTTCGAATATTCCCAATCTATCGATTTAAATCTATCGTAAGCTTGATATCCATTCACAACAAGATTCTCCAGAACAATAGTCTCTTCAAATTCTATAGAATTATAACCGTAAAATGTAGGAATTGCCAACCGATGTTCAGCTGCTACACCATGTTCATCTTGCAATTTTTCGTAAACTTGAAAAAGTTTTGTGTACACAAATATTTCTGTCTCATAAATCTTTGAAGCTTGTTTCCGCATCAGCTCGCCCATTGCGGCAACTTTAGCAAACATATGAACCACATTGTCACCTTCACTGAGAGTTATACTGTAAAGAGTGGTCGCATAGTTTGCGCCCCCACTGGATATTGGCCCAACCTTTGTTTCGTAGTTAATTAAATTCTGTTCCTTAGCGATTTCTGGTAGGAGATTATTTATAATTTCTTCTGGTAGTGGCATATTTAATTACCGGCTTATAAAATACTTGAACTGATAGATCTTGTGAGCGTGTTTGAACTAGATATCATACTGTTAAGTGTCGAGCTTGCCGGTCGACTATACGGCTCTAGATAATACGGAACTATCAACAACTGTCTATTACTGTCAGGAAAAGATAAAACAAACGCGTGTGATATAATAGACTCTGATGTATTGATTAGATTCGATAGCCTTCACATAAGCCGTGGCCAATGTTTCAAGAGCTGAACAGAACTGGATAGCGCCGGTAACGTTTGTGAAATAGTTAAGAAAATTGAGAAATTTTTATCTCATATAAACTAAACTGCAGATTGCTAAAGATATGGCATGATACTGTCTGTATTTAGGTCGACATTTAAACCTAATTGGGTGCCATCTAGCAAAAATGAGTCGAACTAACCTACGATCTAACAATCCGGCTTCGCGCTAACACAATTCTCGTACTGATTACCGAACGTATACCTACGGTAAATTACGGCCCATTGATTCACACTGATCGCTGACAGTAGCCGATAGCGTCCAGAATTTGTTACTATAATGGAAGAGATCGTCTACTCGTACAGTCTTGCGACGCGTCGCGACGTCGCGTTCCCATTTGCCTTCAAACGAATAAAAACTTTATCTCTTGTAGATAAGATTCAGAATGGTTTGTATTATTTCACCTCAAAACGCCACTGCCGGCACCTGCTGCATCTGTGTGAATCGACTCTAAGGTGACAGAGAAGAGCGCAGCGGAAAGACTATTATGACACTCGAAAATCAATTTTAACATTATTGAAATAAAGTGCTTACTTCTGTGCCCGAACAAAATGTGTGTACTCAAAGATACACGAGAAATTCATGCTCAAGCTTACGTGATCCCTGATAAAATGCCCAAGACCGCGCGAGAATTATTTATTCCTCTCTGTCTGCGGGATAGCACCAGTATACAGGCTAATTTTCTATTAATATTTTACAAAGTGAAACGCTCAGACTAATTGCTTTAATATTTCCCTAAGCAGGGCCTCGATTCTACTAAAGCAAAGCTATTGTCAAACCGCAGAGATTGCAAAAAGCGGCAATACATTATAGACTTTAAACCGATGCATTTAAAGTTCAATATTAATAACTGTTAGCAGAGTGAATAAAAGAGTGTAATGAAACTTATCATTTAATTTTGGACCTTAGCGTATAGAAATAAAGTCTAAACTTGAATGCCGCTTTTTGCAATCTCTGTGGTTTGACAATAGTTTTGCGTTAGTAGAATCGAGGCCCAGGGCCTAGATATTAATTTAATGTCATTTTTTGCAGTGATTGCGGGTACCACAATGGTTTAGCTATAGTAGAATCGAGGGCCAGGCTGATTTTGTTGTGATAGTAGATTATGTCTCTTCTGCATCTCTTGCACGTCCTTGACTCGCCTAATACCTCCTGCCTTTTCTGTTCATTTCAAATAAACTCTTCAAATTGGGTATTTGATTGACTACGTAGTCAAATTGGTTACTTTTTACTAAACGTCAAAACGGTAAATTATAAGGAATTGTACCTACATGAAAAAAGATTTAGTGACGTCATATAATTTAATAGTCAAATGAATTACTATTATAGGTTGGGTGGATGATAAAAAATAAATGAAAACGATAAAATAATAACCGACGCAACTTTTACCGCTCTTTTACCATTCTTAATTTGATAAATTCAGTTATATAATTTATTTTAGCTAAGTACAGGGAAATATTCAATTTCTTTAATAACTTGTCACTTCAGTATGCCCCACTTGACATAGTCGTTCACTATGCCGTTCAGACGCTCGGTGTAGAGGTCGCTAGTCTTCTCCACCGAAAACGAGCTCAGATCCATGTCCTCATTGACCTTGGGAGCATCTTCCGAAGCCACGGTGACGATGGGCAGTGTAAACACCGCGATTGATAGACCGAAAGGTAGTTTCTGAAAGAAATTAGACACGTTATATTAGATCTCCCCTTCTTCATTGTAACGCCATCTTATATCTTCATAACCTATGCCACAATATTCCACAAACTTGTACACAACGCTATCTAGATGGTAGTAGGTAGGCTGGGCTGGCCATGGTAGGCTTAACTAGCTTGTGTTAAAGAATCTAGAATGCGGATAAACTTTTGATTTAACTTCATATTTTGTAAAGATATAGGTACATTTTAAACTTAGAAACACCCAGACCAATGCTAATAGTCATTGGCTATATCGAAGTTTTGCAGGGCTTCCACTAGCCAGTAACGAATGTCTGGCCGCTTTCACTGCTTCATCCCCATTGGCGCAACGTCCCGACACCCTCTTCGCCAGAGTTCCGTTTTAAGAAGATCCCTTTGGGACCACCCAAGGGGGGGGTCTTCTTAAAACGCTAGGTAGTCCAAGGTCCGCCAGGGTTTTAAGGGGAATACCGCATTGGGTAAGCAAATCTCGAGAGGTAACCCTGCGCCAGTGTCTCATCTGTCAATAAGCAGGTAAGCATGTAGCCCAACCCCCCACGCCTGACCCTTGGCATGTCTGAGGCATATCTCTCGCAGCCCGGTCGAAGAAGGGCTTCTCCAGGTGGACAACAGAGTCCCAATCTAGCCCCCGGGTTTGGGGAGGCGCACATCGCGCGCTGCCAACATGGCCTGCTAATTTTTCTCACAGGCGACACCATAATCTGCCATTTTGTGAATCTGGCATTCAGCGAATCTGGCTTTTTGAGTTATTCACATTTTGCAACAATCTAATATTGTCTGCCATTTTACGAATCTGTCCTTTTGCGTTTTTCTCATTACGCGCTTAATCCATGTACATGTACCTAGACACACACACATTTTTTCATCAAACAAAAAATGTTATTTTTGACATTACCTGTTTCAACTCATAATCGAAGTCAGCCCTAGAGTACACCTTCTCAGGATCCAGGTGTAGCCTCTTCATGGCCGCTTCTAGCTCTGTGTAGTAATGATCTATGAGCTTGTCGTAGTACTGGGCACGGAACTGCTCGTCAGACCCCGTGAAGATGAAGTATAGTAGATCCACCACTGGGCTAGCCGCCTGCATCGTTTGGAGGTCTACAACTTTGATTTCTACTGTTCCATCCTGAAAATGAAGGCGGTTGATATCATTACATAGTATAAAGCAAAGTCACTTTCCGCGTTTGTTCGTCCATATGTATGCTTATATCTTTACGCTACGGATTTCCATGCTGTTTTTCGAATAGATAGAGTATATCACGAGGAAGATTTATATGCATAATACATGCTTAATATAGTAGAGAGTACAGCAGAACGTGATCTGACACCACGCGGGCGAGGTCAGGTCCAAATATCAGCTTGTTAATTAATATCTATAATACATATTCTAAGTGCTACACCTACAGCTCCATCTAGACCCAAAGTAAGTACCTAGGTATAGCTTAACTAAGTTGTATAATGGGAATAGATATCCACATAGAAACACCCGAACCTATATACATATTCATGACTACAAATATTTACAATGAGCCGAAATCGAACTGACTTAAGGTAGACAAGCGCTCTAACGTAATTTTTACTGTGCAGTATTTTGTTCTGTCGAATTTTATGAAGTTGTTGACCACGGTTTTCAGGCTATTTGTATCATACGTTTGTACATACCAACATAGGTCACAGATTTTCAAGATGAGTAGAAAATAAAATAACAGCTCAGAATAAATAATGGTATAGTATTAATCTAACCTAAGCGTCTAATTAACTCTTCCCGTGACCATAGGGCTGGCCTTTACCTCGCTCATAGAATTGCTAGCGGGGTAATGCCGCCAGCCTTTTGGACACGGTACCAGTAGAGGCCGATGGGGAGGAATTCTACGATGCCTAAAGTTAGTCTCTTCCACCCCTGTTTTTTTTCTCATTTTTGTATATATTGTATATTTAGTTAGCATATACTGTCGTTATAATACTGTACCTAATTAATTTTATTAGTGTGTTGATAAATGAAAATAAATCTACCTTACCCACAATAAATACTTGTAACAGCTTATCTTTCTTCATAAGCACACAACGGAACGTGCCTGATGCCAATCTTATAACAATATCTTTTGTTAATAAAAAAAACTGCAGATCATTGTTTAGTGATGCCAATTCTGTCATATCGATTACGATATACACTATCTATATAAGTGCCTACCTACCTGCTTGCAATATTGATAAAATCGATACTGCAAATAAAAAGTAGGTAATGATTATAAGATTATATTTTTTTTTATCTAGGACACGTCAATTTGACTTCACCTCGCCTGATGTTAAGCTAAAGGCAAAGTCTCGGAGAGAGGGTCACCATCGCAAACATGTACCATGTTAACAGTGGTGGCAATCAGCCTCACGGCCTCATTAGATGCCTTTTCACGCCCCGCTTAAAGGACCTATTAAATTTAGGGATTGTTGGACCATTGTCTTTGACGAAAAAAAAAATTTTTAAACAGCTAAATTTCGCTACAATACTACATTGCTACGAAACAATTCTACGACGCGTTCTAATTTTATTTATAATTTTTATTTTGTTCTATTTAGTTCTTTCAGTAATTGTATAATATTAATAAATCTATGTTATTAATGGATCAAAATAAAATTTTATATCCATTTCCTTATTAGAATTTTAAACACTTAGTAGCGCGTGCGCGCACCCTCAATCGGCGGGCGTGTTTATTGTATCAGTGCGAAATCTATCGAGTCACTGCTTGCAAAAATGTCGTGTACAGTAAAATGTAATAGGTGTAATATAGTGATTGACGAGTTGTTATCCTACATACAAAACAAGGTATCGATCGCGGATGAAGAGAGTCTTGTGAGAATTTGTGTCTCCGCTTTTACGAGTGAACAAATAGAATTGTCAAATAAACTTCTGTTTGAATCTGTGCCATCAGAGCTAAGAAGAAAAATACGCAAAGGGAAGGGAAAGGAGCACCGTGCTTTGTTGGATGTCATCAGCTTTTTAAAACTACCGACCCTGACGTATTACCGGTGTTTGTGGCCAGAGATTTGCACAAGTTGCCTCCCATAACGTTTGACCACCTTGATGTCTCCAAGTTGTTAAAAGATCTGCTGATATTACAGTCCGAAGTAAACATAATTAAAGCATCATACGTGACAACGGAACAATTAGAGGCAATCAGGAATGAATGTCGTGCTGGGCCCAAGCATACATCATTATCATCATCACCTCCCTTTTCAGCGGCAAAAATTAATATGAAAAGAGGGGCTTATAGGGATAGTGGACCCATAGGTATGTCCCATATGGATGAGTCACTATTGCGTAATGAACAGGGAGAAAAATCCATAAACGAAATTAATCCAGAAAGTGAAAGTGAATTACGTTACAGAAGTATAATTGATAAAAATAATTTTGAGGGGGGAGATGGACCTGGCATCGATAGATACGCAAACGACGGGCGGGGGGTATCTAGAGAAAACTTGCCGCGGCGATGATGACCAAACAGCTGACCACGATGAGTCACTGCCTCGGCCCGTTATCGCTACTGTCGCAGCGGATGATGAAAAATGCATTCGCTTGTTCACCATCTTGTGCGAATCACGATCCAGGTATGCTTTACGCTGTAGCACCTACATTATGAGTGTATAGAAGTCTAATTCAAACTAACCAACTTGAATAAGGAAGTCAAAGAAAGAAAGGTAATTTTTCGGACTAAGTTAACTTACGTCTCGAATCTTGTGCATCAAGTTACTGGGTCGGAAGTCCCCGTGAGCCAACACCGGGCTTAGTATTGGTTTAAAAGCGTCTACGTACTTTTCCGCGTCAAATGTTTCGAAGAACCTCTTCAACTGATCTTTGTTGCTCTCCTGCACCAAACCAATAGCTCTGTCTCTCACAATGTTGAAATACTCCAGCACTGGTCCACTTTTCATATTATACTCAAATTTGAGATCTTTAGCAACTTTATCGAAGTCCTTAGGATGGTATTGTCTGTACGCAAACGATAATGAGTGAAACTTTACCAGTTCTGTCAACGAAGAAACGGCGTATTCCCAGTCGATTGATTTCAATCTATCATAAACTTGGTATCCTTGAGTAACAAGATTCTCCAGAACAACAGTCTCTTCATACAATGTAGCATTACAACCGTAAAATTTACTCAATTTCAATCTGTGTACTTGTGGCACTTGATACTTATCTTCCAAGTCTCTGTAAACTTTAGCTAGTACCGTATATACAAAGATTTCTGTGTTATAAAATCTGGGACTCTCCACTCGAACTGATTCAGGCATGATCGCAAACTTCGCAAACAAATGATGCGTGTTATTGCCTTCTTTGAGGGTGACGTTAAACAGATCTGAAGTATAGTTCGCGCCGCCGCTAGAGATGGGTTCAATTTTCAATTCATAGTTGATAAATTCGTGATCTTCAGCGATTTGTGCTAAGGTTTTGTTTAGTATTTGTAATGCTTCCGACATTTTGTGCTAAATTCACTCAAAACTATTGAAATAATAAAGTTATGGCACTGTTTGAACGTAGGTATGTCACTGGTGAAATTCAGTACAGTAGTGAGTTATTACTAAATTATTAGGCAATATCTTAAAATATCGCAATTTAGATAAGATAAAATGATACCTCATCAAAGCACAATTAACAAAATTACATAATAATCAATATTATCACAAAAAGGGATCTCAGTGAGGCAGCTTTTAGATGGCAATGGAACTAAGGTCTAAGTTCAATAGATTTTAAATAAGTTTGCAGTCAAGATGAATTAGTTGGTATGCTGGTATTTCCTAAAGCCGGGCCTGGGGGTGACGGGTGGAGCCGCCTGTCACCCCAGCAGAAGCAGGCCACGGCGGCGGCGGCGCGCTAGGAAGCGCGCCTCCCCATTCCAGGGTAAGGTATTTCCTAAAGCAACTGCAGTCAGACTTTCCAACTCCTAGAGAGAGGACCGCACCGAGCCATTGCTATATTATTTCACCGTCACCAAATGCCGTCACGCGTCTCAATCGAAATTCTCGTAGTCCGTTTAGTCCACATAACGGTGGGGGCCTGGGTCAAATATGTGGGTCTAATAAATCGACTCAAGGTCGCTCGTCTCCAGGACGCCGCCGCATCCGTCCTGGACAGGATTCTGCCAAACCTGGGCAGACCAGGCATTGATTTTTTTCATGCCAATGTGTTGTGTAGGTACCTTAAGTACTACTAGGGGCTTTTGGCATCGGGAGCGTTCCCCTTACACCCGGTATAAAGTCGAAAGATGTTGATTGGATCCTATACCTACACTATTTCTTGGTGGAGTGGCGATAGGTAAAGCGTTCGATTGCTACCTCAAAAGTTGTGGATTCGATTCCCGCTCAATGCAAATTTGAATCAATGCAGATTTGGGTGAATTTATAATACCTATGTAGGATCTACTACTTAATTTCTTTTACAATGACTGTTTACGTACTGCTCTGGAATACAGAGCCATAATGTAATAAAAGGAAGCTTATGTGTAAAATTAAAATATTCCTGAAAAAAAATAGGTCAAATAAACTTACATCTCGAATCTTGTGCATCAAGTTGCTGGGCCTGAAATCTCCGTGCACCAAAACTGATCTTCCAGTCGCTTTAAAAAGGCTCATAAATTTCTCTGCCCCAAACTCTTCGAAGAACCTTCTCAACTTATCTTGTGAGTCATCTGAAACCATATTGATAGCTCTCGTTGTCACCATTTTAAAATAGTCCACCAATGGTCCATTCGTCATATCCCATTCAAACTTGAGATCGTCCACAACTTTATTGAAGTCCTCAGGATGGTATTCGCTATAGGCGAACGACAATGAATGCATTTTGGCCATTTCTGTTATCGAAGCGATGGCGTATTCCCAGTTGATCGATATAAACCTATCGTAAGATTGATATCCTTTTATAACAAGGTTCTCTAGAACAACAGTTTCTTCATACAAAGTAGGATCGCAACCGTAGAATTTAGAGAAAATCAACCTATTTTCTTGAGGCACATCGTGAGTATCCTGTATCTCATCGTAAGCTTTCGATAGTTTTGTATACACAAACATTTCTGTGTAGTAAAATCTCGGACTTTGCGCTCGAACTTTCTCTCCCATAACAGCCACTTTTGCAAATAGATTATGGGTATTGCCACCTTCCTTGATAGTAAGATTGTATAAGTTTGAAGTATAGTTTGCTCCTCCACTGGAAACTGGTTCAATTTTTAAATCGTAGTCAACAAAATTGTGTTCAACAGCTACTTCTTTTATGAGTCTCTTGATAATTTCTTCTGCTTGTGCCATTTTGTTAAACTCTGAAACTCAAATTCGTATAAATAAATAAATAACTAATAAATACTGGATGCTGATTGATACTGCGTATATCTCTAGCAACAATAGAAACGGTAGTGTTCATATCACCATATAAGTTCAATAAAAACTGTAGCATATCTTAAGAACATCGAGCGAAGATAAGATAGAGTTACAATATTCTTTATAACACAAATACTTACTTAACACAATTATCTAACTCGTTTTATCGCTAAATGTGACCTCAGTGTAACAACCTTTGAATGGCAGAGGCGATAGAAGTAAGCTCTTTCATAATTGTATCTTGAGTGTTTGAGGACGCTGTGACAAATCGTCACGTCTGTCCAAACTCCAATTTGTCTACCCAGACCAGTAGCCTCAGACTAAAAAAGGGCTCAGGCTCAGAATGTCCCTTTCCCAAAATGTCCCTAGGTTTCAAATAGTCCCTTTCCCGAAATGTCCCTTTCCCACAATGCCCATTCCCCAGAATGTCCCTTTCCCGAAACGTCCCTTTTCCAAAATGCTCCCTTCCCGAAATGTCCCTTTCTCAAAATTCCCTTTCTTATGTCAGCTAATTATCAAAATGTCAAAAGCAAAAAACATAAATATATTATGTAAATTATAATTAGCGGACCAGACAGACGTTGTCTTACCCGAACGTTCATTCCTAAAACCCGATCGCAAGCCGCCACCGCGTCAGGCTCGGGTCCATTTGTGAATCTTTTTTATCGCAATCTGTCCAGGAGACATTCAACGATATTTATGTAGTGATGGATGTTATGTGAGGTACAGGTCCAGTGACATGTCCTCTTAAATGAGTTTTTAAAGTAAATCTTGAGGGACTCTTTTCTTAAGTCTCCTCACACTTGGAAATATTTCGTCCATAAGGTCACATTTACACCAACGGATGGTTTTTGATATGCGTTTAGGTTTAGCAAACAATTAATTACGGTAATATTTGATCAATAATTAATATAAAATTGTAATAAAAATATGGATAAGTTTAAGTAGTCTATTAAATAAATAAATAAAAAATATTTTTATTATGTTATTATATTCATAGGGAATAATATCATACAAAAGGTAGCTCCATCTACCGTAGAAAGAACAAACATTATAGATCCCTAATATTGTTTTTGTTAATAAATCTAAAAATTGGGATAGATGTCACTGTTTGACTCCTCATAAACGGCTGAACCGATTTTGATGAAACTGTGTGTATTTGTGTGGATCCTTGGACGATTTAGATTCACAAATGGACCCGAGCCTGGCGCGGTGGCGGCTTGCGATCGGGTTTTAGGAATGAACGTTCGGGTAAGACAACGTCTGTCGGGTCCGTTAATTATAATTTACATAATATATTTATGTTTTTTGCTTTTGACATTTGGATATTTAGCTGACGTAAGAAAGGGACATTTTGAGAAAGGGACATTTCGGGAAGGGAGCATTTTGGGAAAGGGACGTTTCGGGAAAGGGACATTCTGGGAAATGGACATTGTGGGAAAGGGACATTTCGGGAAAGGGACTATTTGAAACCTAGGGACATTTTGGGAAAGGGACATTCTGAGCCTGAGCGTAAAAAAGTTGTTGGGTAATCAACACATTCAACACTCGATAGCTTCTTCTTCTTCTTCAATCCGTAGCCACCCAATGCTGAGTGTAGGTCTCTTCCAATTCCCTCCACTGTTGGCGGGACAGTGTTTTCGCCATCCAGCTCTTCCCAGCAACCTTGACTAAGTATGTCATCGGTCCACCTAGCTGGCGGTCTGCCTACGTTCCGTCGTCGACCCCATGGTTTCCACTCCAACACTTTACTATCCCATCTGCCATCCATTCTACGGCATATATGGCCCGCTGAGACAATGGCTAGATCTAGTATTGAATAGATTTTTAAAATTTGTCGGGCCAAAACTTGGCTATAATAGCAATAGCGCTTCTGTTGCTCTGCAGCGTGTAGCGGTTGAATGTTTGACTAGCTACTAAGGCAGAATTCGCGGATTTGATACCCCTCAGAATAAAAAGAACCGTCGGTAGCTTAGTGTTTAAGGAGTCGGCCTTACGATCAAGATGTCCCGGGTTCGAATCCAGGCCATTACACTACTGACGTGAAGTCACTCCTAACACAAGCAATTTAGCTTAGCTGGAGGGGTTAGAGGGAATATTAGTAACTTCGGTTCTAATAATTATTGATAATATTGATATCGAAAAAAAAAAGTAACCACTAATTTTAATGAATATTTGCATTGGTCATACTAAGTACCTCAACCAAGCCCTAATTGAACCCGTGACCGACCCCTTATAGCGGAACTGCTCAACTGCCCTGACCACCTGAGCTACTTAAACACGGTCTTAGATATTTGAAATTCTCTTAGGGAAGGTTCATATCTGACAGAACATGCGTCGCGTATTATAGACGCTCTACGCTCGACGCACTAACGTAGCATCGGTTGAGTGTGAACGGTCAAGTGTTTTTCTATACATTTGTCTGTTCTGGCGTTACGCGACCGATAATACGCGACGCATGACGCATTCGTCTTGGCCGAAGGTGGTTTCATCTACCTTAAGGGATTAAGGTAGATGAAACCACCTTCGGCCAAGACGAAGTTTAGGCCGAAGCTGGTTTCATCTACCTACCGATATTCTTACAACTATCGGATTGGACCTTTGAAATAAGAAATTGGGTATTCTACTGACTAGTCAAATTAGTTAATTTTTACTAAACGTCAAAACGATAAGTTCTAAGGTAACTTGTCTAAAAAAGATTTAGTGACGTCATAAAATGTAATAGTCAAATCAGTTACTGTTATAGGTTGGGTGGATGATTAAAAATAAATAAAAACTATAAAATAAGAACCGACGCAATTTTTACCGCTCTTTTACCATTCATAATTTAATAAGCTCGGTTAGATATTTTATTTTAACTATAGGATAATACCCAATTGTGCTGCAGTTCTGGTTTGAGGCTGGAATAGATGGAGGGTACTGCATTTGCTATCAACATAAAGACCTTTTTCGTTATAAACAGCCAGTCTAGTAGTAGGTTTACATAGGTCATAGTCATTAACAGGTTCACAGTCCACAGACCATATGTGGTCTGTAGAGAAATAGTACTATCAGTCCACGGTCCATATGTGGTCTGTTTGTCCATACAATTTCAAAGCTTTTTAGAGCTGTGGACGTGGATGGAAAGGCTATTTTTTGACATGGACTTGATAGGACATATCCTGGGTAACACAAAAAGTGCTGGGACATGAATATTTTCCTTCATATTTTTTAGACTCTACACTGATTTTACTATGTTTTATTCCTTCTTTAGCTAAACAAGCATAGGATAGGTAGAAAAAAATACATACGAATATGAAAAATAAAACTATTTATTGAAAAACAAAAAGATTTTTGAAAAAAAAGTTCTTGAAAAATAAACCGACTACAGTGTTTTCAAAAGGCAAAAACAATGATATTGTCACGTAAGTCAATAGTTATTTGATGTCAAAAGTCTAAATTATGATTTATTAGCATAGAGCAGCATTTTTTTTATTAAAATGTCATTATTATGATGAGAATATAGACTAAAATAATGCACAGACCGCATATGGCCCGTGAAATCAGGTGGAATTTTTAGTCAAATTCGTTCTAATGAGTCCACAGACCATATGTGGTATGTTAAAAAAAACTATTTTCCGTTAATTATATATAATATACCAAATATATAAATTTACCTGAACCCCTAAAATATCGGTTTTACTAAAAAAAATCATTGGACTTGGAGGTTGTTTCCTCTCTGAAGCTTGGACTGTGAACCTGTTAATATTGGACAAATTATTGTTCTAATTTCAGCAAAAGAGTGAAGCTCTTTACTGGGTAGGTATAGTCAGCGTCAAAATTAGTAGATGATTGTACACTTTTCTAACTTATATTTTTATTTATTTAATGAACATTATTGTAATCAAAATTTAAATAAATAGTACTTAGTTATATACGCATAATTTTCGTTAAATAATAGGTAGGAATAAAGTAGGTATTACAAAAACCATTTTTAACGCAGATTATACCTATGAAATCACTCGAATAATGTGTTAAAAATAAAACTAATATTTAATGGTTTCCTTGTTTTATTATCTCAGGAATTGTTTGTTTTCATATTAATATAATATCATAGTTTCATACAGTGAATACATGTCAGCGGGTAATGACGAATGCACGACCTGGTACCGAACCTACTGCCTCTTATACAAACATTTCGTTACACTCAAGAAATATACAATATTGTTTAATAATAAGTTAACAGTTAAATAACCACTATTCAATTTTGGCGCGCTAATATCATAGACAATATTACTTTTTTTTAAATATTGGATATGACATTCGGCCTATTGAAGAGTGGCCAGTGTAAAGATTAAAAATTCTTCCAAATTTAAATTGTAATAACAAAAATGTCGCAACAGAACGTGACGCAGACGAATGAAACGAAATGACAATTTCAATTCAGTGTTAGGTCGTGTTGTGTGCACCTACCGTCTACTTTACAATCAACGTAGCAACCTCAGAGTACTCACAATAAACTTATTTGGTCGTACACGCTACATTAATACAAACGTACACAACTTTTACTTTATATATAAACATTTATTTAATTTTATCATATTCAATAGTTTACCTATGTAGTAGAATTTTCTATTCTTGCATTTTACTAGAGCAAAGTGCATTAAACAATCATATATTTATTGTTACTTTTAAATAAGCTTATTGTTAAACAGTATTAAATCAGCATTCTTTTATAAATTAAATGTGTTTAGTATAAAATGCAGTCGTTTTACATTAGCGCGAACTAAAAGCGAAAACGCGCAATCTGTAGACTTACAGGAGATATGTGGCTTGAACAGTTTTAGCGGTCTCTCGAAATTGGACACTAGATGATAGATATTTTCTCTTGTTTATTCTCGAAGAGTACGCTTTGTTTTACGTATAAAATGCCAAATTTCGTTGGACTTTCTAACCGCATACATCGCTGCTAACAAATCTACTAGCCTCCACGTTTATTGTCAAAACAACCAGATATACTAGGGGTCGATTACTTTGACAAACATGAAAGGCCTCCATAATATAAGGTAAAAATACATACGTACGATGCTAAATCACAAGAATTTATTTATTATAAGATAGTTATTGTACCGTCAGAACAATCTTTATACATCCCCCGAACAACGAAAATTTGATATGAAGTGTTGTACTATAATAATGGATATTTTAGAACAATAAATAAATATTTTAGTATTCGATATATATTGATCTACGACGGGATTATCTTTAAACCCACAACAAAAAAGAAATAACATTAATAAAGATATATTTTGCATAACTTATTTGAAAAGATTTAACAAGTTGTTACAATGATCGTCATCACACGTTACAATTAGATATAACCAAAAATAGCATGCTATTACGTTATAATAGCATAACATTACGCACTGCAGTTATAAATTAGAGAAGACCTGTTTCACAGAAACAGCAAGAAATAATAGAAAATATTCTTACATATTCGTTGCACATACAAAAAGCTGTGAGAAATCGCCAATCATATTACGATAGCGATACACCGACTCGACAAATTTTCATAATATTTATACACGATAGTATAATTAATAATTACAATAGTTACAACAACAAGGGGATTCGAGTCAACGGTCAGGGTGTTTCTTCTGTGAGTTTAGGGTCCTACCGCAACAATATACCTCTCACTCTATTCCTACGCTATACTCCTCTAACTCTCGAACAACAACGTAAATCGCCGAACTCTGGTCTCTATAACCTTCCTTATATCGTGATCATGTTTGTCTATACTAAGAAGCTGATGTCGAGATTACACAGTTCTGAAGCACTTGATTCAAATAAATATGAACCGTATAATTTCGGCATCAGGCGCGCGGTTCCGAGCTATAATACTGAGCGGTTACATACAGCAATGAGTATACACGTTGGAAATAAATTGTGAAACAGGTACAAAGATGTTGTATTATTTGTCAAGGAAATTCACGAAAAGTAACTGAGGACTTACTATTTGAACGTGGATACTCTATTTTTTATTGTTTCTAAGTTCCGCGCACCGTCACTACCGGCTTAAGCTTACATTTAACCTGTATTTATCAAATTTTAATTTACTTTTTTAGCTTTAGATACACATATACACGTCAACGATGAAATTTAAAGTTTAGTTTTTTATTTATTCGGCTATCACTGAAAGGTACATACATTATAATGTATACTTGATAACAGACAAGGATCGACTGGACCGCGCGGACGCTGTGTAACATGAAAGTACAAAAATATATTAGAAAAAGTAATAAAATAAACTACCCAAACTATTTTTAAATTCCCACATAAAATCACGAAAAAATATCAGCAGCATATTCACATTTATTAATTGAAATTCAATAATATCTACATATTTATATCCCTAGTATATACGGTTCGTCCGCGCAGTCCGTCGAGCCACAAACAACAGCGCCTAAGAAAGAGATAACAACATTAGGATATACCCATAAACACATCGGTTTTAGTAATAGTTACACGTTTAGTTTACAATTAATTTATTCTACTGTCGATAACTGGCTGAGACATTCAAACTTACACATACTGCAGAAGTCATAAGTATTCATACGCGGTATAGCATTTTTTTTTTCTTTTGACAAATGTCTCGACAAACTTTGTGTACTATAATTATTATATCGGAGGCGGCGCATTGGGCTCGTGCGCACTCAAGCAAGACATTGCGTTTCTACACATCTAATCCAAGCTAAGAAAAATAACTACCATATTGGTAGAAATATTTTTATTGGTAACAATGCACTGATTTGAATTTCGTAAGTCCTTACAAATATAGGGTTATATTTATAATGAAGATTTAGACAACATTTTTTTAATTTCTTTTTCTTTTTTTGAAAGATCGCGAGGACTCCCATCCGTTTAGTTACCCATACATTTAAACACGTATTTACTCATGAGAAACATGAATTTCACTGATAATGAGACATAGAAAAGGCACTACCGAAGAAAAAGTTATGAGCTGGCGTTTTAAATATATGTAGGTGACTTTTATTAGGTATACCAATTCTGTATGTCACAAGAACATCATTATTTACCTTACAAAAACTGTTTCAAATCGGTGGTGGAGTTTTTGATATTATTATGTGTTGGAACCACAGAGCGTATTTGAGTTTTGAGTATGTTGCGACATTAACATATAGAGGTACCGATTATACTGAACAAACTCTCCAAACTAGACCAAAAATCGCTAAAATGATGCTAAATTAAAGTCTCGAATTTGAAATAAGAACATTTTAGCGATGGTTTAGTTTAGTGACATGAGCCACAGAAACGACACCATTCTGAACATAAGATTAATTTGCAAATTTTTAACCTTCGATATTTCAATACCGCGATGGAACTGAGAAGCTACGTACATGACCCGCATACATTATACTGGGAACATAATAATAATAAGTAAGAAAATAACAAACATATAAACAAACACGCATCGCACAAGCATTCATTTATACTTCGATATACGTACATTGGAATTTTTACATACATTACACACATCTACATTTATACAAAACTCGCAATGTAACACTGATTATTTTTATTATATGCAACGTGTTCCCAGGTCTTGGTCAGTAGCAAACTGTGATGCAACAAAATACAGTTATTATAAAAGGAATATGATTCGAATTCTTTTCCATTAAAACCCAAAAAAAATTGGTAGAATTTAATTTCATGAATGGTAACACTTCTTAAACCATAAATATAAAACCTGAGATGAAATATACGCAAGACCAAAGGCTTCTCTTTCCCTTCTTTTCTATAATAACTGATATTGAAAGATTAAAATAGTCTGTAGAGGATCAACTCGGCCCTTTCGTAATTTTTCATTTTCTTTCATTTTCATGTATTGAAAGATATAATCAATATCGCATTAAAAGACAAGATAGAGCTATTTATACAAAATAAACAATTAAATTAATCCCGAACAAACATACAAATTAGTAAACAATATACAATTAATCGCCTTACGAATTCGAACTCAATACGAAAGGGAAAGAGTGCTCAGCATATTATCAATGGTGCTCAGTGTAAATTGCAGTCGCAACCGCTTAGAATCAGCATTCTAGTTAGGAGTCAAGACAGAATTTTGCTAGACACCTACGTCCGTGTTCATATGCGAATGGTCTGCAACTTCTTAAACCCATTGCAACTTGATTGATGGTTCAAAACAGGACTTGGACGAGTATGGAGTAGTGTAATCAACCAATCGCAGACATAATTCGAAATGGTTGTGATTAAAGCGTCTGCAAAATAGTATATCCGTCGCCAAAATGTAGTCTCGACTTCGACGAAGCCGTGGGGCTCATATTTCTTCCTGCATTTTTTTTAAAGAATATTGAAACCGAAATTACTAATATTCCCTCTAAGCCCTTCAACTAAGCTAAATTGCTTGTGCTAGGAGTGGGTTCACGTCGGTACTGTAATGGCCAGGATTTGAACCCGTGACCTCTCGATCGTAAGGTCGACTCCTTAACCACTAAGCTACCGAAGCTTCTTTCATTATTCTGTATTCAGTGGATAATAATCGGTTTGGCGACAGATTTACCATTATACAGACCATAATCGACTGGAAATTGAGATATGTTCGACTATATCCACTCTCATCGTTTTTATACACGACCTATCCATATCTCTGTTTTCCCTTTCCATTTTGTTCATGAAACAAAATGGGCCAACTGGACATCCTTAAATAGGTTGAGGTCTCAGGTCGGCTGCTGTAGGGCGAACCGGGTAAAGTGAGGTTACCTGGACGCGGGAGGTGGTGGCTGCGACTGTGGTGCACCTTTACAGTCGATGGACCACCTCTTGTCGTGCCCACTGTGCCCCTACACTTGCACGATTGCCGACCTAAAAGAAGCTACGGAAGATGCGGTCAAAGTCGCAGAGTTTTGGGCTGGGCGTATCTAAGTATGGATATATAGATAGATATCATTCTATTCTCCAGTTGCGAGATTTTACGGACGAGTAATAAGATCCCAAAATCTCTATAACTCAGTTTCTAATAACCCTGTTACTTTTTTTAAAACTTTACTTTCGATTTTTCGTTGCTGTGCCTTTTTCATTCATTTCGTTCAATTTAATTATTACTTTCTAGAAGATCACTGGGATTCCAACACATACACGCAATTTTTTAATCATTACTGACATTCAAAACACGCCTAGCGTGTTCACTGTGTAGTTGAACACACCAGGCGTGTCCTTGGCCGTGAACGTGCTAGAAAAGCTTAAACAACAGTAAGCGCATTTATTGTATGTAAACATAATTATTACACGGAACTTGGAACAAAAATTTAATATTCATTATCACTTAATATACATTTTTAAATCACCCCAATCCTTTTTCTTCTTTGGCTGACCGTCTCTGTTTGAATAAGATCATAAAAATAGGCAATAAATAATAACAACACTATTGTCTAACAGACAAGGTTCAGTTTCGGGTGGCACGTTACTATTATACGATGGGACCTTTTTATAGTTACTTTACAATATGCGCGAGACAGACAACATATATAGTGGTCTCTCTCCCTACCGCACGAAAACTATATAATAATAAATCTCATATTTTACAATATCGCTCACGCACTCCCAAGATATTTTTCAGGAGTAAATTTATTGACTACACATTATCGACACTACCTGAATGATGACAACCCGGGTAATATCCAAAATGTCCGTATACCGATAAAATTAAAACTAACAAACTATACATAGTGAGGAAGCTATTAGGCCTCATTGCTGACAACAATATATTACAGAATTATATTTAAGTTTATTTATAATTAAGTTTGTCGCTCTTGTTATAACGACACTGGATATTTCACAAAATGACTGGGTAAATTCACACATCGTGAACATCATGCTTCATGCACATACGATTCTTCTATAAATATTTAGCAAACGCATTTGTTGTGAGATTAATTATACTAGACCTACTATCTCTAAAAAATCACCGAAAATTTTAAATATAAAATGCGTGAATAAGGCATTGACCGCGAAAGCTGTGTATTCGCGTAATAGCCCGCCATTTTGCGAAACAGTCAGTGTTGACTGACAGATAGGTTTTTTTTTTAAACACACCCAGAAGCCACATTTTGATCGAGCCCCAATATGCAATATTGAAATTGACTAGTGAAACAATTTGTATTTCTTTAATTTTTTATTTTTTTGTTGTATTTGTACAGTCAGATAGTAATTTAACAATAAATTACTAATCACTAAATTATGTCATTTTTTAATTTTCTTTTTGATGACTATCTATTAGTCTCAATAATCATCAATTGAATTCACTTACTTGTTTTATTTTGATAACATAAAGACTGTATTAAAAAATAAAAGCGGTATTTGTATATCTATAAATATCAACTTTTTCTGAACGACATGTCTTTTTTACATCCGAGAAATTCAGACCGGTTTTCTTACTGACTGTACGTTATAACAACACTTATTTTTACGATAATATAATCATTTAAAATGAGATAGATATGCAATATTTAATTATTACTTAATATCAGACGAAGATCATATCGCTCCGTGGCTATGCCTCATTTGGAATGCAAAACAACTAAACAATAAGACAAATATCAATGTTATATACATAGACACTAAGTTTAAATTCAAAATGGCGACATAATTTTAATTCTTTATTCAAATTTCGCGCTTGTTTTGAGCATAAGTTATAGAATATTTGCCGATGCCTACGTGACGTAATGACTAAAGAGTATATTAGTATATAAATATGTAGGTTTACAAATATTATATAGCTTAATGTTCAACAACTTGTACAGTTAGCAACAAAAGTACACACATTTGTACAACAAAATAAATAAATTATGTATGTTTGTCATCCTCAAAGGACAATAGATTTTAAAAGGTGATCTATTAATTTTTATATGTAAGAACTTTTGTAGCTAACTGTACATTTATTTACTATATAAAATTATACAATTCACTATTCGACTGTCAAACACTCCTATCTCACCAACAAAACTGAATAAATTCAAAATGCAATAACGAAAAATATTGCACCGAATGAGCGAAGAGAATCCAGTACTGGCATATAACCGGCATCACTTTTCTTGCCTCGAGATAGCAAGAGCGAGTTGGAGTTCTGCGTCCTCCTGCCTTCTTCTTGCTTCTGCTTCCGCCTGTAGCCGCTTCGACTCAGAGGCCGCCCAGGCCCATTGCTGCTCTTCAGTAGGTATAGCTTCTGCGCTACGGGCTTCTAAAGCCGCCTTCTTCTTCTCCTTCTGTTTCGTTCGACCAATACCTCCTATCGTGTGGACTAACGACCTTGCATATTTGACTGACTTAGGCGATTTTTCTTTCTTAGGTAGCGTACTAGACGGCCAAGTTTCGTTCAAGTTCCTATTGCTGTCAGTCGCGCCCCAATCCGTGGCCCAGTTATCAGATTTATTAGCCCAATTGTCGGTCTTCCAATCATTACTAGATGAGTTGATGTTCTTTTTGACTGGGTCGTCTGCTGTCCACGCATCGGCTTTCGGTGCGGAGGGTTTGGCCCATGCGTCGTCAGTGGCCCAGTTGTCGTTAGGCCAGGCGGCCCATGAGTCGTTGTTATTAGCTGAACTTGCTGTTGAAGCGGTTTTAGGCGGAGGTTTGAAGTCGGAACGGCTTGCGAATGGATCGTAAGCTACTGGGGGAGCTGATACTCGGCCGCTTGGTTTTTTGGGCAAAGGGTAGTTGCCATTGATATTTGAAGAGCCGGCGAAAAAGTCGTCGGTCTCGAAGCCGGCTACGGAGGTCGGTCTGCCGAAGTCTTTCTTCGAGTCTGTGACGTCAGCGAAGGGGTCTTCGATGTTGAAGGGGTCCTCGTATCTGTAGTCTTTGAAGGGGTCGTCGGTGAATTCCATCGAGCGGCCGACAGTCTGGGCCGACAGAAGAGTGAGTGAGACGGGGTTAGCTAGTGGCGTGGGTGGGAGAGAGAGATAGAGAGTACGCACGTGTGAGCCGAGCCTCCTCCGGGTCCGCTTAGCGCTGCAATGTGGGGACAAGCACACGAGCAGTGGTTAGCATGTTAGTGGACAGTGGTACATGAGATATGAGATGTTGGAGTGTGCCACGTCATGTTTTTTTATTCAATTATTTAAATTTAAAGTAATAGTATTCTTTTCATCTTTTTGCCATCGTGTTTAATTTTATTGATTGAGAATGTTTCTTTTTTTATCCGAAAGGCAAAAAATACAATTACTAAGTATGAAATATGTTTTCGCAAACCCATTAAATAAAAATAGAGTAACGTCTATGACTGTCAGAGTAAAGTACATGACCGGTAGAGTAACACCTATGAACGTTACAGTAACATTTATGACGATCAATTTAACTTTATTAATTACAGCATG
The DNA here is from genome assembly GCA_914829495.1 of Eilema sororculum. NCBI lineage: Eukaryota > Metazoa > Arthropoda > Insecta > Lepidoptera > Erebidae > Eilema > Eilema sororculum. The sequence goes on from OU618549.1 coordinate 22,370,060, forward strand.
TTTACCGCAACAAAATAACCATTTACAATATTTGCAACTTGTGTTATAAATATGACGTGACATGCTCCATTTATATTAATCACCATAAGTATATACAGGTAGAGTTATCAAGATATTATAAAAAAATGAAATAAAATATACAATAAATAAAAAGAAACAGGAGTGGATCAGGCGTGTTGGTGTACAAGCTATAGACATGCAACTAATTCGAATGGATGACTAGATTCAACGAAATTATACGAAGCGAAAATAATTTTACGTAAAGAGGTCCCTATTTATATTGGAATTAATCTGAATCTTGAAAAAAGTTAATGAGACGATCGATGTCGATAAAGATCAAATCTAACATGGCGATCTAAATTCTTTAGTTCTGGCAGTTATTCAAGCAATCGTTCGGCAATTAAGTGGCGTTAGAAACTGCTTTATTTGAAAGCACACAAAAAAGTTAAGAGAATTTGATTAATAGCCACTAATTGCATTTTTTATCTTGCTTGGCAATTTGACATTAAAATAAACAAAATACCCCTTTTAATAAAACCTCCTGATCTAAGAACTTACGCATTATAATCACATAATGGTCTTAGTCCAAGCGCAATATCCAAAAAGTACATCAAAAGCTCCTAACAATTAAATTATAAAGAATACATGCACTGTAAATATAAAATATGAAGCATGCAAGAATAAAGAGAAATGAATGATATATGAACAGAAAGTGAACGAATGAATGATCGGAAAGTGAGTGAATGACAAAGTGCGTGCAGCGTGTAGCTTGACACGAACATTACAGCGTGAGCATCGTGAGAATGGCATTCGAAAACAGAGAGAAAGTAATATCTACTGCGTATACAAGTTGCATTGTGAATGGCCGCTTTTTGGTAGTGTCAAGGTTTAAAATGACAATAACTTTTTTTTAAGTATATTTAGATCATTAAATGTTGTAAAAGGAATATGATTGAATCGATAAATTAATTCGTATCTAAGTCTAGTATGTAGTTGCATACATTAATATTATTGGTGCGGAATATCACTGGTTTTTGTAATTATAAATATCAGTACTTGTGACACTTATCAATCAAACCAGTGAGTTACAATAAAACAACGAAGCTACAGTGACACATGTAAAGCTATATTCAATGTAAATATGTATTTAAGTAGTCGAAAATAGTTTTATTTCGTTAATTTGTTATTTTTGTTTTCTTTTTTCACTCACAGGCTCACAGGTCCGTACCTGTAAGCCTCCATAGTGCAATGGCACAAATTGAGAGAAGCATGTCAAGCTATTTTTGTTTCAAGCATTGATACTTTTCATTAATTTTACCAATGAATATTTTTCTTTTGGAATACATAAAATCGATTGCAATTAAATCCATCTAATAAGCCCTTTCACCAAAAGCGGCACGAGAGTGACATTTTACGAACAATAAAAAAAATAAAAAGCAAAAGAACCACAATAAAATGCCATCATTTACACTACATGCAACATTTGTCTCTACGTACATTTTACTTTCTCTGCAGCAAAAAGTAAAATAAAAACATTTAGCTTTAGGAGATCTATTCGTTGGGCGTCATGCGGCTACACGATAGGACCGGGGGGTAAATAAACATCAAATAATCAGAAAATAAAAACACAATCTGAAAATAAATTATTAGCTTATCGACTATTTTTAGCAAGAAATCTGGCTAAATATCTTCGAAATGTTTTTGTACTGTTAAATAATTTAACGCATTTGTGTCAAGGTAACAACAAACTTTAAACTTTTCGGTAACATGAAAAAAAAAATAATGTTACTGATTTAAAAAAAAAATCGTTTTGATTTCTAAACGTTTTCATTCTTTTTTCGTGAAATGAAATCGTAAACACGTCTCATTTTTTTTAAACATATGTACGTATTTTCTTTACGTTCATTGTTATGCCTGAGTAAAATTTAACTATTTTTAACCAGATTTCTCTAACATTTTATTATTCTAGATTTTAAAATATCACATTTATCGAATATGGGCTCGCTTCAGTGTGCAATATTTACAAACATTTTTTAAGATCAGTCCTTCAGTTGTATCAAAAAAGTAGGGTAAATTTATGTTTCGGGTAATTCCCAAGTCATAGGGGAAATAGTTCGAATGGTCCACACAGAAGGGTCAACGGCGACCCCTGTTGGAGCTATCTATAGACCGAAGATGGCCTTGGGTCAACCAGGGTGCGAGGGATATGTCTTAGGTAATCTCACTTCCCGTCATCTGAAGCCCTGAAACGGCGGCTTTACTCAGTTTGAGAGTCCAACAACAACTATCTCCACCGCAGCAGATTATCTAAGGCTGAGGCCCTACTTGTACGTTGAGTAGCGTTGAGCAGGGTCATTCTTAAAAATTAATAATTGATAAAGAAATTGCTCTCATTGCTATAATTTTATTTGATTACAAATGTCTAAGAATGACCCTGGATCGACGTAACGCGACACAGAACAACGCAGAAGTGGAACCTCACTGTAAGGGGATTGACGCACTGAAAATAGGGGTACCTTATTGTATATGCACAAGAAAAAATTGAGGCGAGCCCATTTCCGTATATAATATATCCCTTGGGACATATATCTTGGACCTAGAATGTATTCTGTACGCGTAGTACACGTTTCTTTTGTGCCTTTCGAGGATGGCAAGGATTTCTACTGCGTTGGACGAGCGAGTGACGACAAATTCATCAAGCATAAATTATTATGTTATATTTAGACCAAACGAACATAGAGCTACAAGAAAAACATTTTAAGGCGCTCAGACTTTATCTCGATTTACCTGAGCACAGATTGTATAGGTTATATATTATGTCAAACTATCAGTCTGTCTATACAATCTGTTCAGATAAATCGCGATTCAGGTTGTTTGTCATTCTAGAATATGGGGGGCCTAAGAGTATTCTTTTTTAATATTTTATTGTAAATGAAACCTTGGTTTGCAAAGAAGGAACAATGAACGAATGTTCCGTCACTGTTTACACTAAAAGAATGTGACGGAGAGCACTGCCCGTTGTCCTACGTGAGCGACAAACGCGACACACCACGCGTGACATTACGTTCCATACTTCGAATGACGTTTTGTTGACACAAAAAAGAACAACGACCATTTGATATTTACGCAGGGCGTCGAAACGCGTGGCATTAGTGCGTTTGTCGCTCATGTAGGACAATGCCATAGTGTTTTTTTTTTATTATTATATAGTATTCGTTATCAAACGGATACTCAGACAATTACAATCTATACTTTGAGGCTAATAACTAATTTAAATTTAACTTAATTTGCTAGCGTTTGGTGTAAATACACTTTTTCACAACAATTCGCGCGCGTTTGGGCCTGATTTGTTCCGCAACTTAGGTCCAAGATATCTCCCGAGATAACATAGTAACGTTAAGAGAGGTAGAGGACCCAGGAGTACATACCTTGTGCGGCGGGTTGGGTCTGGGCGGCGCGGGGCGCGGCGGGGGGGTCTTGTGGTGCTTGGGGGGCAGCGCGGGGGTCACGTTCGACAGCGAGTTGGACGGGGGGGCCCCGCCAGACCGCGTCGGCGCGTGGAGTACTGCGAACGGGTCCTCCTCCCATGCACCCTGGGATAAATGCAACCATTTATGTCTGGAGTCTGCTTTTTGCCGAAAAAATTTTGGCAAAATTTCACTATGTGAACAAATTTTTGACACCTTTTATTATACCAATGCGATGTTTGGAATAATTTCAGTACGCAGTTTTTCATTTCGTAAAAAAATTATTTGGCAGAATATTATCAAGAGTAATAACATTATGGCATTTGATGTTTAATCAAATGATTTATAACGGCAAGCAATTTTTCGACAATAACGTTTGGTCAAATGATTTGGACATAATGAAAAAAATAAGTAAATAATACGGTAGTTTTGTGTAGAAAAAAAAATTAACCAAATCGGCAGTTTTGTGCAGTTATCTAGATATGTACCTACATAAAAATTAACCCTTATTTCCCTTGGTCACGAGATGGCGCCTGAACGGCTGGATCAATTTCGCTAATACTTTCTTTTGTTGTGTTCGTTATTGTTAGGAAAAGGTACTTATGAAATACAAAATGAAGAATACTGCGCGGCAAATTAAAAAAAATTAAGAATACTTAAGCACCATATAAAATAGCTATTAACCCGACATATGCCATGTCTAAATTTTTAATTTGGAATACGAATTCGAAAAAAATGTGTTTATCATTCTAATACTGCTTTATGATATTCTTCTATGATAACTGATGATTAGTGATGATTGACATAGAATTGACATGACACGTGCAGCAAATATCGTCAGAGGATGATTAGAAAGAAAGAAAGAAAGAAAGAAAGAAAGAAAAATATTTTATTTTCGGTCCTCACAGTGTACAGATTAGTAGACATTCCTCTAAATTTTCGTAACAAAATGTCGAAATGCTTTCCGTTCTCAAAATGATTAGGAGAATTTGATACAGCTAATTGAGGTAAACACAACATAACATAATTGATTCTAATTTCTAAGGCGTAACGAAGTTTGCCGGGTCAGCTAGTCAATTATATTTATGCGGACGTCCAATTTTATTTAGTACTTTCATTAGATATGTTACATACAAAGTATCTGTCCAACTATAGAGAAAAGAGAGTATACTTACGTCATTATTAGCCTTTGTAGTATTGTCTTGTGATGCGAACGCGTCGCCGGCGAACGGGTCCGCGTTCGACGCGAAGGGGTCCGTGGCGAAGCCGTCCTGAAATTCGTTTGAAAAAAAAATTAATAATCATGCAAATTACACTGTGTACTTACAGTTATGGACCGTTGTAAATTAAAAAGTAACCTAACCTAAACTCTCCCCACAAAACCCTAAGGCCGGCAATGTAACGCGTTAATTCTTGGAAATACTATCTTTCTGTTTATGTTGAAGTGATTCAAACTTTACAGCTGGTTGCAGTGGCCATGGTCAGACTACCTGGCTCAGTGCTGTACGTATTCCGTCATCGAGCCCATTACAAAAGATTCTTTCATGAAGTAAAATTGATGTCAGTAGGCAAAATGAAAATATCGAAAATTAACGACGCCGGGTACAAACTGACAACATGTTAAAATGTATAAAGTATCGGATAGCACGAGTGTCAAAATGTACAAACGTAAAATAGATTCAAATCGTCAAAGTGTTGTAACGATAAAATGTAGGAATGCAGTGATGCTAGAAATTACAAGTGTAATCTTGCATGAGTGTCAAAATGCACAAAATGTAATAATGAATAAATGATAAAATGTTTACATCAAATAGATAATTGATATAAAATCTCTTTAGTGCATATCTATTTGAAGTATAACGTGCACTTCAATGTAGAAGAATACTTAGATTTTGCTATGTCAATGTAATTATATAAGTGGATTTTAATTTGAATTTAGTGTTAAGACAACAATAAATACATTAATAAAATTGTAAGTTTTGTGGATTTTATTTGAATTTAGTGTTAAGATAAGAAAAGTACATACTGTCAATTGAACATTTCAGCAACTGTATATTTTGACCATTGCTCATTTGGTCATAAATACATGTTGTCGATTGAACATTTTAGCATTTGTACATTCTGACATCAGGTTATTTTGTCATTAATAGATTGTACATTTTGACACTCGTTCTATCTGATACTTTATACATTTTAACATGTTGTCAGTTTGTACCCGGCGTCAAATTAACTGATCATATTTATGGAGACGTATTTTCCTGATTGAATTCAAGGCCAATCTCGAAGCTTAGGGTCCGGTTTTCGGCTTTTTCCTCCTCCACTTCGCACGATCTTGGGCATCCATGGATGTCGGTTATCGCGACTAAATTTCATTAGATCAAGTCTATTTATATACCAAAATTAATCAAAATTGTATCACTGATTGGACTCGAGCCGACTAAAACCGTACGCCATCTTAAATCCTAGATGTCAGGGTGTAAGACGGTCCAATAAGACATTTCTTACGCACCCCGGCTCGAACTTACGATTTATGTATCTTGGACTTGTTCTATACAGGCAGTACTCGTTTCTTGGATGTATTTTGAGGATAGCACAGGGTGCTACTGCTGTGGACGAGCTCAAATTCAATTACAAAACAATCTACGCGCGCCAGGGTCTTTTATATCTCGCGATTTAGGTCCAAGATATATAAAACGAACAATAACTTAGCACATCTCCGGTTATGTGATGGACATCTCCGGTTATGTGATGGACATCTCCGGTTATGTCACGTACCTGCATCGAGTGCGGGTTGGCCCCGGGTCGTTGTGGCGCGAAGGGGTCGGCGGTAGGTGCGGAGTTCCCAAACGCGCCTCCTCCTGTGAAGGGGTCGGACTCGAACCCGCCTCCCCCCGCGAACCCGTTGCGAGATGCGAACGGCTCGTCCTCCTAGCGGGCGGGGTAAGCAGCTAATGATATATCAAGCTATATAATGATACTAGCACTGTGGTACTGTAAGCATAGTAGCACCTTAGACTAAAATAATAACATAAACGGAGCGCATAGAACTAGCAAGTGATGCCGAAAGTCATACTAAAGTGGTCTCTTTGAGAGTAGGCTGAATGCGAAATAGACTGTTTGATAAGTAGGCGATTCGCGAAGTAGGAAAACAGAGAAGTAGGTATAAAGAGAAGTTTGCTATTTGCGAAGTAGACCCCTGGCGCCTGAGCGAAGTAATCATCTTCCTCGCACTCTTCGTGTGCACGCACGAGTGTGAGCGAAATGGTCCTACTTTATTATTCACTCGCTAATCGAATACATAGAGAAAAGAATCTTCTCGGGCGGGACTCGAACCCGCGAACTTTCCGTTAAAGCGACTCCACCGTCGCCGCCTTAAAGACGGATAAAAAGGGAAATTTGAATTACATCGGGCGTGTCTCAGTAGCCGAGTTGTCAATGGATTCCCCCTGTAAGGGAAAGATCGTGGACCCGAGGAGATTTTTTGTCCCTATGTATTCGATTTATATAGTTAGCATACTTAATGCTGTAAAATTCGTTCAATTATTCACTCGCTAGTTTTATGCGTTCTTTCTATATTTTAATTTGAATGTTCAACTACTTATGGTTGGTTTCTGAATAAAGAAATCGAGGACTGTACGTACGTACGTAAGTATTCGTAGTTTCGACTCAAGTTCAATAAATCAAATGAGAAATTCATCATAACTTTTTTCTTGTCGATTAGTCTCTCATTTCAACTCACCTCAATGTGAGCTAAAGTGCAATTCACACACAAAAAACCTACCTACCCTAACTCTAACTTATATCAAACTAGGTTTTGCCCGCGGCTCCACCCGTGTGAATTTCGGTTATCGCGACAAAGCATAGCCTATGTCGTTTCTCATGGTCTAATCTACCACTATACTAAATTTCGTCAAAATCGGTTCAGTGGTTTAGGCGTGAAAGCTAACATACAGAGTTACTTTCGCATTTATAATATTGGTATGGATGATTACTCTATCAAGTAAACAACCCGGGCTTATACAAAAGCTTTTAGAATTTTCGTATATATAATATTGCAGAATTTTATTATTAATATAACAATCAGGCATCTCTTTTTCGTAAATTAAACCTTTTCATAAATTCCAGTAATAATATAATATAGTAATATATTCCATTCTACTATACGCCTACAATGGATCAAAAATATCTAGATAGCGAGTCAAGCCTGAGTAATCACAAATAATGCCCTGAACAAAACCTGAACGAACAAGCCTACCAAATAGCCACAAAACTACACAAATAAGCGAATTAACTAAGCCAACGAAGCGAGAGAAAAAAGGTAAACAAAGTTTCAGCGGTTCCAAACATTTTTATCTAAAATTTATTACATATCACTTCAAGCGCATTCCAGACAGGAATGAAATTGCTCATATGATGGCGGATCTGGCATTTTAGAACCGCTGTGCTGACAGCTTTTCTGTACTACAAAACGACAGCTGTCGCTCGGCCAATGTCGCGTACGTGTGACATGTGCGACAAGGACATAGAAAATAATCGCTAGTTATCGCAACGTAACTCAGTAATGGTCGCTTTGTTTACCTTTTTACTCTCGTCTCATTGGCTTTAGTCTTAAAAATGTAGTACATACAAGTGCATCATTCGGCGTGGCCCCCCGTACGACTTTCTCCAAGTGTTCAGCGGTGTGTAGAGGCTGCAGTGATAGCGTGGTGTGCGGTACGGCGCCGGGCCCGGCTAGTGCCTCTGCCGCCTCCTCTAAGATACGATGCTGTTCCTCCAAGTGGGAGATTTTTATGTTTGCCTGCAATTTTTAATACGTATATCATTAGTAGGACAGTATGTAGAGCTTACCAGCTACCTGACGTCTTGGAGAGTTTATAATAATCGAATACATCGGGAAAAATGAAGCCCTCAAGTGGGACTTTAACCCACCACCTTTCCCGAGGGGGAATGCTCTTCCAACTGAGCTATTGAGCTACGCTTGAATCACTTTATATTTCCCGTCTCTTTATATCCGTCTTTAAGGGCGACGGTGAAGCAATCTACCAACTTTCTTACGAACTGTTGGATGAATGATTTTTGAACCATTTTTAAACATTTATTTTTGATGAGCCTGCACAATTTTTTCCCGATATATTCGAATTTTAAAGTTTTTTTTTTTTTTTTTTTTTTTATACAGGACACGTCAATTTGACTTCACCTCGCCTGATGTTAAGCTAAAGGCAAAGTCTCGGAAAGAGGGTCACCATCGTAAACATTTACCATGTTAACAGTGGTGGCACTCAGCTTGACGGCCTCATTAGATGCCTTTTCACGCCCCGCTTAAAGGACCCAGGACTGTAGGAAGAAGGAAACACGTGAACTGGCAGGGAATTCCAGGCCTTAGTGGTGCGGCATAGGAATGAATCACTGAAACGCTTGGTTCTAGCAGGTATACTCTGCACCGTAAATGGATGACATCTTAGCCCTGCACGTGTCGTCCTGTGAAGGAAAGGGGAGGGTGGGACTAATTGGAAGAGCTCGTCAGAACATTCACCATGGTAGAGACGGTAGAAAACTGCCAAAGACGCAACATCTCTACGCATCTGCAAAGGCTCGAGGGTGTTCGTGACCTCAGGATTCCCAATTATGCGGACCGCACGTCGCTGCAACCTGTCGAGAGCATCTAATAAGTACTTTGCGGAGCCGTCCCAGAGATGTGAGCAGTATTCCACGCAGGAACGAATTTGGGTCTTGTATAGAAGACACCGCTGCTCCGGCGTGAAAAAACGTCTCACTCTGTTCAGGACTCCGAGTTTACGCGAGGCTGATTTGATGATACTCTCGATATAGTTTTTGTTATTCAGTTTGCAGCGAACATCCATACCGAGGATAGTGAGGTGACCCTGCAGTGGCAGTGGTGTGCTCTGAAGAGTGGGAAGGGGAAGGAAAGGAGATACCTTTGCTGTAAACGCACATGCCTGGGTCTTCTTGGCATTGAACTCGACCAGGTTCCTAGCGCCCCATTGAGAAATGTGGTCCAGGATCCGGTCCAGGTCAGTGACAAGAAGCTGCCTTTTTTCCGCGATATCAGACTGCTTGGCCGCAGGATGTGCGTAATAACTCCCGTGTAAGGTGCTGTCGTCTGCATAGCAATGAATGTTTCCGTTACAGAGCATGTCATTGATATGCAGAAGAAAGAGAGTGGGAGATAAGACGGAACCCTGCGGCACGCCAGCATTTACCTTTGCTGCGCCTGCGTCTTCTTAGCATTGAACTCCACCAAGTTCTCAGAGCGCCATTGCAAAATGTGATCCACGATCCGGACAATCTCAGTGATAAGAAGCTACCCTTTTTCATCGATATGAGACTGTGTAGCCGCAGGATTTCCGTGATAACTCTCGTGTAAGGTGCTATCATCTGCATAGCAATGAAAGCTGAAGAAAGAGAGTGATGTGGAGAGAGGACACGAATACGGCGATCCTGCAGGCACCTAGCAACCCAATTGCACAGTTTCAGAGTCCGTCTTGCAGCTCTTCTTCCTACATTTCCTCCCCGGCTGGAGCCGGGTGGGGAGGTTATGTCAGACTTGAACCGACTAAAACCGCACGCCGACTGATCTGACTGACTGATCGTGGTGCTAGGCCGGAGGTGAGGTTGTCTTTGGCATATCCCTCGCACCCCGGCTAACCATCAGGGCCATCCCTTGCGGGCTGGCCCTCTTCGGGAGGAGGAAAACCAGGACTCGCCCTAGAGTGGGGAGGCGCGATTCTTAGCACGCCGCCGCCGTGGCCTGCTTCTGCTGGGGTGACAGGCGGCTCTATCCGTCAGAGTTGCCTGCGTACGCGGGTGGTGTGATCTGTAAGTCTCTCTCTCTCACGCCGCCACTCCCGTTCCGCCGTCTCCTTCACGACCATTAGAAAGAAAAAAAAAGGAGGACGCAGAAGGAGACGCTAGCCACGCACGCGTCCGCACAGCGGACCATCGCCGTGAGCGAGGTGGCGAGGATGAGAACTCTCACTCCCAGGGCCGCCTCGAGCTCCCACCTTGCCGGCCACTCGGTGAGCGTGTGCAGTCCCGTGACGTCGCTCGCGTCGCAATGATGGCACTCGGACGTTCGCTCCTTATCGATCAGACGCAGATTGACGTGATCGTACCAACGAAGGCGGCTCTCTTGCGTATCTGCGACATTGCGATACATAAGGCTTCTAATCCAGTGCACCAGGTCTACTGGTGGTCGCACTAACTGATACCCGCGACTCCTGCGACTCTAGTGATGCTGCTAAATATGAATCAGTATCTTTAATATAACATAAGCCAACGAAACTTTTTTTATTACTAATATGTACGGAAACAGCTACTTTACAATATACATATGTATATACCTACTTACCTATACAATCATATAAAATAGACCATGAAGTTAGTGTCTAATTATAATTTCATTACAACAGAACCTAAAAATATTGTTTCTACAAAAAATATTTTAACTAGGTATATCCCCAACTTTACAGTTCAAACCTTAAAGCAAGTATGTCAAAATCTGATACATTATGCTATAAATGTACCAACGAAAGTGTGAAATGGCTAAAATCGGAACTATGGTTGTCACTGTAAAATGCATACTATTTTATTGCCGTCCAAATGATTATGAAGACGGTGGCGCCATTTTTCATTTCATATATTTCTTGGTAGGCCTATTTGTGTATGCATGAACTGTCATCACGCGCCAAAGAGACGTGCTCCTGCTTCGAAGGCCCGCGGGCGAATGACGGGCGATGAGAATAAATATGGCAGAAAAAAGACACTATTTTACGCGTTTTTCAGTAACTTTGAATTGATTTTTTAGATTGATTACTAAATGTATCATCAAATAAGTTTTGTCTTCCCTATCAAGAAGTCTTTGACTTTCCAATGTATACCGGTTCATTGCTAAAATCACTCATTTTCAATATGAATTTACCCAAAAACTGGAGCCTATTTCACTTAGCCTGTATGGAGAATTTACGTAAAACATATCTAGATTTTAGGGCTTTAAAAGAGGAAGTCCTTGTTTGTAAAGGTACAAAAAACGTACACACTATATTTTATTGGTTTCTTCAGTGTTCAAAAAGTGTTTCTTTTTATCAATTTGTGTTGATTTATTGGGTTAAATCTGAAAAATACGAAGGCATGTTTTTGCATTTTTTCTCAATTTTGTGCGTTTGTTGACGTTTATTATATAACAACTATTAGGTTTTAAGAGTTTAATATAAGCATACCATAATTTTTGGTCTTTCATTGTAATATATACAAAGTATCATTGATATCAATCATATCTAAATAGGTTAAATATGAAAAATTGTAACACTCTTTTCGGTGATTTTCACGATCTGGCCCCTTAAGGGCGACGGTGAAGCAATCTACCAACTTTCTTACGAACTGTTGGATGAATGATTTTTCACCCATTTTTAAACATAGATTTTTGATGACTGCGCAATTTTTTCCCGATATATTCAAATTTTAAAGTTGGCATAATAAATGCTATTAAAAGTCATTAAAAAAAGAGTATATAATAAATAATTACTTAAGACCAAAATGTGAACGAATAGTGGAAGAATCTACATTGTAACCGTTCATTCATGTATGGTTGAATGAGTTCTTCGTACTAAAACACTAAGTTTTGGTTCATCCGTATAGTGCCCAAACTTTTAGAATTTTAGTTACGATGTTTTTAATGAATTTCAATGAAGAGAAAGGAACTTTGAAGTGATTCAAGTGTGGCTCAATAGCTCAGTTGGAAGAGCATTCCCTTTGTAAGGGAAAGGTCGTGAGTTCAAGTTGAATTTAATTTATTCAGATGTTTTTCGAATTTAGTCATGAAGTTTGCTTACCTAATATACCTCGGAACACATATCTCGGACCTAAAACATGCTCTATACGCGCAGTACGCGTTTCTAGGGTATCTTTTGAGGATAGCGCGGGATGCTACGGCTTGGACGAAATCAAATTCAATCAGCATTGATTCTCGTTTGTCTTGCTACTTAGGTCCAAGATACGTGTCCCGGGGTATACCTAAGGCCCACTGTGCATGAAGGCGTAGCTTCATAGATACTTCAAAATAAGATGTGTTGCTTGTGCAGCCGCGCGTACTGAACACTATCCACGAGGCGTAGTGCACACGTACGTTTTCATACTTTTCATTCATTAGTCGCCATTTTTGAGGAAAGAAACATTTGCGTTCACTCATTGTACGCCTGGGCGTATAACATGCGGTACGCCTGGCTCCGTCGACAGAGTTACATTGTTTTGTATGGCTTTTTATTTTTTTTTTTCGTGCGGAAATCCCCTCGGATACCCCCCCTGCCGGAGCCGGAAGGGGGGGTTATGTCGGACTCGAACCGACTAAAACCGCACGCCGACTGTGGGTCTTGGTGCTAGGCCGGAGGTGAGGTTGTTATAGACATATCCCTCGCACCCCGGCTGACCCAGGGCCATCCCTTACGGTCTGGCCCTCCTCAGGCATTGTTTTGTATGGCAGCAGCAAGCAAGCGTACACCAAACGTATAATGACAAATACGCGTCTATGAAGCTACGCCTCCGTGGACAGTGGGCCTAAAGCAGTAGCTATATAATACCGCACCTGGCTCACGGCGAGTACAGTCCGGCGCAGCTGTGCGGTGACAGCCTCCGCCTCCGCCTCGGCGGCCGCCACCTCCGCCTGCAGCGCGCGCTCCTTCTCCTTGAGCGTGAGCGCCGCCGCCCGCCGCGCGCCCAACTCCGCCTCCGTCTCCGCCGCCGCCGCCTCTTGACCCGACACTTGCGCCCGCAGCTTCTCTACCTGATGATAGACAATGACTCATATGTATCATTCCAAGATTGGTTGTACATTTTTTTTTAACGTCCGAAAAATCCCCACGGATACCCACCTTCCCGGAGCCGGTGGAGGTGGTTATGTCGGACTCGAACCGACTAAAACGCACGCCGTCTGTGGGTCTTTGGTTGCTGGAGGTGAGATTGCAGAAAACATATGTGGATGGAGATGGACCCCTTCGGGTTGTGGGGACCATAGTGTCCCCATCTAGCCCCGAGTAAGGGGAAGCGCACTTTGGTTGTATATGGAACAAAATAATTGATATATGCTGAACCGCAAAGGTGTGGTACGGGCCCGTTTTCTGATTGGACGATGTCCAGAGGCCCCAGGGCATCAGACCTGCGCGGGAGGTTCACAGCGGGTGGACGGCTACCAACAGTTTTAAGTCCCATGCCAACCTCACCGACACTTACTGATTAACGACTGAGGCTCTCTTCTCGGGGTCGAGAGGAGGAAGAGTCAAGATGAAGAATAAGGGAACGGACCCTGGGCTTAAAAGTGCAATCTTCAAGGCTAACCGCCTGTTCAGACTTAAAGTAAAGCCAACGAGACGAGAGAAAAAAGTAAACAAAGCGACCATTACTGAGTTAAGTTGCGATAACTAGCGATTGTTTTCTCTGTCCTTTTCGCACATGTCACACGTCCGCAACGATGGCCGAGTGACAGCTGTCGTTGCGTGTTCGTAGTACAGGAAAGCTGTCAGCACAGCGGTTCTAAACTGCCGGATCCGCCATCTTATGAGCAATTTCATTCCTGTCTGGAACGCGCTTGAAGTGATACATAATATAATAATTTTCAAATAAAAATGTTTGGGACCGCTGAAACTTTGTTTACCTTTTTTCTCTCGCTTCGTTGGCTTTACTTTAGTCTAAAAAGCGGCTTAGTCTAAACCGACGACGGATGATGATAAGTACGAGTAAATAAAAAACAACTCACCTGTGTTTTGAGATCGTTCAATCTCTTTTGTGCTTCACCCTTTTGGTTTTCCAACTGTTTGAGCGTCGCCGTCAGCGTGTCGAGCTCGCTCTGCAAGTTATCCGCCTCCCCGCTCTTGACCGTTAACTCCCTCTGCTTGGCCGCTACCTCCGCCTCGAGAGCCAATCTCTCTCGGGCCAGGGCGTCCACCTCGCGGGCTATCGCTTCTAGCTCTGGCGTCGGTTGAGGACCCAGGTTTAGAGCTGGTTCTGTTTTCTGGAAAGGAAATGTTAGGAATTAGTGAGATATCAAGGAGTGGAACTGCTGCAGCTTTGCGGTAAGTTATAACCTAGGAATCCAAAAAAATTACTTACTAGTAGAAACCTATTTCTAGTAAGCAAGCTGTTTTTAAACAGACACAGTCTATCTAATGGTTGTATGGACGTGTGCTATACCTTTGTCATAGTGGCAACCCTGTAAAAACCTTATAATTCCCTTACTGAAGAACCATATTGATTCCTTCCATCGTAGACCTACTCATTACATGTCAGCAGGTGGCATGGAGGTTAAACGTGTGTCTGTGATTTAAAAAAACTTCTTTCAATTTTTTAGAAGGTTTAGGATAAGAAAAGAGTTTTTAATGCACACAATGAAGATCTTTATGTTAAAACCTATTGAAATTCGTAAAACGAACACCCTATTTCACAATCGAATTCACAAAAAAATTGCTTGTCAAAGCTGACAACAGATTTATTAATCTAAAATGGTACTTTCAATATATTTACACGTTTTACTCTTAGTTTTTAAAACGTTCCAACATCCTGTACATGCTAGTGCGAAAGAGATAAAAAATATTACAAAGCAAATGTCGGACGAAAACAAAAGAATAGAAAATTGGAACGCAATGATGAATCAGAAAGGAAAAGACAGCCTTTGGTATCCAAGTTAGTTCACAGATTTATGAAAGACATATATAAACAGCCTCTCGGTACCCACTTCACCAAGTGCGTGCTTTGATTTGATATGGATAGATGTGACTGTCCCATGGAATATATTTATTTTTATTTTCGTGTTATTGACCAAAAATTAGGCTTTTTTTCAACTCTGACTTAGGTACATTTTCCTCGAATATTCAACATCGATTGTGGTGGAACAATGATTATGGTCAAACTCGCATTTAAAGTGGAAAATGCGGACCCCAGAATCCGAAATGAAAGATGAGTATTAACACCAGGATGAAAAATAATGATTTAAGACCGAATTATGTTAATCTTCGAATAATGAATACAGTCAAATGACTACAGTGAAATTCCAACTATGGACAATTTTTACAAAATGGGTAACAAATGTTGCAAAATGCAAAATAGTATAATAGTATAAATAGTACTTTAGTTATTTTATTTTTTTTATATTAGGACACGTCAAATTGACTTCACCTCGCCTGATGTTAAGCTAAAGGCAAAGTCTCGGAAAGAGGTCACCATCGCAAACATGTACCATGTTAACAGTGGTGGCACTCAGCTTGACGGCCTCATTAGATGCCTTTTCACGCCCCGCTTAAAGGACCCGGGACTGTAGGAAGGTAACGCGTGAGCTAGCAGGGAGTTCCAGGTCTTAGTGGTGCGGCATAGGAATGAGTCACTGAAACGCTTATACATTATACATATTTCTTACAATTTCTTACAAATTTCACCATACAGGGGGCGACAAACAAAAACTGTCAGCACTATCATCTCTGTGGCGCGACTACTACGACTGTTCGATCCGATCGCTGGACAAGCTGACGCACCACGGCCAGGTCCCTTCAACGATGCTGATGGTGTACACCGGGGCAGTGGCGAGGCTGCCGTGCTCGGTCTGTGCGCCGCCCGACCAGACCAACTTACTTGTGTGGATGTATGCCGAGGTAATACTCCAAGCCTTACTGAAATTGGTGATCGATCAAGAATATCGATAAATTGTTGATGTATTTACTGAGTTGTGACGTCATCCGAAATGCACACCAATTACGGGAAGGAATGGTAGTAATAGCAATTTTGGCTGTTACGTAATCGTCTACGGTCTGAACCATGGAGAAGGAAATTATAGCGGAGTTGTTGCAAGGCAATCGAGTCGCTTGCCATCCAAACGTCAAATGGACTCATTCGGTAGGAACGTTATACCTATGAAGTCCTTCGACTTTTGACACCCCGCGCGTCTCTCTTCCCACCCGCATTCGGCGCGCGTTTTTATTAGGAGAAATATCAATGGGGCATCTCCGTTACTTAATCATATTCTGTCCTCCGTGGTCTGAACCTAACCCCGAGAGCCAGGCCTGCTCAAGAGCTTCATTCGTCAGCAGGTGTACCGACTTGCAGGTGGTGTTGGTTTATTTCCGAAAGACCATACAGCCTTCTGAGCTTACTACTTTTTATGGTCCTTCGAGCTTCCAAACTATCTAATCAACCTATTTCAAATTCCAGCTGCTCCCAACCAATAAAACGTTCAAGATTATACAATATGAGGAGCGTTTGGTATTGGAGCACAACCACTTGCACATATACAACGCGAAGTTTGAAGACGCTGGCATGTACCGCTGTCAGATCGGGGACAGCACCAGCGTGGTCGTGTTGGAGGTGGTTGATATGGAGGAGAAATATTCTGTTGTGAGTATAGACTTCTACTGCTCCGATAACGTTATTCCGTAATAAACATTTCGACGTCGAATCTCATTCGGACGAGAAAGCTGACTTTGGGAATGTTGTAGTAGCTCATATTAGTCAATTAAACACGGGGTGAGTTCTTTCATCTAAGTGAGACTAGACATCGTATTTGAATATTGCAGAATGACACCACGTTATTAATAAAAACACCGTTACCACCTTGTTTAGGAACACCACTCGCAGCCTTATCACCGCTCGTTAACCACTTACTCATATAGGTAGTTCATTGAAATGCTAGCTATCTTTTCGAGCAAGCGCCCAGTTAATTTCTACCGATCACTCTAACCAGCTGCCTTTTTAGCTACAGTATGTATGATGGTACGATAAGCGAAATTTAGAAATAGAGAATGGACCCTGGCCTCCTAAGTACTGGGTCAGCTGGGGTGCGAGGGATATGTTGAAGACAACCTCACCTCCGGCCTAGCAATACGACCCTCAGTCGGCGTGCGGTTTTAGACGGTTCGAATCCGACATAACCTCCCCTTCCGGCTCCGGCGGGGGAGGTATCCGTGGATATTTCCGCACGAAAAAAAAAGAAAAATAAAGTACAGTCAGCGCCATAAGTAGCTTAACAAATGGTAATTTATTGATTACCATAACTGTTAAACTGATTATAAAATTATAAATAAACCGTGCAATATAAGAACTTTGCCCTTAGGGGCAATGATATTACATATAAAAAAGAGGCAGATATGTTATTAAAGTGCGCCTGGTGAAGACGCGAAAACGTCCCAATTGGGACGTATCGCATTTAGTATATGTCTGGCAAACGCCGAGTTGTCACGTATGTAAGCGCATAATAAAATTGCAACAAAAATGCCATCGTGTGTTTGAAAAAGTGTACAAATTACGACATTAAATTAATAAAACACGAGGGATCTCCTATCACATGTAAGTACATACAATATTACCGATTTATCAGTGTATTTCATTAAAATTGGTTTAATAATATTTTTAAAATAATGGCGGCAGAGAAAAAAGACAGAAACACTTTTTGATATGAGTAAGACAAGGACACAACAACACTGCTTGCATAGATTATCAGTACAGATGCGACATAGTGTAATTTTCACTTTACTGCCTACTAAAGTAATAATTGACATGATGCTCAGTTTTATTTGTTATTTTAAATTCAGTGACTGAATTTTTGTTTTATTTATTTGTTATCCTTTAAATAATTGTAATAACCTAACTTTTTTTTCAAGGTTTCCGACTAATGAAGTTAGACTTCAAGAGTGGATTGCAATTGTTAGGGAACAACGAAATGAGTTTGACTGGACACCTTCAAAAAGCAGCAGAATTGGTAGCAATCACTTTACAGCCACTGAGAGATATACTTCGAAATAAGGTCGAACATTGCTGAGAAGAATATAAATAATTGACAAATATACCACTGTTCGGCTTCATTCTGCTCAAATAATCCCGATATAAAAAACTTTCTAAGAGGCGGAAAATAAATAAATTAAATTCATTTGAAGGCGTTTAATTTTTTATTATAACGTCATTGCGTCACTATGGTTTTATTTTCGAGAAGTTTCTTTATTATCTTTTTTAATTTATTTTTTATTTATTTATTCTTTATGCGCAAATATAAAATATGTGTACAAAGGCGGACTTAATGCCGTAGGCATTTTCTACCAGTCAACCTTAGGGTGATGCAGAGATTTGTCTAGGTAGGTGCTCGAAGTATCGATCTAGTACGGAGTAATTATGAAACATACAAACGGCAAATATGATAATATACTTATACATACCTATACACACATACACATACATATACATACATATATACATTGTATACACATATACATACATACATACATACATACATACACACTTTAATTGTTATCATTTTCCGAAGTAAATAATGACGTATTATTTTTTCATCGAATTTCATTTCTTGCCTACCAAAGAAATACCCCTTCTGTTCAACAAAATCATAATCTATGCTAAAAAGCCATCCTAGTACGAACGAGACGATTGCAGTCCGAATCATTCCGAATTATAGCTATCTTTTTTACTCACGTGCTTATCCCATCTTTCGTACTACTTTAACGCTAATTGTCAACTATTGTGCACTGACACACTGCTGGATCAGATTTGAGGAGTCAGTTACTATGAACGTAACATATCTTGTATAAAATATCATTGCTTAGGGGATTTTAAAACTATATACCTAAACCTCTGTGGGCACATGCACTCCAATGTAAGAAGGATTTTAAATATTTTTGTGTTAATCAACTTTTGGCGTTGACTGTACAAGCTCTTGGAACTAACGCTGTAAATATTAAAAGCATCGCAAGTTCCCTCACGTGTATCTCTATAATAAGGCTATCTAATCCTTATCAGGTAAAACCCCCTACTTCCCGGGGACCTTACGAGTCGCCCCCTAGTACCCTGAACGCTGATATAACGGTGTTCAGTGCGTGGTCGCCGTGGAGCGAGTGCAGTGTGTGCGGGAAAGTCGGCAGGCGACGCCGGTATGGACCGTGTTATGTCAAACTGGACAACAGAGAAGTTGGTACTTTTCCATTAAACTCACGCTTTATATTAGATAGGCCACTATCTAATATAAAGATTACGTCATAATACGTCATCTCACTGATCTTCTATATATATAAAATTACTTGTCCCGACTGACTGACTGACTGACTGACTGATTCATCAACGCAGCCTCAACCGCTGGACCTACAAACTTGAAATTTTGACAGTAGATGCATTTTATGATGTAAGCATCCACTAGGAAAGGATTTTTGGAAATTCTGCTACTAAAGGGGGACAATACGGGATGGAAGTTTGTATGAAAGTCCGTCATTTTCAGAGCTAGATGCACTAAATTTCATAGACATGTGTCTTTTATGAAATAAATGAACACGTGTATCAGCTTTTTTCAAAATTTAACTACTAAGAGGGTAAAATAGGTGATAAGATAAACCTTTGTATGAAAAGTTCGTAATTTTTAAAGTTAAAAGCATGAAACTTCGTACACATGTTTTGTCGTGATAACCGACATCCACACGGGCGATGCCACGGGCAAAGGCTAGTAGTAAATAACTCTAAGTGTAGTCTACAGAATGACTTAGATATCAGTAGTGAACAATATAAAAGGTGATATGATAAGAGGAGATCAGGTTTTTGTTCTGTGTACTTTGTGCAGTGCAGAAGAAAAAGCAGCACAAGCCTTTGGTCTTCCCACTGACAGCACAAAAACTCTAGTTTTGGCTACCCTACTCACCACCGGGAACACAACACGAGGATATTATGGCCGCAGTATTCTGTAGCTACTAACGCTCCTGTGTCAGTAAATATATAGATATTAACATAGAACATTTCAAAGTTCAATTTTCCTTGATATATATTCCAGAGAAAAAGACGTGTAGACCAAAATGACAACGCTGAAGATGATAACATCATACATTTGGACAACAACGCTATTGACCTATTTGAAAGTTAGTAAACATGCAAATGTTTTAAATATAGGATTATTAACATTCTACGAAGTCTTTTGATAAACCGTTTACGATTCAAGCTGTACCTTTGTAGAATGCGATACGAAAAGCAAATAGATATCCAGTAAATATCATTACATCAACATATTGCAATTTATTCTTACCATAGCTTGTAATATTCAGTTCCAAGAAAAACAATGTTTAACCATACACATATAAATTCAAAGTGTTTCTGAATTTTCATAAACATTATTATATTTACTGATAAAACACCGGTTGGAATAAAATTAAATCGATTGGCAACCGATTATTCGTTTCGGTCATTGTGTTATAAAGTAAAACGATTCAGAGTTATGTATGCTGAACAAATTGTTGTTACGTAGGTCAGGCCTATGACGTAGAGTTGATATAATACGATTCGTGATAGCTTCATTTCAATGTTGATAATATCATTGCTTTTGAGTGACTTTTGCCAGAGTGTGAGGGGGAAATGTCTAACACGCCACTTTACACCGTTTTTTTTTTTATCGTGCCAAAATCCCCACGGATACCACCCCCACGGAGCCGGGGTGGAGGCGGTTATGTCGGACTCGAACCGACTACAACGCATGCCATTTTGGGTCCTTGGTTGCCGGAGGTGAGATTGCCGAAAGCATATCTCTCGCACCCCGGCAGACGCCACTTTACACCCTGGCATCTAAAGACCCGAGAGGACATGCGGTTTAGTCGGTTCGAGTCCAACATAACCGCCCTAGCCTCCCAGCGACACGGCAAATAGGTATGTATGGTTGAAAGTTAGGCGTAGTTGTCATATTAGATAGCATTGGTGAAAGATCGGTCACAAGATGCCGGACACTTCCTCGTGTCACTACAGGCACTAACGTAAGTCTTTTTAACCTAGGTTAATAATTTGACTATGAGATTTTTTTTTATATACTTTAATTATCTTAACACGAGACAAATGTACATTCATCCATATTTTAGTCTTAAGGAATCACTTTTTGTAAATTGACGTCTGGGCCGTTTCTTCTCCACTGGTGCCTAGGAAGCGGCGGTAAACTCAGTTTTGAGCAGAATTTGACGTCAAAAAGCTGTAGTAGTACTACACAATTTCGAAAAATTATGAGTTCGAGTAACTTAGAATTACATTAAAACACTTTTTATAAATTAAGCCAACTTTAGGGTACCATAAATTATCAAAGTTTTCAAAGAAATGCCAAGGGTTCCCTTCAACTGTGTGTTTTGAAAAGTTCTCTCACATCTAAGTACAGTAAATTGTCCAAGTTCTATGGTAATTACAACTTTAAAGTCAAAATGTGTGTTTGCAGCATTCCCCGAGGGCATTCCATGTCGGTCTCCGTTCCTACCGTCAGCTTTGAGACACGTATCCGCCATTAAACAGAGGCGAAGCGAAATTATGATAGCTATGTGCAAGGTATGCTAGCTCACAGATCTTTTAAATCCTACTAATATTATAAACGCGAAAGTTTGTGAGTATGGATGTTATGTTACTCTTTCACGTAAAAACTACAGAATGGATTCTCATGAAACTTTACAATAATATAGTCACTATATCATACGTCAATATATCCGAATAACACATCCAAATTATTTAATATCTAATATATAAAATTCTCGTGTCACAGTTTTTGTTGCCATACTCCTCCGAAACGCCTTGACCGATTTTGATGAAATTTTTTGTGCTTATCCGGTATTTATGAGAATCGGCCAACATCTATTTTTCATCCCCCTAAATGGTGCAGCGGGAACGGGATCTGACGCGGATCGCGGGGCGGGAAAAAATTGGTGGTACGAAGTTCGCCGGGACAGCTAGTAATATTATAAATGTCAAAGTAACTGTCTGTCGGTCTGTCTGTCTGTATGTATGTCTGTATGCTTTCACGCCTAAACCACTGAACCGATTTTGATGAAATTTGGTATAGGGGTAGATTAGACCATGAAAAAGGACATAGGCTATGTTCGGTCGCGATAACCGACATCCACGCGGGCGGTGCCGCGGGCAAAAGCTAGTTATTTAATATTATAAATGTGAAAGTAACTCTGTCTGTCTGTCTGTATGTTACGCTTTCACGCCTAAACCACTGAACCGATTTTGATGAAATTTGGTATAGGGGAAGATTAGACCATGAAAAAGGACATAGGCTATGTTCGGTCGCGATAACCGACTTCCACGCGGGCGGCAAAGCTAGTAGACTATATATCATCACGCTACTACTCAAGGTAATGGAACAGTGATCACGCACAAAAGCTAGTAAATAATATTTGGTGACACATTTACTAATTTCAGTATACCTCGAACCAAACTTAATGGCGGTTCGGAAGTTCGTTCGAGTGCGGGTTCAGACCAATGGCGTTTGACAAAAAAAAAGAGAACGAATCAAACGCCGATTGGTTGGATCCGCACTCGGTACGTATTTGATAACAAAATATAAACTGGTCGAAAAAATATTCCCCCTGATATTATAAATGCGAAAGTGACTATCTCTTACCCTTTAAGATATAATCTGAACCGATTTTGATGAAATTTGGTACAGAGGTAGATTAGACCTTGGGAAAGGACATAGCCTATGATGTTAAGTTGCGATCACGGATATTCTCGCGGACGGAGCTACGGGAAACTGTTTTATATAATCCAATTTTTTTTAAGTTTTCGAAATCTTTTCAGGTCCCTTGCGAATCTCTAATATTCAAGGTCCGCTCCTCCAAGGGCCAGGTACTGGAGACAGCGAACAACTCAGCCGAGATATACTCCCTCCAGCAAATACTGCCGAAACAACCTCCATTGCCTGTCAGGGACACCATATTTGTCGATTTCGGTCAACATATCACTATACGATGCCCAGGGTAAGGACTTTTTTAAATATCTACTATATTTTGTCAAATATAGGATGATAACAGGTCTAAGTAGGGTACCCCATGGTGTGTAATCGTTAATGAATCTATTCGATTCTCGTTCCCGTATAATTTAAAATCTTTTTATTATTATTTATGTTTGAATTATATTCATTCCTATGCCCTCACCACTAATACCTGTAACTCCCTGCCAGCTCACGTGTTTCCTTCTTCCTATACTCCTGGGCCCTTTGGCGTGTAAAGACATCTAATGAGGCCGTCAAGCTGAGTGCCACCACTGTTAACATAGTACATATTTACGATGGTGACCCTCTTTCCGAGACTTTGCCTTTACATCAGGCGAGGTGAAGTCAAATTGAGGTGTCCTTTATAAAAAAAAATACTTAGCTAACAATATCTTCTATATATATAAATCAATTGCTGTTCGTTAGTCGCTAAAACTCGAGAACGGCTGAACGGATTTATCTTATCTTGGTCTTCAAATGTTCGTAGAGGTCTAGGGAAGGTTTAAAAGGTGAGAAAAATTCGATTATTTGCCGGGAAAACCCTAAAACAGCCCTTTTCTTTATCCCATATAAACGTTTTCAGTGTTTCTGTTATCCTGGTACATTTGCATGAAGTATGTACCAGGCTCACAGAAATTGTAAAGAATTTTATCTGGGTCGCGGTAGCATTTTGTGTGCTAAACCTTTCTATTCCGAACTTAACGCGGACGAAGTCGCGGGCAAGAGCTAGTTAAAAATAAATGTTTAGTAGATGCTTAATAATTTTACTTGTATTTAAATTAATAAAAAACTATTCGATTCATTTTTGTTACTTTGTGCTATGTGCTACGATAATTTTTAGAAGTGTTCACGGTAATACGGTTATAGGCGTGATCTGTCATAATTATCATGGTAATTAAGGGAAATTTTGGGTTGTGCTATAGGTTAGTAGAAAAGCATACGGCATGGCAGGCGGCCATCGTTTAGACCAATCGCAAAAATAATTAAATCGACCAATAGCGAATTGTTCGATGACTTGGGAGTCATTTGAAAATACAATTAAATATTGCATGTTACAGAACGACACTAAGTGATATTCCAATCACTTGGCGATTTGGTACCAAGACCATGGTACCAAGAGATGTCGACAAGGCGAGCGGTGGGAGAATGTACATCAACTCTAGGGACCAGTTGGTGATAACTAAAGTATTGTATAGAGATGCTAACGTATACAGGTAAGGTGTTTTTATCTGTTGGGGTTATATGATTCACAAATATCCAGCTCGAAGGACCATCAAAAGTTAAGTCCATAAAGTTCGAAGGACCATAAAACTTATATCACTTCGTTGCACTGTTTATACAAATATTCATATGAAAATAGCATAAAAAGTTTAAAGAACCTTAATGCAGTCACGACTATTTGGTACTGTTTATGTTCGAAGGACCATAATACAGTTAACACTTGTTTGCACTGTTCATTTCCTTCAAAAGACCATAGAAAGTTCGAAGGACCATAAAAAGCTCGAAGGACCACAATAAAATCGAAGGACCATAAAAACCTCGAAGGACCATTAAATGTTTCCAGCCAGCCTGTGTCACGTTAGCTTCTTAATTGCAGCTGCTGGCAACGCTCCAGACTTGCGGGAACAGTCCAGTTGCTGGTAGGAGGACATGACTTATCTCCGAGAGCGGTCCGCCTGGCCCTAGTAGTATTGGCCGCGGTCGCACTACTGGGGGCCGAAAAGGACTGCCGGGGTCTACAGCGCAGGTCTACTACACTGCTATCTTAGCTAACTTTATAATTATTAAATAAATTCTCTGTAAAGCTGTTTGATTTATTTGGAATTTGCATATGTTAGAGATTTAGTTCGTCAAGAGAAACTTCAGTCACCCTATCCTTTGTCGAGAAAACAAAAAAATATATAGCATACTTTGATTATATAAATGTCATAGCATACTGATGTGCCATCGCCCTAAGGCCATGGCCACAAACACAGCGTAGAGCGGCGCGAAAACGCAAGCGGCATGGTTAGCCAATGAGCGCAAGAGAGCTCAGCGGCCTCTATCTTACTTATTGGCTTGACGTGCCATTTGCGCTGTTGCAACGCTCGCCACTGAGTGCACGGCCGTAGCCTTAAGTGTTATTGCGTATTTTTTTTTTGTCATAACTGTACAGTTCGTAAGAAAGTTGGTAGATGGCTCTACCGTCACCCCTAAAGACGGATATAAAGAGAAGGTGATTCAGGTGTGGCTCAATAGCTCAGTTGCAAGAGCATCCGACAAAAGGTCGTGGGTTCAAGTCCCACTTGAGAGCTTCATTTTTTCC
Organism: Eilema sororculum; assembly: GCA_914829495.1. NCBI lineage: Eukaryota > Metazoa > Arthropoda > Insecta > Lepidoptera > Erebidae > Eilema > Eilema sororculum. Next base: position 22,395,606 of record OU618549.1, read on the forward strand.
CGATGTATTTCGAATAACTGTAAGACGTCTTAAATAGGGGACAGTCAAGTATATTGTACCGTCTTTTAAATCGTACTACCTCTAGATTTCTCGTTAAAGTACGCTTTTTTCTAGACTGGCAGCATAGCTTCAGTTTCGTCTCCAACTTACCCATAATTTTAAATTGACTTCTAACGTGTTGCCAGTGCAATTAGTGTTTTTTTTAGGATTTTATGACATGGTGGCTAGAAACTTTATATCATAACATAACCTCACGCCTGTATTCCCTGAAGGGGTAGGCAGAGGTGCTAGCACCCACATTTCGCCAGTTTATGTTTAGGTCCCAATGTAATAGGTGGCGAGCATATTGCAATTAACCGGGCACTTATAAAGCTGCGATAAATACACACATAACTTCGAAAAGCATCGAAAAGTCATTGGTGTGTGCCATGGTAAACCTGGGATCGAACCCGAGACCTCGTCTCAGCAGTCCATTACCCATACCACTAGGCTACCGCAGATTGTTTTTACTTTAAATCAAGTCTTATTTTGTATTATATATTACTAAGTTTTAATGATTGTTGATGATGAAGATGATAATGGTGAATGGTGATGATGATGACTATGAATTACCTCAGTAGTTGTGGGGACTTAACTAAAAGCTTTCTAGGGAGATTTGAACAACACAATTTCCTACACTTGTGTGCGTTGTCCAAGACGTAATATCTAAAAATCAAAAAAAAAAAACAAAAACTTGATTTCACGCCAATTTTAGAAAATAAATAATACCGCGATATTGGCTTCTACGCATTGACGCCCAAACTCTGTAATCAGTGTGTGTGTGTGTGTGTGTGTGTGTAAACTAGAGGTGGCGAGATCCCCTAAATCCCCCTAAAAACAAAGAGAACGTACCTGTGCGAGTAACTGCAAGGCGTCCTGCGGCGGGGGAATCATGTCCGCTGTTAGTGCGGGCGGCGGCGCTATGCCCCTCAGCGCGTTCCTCACGAGCCACATGGCCAGCGCGAACTGGTTGCACGACAGCTTGCCCACGCCCTCCATGTCGCACAGCGCCCTGGGGGAGGGGGAGAAGGGGGGGATATTACGAAACAAGCTCGGAACATATCATAGACCTAAGTCGCGAGATAAACGGATCATGGCGTGCGCGAATCGTTGTAAATAATCTATGCTTAGTGAGTTTGAGCTCGTCCTCAGCAGTAGCACCCCGAGCTATCTTCAAAATACATTCAAGAAACGTGCATTGCTTGCATAAAGCACATTTTTGGTCCAAAATAATGTGTCCCTAGATATAAAACAGTTATGTGCAGACACCTAGCGCCATCTAGCGATAGCGGGCTGAACTACTTCGACACTTAAACCTGCATCGCACTATTTAAATACCTTCTTTTTAGGACTGGCTTATTTTTGCTACAACGACACCCTTTGAGATAAAAGCCTATCCCAGAGTCTCATTCGCTGTGCACTTATACATACATACATATAACCACACTTTTATCCCCGAAGGGTTAAAAAGAGGTGAATTAACACCCACATTTCGCCAATAATTGTATTCGGTCCCACGTAATAGGAGGTGAGCCTATTGTCGCATATCAAGCACTATTCACTGTGCACTTGTTGCATCTACAATATAAAAATGAATCGCAAAATGTGTTGGTAAGCGCATCACTCAACAACGCCCGGACCAATTTGGCCAATTCTTGTTTCTTAATGTTCGTTGAAGTTCAAGGATGGTTTTTACGACGAGAAAAATCGAATAATTGCCGGTAACCGACAACCACGCGGGCGGAGCCGCGGGCAAAAGCTAGTAGTAAAATAAGAAAATTTCTTCATTTCTTACCATATATGTGCCAACGTCTGTTGAGGTAATCCAGAATCAAGGAACACATGTTTGATCTCCAGGCCGGACACGAACCCATCCCTATCGGTGTCAGCCGCCGCAAACTGCGCGTCGAAGGTCGCCTTCTCCACGGGTGTCACCACCCAGTTTGCCCCCGCGCCGGAGGGGGGCAAGTGGGACATTGTGGGGACCGTGGGTAAGGGGGGAGCAGTTTGTGAGGGGGGCTGGGGGAAATGGAACACAGATGATAAATTTTATTATTAGTGGTTATATTGGGTAGCACAATTGGAAATTAGTTAATTCATATTACGAATTTAAAGAGAGCACACGAGACATTTTTTTATATAAAATAATATTAGCAACCGAAATTACTGATATTCCCTCTAACCCCTCCAACTAAGCTAAATTGCTTGTGCTAGGAGTGGCTTCACGTCGGTAGTGTAATGGCCAAGATTCGGACCCGGGACCTCTTGATTTTATCTATATCTCATGTCTCATCTGCTGTCTTAATAATTGTCTGCGGTACGAAACAATACTGATAGGTGCCAAGATCTTCTTATCAGCAATCGAGAACTCTAGTCGAGATAGCGATGTGTAGAATATCCTAGATATTTTGTCGTACAAGCAGATTTCATAATTCAGTCAGCAGATGGCAGCCGCATCACGGACTGGAAAACCGACCCCAACTGAGTTTGGAAAAGGTTCAGAGAATGAGGACTACAAAATAAAATATCTTCAATTTTTTCAGGTTCCGTACTTCAAGGGGAAAATACGGAACCCCTATAGGATCACTTCGTTATCTGTTTGTCTGTCTGTTCGCCTGTCAAGAGCTATTTCTCAAGAATGCGTGGAGGATCAAGTTGAAATTCATACCACATACTCAAGTCTACAAAATCTTGAAATTAGGCAGGTCTATAACATCTTGAAACTGTGCTAAGATCAAACTTCTAAGTCAACGCAATGAAAATATATTGTACTTTACGTAGCCTAAGTTACGGAACGCTCTGTGCGCGGGTCCGACTCGCACTTGGCCGGCTTTTTATGAATACCATTGAAATACTCACCGTAGTCAAATCCAATAGTCCTTCAAGCAGTGCAGCATTCCCCTGTGGCTGCTGTGGCGGCGGCTGCGGGCGAGGGGGGCGATTCCCCGGGGAGGGAGGGCGTGAGGCGGGGCGGGAGGGGGGCCGAGACGGGGGGCGGGACGGGGGGCGAGCGGGGCGGGCGCGGAGTTCGGGGGGCAGGGTTGTGGGTACCGCGTGTTTCTCTAACGCTTTGTAGACTAGGTGCATGGCCTGTGGGACGATATTATGCTATTAGTGACTATAACAGCTGGGGTTTACATTGGAAAAAGTAAATGTTCAGACGGTACTTGAAGTCACAAAGAGTCATTTACAGGGGAAATGCTCTTACCACTGAGGTACTGAGCCACTTCCTGAGCGTAAGAAATACGCCTATACTACCATTTTGGGACGACGGTGGGAGCCATCTACCTAACCTATTTGTCACCCCAAGACGGTGCAACTACCACCTGAGGAATTCTCTTTTTCCAATCTTAATCGATTAATATGCTAAATGCTAATTGCTTTAAAATTTCATTCAACTTATATAACAAACTCTTTCGTTAAGTCAATGGCAATATTTAACAACGTTAAATGGTATTACATCTACACATCCCAAAATTCTATGAGTTTGACCATTTCCTCAGTCGCTCCGGCATATCACCAATAGGTAGCGGGGGTCATATAGCGTCACTTCATGGAAAATTTCGAAGTTCGGCTGTTTCGTACATAAAAAGCCGACCCCAACTAAGTTAGAAGGTTCGGAGGAACCTCAGTGCCATCTATCAATCACGAACCAAATTACTTCAGAAGATCCTGCATCGCGCTTTTTTTGCACGTCAATTACATTAATATAAACTAGAGGTTAAAGTACTCACCACCATGAACTCGTGTCTGTCAAGCATACCATCCTTGTCCTGGTCTGCGAGGTCCCAGATCTTGCCCAGGGTCTCTATGGGGAGCTTCGACTCCATCAGCACTCCTTTCACCTTGAACGCACAAGTAAAAGGTACATTTATACATTCATGTGATGGCATAAGTTATGAATACTTGCTTAAATGATTCAATGGTTAAAGATTGTTAAAAGGGAAATATTTTTTGGTACTCAAAGTGGTAAGACCTGCCATTAAATATTGGTATTCCAAAATGGTACATGACGCTGTGTTATTGTAATTGTTCTTTGTGAAAAATCTCGAAAACACTTTCGAGCATCCGCGGTGTCGTTGACGTCACTCGAGACTACATGTACGCATCCGGGGTGCATGAAAAAGCATCTGGAATGATGGCCTGTATTTTCTGCACCTTATTATCATGTAGCCGAGTCAGCCTACTTAAAGAAGTTTAGCATTATAAGAGCCGGCGCCCAGTGCCGGCATCTGCAAGCATGAGAATTTGTATTTGTCGTGTAACAATAGATCTTATTAATATAGAAATAAGATTGAACTTTAATTGTTATCTATACCGCTGCAGAATGCCAATCGATGCCGACAATAGTCGACGATTGTCGTTGAAATTTCAATTTTATGACGATAATGATAAAATCTATTATGCTTGGAAAAAAAGTCCTGAAGCTCGCCGATGCCGATAATGGGCACCGGCCCTAAATGTAGAGTACCTTGTTCCCTGCGATGAGTCCATTGTTGGGCTGCAGAGACTCGAACAGCTGGTTGTACTTGTCCCTCTCGGCGGGTTTCATACTCCAGTCACTAAGTGGGAGTGAGGGCGAGGGGGTGGGCGCCGCCGGCCGCGCGGGGGGAGCCGACACCACCGGTGGGACCTTCGGCAGCTCGCCCTGGGGACACGGGGTAATGGGTTAAAATACCGTTCTATTGCAGATACTTATAGCACAGTCTAACGACTCATACTTCAGTCTTTCGACGAAGCCGTATAGACAGAGCAATCGCGCGGGGTGGGGGGAATGACGGGGGACGGGGGGCCGTACCGAGTAGCCATTAGCCATATATTTTACTCGGTACTAAGGATTCAGGAATGTCTCATTTGTAATCACGTTTTTTATCCATACTAATATTATAAATGTCTGTCTGTCTGTTACGCTTTTACGCCTAAACCACTAAACCGATTTTGATTAGGGGTAAATTTAGTATAGGGGTAAATTAGAACTTGCGAAAGGACATAGGCTATGTTTGTTTGCGATAACCGACATCCACGCGGGAGGAGCTGCGGGCAAAAGCTAGTTTATTTATATTTTAACTAAAGTGACAACCGTGATAAAACTGCAAACGGCATATCAGCAAACTTCAAAGACGAACTACTGTAATATTACTCGTTATACTGTGCTTATAGTATGTAAAGATTTCATTAATTGACTGAAATGATACCAGTATGGTGAGCTTATGCATGAGCTAGTGGTTGCTTGATGCGTAAACTGAGGCCACGCCTCCAGCGATGACGTCAGGGTAGACCTGAGTCACAGTGCAGTTTCTTACGTTCTCTTCCTCGCCTCTCCTTTATATTGGCTCTATGTAGCTCTGGACTCACCCCTGGACCCGTTCCATGTTCGAAATAGCTTGTCTAATATACAAAGAAATGGTTGATCAATACTTACAACTTTAGGTGGTGGTGCCTCGGAGTGTATGTTGCTCATGTTGATATCCTTGCCAGCCTGCGCGAGCGCTACCAACTTCAGGGCCACGAACAAACCCGCCTGTACGACAACAATACAATTTTTAAGTGTGGTAGCAATACTGGTTGAACTGATTTCGAAGGGGACGTTTATGTAGGATTCAAACCGACTGGAACCGCACGCCCTCTCGGATCTTCGGATGCTGAGTGTAAGATTTCATTAGAAATACTTATCCCTCGCAACCCTGACTGAAGCAGGGGTGTGAGAACCACCCTGTACCCATGCATTTGAGATTCGTTTTTAGATAATTTTAGGTTTTGTAACATTTTCTTTCAAAATAAAAGTATTAGAACCGCCCTTAAATAGCAATATGTTTTAGATATACATATATACATATAATCACGCCTGTATCCACAGAGGATAAGGGAGAGTTAAATTAACACCCACATTTTACCAATCATTGTATTCGCTCATAAGTAATAGGGGGTGCCATGGACTGCGGTGAGCTAATTGATGATTGATAACAATTATTGACTGGATCCATGCATTTGAAGTTGAGTCTGACTGGGCTGTATATATCTGTCTGATGTTAAGCAGCCCTATCCCTTAGTCGCCTTGTACGACACCACATGGGAAGAGATGGGGTGGCCCAAATTCTCTTCTGCCGGGAACCACGCGGTTTCAGATATAATTATTTAAATATTGTTAAATCCTCGATCTCTTGTTGTACTGTGAAGACTAATTGGCATAACCGCATAAATTCTAATTTTAGTACAATAATAGTACAAAACAATAAGTAAACTAGTAAATATTTTACCTGTTGTTACAAGAAACTCTATTATTAACAAAACAATTACTATGAATCATGTATTAACTGCTCAGTCACTAAATTTTCAACAGAATCTTGTGTATGATTCTATGGGTACAGGGCACCGTATACGAGAACTGCAGACGCACTCAGCAGGTACAGTCAGCATCAAAAAGATGTTGACGTACAAGTATTCAAAATGATCTTAATATAGTTTTTTGACCCCCTTCCTGTTGACCGATTGTTTTGATATTTGATATACACCTTTAATTCGGATAATAATCCATACTAATATTATAAATGCGAAAGTAACTCTGTCTGTCTGTCTGTCTGTCTGTATGTTACGCTTTCACGCCTAAACCACTGAACCGATTTTGATGAAATTTGGTATAGGGGTAGATTAGACCTTGAAAAAGGACATAGGCTATGTTTGGTCGCGATAACCGACATCCACGCGGGCGGAGCCGCGGGCAAAAGCTAGTACCATATAAATCTATAAAATAGTTTGATTTGCTCTTAATACGAAAGTTTCAAGATCATTTTGAGACTTCGTTGTCAAGATATTTATGACGCTGACTGTACGCGTATTTCATTGCGGCTTCTCAATCAGACGCGGGATAGCACCCGACCCACCCCCTAGGCGAGGCCGCAGTAGTAACCGTAGGTCTGACGGGAGTCCTGGGACATCCTTCCGAGGGCTTACCCGGGGCTCCCAACCATAGGCTGTTGGGCGGTACGTGAGGGTTTTTAGTCGGTAGGAGTCTGGCATAGCATCCATGAAGGATTTTCCCTCACGTTAAAAAAAAAGGGGTAACTGAGTATTGGAAAGTTAAGTAATACTAGCCAGGTCAGTCTTAGAATGGGTTACCATTCTTATCACAGACAATGTTAAGCCGTCGGTACCGGTTACCACGCGAACATCTGTGGTATTCGTTACAGGTATTCGTCAGAACCACAAAAAGTCTGACAACTGGTCTAACTACAGAATTTCGATATCACTAGTGGGTTGTAGAGGTTAGATGGAAGAAGCTTCAGATGACACTGATTTAAGATTGAGTATTGTTATCACAGGTTGATATAACAATAGGTATCAAAATTAAAATACAGGGATCTATAATAATAATCTGCACTCCGTATTAATCTGCACTCCGTATTAATCTGCACTCAGAATAACACACAGTTTCATAACATAACATAACATAACATAAACTCACGCCTGTATTCCCCGAAGGGGTAGGCAGAGGTGCTAGCACCCACATTTCGCCAGTTTATGTTTAGGTCCCAATGTAATAGGTGGCGAGCCTATTGCCATTAACCGGGCACTTATAAACCTGCGATAAATACACACATAACTTCGAAAAGCATCGAAAAGCCATTGGTGTGTGCCATGGGTAAACCTGGGATCGAACCCGAGACCTCGTCTCAGCAGTCCATTACCCAAACCACTAGGCTACCGCAGAGCTACACAGTTTCAATCGCGATTTATCTGAGGACAGATTGTATAGACAAATAGACAGATTTGACATACTGCCTAGTGCCTATCCAATCTGCCCTCAGATAAATCGCAATTCAGGTTGAGTGTCACTCTAGAATACGGACCTTAGAGGTGTACAATATGGTCACTGGGAAAATATTCAGAGGGAGAGAGACTCAATGAATTTTATTGCATAGCCGCTTCTAGCCGTCATTAAGATAAAAAAGAACTGCTCAACTCACCAAAATTTGCGGACCACGTTTCAAATTATCAACACTAATTTCACTAACATCGTATTTAACACATAAAAACTATTATAAGAACATACACTATTCAACTATTCATTGAAGTAATTATATTCCACAAAAACGAATTACACATACATGATACTTTAAGCTTACGTGAATATCACACATAGAAATAAAATAAAACTATTTAGAACAGATTAAATCCGTGATTCTTAACATATTTCACACTAGATTTCTAATGTCGTGAAGTGGGTCCATCAATCCTCAATTAAAAATAGTATTATACCAAAATTCTACAATACAATTATAGTTTGTACAACGTATGATCTCTGTGGTACTCGTCAGAGAGTTTGTATTCTGTACAATTATCCGGTGTGGTACAGATAACACGCTATCATCAAACTGGTAATTAAATACGTCCTGACTGTCATGTTTCACGATTCGTACATTCAGGCATTAGGTTTTTTTATGATAACGTAATTTGCCTTGAATTACTATGATAGTTTATGAATCTTGAGCTCAAGGAAGCATTGGTAGGAAGTAGGAATTTACTTGTAAGGTGATCATTTTTTCATGTTTTTTTAATTATACCAGTAAAATGACAAGTAGGTATTCCCGTTACACCTTCCAGCTAAGTATGTGCCAACCAACCAGTTTACCAGTTTTGAGATGGCGCCCTCGGGAAGGAATCTTGTCTAAGCTGGAAATAGTCCAAGATTTACACCCCCGCATCCGAAGAGCTATTGCATATGTTGGAAGTGGGTTCAGGTCGGTAGTATAACGACCAGGATTCGTACCCATGACATCTCAATCTTAAGTCCGATTCCTTAACCACTTTTTTTTTTTTTTTTTTTTTTTTCGTGCGGAAATCCCCTCGGATACCCCCCCTGCCGGAGCCGGAAGGGGAGGTTATGTCGGACTCGAACCGACTAAAACCGCACGCCGACTGTGGGTCGTGGTGCTAGGCCGGAGGTGAGGTTGTCAAAAACATATCCCTCGCACCCCGGCTGACCCAGGGCCATCCCTTACGGTCTGGCCCTCCTCAGGAGGGGGGACAACGGTGTCCCCAACTCGCCCCCGGAACGATTCCTTAACCACTAAGCTATCGACACGATATTTGGTAGTCACAACGCAGGCGGAGCTGTGGGCAACAGCTTGTATTTACTATTTTTACTAGTTTCATTGGCGAAATAATCTAGCTTAATTCATATCAGCAAACAATAGGGACGCCTTCTTTCTCTAGGCGGCAGATGATCTAATAACACCATAATAAACCAAACATACATTTCGTTGGCAACCTTTTGTTTCATCCTCAAAGGAAAGTATGCCTGGGGGCTGGGGTACTCGCAATGAATGACCGAGAAGCGACCTTTTTGTTAAAAAATACCGTCCTTTAAAGACCGACGCTGACAGGCGACCGGCATATCATTTTTATGTGAGAACTAGCGGTTCCGTCCGTGTAAATATCTGTTTTCACAACCAATAGAGATCAAAAAAAACTTAAATTTTCCATTTTTATCAAGAACTTTTAAATAAAACCACATCAAAATCCGTTAAATAGTTTTTACGTCCATCACGGACAGATAGGCAAGAATTAAAAGCGAAAAGAAAGCCTATTCCAAAAGCATCCCCATCTCAGAGAGTGTATTTAGCTGACCCGGCGAACGTCGTACCGCCAATTTTTTTTCGCCCGCGTGGCGTCCAATCCCGTTCCCGCTGCATCCTCTACTATATTAAGCATTTATTTTACATATAAACCTTCTTCTTGAATTACTCTATCTATAAAAAGAAACCGCATCAAAATCTGTAGCGTAGTTTTAGGAGCGGACAAATGGGGAAAGCGACTTTGCTTTATACTATGTATCATTGAAAAACTTTATCCACATTACTGGAAGGTATATTTCAATCCGTCACATAAAAATCAATTTTCCGTGCCGCTAGTCAGCTCAGGCCCTACGTCACCAAACATATTTTTAAGGCCAGCGTCCGGGATAGAGGTCGCAGATAAAGGACCCATCTTAGATAACCGGACAGCTGCATAGTTCGTGTACGGAGATAGATCAAAGTGACCAGTCGAGTGTAAGTGGGGTCGTTTGATATAATGTCGATGAACAGCCCAGGATTTTGTTGTGGTGCTGCTACACCACAAGGTACAATGGGACTGTGCAAAACGTTCGATTCCTGAGGTGGATAATGTGACTGAGTTGTGATGGGAAAGTCTAATGCTATAGAAAGCACGTGAAATGCGTAAGGACAGAATTAGATAGCAGGTTGTTCTCTGCCTAGATTAAAATCTTCTTCTGTTTGCTTGTAGAGAGTTCTCTCTGAACATAGAGAGTCAGTAGGAACTGGCTCTCTGTCGGTAGCCACTGGTCCAAAAATATTAGAGACATCGGGATAGTTACCATGTATTGTTGGAATAGGTACATAGAGAAAAAGAAAAATCATCTCGGGCAGAACTCAAACCCGCAGTCTTTCCCTTACAGGGGGAATGCCTTGAACAATTCGGCTACCGAGACACGCCCGATGTGATTCAATTTCCCATCTTATACGTCTTTAAGGCGACGGTTTGTATAGTTAGCATACTTAATGCTATAAAAATTCATTCAAATGTATTGTTGGATTGGAGTGTCCGATATTCCGGCACTTGCAAGCGCACAATGATCACATTGATCACGGATCATGTGATAGGAATATACAATAGTAATGGTAGAATTTAACAGTAATGCAAATGACCATGAAAGTTTAAATACCTATATTTATCCAAAAAACATTGCTAGGCCCTTCGGATTGGTTGGCAGTCGACAAAAACAGTTGGTCAGATTCTGTCGTATCGGTGCGTGTACTCAAAGATCATAATTCTCAACTAAAGAGTGCCTAATATTATTTGATAAGTAAATCCATTACATTTTATGTGGTCTAGACTGTTATGCAACGCCGCAGACTCGACTAAAAAGGTTGAACGGTTAAGCATGGCTCTTTGCTATTTATTAGCCATTCTCAATGACGTCATAACTTTTTTAAGAACACCGTAGTTTAAAAATTGGCAACAAATTTACCCTTTGACCTTGTTAGTCATAGGTTAAGTCGAAACATTGAAATAGTATTAACATCCAGTAATGTTTATTGCTATTTTTCGGTAAACATTCTACCCAACGCTATCTAAAGTCTAGTAGACCCATGGTAAGCTTAACTAGCTTGTGTTATGGAATCTAGAATGCTGATAAACATACTAAGATACTATAGTATACATACACTTACTATTATATATATTATAGAAACACCCAGACCAATGCAAATAGCCATATTCATGCATACAAATATTTGCACTGAGCGGGATCGAACCCGCGTCTCCTTCGTAGCAGTCACGTTCACTACCACCACGCCACAGAGGCTGCCGATTTTTTTTATTTACATGATGCCGCAGTTGCCTGCTTAACCAGTTTAACTAATATTACATATTATGCAACATAGCCTACACCTCTTTCCCATTAGAGTAGGTAGAGCCCCGGGGCCAAGATGGGGACACCGTGGTTCCTACACACTAGGGGGCCATCTCGAAATCGGAGATGGCCCTGGGTCAGCCGGGGTGCGAGAAAAAGTGTCTTGCGCAGTGGCGTACTTCAGATGCCAGGGTTTATAGTTATATACCCTGGCATCTGAAGACCGGTGTGGTTTTAGCGCGGTTCCGTAGAGATTTCCACACAAAAATAAGAAAAGCCAAGTGCGAGTCGGACTCGCGCACCGTGGTTTCCGTAACTTAAGCTATATAAACCGTAATATATTTTGATTGCGTTGACTTAGAAGTTTGATTTTTGCACAGCTTCTAGACGTTATAGACCTGAGTGTGTGGTATGAATTTCAACTTGATATATCCACGCATTCCAGAGAAATAGGTCTTGACAGACAGACAGACAGATAGACAGACAACAAAGTAATCCTATAAGAGTTCCGTTTTTCCTTTTGAGGTGGGGAACCGTAAAAAGGGGTAAGCAGAGCCAATATCTTTCCAATTGCTACGATCCTGGTATACATCTTTAGTCCGAGGGGGGCTAGACCGTAAGGGATGGCCCTGGGTCAGCCGGGGTGCGAGGGATATGTCGATGACAACCTGACCTCCGGCCTAGCACCACGACCCACAGTCGGCGTGCGGTTTTAGTCGGTTCGAGCCCGACATAACCTCCTCTTCCGGCTCCGGCAGGGATTTCAGCACGAAAAAAAGAGGTATACATCTTTGCCATTCCCATTCTTGATTGTTTACACACATACTAGCCGATTGCAGGTAGGGATACATACGCCTGGCTTTTTCTAAAACGTCCTCCATTTGATACATTTCATCTGAACAGTACATTTGCTCTGTGACCGTAGTGATACGCCAACAGATTTAGATAAAGAGATATTCAGAGAGGCTGCTCCGAGCACACTGAGTAAGAACTCGCTCAAGGGCGTTGATAAAATGTTTCTATTTGTTTTGAAGTTTCTAGAATATTTCATGACATTTCTTTACGAGGTTATTATTTTATTATTATGAAAATCTCGTCATAATGGCTATCCTTTAGCTTTGCTAGAAGATTAAAGAAATGGGTAGCTTGAAGGATTTTTTACAGCATTAAGTATGCTAACTATACAAATCGAACACATAGGGAAAAAGAATCTTCTCGGGCGGGACTGCGGGTTCGAGTCCCGCCCGAGAAGATTCTTTTTCCCTATGTATTCGAAATGGGTAGCGCATAATAGAATAGTTTTCGTTATAATAATAGGAGAATAATACATGGATTTGGAGTGTACAGAGCTCCACCAAGACCTTTGAAACCTAGGTCAAAGTCATAAGCTCCCAGAGCTGGTAAACCTGCTGATTTACGGACGAGGCTCTGGTGCAGGATTTCCCCTCATGTGGTCGTCAAATCAAAAGTTGGATACTATACACATATTTGTAGGTACGTACAGGTGGTTCCAGAAGTGCCTGGTCAATTTAGGTAGAGAGTAAGAAGCCGATTGAAGCTGATTGTACATATATTCCGAAGGTAAATGCGCAAATAAATAAGCAATGTAATGTCCTCCCAAACATCAGAATCGCTTCACGACAGAACATCAGATAACGGCCCATTATCGCTATGATTGACATCTCATTGTGTGGGACATAACGTATCTACTGTAATACAAGATAAATACCGTGATGTGGACTCTCTGTATCTTTGCTTTAGAAATATACAAGACTAGACTGTAGGTCTATGGTTTCGCCCGCGCGACTACCTATTGCGATCCCAAGATCCCAGTTCGTTAAAAGGGTCGGAATGAAACTTACCACAGAGATAGATTTTAGTCAGAAATAGTAAATAGACTTGTACATATTATAGGTCGCGAGAACGACATCAGTATTTCACGTGGAACGCCACGGAAAATGTCTAGTAATTAGAGAACGTTATCTAAGCTTTTCATAGTCATTAAACGAGTGTCGGGTCTATCACGTAGTAGAACACTATGCCTATTTCGCACTTGACGGAAATTATATAGAAAGAAAGAAGAAAGAAATGACTAATGAGCACCCCACCCGCGGATGATCCGTCGTTCCGCCGCGGACCTTCCACGCATTTCTGTCAAGTATAGCGTAGGCATAGGCATAGTCCTTACATTAGGACATACATTATAGGGGATGGGTGAAGTGGCCCACATAAAAGGGCAGATCACCCGTTCGGTCAACGGCGTACCCCGCTGGAAGTAAATAAGTAAGTTGGGACATGTGAACCAGACCTCCAGCACCACTGTCTGCTGCAATCCCTCTTCTACCAAAACAAGATTCAGTCTACAGCAGTGGTTGGGTTGCATGAGGCTTGAAAAACTTGATCGAGGTAAGTTTCCTTTCTCCCAGCTTCCCTTTTTAATAATTTCACTCTGGTCTACGAAATATAAATCATACTACGTACCTTATCGAGGTACCCCTTGCCGGTGGGGTCGGAGAGGTCCCATATCTTGCTGAGCACCACATCACTGAGCCGGGACTTCTTGAGGAACCGCGCCGCGTCCAACGCCTGGATCGTTCCTGCGCCATTTGGGTCCACCTGCAATGGGAATTTTGACTGATTTACTTTTTTTACAGCACCTCTTCTGCATCCAAGATCCAAGATCTGCGGTAGCCTAGTGGTATGGGTAATGGACTGCTGAGACGAGGTCTCGGGTTCGATCCCAGGTTTACCATGGCACACACCAATGACTTTTCGATGCTTTTCGAAGTTATGTGTGTATTTATCGCAGGTTTATAAGTGCCCGGCTAATGGCAATAGGCTCGCCACCTATTACATTGGGACCTAAACATAAACTGGCGAAATGAGGGTGCTAGCACCTCTGCCTACCCCTTCGGGGAATATAGGCGTGAGTTTATGTTATGTTATGCTCTTCTGCATCCAGACGCTTGGAAAAGCTTGGATTTTGGAGCTTGGGGTCCGTGCCACAGTAGCCTATAGGATGGTGATGGTTGCTCAGCGACCATATATATCCCATTGGGATAATATATGGTCGTTGTGATTGCTGTATGTTTTTTTTTATAAAGGACACGTCAATTTCACTTCACATCGCCTGATCCTAAGCTAAAGGCAAAGTCTCGGAAAGAGGGTCACCATCGTAAACATGTACCATGTTAACATTGGTGGCACTTGGCTTGACGGCCTCATCAGATGCCTTTTCACGCCCCGCTTAAAGGAGCCGGGTTTTTGGGGTTCCGTGCCTCAAAAGGATAAGAAACGTAACCCTTATACTATTAGAATCACTTCGAAGTCCGTCTGTTATCTGTCTGTATGTCTCTCTGTCAAATCTTAGAGTTGTTATAGCCGAAATTACTAGTATTCGCATTAACCCTGGTGGGGGCAACTTGCTTATGTTAGGAGTGTGTTCACGACTGTAGTATACTGTTCTTTCATTTCATTTAATTATTACAGTGTTCCTAACAAAATACAAACACGCCTTTATAGCCGGAGGGTTAGTCAGAGGTGACTTAACACCCACATTTTACCAGTAATTTTATTCGGTCCACGTAATAGGGAGCCTATTGCCGTATTCCGGGCACTATTGTTAACTCGAGCCATGCATTTGAGCCTGAGTCTGAGCTGTATATATCTATCTCATGTTAAACAGCCCTATCCCTTAGTCGCCTTCTACGTCACCGCTTGAGAGATGAGGTGACCCTACGCGACTATCCTGGCAAAATATGTGAAGAAAAGGATCGTAGATGGAAGGACGACATAATAAAAATAACAGAACCGTGTGGTACAGACTCTCAGACAGCGTCACTGTCAGTATTGTATATTACAATTCGAAAGGGAGCATATTGCCTCCTGCCAGGTAAATCGGGAGATTCGCAATATTGCCTGTTTGAATTTCACGCAGATATTAAGCAGCAACTATTTTGCATCACTCAGGCACCGATCGCGTGCCGATAAATGAAGGTGAACGATCGCACGCGACCACAAGTTCAAATTGCTACGAGACTAACGAAGAAAACAAAAATATTAAGATAACATTCGTTACTGTAAGACCAGTTATGTAAACTGTTACGTCGGTAACGATAACTATAAAATGGATCGATAATGTAATTGCATTTTTAGGGTAAAACGCTCAAAGCGGCAAAACGCTCAAGCACTTTTCAAGTGTTAAATGAATTACAACCTTATTCCGTTCTGAAAAGGTTGACAGGAGAATGCAGTAAAAGGGTGCCTTTCCACCAGATATATACTATGCTACGTAGTTATGGATCCGTTTGATATCCACTAATCATTTTCATTAGTGCACATGACGCAGCAGCAGTGGTGGAAACGAATTAGAACGGTGGAAACGAAAATGCGCGCTATGAATGTGTGCTGTGGATATCGTGATTCGAATTTTAAACATTTATAGGAAGTTTTCATTCTATACAGTTAATTAATCACGTGATTGATACATCGCATAGCTCCAGCTGCGCATCATCACAGCACATCTTACTCCCTACGCTACATAACAAAGCATAGTGGAAACAGTCACATAATTTCATAGCTCAGCTTTTACATCATCGTAGCATAGTTGCATAGCACATCTCTGGAGGAAAGCAACCTAAGACTGTAGTGCGTTGTTGCATACTATTTTAAACGTTGTTTTAATTGCTTAAAGTTGCTATTTACTTAACACTTAAAAGTGCTAGAGCATTTTGCCGCTTGGTCTGTATTGCCCCTTACGGAAAGATCGTTGTAACAATAACACTGGAACCGTTATTCCCTAGCAGCAATGGTCCAATGGGCGATCGATAATTCGTCCCCAAGTCATTAAAATTTGGAGTGTTCATGTTATTGAGGTTCTTTTATGACCTCTGTAGTCATTGCGTATCGGTTTCTGAACGTTGTTTATTACGTCAACAACGAGGGTCTAAAGAAATTTAGATCATCCATGCGTCTGATATACCTAACATCTACGTAAACCATGGTTTTTATTTGTTGACATTTGCCATTGGCAATAAAAAAAAAAGTTTTTTTTTGTGTATGCAATAAAATTCATTGAGTCTCCCTCCCTCTGAGCCCTGTTACCCGTGACTATATTGTAAGGTACGTCAGGTGATTTATTTCCGAGGTGATCAAAGTAGACTAATCAATTCCACTTTGTTCACCTAGGTGATAACACCCAGGTGAATAAAGTGGAATAATCCATTCTAGAACGAAACTCAGTTTAAATAGCAATTTATCTGAGGGCAGATTGTATAGGCAGTATGTCAAATCTGTCTATTTGTCTATACAATCTGTCCTCAGATAAATCGCGATTCAAACTGTGTGTCATTCTGGAATACGGAGTGCAGATTATTAGTAGATCGACAAGTCAGGAGCAAGAGTTGAAGTTGGATGATTTTTATTAAGGTACAGCACCTTTGTTACCTCGCGTACTAATAGTCTGGAGAGACAGTTTCACCCACAGAGGAAAGCACAACCTCATCTAAAGCATCGTTTCGATCAATCCATTAACCCACCGTAGTCCACGGCTGGACATACTCGTAGACCTCGCCCAATGTCCGCCATCCACCCGAACCTCCATAATAAGCGTCGTTATTCGCCATCCATTTTTCGGTCTACATATAACACCGCCAGCCTCTGTGGCGTGGCGGTAAAGAAACGCGGTCGCTACTCAGGAGGCGCGGGTTTAATCCCCGCTCAGTGCAAACATTTCTATGCATGAATATGGGTATTGGTCTGGTCGTGCCTCGATGAGCACGTTAAAGGCCTACGCAGACCGGGACGGCATGGCAAGGGATTTTGCCGTGAGTCAGCGCACACTGGCCGCTTTGATACTGCGGCATTCCAGCACTTTGCCGCGGCACGACAAAGCACGCCTCAGCGACTCCTGCTGCCTGATACACTTTTAGTCTTCAGTTGCGTTTGATCGAGTGTTGGTGTGCCTCAGTTTTAAAATGGTAGATTGGGATTTGGTGTTGATATCGATTATATTATTGCAAATGAAGAAGAAGGTGCACAGGCTAATAATAGGGACAGAAGATTTTGAGCATTTTGGCACCCCGCAGTAGGTATATCACTACGAGCGCCGGAGTCTGTGGCATGCCGTTGCCTACCGCAGTATGCCACAGCATCCCGCCACGGGAGCCTGTGGCGCATCTTTTAATGCCGTGCGATAAAATCCTTTTCAATGCCACGGCATCATTTTAAAGCATAGCAATTTATGTCATATTTCTGTAACAGTATGGTTGAATGTCCATTAGTAAAAATTTAAATCCCTTGCCATGCCGTCCCGGTCTGCGTAGGCCTTAAGCCGTCACCGTTGGTCCTAGTTGTCATACGAACAGTAGTGGTTATTAAGTAGTTTTGAGCTACAAAAAGTTCAACAACTGGTTTAACTGCAATGCTTCGGTTTTGCCAATGGGTTGTGAAGGACAGATGGCAGTTGCTACACGGAAAATATCGAAGTTCAGCCAAGTCTGCAGTTAGGCTGGATAGAGGGTACCCCAGACTGGATGTGAAAAGATATCCCCAACGAACTGCAATTCGATGCCTGATGGACTTCTAGAGAAGTGACATGGCTCTGAAGAATCATGTGAATGGTTGTTGTGAGTTAGGACTCAATAGCGATTGTGTCATACCAGTGTTTTATTTCTGTGAGGAAATTATTTTAAGAAATCAATTCAAATTTCAGTTAAATGATCAAAAAACAGGAAATTTTATATAATAGGCTATTTATGAATAAGGCAAAAAGATTTTTGATTTCCTTGATAATTTTTGAATTGTGTGATACATTTGTAGCGGCCCATAGTCGTATAACTATTCGTTACGATGGATAAGCCTCCACACATTAATACATTATGTTGATATTTATTGGCAATAACTACACTTGTAGCAGTTTTATGAGGCTGAAATTAGCAGCCAAAATTGTAACAGCTGAAATTGGCAACCAAAATTGGCAGCAAAATTATTAGAGCCAAACACACATTCCCATTACAAGAAGGTCTCAGACAATATACAGAAGCTTCATCATTTTAATATTGCTTCTACTTGTATTGATTTTGGCCCAGCGAGAGACTCGCAGACAACCTCACCTGCGGCCTAGCACCACGACCCTCAATCGGCGTGCGGTTTTAGTAGGTTCGAGTCCGACATAACCTCCCCTCTCTCTCCGCTCCGGCGGGGGAGGTATCCGTGGGGATTTCCACACAAAAAAAAGTTTTGATTTTGGCTGCCAATTTCAGCCTCATGTTTACCTTTACCTTTACCATTGTGAACGATCTGCAATAAAAGCAATTTTCATTCTTTCTTTCTTCTAATCCTTTCCCAGTGAAACATTGGAGTTTGCTTACTTTGCAGTTAGATTGAGTGCCAATCTAATTATCATGTGGTACCGCAAGCCCACTGAATTTGGTGTAGATATTAGAATATTAGAACCAAAGTTACTAATATTCCCTCTAACCCCTCCAACTAAGCTAAATTGCTTGTGCTAGGAGTGGGTTCATGTCAGTAGTGTAATGGCCAGGATTCGAACCTGGGACCTCTTGATTGTAAGGCTCACTCCTTAACCACTAAGCTACCGACGCTTATATTATGAAAATTATTATTATGAACTGCTAGAACATTGTGCAGAAGAAGTTTAAAAAATTGCATTGGTGACATAGTGACATATGAAATTTAGTTCTTAAATTTAAACTTTAAAGTAGTTAATTTTAAACTAGCATAAAGTTCTTACTATAATAAGCACACTGGAGCGCTCGAGAATAAAACCTTAAACCTCAGTGCGGTGGTTTTATTTAGCTTACCTCCGGCAGATTAAAAGTCTTCTACCTACTTGATTGACTATCCTAGGTTTGTGCTTCTCCAAGGCGCCCGAATCTAAGGTAATGTACCTATCTATATTGTTATTTTACAGGAGAACACACTAGTTAACTTTACCTCTAACAACAAACACACATTGTTTTATTTTTTATTATTACAACTATGAAGTGGACATAACACAAAGTTGCTGCTCGGCCATAAATTAAATGATAATAATAATAAGGATTAGGTTATTGTATAAAAATAAAAAATACTTATGGATGAATATAGATGATGACTCTTGTAAATATGTATTGCCTAATAATATTTAATTAAGCAACTCCAGTCCATAGTCTACACCAGTAAAAAACAGTTCTATATTAATTCAAGGTTGAATGTAGCCCAGCCAATAGACAACAGACATAATGCTAGTTCTTATTTGGTAGGCACTTTTAGGTCTGACATTGAAACCTTTTTGGTACTGCTAGGTCAAGTTCAGACTACATAGAACTTATATCACTCACTTATTAACATAATCAATTAAATAAAATCATAATCATATTACTTGTAATCACACTGGGTATAGCCAGACAGAATATTGATTGCAATTCTACAAACCGGTAATATCATAATCGCCTTTACGACCCAGTTATAAGGGCTACTTTTCATTACAATCTCCTCTATTTGTCCCATTACACATTTGCCTAGATACCTAAGATTTGAAGGCATTACAAATATTTATTTAGAAATACAGATAACACTTCTGTAAATAAAAAACTGCTCGTAATCAAACCCTTGTTATAGCAGTCGTGATAAATTGAAGAAAATTAACTGCGGAATGTATGGTCTTACCTGGTGATAGTATGCTTCGTATATAGCGCTGTGGGTCCCTGCCACCTGCAACCGGTCAAGCCCCATTTTCAGAACGTAAATCTCACAACAAATTAGATATTACAGACGTATTTTGAACGGGAATGGGTGTGACATTTCAATATTCCTGACTACTCTTCATAACGTTCGTAAAACTAATATAAAATGACGGTCACCGAATAAGATAGAATCAAAGACAAATTAAAACACCAATGAGAATACTTGACACTCAATTTCTAGTTGGAATAATTCAAGAAATAAGCGGTGAAACTATTGAAATCAAATATAACTAAAGAGCTTATTCCGTTCACGGTACACTAAACTTTGACGTCAAAAATGTTAATGTTTTCAAGTTCAACATGAAAATTTCACTGCACTGAACCGTAGATACATTCATAAACTGTACTTAAGATTTCGAATTTATATAGTTTTAGGAGTATAAACTACCTAAATCTCAAATAATTCTACCTGAGTAGGAGAGGGCAAGGCAGCCATTTTTTACATCTCCTCGTCGACCAATCAATAAGCGGCCATAGACTGAAGGATCTTTGACATCTAAACGTAAAGAGTCAACATGGCTGAGATATCAAATTATTTCGTCTGTGGTAGTTTACCCAACACTATTGTATAGAATTTACAACATCTAGGTATAAGATTTGATAATCGATGAGCAAAAATTTGAAAAGCAAAAAATTAAACATCTATATCTGTAGCCTTTGATTATTTAATGTCTAGATAGAGCCTCGTCCTACTGTCAACGGAAATAAAACGAGTCAACCTGTGCAAACATGTGTGCGTGCGGCCCGTGTTTTACACGTTGCATTCGTGCTTCTGTGTGCGTAAACATGATGGATTTCGGATTTCGGATTTCGGATTTCGGATTTCGGATTTCGGATTTCGGATTTCGGATTTCGGATTTCGGATTTCGGATTTCGGATTTCGGATTTCGGATTTCGGATTTCGGATTTCGGATTTCGGATTTCGGATTTCGGATTTCGGATTTCGGATTTCGGATTTAGGAGTGACATTGGCTCCCCCAATCGGTACAAGGCTCCCCCAATCGAACCAAACCATGAATTTAAAAAACTGGCAACACTTACAAATATGGCGCGTGATAAATGACATATTGTTGTGATGAAAAAAATTATTAATTTAACTTGTATTTTGGTTACTTTATTCATAAAAGGTAATGTGTGTAGTAGTATTTAGGCGTCCTTTTTAATTCCGGCAAACTTTGATAGTGCTAGTCGCCATATTTCGACAGATTTTATTTAAAGATTTTCGCGGGTTTTACGTTGTGACACCGAGCCGAGACGCGAACGTCACTGAGCTGCGCGTAAGTATTATGAGATTGAACAAGCTGATATTTTTTGAGACGTTTGTACGCATTTGACACTCCATCTAGACATATAAATAATCAAAGATCTGTAGCATATATATTTTATTTTTAAAAAATGCATATTTCACAGGGTACATTATATATGGTGCGTTAAAATATTTACAAATTCCTGTAAACGATTTAAACCACGTTTATTTATTTCAAAACAAGGAAAGTTATATAAGTTTTCCAGCCATTCTTTTACTTTTTCATGGCGCTCTAACAACGGGATCAATAATTTCAAAGAGCTCACTGTTGCTCCACAACATAAGTCGCTAAGTCGAATCTGTAACAAATGTGTTATTGATCAATCTTATTTACTTTTATACCATTTTTTATTTCGTGCGGCAATCTCCTCGGATACCTCCCCTGCCGGAGCCGGAAGGGGAGGTTATGTCGGACTCGAACCAATTAAAACCGCACGCCGACTGTTGGTCGTGGTGCTAGGCCGGAGGAGGTGAGGTTGTCTTATATACCTACACATGCAGATGAATAGATAAAAAATAATTCTAGGTTTGTCCTGCTTTGTCATCTGCACTGTGGCACAGCCACAAGTGTGAGTGTGTGACTCCCTTGGTTTTGCACACGTCTATCGGCCTCCGTAACCACTTACCATCAGGTGCTTGTCTGCCACCTAAGTGGTATGCAATAAAAATCGTAAATTATGTCAATCACATACCTTATTGTCGCTTAGAAACTTATTTTTATTCAAGCTCCATTCTAAGTGATCCAGAGCACTGTGCCATTTTTTTACTTTCATCTCATCTGGTGATTGGCCAGCGAAAAGCTCCGTCTGTAAATGTAAAAAATAGATGGGTCACCGAGTGATTAATTAATTTTAATCTCATACTTGTTTATTGGTAGTTGGCTCTTTGTAACCAAGCCAGCTGCCAGCCGGTGGACCTGTGGTTTGACGGACTACGAGATTACGAGGTTCTGGCGCAGGGTCACAGATTACCTAATAGTTGGAACAGATAACCCACTGCCTGGAAAATCAACAATTAAACTTAGTTAAAAGTACATAGTTCACGAGATTATAAACACTGCATACAGTTATGTAGGTATCTAAAAAGCACGCGCTTGGCGCTAGTTGTATTTTTTTTGTGATGTTCTTTTTATGAAATTACCGTTTCATTTACTTAGTTGTAGTTTTTTTTTTGTTTTTTAAAAAAAAAAAATCTGCTTCAGTAGCGTTCCCCGTACACCCGGTATAACCTGACTATATCTATAATATAAAAATGAATCGCAAAATGTGTTGGTAAGCGCATAACTCACCAACGGCTGGACCGATTTCACTAATTCTTTTTTTGTTGTGTTTGTTATTATCGGGAGAAGGTTCTTACGAAAAAAAATAATAAAACAGTTGTACAGAAAATTTCAGAAAGTAACTTTTCTTTTTCTCATACAAACTTTTTCTATTATGTGAGAGAAGTTTATGTTTACGTTACGGGATTAGTATTTAATAATAGTAGGTAGTAGTAGGAATGGGAATGGGAATGGGAATGGGAATGGGAATGGGAATGGGAATGGGAATGGGAATAGGAATAGGAATGGGAATAGTAATGGGAATGGGAACGGGAACAGGAATGGGAACGGAATTGCACGCGGGTGGAAAATATGGCGGTACGAAGTTCGCCGAGACAGCTAGTAAGTAATGAATACAACATTTTCATGTCTTTCCATATTGTAAGTACCTACCTATACTTAGATATCAAGCGATAAAATAATACGAGGCGAAATGGATAGGTAGGTAGCTAGGTATATACGAGGTAGTACCTATATTAGGTACTTTGTACAAAATGTATTGAATTGAATATTATTGCACGTAGGTACTTATATCATGTACCTGCCTATCAACCAACCAACTGAACCAACTTATTATTAAATAAATTAAACGGTACCCCAGATTATGACAGTACGGTTTTAGTCGGCCATGACTGGAGTCATGCATCTGAGGCTGCATCTGGACTGTATCTGTTTGATTTTAAACAACCCTATCCCTTAGTCGCCTTGTACGACACCGCATAGGAAGAGTTGGGGTGGTCCGAATTCCACTCGGCCGGGAACCACGCGGCGAAACATGGCGAAACTTTTTGCAGGCGGTAAATAGTTATGTTTCTATGTATTCTATGACTCATGGATAACTAAGAATTACACAATTGCTTTTCTAAGAAAAATATCTTACAAATATTGCACTATCAATCGGAAACAAGACGCCAGAATTAAAATACATCATCTCATCAATTTTTGCCTTCAGAACATCATCTTCAGGATACAAGTCGTTATTTTTGCGTATTCGGCACAAATGTAAGGCTATTGCGTGGCTGTCACAAATCATCTCGCCATGTATTGACAAGGCTGGGACTTTCTGAAGAGGGTTCAGCTGGAACAATGAAATAGTGAAGCAATTAGTAAGAATGCTAGCTATTCCTATAAAGAATTAGATGAAAAACGACACGTTAGCCTCCAACAGAAGGTGGTATGCGATAATCCTTACACACCGATTTCTGAAGACCAAAGATGGCATGCGGTTTTAGTCGGTTCGAGTCCGACATAACCGACCTTGCATGACAGAAAGGGGTATTTCAAGGGGATTGTCGCGCGATAAAAAAGTACCTTTCTGGGAGGAATACACTATCCGATTTAAGCTACATGTAAAAAAGATAGCACTCATAGAGTACCTACTCAAACTCAAACTCAAACTCAAGGTATTTATTCAAATTGTGTAGCACTACTACAGCTTTTTGACGCCAATTCTGCTTAAAACTAAGTTTACCACCGCTTCCTAGGCACCAGTGGAGAAGAAACGGCGCAACAAACTCCACTGTAGCATTTTCTGGACGTCAATTTACAAAAAAAAGTAAGTTCTTAAGACTAAATATGGACGAATGTACATATGTCTCGTGTCAAGATGATTAAAGTATATAAAAAAAACTTATAATAAAATAATTAACCTAAGTTAACAAAAATAAAGAATAAAGAAGTTCGTGTTCCTATTTAAACATTATGCCGTAGTTACAGCAATGACAGCAGCATCAGTGTTGCCACTGGAATGTTGTCAAATGTTACACAGGACTGCTTAAAAAGTTACATTTTCGGGGTAAAAGTTACGATACTAACGTTACCTTATTTCACGAAGAAAACTTCAATACAAGCGTTATTAAGGCACTTTATTACACATACTGAGAACACTTGTACTTTTTCCACTGTATTTATTCTGTTACACCTGACCGGTTTCGCCTTACGGCATTCTCAAAGGTTTACATTTACCAAAGGTTTTGTATGGTCTAATTCCTAAAACTTAGAACATTATTACAGTGAAATTGTGACTCTTCGGTTAGTAGTTATAAATTAGAACATACAAAACCTTTGGTAAATGTAAACCTTTGAGAATTCCGTAAGGCGAAACCAGTCAGGTGTATCAGAATAAATACAGTGGAAAAAGTACAAGTGTTCTCAATATGTGTAACAATGAATTCCATCAAGTGCCATCAATCAACAGTATAAATAACACTTTATTACACCTTAATCTAATATGTTTTCATTCCCATTAAGTCATTAAGTTTCAAAGGAAATTCAGCAATTGTTAGATTTTTTTATGTATATACCGCTGATGGCACCACAAATGGCGAGTATAATGGCTGCTAACCAAGCAATATTTTGATTTTGATCACATTTGAAACATTGACAGTTCACTGAGACTTAGATAATTGATTTTACGAATAAAGTAATAAAGTATTTACCTACTGGATATAAAGCTGCTCACAAGTTGACGGTAATATATTGGCTATGGCTCCTTTTTTAAGATTTTATTACAATGGTAGGTAGACCTATAAATCAAGTCTTATTTTATATTATATTACTTTGGTTAAAATGATGATGATGATGATGATGACGATGAATGAGATGATTGCGGCTTCAGTAAAGTTGTGGGGACTTTTCTAAAAGCTTACTAGGGAGAGTTGGAATTAACCCGAAGAGTCACGATTCACTGTAATATGCCAATTTCCTACACGTGTGTGCATTGTCCAAGATTTTATTTCTAAAAATCCACCATTTTTATACATAAAAACACGGATTGACACCAATTTTGGAAAATATAATAATACCAAGTTGCGTTCTCTTCAGTGTTCGTGCCAAAACTTTTCTATGGCTCACTCTTTGAGTAATTGCCAGTGTCAGGTACCTAATATAATTATTTGGTAAATTATATAAATATTTTTTAACCTTCAATTTCTTTTATAAATAGGTACTTTCTGATTGAAATGTTCGAATCGAATCAAGACAAAGTCTTTTTAAATTATGAGAATTGCTCTTCCACAGTAAATTCATATAATATAATATGTATTGTTTTCTACCACACTAGTGAATGAATATGAATGAATGATTTGAAAATATTATATTATTATTTGATTATGATTTGATTGATAGTTGTTCGAACAGAAGTAAACTATATTACTGGGAAAAACGATTTCTCTAACAATACCAAGGTTGGTATTACTGGTGATATGGATAGTGAATTGAATAATATTGAATTATTCTGACTGATGTTGATCCGAACTAATACGACAAAAGTTACAATAAAGTTACATTTTGAGTCATGTTACGGAGATGTTACATAAGGGGGTCAAAAGTTACGAAAATTGTAACAAAAGTTACAATCTGGCAACGCTGAGCAGCATAGACAAATACATCTGTCCAAGCCTTAAGGCCAGGTAGGCCGCATTTTGAGTTTTTTAAAAGCATTTGAATCATAGGAAAAAGCGTTTTAAATTTCGAAAAAAAGATATATATTAGTTAAGGATCCAGTCTAGTCAAATTCGCATTCAGTTACCAGATCTGATGAACTTCACTCGATAGAAAAAAATCCCAAAGTTACCCCTTTTCGTTATTTTTTTTTTGAATATTATGACTAAATTACTTATGCTTTCTATAAAATTTTTGTACTAAACTAAAGCCACTACATATGTCTAGACATTTTCGCAGATTTTGACTATATTATGAAATAATTTTTAAAGTTATATTTAAATACCTACTAAATTCGCGAGTGCTCGCTCCGCTGAGGCCCGAAAAGTTGCGCCAGTCGCGCGCTGGCGCTTACCGAAGTAGGACCTGTGTCAGTTTTTGCGCGACAGTTTCGTGCACCAATCAATCGGTTTTACGTATTTATAATAAATTCTTGCAAGTCATTCAATATGGGCAATAAACAACGCAAGCTAAAGAAGTCGTGCAAAGCCATAAACTAAATTTCTAACTCCGATTGGTAATTTCAAAAATTATCATACCTAAATATTACGCTCATAGCGCCATAGTATAAGAATATCAGTATTACTACTGAAGATGCTACTTACGATTTTCTATAATTCATATTTTATCTATATCAGTACAGGGGTGCCTAGTACCTACAATATTCGTACATTGTATATAATTTGTGTGTGTGTGTAAATAAATATAAATTTAGTTGTAGTTTAGGATAGAATAATTTTAATATTTAGGTAGGTTAGTTTAATTATTGGCCTTTTTTTATCGTGCGCAAAATCCTCGTGGATACCACCCCCACGGAGCCGGTGGAGGCGGTTATGTCGGACTCAAACCGACTAAAACGCACGCCGTCTTGGGTCCTTGGTTGCCGGAGGTGAGATTGCCGAAAGCATATCTCTCGCACCCCAGCAGACCCAGGAGAATTACTGGCCTTGGGTCAGCCGGGGTGCGAGGGATATTTCGATGACAACCTCACCTCAGGCCTAGCACCACGACCCACAGTCGGCGTGCCCACAGTCGGACTCGAACCGACTAAAAAGTCGGTTCGAGTCCGACATAACCTCCCCTTCCGGCTCCGGCAGGGGAGGTATTCGAGGGGATTTCCGCACGAAAAAAAGAAGGTACAGTGTAAATTTATATAAATACTTCATAAAAACTAGCACCACGACCCACAGTCGGCGTGCCCACAGTCGGACTCGAACCGACTAAAAAGTCGGTTCGAGTCCGACATAACCTCCCCTTCCGGCTCCGGCAGGGGGGTATCCGAGGGGATTCCCGCACGAAAAAAGTTGTTAATCTCGTTAACTTTAGGTATTTAACTGCCCTGTCGACGACGAACGGTGCGATTATATAAAGTAACCGTTAGCATCAATTCAAACAAATCTTTGTAAAATTACAAGCATTATTATTATTATAATATAAGTTTTTTTCGCCCAAGCAACTAAACACATAGAACAAACAGTTCTCAAACTCATACAGTGTTTTTAATTTCGTATTTATTTCTTACTTAATATAATCATATAACTAAATAAAGTTAAAAAAACTGCATTTAATTTTCTAAGTCAAATCAAGTTTTCCTACTGCATATTTCTATACTGTGACGCTGGCGGGGTCATCGCCGAGTTCACCGTCACTGCGTTCGCGCGTAATATTTTACGAGCGGCCGGGATCGCTATAAATGCCTACTTTTGCAGGACGGTAGCGGACTTTTAGATTGTGACGAGTGTAAGTTGGAGGTTGCGGGTTCTATTACCCTTCAGTGCAATTATTTGTTTGCATAAAATGAATCTAGGTGGGTCAAGAAAAAGTTGTCTATAATACCTATGCTAGAATATATTATACCTTTTTATAGAATTCAGTAGCGTTTTCTGCCATGAAAAGATCAATTTTGTGAAAGTCTATCTCCACTGCGAGTGCCGATGCCGTCATCAGGGCGAACCTTGTGGGTGGGGACGCCTCATCTCCGTACAAGATCGGTTTCTTCTCCAGCGACATGTTTCTGGCAAATATTAAAACAGAATAGAAAACCGGTGGCTTAGTGGTTAGGAGTCGGTGGAGAAGTACCGGTTTCGAATCTTGGCTTTTAAACTATCGACATGAAATCACTTCTAAGACAAGTAATTTCACTTGGCTGGAGGGGTTAGCGGAGATAAATACTTGTAATTTATTACAGTTCGAAATACATCGAGAAAAAGAAGCGCTCAAGTGGGACTTGAACACACGACCTTTCCCTTACAGGGGGAATGCGCTCCCAACTGAGCTATTGAGCCACACCTGAACCACTCCAAATTTCTCTTCTCCTTATATCCCTCTTTAAGGGTGACGGTGTAAGGGTCGTGGATTCAAGTCCCACGTGAGCGCTTCTTTTCCCCGATGTATTTCGAACTTAAAAAGTCAGCATAATAAATTCTATAAAAATTTCATTCAAATTTAATTACAGTTGTTTATAAAAGGAAATATTATTATGTTTAAAGGTCATCAGGTTGACTGATTCTCCTCTGATGGTAAGCTATACCTAAGTAAGTACTCCATTTGCTTGAGTACCTACTTAATTTTTAAACAAAATACGACTAATAAACTGAGTTTTAATTTAAAAACGTCAAAGGACACACCAAGATTGTTCACCTTTAGCCTAAGTATACAGTCAGCGTCATAAATATCGTGACAACGACGTCTCAAAATGATCTTAAAACTCTCGTATTAAGAGCAAATTAAACTGTTTTACTGATTTATATGGTATTATTGCCCGAACTAAAGGTGTACCAAATATCAGGGCCTCGATTCTACTAAAGCAAAACTATTGTCAAGCCACTGACATTGGAAAAAGCGGCAATACATTATAGACTTTAAAGGGATGCATTTAAAGTTCAATATTAAATAACTCTTAGCAGAGTGAATAAAAGAGTGTAATGAAACTTTTATCATTTAATTTTGGACCTTAGTGTATAGAAATAAAGTCTAAACTTTAATGCCGCTTTTTGCAATCTCTGTGGTTTGACAATAGTTTAGCTTTAGTAGAATCGAGGGCCAGAACAATCGGTCAACTCGAAGAGGGTCTAAAAACGAAATTAAGATCATTTTGAGCACTCTGTTCTTCACATCTTTCTGATGCTCACTGTACATAGCCAAATGTAGCATAGAGCGAATCGTCCCACATTAAAAACATATATAACGTATCACTAGGATAGCCTGCTAAGACACGAGTAGTAGGATAATCTTACTCACCTCGCGAAGAAGGGTCTAACAACACCAATATTCTTACAAGACTTACAACGAAATAAGAACATTTTAAATACCTTTCACAAATAACAACACAATCCAGTACTATCCAGCAAGATATCCCGAGTTGTTGTGGCTATGACGCACAATATGCCTTAGCAAGAAGCTTGTTTAAAATACCGGTCAAGCGTGTGTTGGACTCCCGCACAGAGGGTTCTTAATGAACAGGATTAAAAGGCAAACTATTGAAACATTGTTATTAAAAAAAATGTTGCACCTATCTATGATATATATAGTTCAGAAAAAAATAGCTTAAGTAATTTATGGCGTAAATATAGTCGTTCACACATTTTTATTGTAGGTCAAAATTTATTCTTACCTCAGCAAGGAAAAACTGATTACCTGCGGTGTTCCCCAGGGTAGTGTTTTAGGTCCAACCAGTATTATCCTACATAGGTATGCCACAATCAGTTTACCAACAGCAAATAACTCATTCATGCACACCTGATAAAAGGTCGTAACACGCGTGCCTATTGCTGTGAAGTGGACACGTTGTCATGAGCTGCAGCTATGTTTACCGTTGGATGTAGAACAGCCCAATCCCTTAGTCATCCTTTACGACACCCGAACAGGTATGCGGTGGCCAAGTATTTCACCGGGCCGGGGCTAGATGGAGACACCCGGGGCTAGATGGAGACACTAGGGTCTCCACTGGGGGCCATCTCGAAAGAGATGGTCCTGGGTCTGCCGGGGTGCGAGAGATATGCTTTTAGCAAGGACCCAAGACGGCGGCGTGTGTATTGGTCGGTTCGAGTCCGACATAACCGCCTCCACCGGCTACGTGGGGGTGGTATCCGTGGGGATTTAAAAAAAAAACTTTACAGGGAACCAATACGGCCGGCACGTCTTTTAAGGTAGGTACGGAACCCTATAAATTAAAACAGTAATATATAATAGCAATACGACGCCTCGCAGATCAAATTCATTGTATCCTTAATCCGTTACGTGTTGCATATTGCATGTTGTATCGTTCTCGGGTTATATTTGAATTTTAGATTATTGTAATATTGTGTCCAGCCGTTATTATTGAGACAAAGAAAGACAAATTGGGTTATACCTACTTAGTTCAGAATAAAAATAGTTAAAGTAATTTATGACGTAAATTGTTTTCGTTCACGCATTTATTTATTTATTTTTTATTTATATAATTATGAACAAGCAGCTACAAGCTGTTGTGTTCACTTCTAGTGATAAAATATAATAGTCTATAGATTTTTTATTTTTATTTAATTGTCCGTCATTTTTTTAAGCACTGAATTGTCTAGTCGTAGCCAGTTATCAAGTCGATTTTTAAATGAGTTTATTGAGGTGGCAGAAACAACGTCCTCCGGCAGCAAGTTCCAATTATGGACCACTCTATTACTGAAGAAGTGATGGGCAACCAGTGTATCAGCAGAGGCCCGCGTCAATCGAAGGCCGTGTCCGCGGGACGGCCGTATGCTGTCCCTCCTGAGAGAATGTTCTGGATATCTGGCAGATTATAGTGCGCATTTATGATCTTGTATACCTCTATCAGATCACCTCGAAGTCGTCTCTGCTCGAGAGTGCTCAGTTTCAGTGCACGTAGTCTCTCTTCATAGGACATGCGTCTAGAGCCGGTGGTATCTTCATGGCTTTCCTCTGGACACTCTCCAGCAGATTGATGTCCTTGTGAAGGTATGGGCTCCAGATCTGGAAGCCATATTCCAAGAGTGGCCTAATATAGGTCTTGAATATTCTCCTGAAAACTTCGATGGTTATGCTTTGAAAGGACTTTCGAACAACATATGTAAAAGAGTTAGCCCTTTTTACAATATTGGAGATATGTTCTGCCCACTTCAAATCAGGAGCCACAGTCACTCCCAGATCTTTTTGGAGGTTGACTGGAGCTAGGATGTTTCCCTCAAGACTATATGTAGCCCTTGGATTGTTGCCCCCTAAATGCAGAACATTGCACTTAGATGCATTTAATTTGATAATCCAATCTTTAGTCCAATTTTGGATACGATCTAAGTCATCCTGCAGCTGTCCTGAGTGTATAAGTGGGTTGGCAAAGAACTTACCATCATCAGCAAAGAAGGCAGACCGGCACTCAATCACCTCGATTAAGTCTGTTATGTATATTCCAAACAAGTGGGGGGCAAGCACTGAGCCCTGGGGTACGCCACTCGCAACGGGTCTATGCTTGGAAAGGGCGCCACCGACACGCACTTGGAATGTTCTACCCTCCAAGTAGTTCCTTATCCATTTGAGTAGAGCTCCACGTATCCCACAATGCTCCAGTTTATTGAGAAGTCGTTGATGTGGAACCTTGTCGAATGCACGCTCGAAGTCCAGGTAAATGACATCTATTGGGTTGCGGCCATCGAGTTCCTTTGTCCAGTCCTGTACACATGTCAGCAGATTAGAGACTGTTGACCTACCTCTAACAAATCCGTGTTGTTTGGTTGAGATAATGCCCTCTCTGCTCAAAAACCCGGTCAAGCTGTGCGAAATAATTGTTTCCATCATCTTCACTACAATACTGGTGAGGCTGATGGGGCGAAAATTACCAGGCTGTAGTTTGTCTCCCCTCTTGAACACTGGGGTCACTATGGCATGTTTCCAGTCCTGTGGCAAGCATCCCGCCGCAAAGGATGTATTCATTAAGTGTGTTAAGATGGGCGCTAGTATATGTACGCAGTTTTTGAAGACACATCCTGGCAGCTGATCTGGGCCTGCTGAAGAGTGTGCATGTAGACCTTTTATTGCTTTTTCCACATCCTCAAGTGTGAAATCAATATCGCTCAAGCTGTGTTCCACCCGCTTAATCCCAGTTATTTTAGGTAATTGGTGTAGGACCGGTTCAGCTGAATAAGCTTTCTGGAATTCCTCTGCAAGCACCTCTGCTATACCACTTGGATCTGTGACAAGGTCTCCATTAATATTTCTCATAGCTTGTGGAATGCTCATCCGGGTGCTGGTGCTACGTCGGATGTGTGAGTAGAAGGCTTTGTCACCGCCATCCAATATATGCGCTTCAAACAGGGCTCTCTGTTTCCTTGCCAGTGCTACACACCTGTTACTAGTGTCACGGTATGCCTTATAATCTTCATCAAACCCTGAGGAACGGTATCTATCCCATAGTTGTTTTTTCTTAGCTATTAGTTCTAGAACATTCCTGTCAATCCAGGGTTTGTTTTTGGCCTTGTAGCGTATGATTTTAGGTGGGGCATGTTTGTCAATTGTTTTATTAAGTGCCACTGTGGGAAGTCGACTCCTCGTACTTCCCGACACCAGTTAGGTATCTAGGTACTAAGTCGACACCTATTTATGTTCTCGATCAGAAGGCGTGGAAGCGAAGGTAAGTGATGATGAGATTGAATAACGAACACCAGGTATGTATAACGATAGTTCACTATTGATATAGTTTATATTTACAAGCACTGTATACACTAGTAAGAATCACAGGTAGAACTTAGTATAATTAACGAAAGTGTAAACAAAATATAAATTAGATTATTCTAGCAGTTATGTCTCAAAGCGGCGAGCAAACAATCCTGTCTGTAACTACCTTCCTTTTCTCAATGCAGGTGCGACGCGAGAAACAACATCGGTTGTTTCACTCGCACTCATACGCAAAGCGATCATGTAGGCGGCGCATGCTGCATAAGGTTGTGGTACAACAAATTAGCGGGAAGCGGAGAGGAAGCGTTTATGAATATTAGATATTTTTGTTAATGATAATATATCAAAATATTAGTAGTAATTTATTTATGATAATTATGTAAGTATTTAATTTATGGTATATTTATTACATAATATTATATAGGCATTAAGATTTGTAAATAGGTTGTACATACATAAATAAATATATATAAGGTAGGATAGTAAATATAAGTGTAGGATTTAGGTATATTAGGTAGGGACAAGGTCACTACATCACTCCCCCGCCGAGACCATGGCTATGGTTGATATCTATCGGGGAAGTGTACTCTTCTACCGCTACGAGTCCTTCTCTCCGTTGGCGGTTGAACTTCCTCTGGTTTTTCCGGTGAGTTTACAGGTGAAGCAGGATT
The DNA here is from genome assembly GCA_914829495.1 of Eilema sororculum. Classification (NCBI taxonomy): domain Eukaryota; kingdom Metazoa; phylum Arthropoda; class Insecta; order Lepidoptera; family Erebidae; genus Eilema; species Eilema sororculum. The sequence continues at coordinate 22,429,201 of OU618549.1, forward strand.
CACGATTGGTGTGGATATGGAAGCTGGCGAAGAAGTAGCAGTTGGTGCATCATCATCTTTCATTGTGTAGGCTGGCTTCAGTCGGTCAATGCTAACGTTCGTTTTTCGACCCTGGACGTCTAATGTGAAATATTTCGGATTTCTTTCGATGACCTTGTATGGTCCAGCATAAGGGGGTTCCAGGGGTCGGCGTACGTGGTCTTGACGCAGGAAGACATGAGTAGATGAAGAAAGATTTTTTGGGACATAAAAGAGGCTTGATTTGTGCCATGACGTTGGCGTTGGAGTGAGGTGCGCAATATGAGCCCGAAGGCGAGAGATAAACTCGGTAGTATCAGTTACCAAGTGGCTATCTGAAGGAGAGAGAAACTGGCTAGGTAAGCGTAGAGGTTCCCCATAAAGAAGCTCGGCACTTGATGCTTGAAGATCTTCCTTCCAGGCGGTTCTTACTCCTAGTAAAACGAGTGGAAGTACTTCCGTCCATTGCGATGTACTGTGGCACATGATGGCTGCTTTCATCTGGCGGTGAAAACGTTCCACCAAACCATTTGCGGCAGGATGGTACGCAGTAGTTCGTAAGTGCTGTGCGCCTATCATGGTTGTGAGTGAGGAGAAGAGGTGGCTCTCGAACTGGCGTCCGCGATCCGTTGTGATTCGGCTCGGGCAGCCAAACCTGGAGATCCAGCCTGATACGAGAGCGGTTGCGCAGGTCTCTGCAGTGATGTCTTTGATTGGAATTGCCTCAGGCCAACGGGTGAAGCGATCGATGACCGTGAGGCAGTATCTGTAATCATGAGACAAAGGTAAAGGCCCTACGATGTCAAGGTGTATGTGGGAGAACCTTGACGGAGGGATAGGGAAAGTGGATAAGGGAGAGGAAGTATGACGGTTGACTTTGGATTTTTGGCATTGTAAACAATGCTTGGTCCACTCTCGACAGTTTTTTCTGATTCCTGGCCATACAAATCTGTGTGTTACCAGGCGTACTGTAGCTGTTGTTCCTGGATGACTGAACTGATGAAGGGATTCAAAGATCAACCTTCGGAGGTGAGCAGGCACGTATGGTCGAGGAGGCGTAACTGATACATCGCAGTACAGAGAGGAATCGCCCTCACCGAACGGAATTTTCTTGAGCTGCAGCGACGATCCGTTACGAAGTAGCTCTTTAAGCTCAGGGTCAGATTCTTGTGCAGAAGCCAATGTTATGAAGTCAATACCGACAGAAAGCTCTTCTATGCGGGACAAGGCGTCCGCTACGACGTTATCCCGGCCTGGTAGATATCTGATGTCAGAGGTAAACTGGCTTATGAAATCCAGGTATCTGAATTGCCGCGGTGCCATGTTCTCACGATTAGTTGAGAAAGCGAAAGTCAACGGTTTGTGGTCAGTGTAAATGGTAAACTGCCGTGCTTCTATCATGTACCTGAAGTATTTGATGCCTTTGTACACTGCCAACAATTCTCGGTCGTAAGGACTGTATTTTTGCTGCACTGGTCTAAGCTTCTGAGAGAAGAATCCTAAAGGCTCCCAGTTTCCAGAAATCTTCTGCTGAAGGACAGCGCCAATTGCAGAATCTGATGCATCTGTGACAATTGCAAGTTCAGCCGTCGAGTCTGGGTGCGCTAAAAGAGTAGCTTGCGCGAGAGAAGTTTTGCAACTTTCGAAAGCTCGTTGAAGATCAGGTGTCATCTCCACGGGTGTAGATCCCTTTTGTTTCGGTCCTGTAAGTACGATATGCAGAGGTGCTTGTATTGTTGCAGCATTAGGGATAAAACGACGGAAAAAGTTCACCATACCCAGGAAACGGCGAAGTTCTTTGATCGTCTTGGGTGCTGGGTAATCGGTAACGGCTTGAACTTTTGATGATAATGGTTTGATACCTGCTGCTGAGACTGTGTGGCCAAGAAAAGTAACCTGTTCTTGTCCAAGAACGCACTTGGCTGTGTTTACCACGACGCCATAGTTCTGAAGGCGTTCAAATAGCTGGCGTAAGTGCTGTTTGTGCTGCTCAGGTGAAGATGAGAAAACCAATATATCGTCGATGTACCCGAAGCTGAAGTCTAAATCACGAAGAACTTCATCAATAAACCTCTGAAAAGTTTGAGAAGCGTTTCTGAGGCCAAAGGTCATGTGTGTAAAGGAAAATAATCCGAAGGGGGTGGTTATAGCCGTTTTTGGCACGTCATCAGGGTTGACCAAGATCTGATTGTAAGCTTTTACCAAGTCGATTGTGGAGAAAATGTTACATCCTGACAACTGGTAAGTGAAATCGTGTAGATGTCGTATAGGATATGCATCAGGAATTGTCCTCGCGTTAAGTGCCCTGTAGTCACCGCATGGCCTCCAGCCTTGATCTTTTTTTCTGACCAGGTGTAATGCTGAAGACCAGGGGCTCTCCGATCGTTTGGCAATACCGCTAGTGACCATAGACTCGAACTCCTTTTTGGCTATTTGCAGACGTTGCGGGTCAAGCCGTCTCGGTTTGCAGGATACAGGCGGTCCAGGAGTAGTGCGGATGTGGTGCACTGTATTGTGTTTGGGGTGAGTAAGTACTCCAGCTGGTTTGGTAATATCAGGGAACTGACGCAGTAGCTCGTGATAAATTGTCTCGCCGGAAATCACCTTTATAGAAGAGATGTCGTCAGCCTTCTTATGCTGAGCTGGAATTGACAGTGATGTGAGTCGGTCCACCAGGCGTTGGTTCCTGCAGTCCACTAGTAGGTCATAAAAACTCAAAAAGTCCACTCCAATAATTGGTTTTGATACTTCAGCAACGGTGAAGTTCCACTGGTAAGTTCTTCTTAACCCAAGGTCTAACTTAAGCTGAACCGGACCATAGGTGTGAATGATAGTACCGTTTGCCGCCACCAGGTCATAGTTGTTGCGTGCGCAACGAGTCTTCATGGCTGATCGAGGGAAAACGCTCAAGTCCGAACCTGTGTCGATAAGAAACATCATTTTCGATACTCGATCAGTGAGAAATAGGCGGCCTGAAGATGGTAGGGGGCAGTCGTTAGCCGCTACTTCCTGCCCTGTGCGTTTCCCGAATGGTAGTTGCAGGGTTGCTTGCATTGCTTAGCCTTAGAGCCAAAATTGTAGTGGTACCAACAGTGGGGGTGTGCTTCAGGAGGTTGGCGCAAATTGTATCTTGACTTACTGTGGGAGCGACTTCTATCACGACCCTTTGAGTTGGAACGAGATTGATGACGTCGTTGGTTAAAGTGAGACGTAAGTAGTGCTACTTGCTTAGTAAGTTCACTAATTTGTTTAGTGATGTCATTAGTAGGCGTTTCTAAATTTGTTGAGGTACTCGCCACTTGCGGCATAGGCGGAGCGATTTCAATTATTTTATCCGCTATCTCCGATAACTTGGACAGCGGCAAATCTGTTTGTGATGCAATGACCGTTTGTATATTGTGAGGTAGTCTGCTAGACCATATAGTTTTCAGAAAAGTCTCCGGTACTGATGGGCCTGCAAGATCCTGGAGATGCCTGAGGAACTGGGATGGCTTCCGGTCACCTAATTCCTCATGCATAAGAAGCTGTTTTACTTTTTTTTCTTGCGAGGCAGATAGACGTTTAATCAATTCGCTTTTCAGAGCTTCGTACATACCAGTCTTTGGCGGATTAATGATTACGTCTTTCACTTCAGCTGCGTATTGGTGGTCAAGTTGGGAAATCACATAGTAGAACTTGGTAGTGTCACTAGTAAAATTAGATAAAACAAACTGACCTTCGATTTGTGAGAACCATAACGCAGGTTCTTCCGGCCAAAACTGCGGTATTCGCACACCCACACGAAATACATCACCGCCTTCCTTAGGTTGAGCCATCTCCAGAAGATTTTTTTTTCTCTCTTCTTTATGTTCGTAGACGGGGTCACCAGAATGTGGGAAGTCGACTCCTCGTACTTCCCGACACCAGTTAGGTATCTAGGTACTAAGTCGACACCTATTTATGTTCTCGATCAGAAGGCGTGGAAGCGAAGGTAAGTGATGATGAGATTGAATAACGAACACCAGGTATGTATAACGATAGTTCACTATTGATATAGTTTATGTTTACAAGCACTGTATACACTAGTAAGAATCACAGGTAGAACTTAGTATAATTAACGAAAGTGTAAACAAAATATAAATTAGATTATTCTAGCAGTTATGTCTCAAAGCGGCGAGCAAACAATCCTGTCTGTAACTACCTTCCTTTTCTCAATGCAGGTGCGACGCGAGAAACAACATCGGTTGTTTCACTCGCACTCATACGCAAAGCGATCATGTAGGCGGCGCATGCTGCATAAGGTTGTGGTACAACAAATTAGCGGGAAGCGGAGAGGAAGCGTTTATGAATATTAGATATTTTTGTTAATGATAATATATCAAAATATTAGTAGTAATTTATTTATGATAATTATGTAAGTATTTAATTTATGGTATATTTATTACATAATATTATATAGGCATTAAGATTTGTAAATAGGTTGTACATACATAAATAAATATATATAAGGTAGGATAGTAAATATAAGTGTAGGATTTAGGTATATTAGGTAGGGACAAGGTCACTACACCACCATAGTTTCTGCCCAGTTTTGTTCAATATTGCCTGTATAATAAACTCTCCAAGATTATTTAGAAGATCCACGCCGAAATCCTCATAGTCGATGTGGTGATAGAGTCGTCGAAGTTTGGGTAGATTGTTTGACATTTGTGTTTGGACCTGCACCTCAAACTCTAGAACACAATGGTCGCTCTTACCGATAGGTGATTTGTGGATTATATCTTTTACCAATATTTCCTCATTTACCAACACCAGATCCAAGAGCGAGGGCATATTGCCCAGCCTGAACCTTGTAGGACTATTTACTAGTTGATATAAGTTGCAATCCAAAAACATATCCTTAAATAGTTCCGCTGAGCCAGTTAGGTGTTGATCTATATGTAATGGCCATTTAATACTTGGGTAATTGAAGTCACCAGCTATTATTACCGTATTATTTTCCGAAGCCGTTGAAAGATTTTGGAATAGCTTGGTGTCATGATGTCTCTGGGCATCTTCATTGGCATCATCTGAACGGTATACTCCCACTATAAGAAAATGATATGAGCTGTACTGTATGTCTATATAGAGCGCTTCAACATCATCACACATGTACCTGTGGTTACGTTGGGCTACTATTTTAATACCATTTAGGCTCTTCTTTATGTACATGGCAACACCTCCCCCTTTGGTTTTACCATCAGATTTTTTTTTCTTATGTCTACGGTCCTGTCTGTATAAAGTATAATCCGGTATGTTGAAGGTACTATTACGGTCTTTACTATTGAACCATGTTTCTGTTATGATTGCAATTGTAGGTTTTGATGTGTTCATGTATCGTAAGAATAGGTCGAATTTTGCAGGTAGTGAGCATAGGTTGGTATACATAAGCGTAAGGTCAGTGTATGGACTTGTGTTAGAAGATGCTGAATATATTAGTTTTTTTGATTGATAATTTTGGGTACACCCTTCAAATATTTGATTGTGAGGTTAGGTTCACCATTTTCAATCCTCGACCTAAGAACTTCTCGAAGATGATTCAGTTCTTCTCGTTGTTTAGGTGTTTTATCATCATAAATTCTTACCTCTTTGCTTGTCTTGCTTCTGTTTTTCAGAATCCGGATGGCCGCTTGCCGAGATGTTAGCACTACCTTTAATAGTCTAGGTTTACCTGGTTCATGGCGTCCCAGACGCTGCACTGCCACCACTTCTGAGCTAAGGTCGCTGGTTACATCCTGTACTATCTTCTTTACACATATTTCATCGTGCGACTTTCTGTCGCTGCCAGCATCCGATTCGCTTTCTTTTACACCAATTATAATTACATTTCGAGCTCGACATTCCCGTTCCGCTATTTCCTCTAAAATAGCACCTGTACTCAGAGGAGAAGGGTGATTCACCACCGGCGCCGTTATGGCGTCGTAGGCCACTGATGTAGTTGAAGATTGCGTAAGCATTTTCTTGACGTCGTCGAGTTCCTGGCGTAATCCATCGTAGGACTTTATCAGCTTGGGCACCTGGAACAGCGCCTCTCTGCATGCGGGACACAAGAATAATAGGGTTCGCTTGCCCTTCAATCCCATGACACGGGCCTCACTCGACGTCAGACCACTGCACTGAAGACATATGTTGCGTTTGCAACCATCGCACTGCACACCATTATCCTCATTATGGTCATTCTCACATTGGAAGCACTTCATTTTGATAGGTTAAATTAACACTGGCACGACTGTCCTTATGAAGAATTTTGTCACCAAATTAACACTTAACTGCCCAGTTTTTTACTCAGGTTTTTTATTTGCACAGACTTACTGGATGATATTAAACACAGAACAAGCGCATTTGACGTAGATTCTACAGTATTACTATTTTTAAAGACGAACTTTCACTAGGAGCAAATTTTATCACTGTTAGTCGTACTGAGGGTAGATGAGAAAAAAAGGTATAAAAATATATAAAAATAATATAAAAATATATATAAAAAATGTAGGTAAAAATTTATTCCTACCTCAGCAAAGAAAATAGGATAGCGTTGTGTAGAATGTTGTGGAATATTTATTTATTTATTTATTTATTTATAAAATCTGATTACCTGCGGTGTTCGCCAGGGTAGTGTTTTAGGTCCAACCAGTATTATCCTACATAAAAACCAAAATTCTATTTTGAATTCCCAAAATTCATCATCATCATTCTCCTTGCGTTAATTATTTACGAAACCCTACACTTGGCCGGCTTTTTAATGTAGGTAAAACTTGGTTCCTACCTCAGTAAAGAAATGTTGATTACCTATCTGTGGTGTTCCCCAGGGTAGTTTTTTTTTTTATACAGGACACGTCAATTTGACTTCACCTCGCCTGATGTTAAGCTAAAGGCAAAGTCTCGAAAAAAGGGTCACCATCTCGTAAACATGTACCATGTTAACAGTGGTGGCACTCAGCTTGACAACCTCATCAGATGCCTTTTCACGTCCCGCTTAAAGGACCCGGGACTGTAGGAACATACTTCTTTTTTCTTTTTTATGTCTCTCATTCATTACACTTATCATCTGTCGCCAATGGGACATTTATCAGTGGGTTGGTTGGATTTGTTCATGGCATGCTCGGTGTCATATCCTACTTTACTTCATTGTTGCGATTTGAGTGTGTCCCGAGGCATCTTCCGCTTCCGTCTGTGGGTTGTGGCGTAGTCCTTCATCAAGCACTAGCCAGGCTGTTCGGATGGTCTTTAATTCTTTCCTTGTACTTGTCTGTATAAAAGAGTATTTTCTGTTTAACTGTGGCCATGTGCAGGTCGTGATGAAGTGATTCATTTGTGACGAACCAGGTGGGCGCGAGCGCAAGCTACATTCTTAAACTACAATATATTTTGATTGCGTTGACTTAGAAGATTTTTGCACAGCTTCAAGACGTTATAGACCTGAGTATGTGGTATCAATTTCAACTTGATGCCTCCACGCATTCCTGAGAAAAAGGGACAGACACACAGACAGACAGACAACGAAGTGATCCTATATGGGTTCCGTTTATTCCTCTTGAAATACGTAACACTTGAAAACAATCCACGATTATACCATTTTTTTTTTTTTTTTTTTCGTGCGGATATCCCCTCGGATACCCCCCTGCCGGAGCCGGAAGGGGAGGTTATGTCGGACTCGAACCGACTAAAACCGCACGCCGACTGTGGGTCTTGGTGCTAGGCCGGAGGTGAGGTTGTTATAGACATATCCCTCGCACCCCGGCTGACCCAGGGCCATCCCTTACGGTCTGGCCCTCAACTCGCCCCCGGAATGGGGAGGCGCGCTATTTAGCGCGCCGCCGCCGTGGCCTGCTTCTGCTGGGGTGACAGGCGGCTCCACCCGTCACCCCCAGGCCCGCGCTCATGGGGGACGGAGGTCAGTCAGTGCCCTCCGACGCCCGAGTTGCCTACGCGCACGGGCGGCGCGATCCGCGAGTCTTTCCCGCTCGCGCCGCCTCTCCCGCTCCGCCGTCTCCTTCACGACCATTACCTGCTCGCTGAAGGAGACGCCGGCCGCCCACGCGTCCGCGCAGCGGACCATTGCTGTGAGCAGGGTGGCGAGGGTGAGAACTCTCACTCCCAGGGCCGCCACTAGCTCCCGCCTCGGTCCGGCCCATGCCGGACACTCGGTGAGCGTGTGCAGCCCCGTGTCCTCGCTCGCGTCGCAGTGATGGCACTCGGACGTTGGCTCCTTTTCGATCCGACACAGATACCTCCCGAAGCACCCGTGCCCGGTGATAATCTGCGTCAGTCGATACGAGAGGCTGCCATGTGGCCTCTCGAGCCATTCCCCCATGATGGGCCTTACCGCCTCTATGACGGCATGCCCTGCGTGTCGTTGCTCAAGTCGTCGCTCCCACTCCGCCACCATGATCCCGTGGAGCCGGGAGCTCTCGGCCCGAATGTCTTCGGGCTCGGGATCGAATCCCCGCTCCCGCACCTCCTTACGGAACCGATACAGTGCCGCAAGGGATCTCGCTTCCAGGATCCACGGAGGCGATCCGGCTAGGAGACTCGCCGCTTCAAAGGATATCGTGCGGTACCCCCTAATGGCCCTGCAGGCCATCGTCTGCTGCGGAGCATGCAGCAGTTGCACGAACCTGGCCTGCAGGGCGTCCGCCCACACGGGGCACCCGTACAGGGCCATGGACCGCACGACACCCGCGTAGAGTCTCCTGCAGGAGTCCTCTGGGCCCCTCAAGTTGGGCAGCAGCCGCATCAGCGCGTTAAGGGTATTTCTTCGAAATTTCATTCTTCAACTGATTCATCTGGCCGAAATTAAATTTCACTATCAGCTTTGTAACACATGTTCATATGAAAATATGGATTCTAAAGAGTATATATTTGAATGAGGGACTCATTTTTATACAGCAGTTTTCAAGATATCGACATTAAAATATTTTGTGCCCAGATGAATCAGAATTGGTGACATATAAATCAGAAACAAAAATTTAAATTAAACAACTTTAATACTTAATCAATTAGACAAACCTTTTACAAGTACAAAATCACAGTACTATACTACACTGACGGACTCATAAACTGCATCAAAGTTCAGGTTTACTCTAAAAGGATTTTTTATAATAAGTATGCAAACTTTTTAGATTAAATTATATAAATATGGAAAGACTGGCTCTTAATCTTAAAAAAAAAAAAAATTTAAAAATAGAACTGCAGTAAAACAAATGAATATAGCCGGGAAAAGAAAATTTACTTGTAGTATCAGATTTGCGTGTTATTTATAGCAAAGTTTTAAATTGATTCTCATTGATTTTTTTTGTTTTGTCAATTGAATTATTGTTACCAGCATAATTGTTGGGTTAGTTTTTTAACACATCGAGAGTTTTTGAACCATAATATGGATACTTCGTCCGAACAAGCGGCACAAATTGTAGCATTGGTGCGGGAGGGCTTGGATCAACGAACGATTGGTAGAAATTTAAATTTAAACCAGTCTACGGTTTCTAGAATATACAGAAGGTTTGTAGAGTCAGGTTCTTACTGGAGGAGACGTGGTACAGGCAGAACTCGAGCAACCACAGGTCGTGATGACCGATTTATTGTTATAACTTCCCTGCGAAATCGTTTCCTCACGTCAGTTAACATCAAAACCGAGCTTAATGAAGTGCGTGGAGTAAACGTGTGTGCACGAACAATAAGAAGAAGGTTAAAGGAAGCGGATATCACCCCTTTTAGACCAGCAAATGGTCCAAAGTTGTCTACAGCTCACAGACAAGCTCGCTTAAGATTTGCGCGTCATCACCTGAATTGGACAGAAGAGCAGTGGGCCTCTGTATTGTTCACGGACGAGTGTAGGACATGTTTATATGGTGCAGATGGTCGCAGAAGAGTCTATCGTCGACGTGGGGAGCGATATGCTCAAAGTTGCATTGAGGAGCGTGTTCCTTTTGGAGGCGGTTCATGTATGGTCTGGGGTGGCATATCGATGAACGGGCGAACAGAACTTGTGTTCATAGACATGGTCCGTCAAAACGGTAATAGAGGGGGTTTGACAGCACATCGCTACATAACAGAGATATTAGAAAATCACGTGGTGCCTTACATGGGATTCATAGGCGAAAATTTTACTTTAATGCAGGATAATGCCCGGCCGCATGCAGCTGCACAAGTTCAACATTATTGCGAAGAGGTTGGGATACGTACAATGAATTGGCCAGCACGCAGCCCGGATCTTAATCCCATCGAGCATGTTTGGGACAATTTAAAAAGAGCTGTATATGCGAGAAACCCTTCGCCCACGACAGTGGCAGCACTAAGAACAGCACTTTCAGAAGAATGGGACAATATTCCGCAAGATCTTTTAAAAACTCTTATAAAATCTATGCGGAACCGATTAGAATCCGTAATAAGGGCACGTGGGGGTAATACACCTTATTAAAACACAAATAAACCCTTGCATAAAGTTTGTGTCTATTGTTAAAACCAATTTTTCTTAAATTTCTGTTTTTTCTTCAAAAAAAGTCTTAAGGTCCTTTCCAGTACATAAACTTAAACTTAAAGATATGACCCTACGCTGTTTTAAAGTTCACGAACCAATCTAGAGGTTTCAATTTAAATCTGTATAGAAAGTATGTATACTTGGTTAAAATATTTATTTCAAAGTCGTCTATTACTTTGATGCAGTTTATGAGTCCGTCAGTGTACATGTATGTGAAACATTCCATATAATTAACTACTTTAATTATATGGAATGTTTGACACTAATCGTATTTCCAACTATCAAAACAAACGTACACAAGTAAGTCAAGTATAAGTTAATAAAATTACTAAAGTAAAAATTTTCTTGACTTTTTGCAAGGGAGCGATCTGCTTTCAATCTCCTCACAGAGCTTTTTCCAGAATTTTTGGATTTTTCTTATGTTTTCCATGTTTATGCGCTCTGCCAGTGTCTTTTTCTCCTTCTTTTTATCTTCAGGTTGTGGCATTGTTGTAAACTACAATATTTAAAAAAAAATAGAGATATAGGTATAAATGAAATGAAAATGAAAAATATATATTAGGGAAAATTAATCTTAAAATTGCCATTTTATCAATTGCGTGATAGTATACGTTACAGTACAATGTAACAAAAATGCAGTTAAATATTTAAACTAAATACATATTATGAAAGTATGTATAGCGGCTTAGTATCATTTGGTGTTGTCATGGGGAAAGAACGAGATCTTTTAGAGGCACGTCCGACGTTTTTCACTAAAAACTCTATCCTGCCAAACATAAATTTGATTTAAAAAGTCATATTGTTTCTGCGACAACGCCACACGCTGTCATGCAATCTCAAAAAAATAGCTAGAAAATTATTGTTGTGAAAATTCCTACACCAAAATATCATACCTACCAAGTTTTTAAATAGTCACTAATGTAATTTTCGGAATAACATGAAAAGAGATTGTATTTATTTAAAAAGGAAAGATAAAAATTTGTGCAATGGGAGCTGCAGCTACAAAGGGCGTCGTAGCCACACAAGGGCTTAAGTGAGTACTTAGATACCTACAATTATTATCTTTTACATTTTATATTCATAAGCCTCAAGCTAAAAGAATAACATAGCCGGAACGTTTAGAACTAGCGAGTGAGGCCGCAAAAAGGAGTACTAAAGTAGTGTCATCTCGCTCGCACTCTCATGCGTGCTCACAAAGAGTCTTATATACGTTCCGTCTAGTAGGTATGTTATTCTTTTAGTCTGAGACAAGCATAGGTACTCAGTCATACCTCTTTTCCAACGGAGTAGGCCGAGATCATATGCTTCCACTTGCTACAATCCTGGCATCCTCTTTCACTTCTTCTACTTTTATAATTGTTTGCACTCGTTGTGGTTTCATGTAACTATTCTTGACCTGGCCTTTATTTAAAATGCCCTCGAATTTTAACCATCTTTGAATTTGTATACACACTTTTCAAATGAATAGTCTTTGAATTATTTCAGCACATGTGTTTGCTACGTCCTACAGTCGCAGGTCCTATAACAGGGGTTGAAAAAGCATCTCATGAGGACGTCAAACTAAATACACCATTGTATAACATTGTTGATATATGTAATGATGAACCTCTGAGATTTTGCCTTCAGTTTACTATCGGACGAGGTGTAATCATATTGACGTGTGAAAAACTGTTTTTTTTTTGGGTTTATTTTTCGTGCAAACACTATCACTTGTTATCTCCAAATACTAGCAATACGCTTCTTCTCGTAGACACTGTGTACTGTGGAAAGCAGACCGCAGCCCCGCGTGCAGAGCCGTGATGATGGCGCTGGACTCCATGAACCTCAGTATCACAGAAGTAGACGTCAACATGGATACTGGGGAGCATAGGGCGCCGGAGCTAACTGCGGTGAGTAGGGGTACAAACTAATAAATCGGGAAGGGGGATTAGCAGTAGAGACCGCGGTTCTTCAGAAGTCGTGTATTTGATTCCCACTGGTATCCATTAATGTCTTGGGGACACCGTTTTCCCCACTCCCGGGGAGGGCCAGACCGTAAGGGATGGCCCTGGGTCAGCCGGGGTGCGACGGATATGTCGAAGACAACCTCACCTCCGGTCTAGCACCACGACCCTCAGTCGGCGTGCGGTTTAGTCGGTTTGAGTCCGACATAACCTCCCCTTTCGGCTCCAGCGGGGGAGGTATCCGAGGGGATTTCCGCACGAAAAGAAAAAGTTATGTCTTTTGCATTGATCAGAGTGTACCTACCCTTTAATAATAAATAAGTATGTCTGTGTCGGTACAGACCTGTAGGAACCTGGATTAACTTTTGGAGAAAGGGTCGAAACCCTTTCTCCAAAAGTTAACCCACCAACCACACGCAAGTACCTATAGTCAAGTCCGAAGATAGATACGTAGTTCATAAGATGCATAAGCCAGGAGCAAAAAAAGCAAATATAATCATAATTATAATATTTAAAAAGGTTTTTTTTTTCGACAGATAAATCCAATGCAAACTCTTCCAATATTCAAAGACAGAGAACTGATTCTAGCAGATAGGTAAGTAACAATACAACAATAAAAAAAAACTTGCTTGCCCGTAAATTGTAATAAGGATACCCAACAAGCAAATTAGTCATATAAGGTTGAGTTTATTCAGCTATTCGGTCAAAAGTCGAGTAAGTGTGAATTATTCAGCACGTGTCGTATAAAAGCATCTTATATAGCATTTTAGTTATTCAGCATTTCGGTCACATAATGATGCTGAGTAAACGTTTACTCTGCATACTTATATGACTAAAGTGTCGTATAAGATTTGCTGTATAAGTCGCTAGTATACGACGCTTATGTCACTATTTCGTCGAGTAAAAGCACATTATATAGCTTTCTTGTGACACAGTCGAATAAAAGCTACATCGTTGCTTTTATACTGCTATTATGTTGTATAAGTTGCATTCATACGACTATTACAAGCCTAGTGCCAAGTGTCGTATAATTGCTTGTACTGCTCAATTATCACTTGTCTTAGTTTTCTTGTGTACAGTAAGTGGTTGATTGAATAAATAAATAAACAAAAGATCTTTTTTAGAAAACTTTTTAGGAAGGTCTAAGGAACCCTAAAATATAATCAGCGTGGTATCATGGCGCTTATACTGCTAATTTGCTGTATAAGAAGCTATTATACCACCTGTAAATGAATATTGATATAAAAAATATTTGTTATTATATTCATATTACTAAGAATTGAAGGGGGGCGTTAAATATTTATGATAAAACCTAGTATATTTCATCAGAAAACTTACCTTCGCAATACTTTGCAAACCTATGCGTGAGTTTACGAACCTACATTTGGTGCAACCTACAAATTAACATGTCTGCTAAATAAATTGTACTTATAATTTTTTATAAGTTTTAAAACACAACACGACGCACTTGCTTAATTTAACAAACAAATGTAACATAAAAGTCATATAAGTTACAGTTATAGCGCAACTTAAGCTTGTAACAGTCACTCCGTTACCTTTATACGATGTCTATGTGACTGAATTGCTGAATAAAATGGGCCCAAATCGCGTTGTATAAACGTTTTCATTACGTTTATACGACTTCTATTAGGAGCCAAAATGCTGAATAATTTACGTTGCCGCGACTACTACACGACATATTTTTGCTAGTTGGGTATGGACGATCCATAAGCCACGTATAGCTCTAAAGAACGGGACGATCGCACCTAGCGATATTTAACAGACATTCATGTCATGTACGTGACATCCGACTCACGATGGACAACTATCTATCCAACATTTAATAATGAAATCAATGATTAAGAATTATGGGATACTTGAAGTGTAGTTCTATTTCCAGCCACGCGATTTGCACGTACCTAGCGGGCCGCTACTGCGAGTCTAGCTCGGTCCTGCCAAAGGACCCTGGCGGCCGGTCAATAGTTGATCAGCACTTACATTACAATAGTGGGATACTACATCCACGGTTTCGAGCTGCAGCTGTGAGTAAAGTAGAAATCAATAGTTAGTAAATAGTTAGGGTAGACCGGGTACAATTGTATCAGGGTACGGTAGTGCCATCGTCATTATCGCTGCAAGTAAGCCACGTGCATTCCCTCCTCACCCCTCATGCGCTTCCTAAAATGCATTATTCTCCCCATCAATCTCGCGGCTACTTGAGCTAAACCAAGAGCCTTCGTTTAACGATTAGTTTTTATATTTCCAGTACCCAATCTTATACGAAAACTGTCATTTTGTGATGCCGCAACAAATCGTCGAGATAGAGTGCGCGTACGCAGACTTGGAGAGCATGCTAGCTGGGCGCAATTGGTTCGGTGGGAGCTGGGTCACTCTCAGCGACATCGTATTCGCTTCCACGATCAGCACACTGGACATTCTCATTCCAATCGATAAACAAAAGTGGGTTACGTAGATAGCATAATCTGTTAATTCATCGTGCGTTTCAAAGAAATAAAACCTTCTTTCTCCAATAGATTTCCCCGGCTCGCGAACTGGCTGCACAGAGTGTCAGATGAGCTATTTTTCGTTACTGCGAACAAGAAAGGACTCAGTGAATTTACACGAAGAATAGGCGAGTTATCACATGTAAAACAGTCATAGATATTAGTCGCAATAATGTATTTGGTTATCTCAAACAATATGTCTGTCAACACCAGATACTGGCTGGGGTAGTGACGAGAATGAGTTCAAGTGTCCGCGCAGTTCTCTGAGAAGACGAGACCTTATGGGAGACGATTTGCCTAACAAGTATCAATATCAATATGTACAGTAGTGGAAATATTGTGAAGAAACTAAAATAGCTGAGCTCTGTAATGTTCATGTTACGCGCAACTAAAGAAATATTGAAACTGTCTACATAATATTTTAATAAACATTTTTAATTTTGGATGTGGGTTTATTCAATTAAATATACCTTTCTCTATCTGGAAGATAAGCGCGGCGTGAACTGCTAGAAGCTCTTCTAAGCTCAGAATGAATTGTGTAAAAGACTAAATTTGATTTGAAACAAATCATATCCTAGAACCATGCTAAAACCAGTCAACATTAATAGCGGGATCCAATCGGGGTCATGGTCATAAGCAGTACGCCGTAACCAAAGAATTAAATAATAAATAAAAAATATGAAAGGTTGCGAGCATGCATCACGAGACAAGTTAGGCCAGTTTAAGCATTTTCTTTGAGGATCGTTACATCGGTTCACACCACGCGAGTAGCTCGGATTTTTTTAAACCGCCTTTAAGCAATCGACGAAAACCGACAACGTTCGACTCCGGTCCAGCGAGATTTTGAGTAATTTATATTTACTCTATAGAATCACAATCTATGGATTCTCTTCTATCTGTCAATTGTCCTGTCACTTCTCTCTCCTGTCAGTGTCAGTCTGATCTGAACTGTCAAGTCACTAGTCAGTCAGGTATTTGTCAATGTCCGTGCTTGTGTGTGATTATCTTTCCGATTGAAACACAGTTTATTTATTGTCGATTGTGGAGGTGGGGTGAATGAGTGAGGAGCGCCCGACGCAATTAATTATGTAGATTATCAAACATTGTTACTCGTTACCTATTGTTCGCTCAGAGTTCACAGGGGAAACGTAAAAAGTTCATTGAGGATTCTCTCACGGAATGTAATGAAAGTTGTCGTGAAAGGTTTGTGTTGTGCTATGAGTCGTGTCGTACCCCGTGCTCCGAGGCAGGTGCCGTCACCATGTCTCTCGCGTCGTGGTAACACATAGCAAATTAATATTACATTCGCACACGTGAATATCGTGTTTACATATTTGTGAATATTTAAAAAAGTTGTTAAAATACTTTCAATCGTCCAGTACCAACGATGGCTGGGTTCCAGACGAGCGACACAATGCCCAAGTTCGGACACGTGACGGATCTGCGCGAGCAGTGGCTCGTACGGACCGATGGTGCCCTCGCTAACCGTCTCCAAGACCGCGAGATATCCTCACACCTCTGTGAGAACAGGTACCGCAACCAACAGATCCGCGAAGACTTTCCCATAGCACTAAATGAACAGAGAGACATCGAACATGAAGTCCACTTACGGGAGCTCACTCGTCGTCGGCAAGCTGAAATCGATGCTGAAATAGCTCGGGAAATGGCTGAGATAAATCTGAGAAGGCAAAGGAGACAGCGTAACACTGATATGTTGCAACAACCAAGTTCATCTCGTGCTGCTCCGCCTGCTCCTATGCCTGTGCCTCTACCAGGTCCTAGTGAGGAACTTAACCCAGAAGAGCTAGGTCTGTCGCCTGATGAGCTAATAGAAATGAAGCGACGACTAGAACAAGAAGAGAAAGATGCCAGACTCGCCAGAGAGTTGAGCTGTAAGGACAATAACCAAGATGCTCTCTTAGCTGACATGAGATGTGCCGTAGAAGCTCAGGATGGTGAACTAGCCAGATTACTGCAAGAAAGAGAGTATAAAAAATTACAGAGAGCTAAAGAAAAAGCGAGACAGAAGGCTTTATTAAAAAAGCAGCAGAGAATGGCACAACAGCAACACCAGTCATTACCCCATGAAAATGAACAAGCACCCCCTCCACAAGCCACTCTATGTGACGCATACAGCAACCCTCGTGATATAATCCGAGAGAATCGACTAAGACTCTGCAAATCTGTTGACTCAGATTTGAATTACGTTGAACCGTTTGAAAAAGAGTCTATCCAATCAAAGGCCAGTGCTCTACAGTCATTGGAAATGTCAAGCCAATATTACGCTGAGCAATCTGAAGCTGGAACGTCCGGCGCCACTAGTATGACTCACATTCATTCAAGATCTCATGACGACAAGAGAATGTCTCCAAACCCCGTTCAAATACAACATAGACAGCCTCCACCACCGCCAGCTATGAGTAAAAAGCCTCGGTTTCCAGATCCAGTGAGTATCAGACCAGCATCACATTATGCTACCGATGACATGTCACCTGAGATTGTACCTCCTACAAACATACCTCACAGTTACAGTGAGAACAATAATTTGTACAGTTCTACGTACCCACCAGATATCAGTCCTCCTCGTTTAGGGCAGGACCGTATTGACAATAGTAAAAGACTATCTGTAATATCAGATATAACGGCAGAAGGACTGGCGAAGAAGAAGAGTAAGCAAGCTGATTTGAACAAGAAACGTAAAGGATGCAAGATACAGTAATGTGTGTGTGTGAGTGAGAGCCCATGTGAAATGTGTGTAGTGTATCAAAGATTAGTGGTAAACAGTAAGTTAAACCGGTGGAGGTAGCATAAAAATCTAATTTGGTAGCTGATTCTACATACAAACTGTTGATTTTGCATACATGGTGTTGATTTTACATACATGGTGTTGATTTTACATACATGGTGTTGATTTTACATTCATACTTTTGATTCTACTACAATGATGTAGGTAATTGAAAAGCAAATATTTTTTTACAGTAGTAGATCTTATAATTGAATCTCAAATAAATGAACACCATGTAAACCTTACCATGCTAAAATAAAAAGAATATTGTGCTAATTATTGATCTTATAAGGAAAGAGGTAGATACTGGCGCTTAAAAATTATCACTCAAAACTAAGATAACCAGCCTATTTCAATGCAAGTGCAATATAACATGCACTTATTAGTAAGGGAATGAAACCAAATTGTGGCCTCTGTTCAACAATGCAGTACATTTTGATATCATGACAGTATTGTGATGACAAATCTACCTTTTTTAAAATTAAAACAATGATGCAAATATTCTGGATAAACATTACACATTCCTGCTCTACATATAACAATATAAAATTCAATTTATACTGGAGTTTTTTAAACATTATTTTTTTTATTTAGCTTAAAGGCCAGTAGGCAAGGATTTTTTAAATATTAGTCTTAGTAATAATTATTTATTCTTACATTCTAAAACCTGTAGTATCATTCACTATTCTGATTATTTACTTACATTACTAATTAACAACACAATTATTACAGTTTTTTTTTTTAATTCTGAGGATCTGTGTGTAAAATATGTTTTTTCTCCTTCAAGCATTATATACCCATGCCATTCACTCAATAGCTATAAAAAGAGTTATCATGAGCTCTTTTTTATGGCTACTGGGTCTCAGTCTCTCTTAAGGCGCCCACTCATTAACGGTCCGCATGTAGTTTCTGTCCTTATTGGGCGGCCTGCAGTCCTAAGCCAAGAGGCATAAAAAACGCTATCTGCAAAACTTCATTGTCAAAAAATTTGCCGGTCATTATATTACCGATCTATCTGGATATATCTCTCATTCCACCCTTGACATGGCTTCGCTTGACATGTTAAATAGCTCTTTATCATAATCACTTAAGTCTTTAAGGTTTCGATATTCTTACCTACATTGCTTCCTAATTATTCATAACTGTATTGATGAAAGTGTTTTTGTACCCTGGGGTATTTCAAAGGGGGGTATTACGATGCTTAGAAGCGACAGTAGGCCGGCTAAAGTTGGACTTGTAGTCGAGAGATCGCGAATTCGGTTTACAGTCAATTGCGATCTTCGGGATATCATGTCTTCCTGTAACTGTAAAAAAAAAATAAAGAATATTAGAACCGAAGTTACTAATATTCCCTCTAACCTCTCCAACTAAGCTAAATAGTTTGTGCTAGGAGTGGGTTCACGTCGGTAGTGTATTGGCCAGGATTCGACCCCGGGACCCCTCGATCGAAAGGCGATCGAAACCACTAAGCTACGGATGCAAGCATGATTCGTACCTATCTATAATATTTCGCCGATCGCTATAGTTATTGACTGTCTAAACTCTAATCTAATCTCTGCGTAAGGATTCGGTGACTTTCAATTAGACTGACAGAAACTAAACCATCTGATTCTCCAATCTAGGACTCGTTTACTTCCGTTGTTCACCTAATTGGGTGATATTCAAAAATAAACCAAGGCTTTAGATACATAAAGTTCAATATATCTAGATTCAGGTCCGAAGTTATTTAAATATCATTTGAATAAAACGAAATAACTCCAACGAAAGTACGCCAACGATGCAGTAATATATCGACAGAATCATCTCATTAGCATCTTACATATTAATTCACAGGCGATTATATAAAATGTATTTACATATTGAACTTATTTTATGCACCTGCCTTTGGCAAATATAATAATACTTTAGGCATGCATGCACGGAGTTCACTCACGCATGCATGTGCACGGAATGCAAAGCGTCATTCTAGTGCACTGTCAACATATCCTACACCTACAAGGCAACATTGGTATATTATGTACTATATGTGCACGTTTCTTGGGTATCTGTTGAGGATAGCACGAGGTGTTACGGCGTTGAACGAGCTCAGAATCACCAAGCATAGATCATTAGAAAACAATCAAACAATTTGTCTCGTTATCTAGGCTTACGATATGTGCCCAGATGTATTACACATACACACAGGTCAAACACATCACTCTCCTTTTTATCTACCAGCTATTGGGTAAATACGTGAATGATACTACAGGTTCCCTTTGCAGAAGTACCTGCAGAAACCAATGAGCCATTATATGTTCTAAGGTCAACGTGTGCCTTGTTTAAAATAAGATATGTTTATACAAACATTCCATTGTAGTTTTAAGACTATTTTAGGTCTTTTTACGCGCCTAACTTGATCAACACTCTCAAGAATAGAGGAACTTCCACAACTTTATTTATTTAAGTAAACAGGATCAATCAGCATATTGGGTTCTTCAAGAAGAGTATTAGAATGTTTCTTCAGGATAGGCCACGGTCACTACGGCACCATTTCTCCAGATCCTCCGTCTTCTGCATTCAGTCCATCCCAGTCACCTTTTTCAGGTCGTCAGTCCGGCTAGGAGCTGTTATACCTACCTTCCGTTTTCCTTCTTGCGGTCTCCCCTCTAGGTCTCGTTTGCTCAAACGACCATCGGTCCTTTGAGCGATGATTGTCAGCCCGCTGCCACTTCAGCTTGCTTATTCTGCGAGCTATATCGGTAATTTTTTTTTTTGTGTAATGTAATGAACTTGTTACGAATTCTCCAAACATAACTCAATTTAGGATAATAAGAAATTAACCTTCAAAGTACTTCAAGAGTAAATTTTTTTTAAAAAATTCAGGAAGGGTGATCATGTTTGGTGCGTAGTGTATAAATGTAAGTCTCTCTAGATATCTATGTAGGTATTTGGGCGATAGTTGACAGCTACGCAAATGGCCCACTATTTTATATTAACCGAGATAAAAAATACTATTAAAATATTAATTTATACGTAAATAAAAAATATAGTTAATTAAATAAAACAAAAGAGGACAAGTTAATTAGACTTACTAATATGCTCACAATAAGTGTAAAGAATAATTTTTGTTATTGTATCTCAGTATATAGATATTATATACCTATTAAGATAGACAAACTGTATTTCTACAACGTTGATAATATCGTTATCGGCAATCGCAGATTACATGCCCATCGAATCGAAACAATTCGGATTTCGAAAACTGTTCTGTTTCCAACTTCAAGCTTAGCAAAATACCTATTTTCTCTTAGCTGATTCTCTACTTCCAAGGTCGAATCAGTATTAGTTAAAAGGCATAAAAATTGCGATAAGAATAGTGAAAATCTTCTAAATGTTGTCATTATTCCGATTTCTTGAACGTTTCATTGGACCAAATTTTAATTACCCACATTGGTCGTCACGAATCTCCAGTATTACTTAATTAATTCAGTTATGTAAAAACTATCATTATAATATTATGCACTATCTAGAAGATGCACATAATATTTATGATCTTAATTCTCGAGTATATTTTTTTATTATTTACGAAAACAATAGTATGCTGATTTGAATTCCAAACTGGAAATATGATTCGAATAATTATTTAAAAAAAGCGAATTGATTTATTTGGCATAAATCGTTTTTATTTTATATTTTTTTATGTGGAAATTGATTGCTATTCGAACTCAATTGTGTACTTAATCTGTAAAATTTAAGACTGATTTTTATATTAACCTTTTCGCCACAATTATTATTATCTGTGGAGTTCATATCTTTACTTTTTTAATATATCTCTAATAGTTTATGGTAAATACCGCCTTGCTCGGTGCTAGTTTGAAGAATTTATTTAATTTATGTTCTGGCCTAATTTAGAAATTACACCTATTATATTTACCTAATACAAAAATGCGTCACATTATTATATTTTCCAATATTTCACCAATATTGTTCAGTGATGTATCCTAAAATATATTGATATTAAATGGTAAAATATTTGTATTAATAACTATGTATTACAACTCACAACTATGAAAACGTTTGTAATTATAACGTTAGTTACAGATATTTTTATAGTTACATATGGAAATACGTTCTATTAAAAATGTTTCAATAACAGTGTGTCGCTTTTTATGTAGAGGTGTGATTTCATCGAACGTTTCAAAACGTTCTATCTTTATTTTTTTAAATCTACTTGTACCTATAAGTTTCAAAATATGTTTTTTGTAAACAGGCCTTTGTGCTTTTTAAGTTTTATCATAATTAAGAATCATAAACGCTATAATTATAATGATTAACTTTTTATGTTCGCAAAATTATTACTATAAGCGCAAGCGTGTGTCGGAAAAAAGAATTACAACAATAACTTTCTCTAGCGAATGTGCGCCATTCTATCATACAATACACCATATTCAGATATTCACACCTACCCATGATACTAGTCTATATAATAATATTTAACATTCCAATGGTTTTCTTGTAAGGAAATGTTTTATTTAAGACTGTATACACATTTTTGTAGCTTGCGTGAATTTCTCACGCCAAATTCAATGATATAAATATCTGAAGAATATCATTTATTTTATAAATACTTAAGTATAGAATGGTAATTGTTCATATCGTGAGGTGCTTTATATTAAACACATATCTTACGTTCTTTCTTTATTATGTGTGCATGTTTAGGTAAAAGCTGTTTTTTATAGTAAATAGTGATCAATGATTTGGTTCACTTCTCAAAACGAGCATATCGCTATTTAAATGTATCTCAAAATGAGCGTATTTTAATTGACAATGGTCTTTAAAACATATTTGCTAATTTGCACATTCTTAGCTGCAGTGAACAATATGTATTGCGAAGTGTGCATTCTGCCACCGAGCAAGTGATAAATAACTATATATTTTACTTTTACAAGAGTTTCGAAGATATTATCTTTTAACCGATGCTTGTAAACTACCACTACTTATTGCCCATAGGCCATAATGGCTTAAGTGAATATCTATTGCTTGCATCCGGTTGATTCACGAACATTCTTATCCGATAATTATGTCTCCACGCCCCTATGCGGCCTGTGCCCAAAGTCTTTAAAGAATTAAATGAAAAAAATATACCAAATCCAAACCATGCGCACATATTAATTGAGAAACGAGCAATATTTCGACCATTTCTTGTATTATAGAGCAATCTCATTTACATAATTATATTGCATGTCGATTATGACAACATAGAATTAAGAAATTGCGTCGCGGACATGCTGTAGTATTTATAACTCATAAGTATATCTTAATTAAGTATTTACTCAATAAGTACCTACTCATAAAGCCTCGTATACATCTGGCAACGTTTGACGAGCGCTATGTTGCGCAACATGTTCGCAACAAAGCGAAACGTTTACCAATGTTGTCTGTCCATGATCTGTTGTAAAACCAACAACAAGCCGCACGTCATGTTAACATTTAGCTGAATACACAGAAACATGCTTCTTGACGACAAGAGGTGTCAAGACGCATTTGCTGCGTAAATGTGGGGCACCAAAGCAGTATTTGCGGTGTGTCCTGTGTCTTGAAAATAATGATTGGTGTGTTTAAAAAAGCGCCCTTTGCGTGCCAGGGACAAAGTCGCGCTTTGTTGTGCAACGTTGCTTATCTTGTTGAGCGTCACGTGCTGCCCATCAATTGTTGCCTCGTGGATACGAAGTTGTAAGCTTTAAACGCAATGTACGGCCTCGAATGTGCCTTAGTGGAACCGAACCAAACTCGAATATTTATAATCTTTTATAACGTTTATTTAAGTGAACTAATATTGTAATAGAAATGGACATTTATTTGTTTTGCTTCTTCAGCAAATTGTTGTTCGCAAGTTTATGCAACAGTAACTTTGAGATAAGTCTTAGCTGCACTTTCAATTTCGCAACTTTCGGTTAAACCCGGATTTGACTAAAACTAAGTAGGTTTTGAAATATAACAAAACTATTTCCTGAATTTTAAAAGAAGAGCACCTAAAGTTTTTTCTGTTCTGTGGGACCAGTATCTCAATAGGTATGTGCAATATGAGTAGTAGTCTGTACCTAGATTGCTGACAGTCATGGGACTGTATGTGATACACGATGCTCTTCATTTGTTTTGATTAAGATAAGCCTGCACTGCACTTAAGCATATAAAATACCTTTTTCAGATTCATTCTTACGATTTGGTGCAAAATGAATGACATGAATATGTCTCTTCTCATCAACAATGTAGTAACCCCAGTTAGATCTCTCAGATCGGAGCCTGGTATCAGCATTCGGACTTTAACTCCTCCATTCACACGATCTTTGGCGAAAATCGCGCAAAATAACTGCAACAAATGCGCGTTTATATTGCCCACAAACGCAGTGTATAAAATGTCTGTATCATCTTTGAAGATCCCCATTACATCCAAGTTCTTCACCTCAGAGTCCAGGATCTGTCTTTTCGACTTTTCCTCCTCCAAGTCCGGTCTTGAACATCCATAATATTGAATCCGATTGGACAATGTATTGCATACTTATTACTGTCAGAAATATCCTTCACGCTTCTACCTATAGTAAGTATATAATTGTTGAACAGTTTAGTATGTGACATCTTTATAAACAACGCTCAAGAATGCAAGCGAATAATGTCTATTTCTGAGAAAGGAAAAGTAGTTTGTAATGGCGCAAGATACCAATTCATAGTAACCAATCAATGATCTTATATTAAATGAGATAGACCGTGTTATAGTTAATAAAATTACAATCGAATACTGTGATCCGGGGTCCAATCGCGTTTGTTTGCATATCAATAATAATTTATCAAGTGTCAACAAAAGCGATTGGACCCTATACCGGGTCACGATAATATGTATTGAACTATTAACAGTCTATAGATACCAACGCACCCTTAGAATACGGAGTAGTGCCTATTATAATATGCGTGTTGACATCGTGATAGTATTAACATAACGTATCTACATTATTTTAATATAACATTATTGTATCTTTTACTGTGTTGGCAACATTGTAGCAATAAAACATTGAAATGTGTTATAAACTGGCGCCTATTTTGTATAAAACATAATATTATTCGAATTATTCCAGTCAATGTAAGTTTATGATAACTTTATCTGAATAAACATCCTTGATTTTGTAACAGGATATGTTTTATTTCGCGGTTAATCGGTGTATTAGTGGGCGGATATGATATAAGTGCGTGGTTCCCAGCAAAGTAGAATTTGGGCCACCCCATCTCTTCCCAAGCGGTGTCGTACAAGGCGACTAAGGGATAGGGCTGTTTAACATCAGACAGATATATACAGCCCAGACTTAGCCTCAGATATAGGCTCGAGTCAACAATAGTGCCCGGAATAATATGACAATAGGCTCACTCCCTATTACATGGGACCGACTTACCGTTATTGGTGAAATGTGGGTGTTAATTCACCTCTGCCTAACTCTCCGGGGATAAAGGCGTGATTATATGTATGTATGTATGATATAAGTTGAGTATTTTGTTGAACATGGTGTTTTACAAACGTTGTTCAATGTCAAACTAAAGTCGGATTTCATCAGTGAAATTAAATCGACAATGACATCAAGTTGAACTGAACTGGGTTCATACGTTTTACTCAGTTAAATTCTCGCTCATTGCAAATTGTATCCCTATTATTTTGATATTCAGTTCGTCAATTGGGGCAGCAAACGCAGCTGCTATTCTACTTGAATCTAGTGTTGAAAAATGTAGTGTTAACTTTGATTTTCAGTATATTGACCCCGCAACCATACTTGAGATCTTTAAGCAACTAAATATAAAAAAGACTGAGGATCTTTGGGGCATTTCTACCAATATAATAACTGTATAAATTTGTTATAAATAAAACCATATTAAAAAAAAGAAGGATAATCGAGTTCACTGAGTTTCTTGCTGGTATCTTCTCAGTAGAACCAACCTACCGAACCAGCGAAAGAATCATTTTCCAATGATTTATTTTATTTATTTTTAATATGACTGATATTGTACAATTCTGACGTTCATATGTGCTCTTTATGTGCATAAATTGAATAAATGAAATTGATTCTTGATTGATTGATTCTTGATTCTTTGAGCATTGGGGATGCTAAGCAAGTAGTTAGGGTGACGTCCAAAAACCATTTCTAATGCTCTCTATCTTATAATGGTGTGATCATCACATCTGGCTTGATGGCCTCGACAGATACTTTTTTCACGCTCCATTTAAAGAGTATGAATTACCGAACCGCTTGATTCGCGAGGGTACTTATCGATTGCACTGTATCACCGTATATGGATGGCATCGGAATCCAGTACTTGTTATACAGGAGGAAGGGGAAGGGCCCTATCCTTCACTAGGGACGGTGAGATTAAAATATATTTAGGTTCACGTAAAACAACCTGTCTACGGAAAGTAAGGCACTATATAGTAGAAGCAAAGTCCCTTCCGAGGAGGGCTAGACCGTAAGAGATGACCCTGGGATGACCCTCATGAACCTCACCTCCGGCCTAGCACCACGACCCACAGTCGGCGTGCAGTTTTAGTCAGTTCGGTCCGACATAACCTCCCTTTCCGGCTTCGGCGAGGGAGGTATCCTAGGGGATTTCTGCATGAAAAAGAAACAAGTAGAAGCAAAGTTCTACCTTCAGCAATCCTATAGTATAACAAGCAATCAAATTATTTTTAATATATAACTGTACCAAGTGCACCAACCCTGTTCGTATTGACCAAACGACCATAGGACCCTGTATCTACTACACAGGTGTGGGTATATCGGTCATGCTTGGCTGTTTATAGCGCATGCCCAAATGGGTCTGCACAAAAGAATATTTAAATACCTACTGTCCTAGATATCGTCATGCACACATGTATCAGAATCTGTACGTATGACACTTGTAATGTTAGATATTCTGTGGGACGGTGGAGAAACCCCATTGTTTAAAAAAATACCTAGTCTACAGTCAATACCTACTCATCACTGCCGTCCCTGAGCCCTTTTACTAATCTGATTATGAGTTATGTAATTATGTTTGATCCTGGTTATTATACCAACCAGCCCGGTTACATTACATCCTAAGGTTGTATTTTGATCCCGGGGTGTGATTTGATATATTTTTGGTCACTGCCGTCTGAGAGGAATATCTGCCCTTTGAGCCTATGTAAGGCACGTGTGATGGATCGGCAAGGATCGATCTCCCGAATCGCGAAATATATCATTGATGATATCGTAGTCCGGTGGTATTTCATCACCGAACTACTGAGACTGAAAGTCCGGTCACCTGACTAAATCACCGAACTAGTGAGACAGAGCCGTTTCATCGAAGCTTGTCAAAAAAAGCATAATTAAATGAATTATTAAGCATTTAGCAGGTTTGCTCGATTTAGAAAGGAAATTAGGTCTGGCAGCTTAGTGGTCAAAAGCATTCTCCCTGTAAGAGAAGGATTTTGTTGTCGGTCCAGGCGGGATTTGAACCCGCAGTTCAAATCCCGCCTGGACCGACAACAAAATTTTTCTTTTCTAAATCGATTTGAAAAAAAAGCTTGGTTTATTGATGATACAGGCAAATCCTTGAGTATCTACCTATGTAGGGGCAAAAGCGGATGGTGAACTGTTTTTACCCGACTACGGCGAAGCCAAAAGGAGGGTTATGATTTTGACAGGCTATGTATATAGGTATGTATGTATGTATGTATGTATGTTCATTTGTTCCCTCATAGCTCCTCAACTACTTATTTTAACTAGACAAATGAGGTATCGTTACAAGCGGCTTTGTCATCCCATGGTTATAGGCTATATGACGTGTCACTCATACTTGTGTGGCGCCCTCTAGCGCTCATAAGACACTGTGTAAAAAAATAAATTTGAGATAAATATGCCGTGTTTGGTATCAAATGAAAGGGCTTAAGAAGCACATTTCAAATATCTAAATAAATTAATAGCTTTACCTTGCCCCAAAGTATTGTAAATAAAAAATAAAGTTTAAAACTAAAACCCGACTACAGAAAAATCACACTCTAAAATGTAACAAACAAGAAAATATCAAGAATAGCCGTGGTCGTATGCCACTTAGGTACTCTAACAAAACAATATATTCTAGGGTAAAGTGGCATACGACCACGACTATTCTTGATATTTTCTTGTTTGTTACATTTTAGAGTGTGACTTTTCGGTAGTCGGGTTTTAGTTTTAAACTTTATTTTTTATCTCTGCTAAGGTACCTACCTATATTATGTACCTAAGTAAGAGTAAGACGATGGATAACAGAACATACTCAGCTATATTTTGAAAGAATTGATATACCTATTTCCTCATAAGTTAATGAAATTACAATCTCAGATAAATTACTTTGGCATAAAATAAAGCTCGGTATGCTGTATGCCTGCATCTCGCCGGACATTCATTTAACATGAGTCAGTTGACCCGACGCGACGTAACATCGGCAAGGGATAACGGTGACCTAACTTTACACCAGTTACAAGAATTCCCCGACATTACAACCGGGTCCGAACTGTAGCTACCCACTACTTAGATAGTTCATAATTATTATGCTGCTCGCGGTCGGCTAGTCGATATGTAAATATAGTGTATCTAAATAGCACTTACTCGTCTAGGCTAGGCGTGCGTACAAACGCATTATAATGTCTTTAGAAATTATATTATAATTCCTAATTTAGCCCTTGTCATGTCTCTGATTTCCATTTATCAGTGACTAGCTTTTGCCCGCGGCTCCGCCCGCGTGGATGTCGGTTATCGCGACCAAACATAGCCTATGTCCTTCCTCATGGTCTAATCTACCCCTATACCAAATTTCATCAAAATCGGTTCAGTAGTTTAGGCGTGAAAGCGTAACATACAGACAGACAGACAGACAGAGTTACTTTCACATTTATAATATTAAGTAGGGATTCTGATTACTTACATCGCTGGCTCTTAGCTTGACGACCTCCGTGACAGGGCGATAAAACATTCGAGTGCTAAGTCAGAGACCACAGGTTCAATGTCTGGGCTGTGCAAATATTTGTAAGCTTACTTTCGATGTAGATAGCGCTGTGTAGAAATACTAGAATGTCAAAGAATATTAATTTATTTATTATTTCTTGAAGCTTTAGCGCTAGAATAAATAAATATAGGTACTCATGAGGTCTCTTAGGTATAAGTAATAGTAAAGTTTTGTTTTCTTGATAGTAATGCGTAAATCAGTTAAACAAGATCTAACTAAAAAGCAAAAGAAAGACGTGTTAGTACCTTAAGCTAAAAATAACACTTCCGCCAATTAGCAGGTTTGGCCGGTTTGACACACTATGCTTTGGGCTTCTCTTAATATTTACTGAAGGTATTTTGGACTTCTAAACGTCCCCTCCCCTTTTTTAAGCTATTAACTGCTAATGGCGTTCATTACACGCTCACGCAAGCGACAATCATGCCATCAATCATGATCATGAAATAAGGTGACTGATGGGATGGATAGAACAAAAATATTTCATTCAACCATCAGTCAACGCATTATACCTATTATAGGGTCAATATAACGGCCGTGATTGTGGTAAAACCAGAAAAATCTACCATGTAATGGAGACCTATAATTCTGAAATCCACGGGAACCTGTTACCTGGATAGGAAGTGGTCAAATACCAACCTAGGTACCTAATTCAATTTTCGCGTTAACAATAGTAGGTACCTCACTATCGTAAAGAATCTACATGATCTACGTGAACGACTAGGTATATTATAGTACCTACTTACCTATCTTTGATTATCATATTAATATTACCATAGTCGCATAAACTAAACGACCTTGGCATAAGACATATAAATAAAATGAATAACATCAACGCACCGTGAATAGAATACTTATTTACCCACTACGGGCACTAACAAGTACGTTGATGAACGAAACACCTGTCGGGCGGCCTTGAACCGCCCGCTAAATGGAGCTTCGTTCGGAAATGCAGAGCGGGCGGTCTTTCTAGTAACTACTAAACTCGTTTATTGCTAGCTGATATCTGTGGTTCTGTCTGCGTGAAATGATTTATTCGAAATAAAAACTAGGTAGCTATTATAAGTCCTTCAGGTTATAGCTAGCAGTGCCATTTTTTTCCACTGAAATGGCAGATAATATGGCCTACTTGAGGAAAAGTGCTTACAGTGTCCTATCGACGACGTATGCAACATCAGGGGGAGTCACAGTCGTGCTGCTGACCGAATTTTTAAACAGCTGAGTAGTTGTGAAAAGGTATGGAGACAGGGAAAGTTACTTCCAAATTTATGATTAGAAATTAGTAAAAAGGTGCTGTATTTAATCCTTATACACTTATGTTGGATTTTTTATTTATTATATATTTTTTATATAAGGAACAAACGGAGGAGTGTATATTTTGTGAAAAAAAAAGAAAATCTGTTTCCGATCTCCAAATACTAAACTGCGTGTGAGTTCCCACTTGTCCTACAAAACAAATATACCGAATCCAAAATCGGTATAGCTAAACTCGTAAGGAGACACCATTCCAGCCGGGACGCAGGAAACGGCCTAACCGCAGAGTACGAAGTACAACCTACATAGGTACTTTGAAATAAACCAGTAGCGAAATATGAACATATGGGAAGCCGATGAAAGTTAATGTACTACAAGTCAAGTCAAATATCATTTATTTTGTACGAAATCCTTAAAACGGCACTTAAAAAAACATCAAAGGATGAATCTTATTAAATATATTATTTAATATAATCAAAGGGTTGAAGACGTGATATTTTTATTTCGTTGCAGAGATTTCAATGAAGTTAAGAGTTCTCTATAACTATAAGGTATTACCTACTAAAGGAATATTACGTATTGGTAGAACTCATTTAAAAATCCACTTCATCATAGCGTTAAATTCAATCTCATCTGAAGCTTTCTCGTCGGAGTCTGGACTCTGCTTTTTCAAGTCTGCGTGTTTGGCTGAACTTCGATATTTTCCGTGAAGCGCCTGCCATTTGACTTCCACAAGCCTGGAGCATTGCAGTTAGACTTTTTTAGGCTCCAACTACCCGTAACAGAACTGCCATAATGTCCATAATAGATGTTCATAATATGGCAACCGGGACCGATGACGTCGTAATGTCAGTAAACGTGCGAGGCAAATATAGGTACATATTCATGCATATGTTACCGGAAATGTGTATAATCCGGAATTCTATACAATGCCTAGGCATTGTATACAATGCCGAGTGCGCAGCAGGAAATGTATGAAATGGTATCAAAGAATATTGATGGTGGTTATAAAAAATGCAACCACTTAGGCTAATGATGGAGCCTCGCTTTCGCTTCAGTCTTCTAACCTATAATATATCCAGGTCGGGGCGCAGTGTCCACACCACGCAATTTAACTTGGATAGATTAGGTTAGAAGATAATGCGGGAGCGGAGCGGAGCGGAGCGGAGCGAAGCTCCCGCATTAATCATCGTGGTTATTTTTTTTTATTCATTCAAAAATATAAATTTTCCACAAAATCATCCGCAAATATAGACAATAACCCATTTATTTCACACATTTCCGGTGGAACGGCAGGAATTCTATGTATTAACACACATTTCCTAGGATTTGTATACAATTCCTTGATTTCATACATTTCCGGTAACACATATATATTTTCTCCGAGCGGGAATCGAACCCGTGCCCCCGCGTAGGTAGTAGCCGCGTCCAAAGAGGCAGTCAACAGAAATCCACTATCGCACCTTTAAAACAGGGGGCCAAGTCTGCTAATTAAATTCGTTGTAATAGAGTCGCAATGGTATGGTGTCGACATAATTTTACCCATTTCGTAGTCCGCTAAAATATAAGATCGATCGCTTGTCAGTGGTCGACGTGAGAATCGCGTCATTGTGGTCTTGTGATCGAGTAATTTCTCACTTTTACAGGTCACGTGGTCACGAATTGTTGTCAAAATACAAATTGGTAGTCTGCTAACTTAATAGTGTTTCAATATGTTCGTAATAGTTTGCATAATGGTAGTCTACTATTATTTGACAACTGTCAAAGTAGAAATTCCACCGTACTGAAGAGATTCTAACGCCACAATGCAGCCACACCTTTTTCCTATGTGTTCACGTTGTGTTTAGGTCTAGCTAAACAATGTTTACCTTCAAAACTTAAATACTTACGGTGGCAAATGCTAGAAGCTACCTATGACGAAGATCTTCGACGCGAATGTGTCAGAAATCGCCACCGTGCTTGTGATATGATATTTTGAGGCGTAGTAATGTTTTCGATATACGCCTGCCTAAAGCGGAATTTACTACAACATATTTTATGCTCACAAAAAGCCCACGCGAGAGAAATTGCAGAGGATTTTAAAATATTATTCCATCAGAGCAGAAAATTATATATTAAGAATGACATTAATACCAAGTGATTAATTAACATACCTACCTAAGTATTCATATTATATACTAGTTACTTACTATATTTAAACTAACTATTAGTAGGTATAGATATAATATATACTTTACTACATATTAGTATGATATTTAATATGTACCTACCTATATGTAAGTAAGCACTCGATTGAATATTATATATATCCCAGTATGTGATGACAGAGTACCTATGTTAGTACTTAGATCAGTGCCTGTACTGGCCTATTTTCATTAAGTAAGTACTATTTTATATTAATATTACAAGTATTTATATTCATGTATTTATTAATTCATCAATCAATAGCTTATTAATTAGGTTCATATTTAGTAAATAAATAATCTTTTTCATCCTAGCGTTAATCCCAGTCGCATTGAAGCTTTTGAACTTGGAGTCTGGGGTCAGACTTATGAGCTCCAACTACCCATAATGAATGCCATAGATGTTTGTATGACAACTGGGACCAATGGCTTAACATGCTCTCCGAAGTATAACCAGACCAATGTGCATATAAATATTTGCACCGAGGCTGTCAATATTTATCAATAAATTAATTTTCTATAACATTCAGCACAGTGTTATCATAACACTATTCTTGTTGTACTATGGCACTACTCATATCTGGACCCAAAGGAAACATATCTTAACTCGCTTGTGTTATTGGACCTAGAATGCCGATAAACCTACTTAAACATTCAATATTAATGTAAAGTTATTTAACCAATTACAGGTATGTGAAACTCATCTGAACATTGTGTGTTGATGCCTTTATGCCTGGAGCACTCAGCCAAAGGATCCAGAGAAACAAGCCAAATAACCATGTAAAATTATGTAAAAGACATACAACTGCAAGACAAATATAAAGCTCAAATTATATTGTAAATGTATGTGCAAACAAGTCAAAAAGGACCCTTGTATAGCTTTCCCTACTTTTGAGCAAAGGTATCACATAAGTACTGGGTACAATATGAAGACTAATATGTTATGAATTATGTTAACTTCTGCTGAAGATTTTTGCGTAAATTATTTATGTGCCTACTCAAACAATTTTAGATAGGTAGTGGAAAATAAAAATACATTAATGATGTTATTTATTCTTTTATTTGAAATTGTAGTTTACTACTTCCTTATATTGAAGGTAGTGCTTCTTCACCAAGTATAATTTCATTAAATGAAACAAATATGATAGGCCCAATGTAGAATATGCATTTATGAATTTTATAAATGCATTTTCTACATTGGGCCTATACTTTTTGTACGACATAAAACATGTAGTTCTGTCTGTTATCTTAGGCTTCACTTGAATGTCTCTGTTGCATCTATTGGGTTGGGAATTCATAATTTGTCCCCTTATCCATTTTCAGGAGAAAAGATGAAGAAAATGATGTACTAGGCTCAGGTTCAGTCAGTCGTAGTAGTCCAATATTAATAATTTTCAATATTTTCTTTCAACTGAAACAAATAAATATATTTCAAATCATTAGGTAATAAGCAATAAAGGGGGTTAGGGTATGCCTGCAATGGATTCTATATAATACATCAAAATCTGATGAACACATAAAAATTTTGTTTGTCCATATTTCATGCGCTGCTGTATTGTTCATTAGATGGTGATAAAACTTAGTCAACTTATTAAATACACTGAAGGTTATGCGTATCAATATCTGTTAATGCTCTCAAATTAAAGTAATACTGGTAAGTGATACTCACGTTAAGATGTACTTCACATATTTGTCATTGCCATCCAACACAGCGATTTACATCACTCGTATTTAGCCGAGCTAGGTACTAGGTACAAAAACATTGTTTAAGCGTGTTTGTGAATTGTTTTCACATGTCAGAACACAGCAATATTTTGATTCCTTCATTGGTACATACTTTTCCCTGGGATCAATTTTATGTTACGAATAAATTCAACTACAAATTGTTCAACTAGCATAATAATAACGAATTGAAAGAATAAAATTAAAATGTAAACAAACAAAGCAAAGATGACATTTGATGACAAGCACACAGAGCATCTCGTAATTTTTTTTCATTATTTTGTTCCTTTCAGAACAGGCTAAGGTGCTATGACCATGCTGCCTAGTCATGGTTTATTGGCGGGAGTGCAATGATATTTTATACAAGATATGTTACGTTCATAGTAACTGACTCCTCAAATCTGATCCAGCAATGTGTCAGTGCACAATAGTTGACAATTAGCGTTAAAGTAGTATGAAAGATGGGATAAGCACGTGAGTAAAAAAGATAGCTATAATTCGGAATGATTCGGACTGCAATCGTCTCGTTCGTTCTAGTATGGCTTTTTAGCATAGATTATGATTTTGTTGAACAGAAGGGGTATTTCTTTGGTAGGCAAGAAATGAAATTCGATGACAAAATAATACGTCATTATTTATTTCGGAAAATGATAATAATTCAAAAAGATAATTAGGAAACTTCTTGAAAATAAAACCATAGTGCCGTACTGACGTTATAATCAAAAATTAAACTCCTTCAAATAATTGAAATAAAACCACTTTTTACGGATTCTATCGCGATATATTTGTTATTATTACTTTTTAACCTGATGTTTCGGCTGCTTTGCAGCAGCCATTTTCACGGTGTGACTCACGATGGTAGTTGTCACATAGTTTGAAGTATAAGTTATCTCAAAATACCCGAATCATGGTAATAAAGTAATGGTAAAAAAGTAATAATAACAAAAATATCGCGATAAAATCCATAAAAAGTGGTTGTATTTCAATGAGTGAGATTCGCGTAAACTTCAGAAAATATCCTTCAAATAAATTTAATTTATTTCATTTCTGCCTCTTAGAATGTTTTTTATTTCGGGATTATTTTTATGAGCAGAATGAAGCTGAACAGTGGTATATTTGTCAGTTATTTATATTCTTCCTGAGCAATGTTCCTTTTTTCGAAGTATATCTCTCAGTGGCTTCAAAATGATTGCTACAAATTTTGCTGCTTTTTGAAGGTGTCCAGTCTAACTCATTTCATTGTTCTTTAATGCCTCGTATACACTACTCGCGAAGTTCCTCGGCGAAGTACTCGAGAAACTTTGCCTACAGTCCGAAGTGCGACACCACACACTCGTTCAACTTCGCGAGGAGCTCATTCGCTCTAAGGTGCCGAAAGCCTGCGCTCGTTCATCCTTATGATATTAATGATATTGGGGTCCCAATTAATAGGCTCTGCTTGCACAATTTCGAGGAACAACATATTTTCCTCCTGTGACGACAGTATTTTGTTCATAATAAACACAATATGTGTCACACGCAATAATTATAACTATTGAGTACTGAAGTCGGCCGAGTAGTGTAGAGAGGTACTTCGTGAACGCACTTCGTGCAACTTCGGGCCCTTTGACTCGGGCGCAAAAACCGACAACAAATGGAAGTCGCCCGAGGCGAGGTAAAGTTTGACGAGGTAAGCCGAAGTGCATCTCCACACTATCGTATTCGCCTAACTTCGTTCAACTTCGCGAGTAGTGTATAGGGGGTTTAACAATTGCAATCCACTCTTGAAGTCGAACTTTATTAGTCGGAAACGTTGAAAAAAAATTTAGGTTATTACAATTATTTAAAGGACAACAAATAAATAAAACAAAAATTTTGTTACTCAATTTTAAATAACAAATAAAACTGAACATCAGGTCAAAATTATTACTTTAGTAGGCAGTAAACTGAAAATTACCCTATGTCGCATCTGTACTGATAATCTATGCAAGCAGTGTTGTAGTGTCCTTGTCGTGCTCATATCAAAAAGTATTTCTGTCCTTTTTCTTTGCCGCCATTATTTTAAAAATATTATTTAACCAATTTTAATGAAATACACAAAAAAATCGGTAATATTGTATGTACTTACATGTGATAGAAGGTCCTTCGTGTTTTATTGATTTTAGTGTCGTAATTTGTACATTTTTTAAAATACACGGTGGCATTTTTATTGCAATTTTATTATGCGCTTACATACGTGACAACTCGGCGTTTGCCAGACATATACTAAATGCGATACGTCCCAATTGGGACGTTTTCGCGTCTTCACCAGGCGCACTCTTATAACATATCTGCCTCTTTTTTGTATGTAATATCATTGCGGGAGTGTCTGAGTAAAAGATACACTGAAAAGTTTATTATTTTTTACTGATCATGATCACAATACGATTTCTTATTTATATAAGAAATCGTATTCTGATCATGAACAGTATCCTATGAACAGTAAGACGAATTATCTAGAACACTTGATTTTAATATATAGATAATAAGAGAGAGTTCCACGGAATCGGCTCCAAGGCCCGGGCAACCGATTCCCTCGTCAAACGCGCATTGTGGCATCCACGGTGGAGTGCCTCTGGCGGAAAACGTTTGGGCTATCCGCCGGGTCTAACCACACTCTGGAGAGGTCCTCAACAAGGCGCTTTTCAATAACCCTTTCAAATAGTTTGCACACTTCGTCGAGGAACGCTATAGACCGGTGGGTGGCGGGCGGGTCCGCCGGGCCGCCTCTCCTCCTCCCTCCTTTTGGATGAGGACCAGTTTCCCCTTTTTCCACAATTTCGGGATCTGGGAAGAGAGACACTCTCAGTCAGGGCTGGAGAGCGTCTTCCCTTAGAGCTAGAACCCATGATCGGTCTGAAATGCCGTCGGATCCCGGGGTGGTGTTCTTGGCCTTCATACTGCCAGCTGGTCTAGCCAAGTGACTTCGGGAAAGTGGCGTCGTCGTCATCGCCACTGGGTGGCATAGATGACCGCGGCAGACTCATCAGTGGAGAAACATGTTCTCCGAGTAGTTCCGGCATGAGACACCAAGTCAACAATGGTGGCGCCCAGGGGCGCAACTTGCTTCCTACCCAAAATGTAAATCCGCTCCCATAGGTAGGTACAGTAGCTACAGCAGTTTGGTGCGGGCCGTGAATTTGATCCGCTTGATTAAGGCGATCGGTCTCGTTGTGACATGTTTGATGAACATATCCTTGGGTTCGTCCAAGTTTACACCAAGATCGTTGCATCAAGAGGCTTTTGCGTTATGTATATATATTATAGTACTTAAAATGATTAATTAGGTAATTTTACTTTTACTCAGTAATGTCATATTTTGTCAGGTCACTGGTTTTTTATAGTGGCAAGTACATACAGCCTATTTATTTTCAATGTTACAGTGAATTATGGGTGAATTAAGTAGTTGTTACCACGTTTGTACATTCGTATCAATTACGTTTAGAAGAGCCAAATTAAGGGAGAAAATAAAAAAACTAAGCGCGTTTTGAATTGATGAAATTTGCATTTTTGATTTTCATTGATATGGCAATTTTGGCAGTATATTCCGTGAACTGACATCGATGGTGTCTACCACACCGAGACCACACCACTGCGATAATATTACCACAGTGAATTTAAGTTAGCAGACTACCATTTTTATGTCAACGACAATAGTGTGGTTGTGGTGTGGTTTCGGAATGAACACTACTTATACCTCGTGACACATATCTTGGACCTCTTTCACTAAGAAACACGTATTGTTCGTATAGATAGTAGTACATTTTACGTCCAAGATATATATCCCAAGTTATAGCAGACTTTGCAGCAATCACCAATGAAATTGAATGTTAAAGTCGGCCATGTTTGTTTATTATTTAAAGTTTAAAGTTTGGTCGAGCTCGATTAAAGTTTTGTGTCGAATAAATTCTATCACTTCTCTCAATCTCAAGCTAGTACTTACGGATTTCAATTCAATTAAATATTAACGTTCAAGCTCACAACCTAATAAGGGATATTACAGAGGATATCATCAGTAATATTTTTCCATCAGAGTTGGAATAGAAATAATGGAATAATTTTTTCTAGTTCTACATAGAGTTCACATTCAGAGGATTTCTGTAACAATCTGTCAAGTAATGAACTAGAAGATCTTAAGAGTACCTTAATGTGAACGAAGAGAAGCATGTGAGAAATTGCCTATTGAAAAACATGTATGGTTATTATCATGAACAAATGTGACAACAATTTAACTTAAGAAGAACTAATGAAAAGTACAAAGCGAACGAGTGGTGCCTATGCATGGAAGAAGAGTTGAAATCATTCCAAGAAAATAGTGCATGGGACTCAGTGAACAAACCTAGTGGGTCTTTAAAAATAAACTAAATACCTAGTGATAATTCAGTGTTAAACAGAGCAAGACTTGTTAAAGGGTAAAAACCCAACTAAAGGGGATTTACTATAAATACATTTTCTTCTGTTCTAAAGTATTCTACATTAAAATAGTTGTTTTCTATAAGAATTATATAACTTAAACATCTGTGCTATTAGTGTTAACTTGACTTGAATATAACTCATTTGGATGATGTGACTTTGCTTTCCTCAATGGCCATCTCAATGAATGCACAGTGTATAAAACATGCAAATACTTCAGCATTTTTAATGTACTTAGTGATAAAACTACCTAAAAAGTTTATATGGTTATTTTTGTTGATGCTAATTGGGCAACTGATTTATAGACAGAAATTCTACACAGGCCCATAAGACCATTTTCTTAAAGAAATTATTGTTTGAATTAGTCGGTAGAAACAATAAGGTGCCAATAACATTGTTTAATGTTAATCAGAGTGCACAGAAACTTTCAGAAAATTGTATGTATCACCATGCGGATGTAGGGTTTTGTTTTATTAGAGAAGTCATTGCTAAGAATTTAATTATAATTGTATATATAAGATATTTATTATTGTTCATTTAAAAAAAATTAAATGCTTGCTGATACTTTTTACTAAAAGTCTTCGAAATGTAAAACAATTCAATTTTATGCAGTATTTAGGCATTCCTAGTACCTAAAGTTATAGTAGGTTATTATCATAGACATGTAGTTAATTGTTTTCTGATTCTGTTATTGGATTATTTATTATTTTGTTGCATAGTGGAGTAGAAAGTACCAATAAGTAATATGTACAAATATAAACATACATACTATTCTCTGTTATAAATCTATTGTCGGTGGTAGTATGGTTTATGGACAATGTAAAATAAATTAATATCTTTTCAACCCACTTGTGTTTTAATAGGTCAAAATATGTAACAAGGTTTATGCTTTGTTACATTTGACCTCAAGATGGGCGTTTGTTCCATTATTTTTTTGAGAAAAGATGATTCTTCAAGAATACCAAGCACCCCGTATAGTAAGAAATGGGTAGGTGTTTGAGGCCTATTTGTCGCCTTTCATACGTTCACCGTTCATCACTTGTTTACCCACTTATTAGTGGTGTTCGAGAAGGATGCGTGGGAGCAGGGCCGGATGGGACAGCTCGTGAATGGCGGATACGACTCAGGCGTCGGAGGTCGTTCGACGACTTCCGTTCTTCTTATGCTCGGGCTTAGGGGGTGACAGATTCAGCGGTCATCCTAGCAGAAGCAGGCTGGGGCGCGCCCCTCCCTACTCGGCACCGTGGATCCCACACCCGAGGGGGCCATCTTGAAATCAGAGGTGGCCCTGGGTCAAATGATGACCCAAGACAGTGTACGGATTTAGTTGGTTCGAGTCCGACATAACAGCCCTCGCCGGCTCCTGGGGCAGTTTCCAAAGGGGTGGTGGAGTTTCAGACCTTTCTGCCCCATCTGATGCTACCTTTAAAGGCGCGACTAGAGGCCGAGGGAGGAGGGTCATGTCCCCCATGCCCCCCCCCCCTCGGAATGCGCAGCATGCTTGTACATTATTTATCTACATTGAATTTCCTTAAAATTATGTCTAATCATTATTACTGTAAAATCAATAGGCAGTTATGTTATGTTTCTCGAATTAAAGTGCCACGTTTGTACATTTGTATCAATAAATACGTTTATTAAGAGTTATTTTATGGAAGAAATTAAAAAACTAAATGCATTTTAAATTTATTTCAAATTGACATTAATATTTCATTGATATGGCAATCTTGGCTAAACAAACGAAAGAACTCGACTTTGAAACAACGATGAGGGGTGAATTTCCCGGGACCAAGAATTGCGTGGCATCGATGAAATCGGTACTAAAAATCATAGTTATAATGCTCTAACATTTTTTGCTAGTTAGGTGAAATAGTGATCTATGTGGGGCACTAAATATTCTATTAAATAGGATTATAGGTACTCCAAAAAAAAACAAAATACACCGAAATCTTTCATTGCCGTGTTTGTCCACACGTCACCTACTGTGTCGTGATACCTCATTGATAAAAATCTATTGGTTATTTTTATTAATACCTATTTTTAGTTGATACGTGAATAGTTAAAGTATTGTTAGGAAATACATTTATTCAAATATTTAAACAATACAATGAATGGTTAAAAAAAATACATTTGTCCCAGAACTGCCTGTCATCGCCGTGTTCTAAACATATTTTAGAATATTGTCTTATCTAACGACTTGCGTCCTCCCTTATATGCGCTAAACGTTGCATATTGGTGCCGCCTAAGTGCTCGACGCGGAAGAATGTACACACGTACCTGCGTTTTGGCACCATAGATGTAAGTATACCATTTTTATGTTACTGGACATTTTTTCTTTCATCGCCGTGGATAGGTATAACTTTCTATTTTAATAAGTTATCCTCTTGATTAAAAATTCAATAGAACGCCATTTCTCTTGTTTATTTTTGTGAAGTGATTAATACTTCGAATAATGATTAGATTTTTTGTTATTTAATATTTTTGTCTTGTTTTTCATTGCCGTGCTTTCATTGCCGTAGTTTCCGTGGTCAAAATTTGCTATGGCAATGAAAAAAAAAACACGGCAATGAAAAAAAAATCATTGCCATGCATTGTAAAACGATTTAGTTTCATTGCTGTGGCCTGATGTTTCATTTCCGTGACTTATGTTTTCATCGCCATAGTATGATTATTGATTAGGTATTTCACAATTTTTATTATATTATATATTATTTCACAATCATTACATTATAGGTAGCACCAAATACTGACATTAGAGGATTCGAAAACTTTCTGCAATACGATGGAAGATTTGATGAGTTTTTTACTGAACAATCAATTATAAATAGTTTGATTTTAATAATGGTATATTTATATGGATAATTGTCAAGACTATGAAGAAGACCCATAACCGATGTGGGCTGACTATTTTATCTTTAGATTTTATAAAAATGTTTTGGTTTCGCTTCACATTAAATATTGATGCGTAAATTAAAAACTTGTGGTGTACCTATTATGTACATATGTTGTTTGCATTTACTTTTGCATAATTAACAAAAGTATATCATATTATTTGTTTTATTCATATTAGTGTATTGTTAATTTCTTTTTTGTGCGAAAGAATTTAAATAAATGATTGGGCAATTCTTTGATTCTATTATATTTGTTTAATTGTACCTACTCCTTTTGCAGATTTTTAACCTAGTATTTATTGTATGTAAGTAGGTATATAAAGTATTATGTTTTATATGGATTTTCATTTCTGTGATTGATTCTTTCATTCCCTTGGCATAATTCTTTCATTGCCATGGACGCTTGTTTCATTGCCGTACACACATGTTTCATCGCCGTGGCATGTAATTTTTAATCTTGTATATCTCGTTAGTCTTTTTAGTTATCTGCTAGATATTAAGCGAGAATACATATAATATCAAAACCTTTAATGAACGCTATTTTTTTTTATTATAACACTTAAGGTAAAAAAATCCACGGAAATGAAGATTTTAACGGACCTGTTGAAATTCACCCTGAGACGATTGTGAGACCACAATGACACGACTCATCGCACCGCTCATAATGTCAATCTCATTGTAATATCAATGGTGTCGTCAAAACTTGTACGTTAACATAACTTAGCAGACTTGGCCCCCCAGGAGACAAGTAGACGTTTTGTGGGAATACTTACATAATTTCAAGGGTCACTTAAGTTATTTGAGTGCACGCGACCGAAACGAATACACCTTGGGTATGCCTCGAGCCACAAATCATGGACCTAGTGGATTGTTTTTTAATAATCTATGCCAGGTGAATTTCAGCTCGTCTACCTCCGTAGCAATTTTTTTTTTTTATTTATTTATTCTTTATGCACAAATCTAAAATATATGTACAAAGGCGGACTTAATGCCGTACCTGCATTTTCTACCAGTCAACCTTAGGGTGATGCAGAGATTTGTCTAGTAGGTGCTCGAAGTATCGATCTAGTACGTAGTAATTATGATACATACAAACGGCAAATATGATAATATACTTAAATATATACATACACACACATACATATACCTACATATATACATACACATATACATACATACATACATACATACGTTCATAAATACGTTCATAAATACTTTATACTGTACATACACCGGATTACACAATATATTATATAGATATATAATTGTCCTATAGAAAAATCTTATATAATATTATTATTATTCTGCCTATGGTTCGCTATAGATCTGCCGTACTCTGTTTCTGAATATTGAACGATTTGGGGACATCCTGACTTCCAACGGTAGCGCATTCCAGAGGAGAATGGATTGTACAGAGAAGGAGGAGTGTACAAGGCTTGAAGTATGAGTGGGACAGTGAAGAAGAAGATTGTTAGAGGAGCGTAGATTTTTAGTATGGTTCGAACCGAGAAGGTGGAGATGGGATTTTAAGTAGGAAGGGGCATTGGGAGAATTCAACAGGGTATAGATCAAAGTGACAGCTCTTAGACTGCGTCGCCGTCGGATGGGTAGCCAACCCAGCTCTGCACGTTGATCTGAAACATGGTCATACTTCCTAAGATTGTAGACGAATCGAATGCAATTGTTGAGAAGTCGGTCAAGTTTATTGAGCAGGTCTGCATTCAGGTCGAAATAGCACACATCACCATAGTCGAAGATAGGAAAAATCAAAGCCTGCATAAGCATTGTCTTGGTGCTGGGTGGTTAACACTAGGTGAATTTTGTATTCCCATAGCCTTAAAATGGCGTACCTTAATATACGACTGGTCACCGGCTCTCCTTAAATTCTATCTCAATGCATTCCAGTTGACCCTCCCCGACCAAAGCAATCTTGTCAGATGGGGAAAAGCCACAGATAAAACATGTAACTCATGCGGTGAAGCAATTGGTACTGCTAGGCACCTACTGGTGGGTTGTAGGACGCTATTAGACCGGGGTCATTACTCGCGCCGACATGATAAGGTATTAGAAATCGTACGTGAGGCGGTAAGTTTGGCGGTAGCTAGAGCGAAAAAGGGTTTAACCACAAACCAAAGAAATGACGTCGCGTTTGTAAAGGAAGGCTGCTCAAAAAAGACAAATCAAAAGCCGTACTCAATTTTGATAGCAGCCGCTGACTGGACATTACTCGCAGATTCGTATGAGAAACACTATAAAATACCGGAGGATGTTTGTGCCTCGTCATCCAGACCCGATATATTCCTATTTTCAAAACAGCAAAAGCGTGCAGTACTAGTAGAACTCACAGTACCGTGGGAAACTAACATACCTAAAGACCACGCTATAAAAATAAACAAATACTTTGACCTGACCAACGAGTTAACCAAAAATGGCTATGTGGTTAAACTCTACGCCGTGGAAGTAGGAGCAAGGGGAATTCCAGCTAAATCCCTGTATAACTTATTTAAAGACCTCGGATTGCCAAGAGCTTCAGTAAGCTCTTTACTCAAACGAATATCTAAAACGGCGTTGATAGGATCTTACCAAATTTGGATAGGTAGAGGGGGGAACACGACTGACGGTGGAGGTGAGCGCTGATGCATCACAAGGTGGCCACCCTAAACCTACACCTGGGTCGCAAGTCCCAGGCGCCGTCACAGTGTTCCTC
Organism: Eilema sororculum; assembly: GCA_914829495.1. NCBI lineage: Eukaryota > Metazoa > Arthropoda > Insecta > Lepidoptera > Erebidae > Eilema > Eilema sororculum. The sequence goes on from OU618549.1 coordinate 22,473,147, forward strand.
TCTGAACCACGCCATGGACCCGGCGACCGCACGGTGAATCCATGGAATGCTAAGAACCGGATCTCTTCAAAATCTGACAGCCCGGAGAGACGGGATGACTACTGGAAAGACAGTTGACTCTGGAAAGACAGATGACAATTGGAAAGACAATTGACTGCTGGAAAGACAGCCGGGGGCAGGGCCTAGCAAGCCAGGCCCCAGTTTTTAAATCTTGCTAAAAGTCCAATAAAGAAAAATACCCCCAGGACAATCCGAGAGGGGGGGCGGAAGAATTGTCCATCGAGGATAAAACCAAACGACCACAGCGAGAACTCGGACTTAACGTGCAAAACATGCGGGAAAATTTACAAGAAGAGAGCCTGGTTTCTAAAGCATCTAAAGTTACACGATGGTGTTGGAGCAAGACAGTCGTCTGTAAGTTCTTCAACTATTACCACGGATAGAGTTGACCCTCACATATCCCAAGGTAAGCCGGACTGTAAATCAAACCAGGAGCCCATTAACATCCGGGCCCGTCTTAGCATTCCCTCTTTAAAATCATCCACCTGGAAAGCACACGATCAGAACTTGGCCATCCTGTTAGAACATCCCGGAACAAAACAAGATTTAAACGACCAGGTAGAATCTTTTCAGGTTAGCATCTACTCATATCTACATGAGTATTATCCACCACCACCAAATCACGCGCGAAAAAACCGAGAAAACGCGTTCAAAATTAAATTGAGAAAAAGAAAGCGGGACCTGATCAAACGGCTACGGATTGCTAAAGCTATGGGCGACAACCAACTTAGTCATCAACTGGCCAGAGCTTTACGGGCTATACTAAAATTAATCCAAGGAATCTCAGCCCAAATAATAAATGAAAGTAATAACCTCAATAGAGCAAAACATGAAGTTGAATTTGATAAGGACCCTTTCAAATACTCAAGGAATATTTTCAGTGACAAAAAGCAAGATAGGCTGCTACTAAATAACGACCAGATCTATAGCTACTACAAAAATAATTATGAGGTGCCTAAACACGAAAAACCATACGGTGAACCTAAAGCGCAAAAACCATCAAACCCTCATTTCATATTTAACTGTAATCCACCTAGCTTAGAAGAAATTGAACATCAAATCAAGAAAAAACCAACAAAAACCGCCCCAGGGCCTGACGGCATACCGTACATTATTTATAAAAAATGCCCATCGGTACGTAAACATCTTCTAAGCATATTCAATAGGATCTGGTCGAGTAAAGAAATTCCAGCAGCCTTCGGCAGGGCTAATTTTGTGCTCATTCCAAAGAAAGAAATAGTAACTAGTCCTAAAGACGCTAGACCGATAGCATTAACTAATACAATCTCAAAAATCTTCTTCTCATGGCTTCAATTCAAAATGACTAATTTCATGATCAATAACAACTATTTCAGGCCAAATCACCAGAAAGGGTTCCTACCCGGAATTTCTGGATGCCTGGAACACAATTCACTACTGGCGGAAAGCCTCAAAGATGCCAGATTAAATGAAAGGCAAATAACAGTTTGTTGGATAGATTTAGAAAACGCTTTTGGCTCAGTACACCACCAGCTTATGTTGTTTGCATTAAAATGGTATAACTTTCCGTCGATCATCCGGGAAATAATAGCCTCTTATTACGATAAATTAAAATTTGTTATAAACACCAAGGATGGCCACACGCAACCTTTAAATTATAATGTAGGTCTGTTCCAAGGTTGCTGTCTGTCACCTATAGTTTTCAATATAGTAATAAATATTTTATTAGATAGTATTACCACATATGAGAGAAAGTGGGGCTATCGGTTTAAACTAAACGGTAAATACACGGAATCCATCCTCGCATTTGCAGATGATCTCGCAATACTTACTCGCAGCCCAAAGCAGTGCCAAGACCTGTTGCGTAAAGTGGATGAATTTTGTACATGGACAGATGGAATGAAAACAAAACCTAGCAAATGCTACTGTCTATGTCTGGGTAGGCGGGGTACCAGATATACCTCATATGATCCAGGGCTTAGTATAGGCGGGGAAAACGTTTCGACTATATCCGAAACCGTGCCTTTTAAATTTCTCGGAAGAAAAATAGATAACAGAGGTTGCACTCCAGCTTTAGAAGAAGTAATTAATAACTTCATTATCGATATACAAAAGGTAGATCAGCAGCCACTAAGTAATGTTAAAAAAGCGTGGATTTACGACAACTATTTAACCTCGCGTCTTAACTGGCCGTTTCTTGTTTATGATATAAGCCAGAGCCTTCTCAAAAAACTAGATGCGAATGTTACGAAGACATTGAAGTCGTGGCTGGGGCTAGCTCAGTCGGCAGACCCATCGACATTATATAGAGCCTCAAATAACTTTGGAATGACGTTCAAGAAACCATCGGAACTATATAAACATCTAAGAGTAACCAAAATGCACGTCCTAGCGAAATCAAAAGACGAAATCGTGCAAGCTCTTCCAAAAGACCAAAGTACTAAAGAGCTCGAGTCGCGCCTCCAATTCCATAAAAAATTCATGATAGGCTCGCAGACTGGTAGGGTAGGTTTGGGTAATACTAGGAGGCAGTCAGACAAAGACATAACAAAATCTTTTCTTCAAGTAGATGAAAATAATACCTACAAAGTGCACGCAATGAACCTAGAAGTACAAAACGAATGGTTAACACTAGGTGAATTTTGTATTCCCATAGCCTTAAAATGGCGTACCTTAATATACGACTGGTCACCGGCTCTCCTTAAATTCTATCTCAATGCATTCCAGTTGACCCTCCCCGACCAAAGCAATCTTGTCAGATGGGGAAAAGCCACAGATAAAACATGTAACTCATGCGGTGAAGCAATTGGTACTGCTAGGCACCTACTGGTGGGTTGTAGGACGCTATTAGACCGGGGTCATTACTCGCGCCGACATGATAAGGTATTAGAAATCGTACGTGAGGCGGTAAGTTTGGCGGTAGCTAGAGCGAAAAAGGGTTTAACCACAAACCAAAGAAATGACGTCGCGTTTGTAAAGGAAGGCTGCTCAAAAAAGACAAATCAAAAGCCGTACTCAATTTTGATAGCAGCCGCTGACTGGACATTACTCGCAGATTCGTATGAGAAACACTATAAAATACCGGAGGATGTTTGTGCCTCGTCATCCAGACCCGATATATTCCTATTTTCAAAACAGCAAAAGCGTGCAGTACTAGTAGAACTCACAGTACCGTGGGAAACTAACATACCTAAAGACCACGCTATAAAAATAAACAAATACTTTGACCTGACCAACGAGTTAACCAAAAATGGCTATGTGGTTAAACTCTACGCCGTGGAAGTAGGAGCAAGGGGAATTCCAGCTAAATCCCTGTATAACTTATTTAAAGACCTCGGATTGCCAAGAGCTTCAGTAAGCTCTTTACTCAAACGAATATCTAAAACGGCGTTGATAGGATCTTACCAAATTTGGATAGGTAGAGGGGGGAACACGACTGACGGTGGAGGTGAGCGCTGATGCATCACAAGGTGGCCACCCTAAACCTACACCTGGGTCGCAAGTCCCAGGCGCCGTCACAGTGTTCCTCTCTGAACCACGCCATGGACCCGGCGACCGCACGGTGAATCCATGGAATGCTAAGAACCGGATCTCTTCAAAATCTGACAGCCCGGAGAGACGGGATGACTACTGGAAAGACAGTTGACTCTGGAAAGACAGATGACAATTGGAAAGACAATTGACTGCTGGAAAGACAGCCGGGGGCAGGGCCTAGCAAGCCAGGCCCCAGTTTTTAAATCTTGCTAAAAGTCCAATAAAGAAAAATACCCCCAGGACAATCCGAGAGGGGGGGCGGAAGAATTGTCCATCGAGGATAAAACCAAACGACCACAGCGAGAACTCGGACTTAACGTGCAAAACATGCGGGAAAATTTACAAGAAGAGAGCCTGGTTTCTAAAGCATCTAAAGTTACACGATGGTGTTGGAGCAAGACAGTCGTCTGTAAGTTCTTCAACTATTACCACGGATAGAGTTGACCCTCACATATCCCAAGGTAAGTTTCTATAGGTAGTGAATAAATGGATGTTGCATGCTTGTTCTAAAAATTTAGGAAACTGTAGGTCTATTATTAAAAAAGTGTCCTGTTAAAATGTAATTATGTATGACTGTTTGTTTCTTAATAAATAAAATAAAAAAAAAAAAAAAAAAAAAAATAAGCCGGACTGTAAATCAAACCAGGAGCCCATTAACATCCGGGCCCGTCTTAGCATTCCCTCTTTAAAATCATCCACCTGGAAAGCACACGATCAGAACTTGGCCATCCTGTTAGAACATCCCGGAACAAAACAAGATTTAAACGACCAGGTAGAATCTTTTCAGGTTAGCATCTACTCATATCTACATGAGTATTATCCACCACCACCAAATCACGCGCGAAAAAACCGAGAAAACGCGTTCAAAATTAAATTGAGAAAAAGAAAGCGGGACCTGATCAAACGGCTACGGATTGCTAAAGCTATGGGCGACAACCAACTTAGTCATCAACTGGCCAGAGCTTTACGGGCTATACTAAAATTAATCCAAGGAATCTCAGCCCAAATAATAAATGAAAGTAATAACCTCAATAGAGCAAAACATGAAGTTGAATTTGATAAGGACCCTTTCAAATACTCAAGGAATATTTTCAGTGACAAAAAGCAAGATAGGCTGCTACTAAATAACGACCAGATCTATAGCTACTACAAAAATAATTATGAGGTGCCTAAACACGAAAAACCATACGGTGAACCTAAAGCGCAAAAACCATCAAACCCTCATTTCACATTTAACTGTAATCCACCTAGCTTAGAAGAAATTGAACATCAAATCAAGAAAAAACCAACAAAAACCGCCCCAGGGCCTGACGGCATACCGTACATTATTTATAAAAAATGCCCATCGGTACGTAAACATCTTCTAAGCATATTCAATAGGATCTGGTCGAGTAAAGAAATTCCAGCAGCCTTCGGCAGGGCTAATTTTGTGCTCATTCCAAAGAAAGAAATAGTAACTAGTCCTAAAGACGCTAGACCGATAGCATTAACTAATACAATCTCAAAAATCTTCTTCTCATGGCTTCAATTCAAAATGACTAATTTCATGATCAATAACAACTATTTCAGGCCAAATCACCAGAAAGGGTTCCTACCCGGAATTTCTGGATGCCTGGAACACAATTCACTACTGGCGGAAAGCCTCAAAGATGCCAGATTAAATGAAAGGCAAATAACAGTTTGTTGGATAGATTTAGAAAACGCTTTTGGCTCAGTACACCACCAGCTTATGTTGTTTGCATTAAAATGGTATAACTTTCCGTCGATCATCCGGGAAATAATAGCCTCTTATTACGATAAATTAAAATTTGTTATAAACACCAAGGATGGCCACACGCAACCTTTAAATTATAATGTAGGTCTGTTCCAAGGTTGCTGTCTGTCACCTATAGTTTTCAATATAGTAATAAATATTTTATTAGATAGTATTACCACATATGAGAGAAAGTGGGGCTATCGGTTTAAACTAAACGGTAAATACACGGAATCCATCCTCGCATTTGCAGATGATCTCGCAATACTTACTCGCAGCCCAAAGCAGTGCCAAGACCTGTTGCGTAAAGTGGATGAATTTTGTACATGGACAGATGGAATGAAAACAAAACCTAGCAAATGCTACTGTCTATGTCTGGGTAGGCGGGGTACCAGATATACCTCATATGATCCAGGGCTTAGTATAGGCGGGGAAAACGTTTCGACTATATCCGAAACCGTGCCTTTTAAATTTCTCGGAAGAAAAATAGATAACAGAGGTTGCACTCCAGCTTTAGAAGAAGTAATTAATAACTTCATTATCGATATACAAAAGGTAGATCAGCAGCCACTAAGTAATGTTAAAAAAGCGTGGATTTACGACAACTATTTAACCTCGCGTCTTAACTGGCCGTTTCTTGTTTATGATATAAGCCAGAGCCTTCTCAAAAAACTAGATGCGAATGTTACGAAGACATTGAAGTCGTGGCTGGGGCTAGCTCAGTCGGCAGACCCATCGACATTATATAGAGCCTCAAATAACTTTGGAATGACGTTCAAGAAACCATCGGAACTATATAAACATCTAAGAGTAACCAAAATGCACGTCCTAGCGAAATCAAAAGACGAAATCGTGCAAGCTCTTCCAAAAGACCAAAGTACTAAAGAGCTCGAGTCGCGCCTCCAATTCCATAAAAAATTCATGATAGGCTCGCAGACTGGTAGGGTAGGTTTGGGTAATACTAGGAGGCAGTCAGACAAAGACATAACAAAATCTTTTCTTCAAGTAGATGAAAATAATACCTACAAAGTGCACGCAATGAACCTAGAAGTACAAAACGAATGGTTAACACTAGGTGAATTTTGTATTCCCATAGCCTTAAAATGGCGTACCTTAATATACGACTGGTCACCGGCTCTCCTTAAATTCTATCTCAATGCATTCCAGTTGACCCTCCCCGACCAAAGCAATCTTGTCAGATGGGGAAAAGCCACAGATAAAACATGTAACTCATGCGGTGAAGCAATTGGTACTGCTAGGCACCTACTGGTGGGTTGTAGGACGCTATTAGACCGGGGTCATTACTCGCGCCGACATGATAAGGTATTAGAAATCGTACGTGAGGCGGTAAGTTTGGCGGTAGCTAGAGCGAAAAAGGGTTTAACCACAAACCAAAGAAATGACGTCGCGTTTGTAAAGGAAGGCTGCTCAAAAAAGACAAATCAAAAGCCGTACTCAATTTTGATAGCAGCCGCTGACTGGACATTACTCGCAGATTCGTATGAGAAACACTATAAAATACCGGAGGATGTTTGTGCCTCGTCATCCAGACCCGATATATTCCTATTTTCAAAACAGCAAAAGCGTGCAGTACTAGTAGAACTCACAGTACCGTGGGAAACTAACATACCTAAAGACCACGCTATAAAAATAAACAAATACTTTGACCTGACCAACGAGTTAACCAAAAATGGCTATGTGGTTAAACTCTACGCCGTGGAAGTAGGAGCAAGGGGAATTCCAGCTAAATCCCTGTATAACTTATTTAAAGACCTCGGATTGCCAAGAGCTTCAGTAAGCTCTTTACTCAAACGAATATCTAAAACGGCGTTGATAGGATCTTACCAAATTTGGATAGGTAGAGGGGGGAACACGACTGACGGTGGAGGTGAGCGCTGATGCATCACAAGGTGGCCACCCTAAACCTACACCTGGGTCGCAAGTCCCAGGCGCCGTCACAGTGTTCCTCTCTGAACCACGCCATGGACCCGGCGACCGCACGGTGAATCCATGGAATGCTAAGAACCGGATCTCATACACCGGATTACACAATATATTATATAGATATATAATTGTCCTATAGAAAAATCTTATATAATATTATTATTATTCTGCCTATGGTTCGCTATAGATCTGCCGTACTCTGTTTCTGAATATTGAACGATTTGGGGACATCCTGACTTCCAACGGTAGCGCATTCCAGAGGAGAATGGATTGTACAGAGAAGGAGGAGTGTACAAGGCTTGAAGTATGAGTGGGACAGTGAAGAAGAAGATTGTTAGAGGAGCGTAGATTTTTAGTATGGTTCGAACCGAGAAGGTGGAGATGGGATTTTAAGTAGGAAGGGGCATTGGGAGAATTCAACAGGGTATAGATCAAAGTGACAGCTCTTAGACTGCGTCGCCGTCGGATGGGTAGCCAACCCAGCTCTGCACGTTGATCTGAAACATGGTCATACTTCCTAAGATTGTAGACGAATCGAATGCAATTGTTGAGAAGTCGGTCAAGTTTATTGAGCAGGTCTGCATTCAGGTCGAAATAGCACACATCACCATAGTCGAAGATAGGAAAAATCAAAGCCTGCATAAGCATTGTCTTGGTGCTGGGTGGAAGAAAGTTTTTTAAGCGGTAGAGAGCCCTTAGTGTTCCCGTTACCTTCTGGCAAACGTTAGTGACCTGTACCCGCCAATTCAGGGTTGAGTCAATGTGTAAGCCCAGGTTCTTAACACTAAGTGTGACAGGAATGACTTTCCCATCAAACATAACTGCTGGCATGGCCACATCCTTCAACCTACTCATCATATGACTGCTGCCTATTATGATACTCTGGCATTTGTCAGGGTTAACGGCCAGTCCAAACCTGTCACACCAGCTCCGTATAAAACCCAGGTCTGCATTTATTCTGCCAATAGCCTCTGAAATGTTGTCCATAGGGGCTTGGCTGTACAACTGCAGGTCATCGGCGTACAGGTGATACGTACATTGAAGATCAGGAGTTATGAAATTTATAAATATGGAGAAAAGAAGGGGAGAAAGTATACCGCCTTGAGGGACCCCAGAGTCCAGATTGCACCAGCTCGATGACATCTCACCGGCACAAACCGACTGCTGACGTCCCCGAAGATATGATGAGAACCAATCCAGATCGTCGGATGAGATCTTAATATGGGTGAGAATGGCTAAAAGTATGTCGTGGTTGACACAATTAAATGCGTTGGAAAAGTCTACTAGGACCATTACCGTAGCCACTGTACTGTACTATGCTTCTTAAAAGACACCCAAGAAACGAATACTGCGCATATAGACCACATTTTAGATCTAAGATATATGTCTAGAGGTAGGTATACTCTGCAACATGAGAATCTCCTTTGTTATATTCACGACTTAGGATTGGGACCACCTGCGGTGCGGCGGTGGTGCGTGCGATGGCTACGTCGGAAGTCAAGGATACGATTCCCGCGCCGGGAAAATATTTTTGTATGAGTAGGTATGTATTGGTCTGGGTGTTTTTATGTAGGTATCACTAGCTTATTCCTACAGTCCTGGGTCCTTTAAGCGGGGCTTGAAAAGGCATCTGATGAGGCCGTCAAGCTGAGTGCCATCACTGTTGACATGGTACATGTTTACGATTGTGAGTATTGTGACCCTCTTTCAGAGACTTTGGCTTTAGCTTACCAATAGGCGAGGTGAAGTTAAATTGACGTGACGTTTAAAAAAAATCCACCTGAACTAAGAATTGGATTTTAATATTTTTGCACAGAACCAGCATTGAACCAAATCTGCTGAATTCAAATTACGAGTAGGTACGAATATTTTTGAGGCCATGTATAGCTTCAAATAGGTGAGCCAAATTTCACCTTTGATTTTAGAAGATCAGTTTACCAAAAATAAGGTAAAAACTAGTAAGGATTGTTAATAAACTGGGCACAATAATATTTCACACAATTCGCATTCGCAAATCATTTTCTTTTATTTAATAGCAAATACAAATAAAAGGCAGTTCTTTTTTACAGTCTGTAGTACCAAAAATGAACTTGACCTCTTCACAAAAAAGGGCGATAGGAATATAATGTGTTTTTGTAAGTAGTAAGTAGTCAAAATGGAATTACCTATCAGAGTTTTTGTGACAATATCACTGTGATAATATCAACCCTTGCTTGTATAATTTCCCCTACATAACGGCTCCCATAGATGTTCGTATAACCGGTAGAGGCATGTTAATACGCAGATCAATTCAAATAGGCAATATGTAGGCATGAACAAACATTGATACTGAGCGGGAATCGAACCGCGTGCGCGTAGCAGTCAAGTCAAGCACTACCGCCATGCCAGAGGTTTATCAGCAATGGCAAAGAGTAAAAATTTCCAAGACGGAAGCTAGTGAAAAAGAAATCTTGTATATCTTAATTACAACGACCATAGTAATGCTGTAAGGAAGTCTGGGTGTAAATTTCAGGTATGTAGGTACTAAATTTCATATACTTACCTACTGGATTCAGTTACTAAATTAGTATAAATTTAATTTCTCGACCGCAGTTTCCGTTTGCAGAGCTAGCCGGCAGGAATCGGGTTGTAGGGATCCCTCGTCACTGGTTGTCTGTCTACTTTATTGACATAATGCTCTCCCAATTACCCACGGTAGTATGTAGTACTTTGGGAGTTTGCAACACTTGTTCCACATTCCACTAACAAAACTGAGAGATTGGCGGGAAACGCTGGAGAGAACACATTGCTGTATTATTTTATTTTCCTAAATTGATGTAAATGATGGTGTACATTCGAGTTTTTATGTTTAAAATTTGTGGATTTTGCCAGCCCACGTGTTTCCTTCTTCCTACAGTCCTGAGGCGTGAAAAGGCATCTAATGAGGCCGTCAAGCTGAGTGCCACCACTGTTAACATGGTACATGTTTACGATGGTGATTGGTGACCCTCTTTCCGACACTTTGCCTTTACCAAGTGTAGGAAAGTGGCTTAATACAGTGAATTGTGACTCTTCGTGTTAATTTCAACTCTACCTATTGAGCTCTTAGTAAAGTCCCCACAACTTTACTGAGGCAGCAATCATCTCATTCATCGTCATTATTTTCATCATCAACATGATTACCCCATTATAATCATCGTCATCAATTATTTTAACTAAGTAATACAATATGGATACGACATATAGGCATTAATTGAAACCATATACTTGGTACCCCCATAGCTTCAAATAGGAAAAATTTGAACAAAATCGGCCCAGTATTAAGGGCAGAAACTAGGGCTTTAATATTATAAAATTTTGAACAACTTTAAACACTCCGTAGAATCGCAGTTATCAATGAACTCTAAATTGCACGAAAATACTACCATTAGGGTTACCATCCGTCCGAGTTTCCCCGGATTTGTAGCCACGTAGCACCCGAGAGCACTATACCCACTCCGACCTGCCCATGTGGTGCATGTGAGACCGTCACCAGGTAGATGTCCCCAATGAGCTTAGAGTAACAGCCGCCGGCCGTCACGGCCACCGTCCGCCTGGAAAGTACATACGGCGTGCCGATGTTCCACGTTACCTCCACTTGCCTACTTGGTTCTTCTTTAGCCATGTCCGGCTCCGGTACACTAGTGAACGAGCGAACCTCTTGGGAAAGTGGGGTATGCATGCACGAAATCCCGGATACGATTTCTTATCGTATCTGGTGGTTTTGACTTTTCCGGAGATGACTGGCGTCCGACGTTTTTACAGGCTCGGCAGCCCAACTGTAACAGCCCTGGGGTGGCATACGTCCATAGGCCACGTTAACCACTTTCCATCATGTGTGCCGTATGCTTATCTGCCACCTTAGTAGTATAAAAAAAACTTCATGTCCTGGTTTACGGATTTTGCAGATGGAAACCCTTATTACTATTAAAATTGCACGATGCGACGTTGCCGTTCTGTGTATTCATTCATTTTTCCATTCATCAATTTCGTAAAAATACGATTGTAATGAGAGAGACATAATACCTCAAAGGGTGCCGCCGGTAGGGTAAATTTCTGATTAACGGCAGTCTGTTACTCGTACAGAGAATAATGGTTGTTTTGATTACACATAAAACTTTTTGATTTGATAAGTAGGTACCTACTTATCAATGATTAACTTTGATTACTTACACTTTGTATTTGATTTCTTTATAATTTTTCCATAACAAATTCAATATCTAAGAGTATTAATATCTACGTAATGAAGAATTTAAAGCTCATAATTTCAGTGTTAATCCCGGTTGCATCCATATCTTGTACTTTGGTGCCTGAGGGCTGCTTTCCTAATCTTTATTTTCATTTGGTTTATCTTGGCTTTTGTGGGAGCGACTACCGGGCTACCCCAGGCTACCCTCCAACTCTGACAGGAAAACTACGCACGATGACATGATAATGAACACCATGAAAATTGACAATAAATACCTTCCAACTATTCATCAATCAGGTTAATAATAAATAAAATATTCTAAAATAAACATATTCAAAGATGGATATTGGTGCTTTTACCTTATTAACCTAGGTACAATTTTATGTTTCGTTAATTTCTGGAATGTTGTCAGTAACCGCGACGTCACTGGGGACCGCGTGTCGTTCTTTGATCCTCTCGGTTTATTTTCTCGTTTTAATTTGTTTTTAAAGTGAAATTGACACTAATCTATTCTTTTTGTGTTTGTGAATTGTGTTTATTTTTTGTTAAGCTATTCTATCCTTAATTTTAACGGTGAAAATGAGTCTAAATACCTACCTAGTAAATTTGTTGTGCGAGTTTTGTTACGTATTCTTTTTTTGAAAAAAAAAAACAACGAAGTGTATAGTGTACCTAACGTGTCTCTGAAAGTGACTCGCAGCCGTATTATTGAGGCATTTGATAAATTGAAAGCAAGGTAGGTACCTAACCGAAATCTGTTGAACAGTTAGTTTGGCGATATCATTTTATGTTTTCAAGTTAGTGGCGGGCATTTCTAAAATTTAGATTCACATTTTTAAGCACTGCCGTGAAAAAGTGGTGTTTATAAAGTTATGTGAACTTTCGTGATAGGTGCCTGATCTTACCTCAGTAGGTAGGTCACGAGCGCGCGTCAGCTAGCGGCACGTTGCCGCTTTGAGCTGTACCTATAGTAAGTATTGTGCAAATTCTAAGCGTGTGTATTTTTGTGAATGAATCAATGACTTATAAAAGTGGTTACATTTTCTACATTTATTTTAATAATTACTTTGTTAGGAATTTTTTTTTTTTTAAATCTGCGAATTTGAGTTTAAATTTAATTTTGTTTCATTCCTATGGACCAGGACGCTTCACTGTTTCCGTAAATGCCTATATGTCGTATCCATACTGTATAGCTACCATTGTCATAAAATCATTATAAAAAAAAAACTGAACCCCTTTGTTTTTAATAACCCGTCGATTCAAATATTACGCGAAATAAAACTTCGCTGGAGGTGACTTTTTTTCTAAAAGTAAATTAATAATTTATTCCATAATTAATTTATGAATTTATAACATTATACATCATCTCTCGTCAGTAATCCTCTGTCCCGAGCCAACAAACATGTAAATATATAATTCACAATAATATATATATCTACTTTGGTCATTTATTGGTGGCGGATGGTAGGTAAACAATTGAATACAGAACTAAGCAGTATTTAATGCTATTTAGTAAGATTAGCAGCTTGTTTTTTCGCTTTAACTAACTCAACTAACTCCTTGTAACGCTTCATGCAGTCTTTTTTAGTACGATTAGGTATACAGTCGGCAATCTTGTCCCATCTCTCTGGAGTGCTAACAGGGAACGTCTTGATTGCTTGCTCGAGTAGCTCCTGTTCAGTTTTAGTCCAAGCTCTATCGTCAAGCTTCGCAGCAACTTCCTCAACCTTAGGCGTAGCTGTCCCATTCACTACTTTTACTTTAGATGGATTATCACTTTTTGAGATACCACTGTCATCAATATGATTCTGCATTTTCTTCTTCTCCTTCTCGAACTGATCAAACGCTTCCTCGTTAGCTGCTTTCTTAAGGCTGCTTTTAGAAAAGTCTGAGCTTTGCAAATCCTTTGCTTTATTCAGTACATCCTTTGCTATAAACCGCCTTTCATCAGTAAATGTGCCGTGTTGATTTAAAAAGTTAGCTACTACGTCCCACCTCTGGTTCGTTCCCGCTGGGAATAAATTCACAGCCTTTATGAGAAGTTGTGTCATTTCTACGGTCCAGTCTATCGGTTGTTTGAGAGCAGATTCCTTCCTTGCTTTTTGTTCTTCTACTTTCCTATTTTCGAACAAAGCTCGTCTCTCCGCTTCTAATTTCTCCTCAGTCTCTTTAACTGTGTTGAGGAAGGCATCTCTCCCTTTACTCTCAAGTTCTTTAATAAACTCCTGTAATTCTACTACTTTTAACATTTCACATATTTTTTCTACAGCAGCCATATGAGCTACGGATTCTTCCTCCGTCTTGGAGTAATAATTGTTAGACTTGCAGAGATCTCTGAAAGCTTTACGTTCTTTCCTAAGGTACTTTTTCTGCTGTTCGCGTTCAGCTCGGGCGGCCTCTATCCGGGCTCGTTCTACTTCGTCAGCCTTCTGTTTGGCGATAAGTGCCTCCTTTATGAGACGCTCCTCTTCAGCTTTCTTGGCTTGAACTGCATCCTGGAATTCAGATATAACATGTTTCATGAAGGGGGTATAGAAATATTAAAAACATGATAAAAATTTATACTGGAAAAGAAATATATTCCTTTTAAATCTTTTGCTTTAAAGAATCAACAAAAAAAATTAAGGAACAAGGAAGGCTTCAGTAAGGAATTCTGATCGGAATTTAGGAAGGATCTGTTGCTGAATTTAGTTGTAAGACTAAATTCAGCAACAGATGTTAATATGGGCCGAGTACTATATTTATATATATAATATTATTTTATTGAAACTGATATTATTCACCATTGCCATTGTTATCATGGTACAGGTTTATATTGGTGAGCCTCTTTTCGAGTCCATTTGACAAGTCCTATTGTAAAAAAAAAGTTAGCAATCAACAGCAATAAAACATGACAATAAGGAATTAAAAAATTTAAATAATTATAGAATAACACTACATTCTATTTCAATTTTACCCCTTTCAACTAATCGCCAGTATAAAAACAAGTTACTTCAAACATGAACAGTAATGTTTAAATGTAAAAAAATGGTTCTATATTTACCTGCTTAGCTCGTTTAGCAGCCAGTTTCTTATCCTTATCCTCCTGCTTAAACCGCTGAATCCTAGGGTCGGAAGCATATGCGATATCCACTAAGCTACGCAGACGGGCCATTTCTTCCTTCTTCAGCTTGGCTCTTGCAACCTTGTTCTGCTTTTCTATCCACCGCCTCTCCTCCCGATCCTGTCCTCTCTCTTTCTCCTCCTCATCCAGGTAAGAAAACTCGCGCCAAGATTCAAAGTCGTACCAAAAAGCATAAAACCTCTCGACTTGTTCCCGAGTACTGTTATCATCACCCAACAAAGGCACATTCTTTTTTTCTGACCATCGAGCATTGGATTCAAAATGTTTAGCGAAGGATTTGTAGAACCCATCCTTTTTGACGTCGGCCTGCGACGGCACGGTATCATCAACCGTAGGGTCTATGGAATCATAAGATCTACGCTTGATTGGTGTGCCAAGGATCTCATAAGCCTTAGTGATACAGGTGAAATAATCGTCATCACTGCGTATCTCCTCCCCCTGCGCCTTACGCTTGTCGGGGTGGTGCTTCAGGACCTTTTGTCGATACGCACGTTTTATATCATCGTCAGTAGCTTTATATCTCAATTTTTTCATACCTAGAACTGCATAATGATCCTGCATCTTCCAATCCTTGGGGTCCAAGCTCCGCAGGTACTCGACGTCATCGTCGAAGACAATTTCTTCCGCCTTTTCATTGGACTTGTGGGTTTCAAAAAGCGCGTCGCCACCATGGCACTTGACATTGTGATATCTAAGAAATGCTGCACCAGCGCATTCCACTCTCCTTTTCACGAAGGCGCATGGAATCGCCACGACTTTAATATTTTCAGTGGAGTCGCCGTTGGTCATTTTTTAATTAGTTTAGTTGTAAAATATGGACCAAGCACTAACATAACCTACAAACAAGGTAAACACCTACGAATTAAGTGGACTCCAGTGTCTTGCTATATGGTTCCGTTGATGTTTAATTAACTATTAAAATGATTTTGATAAATATTACCATTTATGTGTGTTTTATTAACATTTTACAAGACAAAACGCGCCATGAAATCACTCAAAGACGTTTCATCCGACATTTGACGAATGAATGAATGACGATTATGAATGAATGATTTTTTTGAATAATATAATCCGAACGAATGAATTACATCGATTGGCAGTGTTGGCAATGACCACGGTCTTGATTCCCCACAAAGCGGACTGAACAATCAATATTCCCACACTTTCCCCATAAATTTTCTTAAAACGTATTTATGAGAAAAAAAATTGCAAACATGCTTCTTCGCACGTATTTTGCATGCGTATGTTTGCAAAAAGGGGAGCATTCGCAGCCTGAAAGGAGGTACCACTTTGATCAAAGCTTGAATTTTTGGGGGGGGTCACTTCTTAAGTGCCAAAATTACTTCAGACATTTACTTGAAGATTTTTCCCGATTTGGGGCAGACAGGGGATGCCCCCTGACCAGGTGGCCTGACGAGCTGAAAAAGGTGTCGTCGTGTCGAAGACAGACCGGATGAGGAAAACGGAACGGAGCAATGGCGCACATTAGGAGAGGCCTATATCCAGCAGTGGACTACGTTAGGCTAATTGATTGATTGACCTCGTACGGACATCAGCTGGACGAAATGCGATAATTAAGGTACCTGAATCGTTAGATTTTTCTTAAATACGGGCGTAAAAGGTTAAACAAAACAAAAATCGGGTATTTTAAAATATCAAAATGGCGGATTATAGGTAAGTCGTTGATTATTTTCCATAACTCAAAACAAAAAACAGACCCTTTATCATTTCATTGTCCATGTGTCTAACAATCTGTAAAACCTTTTTGTCAGGAGTGATTTGAGATTATCAAATTCTCTGCAACTTCTTGCAACTGTGAGAAAATGCAACCAGAAGTTGAAGTCACTGCCATAAAAATATACCTTTACTGGTATGGGCTATTTCTGCATTCGTGAAGTGGCAAGGATAGCAAGACCTATAGAAAACTATACCTGGGGTCGGAATTTAGATCTGTAAATTTTAGATATTGGACTCTTGAAGTTTCCCGCCAAACTCACCACTCACTATATTTATTGAGGCTCATATAAATGTTGCTATAAAAGAGTTAAATGATCTCTTATACACACCTTACTGCCGGATATGGTATGTTGCGTTTAACTTTAATCAAATATAACTAGGTTTTACGTCTGAGCTAGAGCAAATGTCTAAATTCCCCGCATTTTCCCAACATAAGTGGAATTCCTACAAATTCCCCAATCGGGTTAAATATCCCCAGCGTTTGGGGAATCCCCCACACATTGGCAACACTGCCGATTGAGTAAAACGAATGGAACATAGATTAATATATCATAGACTAAACATGGAGCATGGAGAAAGGCTTGAAATATTTATTAATTTATAAAGTGCTAAATATTGAATGTATATCTTTGAGGACCTATCTATTCTTTTGAAGACTAAACCAACATCACAGGCAAGTCAGCGCAGCTCTCCGAGAGATGACCGATGCGTACTTACATGCTTTACTCTCAGAGTCTCAGAGTCGCTTCCGGACAAGCCAACATACCTACTTACCATTTAAAAATTTGTAAATCTACGCTCCATAGTGCACAATTTGGACATTACTGAAAAATCACTAGGAGGACAATGAGGTACCTAATATCTACGTTTTTGTAAGAAAACGCTACAAAATATTATATTGCTCAGCCTTGCTTTGTTGTAAAGACCGATTTACATCAGATCATCATCAGCATCAGACGAGTAATCCCCTCTCCATCAAATTCTATAAAGTGTAAACAGAGACAGAACATTCCTTCGTTATTCTTTTTTTTGACGGGATTTTCGGGATTTTGGCTACGATGCGAGGCCCTTGGCACGGCGAGGCCGCCCGTGGGCGGTCGCCCAGTCCGCCCATAGTCTCCCTCCACCGCGCCGCGCGCCGCCTTAACATAAATTGAAAAATCGACCCTCGGGTGACACCAGCCCCTAGCTGATATCCATACTAATATTATAAATGCGAAAGTAACTCTGTCTGTCTGGCTGTCTGTCTATCTGTATGTTACGCTTTCACACCTAAACCATTGATCCGATTTTTATGAAATTTGCTTTATGGGCAGATTAGACCCAGAGAAAGGACATAGGCTATGTTTGGTCGCGGTAACCGACATCCACCCGGAGCCGCGGGTAGAAGCTAGTTAAATATAAATTATTACAGATCTACTGATAAACAAATACCTGCCTAAAATCACTGACCTAACAAATGGATACCCCAATGTGTTTTAAAACAATTTACACATAATTTTCACCAGAAACTCTTACTCTTACTTAATTACGTAAGCCATTTATCGATTTGGTGAGACATGACTCGAGCACATCCATATAACAGGAAAAATCACAGAATGAAGGCTAATATTGATAACATGGTTAAGCGGGATTTATGAATGTCTTTTATGAGTCGTGGTATAAAAACATTTATAATTCACTATTTGTATTGGTCATCATACGTATATAACTGTTGACTTCGTAGACGAGAATGGGATTAAGTCGCTCTAAGTCAACACAAGAAAATCTTTGGACATCCCGAGGCCAAGCGGGTTGACACTAACGACAGTAGACAGCAACTTGTCATTGAGTTCGACCGGGTCCTGACTCGCATTTCCCAATGAGGATCAGAGAATCTGGTCGAGTTCAATGCCAAAAAACACAAGCGTGCGTGTTCACAGCCGAGGACTCTGCCTTCCTTCCTCTACCTACTCTCCATAACACACCCCTGGTTCTTCAGGACCACATTAACATGATTGGAATGGAAGTTCGCAGCAAACTCAACAATAAGAAGTAGATCGAGAGCGTCATCAAAACAGCGTGGCGCAAACTCGGGATCTTAAACAAGGTGAAACGGTTTATAACGCCGGAGCAGCGATGTCATTTTTACAAGACACAAATTCGCTCCTGTGGGGAATACTGTTCTTATTTCAGAGATGGTCCCGCACAATACCTGTATAATACATGCTTAATATAGTTGAGGGTGCAGCGAAAAATTAGCGGTATGAAGGCCAGCTAGTGTATAATATATGTTGACTTCATCGACGTCTAGGCTGCAAGAAAAAGGAATTAGCAACTTTCACAAGGGTTCACCCAATTTTTGTCAACAAGCACTCTTGGTCTAGGCTAGAGTTTCATTCCTGTTACACGAATTTGTGTTACTAAGTTCGCACCAACCATAGAAAAGGATTCTTTACAGTCGATGATAAAAATAATCACAATAATGTAATGATATGGGATATACCTTATAGAATTGGTATTTTACCAGTACAATATTTAGTATTCTACCTAACAGATACAATGTAAGAGAATGGCATTTCCCGCTGGAGACAGCTAATATGTTGCGGTTAGGGGGAAAAAAGTGTGAGTGTATCCACAGCCAAATTAATATTTACACAGAACATTAATTGATCATACGCCCTAACATGTTACGATATGCCTTTATGTAGTATTAGGTATTAAATTTTAAATCATAAATTTCCCAACCGTATTAGGTATGCAGACGCTACCAACATGTTGTAATCCATACTAATATTATAAATGCGAAAGTAACTCTGTCTGTTTGTCTGTCTGTATGTTACGCTTTCACGCCTAAACCACTGAACTGATTTTGATGAAATTTGGTATAGGGGTAGATTAGACCATGAGAAAGGACATAGGCTATGTTTGGTCGCGATAACCGACATCCACGCGGGTGGAGCCGCGAGCAAAAGCTAGTATTAATATAAACGAACCATTTAAGTAAGTACTCGTACTATAAAGGAAAACGGTGAATTAATTGCTGGATTTACCTCGATCGGATTATAATAAGTATATTACGTTCAATATTTACATATAGACACTCAAAGCATATCAATGCGTAGTGCTATGCAAACGCAAAAATCTTGTCGTTCATAATTATACACAACATACTTTATTTTATTTGAAACGGTCTAAAATATAGATTTTTGAGCAAAATGAACGATATTACGTGTGGAAATGATCATAAAGTGGTTCTCGTAACCGGCTTTGGTCCATATATCAGGGACGGAGTTAGAGAAGTCAACGCAAGTGGTGAGGCCGTGAAACTGATCCGGAAGGAACTGTTTGATAACATCACGCTGGTGACCAGGCAGGTCCCGGTAGAGTACAAATATGTTGACAGGAACATACCCAGAATGTGGCAGGCATATGAACCACATGTAAGTAGATAAGCTATTGGATACATTATATTACCCATCTTTCTTGCCGGTCGAGGCACACACAGGTCTTCCTCTTGGCTCAGGGAGTTCAGATGGCAGTGGCAGTGGCTCTAATAAAAACCGTAAAAACCGACTCAAAAGGATTAAGCACACTGCAAAAAACGGCATGAAATAATAGACTTTAAAGCGATCACTTTAAAGTTTTTTTTTTATATTCCACAGTATTCTACACAACGCTATCTAGACCCTTGGTAAGCTTTTATAGCTTGTGTTATGGAATCTAGAATGCGGATAAACATAAATATATACTATTTTTTGAGTTTCGACCCGTCCACCCACTGCACTTTCCCACCAGTGGGTGGACGGGTAATTCACGAGTACCCTTCCACCCACCACGCTCAATCCCGACCCGTCCACCCACTGCACTTTCCCACCAGTGGGTGGACGGGTAATTCACGAGTACCCTTCCACCCACCACGCTAGTGTGAACAGAAATAAGACTCTAGTTATCGATTAAGTTAAAATTAAAAACAAAATTACTAACATTTAAACTAGTGTGAACCAAAATAATATAAGAACCAGTTGCTATCGATTTATTTAAAATTATTTATTCAAATAACTAAGATAATATGTTGTTGGTTATGAACAAAGCTAATAATTAACGAATCTTTTCTAAAAACAGGCCAATGCTTATGTCTCCATTAATTTTGTAAATACATACATGTTATATAGAAACACCCACGCCAGTGCAAATATACATAATCATGCATACAAATATCTGCACATAGCGGGAATCGAACCCTCGCCTCCTGCGTGGCAGTCGCGTGCACTACCACCACACCACAGAGGCTGTCGATTATTAATTGAGACTTGCATGAGAGAAATATATGACTTGCAACGTGAATGAAAACCTGTATTGAATTATTTTTTTCATTCCATTTTGGATCTTTATATTATACGTATTATATTTTGAAATTTATGCGTATAAAAATAAAGTAGAAAATTTAATGGCATTTTTTGCGCTGACTATGGCACGATAATGGTTTAACTTTAGTTGAATCGAGGGCCATGTACTGCCTAGCAGGTGAGGTTGACTTGTCCTGGAAGATCTTAATGGCGTTCCATGTACTCCCATCGAACAAATAACCTCAGGAAAATTCAACTGCATAGGACAAATGGAAGTTCTATGCAAGTTTAATCCAAACTTATAAAAGAACAACGTAATATGTAATTACAAGGCGATTTTATAAGTCGTTTTGGAAAAAAAGAATTAATTTGTAATTAATTTGGCGGACGAAAAAATATATCTACAAATTATTATACAGCAGTATAGAATATACATACTCACATACCTCCACCCACCCCTTCCAACACAAAACCGTTATAAAAACCTCCGTCGTTCCCAAGATTTTAAATATACCTATAGATTAACTTAATTCTAATTTCCTTCTAGTTAACTATACATGTCGGTATATCCAACCTTACTCAGGGTTTCACGCTTGAAAAGAATGCGAGAAAAGCTGGCTATATCTTTGAAGACAATAATAAGAGTATACCTGATGGAAAATTGAATCCGATTAACGGTCCTGAGGTCATAACTACTGATCTTGATGTTGAACTGATCTGCAAAGAGTTTAACTGCGAACTGTCTCAAGACGATTTGATGTCTGATACTTCTGATGAAGCTGGCAAGTAAGTATACCAATTTGAATATTCTTTTATAGCATTCAGTATGTTTACTATACAAATCGAATACATCAGGAAAAATTAATCTTCTTGGACGGAACTCGAAACCGGGATATTTCCCTTAAAGGGGGAATGCGTTAACCAACTAGGCCACTGAGATACGCCCGGTGTGATTAAAGTTTCTCTTCTATTTTTATCGATCAAGTCCCGCCCGGGAAGATTCATTTATCCTGATGTATTCGATAAGTGAACATAAATATTTAGGCATAGGTAGGTACAGGCTAATTTCAATTATGTAAATATCCAGAAACTTATCCCTAGAGTAATTTTTAATGTTTAACGGGCAAGTCAGTCATTTGGGATCTCAACAAGTACCGTGGGGCCAAATCAATGTGACCTGCACGTCAGTTTACCACCAAGAGGTGAGGTTTTGATCACGCAGTGACCATGTCACCCCCATTACCCATCATCATCAGCCCGCGGCAGTCCACTGCTGGACATAGGCCTCTCCCATGACACGCCACTTAGCCCGGTCTTCGGCTGTCCTCCTCCACTCTCCACCAGCCACTCTGCGTATATCGTCGCTCCATCTAGTCGCAGGGCGCCCCACATTACGTTTGCCGGTTCGTGGTCTCCACTCAAGGACTCGTTTCCCCCAACGGTTATCGGTCCTACGGCAGATATGGCCAGCCCACTGCCACTTCAGCTTGCTAATTCGTTGAGCTATGTCGATAACTTTAGTTCTCTGCCGAATTACTTTGTTCCGGATTCGATCCCTCAGAGATATACCGAGCATAGCTCTTTCCATAGCACGCTGAGCGAGCTTGAATTGGTGGACCAACCATACCGTAAGTGTCCACGTCTCGGCTCGTGTCATTACAGGTAGAACGCACTGGTTATAGCACCCATTACCCATATGATAGTGCAATTAGACGACAGTAGCCTTATTAACCAACATAAAGGTGGAGAATGCTTAAACGTACATGTCTATATCTCTTAGGATTGAAATGTACTCGCCCAAGTCCCCTTGAAATATGTGATCAAGGAACAAGGCCTTGATTCTGCTAAAGCCAAATCATTGTGGTGCCACCGTCACTGCAAAAAATGGTATTATATAATAGACTTTAAAGCCACATGGTTAAAGTTGAAAATTAAATAACTACTTGTAGAGTAATTGAAAAAGTGTAATGAAATTGTTTTCAATACGTTTTGGACTTTAGGCGTATAGAAATAAAGTCTAAAATTTAATGTCATTTTTTGTAGTGACTGCGATTGTAGTGACTGCCGATCAAGCGCAGTGACAAGTAGCCAGCTTTGAACCAACAATAGTATCATTTGAATAAATTTTTAAAGCATTTACTATGCTAACTTTAAAGTTCAAAAAACATCGGAAAAAATGCAATGCTCAAGTGAGACTTGAACTCACGACCTTTCCCTTACAAGGGGCATGCTCTTCAAACTGACCTATTGAGCCACACCTGAAACACTTCAAATTTTCCTTCTCTTTATATCCGTCTTTAAGGGCGACGGTGGACCCATCTACTAACATTCTTATGAAGGGAAGGGTCGTGAGTTCAAGTCTCACTTGAGCATTTCATTTTTTCCGATGTTTTACGAATAGTATCATGTTTGACTTCGGTTCCGTACGTTTTGTTACAGTTACCTCTGTGAGTATATCTACTACACGTCCTTGTGCCAGCAGCTGAACGAGTGCCGATACACATTGTTCATTCACGTTCCTATCGTGAAATGTCAGAAGGAATTTGAAAAGCTGGCTCGAGGATTGGAGCGATTAGTGGCGATTTGTGTCGCTCAAATCAGGAGTCGTGACACGGAGTTCCCTCTCCCTATTGATGAGAATGAAGAGTATGATGAAAACTTATAAAACAACAATAAAAGGAGATCAACTAACATAGTAATGAGATTTTGTTATCGACATGTGGAATTCGAAAAACATCGGAAAAATGAAACGCTCAAGTGAGACTTGAACTCACGACCTTTCCCTTACAGGGGGAATGCTCTTCCAACTGAGCTATTGAGCCACACCTGATTCATTTCAAATTTTCCTTCTCTTTGTATCCGTCTTTAAGGACGACGGTTCATTGTTTCCAACAGTTCGTAAGAATGTTGATAGATGGCACCACCGTCGTCCTTAAAGACGGATATAAAGAGAAGGAAAATTTGAAATGAATCAGGTGTGGCTCAATAGCTCAGTTGGAAGAGCATTCCCCCTGTAAGGGAAAGGTCGTGAGTTCAAGTCTCACTTGAGCGTTTCATTTTTTCCGATATTTTTCTAACTTTAAAGTTAGCTTAAAAATGCTATAAAAAATTCAGTCTGACATGTGGAATGTTGAATAATTATGAAATATAGCAATCACTGTATTATTTGTCCCGGATACAGGTTCTATTTTGAGAAAATTCTTCGCTCTGGCTGGAGCCTTATACACTGTTTGATTGTCTGTGCCTGTACTCAATGCCAGTGGCACTGTTTTATTTTTTATAGTATTATTTCAAAATGTAATTAATAAGAAATCTATTTAAATAAAAAATACCTAATATAAAAAATAAAGTTTAAAACTAAAATCCGACTACCGAAAATCACGCTTTGAAAAGTAACAAACAAGAAAATATCAAGGATAGCCGTGGTCGTATGCCACTTTTCCCTAGAATATATTGTTTTGTTGGAGTAAGTGACATACGACCACGGCTATCCTTGATATTTTCCTGTTTGTTACTTTTCAAAGCGTGATTTTCGGTAGTCGGGTTTTAGTTTTAAACTTTATTTTTTATTTATATTATTTTGGGGCCAAGTAAAGCTAATAATTTATACATATTTGAAATGTGCTTATTACGCCCTTTCATTTGATACCAAACGCGGCATATTTATCTCAAATTTATTTTTTAACACAGTACCTTATAAGCGCTAGAGGGCGCCACACAAGATTGAGTGACACGTCATATAGCCTATAACCATCGGACGATCAAGCCGCTTGTAACGATACCTCATTTGTCCAGTTCTAATAAGTAGTTGAGGAGCTATGAGGGAACAAATGAACATACATACATACATACATACATAGCCTGTCAAAATCATAACCCTCCTTTTGGCTTCGCCGTAGTCGGGTAAAAACTGCTTGACATTATCGTGAAAAACTTCCTGAAAAAGGCAAAAAATCAAACATCAAATAAATAAAAAGTTCTTTATTTATTTCTTATACATTTTTATATGTTCTTGGTGCTGGTATGCTTACAATGGCTCAAAGTAATCTCTAGGAGTCGCTCCAGGCCCTGAGCGATCTGTTCGTAGGAGTACCTTTCATTTGGTACATGGACAAGTAATACCCTTTTTGTTTCTGAATGATACAATGATGTGTAGTACACATACTCGCACACAAATCTGAAACAGAAGAAATAAAATTCTTTGTTACGTATATTTTTAGTTAGTATATTGTGGTTAATATTTGCATTTAACTGAATTTGTGTAGGATATTATTATATAACATAAACATAACCTAAACTCACGCCTGTATTCCCCGAAGGGGTAGGCAGAGGTCCTAGCACGCACATTTCGCCAGTTTATGTTTAGGTCCCAATCCTAATAGGTGGCGAGCTTATTGCCATTAACCGGGCACTTATAAACCTGCGATAAATACACACATAACTTCGAAAAGCATCGAAAAGTCATTGCCATGGTAAACCTGAGATCGAACCCGAGACCTCGTCTCAGCAGTCCATTACCGCAGATATATATTATTATATGTAATAATAAATAAATAAATATTGTACCTAAATCAAACAAAATTGATATTGATCATGATTTAATAAATTAAATATTAAATATACATATAGGCGATGACTCGTGTTTTTGATGGCGAAATTCGTGCACCGTAAGTTATGGATGGCCCCTAATGCCTTTTTTTTTTTTCGTGCGGAAATCCCCTCGGATACCCCCCCTGCCGGAGTCGGAAGGGGAGGTTATGTCGGACTCGAACCGACTAAAACCGCACGCCGACTGTGGGTCTTGGTGTAGGCTGGAGGTGAGGTTGTCATAGACATATCCCTCGCACCCCGGCTGACCCAGGGCCATCCCTTACGGTCTGGCCCTCCTCAGGAGGGGGGACAATGGTGTCCCCAACTCGCCTCCGGAATGGGGAGGCGCGCTATTCAGCGCGCCGCCGCCGTGGCCTGCTTCTGCTGGGGTGACAGGCGGCCCCACCCGTCGCCCCCAGGCCCGCGCTCATGGGGGACGGAGGTCAGTCAGTGCCCTCCGACGCCCGAGTTGCCTGCGCGCGCGGGCGGCGCGATCCGCGAGTCTTGGGCCACTGCGGTGATGCAAAAAAGGAGGTCTTTGCTTTAACACACATAGAACTCCTTTTCTGCATCACCGTGTACGTCAGACAAGCACACGGTCTTGATGGAAAGTGGTTACCGCAGCCTATGCACGCGTGCAACCCCTAGGGGCGTCATACACACGCTGCCGACACTGTGGGAACCTTCTCTTCAAATAATAATCCACACTAATATTATAAATGCGAAAGTAACTCTGTCTGTCGGTCTGTCTGTTTGTAGGTTACGCTTTCACGCCTAAACCACTGAACCGATTTTGATGAAATTTGGTATAGGGGTAGATTAGACCTTGAGAAAGGACGGTTCTCTATTTTTATTCCTACGATTTATGTCATAATTTAACATTGCATAATGTTACTTGTCCTAACATTATTTACGCATAATACT
Organism: Eilema sororculum; assembly: GCA_914829495.1. Taxonomy (NCBI): domain Eukaryota; kingdom Metazoa; phylum Arthropoda; class Insecta; order Lepidoptera; family Erebidae; genus Eilema; species Eilema sororculum. The sequence continues at coordinate 22,499,327 of OU618549.1, forward strand.
CATTTGCCACAATAAAGCACAATGACGCGTAACCATAACTATTTTAGGCATACAATGGCGTCTACTAACTAAGCTCGACAGAGCCCCGCTTCGCGGGGCTCCTAACTTCTGGGTGGATTTAAAAAAAACCACGACTTCTAACCTAACCTATCCGAGTCGGATTGCACTGAGTCGGGGTGTTAAAATAACTATTAGACAAATAAACAATATGCTTTACAACTTTATGCATAAGTATCAAAGTTATGAATAAAAACATTAGGATATACAATATTTATGCTTAATAACACAGTATGCTAAAAACCAATTATGGCACACTATTATTATAACAAAGAAAATTATGCCGAACTTATTAGGACAATATAAATTAGGAGAAAAACCAATAAGAGAAAAAATGGGATCCCAGAAAGGACATAGGCTATTTGAAATAAAACCACTTTTTACGGATTCTATCGCGATATATTTGTTATTATTACTTTTAAACCCGACGTTTCGGCTGCTTTGCAGCAGCCATTTTCGCGGTGTGACTCACGATGGTAGTTGTCACATAGTTTGAAGTTTAAGTTATCTGTAGTATCTGTGTCTGCTTCTGGTATAATATAATAATAGTCTAGTTCTTATTATGTGTCTTTAATATATTCTTTAGTTAAAGGTTAACAAAAACGTGGTACAGTCTTAAGTCTCACTCATGTCTCCGCGCTAGTAGTTGTAGTTAGTTATCTATGTATTATTGCAGTTCCTACGCGCGGGCTGTCACACACTGACAGCTCGTTCAGAAACCCACAACATTATCTCAAAATACCCGAATCATGGTGAATTATTGGTGTTCATATTTACGCAGAATGAGCTCACTGTGTTGTTAAGTCTTGCTGGATTTTGCTGCTTACTGGGTTTGATTAAGTGGATGACTGGGTCCCAAGCTGGTGGTACGGTCCATCCATCCTCTCTATTAAAATTTGGGTGTTTTTTAATTTCAATAGCCTCGCGGATCACGCGCAAAAAGGCACCAACCATTACCTAAGGTTTGATAAACCACAGATACTCGCCAAAGAACACCGATATATTCCTAGAATGATCCGCGAGGCTATTGAAATTAAAAAACACCCAAATTTTAATAGAGAGGATGGATGGACCGTACCACCAGCTTGGGACCCAGTCATCCACTTAATCAAACCCAGTAAGCAGCAAAATCCAGCAAGACTTAACAACACAGTGAGCTCATTCTGCGTAAATATGAACACCAATAATTCACCATGATTCGGGTATTTTGAGATAACTTAAACTTCAAACTATGTGACAAGTGTGACAACTACCATCGTGAGTCACACCGCGAAAATGGCTGCTGCAAAGCAGCCGAAACGTCGGGTTTAAAAGTAATAATAACAAATATATCGCGATAGAATCCGTAAAAAGTGGTTTTATTTCAATGAGTGACATTCGCGTAAACTTCAGAAAATATCAAGGACATAGGCTATGTTTTGTCGCGATAACCGACATCCACGCTGGCGGAGCCGCGGGCAAAAGCTAGTTCAATATAAATTCAACAGTTAGTCCAATCTAAAATTAATATAGTGGTAAGTATATAATATACCTAGTTTTAAGAGTATATTAATTTTAATCAATTGATATATATTCAAACGCATGTGCAAGCGTTCCCTTGCCAAGACGTGCTCGCAGCAATTATCGAATTTTACAACATGAAATGTCTAACATTAGGCTACCATCCAACTAAACTAGCTAACATACTGTACAAAACTGTTTGTTGTTGATCAAACTGTAGGGAAAAACCGTCTCGAAAAATAAACTTGAAATACTGAGACCGAAAATAACAAAATTAGAGTGAAAGGCAATCCCAACTGAATTGAGGAAAGACCCGAAGGATAATCCATACTAATATTATAAATGCGAAAAACTCTGTCCGTCGCGTCGGTCTGTCTGTCTGTATGTTACGCTTTCACGCCTAAACCACTGAACCGATTTTGTTGAAATTTGGTATAGGAGTAGATTAGACCATGAGAAAGGACATAGGCTATGTTTGGTCGCGATAACCGACATCCACGCGGGCGGAGCCGCGGGCAAAAGCTAGTTATGATATACAGTGGTGCCACCGCCACTGCAGAAAACGGCATTAAATAATATCAGACTTTAAAACGATGCAGTGAAAGTTCAAAATTATATGACAATTTACAGAGTAAGACGACAAAAACGATAAAGACTTTATACAAGCAGTCGCTTTTTTTAGGGATCGGGTGGACCAGCGCTGTCTTCCATAATGTTGGGACTACGCCAGAAGAGTGAGAGAGCCGGAAATGTCAAATGACGCGTTAAGACCGGTGCCAACTCTGGAGCGCACATCTTCAATACTATGAGAGAGAGTCCATCAGGCCCGACTTATGGATATCGTGGGACGTACCTACCTAAGTGCTAAGCTAAACGCCCTAGTTCAACGAGGTTAACTAAGAGGGAGCAGGGGAAGAAAAAAATTTCCATGGACCACCCACTTTAACTGGGTGGACCACGGGAAAAAGAAATTACCCGTTGTACAACCAGGTGACTATAGATGGACTGTGGGCAAAAACCTAATATTTTGCTTTAAAAAGCCGCTGATTCGGCCCGGCCGCACGTGCACGGTTTTCCGTTTCGTTTCCTATGTCTCGGTGGCCTAGCTGGTTAAAGCATTTCACCTCTAAGGGAAAGATAGCGTTCGAGTCACGCCTGAGCGTTCACTTTTTCTGACGTTTTCGAATACCAAATAAATCACAAGATCTGAAAAATAATTTTATTTTAATTGGCTTAGGATATAATACTGTCATCACTTGCTTGATGGTATAAAAAGTTAGATCTTAGCTTCTGTAGCCTTTTCACATGATTATTCTAGTGTCATAAGTGCATAAAGATTAAATTTACATTACTATGGTTTCTACTCACTTCCCAGCATCATCAGACACTTCAACAATGAGTTGTTCCGCTGGTTCAGCGTTGAACTGCTTCGAAATAGCATCGACATCAAACCCGGTGGTGAGGATAGTCTCTTTGTCCCCGAGGGGGTGTTCGTATTTATCTGGACAGTGACCTTTGCCGTCCCCAATGGTATAAGGCTCTTTACAGGCCTGATTCTCAAGGTTGAGAATTAATATATTTGGATTGAGTCCAACATGGATGACTAACTGAAAAAAACTGAAGTTTTTGTATTGCTTTAGGCTAAAATTTCAGGTGAATCCTATCTCAATCAATTTTACATTCAACAATAGCATTCAAATTTCATTTAAATTACTTTATACAGTATGGATACGACATATAGGCATTTACGGAAACAGTGAAGCGTCCTGGTCCATAGGAATGAAACAAAATTAAATTTAAACTCAAATTCGCAGATTTAAAAAAAAATTAAATTAAAATAAATGTAGAAAATGTAACCACTTTTATAAGTCATTGATTCATTCACAAAAATACACACGCTTAGAATTTGCACAATACATACTATAGGTACAGCTCAAAGCGGCAACGTGCCGCCAGCTGACGCGCGCTCGTGACCTACCTACTGAGGTAAGATTAGGCACCTATCACGAAAGTTCACTTAACTTTATAAACACCACTTTTTCACGGCAGTGCTTAAAAATGTGAATCTAAATTTTAGAAATGCCCGCCACTAACTTGAAAACATAAAATGATATCGCCAAACTAACTGTTCAACAGATTTCGGTTAGGTACCTACCTTGCTTTCAATTTATCAAATGCCTCAATAATACGGCTGCGAGTCACTTTCAGAGACACGTTAGGTACACTATACACTTCGTTGTTTTTTTTTTTCAAAAAAAGAATACGTAACAAAACTCGCACAACAAATTTACTAGGTAGGTATTTAGACTCATTTTCACCGTTAAAATTAAGGATAGAATAGCTAAACAAAAAATAAACACAATTCACAAACACAAAAAGAATAGATTAGTGTCAATTTCACTTTAAAAACAAATTAAAACGAGAAAATAAACCGAGAGGATCAAAGAACGACACGCGGTCCCCAGTGACGTCGCGGTTACTGACAACATTCCAGAAATTAACGAAACATAAAATTGTACCTAGGTTAATAAGGTAAAAGCACCAATATCCATCTTTGAATATGTTTATTTTAGAATATTTTATTTATTATTAACCTGATTGATGAATAGTTGGAAGGTATTTATTGTCAATTTTCATGGTGTTCATTATCATGTCATCGTGCGTAGTTTTCCTGTCAGAGTTGGAGGGTAGCCTGGGGTAGCCCGGTAGTCGCTCCCACAAAAGCCAAGATAAACCAAATGAAAATAAAGATTAGGAAAGCAGCCCTCAGGCACCAAAGTACAAGATATGGATGCAACCGGGATTAACACTGAAATTATGAGCTTTAAATTCTTCATTACGTAGATATTAATACTCTTAGATATTGAATTTGTTATGGAAAAATTATAAAGAAATCAAATACAAAGTGTAAGTAATCAAAGTTAATCATTGATAAGTAGGTACCTACTTATCAAATCAAAAAGTTTTATGTGTAATCAAAACAACCATTATTCTCTGTACGAGTAACAGACTGCCGTTAATCAGAAATTTACCCTACCGGCGGCACCCTTTGAGGTATTATGTCTCTCTCATTACAATCGTATTTTTACGAAATTGATGAATGGAAAAATGAATGAATATACAGAACGGCAACGTCGCATCGTGCAATTTTAATAGTAATAAGGGTTTCCATCTGCAAAATCCGTAAACCAGGACAAGAAGTTTTTTTTATACTACTAAGGTGGCAGATAAGCATACGGCACACATGATGGAAAGTGGTTAACGTGGCCTATGGACGTATGCCACCCCAGGGCTGTTACAGTTGGGCTGCCGAGCCTGTAAAAACGTCGGACGCCAGTCATCTCCGGAAAAGTCAAAACCACCAGATACGATAAGAAATCGTATCCGGGATTTCGTGCATGCATACCCCACTTTCCCAAGAGGTTCGCTCGTTCACTAGTGTACCGGAACCGGACATGGCTAAAGAAGAACCAAGTAGGCAAGTGGAGGTAACGTGGAACATCGGCACGCCGTATGTACTTTCCAGGCGGACGGTGGCCGTGACGGCCGGCGGCTGTTACTCTAAGCTCATTGGGGACATCTACCTGGTGACGGTCTCACATGCACCACATGGGCAGGTCGGAGTGGGTATAGTGCTCTCGGGTGCTACGTGGCTACAAATCCGGGGAAACTCGGACGGATGGTAACCCTAATGGTAGTATTTTCGTGCAATTTAGAGTTCATTGATAACTGCGATTCTACGGAGTGTTTAAAGTTGTTCAAAATTTTATAATATTAAAACCCTAGTTTCTGCCCTTAATACTGGGCCGATTTTGTTCAAATTTTTCCTATTTGAAGCTATGGGGGTACCAAGTATATGGTTTCAATTAATGCCTATATGTCGTATCCATATTGTATGTCTATATTAAATTTCTTGTTATTAGAATTGGATTGACGTATAAGTAGTTAGCTTCCAATTACAGATTACACACAACGCAATGCATTTTAAGTAAAATTATAACAGTTTGCTAGTAGTGCTAGCAATAAATAAAGTAAAGACAAGACAAGATAACTTATAGACAAGTCTTGTCTTGTCTTGTTTTGTTGTATGTGGGTTTTTAAGCATCACGTGCACTCACTATAAAAATCCGAATGAAATTCGGCCTTTCGGCTGGTCGCTGGTGGCTGTGAGTAGCGGCGGTATAAAAAATAAAGTTTAAAACTAAAAACCGACTACCGAAAATCACGCTCTAAAAGTAACAAACAAGAAAAGATCAAGGATAGCCGTGGTCGTATGCCACTTACTCTAACAAAACAATATATTCTAGGGAAAAGTGGCATACGACCACGGCTATCCTTGATCTTTTCTTGTTTGTTACTTTTATAGCGTGATTTTCGGTAGTCGGGTTTTAGTTTTAAACTTTATTTTATAATGAATGAATTTTTTATAGCATTTATTATGCAAACTGTTAAGTTCGAAAAACATTGGAAAAAATGAAATGCTCAAGTGAGACTTTTTCCAATGTTTTTCGAACTTTATTTTTTATTTATATTATTTTGGGGCAAGGTAAAGCTAATAATTTATACATATTTGAAATGTGCTTATTAAGCCCTTTCATTTGACACCAAACACGGCATATTTATCACAAATTTATTTCTTAACACAGTACTTTATGAGCGCTAGAGGGCGCCACACAAGACTGAGTGACACGTCATATAGCCTATAACCATCGGACGATAAAGCCGCTTGTAACGATACCTCATTTGTCCAGTTCTAATAAGTAGTTGAGGAGCTATGAGGGAACAAATGAACATACATACACACATACATAGCCTGTCAAAATCATAACCCTCCTTTTGGCTTCGCCGTAATCGGGTAAAAATGCGATCACTGCGGGTCAGGTGAATGCAGCGTGAAATATCCCTTTGATGCGTTCCATCCCATGCCTGTGGTGCGGGTAAGTCAATATAATAGTCTATGGGGTAAGTGGACGCTAGGCTTTATTCGGAACAATAGAACATTTATGTGCAGTGTTGCCAAGTCGTTTTTTTAACATAAGTATATATGACAATGAGCAGTTTTCCAGTAGGTACATAATCAGTCGGTTTAAAAAATCATCACGAGATGGCGCTAGCATAGCTTTTGGTAGTTTTTTTAATTTTATTGTGGAGGCCAATTTAGTCTGTGGCAAGAAAGAACTGAACGAATGTCTCAATTTGATTATTTGCTGCTTCTGAAGCGTTCAAGTTTGTTTGTATGTAATATTGTAACTTCAAAAAGTTGATACCTACATAATTTTAGATAAGTAATAATACATTGTAGTAATCTTTGTTTTCAGTAATACGTAACTAATATTCAATATGCGGTGTGCTGTTCATACATACAGAAAACATTTGATTCCACAAGAAATTACATTACGAAATCAATGGCACACTCTTCTTACCAAAAGTGCCGACTGCGCCATCTAGCGCGTCTTTAGAAAAGCTTTAAATACCTACTAGAAAACTGCTCATTGAATGTTTTTTTTACAGCATTAAGTATGCTATACAACTATACAAATACAAATACAAAAAAATAATGCTTTAAAAATTCATTCAATTGTTTGGGCGGAGTTATCAAATATCCATACTAATAACATACTTAACATACTAATATTATAAATGCGAAAGTAACTCTGTCTGTCTGTCTGTCTGTCTGTATGTTACGCTTTCACGCCTATACCACTGAACCGATTTTGATGAAATTTGGTATAGGGGTAGATTAGACTATGAGAAAGGACATAGGCTATGTTTGGTCACGATAACCGACATCCACGCGGGCGGAGCCGTGGGCAAAAGCTAGTCAATGTTTAAAAATGATTGTAACATCATTCATTGATTCCGATAGTTCGTAAGAAAATCGGTAGATGACTCCACCGTCGCCTTAAAGACACATAAGATGGGAAATTTGAATCACATCGGGCGTGTCTCGGTAGCCGAATTGGTCAAGGCATTCCACCTGTAAGGCAGAGACTGCGGGTTCGAGTCCCGCCCGAGAAGATTCTTTTTCTCCATGTATTCGATATATATGACAGTTTCATTGAAGAAAATAGTTATTTCAAATCGCACAAACGTAGTACTATAGAACTTACCCTTTGAAGCGGCGAGTCTCCTAGCCACCGTCACCGTGGATCCTGGAAGCGAGAACCCTTGCGACACTGTATCGGTTCCGTAAGGAGGCGCGGGAGCGGGGATACGATCCCGAGCCCGAAGATATTCGGGCCGAGAGATCCCGGCTCTACAGTATCATGGTGGCGGAGTGGGAGCGACGACTTGAGCAACCACGCGCAGGGCATGCCGTCATAGAGTCGGTAAGATCCATCATGGGGGAATGGCTAGAGAAGCAACATGGCAGCCTCTCGTATTGACTGGCGCAGATTATCACTGGGCACGGGTGCTTCGGGCGGTATCTGCGTCTGATCGATAAGGAGCCAACGTCCGAGTGCCATCATTGCGACGCGAGCGACGACACTGGGCTGCACACGCTTGCCGAGTGTCCGGCATGGGCCGTACCGAGGCGGGAGCTGGTGGCGGCCCTGGGAATGAGAGGACTCACCCTCGCAACCCTGCTCACGGCGATGGCCCGCTGTGCGGACGCGTGGGCGGCCAGCGTCTCCTTCTGCGAGCAAGTAATGGGCGTGAAGGAGATGGCGGAACGTGAGCGGCGGCGCGAGCGAGAGAGACTCGCAGATCGCGCCGCCCGCGTGCGCAGGCAACTCGGGCCTCGGAGAGCACAGACTGACCTCCGTCCCCCATGAGTGCAGGCCTGGGGGTGACGGGTGGAGCCGCAGAACAGAAGCAGACCACGGCGGCGCCGCGCTGAGAAGCGCGCCTTCCCATTCCAGGGGCGAGTCGGGGACACCGTTGTCCCCCTCTCTCGAGGAGGGCCAGACTGTAAGGGATGGCCCTGGGTCAGCCGGGGTGCGAGGGATATGTCGAAGACAACCTCACCTGCGGCCTAACACCACGACCCTCAGTCGGCGTGTGGTTTTAGTCGGTTCGAGTTCGACATAACCTCCCCTGCGGCTCTGGCGGGGGAGGTATACGTAGGGATTTCCGCACGAAAAAAAAACTATAGAACTATATTATATTGGTAGTAGGTACCTAATAATTCTTTTTGTTGGATTCAAGACAAATTAACCGTGCCAAATGGTTTTCTATATAAATAAGTAATTCCTACTTTTTATGCATCCTTGATATTTTCTTAACTTTTTTTCATTATTTACTTTTTAGACCGTAACTTTCGAGTAGTCGGGTATGATTATGATTACCTATAATGATAAGTAGTGTCGTTTGACAAATAGAGTAAACTAGCTTTTGCCCGCGGCTCCGCCCGCGTGGACCGGCGTGGATGTTATCGACGGTTATCGCGACAAAACATAGCCTATGTCCTTTCTCAAAGTCTAGTCTACGCCGTTACCAAATTTCATCAAAATTGGTTCCGTGGTTTAGGCGTAAAAACGTAACATACAGACAGACAGAGTTACTTTCGCATATATAATAACTAGCGTTTGCCCGTAGCTCCGCCCGCGTGGATGTCGTTTAGCGCGACCAAACATGTCCTTTCCTCACCCACCTATGTCCTTTCTAATGATCTAATCTACTCCTATACCAAATTTCATCAAAATCAGTTCAGTGGTTTAGGCGCGAAAGCGTAACATAGACAGACAGAGTTAGGTACCTATTACTATACTGGATTCGAAGAATAGCTGCCCTTACTGCGTCGTTTCCAAAATAGGTACACTCTGTATATTATATTTTTTACTCTAAAAAAACAACTGTAGGTAAACGATATTTGGGTATTTTATAGACTTTCTGAAACTTTCGAGTTGAAGTCAATATTCCGCAAAATCGCAGGGCGGCGGCGGTCCTGTCGTCTCTCATGGGATTTGTCCTTTAGAAACTGTAAATAAGGTTATTCCTTAAACTGTAAAAAAAACATACATCCAACCATCCATATACTGACGTCTGTAAATCCCCGAAAAGGTAAGCAGAGGTTAGCACACACGCTTCGCCAAATTATTCGGTCCCATGACGTAATAAGGGGCAAGCATATTGTCGTCTAACGAGCCCTTAACTCGGGTGTAAAGGGAACGCTCCGAAGCCGAAAACCCAAGCTTTACTAACACGATGGAGAGTAAAATATAATGCAATAATAATAATAATAATAAATAAAATAAAATAAAATAAAATAAAAAGCATTTATTTCGGACAACTAATAAATCCATATTTTGTTAGTAACAGTGTGACTTAAAAATATATTAGTAAAAATTGGTATTATGTCTGATTGTAATTAATTATATTATTATTGTGAAATGTCAAAATAGAGGAATAAAAGCAATGTCACACAGTAAAAATCTAATCTTAATTTCTATACCGTTAAATTCATGTTAAGGTCAATTTGTAATTTAATTAATAGAATAAATTTATATTCAAAAGATATGTCAACTTTATTTGAGAATTATAGTAAAAAATTGTTATTATAAATAATTGTACCAATTTAACTATGTCATTGCTCTCATCGTCCCTATTTAGACACTATTTTTGTGTCCGAGATACATTCACGGATCCACTTAACTATAATAGACGAGTCCCACCGGTCTGCTATAGTTTTCAGAATGGTGTTGGAGCTGCCCCGTAATCTGCAGAGCAATGAGACAGTCTTCTTTCTCATTATGGCTTGGAAACCATCTACGCAAGCCTGGGCAAACATGCCTGATGCGCTACAAATATAAAAAAAAATTTTTTTTTTTTTCAAATCGGTACTACTAGGGGTTCTCGTCTTCGGGAGCGTTCCCCTTACACCCAGTATGTTAAATACAATTATCACACATCGCCTTATGATGTAGACAAAAACAAACTTACGCCATAGTCTTCCTTCCACAGTTCCGTCATCTTCGCAAGTGCCTCCTCGTAATCTACTGGCAGGCACTCTACAATCAACTCGATCCCATGTTGTGACTCGAGCTTCTCTCTATCGAGCCTCTGAACACCTTCCCAGCTTGCATTTACATCCACTTTAACGTTCGCGAGCTTGTATGGCCCAAAACCCGTTATCAGAACACGCTTTCTTTGTTCTGGCCAACAGCACATGAACAGTGTATACGAAGAAGGCATGGTAGCAATTACTAAAAACAATAAACAAAACTTGATTAAAACTGCGTAAGTGCGTAGTACTCAAACGTTACATGCATAAAATATAAATATTTAGGTAGGTGCACTACTGATGGCTAGTGAACATAGACCCCATTACAGACCCCACTATGCTCTTGGGGATATTTTTTTTATAAAGGACACGTCAATTTGACTTCACGTCGCCTGATGTTAAGCTAAAGGCAAAGTTTCGGAAAGAGGGTCGCCATTTTTAACCCCCGACGCAAAAACGACGGGGTGTTATAAGTTTGAGGTGTCTGTGTGTGTGTGTGTGTGTGTTAGTGTGTGTGTGTGTGTGTGTGTGTGTGTGTGTGTGTGTGTGTGTGTGTGTGTGTGTGTGTGTGTGTGTGTCTGTCTGTGGCATCGTAGCACCCAAACGGATGAACCGATTTGGATTTAGTTTGTTTTGTTTGAAAGGTATATTAGTCGGGAGTGTTCTTAGCTATGTTTGAAAAAAATCGGTCCAAGATGGCCGCCGCCACAACATGTTGGAATACATATTTCTTTATAACTCCCTCAATATGGGTATCAAATGAAAGAGCTTGACTAGTAGATCAATTAAAAAAGTATAAAATAAAAATTAAATTACATTTTTTAAACATGTACCTACCATGTTAACAGTGGTGGCACTCATCAGATGCCTTTTCACGCCCCGCTTAAAGGATCCGGGACTGTAGGAAGAAGGAAATACGTGAGCTGTCAGGGAGTTGGCATAGGAATGAGTCACAGGCTAAGTTTAGTAGTAGGTATGTGTTCTGGTGCAGGTTTCCCTGTTAAATTAGGTTTGGGTTAGGTACAGAATGCTGGGTTAGAGGGTTAGATAGGTGAAAAACCAAAATGAGCCAAATAGGGAACAAGAGGAATAGATGGGCGGATCGGACTTTTGTATCGGAATGGTGTTAAAAAAGAGACATACATAACATATACTCGCGCCTGTAAATCATCGAAGGGGTAGGCAGAGGTGTGTTAACAGCCATATTTTGCCAACTATGATTTTCGGTCCCACGTAATAGGAGGCGAGCCAATAGCCGTCAAGTGGGCACCTAAGTAGTGATGGACTGTAGGTATGTTTACTGTCGGATGGAGAACAACCCTATCCCTTTGTCGCCTTCTACGACTCACACAGAAAGAGATGGGGCGGGCCCTATTCTATAAGGGGCAACACGCCAAAAAGTGAGAGAGAAAAAAATTCGGGATACAGGTTTGGTATCAATGGCCCAAAAGTTTTGTTCGCAGCTATACTGGTACCTTGTATATATATCCTTGTCCTCAGCCTTACTTACTTTTAGTTAGTTGTTAGACGTAGGTACTATTTTTTACAATAAAATTCCACACCAGTTCACTTCAATTCCACACAAGAAAACTTCTCAACAAAGATTTCAAATAGTCCCAACTTTTAATTAGAATCTTCGATTTCGCTACTTTTATTTTCCATCTATCGATTAACAAAAATTATTTACTTATTTCAATCAATAACACAAAAAAAATGAATAAAATCGCCACGTTCAATCACTCAGGCAAGAAACTCTAAACATCACAATGACTAGCAAGTTTAGAATCTAGAAATAAATTCATCTACTTAGATAATATATCTCAGTCACAGATAACTTAAACATTTTATTTTAACAAAAATAAACTTCACGCATTAATTTAACACATTATTACAACTGTGGCGATGACGCGACGCCGCCGCCACGCCAAAAATGTGTTTATTTTATATTAAGTTTGGGACCTTGATTCTAAAGACTACTACTACAAAGATACTAAAGATAAAACTAAAGGTCGAGTTCAATGCCAAGATGACCCAGGCATGTGCGTTTACAGCAAAGGTATCTCCTTTCCTTCCCCTTCCCACTCTTCAGAGCACACCACTGCCACTGCAGGATCACCTCACTATCCTCGGTATGGATGTTCGCTGCAAACTGAATAACAAAAACTATATCGAGAGTATCATCAAATCAGCCTCGCGTAAACTCGGAGTCCTGAACAGAGTGAGACGTTTTTTCACGCCGGAGCAGCGGTGTCTTCTATATAAGACCCAAATTCGTTCCTGCGTGGAATACTGCTCACATCTCTGGGATGGCTCCGCAAAGTACTTATTAGATGCTCTCGACAGGTTGCAGCGACGTGCGGTCCGCATTATTGGGGATCCTGAGGTCACGAACACCCTCGAGCCTTTGCAGATGCGTAGAGATGTTGCGTCTTTGGCAGTTTTCTACCGTCTCTACCATGGTGAATGTTCTGACGAGCTCTTCCAATTAGTCCCACCCTCCCCTTTCCTTCACAGGACGACACGTGCAGGGCTAAGATGTCATCCATTTACGGTGCAGAGTATACCTGCTAGAACCAAGCGTTTCAGTGATTCATTCCTATGCCGCACCACTAAGGCCTGGAATTCCCTGCCAGTTCACGTGTTTCCTTCTTCCTACAGTCCTGGGTCCTTTAAGCGGGGCGTGAAAAGGCATCTAATGAGGCCGTCAAGCTGAGTGCCACCACTGTTAACATGGTAAATGCTTACGATGGTGACCCTCTTTCCGAGACTTTGCCTTTAGCTTAACATCAGGCGAGGTGAAGTCAAATTGACGTGTCCTGTATAAAAAAAAAAAAAAAAAAAACTACACACATACCACACACAGCAACCGTATTAAATTTTAGACTATAAAAGTGATGTCGATAAAGTTGAAAATTAAATGACTGTTTGCAGAGTGAATGAAAAGTTGTAATGAAACTTTTTTATTTAATTTTACACATTTAAATAAAGTCTATAATTTAATGTCATTCTTTGCAGTGCAGCCTGCTGTGGTGCGACAGTGGTATATAGCTTTAGAAGAATCGAGACTATCGAGAGCCTGTATGTGTGTATGTGTGTCTACGATTTGAAACTTTGGAAGCATATAACATTCAGATAATAAGGTCAAAGTCAAAGTAATTTATTCTCAATCTTGAACAATACAATAATTGTTTCTTATTGACGTCAATAAAATCTATATCTATATATATAAAAGAAAGTCGTGTTAGTTACTCCACTTATAACTCAAGAACGGCTGTACAGATTTGGCTGAAAATTGGTGGGGATGTAGCTTAGAACCAGGAGACGGACATGGGATACTTTTCATCCCGTTCGACCGTTATTTTATCCCGGGTATAGTTCCTGCGTGTCGCGGTCACGGAATCAGTATTTCTGTTACCCTGGTACAGTCAGCATCAGAAAAATGTTGACGAATAGAGTACTCAAAATAATCTTAAAACCAAAATTTCAATATTATATTGATAATCAGAGTACTCAAAAAGTTGCAAGCATCCAGAGTGGTCAAACTATCTTAGCAATCGGTCTTCCAGAAACATGTAAGTAAACAGAGTGTTCATTTTCATATAAACAATCACGCTACTCAATGGTATCTAATCAAACAAAGTTTCAAAATAATGTAGACAATGTCATCTTAATCGCACTTTGCATCCCTTTTTTACTTATTGAGCCATCCTTTTCACATGATGGTGGGATGATGAGAGATAGCTGTATAAGTTAGAGAAGGATAGAAAATGTGTCAAATTAATGACAATTTCTTTTGTATTTTTTATAGTTGCCAGTGACTTAAGCCATAAACTTTCTACTTGCATTGGTGAAAAAGAGTATGAATACTTACGTCAAAAATAAAGGGTCCTGCAACGCAAAATACCCCTATGTAGGCTATGTACTCAAAAATCCACTTCTCGTATTCTCATAAACGCATTATGACTGCATCGACATGACATAGACGCAAAATGTCTACTTTTTAAAAATAGGTACAGTTAGATACGAAACTATTGTACAAAACATAATATAATAGAGTGCAAACTTCCACCGAAAATTAGTAAAAGTAGTTTTTTTAAATGAAATTCGGGAATATGATGATTATGGCATATAATTTTCGGGTAAACAATAGAAACTCCCAGACCAATGCAAATAGCCATATTCATGCATACAAATATTTGTACTGAGCGGGAATCGAACCCGCGCCTCCTGGGTGGCAGTCGCGTGCACTACCGCCACGCCACAGAGGCTGTTATGTTATAAATTATGTAACTTGCTACTACGGAACCCTTCATGGGCGAGTCCGACTTGCACTTGGCCGATTTTTAGTTTTTACTTGAATACGGTGAAGCCAAAGGAAGATTGTGAAAAAATCTGCACGTACAAATATTTCTTTCTTCTTTTATAAGTAGGTACCTACTCGTTGTATTTGGATTAAATAAATACGTAATATAAAATGTATCATATTAATGACGACATACGACATCGAATCATAAATTTATATCAAGAAAATGTTTCCGTTGGCGATATAGCTGATGAGCTTGGCATATGTGTGAGTATATTTCTATTGTGTTTCTTAAAAAAGGTGTTTATAGGTATACTTATTATTAATCAAAATAAATTACACTAAGTACTCATTATTAATACTTTTTTATTATCTTTTAGCGGCAGACTGTGAATTTATGGATCACCAGATGGCGTGAGACAGGTGTGTGTACACGCAATAAGCCAAAAGGGCGTCCACGCACCACCAACATCCCACAAGACCGGATGTTAGTCCATCAAGTCTTGCGATACCGATATATAAATACATCGGACCTGGCCACCAGAAACAATGTGTTGCAAAGCACAATCCGCCGCCGACTTAAAGAAGCCGGTCTTCGTCATCGTATACCGGCAAGAAAGCCTCATTTGACTAATAGGCATAAGTCGATGAGGCTACAATTTGCACTTACATACCTAAATTATGATTTTAGTGACGTGATTTTCATGGACGAAAAAGTTTTTTGCAACTCCATACACGGTCGACTTTCTCTATGGCGATATAATAACACCAGATATGATGAAGAAAATATTTTACCCAATAATAGAAGTGGCCGTATATCGCTTGGGTTTTGGGGATGGATGTCGGCAAGCGGGCCCGGGGAGTTGGTTGAAGTCGGTGGCCGCCTAAACTGTATTAAATACAAAGAAATACTTGAAGAAGTGTTATTGCCAACAGCGCGTACCGTTTACCCCACGGAACAGGAAATAACATTTGTTCAAGATGGGAGCTCTGTTCACAACGCTAGAATTGTCCAAGATTATTTAGCTCAGAATCTACCTTAATAAAATTGCCGCCAAAGAGTCCAGACTTAAATCCCATAGAAAACGTTTGGGGTAAAATGGTCCAATTGTGGGACCATGAAGAACCTCGCAGCACTGAAAATTTAAGGACACATGTCAACGCTATTTGGGACTCATTGAGGGGAACTACATTTTGTAGTAAAACAGTTGCGTCAATGAGACAACGCCTCCTTGCCGTGATAAATGCTGAAGGTGGTCATACTCGATTTTAATATACTTTTTTATTTTTTTACACTTCAATTTGACTTCACCTTGCCTGATGTTAAGCTAAAGGCAAAGTCTCGGAAAGAGGGTCACCATCGTAAACATTTACCATGTTAACAGTGCTGGCACTCAGCTTGACGGCCTCATTAGACGCCTCCTCGAGCCCCGCTTAAAGGACCCGGGACTGTAGGAAGAAGGAAACACGTGAGCTGGCAGGGAGTTCCAGGTCTTAGTGGTGCGGCATAGGAATGAGTCACTGAAACGCTTGGTTCTAGTAGGTATACTCTGCACCGTATATGGATGGCATCTTAGCTCTGCACGTGTCGTCCTGTGAAGGAAAGGAGAGGGTGGAACTAATTGGAATAGCCCGTCAGAACATTCACCATGGTAGAGACGGTATAATACTGCCAAAGATGCAACATCTCTACGCATCTGCAATGGCTCGAGGATGTTCGTGACTCAGGATTCCCAATAATGCGACCACACGTCGCTGCAACCTGTTGAGAGCATCTAGTTAGTACTTTGCGGAGCCATCCCAGATATGTGAGCAGTATTCCACGCAGGAACGAATTTGGGTCTTGTATAGAAGACACCGCCGCTGCTCCGGCGTGAAAATGATTGTTGTTAATTTAATTTAGTTGTTAATTAAATACTTATATAAAATTTTTGAGGTCAGTCGTCATCTTTTATGTTATGAGTAAATGATTCTTTCTTTTTCTTTCTCTCTTGAATAGTTATTAAAGTTAAACCTATTTTATTTTTACTTTTTACCCGTATAGAGACCTTATGGCTAAAAGGGATTAAATGAAAGTGGTCACAAATAAAGGTATTTATCTCTAAGTGCATGAAATATAAATAGATACTACATAGTGAATTTTTGGCGCTATATCAAATGGATTTTGTCACTTTTTTAATTAAATAAAGTACAAAATACATAAAATAGACCGACACAAACAGGCGGAGGTACCCATTTGCAACTTATAAATCCAATGACAATTAATGGCTTCCGCCTGCTATCAAACTTATTTCGGTCTTTTCAGGAGCAGTCGGGTTTTTTATTTTTAATAATTATTCAATCGACAGAAAATTTTAGAAATACGAAACCCTATTCCATACTACTCGTATGATCTATATTAATAGCTGTGCCTGCGACTTAGTCCGTGTGGACTTATATCTAGATAAGTAGGTTTCAAGTAATTTATCCATCATACGAGTATTTATTTCTTACGTATTCATACTCTTTTTTCACCAGTGCAAGTAGATAGTTTATGGCTTAAGTCACTGGCAACTATAAAAAATACAAAAGAAATTGTCATTAATTTGACACACTTTCTATCCTTCTCTAACTTATACAGCTATCTCTCATCATCCCACCATCATGTGAAAAGGATGGCTCAATAAGTAAAAAAGGGATGCAAAGTGCGATTAAGATGACATTGTCTACATTATTTTGAAACTTTGTTTGATTAGATACCATTGAGTAGCGTGATTGTGTATATGAAAATGAACACTCTGTTTACTTACATGTTTCTGGAAGACCGATTGCTAAGATAGTTTGACCACTCTGGATGCTTGCAACTTTTTGAGTACTCTGATTATCAATATAATATTGAAATTTTGGTTTTAAGATTATTTTGAGTACTCTATTCGTCAACATTTTTCTGATGCTGACTGTACAATTTGCATGATGTACCAGGCGTACAGAAATTTTAAGGAACTTTAAATGGGTCGCGGGAATAGGAGCAGTGTATCCTATACCTTTCTATTCCGAACTTAACGCGGACGAAGTCGCGGGCAAAAGCTAGTTTAACATAAATAAACTCTATTCTTCAATAATTTAACTTGCTATGTTATAGTTAAGGGGCGTCCATTAATTATATACCTACTGTACCTACCTGAGACTGTACGGTTCCTGTTAGGTACTGGAGATCACAAAATCTCAACCCAGGGGGCACGATAATCTTCCCAGGGTGAAACGATAACACCCAGGTGTTGCAATTTACGGACGGTTTTTGACGTCAATTTGACTTCACCTCGCCTGAAATTAAGCCAAAGACAAAGTCTCGGAAAGAGGGTCACCATCGTAAACATTTACCATGTTAACAGTGGTGGCACTCAGCTTGACGGCCTCATTAGATGCCTTTTCACGCCCCGCTTAAAGGACCTGGGACTGTAGGAAGAAGGAAACACGTGAGCTGGCAGGGTCTTAATGGTGCGGTCACTATGCGGATGACAGGAACAGAACAGCGCTACACACAAACACCGTGAAGTGACATCAAGGAAAAGGCGGCCTCGCTAAATTTCATAATGGCTTATTCCACTTTTCCCCGTTGATAATACCTGTTGATGGGGATTGTTGAACTTTTTGTTCACTATTCCCTGTTGAAGCAACATTTTTGAATAATGGGGATTAGTGAACTAATAAGTTCACTAATTCCCATCATGATAAATTCTATTAGAACTAAAAAGTACAATAATCGTCATTAAAAAAATAAAAAAATAGATGATTCATTTACACTATTTATAGTATTTTATTTTTAACGTACCTAATGGGGATTATTGAACTTTTTAATTCTAATAGAATTTAAATTATCATGATAGTGATTAGTGAACTTTTTATCTCACTAATCTCAATTATTCAAAAATCTTGCGTCCACGGGGAAAAGTGGGAAAAGGGGATAACAAAAAGTTCAATAATCCCTATTAACGGGGATTGTCAACGGGGAAAAGTGGAATAAGCCCCCTTGACTCACGTTCAGTTTACGTCTTGCGCCGCCACTGAATGCGGTCAGCGTCAGCACACCGTAGGAGTTAGGACGAACACGAAAGGGGATATTTTATGGTAGACATTGTTAGAAAAAATTGTCATTAATTCATACTATTATTGAATTTATATGTAGGTATAATGGGTTTACTTAACATCGAATAAATAAAAAGACATATTCCGGGCATCTTCTGTATTTTAATCATATTATTTAAAAAAATATTTTTCCATTCGTGTTTTTAATCTTCTTGGTGTTGATGTGCTTAATTATCACAATGTTTTAAAGTAATCTCCAGGAGTCGCTCCAGGCCCTGAGCGATCTGTTCGTAGGAGTACCCTTCATGTGGTACGTGGACAAATAATACCCTTTTTGTTTCTGAATGATACAATGATGTGTAGTACACATACTCGCACAAAAACCTGAAACAGAAGAAATAAAATTCTTTGTTTGGTTAGATAATTCTATAATGTACACTAACAGATTTACAGTGAGACGAGTGCATAGTATGCATACAGTAATGTGTTGTACATTGGGTGGCCTTATCACTGGAAGCGATTTCTTCCAGACAACCTTGAGTTGGGCAGTTAGATAAAAATAGAAGATAGGTTAGGTAGGTATATTTTTAGTTAGTATATTGTAGTTAACAGGTGCATGTAACCGCTGTTTTGTAAACACAATATTTATTGATATTGTTCATGATTTAAAAATTAAAAAGTACCGATGGTGACTAGTACCTGTCTGATGGTGAAATTCGTATGACGTAACTTATAGATGGCCCCTAACCTAATAATTGATCTGCGGTGTTGGCAAAAAGGCTAAAGAAAACCGGCCAAGTGCGAGTCAGACTCGCCCATGAAGGGTTCCGTAGCAGCAAGTAACATAATATAAAAGTTCTTGTATTATTTTTGAGTTAATTGAATGGAAGGCGAAAATTGCTGTGTATGACGACTTAAAAAAAACTACTCACTAGATCTCGTTCAAACTAATTTTCATTGGAAGTTTGCATGGCAATGTACATCATATATATTTTTTTAGATTTATCATTCTCTTACTTTAGAAGTTAGAAGGGGGAGGGGGGGGGGGGACACATTTTTCTTTGGAAGTGAAAAAACCTCGTGAGTAAAAACCTCGATAGCATTTTTGAAGACCTATCTATATATATATACCCTACACGTAGGGATTGGATGAAAAAAAAATTTTTGACTTTCGGTTCTAACTATGGGTACCCCAAAAATTTTTTGCTTTTTTTTTTCTATTTTTGTGTGAAATTCTTAATGCGGTTCACAGAATACATCTACCTACCAAGTTTCAACAGAATAGGCCTTATAGTTTCGGAGAAAAGTGGCTGTGAGCCTGTGACATACGGACGGACAAACAGACGGACAGACAGACATGACGAATCTATAAGGGTTCCGTTTTTTGCCATTTGGCAACGGAACCCTAAAAAGGAGAGCTTTTGACATATAGGTATGTGGTATGTGTCAGTGTGTACCGAATGTATCTGTGGCTGGCGTGAATACGTTGCCATGTCTCAAAATGGAATTTGGGTAAAATCTGGGTGTTTATATTTTACTTGTTTTATACCATAGTTTAAATGACAATAACAAAAAGCCGAATTCTTAATTTGCATAATAATAGACTTGTCAAATCGTACACCAACGAGTTGTCAACTTGTTCTACCTATATACTACTGTAAATCTATTGGCGTTCAATAAAGAATTACCTATCAAAATTCCTGCCTTAACTCTTTTTGAGCACCGAAAGACATGTTAGTGTTGTGCGTAGTAAGTACCTGCGCTTACGAGAGCGCGTATGGCGAATGACGAAGTTCGCCGACAAATCCGCGGTCGCACACACACGTACGGCTCGGCTCGGGTGCGGCTCGCGGCTCGCGTCTCCGGGCAGCGAGCCTCGAGCCGCACCGCGAGCCTCGAGCCGCACCGAGGATCACCACATACACACGGAGATTTGTCAATGTACCATTTTGCAGATGAGGTTGGCTTGAGCCCCGGAATCCTCAAAATTCAAAATTCAAAATTTCTTGTTCAACCCAGTTGACTAAACTGTAATTACTCACTTCCCAGCATCATCAGACACTTTAGCAAAGAGTTGTTCCGGTGGTTCAGCGTTGTACTGCTCCAAAATAGCATCGACATCAAAAGCTGTGTTGAAGATAGTCTCTTTGTCTCCTAGGGGATGTTCGAAGTCTACTGGACAGCACCCTTTGCAGTCTTCAATGAGATAAGCCTCTTTGCAAGCCTGCTTCTCAATTCTGAGCTCCGATGTATTTTTTAATAGTCCAACATGGATCACTAACTGAAAAAAACTCACAAGAAATAGAAAGCAGCAAGAAATAAAATACAAAGAATTATTAATGACTAGCTTTTGCCCGCGGCTCCGCCCGCGTGGATGTCGGTTATTGCGACCAAACATAGCCTATGTCCTTCCTCATAGTCTAATCTACCCGTATACTTACCAAATTTCATCAAAATAGGTTCAGTGGTTTAGGCGTGAAAACGTAACATACAGACAGAGACAGACAGAGTTACTTTCGCATTTATAATATTAGTATAGATTTGTGTTTTAGATAGATAATTCTGTATTGTACACCAACAGATTTACAATAGGTCATGTAAATAATGCGCATCTATACAGTATAATGTACAATGGGCGGCCTTATCGCTGGAAGGGATTTCTTCCAGGCAATCTTGGAATGGACAGTAACATTATAAAAATAGAAGTTATGGTTTAGTTATGGGATAAACTAGAATATACAAGGTGCATTAACAACAAAAGAAAGAGAGAAGACAAAGACGAGAGGACAGAATAAGATTAAGTTTTTATTCCTTGGTATTAATTAGAATAGAAAGAGAGTGAGTGAGAATACTTTTTTGTAGTGTGGATATATCCGTGAAAACCCCCATTATGTCGGACTCGAACTGGCTGTAACCGCACGCCGACTTTGGGTCCTCAGCTGCCGGAGGTGTGATAGCCAGAAACATCTCTCGCACCCCGGCTGACCCAGGGTCATCACTGGTTTCAAGATGCATGTGTAGGAATCACAGTGTTCCTATCTAGCCCCAGGCGGGACGTGTTTGCGCCGCATTCTCAGTGTGAGTAAGAATATTAAGACTACCGACTGCATCTATTCCCGTAAACAAAGTATTACTTTTAAGTAGACAAAAATTAACTCACGCCATAATCTTTGCTTTCCCACAGTTCTGCCATCTTCGCATGTACCTCATCGTAATCTACTGGCAGGTACTGTACAATCAGCTCGATCCCATATTGTGACTCAAGCTTCTCTTTATCGAGCCTCTGCACACTCTCCCAGCTTGCATTTACATCCACCTTATCGATCACGAGGTCGTATGGGCCAAAACCAGTTATCAGAACACGCATTTTTCGAGCACAACAGTCCGTCTGTCTTCAAATTTAATTACAATCTGTCTGAAATATAAACCTAATGTTAATATATAGACCTTATACCTAGGCATATAGTCATAACGTTATTCATATTCCAATTTATCTTTTTATGTGTTTAATTACTCATATACCTACCTACTTACTTATGATTTGGAGTTTTGGTTGTTATTTTCCTTTAGAGAAATCGTTCATCGACTTTTCTGTGGCATGGCGATAGTGGCCGCTGCACATAAGGCGCTGGTTCTATTGCAGATATTTTATTGCATATGGGTGTTTGCATTGGTCTGGTCGTACCACGGGGCTCGGAGAGCACGTTAAGCCGTCGCTCCCGATTGCCATATGAACATCTATGGCAGTCTTTCCGGGTACCTGCAGTTAGACTGGAAAAAACGGGACCCCAGACTCCGCGTTAAAAAATTTAATGTGTATGAGGCCCTACCAAGCTACTTTCAGCTATCCAAGCCAACCTCAGCGGATAACCTGCTGATTGACTGACTCCGGCTTTCTGCTAAGTAGGCAATCTGTCGAATACATAGGGAAAAAGAATCTTCTCGGGCGGGACTCGAACCCGCAGTCTTTCCCTTTCAGGGGGAATGCCTGACCAATTCGGCTACCGAGACACGCCCGATATGATTCAAATTTCCCATCTTATACGTCTTTAAGGCGACGTGGCGTCATCTACCGATTTTCTTACGAACTATCGGAATCAATGAATGATGTTACAATCATTTTTAAACATTGATTATTGATAACTGCGCCCAAACAATTGAAGGAATTTTTACAGCATTAAGTATGCTAACTATACAAATCGAATACATAGGGAAAAAGAATCTTCTCGGGCGGGACTCGAACCCGCAGTCTTTCCCTTACAGGGGGAATGCCTGACCAATTCGGCTACCGAGACACGCCCGATATGATTCAAATTTCCCATCTTATACGTCTTTAAGGCGACGTGGCGTCATCTACCGATTTTCTTACGAACTATCGGAATCAATGAATGATGTTACAATCATTTTTAAACATTGATTATTGATAACTGCGCCCAAACAATTGAAGGAATTTTTACAGCATTAAGTATGCTAACTATACAAATCGAATACATAGGGAAAAAGAATCTTCTCGGGCGGGACTCGAACCCGCAGTCTTTCCCTTACAGGGGGAATGCCTGACCAATTCGGCTACCGAGACACGCCCGATATGATTCAAATTTCCCATCTTATACGTCTTTAAGGCGACGTGGCGTCATCTACCGATTTTCTTACGAACTATCGGAATCAATGAATTCCTTCAATAGGCAATCTGTGTTCTGGCGCGTGGCGCAGATTTGGGGTTTGGGTTACTAAAAGCTAGGACCGGATAGCCAGTCTAAAAGATAAAAAGAATTCAATTAGTAAAGAGAGGAATAAGTAGGGGAGCTGATATCAGACTGTTCAGGGTGAATGTAACTTGGACAGGCGCTCGGATAAAAAATCTAAGTATACAGGTACCAAGTGCCCAACAATTGCGAATTGAATTCGCAACTCTACCTTGTGAATCCTTATGTAATGCCTTCCCCCCCTACACCGGTCAGTAAGGCGTACTATTTTACAATTCTATACCACTTCGAATTCCCAACTTTCCATCCATCGATGAGAAACTTTTTTTACAGTATAATTGCATCGCAATATTTCT
This sequence comes from Eilema sororculum, assembly GCA_914829495.1. Lineage (NCBI taxonomy): Eukaryota > Metazoa > Arthropoda > Insecta > Lepidoptera > Erebidae > Eilema > Eilema sororculum. The sequence continues at coordinate 22,523,258 of OU618549.1, forward strand.
TGTACAGTGGGTTGGGACCCACTGTACACTACTCCAATACAGCATATTCCAGTTGAGACCTTAGAGAGAATTACTTATTTTATGGAGTCTACTACCACAAATTACAAAATTGTTTTTGTGTCTTGTATTTATATTGTGTCTGTCACTAACTCTTGGAAATTTTGAAATATTTTTTCCTTACATACATTAGGTTTTCAAAAATGTATGTTGACAGTTACCTACAGTTAGCTTTTTTATCTCTTTAACCTTTTCTTGGAGGGAGACTTTTGGGCCCAAATTATAAATAGCTCGAATAGCCCGTTTTTGTATGATAAATATTGTGTTAAAATCTGCGAAAGTTCTCCAAAGGACAATTTCGTAGCTCAAAATACTATTCTAGCCGTACCCACGCGCCACGTCTGTTAAAGTCCTAATATTTTTTACAGCTTAGGAAGCTGAACTTAATCTACTGGCTATTTTTTCAATATGTGATTCCTACTACAATACTATTAAGGCAAAGATTTATTTATATTAAACCAATGGACTACTCTTGTGATTCACCATTCACTTCGTCATAATTATCTTGTCGTCTTTTAATTTTAAATATTAACGAAGTATCGTCACCAAACAGAACAATACTATTTTTGGACCTTACGTAGTAGGGAAGGTCATTAATGTAAATAAGGAAAAAAATGGTCCAAGTATCGAACCCTGTGGAACGCCCATCGACATCTCAACATCGATCGACCCTCTGAACGCTATTGTTCAAATAGAAAGTCAGAAGCCCGAGACTACTCGAGAGCCTTGTTCCTTATTCCGTAATGTTCTAATTTTCTTATTAATGTGCCATGCTGAACGCAATCGAAAGCCTGGTATAGATCAGAAAAGACACCTTAAACATCATGCTTATCTTCCCAGGCTTCATAAATACAATTTAACAATTTTACACCAGCAGCAGTAGTCGAACGTCCCTTAGTAAACCCAAACGGTTTATCATGAAACAATTTGTTTTCACCAAAATGGGTCAGCAACTGTCCTAGAAATAGTTTCTCAAATACTTTACTCAAGGTCGGCAACACGGAAACGGGTTGTGGCGCTGGTGCTGCTAAGTACGAGTGTATCATCCAGATAAAATTACATTTGCAAGCTGCTATTTGGTTTGCCATTTTTTATTATTTAGGGGGCGACCATTAATAACGTGAGGTGAATCGGGAGAGCTAGGTACTCAAACCTAATCTTACCATAATACGGTAGCGTATGAGGAAGACAGGTTGCGGAGAGTACCTAACTTTTAACTGAACTTTTTTCGGACAACAAATACTATAAAATGTGAAAAAAATCAGGTTAACATTCAAAGTAAAACAAAGCTAACGCTAAGCTCACGTCGCACGTACGGCAAAGGTATATAAATGCATCTTTTTCGTTATAATAATGTCAGATGTTCCTAAAGTTTCATTAATCAAAGTACAGTCAACGACATAAGTTGATTAACACTAAAATATTTTACAAATCTTTTTATAATGGAATGTATCTGTCTATAGTAAATGTAGTGTTATGATTCCCAGAAAACAAACTTAATTTACATATTCAATGTTTTTTTTTTCACAATTTTATGTAAGGTTTAGGGGCCACAGTGTTCAATAAATTAGAATGTGTTAAGCTACTTTTGTAGTTGACTGTACATTAAAAAATGTTTATGAGTGATTAAGAACCTGCGTGTAGTCAGTGCGAATACGTTGTCTTAGTTTATTTTTTATTCTTGAGGTGTTATAGTGTAGTAAGTACTTTATTTAACCCTATTATTACCTCATAAAACATTGATTTTGTACCTACATAAATTCTTAGTGATGTTTGTATAGTGAAATACCTACTCAATTTTTTTGGTACCTAATGCAATTATGTGTTACATTCTAAAAAAGTTCCATCGAGTCTCCAGTCTAATTATGTACATAATCTATAGGCCATAAACTTTATTCCACTTATATTTTTGACGAGATTCATTTGTTGAGAGTCAATATGTATGGAATAGGCTAGGTACATTTTACCTCTGGAATAGGTTCCTGTGGGTTGCCGCCGTTGCCGGGCTATATTGCATAAACTACAAAACTAGTTTTATTGGCACATAACGGCACATCTTTAAGTAGGTAAATGTCGTTTTTGTTTCAGGTAGTCGAAACGAATCTAAATGAGGATGGGTAGGATGATGAAGAAGAGGACGAAGATAAGTCGTGTTTTTTATTTATTGTGTCCCTTTTAAGTATGTACCTATATGATTTATTTTTCTTTATTTTTGAAGTCGATAAAAATATATCTTCCTGGCTTCTTGCTACGCATGTAGCCACAAACAAGCGTTATCTTATTTTATATGACATTGCGCTGATGGACGCAGACAAGAACAGATTGGTGCGACGTGACGAAAGTGTGGAAGGAGGCGCTTGAGAACGGCGGTCTGAAGCTAAATGTGGCGAAGACAGAGTACTTGGCGTTAAGCTCAACAGATCCCACATCCGTTCGCATAGGCGATGACTTGGTCGAGCGCACGGATTAGGTTAAGTACCTGGGATCTGTACTTCACGATTCTGGTGACATCGACTACGACGTCAAGGCACGTATTGCCGCCACGTGGGCTGAGTGGCGGGAAATGACTGCCGTCACTTGCGATACTAAAATGCCAGTTAGGTTGAAGGGGCAGGTCTATAAAACGATCATTAGACCTGTCCTCTTACACGGCTGTGAGGCGTGGCCGCTGTTGAAGCAACACAAGCAGATGCTGCGTGTCACGGAGATGAAAATGCTGCGGTGGATGTGTGGAGTCACGCGTAAAGATCGCGTGAGGAACTCTCGTATCCGCGGCAGCCTTCATGTCCGTGACATCGCAGATAAAATGCAAGAGAGCCGCCTCCGCTGGTGCGGCCACATCTTGCGGAAACCACCCAGCTACGTGGGTAACAAATGCCTGGCAATGACGCCCCCACCCGCTCCAGGTAGAAGGGGTAGGCCCAAGAAATGCTGGCTTGGCGTTGTGAAGGGTGACATGCGTGAAAACGGTCTCACTACCTTGGACGCCCAAGATCGTGCGAAGTGGAGGAGGAAGAGCCGGAAGGCGGACCCTGAGCTCCGAGAGCACCGTGGCCTCGGATGCAATCAGGACTACCTAACGTCTTTATGTGGATGATGATGATTAGGTAGTTAAAATGATTGTTGATGACGATGAATGAGATGATTGCTGCCTCAGTAAAGTTTTGGGGACTTTACTAAAAGCTCTCTGGGAAGATTTGGATTGAACACGTAGAGTGTTAATTCACTGTAATATGCCACTTTCCTACACTCGTGTGCATTATTCAAGACGTTATGGCTAAAAATCCACAATTTTTATACATAAAAACTCGAATTCACACCAATTTCGGAAAATAATAATACCGCGATCGCATCGTTCTCTTCGCTTTCCCGCCTAAACTTCTTTCTATCAACTATGCTTAAGGCTACTCAATGTTGACAACATCACGAAATTGTAGTCATCTGACTTATGTCAAACCTTATCAATAACGTCAAAAAAGGTAAACAAACTTGAAAAGAAGTAGCTCCAGTGTGCAGTGCATTCGTTAATTATTAATATTCAAACAATGTGCAACGACTTTGATTCTATGTTCAAACCAATCGTTCTTGTGACGGGTTTCGGCCCATATGTGGGTCACCCAGTTAACGCCAGCTGGGAAGCTGTGAAGATCATGAATAAGGAAGAAATTGAGACGAAACATAATGTGGAACTGGTTTTAATTGAAATCCCAGTCACTTATGAAAATGTGGATGAATTTGTGCCTGCCTTATGGGAAACACACACCCCTAAAGTAAGTTGAAACTTTTCTAAACTAAGTCGGAAGATATCACTTTGCACCATCACTTAATTAAATAAAATATTTAAATAAATATTCCACAACATTCCACACAATGCTATCTAGAATCTAGACCCATGGTTAAGCATAACTTAACGAGCTTGTGTTATGGAATTTTTTAAATGTAAATCCCTGTTCAGTGTAAATATTAGTATGCATGAATGTGGGTACTCGCATTGGCCTGGATGTTTTTATGTAAAATATGCAAGTATTTACAAAAAAAGTATCTAAGTATGTTTATCCGCATTTTAGATTCTTAACACAAGCTAGTCAAGCTTACCATGGGTCTAGATAGCGTTGTGTAGAATGTTGTGGAATATTTATTTTCAATCTACTTTAATCTAACCTAATGTAATTTCCATAGCTTGTAACAGTGTAAACAAATTTTGGTAAATCATAATAAATAATCTTCCTCAGCTAATGATACATGTGGGAGTATCTGGCCAAGCTACCTGCTTCGACCTAGAGTCATGGGCTCATAGGAAGGGGTACAAGAAACAGGACTATTTTGACCGGTGTCCTGTGGACAATGTCTGCACCGCTGAAGGAGCCATGCGGCTCCAGAGCAAGCTGGACATTGAGAGGATCAGCAAAGAGTTCAACGAGGGATGTGTATTTGATGCGAGGATAAAGACACAGGTCTCCAAAGATGCTGGCAGGTACTGTACAGTTTTTGCAGAACAGTTAGTTCCTATAACCCAATTCTTGCTGGCTTGTTCTACAGTGAGACCATGGTAGAATTTCATACAAAATTGCTACAAGAGGGAAAGGTATTTTCCCACCAGCTTACCTTTTCAAAATTTTAACCCTTCACCACTGCTTTTCATGTGTGTTCTGTACCTAGCTAGTTTTTGCCCACGGCTCCGACCTTTATTTTCTCCTCACAAAAAACAAAATAATACAGGCACAAGAAACAAAATAGATACAAGATATAAGTAAAATTAATACTCCTGATACATTTATCCCTTGTGAGGAGCTGGTGTCCGAATTAGGTTAAGAAAACCAGGTCAACATAGCCTATGTGTTAAGTTAAGTCAGCTACCTCCATACTTTAGCCGTTTACATGAAAGAGTAACATTTATAAGATTAGTAGGATTTATATATATTGATAGGTACAGGTACCTAGTAAATCATTCCTCAGGATATTTACCATGTTTCTTATAATTTTCGAGGATCCGATATTTCGGCGCTGTCTCAAGCGCCATGATCATGAATGTAACATCCGTGCAAGTGTTTTACTATCAATGTAAAGGTTTTAGATACATGAAACTGATATGCCTCAGCAAATATTTTGCCCAAAATAATAATAAGTACTCTACCCAATGCTGGGAGAGCAGAATTTTTTTATTTGTATGAATGTATGTGTTTTTTTAAGTACCTTGTTTAGAATAATGTGTTTAGAAAATTTATAACTATTATAGAATATTCTATATCTACACCCAAAGTAATATTAAATAACCATGCGAATAACTAAGGTACTCCAAACATCATAAAATCATAAGTTTATGTTTCTATTCATTAAATTAAATTGAATCATTTCCTATTGTTATGTCAATGTAATGTACCCACATAATGTTTGCAACATGAATGATTTGCAAAAGTAAATAAATACTGGCAGATATCTGAATATCGCAGTAAATAACATCTATCTAACAGTGAGATAAATAATGTTGTTTATATTATAGATAAGAGAGATAAACTTGAAATTGATAGCACTTCAAACTTAGGTACATTGTCACCTGACGCTACATGGCCAGTCATAATGTCATACATTTCGCCGTCCCCGGAGAATAAAATGGTGTTAGGCAAATTTGACTATAACGATGCAAATGTAGAAAAAAATACGTTTGAGAAAACCTAACTATCACGCATCTATTCCCAGTGATTCTGGAGTAATCGTTAAAAACATGTTTTTTATTTTTCCTGAAAAGTTGTGTTTTTGCAGTTATCATTTTATTCTCCGGGGACGGCGATATTATATTCCACCCCATCTCTTCCTGTGGTTGTCGTAAATTGCCGTGTTGGTATCGGTGTCCCTGCTCACAGCAATGGTCCGCTGCGCGGACGCGTGGGCGGCCGGCGTCTCCTTCAGCGAGCAGGTAATGGTCGTGAAGGAGACGGCGGAGCGGGAGAGGCGGCGCGAGCGAGAAAGACTCGCGGAGGAGGGCCAGACCGTAAGGGATGGCCCTGGGTCAGCCGGGGTGCGAGGGATATGTTTTTGACAACCTCACCTCCGGCCTAGCACCAAGACCCACAGTCAGCGTGCGGTTTTAGTCGGTTCGAGTCCGACATAACCTTCCCTTCCGGCTCCGGCGGGGGAGGTATCCGAGGGGAAAAAAGGGTGGTTCTATTCTACAACACCGATATCTTTTTTTTATTTTCGTGCGGAAATCCCCTCAGATACCCCCCCTGCCGGAGCCGGAAGGTGCTAGGTCGGAGGTGAGGTTGTCTTCGACATATCCCTCGCACCCCGGCTGACCTAAGGCAATCCCTTACGGTCTGGCCCTCCTCGGGAGGGGGGACAACGCTATCGCCGACTCGCCCCCGGAATGGGGAGGCGCGCTTTGCTTCTGCTGGGGTGACAGGCGGCTCCACCCGTCGTCCCCAGGCCCGTGCACATGATGGACGGAGGTCAGTCTGTGAATAGAACCACTCGATCTCTTTCTGTGGTTGTCGTAAAAGGTGACTAAGGGATATTTTTTTTGTCGTGCGATAAATCCCCACGGATACCACCCCCATGGAGCCGGTGGAGGCGGTTATGTCGGACTCGAACCGACTAAAACGCACGCCGTCTTGGGTCCTTGGTTGCCGGAGGTGAGATTGCCAAAAGCATATCTCTCGCACCCTGGCAGACCCAGGACCATCTCTTTCAAGATGGCCCCCTTCGGGTTGTGGGGACCACAGGGTCCCATCTAGCCCCGGTTATGGGGAGGCGCACTCTGCGCCGCCGCCGCGGCCTACTTCTGCTAGGGTGACAGGCGGCTCCACCGGTCACCCCCAGGCCAGCGCTCATGGAGGACGGAGGTCATTCTGCGACCTCCGACGTCCGGTTCGCCTTCGCTCTGCGCGGGCTTCCCGAGCCCGGAAGGTGACTAAGGGATAGGGCTGTTCTCCATCCGACAGTAAACATACAGCCCAAGACAAAGTACCCGCTGGACGGTAATAGGCTCGCCTCCTATAACGTGGGACCGAAGATCATAGTTAGCGAAACTAGGGTGTTAATACACCCTAGCCTACCCCGGTGGGGATTTACAAGCGTGAGTATATGTATGGATGTATTATATTCGCAAGGCAGGTACCAGGCGGAAGCCGACTTCGTCTGTGACCAGATATACCTGCTAATTAAGCGGACGACGCTTTCCTCTCGGCCTAGGGGTGACCAGGACGGCCCCTTCCGAGGGTAAGATGGGAACACCGTGGTTCCCACACCCGATGGGGATATCTCGATGTGTCCCGGAGTCAGCCGACGTGCGAGAGTAATGTCTTAACTAATGGGCAACCTTATGCCCCGGCACTTGAGACTTTGCGACCACAGACGGCGTGCGGTTTTAATAGGTCTGAGTTCGACATAAACTACCCGCTGACGCGACGGCCAGCGTGCATCCGTGGAGAACTAATAGTAGTCGTTCCGTAAAAGCTGCCGTTAAGACATACACGAGCCTATCTTTTTGTTTTTTTTTTAAAGGACACGTCTTCATTTGACTTCTCCTCGCCTGATGGTAAGCTAAAGGCAAAGTCTCGGAAAGAGGGTCATCATCGTAAACATGTTAACAGTGGTGGCACTCAGCTTGACGGTCTCATCAGATGCCTTTGCCAGAAGGAAACACGTGAGTTGGCAGGGAGTTCCAGGTCTTAATGGTGCGGCATAGGAATGTTTGCATTATTCTAGCCTAGTTTATTTATTTATCCAGGACGAAATCCAGGCAACAAATGCGACCGGTATTATCGCAAACATAATGATGATTATTTAATTCTTAATTTTCAGGTACCTTTGTGAATACATCTACTACACATCGTTGAGCATAGACAACACGCGTACACTCTTCGTCCACGTGCCCGTCAAAGAGATTTACTCCTCGGAAGAAACCGCTCGAGGACTGGAGCATATCCTCTCGCTCTGTCTCAACCAGATTGATGAGAGGGACAACGTATCAAAAGTCGCTGATAAATTAAATAACGCTGAGCTATCAGACGATAGTTAAAAATAATCATTATAACTCAGGCCTAAAGAATAACAGAAACGGAACATGTAGAACAATTTGTGAAGGCGCATGTAATACTAAAGTTTATACTGGAGATTGATGGCACTTGGTGGAATCTACTACACATATTGAATAATACACTTGTACATACTCTGTCTGTCTTATTATGCACAGTTCCATTTGACATCATTAATTTAACAACAATTTTAATTCAATGTACCTAATCTAATTATGATTTTGACATTTCAATAGAATTTTGTCATCTAATCATTTGCATTCGACATCATACAAGATTATTATCTTCATTTGACATTTATAATTATTTCTTGACATTATAATTCAAATGCAATTTTATATACATAATAAATAATCATTTAAAAATTGGTAGGCCAAACTTATAATTATTTTCCACATTTTGGGTAAAAATTGTTTACTGGTACACCGAATTTTAAAACTACCCACACATGAAAAATGCAAATATTGTAGTGTTTGGGAATTGCAATCTTAGGTACCTATAACTATCAATGTAAACCTTTGAAAGTGCCGTAAACTTTAATTAAATGGTAGTACTACTTTATTATTACTTTATACGGCTTCACTTATAGGTTCTATCTATGTATTCTTTTAGTCTAAGCATTATAAGTATTAATAGCAATTGCCGCAGCTCCGCCCGCGTGGATGTCGTGTATTAAGTTATTAACCAACGAGAACAATAGAACAAAAAATGACTCGTTTTTCAGCATCTTAACTTTAGAACAAATTTTCCCAGTGGGTAAAGTGTTGACAATAGGGTATTGACCAACGGGAATGACACATATAACTTATATATAAGTAATAAATTATATCACGCATTTATGACTTGCTGCTCTAGTGAGTGGTCAATGTTGTTAAGTCTGAAGTCAATTTTTTCCCAGTTGTCAGACCTAGCATAGCCTAGTCCGTCAGTTAAAAAAATATTTATTCCATAAGGCTTTGTTGTAATCAATTAATTTACTTGTAATAAATGTACAGTTAAAGTTCTTACGTTTTATTTATTTAAAGTAAGAGAAAACTCAAACTTCTCATGTTATGTAGCCCAGTCGCTTAGTTTCACCAGAAATCTCAGGAACTGCTGGTCTGATTTCAATTTTTTTTTTGTTTTGAATAGAGGACGGTTATAGGCTATATTCTTATTTTCACATTTTTGGTTTATAACCTTCTTCGACGTTGACAAAAAAAAATACATTGGGAAAAATAAAGGTTAGCTTAATGCCCGTGGATACCCTGACTTGCACCCACACAAGGGTCTACCCGCTACCGGCTCTCCATACATAAGTCGGATGAGTTATAATCATTTGAAAAGCCTACAGAAGCTAAGATCTAATACTTTTATACTATCAAGTGATGACAGTATTAATGAATAAGCCAATACACGATTTATTGGTATTCGAAAAAGTCAGAAATGATTTCGATACTATCGAAAGTATTGATATTTTATAATTAATCTAACGATAGTATCGATACTATTGTCTATTATGGTCTAATTTCAACAAACAATCGACACTATCGATAGTTCTGGAAACTATCGATAGTACTGCACTATCAATAGTTTGTAAAAATACCTTAGTATTACCTATGGTTAAATAAGTTATTGCTCTTGCCGTCACTTCTTATATCGAGAGTATCATCAAATCAGCCTCGCGTAAACTCGGAGTCCTGAACAGAGTGAGACGTTTTTTCACGCCGGAGCAGCGGTGTCTTCTATATAAGGACCCAAATTCGTTCCTGCGTGGAATACTGCTCACATCTCTGGGACGGCTCCGCAAAGTACTTATTAGATGCTCTCGACAGGTTGCAGCGACGTGCGGTTCGCATTATTGGGGATCCTGAGGTCACGAACACCCTCGAGCCTTTGCAGATGCGTAGAGATGTTGCGTCTTTGGCAGTTTTCTACCGTCTCTACCATGGTGAATGTTCTGACGAGCTCTTCCAATTAGTCCCACCCTCCCCTTTCCTTCACAGGACGACACGTGCAGGGCTAAGATGTCATCCATTTACGGTGCAGAGTATACCTGCTAGAACCAAGCGTTTCAGTGATTCATTCCTATGCCGCACCACTAAAGCCTGGAATTCCCTGCCAGTTCACGTGTTTCCTTCTTCCTACAGTCCTGGGTCCTTTAAGCGGGGCGTGAAAAGGCATCTAATGAGGCCGTCAAGCTGAGTGCCACCACTGTTAACATGGTAAATGTTTACGATGGTGACCCTCTTTCCGAGACTTTGCCTTTAGCTTAACATCAGGCGAGGTGAAGTCAAATTGACGTGTCCTGTATAAAAAAAAAAAATATAATTACACTACATTGAATGTAACATTAGGTGTTTAAAAAATAGCAATAATTCTACTATAGTAATCACCGGCCACGTAAACCATAATGCAAAGGTAATATACTATTGAATATTTACAAACCATCGATAGTTCTAAACACTTGTTGAAATGAGACCATCAATTGTATCGATAGGTACTATCGATTATAAAACAAATACTATTGAAAGTATCGATAACATTGATGCCTATCAATTACTATCGTATCTCAATTACTAACGATACTGTCGATAGTAGGCACTATCGATCTGCCTATCGATCGATACTGTGACTATTTTTAGAGGTCAACTACCGATAGTTGGCAATACTACTCTGTAAATCCCCGAAGGGTGTAGGCAGAGGTGTAATGACAACCACATTTCGCGAACTATAATTTTCGGTCTGACGTCTGATGGAGAACTCTCCTACCACACCTACAGGAAGAGATGGGATGGCCCTATTCTACCCCACCGGGAACTAAAATGGTAATATGAAAACCGAAATAAAAGTACAGCAATAAATGTTAAGTTCATTTATTGGTTTAATCCTCCTCCTCGTCGGCCGCGGCACCGCCGCCCTGTCCCTTGCGGAGGTTCTTCCTCTTGACGCGGCCGGGCCTGCCGCCGCCGAACGGAGACTTCAGCGAGAAATCGATGTGCTTGCCCGAGTCCAGGCGGACGATGAAAGATGGGATGTTCACAACTTGCTTGCGGACGCTGTAGACAAAACGAGTTTTGAATTAGTAGGATTTCACCCAAAACAGAGCTGCTACTACTACTAGGTCTATGTATATAACATTAGAAGGTTGAATAATTTGCTAAAGGTTGTGATAGCAACAGATAACGAAGGAGTTTTCTTTTACTGAAGTATATTTATCTAGAGTAACAAGATACGCTTGGCAGGTAGGTTAAAACAGGAGCTCAGGAGGCTGGGTTGCACCTTGTAAGTTGTACCATAAGGGGACGTCCTTGAAAACTTGATAAAATGGCTCACAAATATCACAATGTGATCATGTTTGGCAATGATATTGTATATCATCTTATTCTACCAATAACAGTTGTGCCCAGTTGCATCCAACACTAAGGAATGTCTGGTTGAAATGCCAAGGGGGACTGCTATCTGACCACCCAAGCCTGAGGAATTTCTACACCCCAAACCTCATCAGCAGGTAGTTTGATGTGGGTCCGACAGCCATCAATAAAACTCCACACTCCTTATCTATCAGAATAATGGACACTCATACATTACCTGTATTCAGCTCAAAGAGCTTTTACACATTTCAAGACATTGACCTCACAAGTGAGGTTCAAGTGGTCTATAAGATACAATTCAGAGCCAGGCAGCTGCCGGCCAGCGCTCACCATTCACCTGTGGTTGAGTTTAGTGTTATAATTCAAAATATAACAAGTTTCTAAATCTAAAATTTAAAAGCCTTGAAAAAGTTTGACAACGGAAAGACCATCTTATGCATATTTTTGAAAAGATGATAGTATTAATAGGCATATATACCAATACAAACTAGTTGAGTGAAGAGATGCATGGAAATCAATCATAGTTGTGAAAATACTGACATTATGGATAAAATCGATAGATAGAAAGAAAAAAAGAAAAGAAGAAAGAAAAAAGTTTCTTATCAAGACATGCTGCAGCACACACAGATATTGCTTTTGACTTTGGCATTTTTGTGAACTATTGTGTGATAAAGAGTGTATTCTATTGTGGATAATATTAGAATTGCTATCTAAATGAGTTTGATTACTCCATGACTTCTTCCTTAATTTCTGAGTCAGTTGAAAGGCACCGAGGCAGTTCCATATTTATTTAGGCAAGGGTTGACAGGATGTATGACAAAATCACTATGCTCATAAACCTTCCACGGTTAATGGAACTTAACATACCTACCTGTCGTCTTCGCTGAAACGCCGAGAGACTTGGAAAGTATGTTGAACTCACTCAACACTCAGAGTTCTCAGGTTGGATTGGAGATGAATGCCAACAAGACAAAAATAATGAGCAACGGAGTTCAACGACCTTTCTGCATAAACAATAACATCATTGAATATGTAACAAGCTATGTGTACCTAGGCAAGCAAGTATCATTCTTAAAAACCAACAATGAGGAAGAGATAAAAAGAAGAGCAAATATTACATGGAAGAAGTATTGGGCCATGAAAGAAATCTTCAAAGGAGACTATAACATAAACTACAAGAAAATAACATTTGACACCTGTCTTCTACCTTGTTTGGTTTATGGCTCACAGACTTGGACTTACACAAAGACTGTAAAGAACAAAATTCAAACCACTCAACGAGCAATGGAGAGAAGTATGCTGAGTGTTTCAAAATGGGATCGAGTAAGACACGAAAAAATTAGGCAAAGAACTAAAGTCACAGATGCACTCACATACAGCCTCCAACAGAAGTGGAAGTGGGCAGGTCATGTCGCTCGACTCTCTGACAAAAGGTGGACCAAACAAGTCACAACCTGGCGAGGCCCACCTGGCAAACGCAATGTTGGTAGACCACATAAACGATGGGTCGACGATATTGTTGAGACAGCAGGAAAACAATGGATGTCAACAGCAAACAACAGAGAGAAGTGGAAAATATTGGAGGAGGCCTTCACCCAAAGTGGGGTCCACAACATTATAAAATGAAATATAAGTGAATTAACATTACTAATACTACTATATACGGAATTATAATACTAACAAAACTAACAAAGCAAAAATTACTGTAAATGTGGAAATAAAAGGCTTTATTATTATTATTATTATTATTAACATACCTACGTGATATTTAAGTTCATGTGAATAAACGATTATATCTTACCGGATATGCCTTTGCCTGATGAGAATACGGGCATGATGGATGGACTTGGCTAGACCAGCCTTGAAGACCTGTGTCTGGAGACGGCGCTCCAAGAAGTCTTCGATCTTCAGACCAAGCACGTAATCGAGCTTCATCTGCTTCTCATCCAACACTCCAATGCGTACCAGACGCCTAAGCAGTGCATTACCTGGAATGATAGAACATTGTATGTTAGAACGAGTCAACATACTAAAATTTAGTGTTTTAAGAGAATTATTGTCAGATAATGAGAAGTCAACATATTTAGTACTCTGATAATAGGTTGCCAGATATTTTTCATCATTAAACTTTAGAGATTGTCACATACATTTTGTTTTTATTAGTATCTTACTATCCAGCCAGTGAAACAGCTGCAAATAGTTGTAAATGCATGGCCGAGTCGGCGGCCATCTGAATCATAAATGAAGCGTAGTGCACAAACAGCCCGGCCGGCGTGCAAGTATGTGGAACTTGAATTTGTTTTTGTTTAGGGTCTAATTACTCTTAAATACAGTGCGGTAAGGCGTGTCTGATGGTGAGAGACTACACGTGATTAACACAACAAATGCGAAGGCATAACAGCACGATTTTGAGGTTATTATGATAAGGTTATTTGTTCATTATCTCATAGTACACATTAAAACATTGGAAATATGTATTTGAATCGTTTTAGCTAGTAGAATTGATATGTAATAGAACCTATTCAGTATAATGGGACACGTGTCTTCGATTTATCAAGAACAATAATGGAATAGGATTGAAATGTAATTTACCTTCGAACAACCTCTTGGGGTCTTTCTCCTCAAGCGTGAGCAACTCACGGGCAGCCTTACGGATGCGGGCGAGGGTGTACTTCACGCGCCAGACCTCGCGCTTGTTCCTCAGACCATACTCTCCGATGATCTTTAACTCCTGATCTAAACGTGCTTTTTCGAACGGACGACGAGGCGTCACGTACGTCTTTGAGAATACCGAAGGTACCCGGTTGTTCACCATGATGGCGAGCTGAAAACGACAATAGAAAACATTGTATTCGCGAAATTTGAGTTTCGAACAAGAGACGGTTCACTTTTGGAGTATTTTAGAGGGGGGGTTGTCGCCACAAACCGTTGCAAACGCACGAGTCTCACGACGCTTGAGTTTTTATGCGCTTGGGAATCAATGCTCGGGGCAATACTTTAGCCTGGGTTGTCCACTCACAACGATAAACATAAAATCGCCATGATCTACTACAAGGCACAAATAGGTTAAGTCAACGTAATCCGTTTAAATCTCACTAAATATGTAATACTTGCCGCTGGTAATAGCACTAATTAAGAATTATTAATGGAGAGCACGAATATATAAATATATTTTGCACTAACACATTATGTTTAGAACAATTTTAGCAATATTCAATATTCACCTTGTTCCGTTCACAACGCTCGCCGAAAAAGAGCTGTCAAAATAAATCAGTGTTGTCGTTGAACAAAATTTGAAGTTGCTAGCCAGCGTTAAAAATTAAGTAAAATTAAAAACCTTTGCTACGAATCGGTTATGTAAATGTCGCCTAACTTTATACAAATCGACAAGTTTAGTATTCCAAAGAAGAATATTTTTGAGTTCATAATTTTTATTTTAAAAATTTGAAATAATAAAGAAATGAAAATATCTCGAGTTAATGTATAATATAAAATGGTTATAACGACTTGTTTTTGTTAAATATATAAAATGAAAATATATAATAAATTATATATAATCGTCGTATAATCAACACTGCAATCTAATCAGCTATTTATAGCCCGTCAAGAAAGTCGTGAAAATTGAGGGTGGCGCTGCTGCGCTTGATCTGGTATCCCTGTCATACTACAACTGCACAGTCTTGATCTGTTGTTTTTTTATGGTATAAAGTTAAATATAGTACATACCTATAAAGATATTAAATAAATGAAAGTGAAAAATGTATCACGGCAGTAATTTTTTTGTTTACTTTTATTTAGGTATTATTAATATATGGAACCGAAAATATTGTTAACAGAAATTAACACGATTATGGTATAGGTATAGACATACGGTTGAATTGCTTGAAGTTTCGACCAGATTAACCAGCCGTGATCACAGACTGACTAGATCACACACTGTACGCCAGCCGTCACGTCGTCTAATCCGTGCGGTAGATAGTTCTACATTCACCCACAACTCACACATTCTCCATTAAATACTCGTTTCACCATATTCTTTGACCGCGCCGAGAAGTAAGGTTGCATGTTTCATATCACTAGACTCCATATTGCTGATAATATAATTAAGGGCCGCAGTGGGAGTCCCTAGTCTCGCTACGGGTCCCTGTGACTAGCAGAGGTTAGATGAGGACTCCATGCTTACCACATCCAAGAGGGCCATCTTAAAACCGTATATAGCCAAAGGTTACTGTAGTGCGAGGGAAATGCCTTATTTCTTTAACCTAACACCCCCTCGGTAATTAGTTGAGTATAAGACCCCAAGTACGAGGACACGACGTGTCGGACTTTTTAAGGTTATACCTCGGGACACGTGTCTTCCACCTAATAAATTGCGAACTATGCTTGGTGACTTTGAGCTCGTCCACCGCTGCTGGCCATATTTTAGGTCCAGGTTACATATCCTGAGCAATACCTTACTCAAAGCACACCCAAAGAAAAAAACGGGACCCTATCACTAAGGTCTGTCATGAGCCGTGATAGCTAGACAGTCGCAATTTTCACGATATTTATATAGTATTAAAAAATTAAAACAATAATCTTTTATAAGAATAGTTTATTGGTATGAGTATTGAACACCTGAAATGCTGCTTGAAACTCCATGAGTAATTATTTTATCTTCGATAGTTTCCGACTCACTGGCAATGTACCTACTTTTGAAAATCTGAAACAAATACAAACGTCCTGGATAAATACAGCTGTATTCATACCTCGAGTATTTTTTAATTAGTTTGGGCCTAAGTGGTTAATACAAATTACCTAGATCAAGAATGTTCAAAAACGTCAAAGTGATGCACTATGATTTGTTATAATCGTAGGATATTGACATAACCACAATAAATGAAAACAATGCTTTGAAACACAAAATATTCACTTAAATTATATAATTTTTAATAGATTGCACTTTCCATACCTTGTTTAACATTAAATTGTATGTACGTACTGGTTAGTTTAGCATTTTGGTCATCAAAATCGTCAAAGTCGGAAAGCAGCTTGCCGGCTTGAACTTCTGCCGTGTTTCATACTATATCCCTGAAATACTTTGAATACGACACGTTTCGCACAACTATTATTCTCATATCAATTCATTTTTACACTCAAAACTGTAATCCTATGAACAGTAATTAAATACACGTAAATAATATACGAAACATCTCCAACGAGCCTTGGTATTGACATCTGATTAGTCAGTTTGGCAGTTATTGAGTGTTGCAAGTACAAGGAAAAATTTTAGTTCCTCCAACATTAATTTCACGACTTTCTTGACGCACTATATATTCTTTACGATAAATTCTTCCTTCACAGGAACTAGTGAGGTACCCAGGAGGTACCGGGTATCCGTATGTGCATTCGCAGATGTTAGAGAGATGAGAATATAACGGATACGCCGTTATATTTTATCGGTTCTTCTTACATAAATAATTGTTTTCTATATCGACATTAATGCATTGCCGGCATATAAGCTACTAGCTTTTGATCGCGGCTCCGCCTGCGTGGATGTCGGTTTTCGCGACCAAACATAGCCCATGTCCTTTCTCAAGGTCTAACCTATCGCTATACCAAATTTCATCAAAATCGGTTCAGTAGTCAAGGCGTGAAAGCGTAATAGGTATACAGACAGACAGACAGAGTTACTTTAGCATTTATAATATTAGTATGGAGTATGGATGATGACTGACTGGAATTTACAGTCGACAAAGGAGAAATGGTTGCACTGCACCGCATTAGTATACCTATGTGAAGGTGCAACCGCATCTACTTTGTCGACTGTACTAAAATTACCGCCCATGATATTGGTAACGGCCCGTAAGGCCGGGACTACACCAAAGCGGAGAGGTGTGCAGTGTACTGCGTGCTGTGCGAGAAGAGATGTTTTTCAGCCCGGGGGACTCTACCAAAGCGGAGAGGTGTGCGGTGTGCTGTGTGCTATGCGAGAAGAGATGTTTTTCAGCCCAGGGGACTCCACCAAAGCGGAGAGGTGTGCGGTGTGCTGTGTGCTATGCGAGAAGAGATGTTTTTCAGCCCAGGGGACTCCACCAAAGCGGAGAGGTGTGCGGTGTGCTATGCGAGAAGAGATGTTTTTCAGCCCAGGGGACTCCACCAAAGCGGAGAGGTGTGCGGTGTGCTGTGTGCTATGCGAGAAGAGATGTTTTTCAGCCCGGGGGACTCCACCAAAGCGGAGAGGTGTGCGGTGTGCTGTGTGCTATGCGAGAAGAGATGTTTTTCAGCCCAGGGGACTCCACCAAAGTGGAGAGGTGTGCGGTGTGCTGTGTGCTATGCGAGAAGAGATGTGCGGTGTGTTGAGTGCTCAGTACCAGTACGCATTCTGGCACGAAAGCTAGACGATGTCGCTCACAGCACGCCGCTCACATCTGTCTGCGCTGCGCGTCGTGCGCGCGCAGTTCACATCACCGCTTCCATCGCGCCATACAAATATTCCACATCACCGCATAGCGATCTCCACTGAAGCTGAGCGGAGAGGAAATGTATCAATAACGCATTTTGTATTGATTGTTTAAAAAACATCTCCTCTTCGCTTTGGTGGAGTCGCGGCCTAACGGGTGGCTACACACTAAGAGACTAATGGTTGCTAATATACTCGACTCGAGTAATAAAATTTAAGAAATAGGTTGGAAATAAATATTTCACAATTTAATATAATCATCATTTTATTTACACTATACAAAAGTATATTATCATACAGTGTTCAAAATACATCTAGATTTTGAAATTCAACAAATTATCAAATAATTGATAGTCATTTTTAGTATAATTTGTTTATGAGTTAAATATTTATTCATCGTACATAAGGAATTCTAAGGAAATTAGAGACGTATTATTTTTGAACATCTATATCAAAAAAATATTATTATGATCACTCAAAATCGGTCCCAGCCGTTAAGCGCATAGGGACAACATACAGGTCAAACTCCTAATATTCTTTTATGACTTTGCCGTAATCGGGTAATTATATTATAGAAGTAATTTGTAATTTATTATGAACATGCTACATAAAAATACAAATATATCTAGTATTTCTTGAAATGTAAAAAGTTTTTATATTTCTTAGGATTCAATCCGAACGCCTTCAGTCTCTCATCTGACATATTAATAAGAGGATTGACAGGTCCTTTGTTTTTAATTCCACCATTTTGTTTGAAATCTTTCTTATTACCCTTCTTTTTCTTATTATTAGGCTGCCCACTTTCAGCAAAATTAGCTTTACGTTTTAGATTTTTCTCTTTCTTTGAAGAATTATCTGGATTGGAATTGTTATTAGCGGCTTGTCCTTTCTTTGCTTTAGTATTATTATTAGTGGTACTCTCTCCAGATTTAGTTTTATCTTTTTTCTTTTTCTTTCCTATGACTACAGTACTTTCGTGAGTAGGCTCAGCATTCCTCACATCTTCTACGACAAACCCATCAGATTTGTGTTTATTTCTTTTCTTATTTTGTTTAAGTTCACTATTCTCTTCCAGTGTTGTTTCTTCTTCTTCCTGTGTTATAGTTTCTTCTCTATCTTTTGTTTTATGTTTCTTCTTTTTCTTTTTAGGTTTGTCGGTATCAATCTCATGTTGATCTTCAATTGATTCTATAACATCCTCGTTTTGAACTTCTACTTCTTGCTGGTCTACAGGTTCATTAGTAACTGTCACTTCTGTGTCTTTATTTTTATTCTTTTTCTTCTTCTTTTTCTTTTTTCTCTCTTCTATAGGTACTACTATTTCGGGATTTCTGGAAACAATAAGAGTAAAATATATGATTGTGTTGCATATGGTTACAAATTTTAGAAAGGGGAAGAGAGGCTTTGAGATCGAAGCCTGGAATGCAACCGGGTACAATTTTTTTTTTTAATAAAGTACACGTCAATTTGACTTCACCTCGCCTTATGTTAAGCTAAAGGCAAAGTTTTGAAATGAGTGTCACCATCGCAAACATGTACCATGTTAACAGTGGTGGCACTCAGCTTGTCGGCCTCATCAGATACCTTTTCACGCCTCGCTTAAAGGACCCGGGACTGTAGGAAGAAGGAATCACGTGAGCTGGCAGAGAGTTCCAACGCTAAGATTATGATGAAGGCTTACTCGGGCAAGTCCTTGAACAGGCTGGGCAGTATTTTCTTCTTGAGCGAGACGTCGGCGGCCCTCTGTGCGTAAGTCTTGGCGTCTCCCTTCTCTGCGTTGTCGGGCCGGTGTTTGAGGATCTTCTTGAGAGGCACCCACTGGGTCAACTCTTTGTCGTCTGCTAGCAGGATCTACAATATTATTATAAGGATTTTTACAAATTAATATAGATTTAAATCGGTAAAGTAATACCAAAACGAGGCCTGACTACATCAAATTGAATGATTGTTTTTTTTGTTGCGTTCTATAATGTTAGCAGCTAATTTGGACCGTTAATATAAAAAACAGATTGGCAGTTTTAAATAAGTTCGAAATACTGCGGAAAAAAGAAGCGCTCAAGTGAGATTTGAACCCATGACCTTTCCCTTACAGGGGGAATGGTCTCTCAACTGAGCTATTGAGCCACACCTGAATCACTTCAAATTTCCCTTCTCTTTATATCCATCTTTTAAAGGGCGACGGTGGAGCCATCTACCAATTTTCTTACGAACTGTTGGAACTGGAACCAAAGAATGATTTTTCAATCATTTTTAAACATTGATTTTTGATGAGTCCGCCAAAATATTTGAATGCAATTTTTATAGCATTTATTATGCTATTTTTTTAAATTCGAAATACACCGGGAAAAAGAAGTGCTCAAGTGGGACGTGGGAAAAGTGAGAATAACTTCATCAGATGGCGTTGATTATAGGTCTAGATGCCACTTACCTCCTCGACAGTCAGCCCATAGTCATTAGGCACAGCCTGCCGGTACTTGAACCTCGTAGGCAAATCCCCTCCGATGATGTCCTCACAGTCCATCTTGTAATACTCCTCCATATACTCATCATAGCTCTTCTCAGCCACCGTAGGAATGAACTTGGGCTTCTCCAACTCTAGAACCTGGGCCAGTTTCGACTTCTTCTTTCTGTTTCTTCGTTTCTTGCCTTGAAGAGTCTTCTTTACTTCTTCTAGAAGATTGTCGCGGGCTTTCTTTGGGTCGTAGTCCGCGTCCATCTGAGAATTCAATGTAGGTATAAGAGTATGAATAACATACATCCCCCCAACCGGGTCCAGGTAGAAGGGGTAGGCCCAAGAAGTGCTGGCTTGGCGTCGTAGAGGGTGACATGCGTGCATTACTCTCACTACCTTGGACGCCCAAGATCGTGCGAAGTGGAGGAGGAAGAGCCGGAAGGTGGACCCTGAGCTAACTAACGTCTTTATGTGGATGATGATTACATTCGATCGAATTCGAAATAAATTATTGTTTGACTCTTAAGGGAACGACTAGCATCTGCATTCGTTCACATTTAGCCTTAAGGGACCTATTATAAATTGACGTCCTAAAAATGCTGCAGTGTAGTTTGTTGCGCCGTTTCTTCTTCACCAGACTTGAAAGCGTTGGTGAACTTAGTTTAAGTAGAATTATTGACATCAATGAGAAGCAACTATGTTGTTCTAAATTGAATAAAAACCTTTGACTTTGATTCGAAATACATTGGGAAAAAGAAGAACTCAAGTGGGACTCGAACCCACGACGATTCCTTTACAGGGGAATGCTCTTCCAAGTGAGCTATTGAGTCACACCTAAATCACTCCAAATTTCTCTTCACTTTATATCCGTTTATAAGGGCGACGGTGGAGCCATCTACCAACTATTTATTTCAACCATTTTTAAACACCCGAGTCCGAGTCAGGGTCAGAAGTTAAAGTCAAAGGTTGGTAGACCCCAGAAGAAACCTGCACCAGAGTGTAGTCTCTCAATTAGTGGTCTCCAAAGTCATGGCAGTGTCCCATATTATACACTATATTGAATAAAACTTAAGTGCTTCGATGACTTCAAAAATAGTAATAACGATATGTCAATAGGTTGATTACTCACATTGGTTTATAAGACTATGATATTGAATGGAGCATGGTCTGAATAAATAAATATAAGTTACTAGCTTTTGCCCGCGGCTGCGACCAAACATAGCCTGTGTCCTTTCTCATGGTCTTATCTACCCCTATACCAAATTTCATCAAAATCGGTTCAGTAGTTGAGGTGTGAAAGCGTAACATACAGACAGACAGACAGAGTTACTTTCGCATTTATAATATTAGTAAGGAAGTAAGGATTATTAAAAATACAATTACATACAAACTAAGGTAAAAAAAAAACTATGCTCACGTTAAAGTCTTCATCTTCACAATGTGGTTCGTCGTCACCTCCCTGCTCACCTTCTTCACCACGCTCAGGATCATAGTTGTCCCAGTTCTCTGCAAGAAAAAATAAATAAATATCCCAGTACAGAAAATACATTATACATAGAAACATCCAGACCATTGCAAACATACTTAATGTGCATAGAGCGTTTTATTAAATACTAGCTTTAGCCCGCGGCTCCGCCCGCGTCGATGTCGGTTATCGCGACCAAACATAGCCTATGTCCTTTCTCAAGGTCTAATCTACCTCTATACCAAATTTTCTCAAAATCGGTTCAGTGGTTTAGGCGTGAAAGCGTAACATACAGACAGACAGACAGACAGAGTTACTTTCGCATTTATAATATTAGTATGGAAGTATGGATGATTGACTACAGTTTTTTTTTTAATCTACCATACAAGTATGTTCGAATAAATTTTGACATTTTGGGATATGGACAATTTGGGACATGGACATTATGGGATATGGATATTTTGGGATATGGACATTCTGGGACATGGAATTATGGGATATGGACATTCTAGGATATGGACATCCTGGGATTTGGATATTATGAACCTATACCAGACCAATGCAATCATACATTTGTGCATAAAGCGTTTTTTTTTTAAATATTGTTACCTATTTCCAACTCTTCATCGAGATCAGGAAACACAGGTTTGTGTGCATCAGCGTCTCCGTAGTACTCCTCGTCGAATATCTCCCTCATTCTCTTGTCGTGCTCGGCCGGGTCGAACTCACTGTTCAAGTCCTCATCCTGGAATATAACCACATGAAGTAAAGCCAATGAAGCAAGAGAAAAAAGGTAAACAAAGTTTCAGCGGTTCGAAACATTTTTATTTCAAAATTATTACATAACTCATAAACTCACGCCTGTATTCCCCGAAGTGGTAGGCAGAGGTGCTAGCACCCACATTTCGCCAGTTTATGTTTAGGTCCCAATGTAATAGGTGGCGAGCCTATTGCCATTAACCGGGCACTTATAAACCTGCGATAAAAACACACATAACTTCGAAAAGCATCGAAAAGTCATTGGTGTGTGCCATGGTAAACCTGGGATCGAACCCGAGACCTCGTCTCAGCAGTCCATTACCCATACCACTAGGCTACCGCAGATAGAAAATTATTACATATATATCACTTCAAACGCATTTGACAGTTTAGAACCGCTGTTCTGACAGCTTTCTTGAACTACGAAACACGCAAAGACAGCTGTCGCTCGGTCATTGTCGCGTACGTGTGACATATGCGACAAGGACAGAAAAAATATTCGCTAATTATCGCAACGTAACTCACTAATAGTAGCTTTGTTTACTGTTTTTCTTTCGTCTCGTTGGCCTTACTTTATTTAAATAACGTATCTGTGGGGATTTTCCGCACGATAAAAAAAACCAGTTACATAATGAAAAAATATCCGTAATGATATCAATAATGATAACAGGAATTAACGCGTTCATGGTATAGGTATACTACATACCTTTAATTTACTTTTCTTCTGCGTTTTTTTATTGATTTTGCGTTATCATTAATGTATATCATGGAACGCGAGAATTTTAAAGATAATTTTATATTTTTAATAGTTTAGCCGCGTGTTCCCGGCAGAGAGTATTTGGGCCACCCCATCTCTTCCCATGCGGTGTCGTACAAGGCGACTGAGGGATAGGGCTGTTCAACATCAGATATATATAATACAGCCCAGGCTCAGCCTCAGATGCATGGCTCGAGTCAACAATAGTGCCCGGAATATGGCAATAGGCTCACCCCCTATTACGTGGGACCAAATACATTGATTGGTGTAATGTGGGTGTTAATTTACCTCTACCTAACCCTCCGGGGATAAAGGCGTGATTATATGTATGTATGTAATAGTTAAATGTACCTTAAACGCCAAGTCTTCATTCCCGGTGACCTCCTTGATCCTGGCGAGTTTGTCCTGTATCTCCTTCAGCTTGAGCGCCTTGAGGCGGCCGATCTCCTCCATCTTCCTCTGCTTGTCCTGTTCCTTGCGCGTGCGCAGCTCGGAGCGCTTGCGCGCGCGCCGCTCGTCCTTGGGCCGGATGTAGTTCATGGTGCGCGGGAAACGCTTCAGCTGTGCGATCATTTAGTGTTTAATTCTGTGTTTTAAGTCTCAGAAGTAGAAGAAAAATGTGTAGAAAAAAAGATAGGTAGGTCAAATTAGTTTAAAATGGTGGGCTTGCATGGAAAGTTCAACGAAAAAATTCAAAATTCAAATTCAAAATTCAAAAATTGTTTATTCTGCATAGACTATTAAATCGGAACTTACAAAACGTCAACATAAAGTAAATATTAAATACTAACTAATACTAGTAAATGGACAGTCGAGGAAACTCGTGAAGTATGTAAAGGCAAGGATAGATGTAATTTTTTTTTAGTTTTAGACGTGACTATAAGATGCGAATGATTTTTTTTTATAGCATTTATTATGCTAACTTTAAAGTTCGAAAATCATCGGAACAGGTGTGGCTAAACAGCTCAGTTGGAAGAGCCTTCCCTGTAAGGGAAAGGTCGTGAGTTCAAGTCTCACTTGAGCGTTTAATTTTTTCCGATGTTTTTCGAAATATAAGATGGGATTTTTAATAAAACGGTTTTTGCAGGGTCGGCAGGTAGCACGAGTATGACGCCCCTGGTATTGTGCACGTCCACAGGCCACAGTAACCAAATCTGGCCTAGTGACAGATGGACAACGGAGTCAAAGTAATAAGGTTCAGTTTTTACCATTTGGGTACAGACAGCGTCACAATCTTGACTACGAAGTCTCAAAATAATCTTAGTACCAAAGTATTAAAAGCAAATGAAACTGTTGTATTGCTTTAAATTGTATTATTGTCCGAACTAAAGGTGTGTACCAAATATCTGAACAATCGGTCAACAGGGTAAAGGAAATACCAAGGCATTAAGATCATTTTTACCCACGACGGAACGGAGACGGTATATGCATTTGGGGCGAGAGGATGTTTGTGTGTTTGTGCAAATCCATGTTGCCATTTTCTCCGAAACTACCAATCCAATTTTGATGCAGTTTTCCAGTTTTGGGTTTGGCTTTAATTGGAGCATGTTCTTAGATAGGTGTTACAATGACAACTCAACAGAGGGCGCTACAGCAAGCATTTTTAATGCAA
Source organism: Eilema sororculum (assembly GCA_914829495.1). NCBI lineage: Eukaryota > Metazoa > Arthropoda > Insecta > Lepidoptera > Erebidae > Eilema > Eilema sororculum. The sequence continues at coordinate 22,548,188 of OU618549.1, forward strand.
ATCAATGTTGCCAATTTTCTCCAAAAATACTAGTCCGATTTCGATGCAGTTTTCAATTATTGGTTTGGGTTTGATTGGTGCATCTTCTTAGATAGGTGTTACGGTGACAACCCACTAGGGGGCGCTGTAGTAATCATTTTTTAAATATATTTTTATACGTCGTGGGTTTTTGAGTCATTTGTTCGTCGAGATCCGTCTGATGCCGACTGTACAGAACCCTAAAAAGACATGAACTCACAAACTCCTGGTCGGGTTCCTCAAAGCGGAAGTTGTAGGCCCTCTCGAACTTGCCCTGCTCCTCAACCCTCTCCTCGTCAGCTTCCAACTCCTCGTCATCACGGATCTTGTCTTCGGCCTCGCCAAAATCACCGTCTTCCAGATATCTGTGGTGAATCATGATTTGTATAAAAAAAAATAAAAGAAAAACCCCGACTGCTGTTTCAAAGATCCAAACAAGTTTGATAGCATTTGTTAGCCATTTGCCTATTCTATTTATACTTTTTAAATTGATCTAATAGTCAAGCCCTTTTATTTGATACCCATATTGAGGGACTTGTGAATTTATTATTTACTCTGCCATTTTGTATCGCCGGCCATCTTGGACTGATTTTTTTCAAACATAGCTAAGAACAATCCTTACTAATAATACCTTTGAAACATAAAAAACGAAATCTAAATCGGTTCATCTGTTTAGGAGCTGCGATGCAACAGAGAGACACACACACAGACACGTCAAACTTATAACACCCCGTCGTTTTTGCGTCGGGGGTTAATAAGAAAAGTAATGGCTATGCCAGCTGCCAAACTTGTTGTGATCTTTTGATCACCAATCGGGATTTTCAATTTTTTAAACTACACAAAACTGTATCTATTTGTACCTACTGTTTGTTCAGTATGTAGTCCCTCAGGAAAGCTTCTCCATCGTTCAGCTTGGGGTCGGACCAGAGTGCCTTCAGAGGTGCTAGATCTTTCTCCACTTCATCATCTATGTGCTCGGCCTTCCCCGTCAAGTACTCCTTGAGTTTACCGTCCTGAAAGATAAAAATAAGATGAGAATACTGAAATAAATAAATGAAATATGTTCATTATTGCAGTAACATTTAAAAATTCCTTGCGCTGTGTTAAGATTATAAGTCTAAAACGAAAGTAGACTGTCTATTCCATTTCTATATTATTGAAATAATTCTTCGTGATCAATCCATCAGCAAGAAATTACATAATAAATGTTCAAGCCGTTCAAGGCGATTCGGGATGATACCCGAAAACCCCCCATAGACGCGGGATAGCACCCGAACCACCCCCTAGACGAGGCCGCATTAAAGCCGTGGGTCTGTTGGGAGCCCTGGGACATCCTTCCGAGGGCTTACCCGGGGCTCCCAACTATAGGCTACTGGGCGATACCGTGGGGGTTTTAGTTGGTAGGAGTCCGGCATAACATCCATGAAAGATTTACCACACGGTGAAAAAAAAAAAAGGCGGTCTTCCATAAAAACATTTTCTTTCTTCATGTCTTTGGAGCAAGCTAGTAGCTTTTTGGTGGCTTTGTAGTTTAATAGTGAAAAAGCCATGTCGAAACAATCGTAGACAAAACGATCTGCCGGCGAATATTCCATAGTTGAAAAGTCCTGTCGTCGAAACTAACAAATGCGAACCATTCTGTCGGCGAAACATCCATAGGTGAAACGTTCTATCGACGAATCTCTCAAAAACGAAACGTCATGTCAGTGAACAGCCCAAAGGAGAAACGACTGTCGGAGAACGGTTGCAGAATCGTTCAAGGCAATATGCAATTCAAAAATCAATACCTTTTAAAAAAAATGGAAGAAAGAAAAAAAACAAGGAAAAGAGAATACTCTTAGTAAGGCATACAATTGATGCTACTTCTGTATTGTTAAACTAACTAAAATATACTAAAAATTTCTCTTAAATGGTATTGTACACCCAGATTGTATAGTCATTTCGTCGAAAGATTTTGGACAGTTTCGCTAGCAAAATCGTTAGGTGGGCATGTTATGTGGTACTCGAACCAACTACAAGGACTACTAACACTAAAACGATTTTCAACCTTAATTGCATTTTCTTAAATACATGTCATTTCGCATAAATAGATGCCACTGATTACGAATATACGAAAAGAACTCTGTTTTATGTGATGTCGATAAGGTCGAAAATTGCTTGCACTAGTCGACTGGCCGGCTAACTGCTAATTGTGTGTTCATTTGCCTCACGGCCAAAGACTGTCCAGCCAAAATCTGTCGGCGGACTATAACAATCTTTTTCTACGAAACATCTATACATAATGATGTATAATTAATTTCAGAGATTTTTGTGTATTTTTGTTATTGTTGACAAATTTAATACAAAATTGTACATACTTTTGTTTCACTACTTTTCTTATGCTTCTGACTATCATCAACTATCTCTGCTTTCTTCTCAATGGTGAAGATATTACCATCATCTTCATCATCATCATCGCTGTCCGCAAAAGTCAATGTTTTAGATGTGGTCTCCTTTTCTGAAATAAAAAGAATGGTTTTTGATGATAAAAATATCTGCAACACATTGTTATTTCATTATTTTGATTATTACACCATTGTCCCCCTACTAAGGAGAGCCAGACTGATAGGGATGGCCCTGGGTCAGCCGGATGTAAAAAAGGCTTATTTCAATATTGAAACATTTTAGAGATAAATAGATAAAGAGAGAGAGAGAAGAAATCTAGGTTGAACTTGGTAAACAATATACGATTAACAAATTCCTATTTTTGTATATATTGTACATTTAGATATAATACTGTACCTAATTAATTAGTGAGATGATATCAATAGAAATTAAATAAAGACTTACGTAAATTAACAAATTAATTAGCTAAAAAGGGTTTAATGAGAAATAGAGGAAAATAATATAAAAATTACTCTCTTGTGACAAAAAAGCACCAAGGTTGAGTTGAGTATCAAAAGTGGTTGTTTATAAGACTGCAAAAGTTTGCTCTCTTACTTGCCATAATTTGTTTGGTTGACTTTTATTTGAGAGACTGCTGTCAGACCTACCAACCTTAAGAGTATAAGCCTGTACCAGAGCCTTATCTACCGATCAGTAGATGTACTGGCTTGCAGGTGTAATTGGCTGGAGTCTGAAAATGTTGGTGCATCAAATTAAAGAAAATACCTGGCTCTTTTATCTCCTTTTCTTCAAAGCATTTAAAAGTTGGATCATAAATCCTAGGGTCCTTAGTCTTCAGCAGAGCCAAGGTCTTCAGAAACTGTGCCTCGGTCTCTTCCGACACCTCCAGTGGTTCATCACTCTCGTCCTCGCTGTCCGAGGATAATGAAGCGTCCGATTCCAATGCCTTGGAACCGTACTTTTGTTCAACTAGAATATAGAAAATAAATTTTGAATATATTTTGCCACACAGATACTGCTTAAATCATCTACCTAAGATGTAAAGGCCTTCTACTATTTTTAATTATTATTAGTAATACATCTGCGGTAGTCTAGTGGTATGGGTAATGGACTGCTGAGACGAGGTCTCGGGTTCGATCCCAGGTTTACCATGGCACACACCAATGACTTTTCGATGCTTTCCGAAGCTATGTGTGTATTTATCGCAGGTTTATAAGTGCCCGGTTAATGGCAATAGGCTCGCCACCTATTACATTGGGACCTAAACATAAACTGGCGAAATGTGGGTGCTAGCACCTGTGCCTACCCCGTCGGGGAATACAGGCGTGAGTTTATGTATGTTATGTTATGTAATTTAGTAAAACAATTAGGTAGGTATATGTATGTAAGTATCAGAAAGAAGGCTTTAGGGCTTAACAGAAAGTCCCACAGTATTATGAATCCATACTTCCATACTATATAATATTATAAATGCGAAAGTAACTCTGTCTGTCTGTCTTTCAGTCTGTCTGTCTGTACGTTACGCTTTCACGCCTAAACCACTGGACCGATTTTGATGAAATTTGGTACAGGCGTAGATTAGACCATAAGAAAGGACATAGGCTATGTTTGGTCACGATAACCGACATCCACGCGGGCGGAGCCGCGGGCAAAAGCTAGTTAAAAATAAATAAATTAGAACATAATTTGTAAGTTAAATAATAAGGACCTATAAATGGTAGTAATGGAGGGTTAGGCAGAGGTGAATTAACACCCACATTTCACCATTCAGTCATTGTACATTACCGTATTCTGGGCACTAACTAGTATTGACTCGAACCATGCATCTGAGGCCGAATCTGGGTTGTTTATATCTGTCTGTTTGATGTTAAACCACCCTAATAAATAAAGAAGACTAACTAAGAAGATTAACTGTACAAATAAAATCCATATACATTATTAACCTTTAAAAAATACCAAATAAAAAAAGTAAACATACGTTTATGCATTTCTTCCTTTTCTCTCCACTTATCGTATTTCTTGGCGTATTCATTTTCGGTTTTCAGAGATACTTCCTCTTCAGACTCCTCATCAAAAAGCTTCTGTTTAGGCATTTTTAGTCACAAATAGGAACAAAACAAAATAACACCTTTGAAATTCTGGTTTCGAAACCTAACCTCTTAGAATGTAAACACGTTTGAAATAAAAACTCTTTTTTTTTTTTTTCCCCTTTTGGCAAGTAATAGATGTATGCCAATGTCAAGTTAAAACGAGGAAACGTTTTTATTACACAATGAAAAACGGAACGGAATTATTAATTTAGGGAAATTTTTAGGAAAATACAAGGAAAGGATCAGAAAGGAAGAGAAATAAGGAACTGAATAACCATAAATAAACCATACTTAGGAATATAAAAATGTAAACTACAATTTTAGATCATTATGTTTTATAAATATATATATAGCTTCTAATACTTGCTTATTAAAAGGAAACGTAAGTAACGAAGGAACATGAGTAGGTAATGGAATACAGGAAGGAAGAAGATCAAAAAATGTAATACTAAATTGACGGCAAGCCAGAAAAAGGTGATTTAGATCACCAACTTCTGCACCGCAATCACAGATAGGGCTATCTCTAATTTTTATTTTTGCAAGATGTGCAGGAGTGCATGTATGTCCCAAACGCATCCTTATTATAGATGTTGTTAGTCTTTTATTTAAGTTTAAAAAAGCAAACCACGGTTTATTGGGAATGTTAGGTTGAATATTATAGTAAAAAAGTCCCTTCGATCTACTACCAAACTGCCACGATTCATTCCATGTGTCGTATAGATCGCGTTTTGCACCACAATAAGCATCTTCACCAAATATTTTATATGGAACCATATCTCCACAGGAAACAGCTTCCTTAGCAATTTTGTCGGCAATTTCATTTCCTACAATGCCAGAATGACTCGGAATCCAGGCAAATTCAACCACAATTTGTTTACATTGACATTCATATAATAAGTTTTTAATACCAAAAATTATCGGATTATTTGATGTTTTAAAAGGGTTATTTTTTAATGATTCCAGAACAGCAAGAGCGTCAGTTAATATGATCGAGGTTTTGAGTTTTGCAATTAAAATATATTCCAAAGCCTTAAGAAGAGCGAAACATTCCGCATTGTAGATAGAGGTCTCTGGGGGCAATTTAATTTTTTGGACGATGTTATAATTAATGTGATACACACCTACTCCCACTGGTTTAGGGAATGTATGTTTGGAAGCATCAGTAAACAACTGGTGTGAGTTTGATTGGTTTGTAAAATCTGTATAGTTCAATATATCCTTGATGCTAGGAGACAACATTAAAGCTGCATAATTTACACTATAAAGAGGTAAAAGAGGAGACTGGAAAATAGGCGATGAAAAGGATTTGAACTTTAAATAGCTTTCTAGAATATACGGTTTTCTTTTATGACGCCAGTATGAACTATTGTTTATATACTCTGAAAGACTATGTAGTTTTGAATGGAGAGGATGGTTAGAGTTAAGCAGAGCTTTAAAAATAAATCTATCAGCAAGGAATTGTCTTCTCAAATTTAGTGGGGGTTCCGACACTTCAACTTGCAAAGCATTAATTGGACTGGATTTCATAGCGCCAGTAATAATTCGAAGAGCTTTAGCTTGTATGTTATCCATTAATTTAAGACTGGATTTATTACACAGACTGAGCAGATATGTGCCATAATCTAGGACACTTCTAATAATGGCATTATAAACTAATTTTAACGAAAAAGGGTGAGCGCCCCACCATACGCCAGAAAGACATCTAATAATATTAAGAAGACGTTCACATTTTTTAACAATATACTTAGTATGAGCGTATCCATTCAACCGAGAATCAAGAATTAAACCTAAGTATTTGGTGTGAGGTTCTACCGGTAGGGCCATGTTATCATAATACACGTAAACAGAAGGGATGTCTCTTTTTCTCGTAAATACTACTGTGGTACTTTTAGAGGTTGATAACTCCAGGCCATTAGAATCAAACCATTGTTTTAACGATGATAAAGATGCAGATAGCATCTCACAAGCAAATTCAGTGTCCTGATCTGAACAATATAACAATAAGTCATCGGCATATTGAAGTAAATGAACAGAATTTCCTAGAGATCTATCTAAATCATAGGTGTAAATATTGTACAACAAGGGGCTTAGAACAGATCCCTGTGGAAGTCCTTTTTCCACAACTCTCAAAAAAATGTTATCTTCATGGGTTACTTCAATTGTTCTATTTACTAGTAGATTACAAATAAAGTTCGTTAATAGTTCAGGAATGTTTAAGAGAATCAGTTTCTGTTTAAGAATTGAAATAATAACGTTATCGTATGCAGATTTGATGTCTAGAAAAGAAGCAACTACCGATTGATTAGATGAAAACGAAAGTTGAATGTCCGTTATAAATATGCTAAGACAATCCATGGTGGACCTACCTTTCCTAAAGCCAAACTGACTATTTGAAAGAATACCACTGCTTTCTACAATCCACTCCAGCCTATTTTTAACAAGATGTTCAGCAATTTTTGTAATCACAGGCGAAAGAGCGATAGGTCTATAAGAATATGGGTCATTTGGATCTTTATCCTGTTTTAAAATGGGAATAATGATCTGAGATTTCCAAGATGGAGGGATAATACCTGAGATTACGATAGAGTTAATAAGATCCAGATAATAGTGTAAGCTTACATCACCAAGATTACATAAAAAGGAGTAAGGAATACCATCTTTCCCTGGAGAGGAGTCTTTTAGTGTGCTTAACACAGATTTTAACTCTTGAAAAGAGAAGAGAGAAGATACCATTGATGGAGAATTAGGCATAGGAGAACCTAAATAGGTCATTACAGAAACAGAAGGAGGAGCAAGAATATTTAAGAAATTATTAATTATCGTAGACGGTATTGTGTTTAAAGATGGTTGTGTAAAAGCTGAGCGGAATCGCCTAATTTTATTCCAAACAACTGAAGGACTAGAATTAGGACAGAGAGAGGAACAGAAAGACCGCCAGGAAGATTGTTTCTTATTTTTAAATAACTCCCTTGTATCACGGATGGCCTGAGATAAAATTTCATAGTTTTCCCATGACATGAAATGATTGTAGTTTGTTTCAGCCTCTTTCCGTTTCTGAATGGCAGCAGTACATTCTTTGTCCCACCAAGGTGGAGACGGTATACGGTGGGGGCCATCCCCTTTAGTGGGAAATGTAGCGTTAGCTACTTTTAATATTAGGTCTGAAAATGCTGCCGTGCAAACAATTTCATTTCCAATGTGAATGTTGGGAAGACGGTGTATTTCTTTTTCTATAGCTAATTTAAATATGTCCCAATCGGCATCCGGGGTTATCTTGTGTTTTAATAGCGATCGGCGTTTGTTGTGAAGGGTTATCGATAAAGGAACAGATATAATTAGAGGGAAATGATCACTGTCAAAAGTAGAAGATAATGGCTGCCAAGATAGTAAGGGAAATAAAGTTGGCGAACATATGGACAAGTCAACTGCACTAACTCGTTGCCCTGGTTTAGATCTACGAGTAGCGACTCCAGTATTAAGGATGCATAGGTTGTTATGATTAATTATGTTGTAAAGTTCGGTTCCATTAGCATCAGTTTTGCAACTTCCCCATATCGTGTTATGCGAGTTGAAATCGCCCAGAAGAATGAAAGGTTGAGGAAGGGTTTGGATAATACTATTTATTTCCTGTAAGATAGGTGACGAAGGGTAAGGAATATAGATTGAGACAAAACAGATGTGTTGAATTTGAACGGCAACTATTTCAAATTCATCGCTATGAAGAGGAATTGAAACTATTGTATATGGTAAATTATAATTCACTAGTATGGCAACACCACCAAATCCGCGTCCGTCACTTTTGTCTTCCCGTATACAAACAAATTTTGAGAGTCTAAATAATTGATTCGGTTTCAACCATGTTTCGGATATAGCGATTAAAAAGGGGTTATACGTGTTAATTAAACTTATTAATTCACTTTTTTTGCTGGTTGCACTCCGGCAATTCCATTGAATTAGAACGGACTGATCCATCGTCAGTATATAGTATTTTCGCAGCGTGATCTATTATTAGGGCAGCGTGGGACGGTGAAATATTTGATTTAGATAATGATCGTAGTAACTGTGTAATAACTTCTAAAATGCTTTGGTTCTTTGTGGAGGAGTCAAAATCGTTGGGTTTATTAAGTGCACATCCATTAGCTGGTTCAGGCATCCTATGCTCATTAATAATAGCCTCATGAGAAGATTTATCGTAACCATGTTGAGATTTTGTCGTAATTCTAGGTTTCAAAAAGACAGTTTTCTTATATGAAGATGTTTTAGGTGATACTATATGAGGAGTTGATGAAGAGTTATGGACAGGTGAATTATTGGAAACAGTTACTTCAGCATATGACTTGGAAACCTTTGGGAAATATTTATCTGCTTCTGCATAAGAGATACAGTTCTCTGCCATTGCTTTTTTAATACTTCTCTGTCGACCAAATTCAGGGCATATTTTGTTTGTTGCGAAATGATAACCCTGACAATTAATACAGCTGGCGCTGTCTTCACCTATTCTACATGAATCAGCAGTATGGTCTTGACCACATTTGAAGCACCTTGGTTTAGAACGGCATTGTACTTTGGTGTGCCCATAGCGGCAGCAATGGAAACACTGAATAGTTGGAAAGATATACAAATCTACTGGAAGGGAATTAAAAAACATAAAAACTCTTTTAGGTAATATTTGTCCATCAAATGTGAGGACAATGGACTCAGTAGGCTTCCATGAAACACTATCATTTACCTTAACTTTGTAGTTTAATCGTCTCACCTTAATAACTGCACCACACCCAATTGGGACAGTAATATTTGACAATATTTCTTCCTCGGTTAAATCAGCAGGGATGCCACGGACAATACCCATACGGGTGGTATGAAAAGATGGGATGAATGCTATTAAATTGTTTGACTCTAAATTCTTATTATTTACAAAATCATTAGCATACTGAAAAGTGGTGAATGAAACAGAGATACGGTTCCTACCTATACGTTTAATACTGCCATTGACTATGTTTTGTTGTTGATTGTGTTTTAGGAAGTTGCCAAAGGTGATTGGATGAAGTGTGGTGCCATCATTTGGAGATGTAGTTGTTTTTTGCACATGAACTATGAAAGGGGCTGAATCATGTTTTTCATAGAGTTGCCTACCAATACCAATAGGCCGTGGTTGTTGTGGTTTAACTTCATGTATAGGTGGTGAAGTGTCCATAGGAGCAATGGGTGTAGAACTCTCAGCAATTTTATTACAAATACATACATTAGCTAAATCTGTATCATGAGCATTTTTCTTTCGCCGTTTGTTGCACATCTTGCAAACTTTTGCTATTTTAACCCTTTTTCTACTTCTGGATGCGGATGAAGCATCCGAATCCAAACCAGATTCGTTAGAAATAGTGACATAGGCACCCACATCCAAAGGGAGAGATCCCCCCCCTGGGTCAGGTGGCTCATTCATATTAAAAAACTTATTACTAACTACTTACCTAAATTTATATATATACAAACCAATATATATGACAGTATAATATATACAATATACTACAATTCCCAACTGATCACTAAAATTATAATAATAAAAAATTTAAATTCAAAACACTTCCCGCTACCGAGACGTTTCCCGCGCTTTTTCTTCGACATCGACTCATAAAAACTCTTGTCAGTAATGTCAGATCAAGTCAGATGTCAGCTATCGGCTGTTCTGTCAAAACAATCAAGACAAGACAAACAGTGAGATCGGTTCGGAGAGCATGCTATTAGAGCAAAAATTAAAAAACGGCAACACTGCGATTATGATGACATTTCTCGCTATAAGGACCTGTATCCAATGGACGTTAAATAAAAAAGATAATTTGATAATACAAGCAGATGCCCGCGGCTCCGCCTATGAATGTCAATTAACAACTTTTGCTAGGTAGGTATATCTTTGGTAGGTACTCAACCAATTGCAATCAAACAAACGTTAATATTTTAAGTCTGTGTGCGATCACGCATCAATATCTGTTCAGTAGTTTTTATATCGTTCGTGAACAAACAAAACAAACTAGACTGAACTATACTCCAACACTATGAAGTGGACATATCAGCAAGTTGCTGCTCGTCCATAAATTAATTAACAATAATAAGCCTCGACCATCATCTGAAGAGGCTCGGGTTCAATGGTTGGGTCAAGGGCCAGATGCAGAAGGCAGTGCTCCTTGATGCGGCGTGCATCGTGAGGTAGTTCCTTTCTCTGGAGCCCTAGCTTGGTCCCTGTACTCGATGCCGGTAGGATACTATTTTTTATATTTTTAAATGTTTTTCTTTTATTTAATATGTATTTGAAAATATAATTTATAAGGTATATTAATTTAATAAAGAGGAATAATAATAATAAACAGACAAAAAAATCCAAACCGAAATGCATTTTGTATAGGTATGCAAGTCTTAGAAAAGAAAGAAAGAAAGAAAATACATTTTATTATCAATGCAACACAAACATACTTAAGATTAAGCCTCCGTGGCGTGGCGGTAGTGAACGCGACTGCCACGCAGGAGGCGCGGGTTCGATTCATAAATTCAATATTTGTATGCATGAATATGGCTATTTGCATTGGTCTGGATGTTTCTATGTATAATATGTATGTATTTACAAAAAAAAGTATCTAAGTTTGTTTATCCGCGTTCTAGATTCCATAACACAAGCTAGTTAAGCTATGCTTACCATGGATCTAGATAGCGTTGTGTGGAATGTTGTGAAATATTTATTGTGAAATATTTATTATTATTTATTATTAAACAGTTTTATATAATATTTTATTTATTCCAACTATTGGGCACATTTGTGTTGCACCAAGAAAGAGACCAGGTTCAGCCTAATGCTGGGCACGACGTACCCAGCGCTGGTTTTCAACTGGCCCCTATGTCTTAAGTATGACTATTAAAAAATACGCGAACAATACCTGCTTCTAAAATGTTCGATTTCCGTTCGTTTAAAGTTCACGGTCAAGTTATCGTACTGATACATTATTTACAACACCTTTCACCCTTGTTATCTTTTGGCAATATAGGTATACTTAACTGAACGAGCAGAGTTATCAGGTTATCATTTTTAACAAATAAAAAACCTAACTTTTATTCTAATAAGTTACATAACTAGTCTAATTTTTAGTACCATCACAGTTTAAAGAAGCGGAGTTGCTCACTTTAGACGTGTAAAAAGTATTTCCACTGTGGTACCATTCTGTCATCCAGCACCATGGTGTACTTCAAACTTCCATGGCTCATTGTGTGTGCAATTATACTGTCGGCTACGACCGGTGAGTTGGATTGAAAGACTTGATATAATTGCACAGATAGCACATTGTAGGTCCAAGATATACTTACGGTGGGAGTCCCACCATAGGTGCTCTATGTATTTTCGGGATAGTATGGGTGCTACGGCGGCCGTGGACGAGCTTAAATCCACTAATCATTGACTATAATAAAACAATCCGCGCCCGCTAGGCCATCGTTTCTTTCGCGATTTGGTTTTAAAATATTTGGTGGTTGATTTCTGGATATAAAAAAAGATTATTAATACCATCGGTAAAGTTAATGTTATGGTTGTAACAGTTTTTTGGGTTATTAAGATTGTATTATTAAATGGTTAGCATAGGTACCTCTAGAAAAAAAAACCACTTATAAACAGTGGCTACCGTGGCTATTAAGTTTTCAAAAACAGTAATTAAGGAGATAATTTATGTTCACAGATCTCGTGCAGAGCAAGTACACCTACAAGTCAGTAATACAACGTTCTGTATCGCAGAACAAAATTGTAGCGACGTGGCAGAGAGCCGCGGAGAAATGTAAGGAACAAGGTAGGTACGATTAAAAAACCATATTACAGGATACATTTGAAATTCTTCTAATCTCCCTAACGGCTAAAAGGATTTTGACGAAGTTCGTGTGTTTTAGCAGGGTTTCAGTGGTAGGGACACTGCAATTGAGTTCAAATTTATAATTCTGCAACTTACCTACTTTATGATGCAAATTTAGTGTATTTGTATGCTTCACTGGATGGGTTATTTAGATTTATAATAAAATTGATGCTACAATCGGGTTGTGTTATTTACAATTTGTATTTGGTACTTGTTTGTGAATTACAGGAGCAATATTGGCGTCACCCATCGATGCCGAAGTGCTCAAGGTTATGAAGTCATATATTGATGTCAACTACCACACCTCTGCCTACTTCATAGGTATTAAGGCGAAACATAACTCCATCGATGGCTCCAACGACGATGATGTACAGTATGTTTCAATAGAAGGTTAGTGCCACCAGTCTAATCCTAAGAGGATCAAGATGGAAATGGGATGAAACTGCGCGGCGATGAGTCCCTGCACGTTTAGCGGGAATGCTCCTGATCACTGAGCTATATGACCCACGTCTTGCCCATTCGAAATTTCAATCCCGAAATTTGATTTGATTAGTTGGCATAATTCTTCATCTTCTTCATCCTAGTGTTAATCCCAGACGCCCCCGAAGTTTTCAACTTGGAGTCTGGGGTCCAATTTACCAGTCTAACTGCGGATTTGGCTAAACTTCGATGCGACATTCACAACCCAAAGGTGATATCGAAGCATTATAGTTAGACCAGTTATTGGACTTCTGAGGGCTCAATATATTAACCAGGACCGACGGCTTAACGTGCTCTCCAAGACACGACCAGACCAATGCCAATACCCATCTTCGTGCTAAGCTGCATATGCATAATAATTGCTTAAAATTTTATTTATCTATGTTGTTTTTCCCAGGACTGGATCTTGATGACATGCCCGACGCTACATTGGAAATGATTGACAAAATAGATCCGACCAATGCCAATACCCATCTTCGTGCTAAGCTGCATATGCATAATAATTGCTTAAATTTTTATTTATCTATGTTGCTTTTCCCAGGAGTCGATCTTGATGACATGCCCGACGCTACATTGGAAATGATTGACAAAATAGATCCGCTCGAGGGTGACTGCTTAAGTATGAATGCCCAGTATATAAGCGCTGTGCCCTGCGACACGCGGCTGCCATATATATGCTACACAGATATAAGACCAACTGATAACACAACTACGGAGAAACCAAAGACCGTTGTTAGTCCAAACGAAGCAAGCCCGACGAATTCGACAAGCCCAACAGATCCGATAAGCCCGACTCAAAGTAAGCTTAAAATTCTTAATAAAATAACAGTGATTAACTTTGACCCGCCTTTCTTCTTTTCCTATTAACTTCAATTGTTTTGGATTCAATTTCCAAGTGACATACCTAGTAATTTAATAGACATTAATAAAGTAGGTAACTAATTAAATAAATATAAAATGGGCCAGAAAAACAAGTGAGTAAGTATTACTACAAGAGATGTTTAGTTTTGAATTAATCTCCGTAAATACATACTTAGTCTCGAAAACATTACCCTCCTTCCTTCGGCAATCGGGTAAAGAGTAGAAATTCCTTCCTTCAGTTACCACATACCTAACTTATATCAGATTACATATTGTAGAGAATGTGCATGTAATCAGGTATTTTAATTGATCATTTCCAAAATTTTAAAATAGGTGATCCAGGTACAAGCCACAAAAAGTTATTAATAAAGGAATTCTCAGTGCCAAGGTTAGTTTTAAAAGGAAAAGATGGTGAATTAAAATGTCAGGTAGAAGAATGCGGCGCAGAATCTTCGATTGTTGTCAAGTGGTGGTGGATACCGCGATTAGCACCGGAGAATTCTATGGTGCTCATCTATCAAAGATTAGCGGGGCAACGCCCGCAGGCCTTTCAAAACAGTTCTCCTAGTAAAATAAGTACGTATCTCGTGAATTCTTTATTTTATATATTTTCGTCATAGGTGTAAAAATTTTTACATTCCTCGATCTTGAAGTTTTTTATACCTTGTTTCATTTCTGCAAAGTCATTCATTGATGACGCAAGTATGACCCAAATAAAGTCTAATATCTATATTCAGACATTTGTATCGCTTGTATCACGATAAAACTAAATACTTAGTAACTAGGGTGAAGTGGAGCCACTAGAATCATGCCTCACATAGGGTTTTTTTGTAGGTATCAGACGAAAACCTTTGGAATCTTTCATCCTGAGACTAAATCCATACAAGCCACATTTTTCCTAAATCGTGCCTGCTCATTTCAAATCATTTCATCATTCACGCTTGCCACCCTTTTTATCTTATCACCCAGTTATCTTAAAAAACATCAGCGTTATTCATTTTAATTAAACAAACAAGCGAACAAATCTTTCGTCTTTAGAATATTAGTACCTATAGATAGATAGGTACATTCGTAAGAGGGAAACGCGCCTAAGGCAGCTCCCGTGCTAAATATTGAAAGGCTTTTCATTAAAAAAATGTAAAAAATAAATGTCTAGGTATGTGTTTATAGTTTCAGTGCTCACATTACCGATATCCTCACATAATATATGTTATCCATTGTCTTCAGCAGACATTACACAAACTTTGAGTACTTATTGTAACATTAAGTAAGTTGGTATGCTGGGTTCAGCTTGGTGTCACTTCGTCATCAATATCAGCTTCATCTTATGGGATAGTGTGAAGAGTGGTCTTGGTGGAAGGATGGTTTTTATCAAGCATCGAAGTAGGTATTATATAATCCACTTAATTTTCAGAGGTGAGAGGACATAGGGACACACATGACAACATTGTGTTGAAAAATATTAAGGAAGCGAGTGCGGGAACGTACATATGTCAAGTGTCCACCTTTACCGGAGAAGAACAAAAACGTGATAATTTAACTGTACTGTAACTGCTAAATAGGTGGGTTTAACGGATACTAGATAATTTGCTTACTCCTTTATGTAACGTGCAAAATAAAAACATAATTTCATTAGTTTACGATTTCCTCACGAACCAACAATGTGATCCGGTACTTTTATTATAATAATATAATTAATATTATTATGACCCAGATGTGGACAAAAGCCATTTAATAAAAATAAAAAACATGCATTATATTTCCCATCGATCAAGGTAGGAAAAATTTAATCGGTTCAGGTGGGTTTCGAACCCGCGATCTTTACCTTACAGGGAGAATGTTCTGACCTCTGAGTCAGTAGTCACCGAACATTCAATCCAATCTGAATCCCATCTTAATCGATATGAATACCTACTGCTTAAAAATGTTTGAACTTTTTTTTCATTAAGCACTGCTTATTCAACTTTTACCTTTTCGCAGGTGTATTGATTTGTGAAAGAAAGAGATTTCCTCAAGAAAACAATTGTGTGTACATCCAACAAAAATTAGTAAATAAATATTTTTCCTTTACTTTTCTTGTATTTGATTGATTAAAATTCTTCCTACCGTAACAATTTTTTACTGTAAATAAATATTGTAGGAAAACCTGATAAAGTACCTTTAATATGGAAAAACGTGAATCCTTCGTCGTGCATTTTTATCTGGATAGCCGTGGGCAGTTCCCAGTAATAACTTGACCTAGCACGTCCAATCATCTACTATGTATAATAATATGTATGTATCAGCCTCTGTGGCGTGGCGGTAGTGAACGCGACTGCCACGCAAGGAGGCACGGGTTCGATCCCCGCTTAATGCAAATATTAAATTTATAATATTCATGATGGCCATTTGCATCGGTCTGGGTGTTTGTATGTATATAATATAATATGTGTATAATATAATATGTATGTAAACATAAAAAAGTATTTATCCGCATTGTAGATTCCGTAACACAAGCTAGTTAAGCTTACCATAGGTCTAGGTAATGTGTGGAATTGTGTGGAATGTTGTAGAATATATCCGTAATAGATATTATAATCCAAAAACCTTTTCCAACCCAAATCGATAGGAATAGCGTGATGACTAGATTAAAGCCTCGATCCAGTGGTTTAAGTTTATAATGTTATAAAAAACTGTAATAAAAGCTACAATGCGTTTACTTTGGGGACAAATAAAACTTCAATCTACGAAATCATGTGAAACTGCTAGAAAATCTAGCCAAAAATATTCTATGGCCTAAATAGGTCAACAACTTACATTTATAAAATTATAACATCCAAATATAATGTGTAAGTTGCTGATCTATTATTTATATGACCAGAAAAAAGGGAAAAGAAACAGCAACCTGTTGATTTTTCAAACTTGGTGCCATTTTTTTGCACCAGCTTTCGTTGGCTAGACTCTATAATTAAGGTTTATTTTCGAAAGTGTCGACTATTGGTGCCTTGACCTAAACGCTAAAACTTACTCTCCCAACGTACCCTAGCTCCTGATGATTTTTTTATTTACATTTTACATGGCAACACAATTCTAACCTGTCTTTTACCGGCTGTAATTATTGTTTTGCTTTGCTGTATTGAATTGAAATTGTAAAATCCAAATACTTATTTCTTATGTTTGTGTGGTGTTAATACACTGATATAACAATGACGACAAACCCGAGGAAGGGTACCGATCCGGTGCCGATGGAAGAAAGCGACCAGTTGACTATTAGACCACTGTAAATAACATTTATTTTTGTAATATTTTTAACAATATTTCACCACATTTTGAAATATTTTAAGAGATAACAGTTGTTTTTATGATGATATTACGTTTACTAGCATGACTCAGCTAGAATATGCTTCTGAATGTAATAAATACCATTACAATTATGAGACAACAAAATCGCCTTGAAAACTCCATAAAACCCACCATGGAATGACTGATATTGTTGTATAGTACGTCTAGCAAAGGGAAGTAATTCGTAGCCTTAGTATTTCACTATACCAGGAACCAAACAAACATAAATATGTCATAATTAAATACACTAAACTTTTAAAAATGGAAGTACAAAAATATACCTAAAAGAAAGGACATTTCAACAGAGTATGTTCGGTCGTGATAACAGATAAGTACTGGGGCAGGGGGTAACAGCTAGGTGAAATATATTATAGAATTATTACAGTTAGGAGAACTAAAAATATTGAAGTTCAGTAAAACCACAGTTAGATTGCCAAAGCGAGCCCTAGACTCCATGTTGAAGCTTTGTTGGAAGTTTTATTTGTCCGAGATAAGTTTAAAGAGATAAATATTGTAACCATAGTGTCACAATACATTTTCGAAAACCGTTCCAATCCATTTGGTAAACTAGTATTTAATAATTATTTTATATTGATGTTTTGTAAGTGCCGATTTAATGGTTTATGCAGAATAAACGATTTTTGACTTTGACTTTGATGCAACTGGGATTAACACTAGGATGACGAAGAGGAAAATGACAACAAAAAACATGCTTCATAATGATATTAAATAAATTGTAATTGAGAAATGGCTCAGGAGATGTCTTACTTGCTGGCAGCAGGGGACCCCGTTGAGCAAACTCGTGATCTACCCGTCTAAGAGGGCCATTTCTCCCATTTGCCCTGTTCCTATCTTAGGGAGGACATGTTTAAAATTGATAATGATACAAAAAGATAAAACAACAATAAATTATTGTTTGTTAAATACATATGAATGAAATTTTTGAAGATTCTAAATATTCAAATCGATTAAGATGGGAAAAATTTAATTGCTCAGGCAGGATTCAAACAAGTGATCTACCCCTTACAGGCCTTACAGGGGGAATGCTCTGACATCTCTGACCGATAATTCATAAGAGTCAGTAAATGACTCCATTATCGCCCAAAACATCGTGCCTGTTTCCCATAGGGGTAGGCAGAGATCACGGGTCTCCATTTGCTACGATCCTGAAGTACTACCCTGCTTCCTTCACTCTCATTATATTTTTCATGCATTATAGGGTACTCCTGACCTGCCCCTTGTCTAAAACTTCCCCAAAAGACAGATGTATAAAGGAAAAATTCTATTGATTAGTTTGTAGCTCAGTGGCTTAGTGGTCACAGCATTCTCCTAGTAAGGGATCTATCGCGGGTTCGAGTCCCGCCCGATGATTTAGTTTTTCGTATTTTAATCAACTTAAAATGAATAGTTTTTTTTTTAAATTTAAACTTATTTAAACTCTTCACTTGTACATAACAAGTGAAGAGTATTAAAAAGTTTTAATTTTTCTATGTGTAATGTGTGTTTCAGGGGAGCTGGTCAAGAAGTAGGCAGGTCCTGCATAATGTTGGAGTTCAAAGGAAAAAAGATTATGGTATGCTCTACTACTATTACTGCCAATGGGGACGCTGTTTGACCGGACGGGTGATCAGCCCTTCTGTGGGCCATTTCACCCAATTACCCTATAATGACTGCCATACATGTTCGTATGGCAACCGGGCCTGACAGCTTAACGTGCTTTCCGAGGCACGACCAGACCAATGCAAATACTCATATTCAAATATTATCACTGAGAGCCTCCTGCGTAGTTACCGCGTTTACTACCGCCGCGCCATGGAGGTTGTATGGCTTGGCTATGATTGCTCACTTCCTTATAATAAGTTTTATACTTTCTCATCCATATTTGAAACTCGAAAGTTTGTAAGTATAACAAGTATAGATGGATTGATGGATGTTACTCTTTCACGTCTAAATCGTTGGTACGAATTTAAAGAAATTTGGTATGGAGTTAGCTGGCACCCTGGATTAACGCGCGGTCGCGATAACCGACATCCACGCGGGCGGAGCCGCGGACAAAGGGCTCGTGCCTCGTACACAAAACTGCGATGCGTTGTCGCATCGCAAAAATCTGCGAGCTCCGTCTTCGCATCGTAAGAACTTTTGAACAGGGGGCTCGCAGATTTTTGCGATGCGTCGTCGCATTGCAGTTTTGTGTACGAGCCCAAAAGTTTAACTATATGTATATAATTATGCATATGTATTACATGGTATTAGCATAGTATCGCCACGATAGAAGAGGAAGCATAGTTGGGCACTGTTAATCAAATAGTTTTTCGCTAATCCGACAATGACAAAGTTAATTTTGTTAACAGTTCCAGCATTATATTTCAGAAAATTTAACACAAGTTAACATTAATCGTTAATCTGTAAAAAAATTGATAGTACATAATTAAATAATATTACTAAGAATAATAGTAGTTAGAAGATTAACGATTAACGGAGTTTGGGAAATATAACGGAAGTTAATAAGTCCATTAACGATTATTAAAGATAACTTAAAAGTTAATCCGTTACTCAATACACATTTCACCAAATACAGTAACAATTTTGTTTCTAGTTGGACTGTGGCATACATCCTGGTCTTTCTGGCATGGATGCTCTACCCTTTGTGGACTTAATAGAAGCTGATGAAGTGGACTTACTTCTCATATCACAGTGAGTATTTAAGTATAAGCTGAATACAATAAATAAATTATTGACAAAAAGGTTTATTTAGGCTTCTCTCTTTACAAAATGCAAATAAAAAAAATGTAACAAAAATTCTCTCTTCAGTTTCCATCTGGACCACAGTGGTGCGCTGCCATGGTTTCTGACGAAGACATCATTCAAGGGTCGCGTGTTCATGACCCACGCCACTAAAGCCATTTATCGATGGCTCGTCTCAGATTATATCAAAGTCAGGTGAGTTCTTTTTAATATAATTATGTAATCTCATATCATACTTGTGATCACAGTCTCAACGCATGCACATCACAACAAATGCTCATCATCTCATATGCACATCACAACAAATGCTCATCACCTCATATCACATCACAACAAATGCTCATCACCTCATTGTTACGACTCATTCGGTAACGGTACGATAATTGACTTTCAAAACTCTTCGAAACGGAACTCCAACTGTTAAAAGAGGTCAAATACCTAGGCGTTATTCTTGACAGCAAGTTAACATGGAGTAGCCACCTAGACTGGGAAAAAAAGGCTGGGATTACCTTCTGGTAATGCAGAAGAATGATTGGTAAAAAATGGGGGCTAGCACCGAAAATCATTCTGTGGCTTTACGAAACAGTTATCCGTCCCATGATAGCTTATGGCGCCATCGTCTGGTGGCCAAGGACCAAAAACAGCACAACATCAGCTACACTACAGAAGACCCAAAGATTAGCCTGCATGGCAACCACTGGTTGCATAAAATCCACCCCTACCGCGGCAATGGAAGCCATGCTTGGACTACCACCCTTGGATCTGTTCATCCGCCAGGAAGCAACAGCTGCGGCTATACGCCTAAGGGCACTCAACCTATGGAGCGAGAGAAACACACGACACACTTCACTGCTCACTGAGCTCACGAAGGAGATACCCATGATAGGAGCAGTAAATGATCGTGTACCTAAACAGCACGTTTTCGACAAAAAATACAAGTTTCAGCTCCATGAGGACCATCGCTGTGAGGCCTTATGCCCAGCAGAATTGCGTATCTTCACAGATGGATCCAAAACAGGTACTGGCACCGGGGCCGGCATCTTCTCGGAGGACCTCAATATACACATTTCGACACCGCTGGGGACCCATAACACAGTTTTCCAAGCGGAATGTATGGGGATCACCTTGGCAGCCTCAGCGGTAATGGCTAGGAAACTGAAAGGTCACTCAATCCGCATACTGTCAGACAGCATGGCTGTACTACAAGCTTTAAACTGCCATACTATTAACTCAGGATTAATACTGGAGTGCCACCTCAAATTAAATCAAATAGGTCACACCAACAACATAACCCTGCAATGGATCAAAGGCCACAGCGGCTCGGGTGGTAATGATGCCGCGGACGAGCTTGCCAGGAGAGGATCAGACATGGTTGCAATGGGACTTGAACCCATAATACCGATCCCCTTTGCATACCTACGAACCATAGTGAACAAACGAACGAGAGATCAACACAACAGAGACTGGATAAACCTGGAAGTATGCAGACGAGCCAGAGATGCACTCCCTGTGCTTGATAACAGATTGACCAGGCGACTTCGACAACTGGACAAACGGCAACATCCCGGCCAACGGCCATCACGGGACACGGTTCCTTCAATAAACACCTTTATAATTTAGGTATCACCGACAGCCCTCTCTGCAGAGCCTTCATGAACGAGGACGAAACTCCGGCACACTTGCTTCTACACTGTCCTGAAACCGCCACATAGAGGGCTAAGTACTTCGGAAACACAGGTACGCTCCGGGAGATCACCAGCGGTGTGAATAGCCTGCTGGCGTTCTTCAACGAGTTGGGGTGGATCGAATAAAATGCCCACCCTCACGCAAAAACCGCGCCTTGTCGTGGAGTTGCGGATAATAGCCCGTTATACCATACCATACCATACCATACCATACCTCATTGTTATCATTACGTTTCTCATTGATTTGTAACCATTCCTGTTTCTCTGTCTCAGCAACATATCCACAGAACAGATGCTGTACACGGAGTCAGACCTGGAGAACTCCATGGACCGTATCGAGACCATCAACTTTCATGAAGAGAAGGATGTGCGAGGGGTCCGATTCTGGGCGTACAACGCTGGCCACGTGCTCGGAGCTGCCATGTTCATGATCGAAATCGCTGGTGTCAAGGTAGGGTCAAAACTTCAGCTAGGTGCGGGATTGACTTATTTTCGGGGACACCGTTGTCCCCCCTCCCGAGGAGGGCCAGACCGTAAAGGATGGCCCTGGGTCAGCCGGTGTGCGAGGGATATGTCTATGACAACCTCACCTCCGGCCTAGCACTACGACCTATACTCGGCGTGCGGTTTTAGTCGGTTCGAGTCCGACATAACCTCCCCTTCCGGCTCCGGCAGGGGAGGTATCCGAGGGGATTTCAGAACGAAAAAAAAAAGCGATTGACTTATTGAGCCACGTTACTAAGACTAACGAAGGGGTATGTGGTTTTAGTCGGGTTGAGTCTGACATGACCACCTTTACTGCCCAGGGAGTACCAGAGCATTATCCATGAGGCTTCGAAAAAAAAGACAATGAACTATGAATCTCTGAAAACGTTAAGTCGGTAAGGTGGAGTTTTATACCCCCTAGTTGTAGCGGTTACTAGATGGGAAACGTGACGCAATTCAATTTTTAGAACCAGATCCAGAAAGAGCATGTATGGAGCTGTGAAATGAAATGACCGGCCTTCTTTTTTTACAGGTACTGTACACAGGAGACTTCTCGCGGCAAGAGGACAGGCATCTAATGGCAGCTGAAATACCAACCGTACACCCGGATGTTTTGATCACGGTAAGATCAATATTCTTAGCATACATTCTCTCACTATATACCACTATACCTGGAATGAGAATGTAGAACAATCTCGCCATTAAAGGGCTCTTTGCAGAATATGCACCAACCTAGAATACTCCAGAGCGATATTCAGCCTGTGTGAGCTCTGTTCATAGTGTGCGCTAGTAGCTGCTTGCCGAACTATCAAAAGCAAGCCTAAAAAGGTGGTCTGTTCTTTAAATTGATCAGAGACTATCTCTTTGCAAATTACAGGAAGACAATCATTAGATGGTCAAGATCTGGTAGCTTTCTAGGGATTTTCTTCCCGAGTTAGGTTTCTATACATGTATGAACCAGAGGACTGTATTTTTTGGCCCTCTGATCCCGAAATCTACAAATTTTGTCTGCAAATTAACCTCCTGTTATTTTTAAGATGCATAATAATGTCGTTTATTGCACAATTTGCTCTCATAGACATAGAATGGGGCTGCGTAGGGTTTTCAGGGTCTATTTGGAGCTTATATCCTAAAAATATACATATGCTATGGTCTAGGAGTCGACGTACGGCACACACATCCACGAGAAGCGCGAGGAGCGCGAGAGCCGCTTCACGGGGCTGGTGAGCGACATCGTGGCGCGCGGCGGCCGCTGCCTCATCCCCGTGTTCGCGCTCGGCCGCGCGCAGGAGCTGCTGCTCATCCTCGGTCAGTCACCCCACCACCCCACCACCCCAGCACCCCACCTCCACAGTCGACGTACGGCACACACATCCACGAGAAGCGCGAGGAGCGCGAGAGCCGCTTCACGGGGCTGGTGAGCGACATCGTGGCGCGCGGCGGCCGCTGCCTCATCCCCGTGTTCGCGCTCGGCCGCGCGCAGGAGCTGCTGCTCATCCTCGGTCAGTCACCCCACCACCCCACCCACCACCCCAGCACCCCACCTCCACAGTCGACGTACGGCACACACATCCACGAGAAGCGCGAGGAGCGCGAGAGCCGCTTCACGGGGCTGGTGAGCGACATCGTGGCGCGCGGCGGCCGCTGCCTCATCCCCGTGTTCGCGCTCGGCCGCGCGCAGGAGCTGCTGCTCATCCTCGGTCAGTCACCCCACCACCCCACCACCCCAGCACCCCACCTCCACAGTCGACGTACGGCACACACATCCACGAGAAGCGCGAGGAGCGCGAGAGCCGCTTCACGGGGCTGGTGAGCGACATCGTGGCGCGCGGCGGCCGCTGCCTCATCCCCGTGTTCGCGCTCGGCCGCGCGCAGGAGCTGCTGCTCATCCTCGGTCAGTCACCCCACCACCCCACCCACCACCCCAGCACCCCACCACCCCACCTCCACAGGCGTCCACGAGAAGCGCCACAGCCGCTTCACGAGACCATGGGACCTCACCTTAGAAGACGTCATTATCATCATTATTAAGACGTATTATCTGATCCCCTCGGAGCTCAGGGTCGGCCATCCGGTTTTCCTCCTCCACTTTGCACGATTTTGGGCGTCCATGGTAGTGAGACCATTTGCATGCATGTGACCCTCCACGACGTCAAGCCAGAACTTCTTGGGCCTCCCCCTTCTACATGGACCCGGCTAGGGTGCCATTGCCAGGTATTCACCTTAGGAAACGTATAAATGATGATAAAAGCAACCTTGCTGAACCATGCTAGATGACAAATGCTTTCACCTGTCACCCCCAGGGTCGACTAATTAATTAAATTAAAACGATAAAACTATAAAGAAAATCATAAAACTCGCGGAAAATTTAGAACTAAAAATATCACTGCATTCCACAAGGTTTTCTGACAATAGGGTATTTGACTAAGTCGTCGATTCTTCCCAATACTAGATAATATGATAGCTTGTTGTGAAAAAATACGCCTTGCAAAATAAAAGATTGCATATCTAAACTGAAACTATGACTTTTCATTACTTGAAATTCCCAAAAATAGTCAAAATATAAACAATCAAATTCAATTCAAATATATAACTTTTTAGATTCCTCATTCAATTTTAAATAACTTTTATTATGAACTATATAAGTGTAAACGCAACGTAGATAAATGCGATATTATCTTGCACTCCATACATTTTCACTACGCGCTACCGAAGTGTGACGTCACAATTTAGAACGATTTTGTATGGAGCATTTTCGGGCGGCGCGATAAATTGAAATTTTCAAAATCAAATATCTTGAAAACTATTTGTCGTACGAAAATTTTACTTTTACAGTTCATTATATTATAAGACAGTGGTCATTTTTCGAAAGTTTTCGAAAGAAAAATAAAAAAAAAAAAGAAAAATCGAAAAAAAAAAAAAAAGCTTGTGGAATAAACCAAAGTTTTTTTTGTAATTCTTATGTGATTTGTTATATACTTGCACTTATTATAGCTCACATAGCTCCCACTTGAGCATTTAATTTTTCCCGATGTATTCGAATTTTAAAGTTAGCATAATAAATGCTATAAAAATGCATTCAAACTTAAGCACATAATCACGTTAGTTGCAATTTCTGAAGGTTTTCTTTCCACTTGACTCTTCTCCGTTTCTGTAAAAAAGCACCCTTATGCAAGCACTTTGTTTTAACACATTTTTGCTTTAACAGACGAATACTGGTCCCTTCACCCCGAGCTGCAAGACATCCCAATATACTACGCGTCGTCTCTAGCCAAGAAGTGCATGGCGGTATACCAGACGTATGTGAACGCTATGAACGATAGAATCCGACGGCAGATCGCCATCAACAACCCCTTCGTCTTCAGGCATATCTCCAATTTGAAGGTAAGATATTTTAATGATTATACATACATACATACATACATTTAATCATGCCTGTTTCCCATAGGGCTAGGCAGAGATCATGGATCTCCATTTGCTACGATCCTGAAATACTACTCTCGCTTCATTCACTCTCATTACATTCTTCATGCATGCTCGTCGGTTTAGGGTACTCCTGACCTGCCCCTTTTCTAAAACTTCCCCGATTTGGTCCAGGTATGTCGCCTCATACACCCGTTTCGTTAGTCTTCTTTCATAGATGATTAACAAGCGTGTTATAGATACAGACTGGATGCGGTAGGTGGAGGATTGGGTGCTAAGGCGTTTTAAGTGGCCCATTTCCAGCAAAACACAAGGCTAAATTATATTTATGGTTTCGTCTTGGTTTCCTGGTCGCATGAATTGTTTTTGAAATGTACATATCGCCATCTAGCGCAGTGTAACTGAACTCCTACGTACCTACCGATCCTGCATCGCGCAATGGAAGTTTTCACGCAGCTCATCAAAAGCTACTGAAGAAAAAAAAATATTTAAAAAAAATTAAAAAATCCGACTGCGGGTTAAAAGATTGAAACAAGTTTGATAACACCCATTCAAACAAATGTTCGCCTATAAAATATTTCGATCTTTTCATCAGCAGTCGGATTTTTTAATTCTTTAATAATTTATTTTGTTGATGAAAGATGTTGTAAATGTTTGAATGAATTTTTTTTTTATAGCATTTATTATGCTAACTGTTAACTGTTAAGTTCGAAAAGTGTAAATGTTTATGAACCAACAATTTTTGCTTGAAACGATTTAATTTACTGCGTTATGATATTTTGCTTGTTATGACATTTATGGTATTTTTTGACTTTGACTTTGACCTATAAAATTATAAAGCCACCACGGCTCTCATTTTATATTTAGTCATAAAAAAACTGTTTTTATGACGTACAAACATGAGTTTAGGAATACGATCCCCGAGAGGTGTCAAGTGAAAAAAAAAGTGCAGTAACTGCAGTTAGTAATGATTTATTTATATCATTCTCATAAATAGGTAAGTATTACAATGTCAATATCGGTATTTTGTTTAATATTTAAAAGAATTAGTCGTTAAAAGAAAAGAAAAAGTCGTCGTTAGGTCTACAATTTTGACGATTAATTAGCCATATAGGGATTGCAATCCAGCAATGAGAGATCCCACAATCCCGGTATGCGGTCCTTTTTTTTTTTTTTTTTTCGTGCGGAAATCCCCTCGGATACCCCCCCTGCCGGAGCCGGAAGGGGAGGTTATGTCGGACTCGAACCGACTAAAACCGCACGCCGACTGTGGGTCTTGGTGCTAGGCCGGAGGTGAGGTTGTCAAAGACATATCCCTCGCACCCCGGCTGACCCAGCCCGGTATGCGGTCCTGAGGACTCACTCTGAATAGCTAAGGTTAGGCCTTTATTAAGCTATATGGTTGATTGGAGTTAAAAGGAAAAAAAAAGCATGCAAAATGTTTGAAACTTTATTTGATAACATTCACTTTAGTGTAAAAAATTACGCAATAACGTTTTCTTCACCGATGGCGAACACATCAATCTCTGGCTTGGTCTTATCATACAAATGTGGGAACGCCCCATTCGCCTTATACTTCTTGCGGACCTCCTCATACAAAGAAAGGTCAAACATGACCTCAAACTCCTCACGAGTCATAAAAGTGTCCGCATACAGGAAAGAATAACCTCCCACCTCCCTGGTAAACTCCTCCATCTTCCTCATAGCAGCCACTGGGTTATAAGGCTTCTTGTCCTTAACCTTTCCTGGAACACCGTACACTCCTAAGTCGTTATACATAGCATAGTTAGTCCCAGGGACTAAGTACTTCTTATCTGGTCTCTTCAACTGCCCTGACGATGGACCGTGGTCGATGATCTTACACGGATAGACCAGCAGAGGGAACTTCTCGAATAAAACGCTGGCTATTTCGATCTGTCTCTCCAATTCTTGGATGGGGAGGACAATATCTTGGAAGACCTGCTTCGTGAACGTGTAAGCTCGGATTCCAGGAGTTGTGGTCCATTTCAGGAAGGCTGGTTTGGGAGGTAACAGCCAGCCGAATAGGTACCGAAAGATAGCGTCGTTTCCAAAAGACAACATGTCTTCAACCACCCAGAATATTGCTCTGTTATGTCTTAACAAATAGTCTCTTAAAGGAATCAATTCTTCAGATTCCCCCTTCTCCAAGAAAGTCTCTACATGTTTGTAGTACCAGGGTTTATACCACCGCGAGCAGTGGTTCACGGTGATCTTCGGGTCGTAGTCTGCGTAATCCCCAACCATGACGACAGCTTCGTCTTTGCTGTAGATAGTGCCTTCGACATAATCGGGGAACTCCTTAGGAACAGCTTCGTACGTTCCAGAAAGTTCTCTCAACATATCGCAGTACTTCTTCTGGCCTCTGACAGGGATGTACTTGATTTTGAGATAAGGTTTTATCTTGACTATCCTGAGGGTCAGTGCTACCAGGAAACCTAGACTTCCGTGGCACCAAGGGAGGGCTTTGAACAGATCTGCGTATTCGTTGTCGGCTGTTGCCGTTACTAAAGAACCGTCCGCGAGAACGACTTCGTAACTCGTGATAGTTTCGTAGTAAAGGCCCGCCTTGTGAGAGTGGGTTGACATTCCTGTGCCGAATGCGAGACCTGAAAGTTATAACTGACATAAATATATAGAGTATAACTGAAGGATTGCTGCATGCTTAAACAATCCCTACTGGTGGGTATTTGTCGGTGGAGATTTCTGGATTAATCCTTACGTAGTAGTCATTGAAAACAAAAAAAAAATCGGGGAACTTTTATACAGCGTAATCTATGCACATATGCGCAAATTGTAATATGGGACACAGTATTCGAAAGCAGCAACAGACAAGTCAAAGGGGACGTCAAAATGACAGCATGAGATTCTGTCCTGTTAGGCATTCTAAATCACATAACGAATTTGGAAAAAACAAAGTCCAGTTGACGTCAATAGCATCAAATGAATATGTAGCGCAGGAACTCGCAACAAAAAACGTTAATCTGAATAAAACATCATCCATAAATTGTTTTATATTCAATCTCTGTGCTCTTGAAATGATTCTACAGTTTATTGATTTTGTATATTCCAATGGGATAGGCAGCTTTGTAAATAAGATTCACATTTGTCTAACACTTTTACGAGTCAAGATTATCGGATCGCCAGTACATACAAAGCTTGAACTTCGGAGCCCGGAGTTCGCTCTACTACATTTATGTTCCTTATAGGTAGTTTTTATTTTGGCTTCAAACCGTAGACTTTAGAACAGCTGTATTAGCTAACAAAGTTCTACTAACCTCCTAAAGTAGCATCCGTCAGTTCGATAGTCACAGCCAGAGAGTAGCCCTTCGGTATGAGGTACTCCGTGATGTCTCCTATGGTGACCATGGGCTCCACCCTGACGGTCATGGCTTCTTCGTTGAGCTCCAGAATGTCGTAGAGAGGGATCGGCACCTGATGGTGGAGGTGCTTTTGGAAGAATGTGACGGATAGGGACAGCCAGTTCGGGCGGGAGGTGCAGAGTAGACGGCGTTTTTCGGCTGGTAACTTGTTCCATTGTTGTACCTGGGGAGGAGATTTATTTGTTTATAACGTCGAAGGAGTAGGCGGAGTTCAATTGACACCCAGATTTGGTTAACCATGTCTGGTTATCCGCTGAAACGGATTCATTTCCACTAACTTTTTTTTTCGTATTTTGGTTCTAATAAAAAAAAAACCAAAAAAACTGCATGACTACTGTTGGATGGAGAATACGATAGCTATTATTTGGCTTAAATACATAGGGCCAGATTAGACAGTCAACAAATATTGCGATCCAGTATCGTGATCTGGGGTCAATGTAGGTAAGGATCGCGTTTGCAAATCAATATTATCAATATAATATTGACAGGAGCGCGATGTAAAATGTTCGCGGCAAAGGAGAGGTATACAGACTATACAGTCATATACAATACTAGCTTTTGTCCGCGGCTCCGCCCGCGTGGATGTCGGTTATCACGACCAAACATAGCCTATGTCCTTCCTCAAGGTCTAATTTACCTCTATACCAAATTTCATCAAAATCGACTCAGTGGTTGAAGCGTGAAAGCGTAACATACAGACAGTTACTTTCGCATTTATAATACTAGCTTTTGCCCGCGGCTCCGCCCGCGTGGAAGTCGGTTATCGCGACCAAACATAGCCTATGTCCTTTCTCAAGGTCTAACCTATCCCTATACCAAATTTCATCAAAATCGGTTCATTCGTTTAGGCGTGAAAGCGTAACATACAGACAGACAGACAGACAGAGTTACTTTCGCATTTATAATATTAAGTATGGATTAGTATGGATACACCCTTTACTTGCAACTTTATATGAAAAGTTGTATAACTTTCTCATTTGTCTGGTGATGGAGAATGAATACATGCCTCACCACCCCATCTTATCCGAAGAATGTCGTAAGAGGCGACTGACGGAAAATACGCAGACGATATCACTGCGAGAGAAGGAAAACTCGAAATAAAACCCTGTACCAACCCGTCTCTATAGTCAACATGGAAACAGTAGGCCAACGCCCCCAACATTGAGAGAGGCCTACGACCAGAAGTGGACTGTTTTAGACTTATTTACTGACTAGCTTTTGCCCGCGGCTCCGCCCGCGCGGATGTCGGTTATCGCGCCCAAACATAGCCTATGTCCTTTCTCAAGGTCTAACCTATCCCTATACCAAATTTCATCAAAATCGGTTCAGTGGTTTGAGCGTGAAAGCGTAACATACAGACAGACAGACAGACAGACAGACAGAAGACAGACAGAGTTACTTTCGCATTTATAATATTAGTATGGATACTTTTTACCATAACATAAACTCATAAACTCACGCCTGTATTCCCCGAAGGGGTAGGCTGAGGTGCTAGCACCCACATTTCGCCAGTTTATGTTTCATGTCCCAATGTAATAGGTGGCGAGCCTATTGCCATTAACCGGGCACTTATAAACCTGTGATAAATACCCATATAACTTCGAAAAGCATCGAAAAGTCATTGGTGTGTGCCATGGTAAACCTGGGATCGAACCCGAGACCTCGTCTCAGCAGTCCATTACCCATACCACTAGGCTACCGCAGATTTCCTTTGCCATATACATAAATACATCTTTATCCCTATTTCATGAAACATCATCAGTTTATAATATCCCCTACCTTATTCTGTATCTCTCTGACGTTACTCTCGTGGCGCTGAGGGTCGCTGGCCAGCCGTCGCATGTACGCCCTGAGCCTCATGAATACCGTGAAGAGGAAGCTGGCCGGCAGGCAGAAGAAGGCCACAACAAACTCCCTGTGGTCTTCCAGCCATTTGATGAGCCGGGATTTGACTGACTCGGGTAACATTGCTGGGGAATAATGTTTAATTGCTACAACCAAGCGTTTTAGTGACTCATTCTTATGCACTCCCACTAAGACCTGGAACTCCCTGCCAGCTCACGGTTTCCTTCTTCCTACAGTCCTGGGTCCTTTAAGCGGGGCGTGAAAAGGCATCTGATGTGGCCGTCAAGCTGAGTGCCACCACTGTTAACATGATACATGTTTACGATGGTGACCCTCTTTCCGGGACTTTGCCTTTAGCTTAACATCAGGCGAGGTGGAATCAAATTGACGTGTCCTTTATAAAAAAAAATTAAAGGTATTACGGTTGCTAACCCGCCGTAACCGCCCTTCCCGCCAATCTTAAGGATTTCTTTCCCTAAAACTGGACATAATTAGTGCACCTGGTTACTGGCAAGTGGATGTGATGATACTCCATGCGATATTTTTTGTGATGATTTTCCTATATATTTATGCAAGGTAGAAATCATCACCATTAAAAGAAGACATTGAAATGCGTGAAAAAGTGACAAACAACATTCTCGTTCACAAAATTTCGCAACTCTATCTGTTATTGGCACGGAGGAGAGAAGTAACGGAGATGCCCCATTGATATTTCTCTTAACAAAAGCGCGTCGCCCAATGCGGGTGGGAAGTAGCCGGGGCGGGGGGAGTTCATGACCTCCATCTAGTGACGCATAGCGAAACCGAACAAAAACAGACCTTAAACAATTATCATTGTAGTTCGACAACTCGCCACTAAGCGCTGCACAGAATTCTAGAATAATCTATGTGTGTAATGACAAACGGGAGTGCGGGACCACTGATTTTCCTATTGAACACTTCTATTTTGTACTAGCTGTTACCCGCGGCTCCGTCCGCTTGAATTCATTGACCTATAAGGATATAAGAAATTTCTTAGGTCATTTTTACATCTTGGGTTAAACTAAATGGAGTTTTCGTTTTAGATATTTTTAAAAATACGATTTATACGTACTTTAATGAATAAAGGGAATAATAATGTTCATGATAATTATAAAAACCTTACAACATTAGTACATAATATACATATAGTTTATAGATGTTAATATTGTTAACTAAAGGAAATGAAGAAATGCACGTTTTGTATATTATATTTAATCAAAATAATCAGGGTAGCTTGTTTACAATCAAAGTGAATTTATGAATATAAAAATTAATAGTTAAATGTGTTGGTAAGCGCATAACTTAACAATACCTGGACCAATTTGATCGGTATTTAGGTAATACACCTTGCCGCAATTTTTTATAACCCATTTTTGTCTTGTAAAAATCGTCTTCATTAAAGTGCTTAGAACATATTTTAGTGTATTTTGTGGGGTACCAGCTTGTAGATTTATTTAAAATACGAACCCACGCATTTTTAATTTCTGGATTGCCGGGAAATCTAAAATGAATTGTAGTAGCCATAATATATGTTGCCATTTTGACAGGTAGGACTTTAGTATCTCCGCACTCGAGTTAAGCGCTGCGAGTGGGTGGAGGGGAGGGGGGAGGGGGTGTAGAACCCCCCCTATGAAGGAAAAGTTACGGAAACCCCCCCTTTTTGAGATACGATTTTTTAAAATTCTAACATAACTTTCGTATTTTCTTGTATTGACATCGATTTCAAGGTCGAGGTTTGTTGATTTCTGAGTGGTCTATCATGATAAAACAAGCAAGCATGCAGCAGTTATGGCTTCTGTCACGGCTCCGGCGCTACAGGGCTCCAGCGGTCCCATGCGAGCTTAACGTCGCAGATGTGTTTCACACTCACCACCGCAGCTTCGGCTTGCTGGCCGGCTCCCGCGGTGGCGAGTGTTGAAACCACCTGCTCCTTAGCTCGCGGGCCGCCTCGCCCCTCCGCGCCTACGCGATTTTAAATAACACTCTAGGGGTAGGGCAGACAAGACTACGTGGAGTCGGTTTTGCAGCGATTTGTTTCTGTCACACAGGTATATAAATATATACTATAATTAAAATAACACAATGAAATTTAAATTCAGTCATTTCTTATTAAATTTTATAAACATAGTCTATAGCTAGTAACACAGTGCGTCAACGACGTTTTACGTTTAGTTTCACATACCGGCAATAGTCGGTAAATAATTGTGTTGTAAGTATAAATTTAAAAGATTTCATATTCATTTCAATCAGCGAAATATACGTAATATAATAAAATATGCATAAAATTTACCTTAGTCACTAAATATACGTATTTATTTAATTATTGAACGGAGTAAAGCATTTTAGTACGTTAACATTACGTAAAATGAAACGTTTAATGACGAGACGAAATGTCAAAAGTGTCAAAAGTGTCATAATATTGGTAAACATCTATGATTTTTATTTATTTTTTTCTCGTTAACCATTGATCTCCGTAACTTGAAACTTTGCGTGGGGGCTTCTAATATTATTAGCTTTGTGTAAAAAAAATATGGACTCCTAACTCGAGTGCGGATAAACTAAAGTTGAGCCTTTTGACAACCAGATACACTTTAAAATAATTTGAATATAGTGGTCTCGCTATAATGATGAACACCATTATTTTGAAATGGGCATGATATTTTTTTTAATAAGGCCATCTCTCGGATTATGGCAAAATCATTTATAAAACTTAAATGATTTGGCCTTACACCAACAGATGGCCGAATGTTTTTATATTGAATTTTAGCGAAATATACTATTTTTTAAATAAAATAACATGTTTGGAATTACTAATGACCTCGGGTGAAATTATTGTATTGAAATGTTCATGAAATGGATTGAGATATTATTACAACTCTTTTATATGTACGACAAAGTTACATATTTCTATTCTATACTAGATGGATCTGTCAAGATATTTTTTTCTAATAATGAAAATAAAAATATAGCGGACTTACTGATGAAATGTTATATCACTAAAATGCTTTAATTGCTTATCTGTATAATTTGTACACCCTTGCACCGCACACTTCATTCTTAAACCACGTTTAAGCAATTTTTATTGCTGAACTTTTGTTCAGAAAGGACAACCGCTCGCAAGGACGTTTACTTGACGTTTATCTGGTGACGTCACCGACAATAGAGTCCATTTGACGTTTGGATGGCACGCGACTCTATTGCCTTGCAACAACTCCGCTATCATTTCCTTCTCCGTGGTTATTGGTAAAGCCATGGTTTAATTATAGGGCTCTATAATAGGATAAAACTCATGTCTTAATATTGCCTAATTTTAAAATATTCGAAAAGAAGTATGATCAGGAACACTTTAACTTTTTTTTTCTTAATTTACTAAGCATTAAATAAACCTTTACTTCCTAATTTTGCGTTTTCTACACATCAACAATTTTTTTAGACAGCTTCTGTGGCGTGGCGGTAGTGAACGCGACTGCTACGCAGGAGGCGCGGGTTCGATACCCGCTTAGTGCAAATATTTATATGCATGAAATATGGCTAATTGCATTGGTCTGGGTGTTTCTATGTATAATATGTATGTATTTACAAAAAATATCTAAGTATCTTTATGCGCATTCTAGATTCCATAACACAAGCTAGTTAAGCTTACCGTGGGTCTAAATTGCGTTGTGTAGAATGTCGAAAAAAAATCCCTAATTTACTAAGCGTTTAATTAACCTTTACATCCTAATTTTGCCTTTTCTATGCATGTTCACATCAATCTCTCTTCCTATCTCATTTACAAAATCTCTGGAAAGTTTTACATACCTACTTATACCTACATTTAAAGTACATCTGCCGGTAAAATTATCAAAAAAGAGTGTTTATTCGATAGCTATAAAGCCGGCTATATAGCCGGAATGGCGCAATAATTTTCAACAATACAGCTATTTTGTTTCTCTATACATCTTGTTCATAATAGAACACATCAAAAACAACATTATAATTAACAAATACGTACTTTTTAATCCAATTCACACCAAATTTTCTTTTTAATTCCACTCCTGTCCGCCCCGGCTGGCCCGCGTCACAACACTACAGATAAAAAACAGATGCGTTCGGATACACACAATCTTATCTGTGCGCGATTACACTAATAAGATTAATAATTAAAATTATTTTCGGTACATAGGTCATTAGTATTATTTACGTGTATTATTAACAAGGAATATTGAAACTTAAACTGTTTTCCGGTTAATTTTAGCTGCCGTTTAACTCGATAACGAAACGTAAATCAAAGTCAAGGTCATGCCAAGAGTAGTAAATATTTTATACTGTAAATCCATAAAAAGGCGGTAAAATGAAGCACATCACATGCTAAGTAGTCAGTAGATTTCAACAACAATATTCAACAGTAGTAACTACGAACATGGCGCACTAAACTGCATTGCCCCAACTAACTCAGAAATATAAGAACTTAGTTAAGTTTAATAGTTATTAATTTGTGAAATAATGGCTTAAAACAGCTCATAAAATAAGGCGGTAAAAATAAATTCGAATACATTATTGTAGTAATACGCGTTCATAGATGTACAGTAGCAAATTGTTTCAATATGATATGACCTTGACTCCTATCAGACAAGAATTCGGTGAATCAGATTCAGTACTATGACGTCAAGCGAAACTGAATGTTATATTAATGGCGATACGAACTATATTACACTGGTAATGTGTTAATAGATTTTAGTTGCTATGTAACACGGGCAAGTATATTTTATAATCTGAGATAATGGATACTATTATATTACGTCACCTAACACGTGCGATTTAGGGATCTGAGAAGATACGTACAAACATATTCACGCACAGTAAATTCCCGAAGGGGTCGCCAGAGCTATATTGACACTCACATTTCGCCAATATCGTTTTCAGTCGTACGTAGGTACCTAATAGGGCGTGAGACTATTGCCGTCAAGTGGGCACTTTGTTATAGGCTCTATGTTTACTGACGGATGGAGAACTGTCCAATCCTTTAATAGTTTTCTAAGACACACAGGTAAATAAAAAAAAAAGATAATGTATGGGAATAATGTTCAGGCGAAAGGAAAAATGTATGGGGTTTTAAAAAAAAAATTCTTTCGCCACCAGATGATTCTGCTTTAACTGTGCCCAAATTCTTTTTATCTGAAACATATAAAATCACTGAGTATAGATCTCTCCCAATATGCGCCATAGAACCTAATTATTCTCCGCCTTTCGCATAGGAAGAAAAAAGTTATTTGAAAAATGATTGTTCCAGGGTATAGACCACTTCGAGGATATCGGGCCGTGCGTGATCATGGCGTCGCCTGGCATGATGCAGTCAGGCCTGTCGCGAGAACTCTTCGAGTCGTGGTGTACCGACCCTAAGAACGGAGTCATTATTGCTGGTAATGTATTTTTATTTAAATCACAAATCATATATTTATTAGTACTAGCTTTTGCCCGTGACTCCGCCCGCGTGGATGTCGGTTATTGCGACCAAACATAGCCTATGTCCTTTCTCAAGGTGTGATCTACCCCTATACAAAATTTCATCAAAATCGGTTTTGTGGTTTAGGCGTGAAAGCGTAACATGCAAACAGACAGACAGTTACTTTCGCATTTATAATATTAGTATGGAGTATGGATACTCTTAAAACGGAACTTACAAGACGTTAAAAATATTACACACACCCATACTCACGTCTGTATGTAAATCCCCGAAGGGGTAGGCAGAGGTGTATTAGCATCTACATTTCGCCAATTATGATTTCTGGTTCCACGACGTAATAGGGGCCTATTACCCTCTAGCGGGTCGAAAATCTTAAAGACTTGTTTAGGATGCATGTGTATGAGTATGTGCCTCAGAGAGCACGTCCTGCGGCTCGTCTAGTATGCAAAACCCTCAAAAGTGAAGCTTTTTATTGCTCCTGTGGTCCCCAGGCTACTGCGTGGAAGGCACGTTAGCCAAGACGATCCTGTCGGAGCCGGAGGAGATCACGTCCATGTCTGGCCAGAAGCTGCCGCTCAAGATGTCGGTGGACTATATCTCGTTCTCGGCGCACACCGACTACCAGCAGACTTCGGAGTTCATCAATATACTGAAGCCGCCGCATGTGGTAAAAAGGATTTAAATATCGAAATAGATCGGGAAAAAGAAGAACTCAAGTGGGACTTGAACCCACGACCTTTTCCTGACAGGGGGAATG
Organism: Eilema sororculum; assembly: GCA_914829495.1. Classification (NCBI taxonomy): domain Eukaryota; kingdom Metazoa; phylum Arthropoda; class Insecta; order Lepidoptera; family Erebidae; genus Eilema; species Eilema sororculum. The sequence continues at coordinate 22,585,032 of OU618549.1, forward strand.
CTCTTCCAACTGAGCTTTTGAGTCACACCTGTATCACTTCAAATTTCCCTTCTCTTTATATTTGTCTTCTTTTTCCCGATGTATTTCGAATTTAAAATTTCATTTATATGGATTTAAATCTATTTGCTTTACTAATGCTTTAAAATTTTATAACAATGTGGTTAATATGTGTTGTTTTTATACATTTCCAATGACTGAACGCCAATTCTCGTAATAAAAACATAACATAACATAACATAAACTCACGCCTGTATTCCCCGAAAAGCACCCACATTTCGCCAGTTTGTGTTTAGGTCCCAATGTAATAGGTGGCGAGCCATACCACTAGGCTACCGCAGATTTTTGATTGATTAATAAAAAGATGTTCAAAATTCAATCTAGATCTAACCTCAATTTGTCAAAAATCGAATAACGGTATTTTCGTAACACAATTTTGCAATTTTTCATTGACATCGTTTTCATTTTTGAGATTTGGGAGAGTTTAGATCATGCTTAGAATGGTTAGATCTCTATTGAATTTAGAAGATGTTGTTTTTACGGCGCTTACGATGGCGGCCACCAGCGCGTCCGGTATTAGGCGACAGGGCCCTCCCCTAGCACTAGTGGGGCCCCGTCGCCTTGTTGACACAGGACATGTACCGTGACTTATTATTTTGACGACATATTACATTATACCTATCTTAATCAGTATTCCGTGCACTGTGCAGGTGCTGGTGCACGGCGAGCAGAACGAGATGTCGCGCCTGAAGGCGGCGCTGCAGCGCGAGCACCGCGGCCGCCTGCACATCCACACGCCGCGCAACACGCAGCAGCTCGCGCTCACCTTCCGCGGGGACAAGACCGCCAAGGTACCCTCCACAGGGCCAGCCCCACCAGCCCCACCAGAACGAGATGTCGCGCCTGAAGGCGGCGCTGCAGCGCGAGCACCGCGGCCGCCTGCACATCCACACGCCGCGCAACACGCAGCAGCTCGCGCTCACCTTCCGCGGGGACAAGACCGCCAAGGTACCCTCCACAGGGCCAGCCCCACCAGCCCCACCAGAACGAGATGTCGCGCCTGAAGGCGGCGCTGCAGCGCGAGCACCGCGGCCGCCTGCACATCCACACGCCGCGCAACACGCAGCAGCTCGCGCTCACCTTCCGCGGGGACAAGACCGCCAAGGTACCCTCCACAGGGCCAGCCCCACCAGCCCCACCAGAACGAGATGTCGCGCCTGAAGGCGGCGCTGCAGCGCGAGCACCGCGGCCGCCTGCACATCCACACGCCGCGCAACACGCAGCAGCTCGCGCTCACCTTCCGCGGGGACAAGACCGCCAAGGTACCCTCCACAGGGCCAGCCCCACCAGCCCCACCAGAACGAGATGTCGCGCCTGAAGGCGGCGCTGCAGCGCGAGCACCGCGGCCGCCTGCACATCCACACGCCGCGCAACACGCAGCAGCTCGCGCTCACCTTCCGCGGGGACAAGACCGCCAAGGTACCCTCCACAGGGCCAGCCCCACCAGCCCCACCAGAACGAGATGTCGCGCCTGAAGGCGGCGCTGCAGCGCGAGCACCGCGGCCGCCTGCACATCCACACGCCGCGCAACACGCAGCAGCTCGCGCTCACCTTCCGCGGGGACAAGACCGCCAAGGTACCCTCCACAGGGCCAGCCCCACCAGCCCCACCAGAACGAGATGTCGCGCCTGAAGGCGGCGCTGCAGCGCGAGCACCGCGGCCGCCTGCACATCCACACGCCGCGCAACACGCAGCAGCTCGCGCTCACCTTCCGCGGGGACAAGACCGCCAAGGTACCCTCCACAGGGCCAGCCCCACCAGCCCCACCAGAACGAGATGTCGCGCCTGAAGGCGGCGCTGCAGCGCGAGCACCGCGGCCGCCTGCACATCCACACGCCGCGCAACACGCAGCAGCTCGCGCTCACCTTCCGCGGGGACAAGACCGCCAAGGTACCCTCCACAGGGCCAGCCCCACCAGCCCCACCAGAACGAGATGTCGCGCCTGAAGGCGGCGCTGCAGCGCGAGCACCGCGGCCGCCTGCACATCCACACGCCGCGCAACACGCAGCAGCTCGCGCTCACCTTCCGCGGGGACAAGACCGCCAAGGTACCCTCCACAGGGCCAGCCCCACCAGCCCCACCAGAACGAGATGTCGCGCCTGAAGGCGGCGCTGCAGCGCGAGCACCGCGGCCGCCTGCACATCCACACGCCGCGCAACACGCAGCAGCTCGCGCTCACCTTCCGCGGGGACAAGACCGCCAAGGTACCCTCCACAGGGCCAGCCCCACCAGCCCCACCAGAACGAGATGTCGCGCCTGAAGGCGGCGCTGCAGCGCGAGCACCGCGGCCGCCTGCACATCCACACGCCGCGCAACACGCAGCAGCTCGCGCTCACCTTCCGCGGGGACAAGACCGCCAAGGTACCCTCCACAGGGCCAGCCCCACCAGCCCCACCAGAACGAGATGTCGCGCCTGAAGGCGGCGCTGCAGCGCGAGCACCAGCTCACAGGGCGAGTACCCCTAGCACGAACAACTATCGTATCGAGAGAATGGGGCATTGCGATTGGCCGTCTGCCTACTGTGAACCTATGTGTGAAGCCGGCCAATCGCAGTTCGTGCTAGGGATACGGTAGTGTCCTCAGAGCGGAGAATACCTCTTAGTGCGACAATCCTTACGACTCAGCGGAGGCGGTTATGTTAGACTCGAATCGATTAAAACCATGTAAAAATTATAAAACGCACTTGAAATATTGTTTATGTAATATTTATGCCATAGTAACGTCTAGTTACGTGAGCCAATTAAAAAAAACCGCTCGCCGACTTCAGATGGCGGGCTGTAAAATATTGTCTAACACATATCCGTTTCGAAATGCCCACTCGGGTGTGGGAACCGTGGTGTACCCATCATGCCTCCAGAAGGAATAAGTTAACATTTTAGTTATAGTTTATACTGTTGTGTGCAGGTAATGGGGTCGTTGGCTGTGGAGAAACCGGAGCCGGGCAAACAGCTACAGGGTATTCTAGTCAAAAGAAACTTCAACTATCACATACTGGCGCCGTCCGATCTTAACAGTGAGTATTGCTTACTTGGATCTGTTTCTTTAGTATAAATAAGGAGTATTTCAGACCTTTTATATTTTATTGATTTTCTTTTTTGAAACTTATTGACTTACTAGCTTTTGCCCGCGGCTCCGCCCGCGTGGATCTCGGTTATCGCGACAATACATAGCCTATGTCCTTTCTCAAGGTCTAATGTACTCCTGTACCAAATTTCATCAAAATGGGTTCGGTGGTTTAGACGTGAAAGGGTAACATACAGACAGACAGACAGAGTTACTTTCGCATTTATAATATTAGTATGGATTATAGTCGACGATGGAACACGTTTGCCTAGAAACTTATTCTAGATTAGATGATTTCCTGATTATAACTTTCTGAAAATTGAGTAAAAACTGAATATTTACCAATAATAATTTAACTACGTGTGGAATTTCGATCCCGTGCCCGGTAGCCATGGAAACATATTCGTGGAATGAAAGTATACGTACAGATCAAACACATTAAACATGCTCTCCCCACAGAGTACACGGAGCTGACGCAGTCGGAGGTGACGCAGCGGCAGTCCATCCAGTACTCGGGCTCGGTGGGGCTGGTGCGCCACGTCGTCATGCAGCTGGCCGGCGCCGTGGACTTCCTCAGTGAGGCGCGCTGGCGCGTGTACGGCTGCATCGACCTCACGCTCGAAGCCAACACCATTACGCTCGAGGTCGGGACGAATAGCTGCCTATCCTGATACTCCAAACACTGTTAGATAGTACAATCGTAACGCGAGTGTTATGTTTCTGCAGTGGGCGGCGGGCCCGGTGTCGGACATGTACGCGGACGCGCTGGTGGCCGCCATCCTCAGCGCCTCGTCGCTGCCCGCGCCGCGCCACCTGCCGCTGGCGCCCAAGCTCGACAGGATGCACTTCAAGGTACGTCCTGTCCCTCCCCTGGCACTAGTGGGGCCCTGTCGCCTTGTACCGGACGCGCTGGTGGCGCCATCCTCAGCGCCTCGTCGCTGCCCGCGCCGCGCCACCTGCCGCTGGCGCCCAAGCTCGACAGGATGCACTTCAAGGTACGTCCTGTCCCTCCCCTGGCACTAGTGGGGCCCTGTCGCCTTGTACCGGACGCGCTGGTGGCGCCATCCTCAGCGCCTCGTCGCTGCCCGCGCCGCGCCACCTGCCGCTGGCGCCCAAGCTCGACAGGATGCACTTCAAGGTACGTCCTGTCCCTCCCCTGGCACTAGTGGGGCCCTGTCGCCTTGTACCGGACGCGCTGGTGGCGCCATCCTCAGCGCCTCGTCGCTGCCCGCGCCGCGCCACCTGCCGCTGGCGCCCAAGCTCGACAGGATGCACTTCAAGGTACGTCCTGTCCCTCCCCTGGCACTAGTGGGGCCCTGTCGCCTTGTACCGGACGCGCTGGTGGCGCCATCCTCAGCGCCTCGTCGCTGCCCGCGCCGCGCCACCTGCCGCTGGCGCCCAAGCTCGACAGGATGCACTTCAAGGTACGTCCTGTCCCTCCCCTGGCACTAGTGGGGCCCTGTCGCCTTGTACCGGACGCGCTGGTGGCGCCATCCTCAGCGCCTCGTCGCTGCCCGCGCCGCGCCACCTGCCGCTGGCGCCCAAGCTCGACAGGATGCACTTCAAGGTACGTCCTGTCCCTCCCCTGGCACTAGTGGGGCCCTGTCGCCTTGTACCGGACGCGCTGGTGGCGCCATCCTCAGCGCCTCGTCGCTGCCCGCGCCGCGCCACCTGCCGCTGGCGCCCAAGCTCGACAGGATGCACTTCAAGGTACGTCCTGTCCCTCCCCTGGCACTAGTGGGGCCCTGTCGCCTTGTACCGGACGCGCTGGTGGCGCCATCCTCAGCGCCTCGTCGCTGCCCGCGCCGCGCCACCTGCCGCTGGCGCCCAAGCTCGACAGGATGCACTTCAAGGTACGTCCTGTCCCTCCCCTGGCACTAGTGGGGCCCTGTCGCCTTGTACCGGACGCGCTGGTGGCGCCATCCTCAGCGCCTCGTCGCTGCCCGCGCCGCGCCACCTGCCGCTGGCGCCCAAGCTCGACAGGATGCACTTCAAGGTACGTCCTGTCCCTCCCCTGGCACTAGTGGGGCCCTGTCGCCTTGTACCGGACGCGCTGGTGGCGCCATCCTCAGCGCCTCGTCGCTGCCCGCGCCGCGCCACCTGCCGCTGGCGCCCAAGCTCGACAGGATGCACTTCAAGGTACGTCCTGTCCCTCCCCTGGCACTAGTGGGGCCCTGTCGCCTTGTACCGGACGCGCTGGTGGCGCCATCCTCAGCGCCTCGTCGCTGCCCGCGCCGCGCCACCTGCCGCTGGCGCCCAAGCTCGACAGGATGCACTTCAAGGTACGTCCTGTCCCTCCCCTGGCACTAGTGGGGCCCTGTCGCCTTGTACCGGACGCGCTGGTGGCGCCATCCTCAGCGCCTCGTCGCTGCCCGCGCCGCGCCACCTGCCGCTGGCGCCCAAGCTCGACAGGATGCACTTCAAGGTACGTCCTGTCCCTCCCCTGGCACTAGTGGGGCCCTGTCGCCTTGTACCGGACGCGCTGGTGGCGCCATCCTCAGCGCCTCGTCGCTGCCCGCGCCGCGCCACCTGCCGCTGGCGCCCAAGCTCGACAGGATGCACTTCAAGGTACGTCCTGTCCCTCCCCTGGCACTAGTGGGGCCCTGTCGCCTTGTACCGGACGCGCTGGTGGCCGCCATCCTCAGCGCCTCGTCGCTGCCCGCGCCGCGCCACCTGCCGCTGGCGCCCAAGCTCGACAGGATGCACTTCAAGGTACGTCCTGTCCCTCCCCTGGCACTAGTGGGGCCCTGTCGCCTTGTACCGGACGCGCTGGTGGCGCCATCCTCAGCGCCTCGTCGCTGCCCGCGCCGCGCCACCTGCCGCTGGCGCCCAAGCTCGACAGGATGCACTTCAAGGTACGTCCTGTCCCTCCCCTGGCACTAGTGGGGCCCTGTCGCCTTGTACCGGACGCGCTGGTGGCGCCATCCTCAGCGCCTCGTCGCTGCCCGCGCCGCGCCACCTGCCGCTGGCGCCCAAGCTCGACAGGATGCACTTCAAGGTACGTCCTGTCCCTCCCCTGGCACTAGTGGGGCCCTGTCGCCTTGTACCGGACGCGCTGGTGGCGCCATCCTCAGCGCCTCGTCGCTGCCCGCGCCGCGCCACCTGCCGCTGGCGCCCAAGCTCGACAGGATGCACTTCAAGGTACGTCCTGTCCCTCCCCTGGCACTAGTGGGGCCCTGTCGCCTTGTACCGGACGCGCTGGTGGCGCCATCCTCAGCGCCTCGTCGCTGCCCGCGCCGCGCCACCTGCCGCTGGCGCCCAAGCTCGACAGGATGCACTTCAAGGTACGTCCTGTCCCTCCCCTGGCACTAGTGGGGCCCTGTCGCCTTGTACCGGACGCGCTGGTGGCGCCATCCTCAGCGCCTCGTCGCTGCCCGCGCCGCGCCACCTGCCGCTGGCGCCCAAGCTCGACAGGATGCACTTCAAGGTACGTCCTGTCCCTCCCCTGGCACTAGTGGGGCCCTGTCGCCTTGTACCGGACGCGCTGGTGGCGCCATCCTCAGCGCCTCGTCGCTGCCCGCGCCGCGCCACCTGCCGCTGGCGCCCAAGCTCGACAGGATGCACTTCAAGGTACGTCCTGTCCCTCCCCTGGCACTAGTGGGGCCCTGTCGCCTTGTACCGGACGCGCTGGTGGCGCCATCCTCAGCGCCTCGTCGCTGCCCGCGCCGCGCCACCTGCCGCTGGCGCCCAAGCTCGACAGGATGCACTTCAAGGTACGTCCTGTCCCTCCCCTGGCACTAGTGGGGCCCTGTCGCCTTGTACCGGACGCGCTGGTGGCGCCATCCTCAGCGCCTCGTCGCTGCCCGCGCCGCGCCACCTGCCGCTGGCGCCCAAGCTCGACAGGATGCACTTCAAGGTACGTCCTGTCCCTCCCCTGGCACTAGTGGGGCCCTGTCGCCTTGTACCGGACGCGCTGGTGGCGCCATCCTCAGCGCCTCGTCGCTGCCCGCGCCGCGCCACCTGCCGCTGGCGCCCAAGCTCGACAGGATGCACTTCAAGGTACGTCCTGTCCCTCCCCTGGCACTAGTGGGGCCCTGTCGCCTTGTACCGGACGCGCTGGTGGCGCCATCCTCAGCGCCTCGTCGCTGCCCGCGCCGCGCCACCTGCCGCTGGCGCCCAAGCTCGACAGGATGCACTTCAAGGTACGTCCTGTCCCTCCCCTGGCACTAGTGGGGCCCTGTCGCCTTGTACCGGACGCGCTGGTGGCGCCATCCTCAGCGCCTCGTCGCTGCCCGCGCCGCGCCACCTGCCGCTGGCGCCCAAGCTCGACAGGATGCACTTCAAGGTACGTCCTGTCCCTCCCCTGGCACTAGTGGGGCCCTGTCGCCTTGTACCGGACTCGCTGGTGGCGCCATCCTCAGCGCCTCGTCGCTGCCCGCAGTGACCGTTGTAGTTAATGGGTGCGAATTGAATTGAATGACATATTATGCTGGAGTAAATTTAATTAGAGTTAATTTAATAGAAATATATAAAATAGTTCAAAATACCTGTCATTCCAGGAGTGTGCCATCGAGATGTTACAAGAGATGTTCGGTGAGGACTCCGTGCCGAAGATCTTCAAGGGCGACAAACTGCACGTCACCGTCGACGACAAACGCGCCGACATAGACCTGCTCAATATGGTAACGTACCGCCATTTGCTATTTTATGAACCTACAACGTTAGATATGAAACTTCTGGGTTACAACCCTGGCAGAGTATTATGACCACGTAAATTCTGTCTATTTCTTAAAATATCCATAGGTTGCTGATTTTCAACTATTCATGACTCATTCGCAAAACTTTCAGGTGGCACAATATGGGTCACAAAATGTCCCTTACGCATAATCTCCCTAATTTTCAAATATTAATGGTTTCGTCTATTCTATTCGAAAAGTGTAGCTTTGTTCCTCTGGGGAGCAAAGTAGCTCTATTCTGTTAAGAACTTTTAGCGGGTGGAAAAGTGATTTGAATTTGGAACATGTTGTACTTATTATCATTCATAGAAGTCGAACGGAAATTATTCGAATTACCGGCTGGTACGTGTTGGCCGAATAGCGTTGGGGCCTGTGCTAATTAAAAAAAAAACAAAAGCGCGCGAATTTACATAGTCTATATTCTTGTAATCAGTACTTATTTATCCCATAGCCATAGAAAGGGTATGAAAGATAGAGTATAAGAGTTGAGAGCAAATAATTTTGAGTTAGTATCTGAAGATCAAGTTATTAACGCAAAGCAGAGTATCACAAAGTACACATCTCAAAAAACGTATGTATCAAGATTATCTTCATATCTTTTATTTCGTAGTGATTGTATGTACCTACTTGTAATTTATTCTATCATGTGATTATGAAATATGGTCGTCTAACGATATGGTCATTTAGTTATCTAAATGACTGGTTATCCAGTCCAGTACTTCTTGCAGTCTTTGTCGTTTTCAGATCTTGTCATTCTAAAGGGTCCGGTCGAGTACAACCTATTCTCAAAATGCCTGAGACGTCAATACGCCTGAAATTCAAATAGCCTTTATACCAAAACGTCTAAAGCCCAAATCGTCATAGAACCAAATTGCCTGATTTTCGAATAAACTTAATCCCAAAATGATCAAATCCCAAATGGACTGAATTACAAAATAACCGAATAGCAACATGACTGAAATTGGCGGCCGCTGCCATTTCTGATTTATAGTCTGTCCACCAAGCATTAATTTTACTTTTGAACATAGACTGATAATACACTACGTTTTTGAAGGATAAATAAACGTCAAATAGTTATTTACCAGCACATAATTCGCAAGTTGGAGCTCAGCAGGGGGACCCACGGGTTCCATTGGTCTTTGGCCTAGCATTGGTGGCGAGCCTGAGAAGGTCACCCGAGACCTTGAGGTTTTGATCCCACGCCTCGGGGAATCTGGAATCCCCTGCAGCAAAGGTGCTCGCAACCACTTCACACATTTCAAAACTCTCGCTCCTGGCCTCAGCTTACTCCCGGCACCTTCAGCCTCCTGGAGGCAGTTCTTGAGGGAACAGTTAAAGAACCGTGTACTACGTTGCCATACTGCTGTTGTGAATGTGCTTTGCGGTACTCAAAATCACGTATCGGTTGAGTACTACACCAACCTAGCTCTGCCCGGATGCAGTCTCTTCCTTCGACAGCGCTCTGAGAGATACTCTGGAGTCGATTCTCAACATCTCACTTGACGAACGGCAGTGACTCCAGGCCTCCCTGCTAATAAGATGTAGGGGTCTCGGACTACGGCGCGTGACGGATGTTGGCCTGCCGGCCTTACTAGCGTCAGCTCACGGGGTGGCAGACTTGGACACTATCATGCTCTCCTCAAACGGCGATCGAGTAGAACTACCCCATGTGTGCGAGGCGCTGTTGGCATGGTCGGTCCGGGCAAACCATGTCCACTAACTCTACGCATGCAACGAGCCTGGGATGAGATTGGTGCTGATAGAACGGTGAAGGATACGCTGGATATTATTATTATTTTTCTTCTTCTCCGTCCGAAGCTTTCAGTCTGGGGTCCTCCTTACCAGCCTAACTGGAGATTTGGCTGAACTTTGATAATTTCTGCGAAACGACTGTCATCTGACCCATATTCATCACGCGTTTATCCCTGGAGGGTTAGGCAGAGGTGAATCAACACCCACATTTCACCAATCATTGTATTCGGTACCACGTAATAGGGGGTGAGCCCATTGCCGTAATCATGCATACAAATATTTGCATTGAGCGGGGATCGAACCCGTGGCTCCTGCGTAGCGACCGCGTTCACCACCGCTACGCCACAGAGGCTGTCAAAACATCCTGATATGTATTAAACATTTCAAAAATATTTTCAGTCATTTTATGAATAAGGCATTACGAATTTCAGGCATAGTGGGAAGAAGATATCTTAGGATTCAGGCGAATCGGGACTAAGTCATATTGAATTCAGACATCTCGGGAAACAGACGTTTTGACAATCGTTTATAATGCAATCAGGCATTTTGGTAATAGGTTGTACTCGACCGGACCCATTCTAACGATTAGGTAAATTATAGACTTCGTCATTATGATACTAACCAATTTTTTTCCCCACGGGCGATATACTTTGAATAAGGGATTCTGCGTTAGAATCCTTCGCTTCGTTCGTGTTTTAATGTGTGCGATAAGACCGCCTATTGTCTATGCCTGCAATGTACCTGTACAAACAACACATGTTTTTTTCCTTGGTGTACACAATAAACAGATACTTTACTTTTCAAAGTAGCGCCCTGGCCGTAAAAATATCTACTATTTTGCTCTTTTCTCATATAATGTAGTATTATTTCGTTCGGCAGGAGGTGAAGTGCCCGGAGGACGAGTCCCTAGAGCGCGTGGTGCACTCCGCCATCTCCAAGTTGTACGCCGCACTCGCGCCTGTCAAGCCGCCGCCACTGCCCGCAGACTGAACACGTCCCCCCCCCCCCCCCTCTCACTGTATGTAGTCAGTAGTTACCGGCAAACTTCGTGAACAAACTTTTGAATTAAATTTTAATGCATTTAGTATGTTAACTATTCAAATTGATTAAGATAGGATAAAAAAAATATTAGGCCAGGTGGGATTCGAACCCGTGATCCTTCTCTTACACGGAAATTTTTTTGACCACTGAGCTACCGGTCCCCAAAAATGATTGAATGTCGCACTGGATTGTGTTATTTTGTCACTATATTTTGTCTCAAAAAATAGTGACAAAAACCACAACTCAAAAAAATATGTCACACCCACTCTCAGGCTGTCTCTGAAAACCAGCCCTGTCGTCCGCCTGCACTACAACGCGGACAGCATTAGGCTGAGAGGCGGCCGTTTATTTCTACTTGGCAGTGTGTTGCAATTTCACAATTCCTAGACTTGGGTTATTGCTTGGCAGGCAATCTATATAGACTTATATGCCTGCCAAGCGAAATAAAGATATTTTCTTTCTTTCTTTCTTTCAGTTGGTAACTGGGCAACCGTTCTGTTACTGATCTGTATTAAGAGGTCATGGTATAGTATTTATTATAATCTGTGGTTGGACGTTGTAAGAACATGCGCTCAACACTTCTCTGTACTGTCGTGCGCGCGCAATCGCGTCTTTTGTTTCGCGCCGTCTATAACGCGCGAAAGATTTTGTGAACTTTAACTTCAACAAAGACAAGCGCAAGCATTCCACCGCGGCATCCCGAACGCTCAAGAAAGCGTGATTGCGTGTACGAGGGTCAAACTGAAAGTTCTTAGAAAATCAAAAACTGATTACATTAGCCAGTTATTAGTTTTATTATATCTTTTCAAAATATTGTCCATTCACGTCAATACACCGCTGCATGCGATGGAACCACTGGGAAAAGCACTTTGCCCACTCGTCCTTAGGGGTCTCTTCAATGGCATCGCGATACGCAGCCACCGCTTCTTCAGCATTCATAAACCGCTTTCCTTTAAGTTTTTCTTTAATTTTTGGAAATAAATAAAAATCACAAGGCGCGAGGTCCGGGCTATACGGCGGGTGACCCAGTAATTCAACGTTTGATGTCGCCAAATAGTCGATCGTTCGCTTGGCGGTGTGCGACGAGGCGTTGTCGTGGTGAAGGAGGATCCTACTGCGAGGTCGTTTCTCTCGAACTTTTTCCAAGACAAGTGGCAAACAATTGGTACCTAGTGTACCATTCTGCAGAAACTGTTTTTTGATCCTCTAACACAATTGTTGCGAAATGACCTATCCTTCTAAAGAACGAGGCCACCATTTTTTTCCCGCACTTCGATCTCTCTTCACTTTAGTTGGCAACTCCTCGAAAGGAAACACCCACTGAGCAGATTGTCTTTTGGTTTCAGGATCATAACAGTAAATCCAGCTTTCGTCACCTGTTAGTATGTCGAACACAGCATTAGAGTCACCTCCGTTAAATCTTTCAATCATTTTACGGCACCAATCCACACGATGGAGTTTTTGAGCCTCAGTCAAATTATGAGGTATCCACCGGGCGCAAAGCTTCCTGACCGCTAAATGTTCGTGGAGGATTTTGTGCACTTGACTCATACCGATGCCTAAGGTTGTCCGAATCTGCTGATAGGTCACTCTTTTGTCAGTCTCTATCATACGCCGCACAACACAGATGTTATTTTCAGTCGTCGCCGTAGAAGGCCGTCCCTCACGTAAATCATCAGTGAGATTAGTGCGACCACGTTTAAACTCATTAAACCAGTTGTAAACAGTCGCACGAGATGGGGCTTCATCGTGAAAGGCCAATCGTAGTCTATCATAACTTTCTTGTTGACTTAAATGACATCGAAAGTCATAAAAAATCATTGCACGAAAATTTTCTCGTGTTAAATTCATGTTAACGTGACACAGACAATTTTCAATTTGCCGCCAAATCGTAAAACAAATGATAAATGAATGAAATATATACTCAGTAATATTGGCAAAGAGTTCTATTTTCAAATTTTAGAATTATTTTTTTATTATATTGTTTATAAGTGGCCAGTTCTAAGAACTTTCAGTTTGACCTTCGTATAGGTGGCTATTTGTCACCAAGTTTGCCGGTAAGTATAACACTGTAGTTTTAATGCGTATTTTAGTGTTTGTTTATAAAGGTTACTTTCGTCTGATAAGTATTTTTTTGTGGAAATGTAAGGTATTATAATATTATATTATATGACTTAAATACAAGCTTAGGATTACAAGTATGGAATGTAATTCCAATGTACAACTTTGTACATAACTAAGCCAGAACTGTGTAACTTTCAGAAGTAATAGGGTAGTTAGTGAAGTTAAATCAATTTATTTGTATTAAATTAAACGTGAAAATTTGTGAATAACGAGAAAATGTAATGGTTGGATGAATGATTTAGAAATAAATAAATAAAATAAAAATGGATATAATTTTTACGGATCTTTTACTAATAGTTTGACGACATCTATGTTTTTGATCTTTTTATACGTGACAGTTATTTAAGCCATAAACTATTGATGATAATTGTGTTTAAACTAACTAAAATACACTGAAAATCTCTAAAATTTATTATACACCCAGATTGCATAGTCTTTATGTACAGGAAGATTATTATAGTGTGTGGCCGATTCTGGTCAGCGCAGATAGATTTTGGCCGGACAGTACATGGCCGTGAGGCAAACGAATACTCGGCCGGCCGACTAGTGCAAGCAATTTTCGACCTTATTGACATCGCATGTAACAGAGTATTTTTTCGTATATTCGTGATCTGCGGCATCTATTTATGCGACATGATATGACATGTAATTAAGAAAATGTTATTAAGATCGAAAATCGTTTTTCTGTTCTTAGTAGTCTTGTAGTCGGTTCGAGTCCCACATAACATGCCCACCTAACGATTTTGCTATCGAAACTGTGTCTAAAATCTTTTTTTACGAAACGACCATATAATCTGGGTGTAAAATACTATTTTAGAGATTTTTAGCATATTTTAGTTATTTTTGACAACACAGAATTGGCATCATTAACTTACATTGGATAGAAAAAAGTGCGAATACCATTGATATACTAAAAAACCCAAGATGCACAGTCAGGGTGTCAAAACCGTCCGCATAAAAAGAGCGCTAAATTCCAAATTTAGCGCTCATTTGAAATAGTCTCGCATCGCCCGTGTTAATGCACGCATGTCAAAAAGTGTTCTATGAGAAATTTCAGAAATAATACGTCAAAAACTTTAAAAAAGGATGGGATATCTTATTTTCGGTAAGTAAAATAGTTTATTGATTTGCTTTTATGGTTTTCATGACTAAATATAGCAAGTATTATGTGATTTTGATTTATTTTTTCTAAAATCTGCACTCAACGGTCCATTATAGTACAGCAAATTTCAATAGGCGCGTATCAGTGTAAAAACAACGCATTACAAAGTCCTTTAATTTTAGTCGCATATTACAAATGACCCTGTTCTTTTTTCAATGGAGTCGATTTTTTAATATTGACTTTTTATTTTTTAATAATAAGTTTGTTCACGTTATAATTTTAGTTGAGTTCAATGTTTAACTAATATTTATATATCACACAATAAAATAACATAGTTTTGAATCTACTTTCAAAAGTTGAAGAGGTAACATGTCGACTATTTAAAAAAAATCGATTATAACGGGGTTTTTTTAAATTTTTAATTTTTTGATTGATCTACTAGTCAAGCCCTTTCATTAGATACCCATATTGAGGGACTTGTGAAATTTTAGCTACGCCGCCATTTTGTAGCGACGGCCATTTTGTACCGATTTTTTCATGATGCATGTTACCAAAATTCAAAAAGCTTTTACTTAGTTTGTACAATAGGTACCTTTTCAACCAAATATATAAATAACTGTTTTTTATAAGCTAATATTGGTTTCATTGATTAAAATATGTTCTACCCAAAACATATTTACCCTCAGATAAAAGTATAATTATATGTTGAGAACACACTTTTATAAATTATTAAAATACTAAGTGAACGTAGTACAAAAATTAAAAATGATAAAAATGTGAAGTCTCCATTCCGTGCCTTGTCCTACGGACAGACATCGGTCGTAAAATTTTATTGCTTTTTGTACACTCCTTTGTTGTAAGAGCTTTAAGTCATGTGTATAAGGTTGAATTTGCAAAAAATGTCTTTTTAACATAACTATAACTACTTATGTGTGATTGGAGACAGATTCGAATGTTACTTTAGTTCGAGACTGTGTATCTAGGGTTTTTTGTACATCAATGGCGAATACGTAAAATAAATACGTGTAAATTAATGTCTGACTGAACTATTTAGAATTTTGGTATTCAGCTCATTTTAAATACTTTTTAGTGAATATCAATTTGATACTCATTGTGCATTTATGGTTAAGAAAATCTTAATGAACATAAGTGAGATTAAGCTAGTTGTACACAATGGTCCGGTTGACGGATACAGACTGTCATTTTATAAATATTAAAGTGCCGACTCCGGGCACGAAGAAATTCGTACGTTGACCTCGTTCTACAGTCACACAGGAGGCGTGGCCACTGTCGGCCACGCCTCCTGTGTGACTGAGACGCAAAATATTTACGCGAGAGCAACAGAGATAGGCAGAACGAGGTCAACGTACGAATTTCTTCGTGCCCGGTGTCCGCAGTTTATTTAGGTGGACAATAATATTTCATACTCTATTTGGTTAGATACTTAACTATACGTATACATTCGAATACATCAGGAAAAATGAAATGCTCAAGTGGGACTTGAACCCACGACTTTTCCCTTACAGGGGGAATGCTCTTCCAACTGAGCTTCTTTCTAAAGCCTTCTCTTTATATCCGACTTTAAGTCCCATTTGAGCATTTCATTTTTTCCGATGTATACGAATTTTAATGTTAGCATAATAAATGCTATAAAAATAATTCAAATAAATGTATACAGTCTTGATGTGTCTTTGTAATGTTTTATTTAAAAAAATCTGTTTAATAATATTTTTCTGTTTAGGAACTCATTATAATGAAGAACAACCGAAATTGAACCATTAGTGATTTTTCTAATTAGTTTTTTTGTCGCTACAAGATTATGTACGTTTGTCTTACCGAATGGAGTATAAAGTAAAGCCAACGAGACGAGCGAAACAAGGTAAACAAAACGACCATTACTAAGTTACGTTGCGATAACTAGCGATTGTTTTCTCTGTCCTTGTCGCACATGTCACACGTACGCGACAATGGCCCAGTGACAGCTGTCGTTGCGTGTTGCGTAGTACAGGAAAGCTGTCAGCACAGCGGTTCTAAACTGTCAGCTCCGCCATCTTATGAGCAATTTCATTCCTATCTGGAATGCGCTTGAAGTGATACGTAATAATTTTCAAATACAAATGTTTGGAACCGCCGAAACTTTGTTTACTTTTTACTCTCGCTTAGTAGGCTTTACTTTAGATAAAATTAGCTACACCCAATGTGTATAATAGGCACATTATGAATATTGGGTTGTAGTGATCAAGGCCTTAAAAAACTTTGAAACAGAAATAGTATTAAATAAGGATGTCGCTTATATATTATAATAGTGTTTAACAAGTAATTTTGTGATTTCATTTCGTAATATTCGATTATTCCACTTGGAACCATAGTCTAGATCCATTTTGGTTCCAGTGAGACTTTTTTTCTCCTTAGAACCAAATATGGAGTTGTTTTGAGTGAGTGATAAGGTCCTGCCCGGATTCTAATACTTACTAGTACTAGCCACTAAGTAATGTTAAAAAAGCGTGGATTTACGACAACTATTTAACTTCGCGTCTTAACTGGCCGTTTCTTGTTTATGATATAAGCCAGAGCCTCCTCAAAAAACTAGATGCGAATGTTACGAAGACATTGAAGTTGTGGCTGGGGCTAGCTCAGTCGGCAGACCCATCGACATTATATAGAGCCTCAAATAACTTTGGAATGACGTTCAAGAAACCATCGGAACTCTATAAACATCTAAGAGTAACCAAAATACACGTCCTAGCGAAATCAAAAGACGAAATCGTGCAAGCTCATCCAAAAGACCAAAGTACTAAAGAGCTCGAGTCGCGCCTCCAATTCCATAAAAAAATCATGATAGGCTCGCAGACTGGTAGGGTAGGTTTGGAGGCAGTCAGACAAAGACATAACAAAATCTTTTCTTCAAGTAGATGAAAATAATACCTACAAAGTGCACGCAATGAACCTAGAAATACAAAACGAATGGTTAACACTAGGTGAATTTTGTATTCCCATAGCCTTAAAATGGCGTACCTTAATATACGACTGGTCACCGGCTCTCCTTAAATTCTATCTCAATGCATTCCAGTTGACCCTCCCCGACCAAAGCAACCTTGTCAGATGGGGAAAAGCCACAGATAAAACATGTAACTCATGTGGTGAAGCAATTGGTACTGCTAGGCACCTACTGGTGGGTTGTAGGACGCTATTAGACCGGGTCATTACTCGCGCCGACATGATAAGGTATTAGAAATCGTACGTGAGGCGGTAAGTTTGGCGGTAGCTAGAGCGAAAAAGGGTTTAACCACAAACCAAAGAAATGACGTCGCGTTTGTAAAGGAAGGCTGCTCAAAAAAGACAAATCTTGATATTTTGATATTTTGATAACTATTAATTTTGATAGCAGCCGCTGATTGGATATTACTCACAGATTCGTATGAGAAACACTATAAAATACCGGAGGATGTTTGTGCCTCGTCATCCAGACCCGATATATTCCTATTTTCAAAACAGCAAAAGCGTGCAGTACTAGTAGAACTCACAGTACCGTGGGAAACTAACATACCTAAAGACCACGCTATAAAAATAAACAAATACTTTGACCTGACCAACGAGTTAACCAAAAATGGCTATGTGGTTAAACTCTACGCCGTGGAAGTAGGAGCAAGGGGAATTCCAGCTAAATCCCTGTATAACTTATTTAAAGACCTCGGATTGCCAAGAGCTTCAGTAAGCTCTTACTCAAACGAATATCTAAAACGGCGTTGATAGAATTTTACCAAATTTGGATAGGTAGAGGGGGAACACTTGTGACGGTGGAGGTGAGCGCTGATGCGTCACAAGGTGGCCCCTAAACCTACACCTGGGTCGCAAGTCCCAGGCGCCGTCACAGTGTTCCCATCTCTGTACCACGCCATGGACCCGGCGACCGCACGGTGAATCCATGGAATGCTAAGAACCGGATCTCTTTATAGTTTTATTTTGGCTTATGTCTCTTACACGAGCGATCGTCGTTTGAATTCCTAACTAGAAAGGAAAACCTGCGTTAGTCCCGTTCACTGCTGACTTGCCAGAAACTTTTAAAACAGGTGAATTATTGAAAGGCTGTCATACCATACTGCAAATGGAACTTTGTAATCCTATATATTTATATGGGATTACAAAGTTATTTATGCAGTTGTATAACCACCGTTTTACGAGTAAGAGTTCATGGTACGGGCTCAGTAGGAATACCGGCTTGCTGGCGAGGTTGACTTCATCTAGGTGGGTTGTGTGTAAAAAAATAAAAGAAAACATCCGTATAAATAAATTTATTTACATACATACGTCAGCGCACTGCGCTGCTTGCCGCATGAGATCTACAAATTCGTTTCTGTTAGGTACTCATACCTATAGTTCGCACAACAGAACATAAAATCATGGGGATATTACAGTTAGTGTATGCTGTAAAGATGTTCAACATAGTTCGCCATACGATTGGCTATTATTATTTATACTAATGTTTTTGTATGAATTTAAGGGAAGGTTCACATCTGACGGAACATGCGTCGCGTATTATCAGTTGCGTAACGCCAGAACAGACAAATGTATAGAAAAACACTTGACCGTTCACACTCAACCGATGCTACGTTAGTGCGTCGAGCGTACAGCGTCGCGACGCATGTTCCGTCAGATATGAACCTTCCCTTAGGGTGATATTATGCTAGTTTTACGACCTGTCTTCCTACTTAAACACTTGCACTTAAACTTGATTTTATGTTCCGTGGTACTCCCAATCTAGAAATACTCTAAAACTCTTGCTCTTATTCACAACGTACAAAATGAAATGCTGGAAATCGTTAATGTTACGTTTTCAAAACTCAAGATTACAATAATTCGATGAGAAAAACATTTAATTGAACACAACAGGAAATTAAAATTTCATCGGATCCCCGAGTAAGAACCTATTTCTAGTTCGGCACGAATACACACTTGACTTAAAACCATTTTTAACGGATTAAGCCTTATTTTTACAAACCCGACCGAGCGACGTTTCGGTAACTTTTCAGCCACCATGGTCACGAAGAAACTTGTAAATAAATAATACTAAAATAATCGCGATAGAATCCGTTAAAAATAGTCTCATTTGAATATCTTTTCTCTTTTTCTTCTCTCTCTCTCTTTTCCTAAACTTCCGACAGAATCAATGTTTACCTCGTGACACATATCTTGGACCCAAGTCGTGAGACACGAAGTCCTGGCGCGCGCGGATTGTTTTGCAATAATCCATACTAATATTATAAATGCGAAAGTAACTCTGTCTGTCTGTATGTTACGCTTTCACGCGTAAACCAAATAACCGATTTTCATGAAATTTGGTATAGGAGTAGATTAAACCTTGAGAAAGGACATAGGCTATGTTTGGTCGCGATAACCGACATCCACACGGGCAGAGCCGCGGGCAAAAGCTAGTAGGTATAAAATAAATGCTTGGTAAATTTTGAGCTCGTCCACAGCAGTAGCACCCCGAAGACAAAATACATCCAAGAAACATGTTACAGATTTTAAGTCCAGGTATACACTTATTAAGCTTATCACAGATAGTCCCCCCCTGCCGTCCGGGGGTCCTATGAGCTCTTGGAGTACCTCTTCCAGAACCTCTTGACGTCATCATGTCCGTGTCTGGTCACCACCATAGTGCGGGAACGTTCGTTCTGCCACGTGAGTACGCCCTGCTGCTTCGCGTAGTCGCGGAGGACTACGAAGTCAGCCTGAGGATGCATAAAGAAATCATAATAAATGATGATTGTTGTTTGAACGCATTTTATGCCAAGTTTTTTCGCTGAGGAATACTTAAGTTAATGATAATATGATTTGAACACCTATTTTGATTTTGTGCTAGAGTTTTATATAGTTACTGGTAGGTAAGTAGTTATTTACGTTTTTGTAATGAGGACTATGAGGGGTCTAACTTTTTGGGTTTAATAAACTTAATGATAGATAGATAGATAGATAATTCTTTGGTGCACACCAATAAATATAATTACGGATAATTGTACATAGCTACAGTTACAGTTAAAAGCACAATGGGCGGCCTTATCACTCCAAAGTGATTTCTTCCAGGCAACCTAAGGATGGACAGGAATGAAGAGTATGAAATATAAGTGAGTGTTGGTGTAATTTGTTTACAAATATAAAGAGTAGGTATGTTACATGAATAATTACATAGTATACAAACACGATATATAGATAAATAAAATGTGAATGTGAGTAGTTTTCAACGACTATGCTTTAGTAGATAGATAATGACTCTACCATTTTTTTTTTAAAATATAGATTGAGCCTCTCTAATGTTTACCGGCAATGCATTCCATAGGCCAATGGCCTTTACAGTAAAAGATTTGCCATAATAAGCAGTAGAGTGCGTTGGTAATCCTAGCGTCGATTATTCCCGTTGGCCACCACTGGTGGACATTGGGAAATTTTATCACTTTTATCCCAATGGCCACCAGTGGTGGTCAGCGGGAATGAAGTTTTATTACATTTTATGGTGCACATTCTGCAACTGATCCTAATATAGAAGGTTTACAGTTTGCATTTGGGGTAGGTAGGTACCTACTTCTTAAATACTTACTACGTTCAAACCAATCTTACGTTTCGTATGTTGAAAGGTAAAATAATTCCAGTCCACACCTGTATACACCTTAAAACTTGAATAAATGATTATTATTAGGTATTAAGTATACAATATGGATACGACATATAGGCATTAATTGAAACCATATACTTGGTACCCCCATAGCTTCAAACAGGAAAAATTTGAACAAAATCGGCCCAGTATTAAGGACAGAAGCTAGGGTTTTAGTATTATAAAATCTTGAACAATTTTTAACACTCCGTAGAATCGCAGTTATCAATGAACTCTAAATTGCACGAAAATACTACCATTAGGGTTACCATCCGTCCGAGTTTCCCCTTTATTTTTCTACTTTATTGTTAGGAAATCCATACTAATATTATAAATGCGAAAGTAACTCTGTCTGTCTGTCTGTATGTTACGCTTTCACGCCTAAACCACTGAACCGATTTTGATGAAATTTGGTATAGGGATAGATTGGAACTTGAGAAAGGACATAGGCTATGTTTGGTCGCGATAACCGACTTCCACGCGGGCGGAGCCGCGGGCCAAAGCTAGTATTTAATAAATGTTGATTTTCTATCATACCTACCTAGTTGTATTATTTGTGCTTGGTGGTGGCCTTGAGGACATAAAGTAACAAAATTTACCAGTGTCCACCAGTGGTGGCCAAGTATGTGGTGGCCAACGGGAACATTTCCAATATTTTATTCCCGCTGACCACCATTGGTGGCCATTGGGATAAAAAGTGATAAAATTTCCCAATGTCCACCAGTGGTGGCCAACTATGTGGTGGCCAACGGGAATAATCCCTAGCGTCAAGTTTCTAGACGGCCTCAAGGATCTCGCATGTGTCTCATGGAGAAAAGTAAAACGTTCAGATATGTGTTTTTTATTTTCCTTAATGCGCTGGGTAAAGCTTGTGGTGATTCACAATGAGCAAAAATTTCTATTACTGCACCACATATTGAATAATAATATTTGGGAAACGCTGACATAACGTAAAGTAGTCAGAATATTGCCTTATTCGAAACAAATAAACTATTCTTAGTTTTTTTTTTGTGGGGTATAATGTAAGGGTTAAGTAGCTTACTGATTAACCGGTTGCTCTCACGATCGAGAGTTCCCAGGTTCAAAATTGATCATTAAACTCCTGACCAGAACCCACTCCCCACTTTCCTAGTTTTTGTTTATGTAAAATGTTCAGATTCAGGAAGCTTGTACCCCATATATGATACCTAAATTCACATGGTATAACCTTGAACTGAACATAATGGCGGCTTGAAAGTTCGTACGAGTGTGAGTTCAGACCAATGGCGTTTGAGGAGAGAGCGAGTCAAACGCTGATTGGCCTGAATTCGCACTTGAACGAACTTCAAAGCCACCATTATGTTTAGTTCGAAGTATAAGTTCACAGAGGTGGTAGTGAGAAGTAGTGCCGTTACCTGTGAAAGGAACTGGTTGTAGACGACGCCGTCGGTGTAGGTGAAGCGGTTCCGCTCGCTCTCCCACAGCTTCACCTGGTCCACCACCGTGGGCGGCAGCATCGACGACGAGCGGATGCCGCCCGTCTCCGACTTCAACATCTGGGAATTGGTAGGAGAGCATTGTATGTTCTTGTAGGCTAATGGCCATAAGTTCATGCTTTACACATAAAATTTATTCATTTATTTTCTGCGTGAAAGGTCTTTTCGGCGCGCAATTGCTAGGCTTCCCATAAATTTTCTTAAAAACAATAATCACTGATCGAATACATAGGGAAAAAGAATCTTCTCGGACGGGATTCGAACCCGCGATCTTTCCCTTACAGGGGGAATGCCTGAAATTTGAATCACATCGGGCGTGTCTCGGTAGCCGAGTTGGTCAAGGCATTCCCCCTGTAAGGGAAAGATCGCGGGTTCGAGTCCCGCCTGAGAAGATTCTTTTTCCCTATGTATTCGATTTATATAGTTAGCATAAATGCTGTAAAGATTCATTAAATAATTACTGATCTTTTGAAAACGACATAAATTACAAAATCGTTTAATAGCCATAGCAAACATATCAACTCGGAACGGGACCGTATCGTTAACGACTCCCTTACT
Source organism: Eilema sororculum (assembly GCA_914829495.1). NCBI lineage: Eukaryota > Metazoa > Arthropoda > Insecta > Lepidoptera > Erebidae > Eilema > Eilema sororculum. The sequence continues at coordinate 22,607,529 of OU618549.1, forward strand.
GCAGGTTGACCTGGCTGTCAAGAAAAATCCCATTTTAGACTTGATTAGTATAGTGTGATGTAGATCAAAGTCCAAAGTAGAAGTCAAAAATTAAATGAAAAAGAGTTCATTACATGTGGCATTTTTCATTTATTTTAGGCACATACAGTTACGATCCGTTTCCCAGTTGATAAGTCTGCTAAGACCCTCCTTCTTCGTCGCATCCGAAGTTATTAACTTGGAGTTCCGCTTTACCAATTTAACTACAGATTTGGCTTTTTTTTTATACCACTTAGGTGGCTGACAAGCACACGGCCCACCTGATGGAAAGTGGTTACCGCTGCCTATGGACGTATGCAACACCAGGGGCGTTACACTCGCGCTGCCTACCCTGAAGAAACCTTCTAATGCCCCTCTTGAAGAACCCCATATTGTAGTCGCTTGGGAAAACCATGGCAGGGAGTTCATTCCACAGCTTGAGCGTACGTGGAATGAAGTTCCTTTCATACCGCACGGTACGCACCGTATTCGGGTGCAATGTGTGGGGATGAATTCCCTTTCCATGGCGAGCGGTGCGATGATAGAATGTAGCTGTGGGCATCATGTCAAATAATTCATCTGAGCACAAACCATTATATAGGCGGTAGAAAACACACAGTGAGGCAAAATCCCTTCTGAGGCTGAGAGGTTCCACATCGCCTGCGAGTATGGGACTGTCGACGAGCCTCAACGCACGTCTTTGCACCGAGTCGAAAGGGTTAACCTGGCATGCGGGCGCTCCGGTAAAAAGATGACAGCAGTAAGTACTCCATTTGGGGCCGAACCTGTGCCTTATAAAGAAGGAGTCACTGCCCCGCAGTGAAGTACTGTTTCGCCCTGTTAAGAACTCCAAGTTTCTTTGTTGCCAGCTTGACCTTGTCCTCTAAATGACTGCGGTACTGGACGTCACTTGAAATGTCGACGCCTAGGATCCCGATACTCGGGGCAATGGTAAGCCGTGTGCCCAGGAATTGCGGCGCTACAATAAATGGGGTTTTCTTAGCGGTGAATACACATACTTGTGTCTTGGTGGGGTTGAACTGGACCAGGTTTAGTCGACCCCAATCGGATACTCCCGAGAGAGTAGTCTCGATTTCTGACACAAGTTGTTCGCGACTCCCCTCCACCTCGGACTGGGGGATGTTTGCACGGCCCGTGTAACATGTGTCCCCAGTACTGTCGTCCGCATAGCAATGAATGGAGTCATCCGACAGCATGTCATTAATATGCAGCAGAAACAGGGTCGGAGACAACACGGAACCTTGTGGGACACCAGCGTTATGTACATGCGGTCCGAGCGACTACCGTCCACGACGGCTTGGATGCTTCAGTTGGACAAAAAGCTGGAAATCCAATTACACAGCCCCTCAAGGAGTCCATAAGATGGTAGCTTCGCAAGAAGACCTCTGTGCCATACCCGATCGAAGGCCTTCGCTATATCCAGGCTGACCGCTAGTGCCTCACCCTGGCTCTCGATGGCTTGCGCCCAACGGTTTGTGAGATACACAAGAAGGTCACCGGTCGAGCGACGCTGGCGGAAGCCGTACTGTCGGTCGCTCAGAAGATCGTTACCCTCAAGGTATCCCAGGAGCTGTGTATTAATGACACGCTCCATAACCTTTGAGAGAAGGGAGGTTATAGCGATGGGCCTGTAGTTGGACGGGTCTGTCCTGTCGCCTTTCTTAGGCACAGGATGCACGTATGTGGTCTTCCACGAAGCTGGAACTCGTCCATGGAGAATGAGAGCGCGAAAAGTCGTGTTAGAACAGGGCACAATTCTGAAGCACAGTGCTTAAGCACCATTGCCGGTATGCCATCCGGCCCACTCGACTTTCGAACATCTAGGGACCTTAGTTCTCGCCGAACCCTCCGCTGGGTGATTTTTACTTCACCCATTGAAGTTCCACACCAGGGTATACTTATTATCATAGACGTACTCTCCGAGGCACGACCAGACAATGCAAATACCCATATTCATGCATTGAGAGCGGGGATCGATCCCGCGCCTCCTGCATAGCGGTCGCGGGCACTACCACTGCGCCACAGAGGCTGTCTGCTAAGACCCTTATTAGGCCAAATGTGTGTGTATATGGTACCTGCGGGTGCGAGTGCTGCTCCAGGTAGTGGATGATCTGCTGCGCCGTGATGCCGCCGCGCAGCGCCTGGCGCACCGACTCGCGCGTCAGCACGCCCACCACCAGGTTGGGGAACCTGCGCACCACCACACAACCATGAGAGTACACGCGGGACTTGTACCTGTGCCTCACCTGGACATGAGCTCGGGGAACAGCCCCAGCAGCTCCACCTGCAGGTTGGTCTGCGTGTAGGCGTACACGCGGTAGTTGTACCTGTACCTCACCTGTACATGAGCTCGGTGAACAGCCCCAGCAGCTCCACCTGCAGGTTGGTCTGCGTGTAGGCGTACACGCGGTAGTTGTACCTGTACCTCACCTGTACATGAGCTCGGTGAACAGCCCCAGCAGCTCCACCTGCAGGTTGGTCTGCGTGTAGGCGTACACGCGGTAGTTGTACCTGTACCTCACCTGTACATGAGCTCGGTGAACAGCCCCAGCAGCTCCACCTGCAGGTTGGTCTGCGTGTAGGCGTACACGCGGTAGTTGTACCTGTACCTCACCTGTACATGAGCTCGGTGAACAGCCCCAGCAGCTCCACCTGCAGGTTGGTCTGCGTGTAGGCGTACACGCGGTAGTTGTACCTGTACCTCACCTGTACATGAGCTCGGTGAACAGCCCCAGCAGCTCCACCTGCAGGTTGGTCTGCGTGTACGCGTACACGCGGTAGTTGTACCTGTACCTCACCTGTACATGAGCTCGGTGAACAGCCCCAGCAGCTCCACCTGCAGGTTGGTCTGCGTGTAGGCGTACACGCGGTAGTTGTACCTGTACCTCACCTGTACATGAGCTCGGTGAACAGCCCCAGCAGCTCCACCTGCAGGTTGGTCTGCGTGTAGGCGTACACGCGGTAGTTGTACCTGTACCTCACCTGTACATGAGCTCGGTGAACAGCCCCAGCAGCTCCACCTGCAGGTTGGTCTGCGTGTAGGCGTACACGCGGTAGTTGTACCTGTACCTCACCTGTACATGAGCTCGGTGAACAGCCCCAGCAGCTCCACCTGCAGGTTGGTCTGCGTGTAGGCGTACACGCGGTAGTTGTACCTGTACCTCACCTGTACATGAGCTCGGTGAACAGCCCCAGCAGCTCCACCTGCAGGTTGGTCTGCGTGTACGCGTACACGCGGTAGTTGTACCTGTACCTCACCTGTACATGAGCTCGGTGAACAGCCCCAGCAGCTCCACCTGCAGGTTGGTCTGCGTGTAGGCGTACACGCGGTAGTTGTACCTGTACCTCACCTGTACATGAGCTCGGTGAACAGCCCCAGCAGCTCCACCTGCAGGTTGGTCTGCGTGTAGGCGTACACGCGGTAGTTGTACCTGTACCTCACCTGTACATGAGCTCGGTGAACAGCCCCAGCAGCTCCACCTGCAGGTTGGCCTGCGTGTAGGCGTACACGCGGTAGTTGTACCTGTACCTCACCTGTACATGAGCTCGGTGAACAGCCCCAGCAGCTCCACCTGCAGGTTGGTCTGCGTGTAGGCGTACACGCGGTAGTTGTACCTGTACCTCACCTGTACATGAGCTCGGTGAACAGCCCCAGCAGCTCCACCTGCAGGTTGGTCTGCGTGTACGCGTACACGCGGTAGTTGTACCTGTACCTCACCTGTACATGAGCTCGGTGAACAGCCCCAGCAGCTCCACCTGCAGGTTGGTCTGCGTGTAGGCGTACACGCGGTAGTTGTACCTGTACTTCACCTGTACATGAGCTCGGTGAACAGCCCCAGCAGCTCCACCTGCAGGTTGGTCTGCGTGTAGGCGTACACGCGGTAGTTGTACCTGTACCTCACCTGTACATGAGCTCGGTGAACAGCCCCAGCAGCTCCACCTGCAGGTTGGTCTGCGTGTAGGCGTACACGCGGTAGTTGTACCTGTACCTCACCTGTACATGAGCTCGGTGAACAGCCCCAGCAGCTCCACCTGCAGGTTGGTCTGCGTGTAGGCGTACACGCGGTAGTTGTACCTGTACCTCACCTGTACATGAGCTCGGTGAACAGCCCCAGCAGCTCCACCTGCAGGTTGGTCTGCGTGTAGGCGTACACGCGGTAGTTGTACCTGTACCTCACCTGTACATGAGCTCGGTGAACAGCCCCAGCAGCTCCACCTGCAGGTTGGTCTGCGTGTAGGCGTACACGCGGTAGTTGTACCTGTACCTCACCTGTACATGAGCTCGGTGAACAGCCCCAGCAGCTCCACCTGCAGGTTGGTCTGCGTGTAGGCGTACACGCGGTAGTTGTACCTGTACCTCACCTGTACATGAGCTCGGTGAACAGCCCCAGCAGCTCCACCTGCAGGTTGGTCTGCGTGTAGGCGTACACGCGGTAGTTGTACCTGTACCTCACCTGTACATGAGCTCGGTGAACAGCCCCAGCAGCTCCACCTGCAGGTTGGTCTGCGTGTAGGCGTACACGCGGTAGTTGTACCTGTACCTCACCTGTACATGAGCTCGGTGAACAGCCCCAGCAGCTCCACCTGCAGGTTGGTCTGCGTGTAGGCGTACACGCGGTAGTTGTACCTGTACCTCACCTGTACATGAGCTCGGTGAACAGCCCCAGCAGCTCCACCTGCAGGTTGGTCTGCGTGTAGGCGTACACGCGGTAGTTGTACCTGTACCTCACCTGTACATGAGCTCGGTGAACAGCCCCAGCAGCTCCACCTGCAGGTTGGTCTGCGTGTAGGCGTACACGCGGTAGTTGTACCTGTACCTCACCTGTACATGAGCTCGGTGAACAGCCCCAGCAGCTCCACCTGCAGGTTGGTCTGCGTGTAGGCGTACACGCGGTAGTTGTACCTGTACCTCACCTGTACATGAGCTCGGTGAACAGCCCCAGCAGCTCCACCTGCAGGTTGGTCTGCGTGTAGGCGTACACGCGGTAGTTGTACCTGTACCTCACCTGTACATGAGCTCGGTGAACAGCCCCAGCAGCTCCACCTGCAGGTTGGTCTGCGTGTAGGCGTACACGCGGTAGTTGTACCTGTACCTCACCTGTACATGAGCTCGGTGAACAGCCCCAGCAGTTCCACCTGCAGGTTGGTCTGCGTGTAGGCGTACACGCGGTAGTTGTACCTGTACCTCACCTGTACATGAGCTCGGTGAACAGCCCCAGCAGTTCCACCTGCAGGTTGGTCTGCGTGTAGGCGTACACGCGGTAGTTGGTCTCCACCACGATGTACCCGCGCTGCTGCGGCGCGGCGCTGGGCGGGGCGGCGCCGCTGTTGCTGACGCACGCGATGTTCAGCGCCAGGCGCGTCGGGTAGAAGCGGCCCGCTTTGCGCTGAACACATATTTATCGGAGTTAGATCGTAGTGAGGAATGTTACTAACAGCACTTGAAATCTTCTTGCAGTAAAGCCGTTTAGAGACTTGTTTCATTGTAGTTATGAATTTGCAGGTAGTCAAAGTTCTCAAAAATATTGAAAAAGGCATGTGAGCCCCACGGATACCACCCCCACGGAGCCGGTGGAGGCGGTTATGTCGGACTCGAAACGACTAAAACGCACGCCGTCTTGGGTCTTTGGTTGCCGGAGGTGAGATTGCCGAGAGCATATCTCTCGCACCCCGACAGACCCAGGACCATCTCTCCCGAGATGGCCCCCTTCGGGTTGTGGGGACCTTAGTGTCCCCATCTAGCCCCGGGTACGGGGAGGTGCACTTTGCGTCGCCGCCGCGGCCTGCTTCTGCTAGGGTGGGCGGCGGCTCCACCGGTCACCCCCAGGCCAGCGCTCATGGAGGACGGAGGTCGTTCTGCGACCTCCGACGTCCGGTTCGCCTTCGCTCTGCGCGGGCTCCCGGGCCTTCTCGAGCATTACTTGCTCGCAGAAGGAGGTGACCGCACCCCAAGCGTTCGCGCATCGTACCGTCGCTGTGAGCAATGTGGCGAGTGTGAGGACTCCCACCCCCAGAGCCGCCACTAGGACCCGCCTCGGCGTGTCCCACGCCGGGCACTCGGTCAGCGATGTGAGCGCCTGTGACATCTCGTCAATTCGCTCAAGTAGTGTTTCATCCCTTCTATTCGAAAAATGTCACTATATTGTCACTGTAGCGGGGAGCAAAATAGCTCTTTTCTGTTCAGAGCTAAGCAGCGGGCCGACAAAGTGATTTGAATTTGGAACCGGTCTTTTTTTTTTAGTTAGCACAGGTCACCCCGCGATTCATAGAAATCGAACGCAAATTGTACGGATTACTGGCTGGTACGTGCTGGCTGCACAACGCGGGGTGACCTGTGCTAACTAAAAAAAATGTTCTTGTGAAAAATGTTCTGTTCTTGTAATTAGTACATACCTATTTCAGTTGTATTTTGCAAAATAATATCAGTTCTACGTCGAGTTTTTTTTTTATTTATTTATTTATTTTATTTGGGATAACAAACAGTAGTACAATTCATTGTTTTACATAATAAGCAACTAGAAAACTATTACTTACCATACTACTAACAACATTATCCACTTATTACTAAAATTAAGGTAGGTTATGCTGCGGGATACAAAAAAAATACCTGAGATAGAAAACTAGAAATAGTAAAAGTACAATATAGTTGCATGCAGGAACATGCAAGTAATAAAATACATGCACGAGAATATTATTATAGGCACATGCAGGTGCCAACTATACACAATTATACAAAGAGTTAATGACACATTTTCTAAACTTGACACTAAATAATAAATAAATAAATAAATAATAATCTTTATTCTTCATAATTTTTTACAAAATTATTACAGTTTCTGAGGTCTCCTTTTAAGTAACCGAGGATACTTGTGCCAGGAGACCTCGCTCCTCCTTAATTACAATAACTTATTCAATTTTAACACAGACATGAGTACTTAATTAATAGACAGAGACAAACAAAAACAAAATTTCAGGTTAGTTAGTGAGGTGTGTGTGTGGGTGTGTGTGTGTGTGTGTGTGTGTGTGTGTGTGTGTGTGTGTGTGTGTGTTCGTGTATCGATCAGTTGTTCTGTTCAACCTATACTTGGGGCCGCAGCAATACATGCTTGCCTTTAGATGAAGTATTGCGCAAGCTTAATCATTCTTATGAAAGAGGAATTAAGAGCGATTCCAGTTCCTCATAGTTACTATCTAGAAGCCAGGATGTTAATGTCTTTTTACACTCACGGGAGGTCAGTCCATAGATGTTTAGGAGCTTATTTATTTGGTTGTATATGAAAGACGACAGCCAGGTATATTGCCTTTGAGCGTATGAAGTTGTGACACCTCTAACATATGAAACTTTATGCTTGCGTCTTTTCTTTAAAATATGAGGGTCATAAGGTAATTTCACATGTACTTTTAGCGTTGCCTTCAAGATAAATAATTTCCTAATAGTTAAAAGATTACAGGAAGCGTATAGGTTTTCCGTTGGGAATCTGTATGGCTTAAAATACATGACCTTGAGCAGGGATCTTTGGGCTCTCTCAAGGGCAAGAAACAGCGTCTTACCAGCCCCACCCCACACAGGTATACAGTATGTGATGACGGATTGGGCTAAGGATATGTATATCTGAGTTAAGAGGGTTTTTGAAGTGATATGTCTTAGGGTCTTGAACAGCCATATCAGCCTCCGTGTCCGATTCATGACAATTTCCGTGTGTGCCTGCCAAGTGAGACGCTGGTCAATCATAACCCCCAAGTATTTCGTCTCCGTAACTTTATTGATTGTGCCACATGAGCAATTGATAATATGTGGAATGTTACATTTGTGTATTTTTATCTGAAAATCTGGTCTAGGTTGGGCAGGGGTATATATCGTGAATGCGATGTAGTGGGACTTTGCAGTGTTTAGTGATAAGAGATGACAGTTCAACCAGCCTGCAACCCTAGCCAAGCCCTTTTCCGCTACCAGGCGGACAGAGTCCCAGGTTTTACCGGTAAAGACGATGGCAGTATCATCAGCGTACGAAAATATGCGTCCCTGCTCCAGATCCATTTTACATAGATTGTTCATATATATCAAGAACAGGGTAGGAGATAGTACACTGCCTTGGGGAGTGCCAAAAGTTAATGTAACTTCATCGCTTATATGGTCACCGATTTTCACTCTCTGTGTCCGACCGCTTAAATAATCCTTTAGGAGGGACAATGGAATACCCCTAATACCTATACTCTCCAACTCGCTGACGAGGATGGGAACGGAGACTGTATCGAATGCTTTTTTCAGGTCTAGGAAGACAGTGAGACACTTCATTCCCATCCCTACGTTATCCACTATGTGGGAGGTTAAAGCCAAGACCGCGTCTTCTGTGGAGATACCTTGCTGAAAGCCAAACTGAGAGCGTGAAATGATTTCAAACTTATGTAGATAATTTATTAAACGTTTGTTTATTAATTTCTCAATAATTTTTGAAATAGCTGGCAACACAGAAATAGGTCTGTAGTTAGATACATCGTCTCCGTTCCCGCCCTTGTGAATGGGCGTAATTAGAGCTTGTTTTAGAGGGGCAGGAAAAACACCCTGACTAAAACATAAATTAGCCAAGCGGGTAATGATCGGTACGAGAATTTCATAGGATGTTTTTAAGAATTGTGTGGTTATGTTATCCCATCCGGGTGCGCTACTTGACTTTAGAGTCATGATTATATTATAAACTTCCTGTGGATCAGCATCTAGGAGCACGAAAGAGGAGACCATTATGTTACACTGGGTGTATTTATTAAGAGGGATCGAAGTATTCTCCGCAATGATGTTTTGCGCTAACGTTTTGCCAATTTCTGAAAAATAGTTATTTATATAATTTACTGCTTCTAAAGGAGATTTAAGTGAATCTAATAGTTCAAAATTTTTGGTATCGCGGGGTCTCCTATTTGTTATTAAATTGATAGTTTTCCATAATTTCTTTGGGTCATTCCTATTTTTATTAATTAAGTCTTGGTCATATTTCCTTTTTTGTTTTTTAATTAAATTGTTACAATGGTTCCTATATCTTTTGTAGGTTATTTTAAGTATTTCGTTATCAGGATTTAAACGTAGATCCCGTTGTATTTTATTTCTATTTCTAATACATCTGAGTATACCTGCGGTTATCCATGGTTTAACAGGACGATTCTTTTTTGACACTGTTCTTATAGTGGTACTATTTATCAGAATATATTGAATTTTTTTTATTAATTGAGTAGCTAATGCCTTTGCGGTTTCAATCGAGTGTAAATCTTCAAAGTCAGTTTCTTTAAGATAAGTTAGTGCCTTCTCATAGTTAACAAATTGAACATCTTTCTGGCTCCTATAAAGATTCTTTGTATTAGTTAATTTTAAGAAGATCAGAGAATGGTCCGTGATTGTGGTATCGAGCACGGTAACTGAGGCACAGATTTCACTTCTGATTTTAATCATGAAGTGATCTAAGCACTTACCCAGTCTCGTAGGGTACGAGTGACCTGGTAATAGTCCATGAGAAGCCATCATGTTTAAGTAATTCAGCCTATTTTCCTGTTCATGCGATAACTCCTCGTCATGGTAAATGGTGTTGATATTAATATCGCCCGTTATTATAATATTCCTCTATCCTCAAAGTGGACAGGTGATTATCGAGGGATTGAATGAACATGTTCGCATGTGTGTTAGAGGGGGATCGATAAATACCTAAAATAACAATATCTTGGGCAAATCAAAGATGTCTATGCTTTCAAATTTTGAATTATAAGTATCCACGAGTTGGCGCAGAGGAGCAAGCAAACCAGCATTAGTTCTACTAATATGGCTAGTATTCACAGATAGCAAACGGTATGGAAGTTATGAAAGTGACAATGAATTAACTCCTGAAACAATTATTATAGAAGCTAACAACGCCGTACAAAACTTGTTACCCACGAAATCTCGGGAGAAATATTTTCTAATAGAACGGTGATGAAAAGTAGAGTAAGTATATAACTCGGGAGCGAATTATTTTTCCCTCGGGCGGTGTACTTTGAATCACTCGCTGCGCTCAGGATTCTACGTTAGAAGTCTAGAATCCTTCACTTCGCTCTTGATTCAAAGTAGCGCCCTTGCCTTAAAATACTACTTCGCTCCCTTGTTAAACAATCTAGGTACTATTATTGCTGCTACTACTAATTTTCGCGTCATTTCCACTTTTATGAGACTATTTAAAACAAAAAAAAGAATAAAGTTTCAAACCAGTCGTTCCTGAGATTTCTAGTGAAACGAAAAGCAGCGTCAATGAAGACTGACTGAGCGGATTAACGTGACGTCACACGCATCGCGAGCCGGTCGCTGTCCGGCCACTTTATGTCTCGGAAACTAATTGATTTACAAAAATAATTCTTTCACATGTACATACTTATTTTTTATTTTCATACAATAAACTAAAATTCAAACGAAGTCACGACTTCACAAGATGATTCAATGTCATCTGTAGAGGGGTGATGACCTCCCATCCGGAAATGTAAAACGACTTACCTTTCTCTGATAGACGAGTCCGAACTCCCTCAAGTGTTGTAGGAACACCAGCATGTTGTTGCTCATGCCTTCCGTGCTGTAATCCTGGAAATGTGGCAAGGATACTACTCAGAATTAGATTAAGTAAACAGGAAAAAAAGTTTGCTTAGTTTCTTCTCGGGTAGGCGTTGTTATTATGGTATAGAGAAAATGTTTGCTGACTTGATGTCATCACATCATATTTGTAAATCTCAGCTATTCAAAATGAAAGTTGTGAAACTCTTATTAACCTTGTCTTTTTTAGGATGAAGGTCTTCTTAATGAAGGTCAATGATCATTAAGGCACTTGACAGCTACCTCTTAAGAGAGAACAGGTACTCTTGTTGTCCCATTAGTGTAGGTTCAATGCAGCCACACCTGGGACCCTGGCCACTTACCTTGCCGAGCGTACTGAAGCTGAGCTGGTAGAGGAAGGCGAGGCACTCGGCCGCGCTCAGGCTGCGTTTCTCCGCCGTGTGCAGGTAGTGCTGCAGGAACAGCCACACCTGGGGAAGGGGAGATAACCTGGTTACTCGTTTTAACTTTTATAATACTGAAGCGGTATTTTCAAGCGATAAAAACTGGTGCGGCATTATCGAACGATAAAAATGCGAGTGGTTTAACGAGCGACGAAAATAAATGCGGTAATATCGAGGGATAAAAACGCGTGCGGTATTATCAAACGATAATAATGCATATTTGTTTTTGGCACCACAAGTAGCACCCGTTTCAAAAGATCAGTAGTTAGATTACCAGTACAAAAGCGCGTGCGGCATTAACGAATGAGGGATAAAAACGCGTGCGGTAATATCGAACAATATTATCGTCCGATAATAACGCATGCGTTTTTGAGGGACTACAAGTAACACCTTCATGTGTGAAACCTTATATATAAACCTTTCAGAATGCCATAAAGCGAAACTGGTCAGTGCAATGTAATAAATACTGTGGAAAAAGTACATGTTTTCTCAATACGTGTAACAATAAATTCCACCAATTCAAGTGCGATCAATCAATATTATAAATAGTACAAGTAGTACCTTTTGTAAAGAACAGTAGTTAGATTACCTGTTTAGCTGTACTCAGCAGTAGGAACTGAAAACCAGCTCGAGTTATCACTGCAGAGCCGTCTTCAGCATCTCTGCAATTATTATATTACAATAAAATTAACAATTCAAGAATGGAAGGCCTTCGTCTATTGATCTGAAGTCAATGTTATCACTCTCGGCATCCCATACCTGGTCATGAGGCCAGCGTGCAGCAGGATACGCACGGCGTCTGCGCTGATGCCCTCTGTCTGCGCGCTGCCCACCATGTAGTGCAGCACGCACTCCCAGCGCTCCAGAGCATAAGCGTCCAGGAATGCCACGTCACGCGCCTTGCCGTCCGGTTCCAGGGATGACGACATACTCCACGGACGGCCTCTGTGGAGGGAGACCAGAGCTTGTCACTGTCGAGAAGACTCTCAATCTTTGAAATTTATTCCATAGATATACATTCTTTTATAATGCAAACACAACCTAAGCATGAAAAACCTGGCAATCGTAAAACTCCGCTTTCTCAATACCTATATGTTACGAATTCGATTATTTTTCATGTTCAGGGCACTATTACTACTATCAGTAAGAGTATATTAATGTGATGCAAGATAGAAACGCAAGGCAATCTAAAAAAAAGTTGATGATTTTTATATACCAATAAATATTATGGGATTAGTGTCATAGTGTCAACCATAGTATAATACTGTCACTTAACTTATTGCCTTACTAGCTTTTGCCAGCGGCTCCGCCCGCGTGGATGTCGGTTTTCGCGACCAAACACAGCCTATGTCCTTTCTCATGGTCTAATCTACCCCTATACCAAATTTCATCAAAATTGGTGCAGTGGTTTAGTCGTGAAAGCTTAACATACAGACAGACAGATAGTTAATTTCACATTTATAATATTAAAGTATGGATCTTATTGGAAATTGTCAAAGAGTACTTACCCTCCAAGTAGTGCTATTTTCAAATGTTTCTTGAATGACTGTGCGAGCATCCACCCTGGCATTCCACCGGGTATGGGTGCCTCCTGCCATACTGACAGTTCCGACAATGCTTCACAAGCCTTAGCTTGTTCTCTGAAAAAGTGGATATCATCACATGTAAAAGCACCCTCTCCCAGTTTTGCATGGGAGCAACAGATTTATTTTTTTCCTTAGGCTCAAATTTTCCAAAAATACAAAGTGAAAGATTGTAAGTTTAGGCTGCATTTCTGTCCATAACCTTTAAATTTTGAAAAAAAAAAATGCCTTTTCCCTAACATGATCTGAATGGTTTTATAACTTAACTTATGTAACTTGTAACAGTGTAAACAAATGTTGGTAAATCATAATAAATAAATAAATAAATAAATAACCAACCCTTACTTGGCAAAAGTTTGAGACACCCAGGATGTGACGACTGCTTGTGGCACCGGCTGCTCTACAAACAACAGCCTGATCACGAAGTGTCGTGCTAGGTCAGGTAACTCTCTGAAAAAGGTATGCACACATTAATGAAAATATTTAGACTTAAAAGTTGGATAATGAAATGTTTGACAAAATTAACTGTTTCCCACCTCACCTTACTATTTCAATGTGTACTAGATTGACTTAAAATTAAGTAATTCAAGCATTTTCATTTGCTCAATTCAAATCTACATCTGAAGAAGAGGGTGAAGAGATTTCAAATCTCCAAAAGCTATTATCATTTATTATACAATTTCTCCAAGGTTATATGGAGATAAATGAGGATGGCATGTCTAAGAACCTATCTACTTAACAGTGACCAGAGCGAGTAAATACTTATCAGTCGTCAATATAATTATGTTGGAACTTAACCTCAAATTCATTTTCAGAAAATGTATAGTAGTAAAAGGTCTTAATTGTATTTAAAAACAAAGTACAGCAATGCACAAACCTGTATACTGCTAAACATATCGTAGGATAATTGTACAAAGTCTCCAAAAACTGTGCTGAACGACTTTTAAGATATTCGTGCAGATCTTTACATTGCAAAGTGGGTGAAGGGTTGAGATTTGTTGAAGACTTTGATTTAGAAGATTCCGACATGGTTATTTTAATTAAACTGACTTCAGGTGCGTATTAATAACATTTGTTAGTAATTTTTATTTCAACACAAACAATAATGCCCTGTACTGACTGAGAAAACAACAGAAAATGACAGGAATATGTGACATGACATGACATGACATTAATGACGGATGACAGTAGAGACAGTGTAAAATTTGACCAGAAACAATAATTCAGACACGAAGCCATGTCTTTTAGATTGGCTTTTGTCAATTCATAAGAGTTGAATTGTTGAATTGTTTTTAATAATCTTATAGTGGAATTTCTTTTGCACATCCTCATTTTTTATTCTATATTTTGTTATGTTTAATAGAAACATAAAAAATTATAATATTTTATGATAGTGAAGAGTTTTGTTATTGCACTGTATTCTCGATAGCTAGTTTTCAAAACGTCAATTACGTTTCGTTATCACATTTGTACCCTGTCAAGTTAACCCTTCACCGCTGATGGATAAATTTCTAGAAAGTTATTATTAAATATTTTAACATGTTTAATGTAAATGTAATGTAACATCTGACACGATGTGAATAAATTCTAATAAGAAAAATAGCGGGCTTTCTTATTTGAATACAATTCGAAATATTTACCTATTAGAAATAATTATTAAAGTGAGATAACTAGAAAATTATGTTTTACCTAATATAAAAATTATAACTTGAAAGACCTAATCTATACTACAAACAAAATAATTATACTCAGTTATCAGTGCTTTCTGCCGAAATTAATGGACATATTTTATTTGACTAGGTGTAATTTTTATTTTATCATCTGAGCGATGTATTTCAATCTCTCACGGAAATACATACCTACTATACTAGGTTTTTCATTTCAAATGTAATATAGTTGCTATGGCTAATTAGGGAATTTGATATTCAGCTCTTCTTTTCATCCTGCCACAATCTCGGTTGTTTCCGGTTGTGTTGAAGTCCGGAGTCATGACACGTTTCCAATATTTCGTTTGGGTGGTTTTTACGGGAGTGACTATCGTATAATCACAACATTTCACCCGATTATAAAACCTACGTCAGAGCCTCGTCCGTCAATCAGCAGGCTTGCAGGTGAGGTTGGTTTAGGCACAAAGGATCTTGGTGAGGCCCATTCATCGGAACTTCAGGTGTAGCTAGTAGCTACCACTTACTACAACTATTATTTTGTTCACTTTAATGTGAACCTATAGATGCTCTAACTACGATGTAGGTATAGATGTAGGTATAACAGTTCGAAGCAAACGACAAGTAATGTAGTCTAACAAGGTTAAAACCAGTTTTAACTATAACATCTTCATCTTGTTTCATAATTTTTACGCTAACCTTTCCTATAAATCTGTATGCGTTTTGGGGCTATTATTTTATAGGAGAATTGGCATGTATAAGTTTGAATATAGGTATATTCAGGACTTGTCCAGGTAGCTCAGTTGGTCAGAGTATTCTTTCTGTTTTTCACAGGTCACAGGTTAAAGTCCAGTACTAGATAGGACTTTAACGCAATGTCTGTGTGTTCGCGATATACGACAGTTGACCACATTTTTAAAATACTTTGAACCTCACTTTTGACAACAATCGCGTCTTTAATTTCCGATATTTCGAAACTAGATACTGTGAGCTAGTTCTCTATTTTTTTATTAATATGTGGGAAACTTACAACATATGTAGGTACGCATTTTAATGTAGCATTAAGTAGCCCATGTAATACATCATTAGCTTTTTTATTAAACTGAATTGAAATAGGTAATGTAATGAATGAAAGGCATAAGTTAGTAAAATTTCATCTCCATCTTATCTCATTAGAGAATATGAAATCTGTAGGACACGTTGCAGAAGTAATAATTACTAAGTTTACAAATTAAAACCTGTACTGTAAGTCATCATCATTGTCACGGTGTTGTTGTTGGTCCCCTAACGTTTTCTTCTCGTTTTGGTTCGTCTTATAAGTTTACCCTCTGAGCTCCCAACCATGCCTAAGAAATCTACGATTGAATCTTATTCGGCCGTCAGCAGGTATATCGACTATCAGGTGACGTAGGCTTGGCCCCAAAGGTATTGGTGGGCCCACATTTAAGTATTCGAAACAGAAACCTTTGAGAAGATATAAGGGATCGGCCTTAGTACCTAGGTAAGTACCTACATACTTAAAGTCAATAAACGATAAATGTCATAATCTAGAAGAACAAAAGACATCTTGTGTTACTGCTTGATCCACAGATTGGAAAAATCTTCACACTCAATGCTATGAATCAAACTTAAATCCATAAAATTATTTAGAAACGATTTGAACGCGTTTTAGTTGCATCGCAGCTGTTTACTAGGTACCTACTTAGGCAATAGGCGTATAATCTATCCTGTATCGGCCGTAAAATGCAATGAAGAGGACTAAAGAACCTTCTATTTATACATTCGTACGCAATATGTAGGTAGGTGTGTAACTAGTAAGTTTCTTGTAAACACAACAACATTCCTACATAGCTACCTAGTTATACCTACCTACTTATACCTACATAAGTTGTGAAAAGTTTTGTAAGACTCAGTAACGATTATTCACAAGTATTATACTCATAATAAAATAATGTTCGTATTCAAGGATCCACAAATAATGGCTCCATGACGTTCGGAATCGCTGAGAAAAAGAAATACCTTATTCATAATCCCATACAAAGAAAAAAAGGTTAACTCACACACACAGGTACACAGGTGACGCATACGAGTATAATTTCCCCGCGCACTCACACTCGCGCACTCTCGCACACACGCGTCTCGTAGAGCGAGTTCCCCGCATTTCATTCTCGTCGGCAGATGGCGGATGCAGTGGACGCCCTCCGTCAGTCGCGCATAGACAACTCACCGAGCGTAGTGTGCTTGCGATTCTCTCAGCACCATTTTGTGTATATCTTTTCGAACGGGACATTGTGTGTATGTGCTCCGTGAATAATCGTGAACCACGATTATCAGAGTTTCGAACAGTGCTCAGTGTTTCACTTTCGACATGCTCGTCGAGGGATCGATGCGATATCTCGGGCGCCCGTAGAAACCGCGCCTCCGTCATGAGCGAGTGATCGTCGACGTAAAAAAAGTTAACACAGGAAACATGTCTGGGCGGACCGCCGACGCGGATGCGAGCGAAGGGTTCCAGTTCGAAATTCGAATGCGGTCATGTCATCGCCTCTCGGATTTCTCATAAGTCACCGTCCAATGTCAAAATCGTGCACGTACCGCGAGCGCCGACCCTCCGGATCGTGCGGAAAATGCAATCGTTGGTAGTTTGGTGGGCGGTGGTGTCGGCCGCCTGGGCGCTGGCGGGCGCGTGCTCCAGCTCCATCTCCAAGCGCCCGGCGCGGCCCGCGCGCCCGCAGCGGCCCATGCCGCAGCCGCAGCCGCCGTCGCGCATCAACGTCACCTTCCCGCTGTTCAAGTGCGAGCCCGCCTACTCGGAGTACTACTGCCTCAATGGCGGCACCTGCTTCACCGTGGTGATCTCGGACAGCCCGATCTACAACTGCGAGTGCCGGAGCGGGTTCGTGGGCCAGCGCTGCGAGTTCAAGGACCTGGACGACTCGTACGTGTTCTCGAGCCGGCACCTCATGATGGAGACGGCGTCGATCGCGGGCGGCGCGACGGTGGCCGTGTTCCTCGCCATTCTAGTCTGCTTCGGCGCGTGGGTGCGCCTGCACCGGCGCGGCAAGGCGCCGCCGTCGCCCGAGCGCGGCCAGGTGCAGCTGGTGGCCGTGCCGCTCAAGGCGCCGCTCTAGACTGTGGCCGAGGCCCTGTATATTGTATGTCGTGTACATATTATACATAGATTATGTGTTAAGTTATGTGGAGAGAACGGAAGATATAAGGAGAAATTTATGTGATAATTATTTTACGAAGTTTATAATTTATTCGGAAGTAATTTTGTTTGTACCTCTCGGATCGGTTCCGTGGTGGGTTCCACTTCGCAAAGTTGAAAATTTCAGTCTCCTAGCCAGTGATAGTTTTGTGGATTGTAATCTGTATTATTCTGTTCACATTGAGTGTGTATCGGATGTGTGAGATTGAACAACGACCGTGTACCTAAATGCTACTCGCTTCAAGTAGAGCTGTTATATGTTATATTGTTGTTTGCACTGTATCAGAAGATACAAAAGGCTGAGCTGATATCTCACACTAAAGAAACCAACTCCTTGTCTGACTCTTTTGAAGATCAAAACAGTACAAACAACAATTGGTCTGTTTAGTGTGAGAAGGAGGCGCGTGCCCAGCGCTAGTTAGGCACGCGCTGCATGTTGTTGTTTGTTAAGGTAGCAGGGGCGTACCAGTGAGAGCTACGAACGCTATACTTAGATAATTGTGAATCAATGTTAATTGTATTTATTAATATTCCATTCTATACAAATAGAATTTGTGATGAATTTATTGTACGCTTGTGCGAGGCAGCGAGTAGCGCAGTTTGGTTCCTATTGCTGTTCTGGGCCGAGTGCCCGCACATTCCATCTCGCGGATAGAGTATTTTACTGGTGTCAGTATTATTTTGTAATACAAGTCTTAAGCCGGCAGCTTTATTTTTAATTTATACCTGTTATCCCATGTGGGATAGTGCTGTATTATATTTGTTTAAAGGCTGAATATGTGCCGTCGATGAGGAAGGCTTTTTTTTGTAAATATAGCCCGTGTAGGTATTTATTAGATATTTATGATCGTTTATTTATTGACTGCTTTATTTAGTTAATCTCGATGATCAGTGCATCCAAGGCGCCTAACTAAGCGGTTAACGGTTGTATTTTCATTTCACCCTGCTAAGCATGGCCTCGCGTAATTCAATTGTAATCTCATAATGAATCTCCATAGTCATTTCTTTGTAAAAATTGGAACAACATTGGATGGTGTTAAAATATTGTGCCTCTACAGTGTGTATCGTCCACCCCTGCCTTTGGCATTGCTGCCTGATTGATTGTATATATTCAAGTCACAAATCCATTATTATGTTGGTAGAATTATGGTATCCTAATCATAAACATAGTTCCTATGTTTTAGGTCAATGATGTACATACTTTAGCTATTCAATATTTAATCTGTAATGCAGCAATTGCTATGTAAGTCTTCTAATTCTGTATAAAGATTCTTATCTATTCTTTGTAAATTAACTTTATAATGGCTGTATCATATTGATAGTGATTGAAATTATCGAAACTGGCATGTAACATTCCTATGAGGAATGATCATGGGCTCTATATCAAGAGTATCTTGACACTTTAAAACCTAGGTTGTGTCTGAAAATGTGTCTTAAAACCCAAAAAATAATACGCACTAATAAATTAGACTCTTATCTCTATTGATGTGTATTCTGTCCTGTTTTAGACGATGGACACTGTGTGAGGCACACAAAAAAAATAGCAAAGTTATATCTAGGCTGTGAGTTCACAGGGCAGTGGCGGACGGTGGCGGGCAGGCCAAAGTTTTACCCTAGACCCGGACCATTAGAAATGGCGATTTCAAGTTTGACGTATTGTGTAGTCTGCCAGCCACCGCCTTCCACGAGAAAAAGTAACAAATTGACCGCATTTCATAAGCTAATGCGGGACAAAGGTGGAGTGAAATGTGGAGTCCCATGTACATTGATTCATATGAGATCCTTTATATGAACATTCCAAAGTATTTGTAAAATATTACCTACAACACTAATAATTTCGAAGTATCTGTTAAGACGCTACTTGTTAATTATACAATTTTCTATTGATCATTTGTTAAAGAAAATTATATGAAACTAAATCCTTATTTCTATGTTTCATTTCACAACCGGTACAGCGAGTCGTTCTAATTAAAAGGCTTTGTTTTAACACAAGCAGGAAGGAGTTTTGGTCTGCGTTTAGAATAACAACCGCACCTTTTGCTAATTATTATAATCTTGAACTAGTTTCCAGTAACGTGAAATAGCTGCGAACACTCGTTCGTATTATTCGGCATC
Source organism: Eilema sororculum (assembly GCA_914829495.1). Lineage (NCBI taxonomy): Eukaryota > Metazoa > Arthropoda > Insecta > Lepidoptera > Erebidae > Eilema > Eilema sororculum. Next base: position 22,627,142 of record OU618549.1, read on the forward strand.
GGCAGACACCCTCGTGGCCGGTACAAACAGGCGAGCATGTTCGCGTTATTTATTAGATAAGTATTCATTAAGTTGTGCAACTATCGAAAAGATCTAGTAGTGAATATAGTGAGGCAAGTTGGCTACGTCACACGCCGCCCACGCGAGTAATCGTTTTTCGTATACTTGTGCAATAAACACCTGTCTGCGAGCGAATCAGTTGGAAAATAATAGGTAGGTATCTCACTGTGAAATTGGATAATGGCCCATCGATTCTAGTTGTGTATTGTTACACGATAAAGAAAGTCTATCACCTGGGAGTCGGACCCGGGACAGATCCGAAACGTTTCCGTTGTTTCATCACGTCCCGAAATTCGTAAAGAAAACGTACGTGATCCGATCCGTATGCCATAAAAGACCTTTAGAAGTAAAAAGGCGCAATGCGACGGCACTCCATTGAGCGTGTCTGGGAGCATAATTTTTATGAATACCCGAGCGGACCGGTCCGCCACCGACGTCGCATGCATAGAGTTCATTGAATGAGTGCCCGTGCGTTTGTTGACATTCCCCGAAAACCTGCCCCGCCCGGAATAGCTGTGTATCACAGGCTCCCGATGGATGGACAACGACCCAAAATAGACGCCGCGCCGAAGTAGATTAAATGCCGTTTTTGGTTTTCAATGCGTACAGAGCTTACGTATTTTTTGTGCAGGAAGTCGGTGGATTACAAATGTCTAGCAGTCCAAAGGTGTATCATATTTAGGTGTTTACAATGGTTTAGTCACAATTTTCAATGTTGTGAATGAATTCTTAGGAATTCGGAAATGAAATCAATTTTATTAAGAACTGAAAGGACATCGAAAATATTCCGAGACATTAGTTCTTTGAATTTGGATGATTCGTTTTCAAAAAGTGTACCTTGCCCAGATTGTTAAAACAGTTCTGAATAAGTAGGTACCTAGGTACCTACTTAGTTATTATTCAATGATTTATGTTAAAACTAGCTTTTGCCCGCGGCTCCTCCCCGTGGATGTCGGTTATCGCGACCAAACATAGCCTATGTCCTTTCTCAAGGTCTAACCTATACCTATACCAAATTTCATCAAAATCGGTTCAGTGGTTTAGGCGTGAAAGCGTAACATACAGACAGACAGACATCGTTACTTTCGCATTTATAATATTAAGTATTATCGAACCTTTTCTAAATTAATAGAGCTTGCTTATGAAGATTTTCGATGGGTACGACTTGTACCTAACGACCAATAAATAAGGAAACGACACTGGTTTTCATCAATGAAGTTCTGTTACTTTATTAGGATTATTATCTGTGGTTCAACCAAACTGGGTTCTCACGTTGATCTAAACCTGATAATTTATTTATTTTTAAACTTTATGCACAGTTGTACAAAGGCGGACTTAATGCCAAAGGCATTATCTGCCAGTCTACCTTAGGGTGATGCAGAGATACATTGAGGTAGGTGCAAGCAGAAGAATGAACAATGCACTGAAAGGTTATCAGTCTAATGTATACAATATCGAATAATACATACTCACATTATACATACACTATAATACTTACATACAATACTTATATAAAATACATACACATATACATATATACTCGCATAATATATAATTCCATTGATGTCTGAAAATCGGTACTTATTGACAAAGTATCACTCACTCATTAACGCCACTGTAGAGCTGACGTACTTTGTACTTGAACGTAGCACGGTTGGTGGCCATCCTGATTTCAAGAGGAAGCGCATTCCAGAGTAGAATAGCTTGCACGAGGAAAGAAGAATGTACTAGGCTAGAACTATGAGTAGGACAGTGGAGACGACGGTTGTCAGCTGATCGTAAGTTTTTGTTGTGATGAGAACCAAGTAGCTGAACATGAGATGATAAATAGCTGGGGGCATTAGGGGAACTTAGGATTGTTTGAATCATCGTCACCGCCCGCAAGCTACGTCGCTGGCGTATCGGCAACCATCCCAACTCTGAACGATGAGCTGAGACGTGATCATATTTCCTAAGGTTGAAGGTGAATCGAATGCAATTGTTGAGAAGGCGATCGAGCTTATTGAGCAGATCTGCATTCAGGTCGAGGTAGCATACATCACCATAGTCGATGACTGGAAATATTAGGGTCTGCATAAGCATTGCCTTGATTCTTCTTCTTCTTCGAGGAAGTTTTTGAGGCGATAAAGACTGCGCAACATCCCAGTTGCCCCTTATCAGATCTTTGTAACTTGAGCTTGCCAATTCAGGGTGGAGTCAATATTTAGTCCTAGGTTTTTGACACTCGGCATTGCAGGAATAATTCTTCCGTTGAAGGTTATCGTTGGTAGGGTTGCGTTGTCTATTCTATTGACCATGTGGGTACTACCAATTAAGATAATTATATATAATAAAAAAAATAGTATAATCTGCTTTAACTGGGTAAATTCTATTAGGTAGGTACCTTTTTTTGAGGCACATTATCTCTACCTAAGCAATCTCAAATTCTTCAGATGTTCTTTTCCCTAACTGTCCAGAGCCAGACTAAGAAAGAGTGGTAGGTTATTGACTGAATTGTTATAAAATCGTAAATTAACGTTCCCTACAGTTTTTGGCCTGATTTATACTTCGTAAGTGTTTGGCAGTGAGCCCGGCACACTAAACGTGCCTAGTGACTTGTGCCGCTAATCACAATTGTTATTTTAATGGCTACGCAACAACTTTTGCTCGAAGTTTGTACTTACTTAACTACTGGATATCACCGTCGAAATAAGACGAAAGTAGATACAAAACAATAATTAGACAAAGCTAGACAATGAAAAAAAAAAACGCTTGAATGAAAACATCAAGCTAAGCCAAGGCAATGCGAGACAACCGCGCGAGCACATCTACTAGCCTCAGCGCGCGTTACCCAGCTTTGTAAGACCCGTGGCTGGTAACACGATCCATGGAGTAAGGGTTCTATGGTCTGGCCGTACTTATAGACGGTGCGTCGCTCGGCCCACGCCGGCTTCGTTTATGGCCGTCGGCCGGTGGCCATTGCGTCCAATTATTGTGCCTACGTGTTACAGCCCACTTATCATTACTTCGCCTCGCGAAAATCTTCCTGCGACATGTTTGGGGCCGCGTGCGCCGGTTCACGGGCCTCCACTGCACAGCGACATCGTTTTGAGAGAAGCGTTCGTTTCTTAGGTCATCATGATCGTCATATTCTTGGAACTAACGTCATCCATTAAGTTGCATAACTGTTGTAAGAGATCTATGATGATGAACTTTACTCTAGTAGAGACTTCAATTTACTATTAGATGAGGTGAAGTAATATAGCTGTTAGTTGTGCTTTTAAACGACAATGATATAAAAAATACGAGCGGTTGTCTTTGGCTCTATCCGCGTGAGAGATTGTTCCCGTTTCAGCGATTCACAGATACATTTCCCGATATCAAAAATAACAGCCTGTTTATTACATATCTATCTCTGTGCATAATTTGATCCAGATCCGTCTGGTCTAAGCTTTTAGACGTACGGCTTTCAAACACGAATACGAACTTGTGTACTAATACAATAACTAGCTTTTGCCCGCGGCTCCGCCCGCGTGGATGTCGGTTATGGCGACCAAACATGGCCTATGACCTTTCCTATACTCTAGTTTATTTCTGTACCAAATTTCATAAAAATCGGTTCAGTGGTTTAGACGTAAAAGCGTAGCAGACAGACCGAGGTTGCTAAGTACCTATGTATACTTAAAATACTTATGGGTGAACCCCTAGATAAGTGGGAATTCGTTGGCTGTATTGTAGAATTAGAATGATAAAGGCACCTAAGGGTTTGACATGTATTGTGACGTTTTGACAGTCTATTCGTCTATTCTATAAACGTATTGCCACTTGCCTAAAGGGGTAGGCCCCTTAGGCAATTGTTCAAAATGCGCAATGGGATAGACTTTTTTACTTGTTTTTCTTACGTGCAGAAAATCCCCCCTCCCTATCCGAGCCGAGGGGGAGGATAGGTCGAACTCAACCGACTAAAACGCACGCCATCTGTGCGTCGAAGTGCAAAGCCGAAGGTGAGGTTGCTGGACATATCCCTCGCACCTCGGGTGACCCAGGGCCATGCCTCGGACTTACTTGTAGAAAAAAAAAAACAGTACCTACCTACCTACCTAATATCGAATTTCTTATCTAATACCTATATTATCGCGTTTTGGTCCCAAATTAGTGAGTATAAATGCCCATAACTCACACATTATGTTTATTAATCACCTATTAACTTGAAACATTACCGGCCATTACTTACCGATATAGAGTGGGCGTGCAGGCCTCACCATGACCTTCCAACCAGCCAACTTCATGTGCAAGCCGGTAGCCCTACTGATTTATGAACGAGGCTTTGGAATAGGCTTTCCTTGGCAGTCGGTCCTATAAAACATGCATTTCGTCGCTGGACGCACTCAGCTGGGCCTTGACGCGGTCATCTCACCTAGCTGGGTTAATACGCCGGAGCGGTGCGAAGAGGAGCCTCCCCTCCCCCACATTTCCGACGACCCCCTCTTAATTTTAGGAGTGTAGAAAACCGCTAGAAAGGGGCAATCGCCCCGGACTAGCTTCCACGTGCCACTTGACGGGTACAGTGAGGTGCGAACGATGGGACCGCGGTCTCGGAAGCCTCTTAGCATATTACAATCCACTGCTGCATAGATCCTCTCCTAATATGCGCTATAGCTCCTGATCTTCCGCCTTACGCATGTAGTTTATCCCAGCCACCGTTTTGGTTATCAGTCCATCTGTCTGGGAAGTGTCTTGCCTTCCGTTTGCCGTCTGGCGGTCTCCAGAATATAGGTATGTAGGTACATAACTCGTCAACCCACATATACATACATATAATCACGCCTTTATCCCCGCAGGCTTTGACAGACCGCAGAAGTGGATTAACAACCATATTTCACACATCATTCTATTCGGTCCCACGTAATAGGGGCATTCCGTATTCCAGGCACTATTATGACTAGAGCCATGCATCTGAGGCTGAGCCTGGGCTGTATATATCTGTCTGATGAACAACTCTATCCCTTAGTCGCCTTGTACGACATCGCATGGGAAGAGATGGCGTGGCCCAGAGATCCGGTTCTTAGCATTCCATGGATTCACCGTGCGGTCGCCGGGTCCATGGCGTGGTACAGAGAAGAACACTGTGACGGCGCCTGGGACTTGCGACCCAGGTGTAGGTTTAGGGTGGCCACCTTGTGATGCATCAGCGCTCACCTCCACCGTCAGTCGTGTTCCTCCCTCTACCTATCCAAAAGATCCTATCAACGCCGTTTTAGATATTCGTTTGAGTAAAGAGCTTACTGAAGCTCTTGGCAATCCGAGGTCTTTAAATAAGTTATACAGGGATTTAGCTGGATTATAGCCGGATTACACGTAAATATACACAGGAGTATTGTGCAATTTCAGTTAACAGAAATTACCTACTTACACATCTGTGAGAACATTAATATACGAATACATTTAAGTTAAGTCGATAGCACAATACACTGAAATCGTAAATCCTTTAATTATGACGGGTATATAATCAAAACGTAAATCACAGTTTTACTGCTTGGTTTATGTTTATGCATGCCAAATTGTTTATTCAATATATTATGCAGATCATTACATAAGTTCATTTGCAGATCAAATCACAAATTGAAAACAACTTAGCTGTTTCTGAATCAATCGGTAGCTGATAGGCAGGACATTTCGATTACATCAAAATTTGAGATCCTCTGCGCAAACTATAATCACTGGGGTAGCATAGTAGATAGGGATATGATATGTTACGTATTCCTGTATTTTACGATGAAAATTGAAAAAGCGTAAGAGGAAGTGGAAATATATGGTGTATCCCAGTGTACCCCAATAGGAAAGAAGCGTGGCGTGACTTTAAGTATGTTCGGGATAATAACTTGGATTTAAAATTTGCTCAAAATGTGCTTTATACGCGCAATACACGTTTCTAAGTTTTTAGGAAAGCATGCGCTGCTACGGCGGTAGACGAGCTTGAATTCACCAAGCATAGATTATTACTAAGCAATCCGCGCGCACCAGGGCCTCGTTTGTCCCACGATTTAGGTCCAAGATACGTGTATTTATTTTTATTTATTTTATTTCATTGGGAAACAAAACATTATATCATACAATACGATAGTTACACTATAAAATTTGGTAAATGTATAACCTACACTTATGTCCGCAAAGTAATGCTAAAAGTAAAAGAGTTAAAATTGTGCTAATCCCGTGCCACATTAACTCTGAAGTGAAGATATAGCTTGCATTTTAAATTCATTGTGCAAAAGTGCGAAAATATCTAGGTGAACAAAGTGTCCTGAGGTATATAAAGATTAGCCCCGTGAAGAAAGCTTGTGCCCGAGTCTAGTCTAGTCCGTTAATCAGCAGGGTTATTGGCGAGGTTGGCTTGGGCACCAACATTTTGGTTGGACCCCATATACCTTTAAGTATTGTCAATATTGTCATCAGCATTATCTTCACAGCGATTTGGCATTTGCGTTCCAAGTTTGCACGTTGGAACTCTGGTCCATCTTATTGTTCTTTGTTTGGTAGGTATATGTGTTTTTCCAGGAGCTACAGACTACTGTCTGACCTCCTAATACCGAGAAGAAAGTCTACACCAGAGCGCGACTGTTACATAGCAGGTCGTAAGCTTGCCTTGGGCATGGGCCCCTCCAGTATTGTATAGCGCAGCGGAGTAAATTCTTCAAGTCTGTATTCATCGTTTGTAAATAGTGTGGATGACGCAAAAAATATAGATTTTATTCAATATTCTCTATATCTACAGATTTGAATGGCCAGTTGTGTGTTTTAATATGGCTTTTGTACCTAATTAACACCTTATGTGGGGAGGGCTTGTCATCGCACGTAGGCTGAGCAGGTATAGCGAGGATATCGCTCAGCCGTCTCGAGCATTGTCTCAGTTAGCAACCACACAAATTAATAACATAATGATCGTTAATGGGACTAATTCTACCCACTCGCGTATTACTGGGACTCCTGTATAGTACCTACCTACCAGGTTTGTTTTATTCTATTGAGTCTTTTTATACTGCTGCAGGCGTTGCAAACTTCTTGTAGTTCATGTCAGGCACATAGTTAATAAAATGCAGGAGGTTGGCTTTAACTGGTGAGGCCAGGTTATGCAGTAACTGGACTGTTACGTGGGCAACAAATGCTGGAGGCGCGGCAGCATGGGAAGTACTGACTCAAGAAGTACTGACTTGGCGTCATAAGCGATGACATGCATGGCAATGGTTTCACTGCCAGGGATGTTGAAATGCGAAGTGGAGGAGTAAAATCCGGGAAGAACCTCGCATCCAAAGTCCTCACTCACACCAAATCCGTGCATACCGTCCCATCCCAGAGAGGTTTAGCCGTATATTACTTAAATATAATTGAGAAAATCGTTAAAACTCGTAGTCGAATGAATTTCGACCAGAGATAATTTTCCGTGATTTTGACTGATGAAATCCAGCCTTAGCATCATAATTCTCGCATAACTTCAGATAAGGTAACCTGGACTGATGGCATCTGAAGTTATGCGAGTACTTTTTCTTATAAATTTACCATTTTAATGGATATTTTAGTCGTCAACATCATATAGCAACACGTAGTTCCCGGTAAAGTATACATTGCCCAGCCCTTCCGTCATATATGACGGGACGAAACGTATTAGGTATTTCTCTAATAAAAAATAAATTAGCTGCTCAATTTGCTAATAAATAAGGCAACAATACAACATAGGGTGCCTGGTTACTTGATACTAACTTTTAATTTGATGTAAACTTTTCTATCAAGTGACAGTTTAGGCCGCATAAGTGTTTTTTTTTTAAATATTTTTTTGACACGTTTGGTGCACCACAGATAATATCACCTGTGCTGTCAGCACGTTCAGAAGCCCGGCTTCCACTTGAGCGCTCTTCCTGCACCAGATGGTGGCACGTGCGCGAGCACAAAAACGCATGCGTGTCATAGATTAAGTTATTGCGTTAATTATAATTATGATTACGGACGATAGGTATAATATTGCTGTTATTTTTTCATAAAAAACAAGAGCGGTTTCATATGTTATTAAATGTTATTAAGTAAAACTAATGTGTGAAAAGGACTTTAACTTGTACCTGGAGGTCCGCTCACTAAAGATTAGGTCTTCTTTTGGTTTGGCTTATGTAGAGAATTAAGTATGGGTTGGATTTTCAAAATCGTCTGAATTCGCAACCAGGAGTGGAAAACCTGCGGAGATCGTGGTGTGGGTCCAAAAATACATAAGCATTTCTAATAGGTACCCATGTACCTACCTATATTGTAATTTTGTATGTATATAGCTGGATATCTCTCAGTAATTCTATTTGTGTCAGAAATTATTATTCTCATTTATTATTTATTGTGTGTTATAAGCATACCTACTATTTATTATATAAATTACGGCAGACCTGCTCCAATTACTTAACGATTTACTAGTTGCAACAATTATTGCGCAGGTTTCATTTTCTACTACAATTATTATGTTAGTCAATGCTGTGGATATAGTTGATACTGTTTCAATCAACCCTGCAAAAGCAATACAATGATTGTAATAGAGTTTATTATACCTAAGCACATAAGCTATACAAAAATCTGATGGCAGTGGGTACGGATAGTTGGAGCCCCAAAATTAATCCATCAACCTGCCTCCCTAACCAACTGGCAACTTATTGGCCAGCGTTTTGCAGAATAGAATAATAGGATTGACACGTATTTTGACGTTTATGACAGTCGTATGACAACGTATGTCAATGTCATACAATGATCAATGTATCTATTCTATTCTACAAATGTGTTGCCACTTGTGAGGAGGTGCAGGGCTGATTACAAACTTTCGATATCGCCGGTTGTGGAGGCCTGATGGCAGTCGTTTCACAGAAAATATCATTCGTTCGTACTCGTTCAGTCAGTTCATCTCAGAAAAAGACGTGATCATATTTTATGTATGATGGAGGTATGTACCTACGTAAAGACTACGAGACGAAAGAAAAAAGGTAAACAAAGCGACCATTACTGAGTTACGTTGCGAATGTTGCGATAACTAGCGATTATGTTCTCTGTCCTTGTCGCACAAGTCACACGTACAAGACAATGGCCGGGTGACAGCTGTCGTTACGTGTTTCGTTTCGTAGTACCTACAGGAAAACTGTCAGCACAGCAGCGGTTCTAAATTGTCAGATCCGCCGATCTTATGAGCAATTTCATTCCTGTCTGGAATGCGCTTGAAGTGATACGTAATAATAACTAATAATTTTCAAATAAAAATGTTTAGAACCGCTGAAACTTTGTTAACCTTTTTCTCTCGCTTCGTTGACTTTACTTTAGCTTAGTTTATCTCATAAAATATATCTGTCACATCTTCGAAAACTGCAGGCGGCGTAGTCCGCGAATTGAGTTCAAACCAGTTGCGCTGGGGGTGGGCTGAAAAAACATTGGAGCGCACGTGTCACCTGCCCCTTATCACGTCATTGTCTCAAGTGCCATAGAGCGACATCTTGATTGGCTGTATAACGAGCGATCAGTGCCTAAAAAAAACAACATTAAAAAATATATTCTAACCTCAATTTTCTTCGAAATAAAGTTCAAAAATGAGTGCGTTTTATTGTGAAAGGATGTTGTTTCAGATAATTTTGTGGTCATTGTACTCTTTTGTGTTTGTAGCGTGAATTATCGATGTTAAGTACGTGTTTTATATGTAATCGATAACGTTGAGGGCGGGCTTTGGTCGATCGATAGTTTTATTGAAATGATGAAGTTATTGGAACGTTCGTAGCTTTCGTACCTACCCAATCGTTAGTCTAGGTCTGTAATGTATGGGTTTTGACGTTTAAATTACAGTCGTCGACTTATATGTCAATCGTAGGTATACCTACCTACATTGATCAATATTTTTTAATCTATTCTTCAAAGGCATCAATTTTTGATCTATTGAAGCCATAAAAATGTAACTAGGTATTTACCTGGCAATCGGGCCGGAGACCTTAGGCTTTCCGGGGGCGAGTCGGGCACACTGTTGTCCCCCCTTCCGAGGAGGGCCAGACCTTAAGGGATAGCCCTGGGATAGCCCTGGGCCAGCCGGGGTGCGAGGGATATGTCGAAGACAACCTCACCTCCGGCCTAGCACCACAACCCTCAGTCGTTAGTTATTTTTTGAAATAAGTAGGTATAGGTACCTAATTTTTCACGGCATGAAACTACGAATGCTAATTCTTATCAAGGTCAAGACATGCAGAGATTGCAGAGGCACTCCTGCATGAAACTGCAGTAGGATCGATCCGCAGTAGGTAGGTACCCTATCTATGGCGCTGTGTGCTGACTGATTGTTGCGATAGTCAGATATAAACTGCATGTTGTATACGGGTGCTAATCCGGCTGATGAATGCTGATGGTCATGGCTTTTCATGCAACAGAACTCTGAATTAGAAGACTTGTCTTCAAAAATCCGTAAAGTATTTACTGTTGCTACCTAGTTAAGCGAATTGACTGTGCCAAACTAACTACTTAAAGTAACTCTATCACCGTTTCAAACATAGACAGATAAAAACGTCTTGCGGCAACCGCCAAGCTACGTGGGCAACAAAACAAACAAACCGGGTCCAGGTAGAAGGGGTACGCCCAAGAAGTGCTGGCTTGGCGTCGTGGAGGGTGACATGCGTGCAATCGGTCTCACTACGATGGACGCCCAAGATCGTGGGAAGTGGAGGAGGAAGAGCCAGAAAGCGGACCCTGAGCTCCGAGGGCACCGTGGCCTCGAATGCAATCAGGACTGACGTCTAAAAATGGATCATGATGACAGATAAAAAGGTTTTTTAGTTCAGAATAGCGGTACGTAACTTACAATACATGAGGAGATTATAAAAAAGAAAATAAAACAATAAAGGGCTTCCATGTGGGTAGAGCGGTAGTTGCGAAGGGTGAAAATTATCAAAAGGTAAGCTGGAGGAAAAAAACTCAGTCGGGGGCGAGGGATATGTCGAAGACAACCTCACCTCCGGCCTAGCACTACGACCCTCAGTCGGCGTGCGGTTTTAGTCGGTTCGAGTCCGACATAACCTCCCCTTCCCGCTCCGGCGGGGGAGGTATCCGAGCGGATTTCCGCACGAAAAAAAAAAATCTCAATCTAGTTTGCTGTGTACCATGCGACCCATTGGGAAGCCGGCAGGGACCGGGTTATAGGGACTACTCGCCACTGAGCCGCGGTCAATAGTTCCCGAGGAGGGCCAGACCTTAAGGGATGGCCCTGGGTCAGCCGGGGTGCGAGGGATATGTCGGAGACAACCTCGGCCCGGCCTAGCACCACGACCCTCAGTCGGCATGCGGTTTTAGGCGGTTCGAGTCCGACATAACCTCCTCTTCCGGCTCCGGCGGGGGAGGTATCTGAGAGGATTTCCACACAAAAAAAGGAGACCTTATGCTAGTAACTTCATGGTAGCTAAATGCTACGACTTCGCTTTGGGCTAGAAGTTACCAATCTTACGTACGTTAAATGGTAATACCTATTTCCAGTAGTTATTTTTTGAAATAAGCAGGTATAGGTACCTACTTTTTCACGGCATGAAACTTCGAATGCTAATTCTTATCAAGGTCAAGACACGCAGAGGCACTCCTGCATGAAACTGCAGTAGGATCGATCCGCAGTAGGTAGGTACCCTATGTATGGCGCAGAGCGCTGGCTGATTGTTGCGATAGTCACATATAAACTGCATGTTACAGTATACGGGTGCTAATCCGGCTGATAAATGCTGATGGTCTTGGCTTTTCATACAACAGAACTCTGAATTAGAAGACGTGTCTTCAAAAATCCGTAAAGTACTGTCGCTACTACAGTGAAACGAATTGATTGTGCCAAATTTACTATAGTAACTCTATCACCCTTTCAAACATGAACAGATAAAAACGTCTTGCGGCAACCGCCAAGCTACGTGGGTAACAAATGCCTGGCAAAGGTGGCACCCCCACCGGGTCCAGGTAGAAGGGGTAGGCCCAAGAAGTGCTGGCTAGGCGTCGTGGAGGGTGACATGCGTGCAAACGGTCTCACTACGATGGACGCCCAAGATCGTGGGAAGTGGAGGAGGAAGAGCGAGAAGGCGGACCCTGAGCTCCAAGGGCACCGTGGCCTCGGATGCAATTTGGATGATGATGACAGATAAAAAGGTTTTTTTTTAGTCTAGAATAGCGTTACGTAACTTATTACAATACATGAGCAAAAATGAAAAAAAAATACAATAAAGTGTTTCCATGTGGGTAGAGCGGTGAAAATTATCAAAAGGTAAGCTGGAGGAAAAAAACTCAGTCGAGGGGCGTGGGATATGTCGAAGACAACCTCACCTCCGGCCTAGCACTACGACCCTCAGTCGGCGTGCGGTTTTAGTCGGTTCGAGTCCGACATAACCTCCCTTCGGCTCCGGCAAGGGAGGTATCCGAGGGTATTTCCGCACGAAAGAAAAAAAAAGCGGTCAATATTTGGTAAAATGCTGTGCTAGTGGCTCTATTTAAACCTGGACAATATAATCTACTATTTAATAATAGTCGAGATTAAAGTACAACTGCCAACTAAACGTTTTTGTAATAAATCAGAAATAATTTTATCACTTGAATGTTTCACTAAATTCAACAAACAGTTTTACAATCTTAGTATTTTTATTATCATGAACGTTTAATTTTGTTATCAATACAGTTTTGTTTCCTGAATTGTACTTAATTATATTAAACTGTGAGAAGTTGCCTATAAAACTTGAACTTGCTTTTTTAAAAAAGTAAGCATCATCGGCGATCAACTTTGAGAAAAGGACATTTCGAGAAAAGGACATTTTGGGAAAAGGACATTTTGAGAAAGGACATTATGAGAATAGACATTTCGAGAAAAGGACGTTATGAGAAAGGACATTTCGAGAAAAGGACGTTATGAGAAAGGACATTTCGAGAAAAGGACATAATGCGATGAGACGTCATCAACTTAACGTTGTTTCTATTGTACCCGAAGATATAGAGTAAGCAAACCCTGCAAACCCTTTCTCCTCATTTCTATTTTGGCTTTTACGGGTGCGACTACCGTATTACCTACCAACCTCGAGAGGACAGTCTCGTGATACGGCAATCATGTAAGTCTCGATTGCAACCGGGAACTACGAACTACTACTACCGCTGAAAAATCAATGTATGGGATTGACACGTACAGTCAGCGTCATGAATATCTTGACGACGAAGTCTCGAAATGATCTTAAAACTCTCGTATTAAGAGCGAATCAAACTTTTTTATTTTTATACAAAACCATCGGTCAACTGGAAGGGGGTCAAAAAACGAAATTAAGATCATTTTGAGTAATTTGTTCGTCAACATCTTTCTGATGTTGACTGTACTAATCTTGACGTTTATATGACAGTCATAAACAATGACAGTCAATCATAGAACCGATGCATGCAAGGTGCCATTTCAATTTAAAAAAAACATTATTCTATTCTATTCTGATTCTATTCTACTATTCAAACGAATTGCCATTGCATAAAAATGGGCTGGTCTAGATAATATCCCCAGTAATTTTTTTTCTTTTTTTAAAAGAATATTAGCAATCGAAATTACTAATATTCCCTCTAACCCTCTAAAAACCCTCTAACAACAACAATGTATATTTTCGAACTTAACAGTTAGCATAATAAATGCTATAAAAATTCATTCAAATATTTGGGCGCAGTCATCAAAATTCAATGTTTAAAAATGGTTGAAAAATAATTCATTGTTTCCAACAGTTCGTAAGAATGTTGGTAGATGGCTGCACCGTTGCCCTTATAGACGGATATAAAGAGAAGGAAAATTTGGAATGATTCAGGTGGTGCTCAATAGCTCAGTTGGCAGAGCAGTCGCCCTGTAAGCGAAAGGTCGTGAGTTCGAGTCTCACTTGAGCATTTCATTTTTTCCAATGTTTTTCGAACTTAACAGTTAGCATAATAAATGCTATAAAAATTCATTCAAACAACAATGTAACTTAGTTGGAAGTTACATTGCTTGTGCTAAGAGTTGTTAAATACTTCACGTATACAATGGCCCAGGAAAAGAGGCTAAGTGCGGAAAAAAGAGTTCCCTATCCTATCCTTGTGCTAGGAGTGGGGTCACGTTGGTAGTGTAATGGCCAGAATTCGAACCCGGGACCTCTCGATCGTAAGGCCGACTCCTTAACCACTTTTTTTTTTATACAGGACACGTCAATTTGACTTCACCTCGCCTGATGTTAAACTAAAGGCAAAGTCTCGGAAAGAGGGTCGCCATCGTAAACATTTACCATGTTAACAGTGGCGGCACTCAGCTTGACGGCCTCATTAGTTACGGTGCAGAGTATACCTGCTAGAACCAAACGTTTCAGTGATTCATTCCTATGCCGCACCACTAAGACCTGGAATTCCCTGCCAGCTCACGTGTTTCCTTCTTCCTACAGTCCCGGGTCCTTTAAGCGGGGCGTGAAAAGGCAAAAAATGAAGCTGAGATTACGAACTAAGCTACCGACGCTTAAATTCATCCACAAAATAGCGATTTTTCATCCAGTCTATATAGCATCAGATCAGCATAATCACCTGTCTTCCTGATAATATCTGCGTCTTTGCGAGATGAAGTCTTGTAGAAGGTCGCAACCGCTGTAAACATCTGCCGCCACCGGCTACAGAGTATGATGACCTTTAGATGGAACAACTAGCCGTATTATGCCAAATTGTGGTGTCCAAACAATGACCAATTTAAAAAAATAATTTAAATTGAGACAAATATTTGCGAATATATGGAGATGCGTTTGGGGTGAGAGGATGTTTGTGTGTTTGTTTGTGCAAATCCATGTTGCCATTTTCTCCGTAACTACCAATCAAATTTAGATGCAGTTTTCAGAATTGGGTTCGGCTTTAATTGGAGCATGTTCTTAGATAGGTGTTACAATGACAACTCAACAGGGGGCGCTACAGCAAGCATTTTTAATGCGAAAAAATGTTGCCAATTTTCTCCAAAAATACTTGTCCGATTTAGATGCAGTTTTCCATTAAGAAAGAAAGAAAGAAAAATATTTTATTTAAGTTCTACACAGTGGACATGTTAAGTACAAATAGGTAGGTAGGTACATTAGTAGTTTGGGTTTGATTGGTGCAAGTTCTTAGATAGGTGTTACGGTGACAACCCACTAGGGGGCGCTGCAGTAAACATTTTTTGATTTATTTCATAAACGTCGTGGGTATTTTCAATTTTTTTAATTTTTTTACTTGTTATAGGAGCAAGTATTAATAGTTACAATGCGGTCCAGTGGTGATGTCCGATTTGTGAGTAAGGTCGCGAGTTGAAATCTAATATACTAATGACATGAGCATGATTTTTGTTCCTATTAGAATATTTATATCATCATCATCACCCAAGCGTTAGTCCCGTTTGCATTTAAATCTTGCACTTCTAACTATTCTAGGGTTCGCTCGCCTACTCCTTTTTTTTATCGTGCGAATAATCCCCTCGGATACCACCCCTACGGAGCCGGTGGAGGCGGTTATGTCGGACTCGAACCGACCAAAACGCACGCCGTCTTGGGTCCTTGGTTGCCGGAGGTGAGATTGCCAAAAGCATATCTCTCGCACCCCGACAGACCCAGAACCAGGACCATCTCTTTCGAGGTGGCCCCCTTCGGGTTGTGGGGAACTCGGTGTCCTCATCTAGCCCCAGGTACGGGGAGGCGCACTTTGCGCCGCCGCCACGGCCTGCTTCTGCTAGGGTGACAGACGGCTCCACCGGTCACCCTGGCCTGGGCCAGTGCTCATAGAGGACGGAGGTCATTCTGCGACCTCCGACGTCTGGTTCGCCTTCGCTCTTCGCGCGCTACATCCATACTTCCATACTAATATTATAAATGCGAACGTAACTCTGTCTGTCTGTCTGTATGTTACGCTTTCACGCCTAAACCACTCAACCGATTTTAATAAAATTTGGTTTAAGGGTAGATTAGACCATGAGAAAGGACATAGGCTATGTTTGGTCGCGATAACCGACATCCACGAGGGCGGAGCCGTGGGCAAAAGCTAGTACCAATTTAACTCTGAGAGAATACGTCTCAATTCCATTTGTAGATTTTTCTGTTCTGTTCACTTTTACCATAGAATAAATAAAGAATGCTTCTTGTCTAGAAGGGCAGAACTAGATAACAACGATTTTAAAACGACTTGGTGATAATAGGATAGGCGTGGTTCCCAGCATAGAAGAATTTGGTCCACTCCATCTCATCACATGCGGTGTCGTACAAGGCGACTAGGGGATAAGGCGGTTTAACATCAGACAGACATGTACAGCCCAGACTCTGCGGCAGATATAGGCTCGAGTCAACAATAGTGCCCGGAATATTATGGCAATAGGCTCACCCCCTATTACATGGGACCGAATACAATTATTGGTGAAATGTGGGTGTTAATTCACCTCTGCCTAACCCTCCGGGGATAAAGGCGTGATAATATGTATGTATGTATGTGATAATAGTGAGTTCGATTCTCCGATTGTGCATGGACACAGCAACAGATGAACGCAACCGCTGAAGAAGTAAGTACAGGTAAACCATATTTTCTTTTAATATTTCAAAAATTGCATTTCCACTGCAGCGGATGACGTCTGCAATTTACAAAAAAAATGGACTGAAGTTTCAAAAAGGATTACATTATATTTTCAACATAATAAATTAAAATCACACATATCTTATTAATTATTTATGAGTACGGTACATAACGAAATATTAAGAATAAAATTATTTTATTTCATTTCGTAATTTAAGTATAACTCGTTTGTATTGCTCCCCGCTTATTATGATAATATTTTTTTTTATCAACGCAACTACGTAGCATTGTGAAAAAAAAACGTTTTTATATTTTTTATCAATTAAACGTGCGCATAGGTGCACTTATTACATTTACTTATACTTGAAGGAGGCCTATGTCAGCAGTGAACATCAGCAGAGGAAACCTTGCAACAAAGACTCGTCCGTCAGGCAGAAGGTAGGTACTTCTTTTTTTATGTGGGGTACATCAATTTGACTTCACCACGCTTGAGAGTAAGCTGAAGCCAAAGTCTCAAGAAAGAGGGTCACTATTGCAGACACATACCATGTTAAAATGGTGGCACTCAGTTTGACGGCTTCATCAGATGCTTTTTCACCCCTCATTAAAGGACCCGGGACTGTAGGAAGAAGGAAACACGTGAGCTGGCAGGGTGTTCCAGGTCTTAATGGTGCGGCATAGGAAAGAGTCACCGAACCGTTTGGTTCTTGATGGAATATTCTGCACCGAGTGACAGTTTGCAGGTTGATAAAAATAACAATGGCTTTGATTCATTCGCGAGGGTAGTAGGTAAGTACCTACTACCCTCGCGAAAGAATCAAAGTCATTGTTATTGAGTAAGTACTCAGTTATTGTAAGGTGGATGTTTTCTATACGCGATTGTGGTTTTCAAATGCCTATGTACCCTTTGATGTTGCTGAACACCTAGGTGACACCTAAAATATCTGTTATTGTCTCCGCAGCTGCAGTGTCGAGAATCCATTATTGTTTCTGTTATTTATAAACACTATCGTAAATGCAAATATCTTGCACTTGGAATTAAAAAGAAATGTTTACATTGATATCTTTGTTTAGTTTATAAAACTGTCTCGGAAGAAAAGACTGCAAAGAATCAAAGAATCAACTTCATTTATTCAGTTAGTTCAGGCACATAAAGAGCTCATATGAACGTCATAATTTTACATTGATGAATGGAATATCAAGAATAATAAGTAAAATATGTAAATCATTTGAAAATGATTCTTTGGCTGAATCGGTATGTTGGTTCTAGGTGGTTCTAGTGAGTAGTTCACTGTATTTCTTGCTGGTATCTTCCAGATACCAGCAAGAAATTCAGTGAACTATTAACTAAAAAGTATTAACTATATTATCCTGTTTTTTTTTTTATAAAAGAACTGTATAGTAATACATGTATTACTAATGTTACGCTTTCACGCCTAAACCACTGAACCGAATTTGATGAATATATATACTAGCTTTTGCCCGCGGCTCCGCCCGCGTGGATGTCGGTTATCGCGACCAAACATAGCCTATGTCCTTTCTCATGGTCTAATCTAGCCCTATACCAAATTTCATCAAAATCGGTTCTGTGGTTTAACCATGATAGCGTAACATACAGACAGACAGACAGACAGACAGACAGACAGAGTTACTTTCGCACTTTTAATATTAGTATGGATACGCCGAAGTACACAGTCACAGAATAGATATAACGAAAATAAAAAAATAAAATTCTTTGACTACACGGACTACACCAGCGAGATAAACTCTACGCCGTAGAAGTAGGAGCAAGCGGAATAAATAAAATAAATAAATATTCCACAACATTCTACACAACGCTATCTAGACCCATGGTAAGCTTTTATAGCGTTATGGAATCTAGAATGCGGATAAACATACTTAAATACTTTTTTTGTAAATACATACATATTATACATAGAAACACCCAGACCAATGCAAATAGCCATATTCATGCATACAAATATTTGCACTGAGCGGGGATCGGACCCGCGCCTCCTGCGTCGCAGTCGCGTGCACTACCGCCACGCCACAGAGGCTGTCTATTCCAGCGAATTCCAGCTAAATCCCTGTATAACTTGTTTAAAGACCTCGGATTGCCAAGAGTTTCAGTAAGCTCTTTACTCAAACGAATATCTAAAACGGCGTTGATAGGATCTTACCATTTGGATAGGTAGAGGGGGGAACACGACTGACGGTGGAGGTGAGCGCTGATGCATCACAAGGTGGCCACCCTAAACCTACACCTGGGTCGCAAGTCCCAGGTGCCGCCACAGTGTTCCTCTCTGTACCACGCCATGGACCCGGCGACCGCACGGTGAATCCATGGAATGCTGAAGATCGGATCTCATTAGACACAGTTTAGATGTAACTGGAAAAGCACCATGCGAATGACGATGATGTAGAAAATCGTAGATCAGTAATAATCCTGCTAATTACTATTCCCGTTGTGTCATCAAACTGATAAGATCTGTACATCAATGGCGAAAGCTTATAATTGACATACCTACCTAGCTGCCAGCGGCACTGTCGCGATGATATCGCGCTACTCGTCACGCGAACTCTTAACGATCAGTTACCTGTATAATGAATGTCATATCTAAATAAATAGGTGTATAAAGCCAACAGCTGCAATGGCAGAAAAACCAACAGATTGCAACACTGACTAGACTATAGCCATGTACCATAATACGTTAGTTTTTATGCATGCCTAATAGTTTGTTGCCTAATTGTTATAAATAAAACCATATTTAAAAAAAAAGAAGGATAATCGAGTTCACTGAGTTTCTTGCTGGTCTCTTCTCAGTAGAACCAACCTACCAAACCAACGAAAGAATCATTTTCCAATGATTTATTTTTCTGTGATTGACATTATTGCAAAATTCTGACGTTCATAATGTGCTCTTTATGTGCCTAAACTGAATAAATGAAATTGATTCTTTGATTGATAGGACAAAGATTCTAGTATCGACTCCGTTATTTCGATGTGGGTACACCTCATATAGTAGAACTTTTTAAGTAATAATTTTATATTGCATAACAACTAATAGCATAAACCTCTTTTCGCAGAATATCGTTTGGCATAAACTCATTTTGCATACATTGAAACCCATAATTTTGTAAGTCAGAATCATCTGTACGCATAATTTTTGTATCCATAATAATCACAATGTATAACCATCACATCGCAGAAAGTTCAAAACCAGATTCATCTTTTGGTATATATTTCTTATCCATAACTATTTAAAAGTAGAACCATCATTTCGCATAACCTAACCTATCCGAGTCGGGGTACTCTGTGTCGGGGTGTAAACAACTATCTATTCTGGCGCTTCGCCGGCCGCTACCGCGGCACGCTCGCTTCGCTCGCTCGGCTCGCGCTGTTGGGGTCACAGTTCTAACCTAACCTAACCTATCCGAGTCGGGGTACTCTGTGTCGGGGTGTAAACAACTATCTATTCTGGCAGAGGTCACAGATCTAACCTAACCTAACCTACCCATTTTTAAAGAAGAAAGTAAACCAATCTATATTATTCTAATTGAAATTCTATGCTCTTTATAGTATGCCTAGTCAAATTATGCCAAATAATCTGTACTCTAAATGAACGTTATGCTAAATGAAGTTATACAAAATTTTAACTATGCCAAAGGTAATTATGCCAAATAAAATTCTACTATCTTAAATGTATGCCATTCTAAATTCGGTCATAAGCACATTATGCCTAAAAATATTTATGTCGAATATTTTTAATGCCTAATAAATGATCGATTAAAGAAGTTTCTGCGAAGTGAGTTATCCCAAATAGGTTTCGGAATATCAAGTTTCTACCAAATAGACGGCACCCTTTCGATGTTTATTCAGTGTTGCAATGTGCTGGTTTTTTAAATTTGGCGCCAACTTTTTGCGCCATCTTTCGTTGGCCAGAGTCTATTATCAATATCATCTCCTTGCCCTGATCCCATATTTACTTGGGATGCTTTCCCATTTCTCTCTGTTTTCAGTCATCTCAACACTCATTAAAGGTAATAAGTGTTGAGATGACTGAACTGTTGAGGTTACGTGAAGTTTATGATGATAGTCATTGAAATAAAACTTCTCCATGCTTGATGAAAAGCAACAGAAAAATCGGGCCCAGTATAAATAGGTATTAAAATCCATACTTAATTTTATAAATGCGAAAGTAACTCAGTTTGTCTGTATGTTACGCTACGCTTTCACGCCTAAACCACAGAAGCGATTTTTATGAAATTTGGAATAGGGGTAGATTAGACCTTGAGAAAGGGCATAGGCCATGTTTAGTCACGATAACCGACGTCAATAAAGCTAGTATAAAAAAAAAACTGTTCGTTAGTCGCGCTAAAACTTGAGAATGGCTGAACGGATTTATCTTATCTTGGTCTTGAAATGTTCGTGGAGGTCTAGGGAAGGTTTAAAAGGTGACAAAAATTGGAATAATAAACAGCCCTTTTTATCATATATTTATCTTTTTATCTTCTTTATATTTTCTAAATAAAATGTAGAGTCAATTTGAACTTTGTTGCTATTCAAAATATTTTGTCACGGTAACTGACATCCACGGGGGCGGAGCCGCGGGCAAAAGCTAGTACGAAATATAGCGCAATAAATATTTAATTAGATACTCTTCAGGATCCCTTTGATTTCTTTTGACTTTTGTTGTGGGAACGACTATGGTCTTGTCTCACTAACCCTGAAATAAACCCAGCGCCAGACGCTTGTTCGTCAACCCCCTGTGGACAACTTTCTAGATAAGATTGATTCAATCCCAAACATATGAGTGGGGCCTTGTGAAAATTTGTTGAAAGAAAGCAAGAAAGAAAATATTTATTTATTCAAAGCGTCTTCGGTAGCTTAGTGGTTAAGGAGTCGGCCTGACGATCTAGAGCTCCCGGGTTCGATCCTGGCCATTACACTCACAACGTGAACCCACTCCTAGCACAAGCGATTTAGCTTAGTTGGAGGGTTAGAGGGAATATTAGTAACTTCGGTTCTAATATTCTTTAAAAAAAAAACATGAACCGACGAGATACAGAAACAAAAGAAAAAAAAAACAAAACACACACACACACAACATAAAGTAATGTTCTGTTGATATAAGCTGCCGAAGGCTCGGTTGTTTCTTCAACCTCACGTTGATCCCAGTAGCATCTGAAGCTTTCACCTTGAAGTCTGGGGTTCGTTCTTTCCTGAACTTTTATATTTTTAACCGTTGCCATGTCGGGGGTCCATATATCGTTCCGATAATATGACGGAGTGCTTATAACAGTTAGGGTCCCCTGACATGGCAACGGTTGAATAAAAATATTAGTGGGTAAATCAATCAATAAGGATTTAACCTCTTCGAAAGATATTGTAAATGCGTTTGAAGACTTTTTACCAACATTCCATTCAAAATCACTTCTTCAATCAATTCTTGCGCCCGCAGTGCTGTGGCTATTCTTGAGAGTAATATTAGTTCTTCTTCTAAATTTAACTTCAAACATATTGATCCCAGTGACATCTTAAAAGTTTTCAAGCATCTTAAAATGAAAAAGTCTGAAGATTACTGGGGCATGTCAGTCAGTTTAATTAGTCATGTAATTGATATCATGGCACCTGATTTGGCACTCATATTTAATTAATGTATTGATAACGGTACATTTCCTAATTTAATGAAACATGGTAAACTAATACCATTATTTAAGAAGGGATCCAAGTCAGAACTTGGAAACTATCGCCCCATTTCTATTTTGCCAGTTCTGATTCTGAGTAAGGTGTTTGAGAGAGTGATGCTCAATCAGATGCAACTGTACTTCAAGACCAACAATCTTTTCCACAGCCAAAAATATGGCTTTACTGGCGGGAAATCTACCACCGATGCGGGAGTAGCCCTAGTTAGCCTAATTTACGACACCTGGGAGGGATCGCAGGATGCCATTGGGGTATTCTGTGATCTTTCCAAAGCATTTGATTGTGTTGACCATCAAACACTCTTACTCAAGCTACGTCGATATGGTTTTAATAAGAAATCAATAGCACTATTAGAGTCGTACTTAACGGATAGGCTTCAGACTGTTAACGTGAATAACGTAAAGTCAAATGGGTCAAATGTCAAAATAGGTGTACCCCAAGGATCAATCCTAGGACCCTTTCTGTTCCTGGTATATGTCAATGACTTGCCTTATATGGTCGAGGCACAAGCTGGCATAGTACTGTTTGTAGATGATACATCGTTAATATTCAAAGCAAATAGGTATAATACAGATGCAAATAATGTTAATAATATTCTGAATGCCATGTCAAATTGGTTTTCTGCAAACAACCTATTGTTGAATGCAGAAAAGACCAAATGTATGAAGTTTACACTGCCCAATGTGAGGCAAATAAACGTTGATGTTGTGCTGGGGGGGAAGGGGTTAGAATTCGTAAACACCACTACCTTTCTAGGAATTACAATAGATTCTAAATTACAATGGGGTGACCATATCACTATTCTGGCCAATAAACTTAGCTCTGCTGCTTATGCTGTGAGACGGATTAGGCAGTTGACTGATGTAGCTACTGCTAGGCTCGTATACTTTAGTTACTTCCATAGCTTGATGTCCTATGGAATACTACTTTGGGGAAATGCAACAGATTTAGAAACTATATTTATATTGCAAAAGAGGGCAGTTCGTGCCATTTATTGCTTAGGCAAGAGGGACTCCCTCAGGGAAAGATTTAAGGATATTGACATTTTAACTGTAGCTTCCCAATATGTATTTGAAAACATAATGTATGCCAGGAAAAATATATCTCATTACACAAAAGTAAGTGACATTACAGACAGAAATCTGCGTAACAAACATAGACTTCTACTTCCATGTTATCGGCTTAGCAGGGTTAGTGATTCTTTTAAGGGGGATGGTATTACGTTTTTATAACAAACTGCCAGAATCGATCCTTGGTATGCCTGACGATAAATTCAAAACCTTTGTAAAGACCACCATATCCAAAAAGGTATAGGATAGATGATTACTTGAAAGATAAAAATGTCTGGCTTGAGCATGGTGCAGGCCCCTCGTAAAATGCTATAATTACAGCATGGTACTGTATTAGTTGACTTATTTGTTACATTATGTAACTTTGTTTTAATTCTTAATTATAAAGAGTTTTATATACTTGTTGACATTTAGCTTTAAGAAAATAAATATTGTAAATTGACGTCCAAAAAATGCCGCAGTGGAGTTTGTTTCGCCGTTTCTTCGCCACCAGCGCCTTGGAAGCGGTGGTAAACTTAGATTAAGTATAATTAAAATTGACGTCAATAAGAAACAATTTTATTGTTCTATATTGAAAAATAAATGACTATGACTATGACTAAAGTTAAAGGTTCATTTTCAACTTTTTGAATATGTTTTTTATGACGGGGGCTTTTTAAATTTTTACTTTAATTTTTATCTGTGAAGCGCTGGCCATCAGACCTCACCTACTAATCGTCGTTATCATAGAAATCAGTTATTTGAACCAAGAGATACGAGTATGCCCCTGTTTATTTCTCCAGCAGAATTCAAAGAAATTCGTCTGCCACGATTTGTTTACGTTACTTCCAGACAATAGTGAATTATTGAGATAGAAAACAAAGCATAGTATTTATCTGTTTGGTGTTGACTAGAGCCCCTGCACTCGGCCAGGCCATTGTGACGAGCAGGTCAATTGTTCAAACATTAAATATTTCCCTCTGGCTCAAAATATTTCTACTGTTCACTGAAAAATTATCCATTAATTGAAATATCGGAAGAAAAGAATCGGTCGTTATTATTATTATTTTAGGGGGTCTTGTATAAACAGTTATATTTTTGAAATGGGACAGTAAGGGCAAGTACCTTATGGGAAACGTTTTTGGCGATTTCCATCTTCCCTAGTACTCAAATCTAATATGGTCCCATAGAGTATTTTGATCCCCACATGAAATAGGATCGATTAGCCTAATAATTTTTTTTGGATATTTAGCATTTTTCTTGCTGACTGCACTATTTTTCCACAATCTGTGAATGTAGTTCAAAATATCTCAAAAAGTTAGGGAAAGTCTCCTAAGAGCATTTTGCTGTAACTACGACGGATACGGTACTTGTCCTTATGGCCCCATTTTAAAAATACACCCTATATCTTAAATGTAGATACCGTCATCTTTAACTCACTTTAAAATAAAATAAAACTAATTTTAACGGATTCAATAGCTGAGAAGCAAACGAAACGTCGGATTAGGTGTAAATAATAAAATTACACGAAACAAATCGTAATAGAATCAGTTGAAACTGTTGTATTTCAATGTGTAACATTTGTGTAAACTTCCGACAATTCGTCGCATTGTTTAATTTTGACAATCCAATGGGTTAGCTACAAGTAATTGCAAGTATTGTTAAGTTGTGGTTAGGTACTAGAATTCATTAGAAAGAATCCCATTTTGGGTCTAGCGGGCCTTTTATCTTAGGCTGTATGTTTAGTGCCTTAGTGCCTCTCCCTTAGTCGCCTTTCACGACACCCATATTAAGAGTTGAGGTAGTCCTATTCTACCCCACCAGGCATAAACACGGCAATTTTTAGTTTAGTTTTTTTTAATGTCGTCATCATTGAGCCCCGGAATGCTGTAAATAGATCATTTACCATAATGTGCATATTATGCTAACCACCGCCAACGAGTTTGTCCTAATCTAGATTCATTTAGGTACATACCATTGTTATTATTGTTGCCAGAAAATTGTATTTGCCCATATTTTCGGGTAATATGTAATGTTAGGTTTTGGCACCTAATAGATAGATTATATACATTTTTGAACTATCATCATTTAAGGACAACGGCTCTAAATTCGTGCCCTGTTCGTTTCCGGTGGAGTAGAATAGGGTCACCCCATGTCTGCCTGTTGGTGTCGTAGAAGGCGACTAAGGGATAGGGCTATTCTACATCCGACAGTAAACATATAGTCCATGACTAAGTGCCCGCTTGGGGGCATTACGTGGGATTGAATAATTTATTTGGCGAAATGTGGGTGTTGATACACCTCTGCCTACCCCTTCGGGGATTTACCGGAGTGAGTATTGTATGTATGTATGTCTTAATTGAAAGACTCGCCTTTATCTTAAGTATGATTGTATATTGTATGCGTGTCGTGTGTAAATTACAAAGGTATAGTGCTTCCCAAGGCACAGAGGGGTCCCAATGACACATTATAAGACTGACCTAGCTAGCATTTCTTTGCCTAATAAGCTACTGGTTACCACTCAGTCCTTCACGAGCTTTCCTTCATGGACATAGTCAGGGAATCTGCTCACAAAACGTGTTGAAATTTCTTTTGTGTAGATATAAATTTCAACATAAAATTTGACTCAGTCATTAAGGAGATCTGTAAAGTACACAGGTGTATAGAAGTTCACATTCTTATTGATTAATGTTCACGTATTTTAATTTCAGTACATAATATACGTAATAATTATTATATATAAAAATATAAAACAAGATAATGTGCAAAACTGCAGGTCCAGGCGTTAAAGAATTCCTCCCCATCGACGTCAAGAAGGCTCAGACGGTCGGAAGGCTGGCGGCATTGCCACGTTGAATGGCAATGCCAATCCTTTGCGCAAGGAGTAAACCAGCCCTCTGGCACGGGTAGTGTCTATTAAACGTTTTGAAATGTCTTTGAATAATAGACGTGCACTTGAACCCCATGATCCCAGCGTTTCGACTCCAAACGGCTCAAATATGTAATTATCACTTAAACTACTATATTTGCACCGTTTGAGGGTCTCTGCCGTATCTTAATTAATTTCTTCATTGCACTTTTCTACTACAATTTGTAATCAGGTAAAATAAATTTGACGTATGGTATCACTAGGTTTCGGTAGCAACAACAGCAGACTATTTAAGGGACATTACAATTCAAGGTTGTGGTAACCCATTCCGGTTGAATCTGTCTGGGGTCATACAGTCTGGCCGTATCGTGGGACCAGCTCCACCGATCTATATATACATCATCTCATCATCATCGGCTCCACCCGTTTTGGGCACTTGACTCGAATTTTTCATTGTTTTAATTCTCGCCTACTCAAAACATTTGATACCTAATACGAATAATTTATAATTGGCTTTGAAATGTTAGAATTCTTGTATGATTTGACGGGTTATGAGTTATTTCATTGATCTAAGAATAGATATGAATGAACTGTTCAGACTGTTCTTGGATTGATGTCAGACATTTTAAGTGTTGAGTAGAATTCTGACCGCAGAAATATTATTAAGCTAAAAAGGCCATGTGAGCGGGAATTGCGTGGCAACTAAACAATTCCTGTCCTATGGGACACATTGCATCCGAATACGGTGCGCACCGTGCGGTATGAAAGGAACTTCATCCCACGTACGCTCAAGCTGTGGAATGAACTCCCTGCCACGGTTTTCCCAAGCGACTACAATATGGGGTTCTTCAAGAGGGGCATTAGAAGGTTTCTTCAGGGTAGGCAGCGCGAGTGTAACGCCCCTGGTGTTGCATACGTCCATAGGCCACGGTAACCACTTTCCATCAGGTGGGCCGTGTGCTTGCCTGCCACCTAAGTGGTATAAAAAAAACTTCACAAGTCACTTCGAACGCTTAGTCAGTACTTTTTAACTTGTAATACATACATACACATACATACAATCACGCCTTTATCCTCGGAGGGTTAGGCAGAAGTGAATTGACATTCATCATTTCATCATTTCATCGATCATTGGATTCGGTCTCACGTAATAGGGGGTGAGCCTAATGCCGCTTTAAGGTCCTGCCTCATGAATGGTGTCGTAAGACCGTTTATATCTCTATGAATACTTATCCTTCGGAGCGTACTTACGCCGAGGGCTACCCGCAAGGCGTGGTGACGTCACTATACTTGGATCCTCCGGACAAATTTCTTGACGTAGTACTTATGGATCAATAGACGCTTTTAAATCCCCGAAGGGGTAGAAAAAGGTATATTAACATCCACATTTTAATTCGTCAATTATGATTTTCGGTCCCACGTTATAGGAGATGAGTGACTTCATCATGGGCTTCACTACTTATACTGTTTACTGTCGGATGGAGAAAAGAAATGGAGATTTTTTGGCACTTATTGCGAGTATTTTAGGGTGAATTTCTCAAACGTAAAATTTTCGCGGCGTGACTGAAAATCATACCTTAAAGTTAACATAGTAATGATTATTTTTTGTAAGAAAGATATCGTTTTTCTCTATATGCACGTATAAATTATATTATTGAAACTATTTTTGTGAGTGTACAAAAAATGCCTTTTCACCTAAATTCTAAGCTTGGTGGCGCGTCCACAACCTGTTTTCTTGGGAATGATCACAGTTTAATCAAAACTTCATTAGTTTACTGAGTATACTTAATAATAATTCGATTCGGCATTATTTTAGCTATCTTCGATACTGTCATTCGTAGTATTTAGTACTATACTTTATTTTAAAAATAATTTATAGGATGCGTCCGCGGCAAATGTAAAATTTTGGTGGGATTTATAAAATCATCAAAGGAGTCGTATTGAAAGCACCTATAAGGACGACACTATCATCATTGGAAACATTCGGTTGGGTGTTAATGAGCACCAGTGCCAGTTGTCCCCAGTCCCGTTTCGTATTTCTGCCAAACACGTAAGTAGGTCGTTTCATAAGCCTCGGACAAAAATATTGTAATTTTTGTGTTGATTATTTAAAACGGTTTATTCTCATTGTATGTTTTAATATTTAAGTATAGTGTACAGGTTCAGTATGTGTATTAAATTTTGGTAATGTAACCACTATATTCTAAATAGTATTTTTATAAATAATTTTTTTAGACGTGAAACTAATTTTGGTGGAGCAATTTTGGTGAATTTGGTGGGGTTTTACTAATCATCAAAATTGTATATTTACACCAAAATTTGTTTTCATAGTTATTTGATTAAGCTCCTACGTAGTCCGACGGGCTACTAGGTCAGGTGGCCTCTACGTAGTATACCCTGGGCAATGGAGAAAGCACCGCCTCTCTCCCTATGTGGGAAAGAGGTTGTTGGCTGTTGAAGGTTGTTCGGAAGCTTTCCTAATTTTCTCTCAGATTAACCATTAGCATATGAACTACCCATACAAAAGACAGGCGAGTAGTTGGGTTAAGTCAGCTGATGCCGCACTAGGGACAGGCCGGTGTGGTGGAGCATCGTGCGCTCTTTCCATCACCTGCTTCTACTGGCGTGAAAGGCGGCCTCACTCTTTACTACCAAGCCTACGCCGTTAAAACCTGCCCATCCTTCCCTCCTCTCCACTGTCAACATCATTTGGCTTTTCTTCCTCTGCTTTCTCACTTACATGAAAGCTACCGTGGATGCAAGAGTGCCTCATGCAATCTTTTGCACGTGACTCCACGCAAAAAAGCGATGAAGTCGAAGATGTAGGTGACACGCAACTCCTGCTTATGTTGCTCCAGCAGCTAGCACTTTGCTATCGTGTAAAAGGTACTCAATCTTCTCCACAGAAGGCTTCTGACCTCTACCGTCCTCAAGCTCCTACATTCACATCCTCACATGTTGCACTAATCTATCGGCGTCCACCACCGATATTAACAGCATACATGGGCAGTTATGGAGTGATTGTCTGATGCTATCCGACCTAAATACCACGCTGATTGGGAATGGACTAAGGACAGATCCTAGATGTACCCCGACAGTGATAAGGAAGATTCTCATATTGCCAACAGCGGTTCAAACAACGGAATCAGAATCGTGGTACATGTCTCGGATGGTGTAAACCTCTGGGACCCTTTTGAACCGCAATGCCCATCAGCTCACTGCGTGAGAAACTTAGTTGAAGGACTCTTGTAAGTTCAGAAATAGACATCACACTACCAACTTGTCTTGCCACTACCAAGTGTCCATGGCATATCTTCCGTCCACCCTTAGGCATACCGAGTACCACCTCTCCCACTTTGAGAATAACTGCCTAAATCTTTTCCCAGCAGTCTTGAATAAGTTCGTCGATAATATTGGCGCCATTAGAGTAAAATATAATCCCTGCTTCTAATCAATCAAATGTTTTGCTTTTATACTGATACTACTAATAACTAAAGTGGTTTTGCCATATAAAAATGAAGTTGGTGATAAAAGGGTGAAAATTAAGGGTATGTAACTATTAAGTGCCAAATTCTAAATAAAAAACAAAGAAATAGTATAAGTAATAATAAATAAAAAATAAAAATAAGTTGATATGCAATTTTGGTGTTAGACATCAATTTCGGTGTATTGGCAATTCAGGTGTATAAAATAAACAAGTAATTCCCAGGGCTAGAATGTCTATTTCTAGTTAAATATGTATTTCTAGCTAAATATTGAAAGAGATTACTTAAATACCTAGAAATAAAAAAAATCACCAAAATTTGCTAAAAAATCATAGATGTTGAAATTCACCCTTTACTTTTACATTTCAGTGACAGACATTGTCTGTGGAGTTCTTTCTATTTTTTTGTTAGCTTTTAGTAAAATATTATGAACTAATCTCCTCATTTCTCTACTAAATATCTGCCCAGTAACAATATAATCAAGCTTCTGAGACTGACGTAAATTGCCTACATTTGAATTTATTTTTAAATGCAAATTCATACATCGCTAGACTGGGTGTAGGTGTTCCATACAACAAACGCTCGTCAAGACTTCGACCGATGAATGAACAGCTCCCTAGACAAGTGACATTGTGTCACTTGGCTAGGGGGCTGTTGTAGTAGAATAAAATGATCAATGTTTGGGATTGACAATTATGTTTACGACTGTCAAAACTATGTAGAATGAACTCCCTGCTGTGGTTTTCCTAAGCGACTAAAATATAGGGTTCTTCAATAAGGGCATTAGAAGGTTTCTGCATGGTCGGCAGCACGAGTTTGACGCTCTTGGTGTTAGACACGTCCATAGAACCAAGTCCTAGAACCAAGCGGTTTGGTGAATCGTTCCTATGACACACCATTAAGACCTGGAACTCCCTGCCAGCTCACGTGTTTCCTCCTTGCTATAGTCCCGGGTCCTTTAAGCGGGGCGTGAAAAGGCATCTAATGAGGCCGTCAAGCTGAGTGCCGCCATTGTTAACATGGTACATTTTTACGATGGTGACTCTATTTTCGAGACTTTGCCTTTAGCTTACCACCAGGCGAGGTGAAGTCAAATTGACGTGTCATTTTAAAAAAAAATTGCCGCGATAACTATTTTCCATTAGGTGGGCCGTGTGCCGCCTAAGTGCTATAAAAAACGCGCACTGAGGGTTTCGTACAAAATTGAATCGAGGGATGAACTTATGTTCCATAAACGACCATATCTCTTTATTGCGTTGACCTAGAAGTTCCATTTTTTCACAGCTGTAAGAGGTTGCAGACTTGAGTCTTCTTCTTCATCTTAGCGTTAATCCCAGTCACATAAGAAGCTTTCAGCTTGGAGTCTGGGGTCCGCTTTACAAGTCTAATTGCAGATTTGGACAGAAACTTCGATATTTTCGGTGAAGCGATTGCCATCTCCACAACTCAAAGGCGATATCGAAGCATTGCAGCTAGACCAGTTGTTGGACTTTTGAGGGCTCCAACTACCCGTAACGACTGCCATAGATGTTCGTATGGCAACCGGGACCGACAGCTTAACGTGCTCTCTGAGACACGACCAGACCAATGCATACAAATATTTGCATTGAGCGGGTATCGAACCCGTGCCTCTTGCGTAGCGGCCACGTTATTTACCGCTACGCTACGGAGGCTGTCATACTTGAGTATTTGGTATTAATTGCACCACATCGATCCGTTCACACATTCTCTACTGCGTCAATCCCATACAATGATCATTCTATTCTATTCTCTACGAACGTGTGTCAGAAGAGCAGAAATGAAGCCAACAGCCAAACTGCAATGCACTAAAATGAATGCATTGCGCCAAACTAGGTCAAGATGCATTCTGACTTAATAGGAACTTCCGTAGCTCTCATTCGAGCGTTTGTTACAAAAATACCGGCTGTTTAACACGATTTTAAATCTGTTTATTGTGGTCCACTGATCTAGATAAGTACCTATATCATAATGTGCGTCTAACACCTGATCCTATGCCTTCTGCATTTAATCAATCCCATCCAATGATTGGCAATGAAAGACAGACTGGTTGTTCGGAACAAATATTGTTAGGTATCCCGAAAGACCACTAATGGATCATCTACAACGCCCTACTTTTTGATATTGTCGTATGGGTAGTACTCGTAGATGATATTAATTATTATATCCATAGCTTAGTTATGATACAACTAAATTAGTATCATTATAAATGAAATGAAATGAATAAAATTCATTAGTTTAGAATTTGCGACCCAGACTCAGCCTCAGATAAAGGCTCGAGTCAACAATAGTGCCCGACGTGGTTAGACTGATCTGACCACGGATACAGAAGGGAAATAATGACCGAATATAAAAGATTGGTGAAATGTGGATGTTAATTCACCTCTGCCTAACTCTCCGGGGATAAAGGCGTGATTATTATGTATGTTCAGATTCGAAATTACAAATTCATTCCCGCCCTAACCTGGAATCCATACTTAATATTATAAATGCGAAAGTAACTCTGTCTGTCTGTCTGTATGTTACGCTTTCACGCCTAAACCACTGCACCGATTTTGATGAAATTTGGTATAGGGGTAGATTAGACTATGAGAAAGGACATAGGCTATGTTTGGTCGCGATAACCGACATCCACGCGGGTGGAGCCGCGGGCAAAAGCTAGTTGTGACATAATTTTTGTTTTGAACCGATAAGTAGTCCTGTGGTATAGAATAGTCGGGCTATTCTGAACCTGATCCTCCGCCTTCTGTACTTATCCATTTATCCCAGTTCCCAGTTACCTTTAATTAGGTCATTACTTATATGTCTGGGGTTCATCCCGTCCCACCTTCCCATATTACGTACGTATACTTACCCAAAATTTCGTGCTAAAACTTTAATAGTGATTCATTGAGACGTGGTAATAGTAGTCAAATCAGTCAGTTCCTGCCCGCGGCAATTGGTAATGGCGGCGCTTCCCGACTTCCCGCGCAAATGTGACACGCGTTGAGTGATGGCCGCCGCCGCGCCGGCGTATAACGCCACATTAAAAAATTGTAAGCGGTGACAAATTACTGAATTAGCAAGATTAGTTATTCTGTCACTAAATTGTAGGTGGTGTTTAGCGTAAATTCGTACCAGTATCCCACTTTTGATTTAGCACGTGTCGAGAAGAGCGTCAGTTCGGCCACAGATTACATAATAGGTTCGGCCAAAATCGGCTTGCTTCGGTATTGTAGAGCGTTGTCTCTGTTGCACATTGAACTGACTGTTTGATACCTTTTTAGAGTAGTTAATACCGTTTGGTCTACTACTACACCTTAAGCTTCGGTTTAACTGGGTGTATGAGGACCCCCTCTCTAAGACTTTCGGAGACCAAGTCAAGTCTACCTCGCCTGCAAGTCGGTGCATCTGCTGATAAACGGATAAGGCTCTGGCGTTGGCTTTCCTCTTGGGCTTGGGAGGTCAGCGGCAGACACTCTCTAGAAATCAGACATACTTACACTTACCAATCAAATATAATAAGCGGGTCTCGAAAATTTGGAACGTAACTGGAAAAATCCTTTATCAATTTTACGTAATCATGTTTTTGCCACACATAAACATTAGTATATATCCTCAACTTTACCACAAATGAATTAAAAAGTCCATGCTTTAGAACTTTTGATATTATACACGTTTATTCTATGTCATTTGAGGTAGTACGGACTCTTAAAAAAAACCCCACCCATATAAGGTAGTTGAGAAGCACACGGCTCACCTGTTCAAAATTGGTTATGGGTGTGTGCAATACACTGTAGGAAGGAACCTTCTAATGTCTTTCTTTTGACTTCTAATCAGTCAGTCAGTCAGATCAGATTTGCAATAAACCAGTATACAACCGTAGTTGCGATTTCAGTCATTTCGCGAATTCGTTGATATATCTGTACTGTACTGTAGTATCTACTCGGGATCGGGACTCATATCTTGGACTTTTTTTTAATAAAGTAAACGTCAATTTGACTTCACCTCGCCTGGTAAGCTAAAGGCAAAGTCTCGGAAAAGGGGTCACCATCGTAAACATGTACCATGTTAACAGTGGTGGCACTCAACTTGACGGCCTCCTCAGATGCCTTTTCACGCCCCGCTTTAAGAACCCGGGACTGTAGGAAGAAGGAAACACTTGAGCTGGCATAGAGTTCCAGGTCTCAATGGTGCGGCATAGGAATTAGTCACTGATACGCTTGATTATAGAAGGTAAAACCTAAGGTGTGTCTATACGCGCAAGTACACATTTCTTGGATGTCTTTAGAGTATAGCACGGGGTTCTATGGTGAGAAAACAGCTCAAATTTACCAAGCATAGAGTACAAAAGAACTAGCGCGTCAGGGCCTCGTAGGCCTCGCGACTTAGGTCGAAGATACGTATCCCTCGATATACCTATTAATACCTAGCAGAATATACCATCGCCATTGCTATTCGATTGTCATAAAGCGTCCATTATGGCCGATAAGAACGTAACCGCGTACGTTTTCCTCTATAGTGAGTTATGAAGGGAGAGTGATATAATACATGAGCCATGATTGTTTTGTGGCTTTGCCAATAATGAGATAGCTGTTTCTTTATAGTTTGTGTTGTGAGGAAATAAATTTATATATATGTAGATAGGCATTAGGTATCTGTTCATTATGTCTTACAAAAAAATAAATAAATGGAACAATTTTTCAGATAAGTAGCTTTACTTATAATATGTATAGATACAATAGCTGACGCGGCGAACTTTGTACCGCCAATTTTTTTCTGTCCTCGTGGCGTCAGATCCCGTTTCCGCTGCACCATTTAGGGGGATGAAAATAGAAGTTGTCCGATTCTCAGACCTACCCAATTTGTACACAAAATTTCATGAAAATCGGACAAGCCGTTTTGGAGGAAAGTATAACTATAAACACCGCGACACGAGAATTTTATGTATTAGATTTTATCTTTCACCAATTTCTTTCGTTATCATCATTTATGGCGTTGCACCTGATATCACAGAATAGATAAGGATGGCGATATAGGTACAGCTTTTTGCGGAGCAACTGTCTAAACTGGCAAACTCCTAACTCTGAAACAAAAAATTGTGTAAGTATAGTCTGTTTCAAAAAAGGAAATTTTGTTCTGTCTTCCGTGGTCTGTTTGTAACGAGACTCTCCAGAACGGCTACGTCGCTTTTGACGGCATTTTATACTGTGAACTATATATATAGGGCGTAACTTAGGCTACTTTTATCTTCGAAAAGGTATTAGATCGATCCGACTATAGAATATAGAATATATTATACTAGCTTTTGGCTGTAGTCCCGCCCGCGTGGATGTCGGTTATCGCGACCAAACATAGCCTATGTCCTTTCTCATGGTCTAATCTACCCCTATACCAAATTTCATCAAAATCGGTTCAGTGGTTTAGGCGTGAAAGCGTAACTCATACAGACAGACAGACAGACAGAGTTACTTTAACATTTATAATATTAGGATGGATTATCTGTGATCGGATATAGAAAAGTATATTATACTAGCTTTTGCCCGCGGCTCCGCCCGCATGGATGTCAGTTCCCGGCAATTATTCGAATTTTCCTCTACGTACAAACCTTCCCTGGACTTCCACGAATAATTGAAGACCATAATTAGCCAAATCGGTAAAGGCGTTGTTGAGTTATAACATTACAACGAAAAGTGGCATTGATTTTTATATATATAGATTACTTGCTGACCCGGCGAAATTTGTTCCGCCAATTTTTTTCCGCCCGCGTGGCGTCAGATCCCTTTCCCGCTGCACCCTCTACTTTATTAAGCATGTATTATAATATAAACCTTCCTCTTGAATTACTCTATCCATTAAAAATAACCGCATTGAAATCTGTAGCGTAGTTTTGAAGATATAAGCATACATAGGGACATAGGGACGCAGAAAGCGACTTTGTTTTATACTATGTAGTAGTGATCTGTGATCGGACTAAGTTGCGGGCATAGCCACAGATTACCTAGTATAGTTGGCATAGCTAGCAGATAATAAAAGTTCCATTTTGTTTGTCTGTGGAATTTTGAGTGTAGCCAACGGAAATAATAGATTATGACATAAGGTGAATGTTTCGCGTAAAGTTTCGCAAGTGGATGGTGACTTCACTGGGGCAGGAAGGAGTGGGCGCTCCCGGCGTAATGGCGGCGGCGGCGCGGCGCTAGGAAGCCCGGTGGTTGGCAGATCCGGATACAAATACTAACTGGACTCACGTGGAACATCAGCAACTATTATTGTGAATAATGATGTAGATTGTACACTCATCGTGTAGTAAATAAAACAACAGACATGTGTTTATTTAAATCTATGATTCAAAAGTCGAAACCCGTGACCAAAGCTTATAAAAACATCAGTTTCTGATCAGAGGGCCAGCGCTACTGCCAAATAATTGACTCGATCGATCGTTTTTGCCATTTGAGAGATTTAAATTAGATGGCTGCGTGGTTCCCGGCAGAAAAGAATTTGGACCACCCCATCTCTTCCCATGCGGTGTCGTACAAGGCGACTAAGGGATAGGGCTGTATAACATCAGACGGATATATACAGCCCAGACTCAGCCGAGATGATAGCAGATGCATGGCTCGAGTCGACAATAGTGCCCGGAATACGGCAATAGGCTCACCCCCTATTACGTGGGACCAAATACAATGATTGGTGAAATGTGGGTGTTAATTCACCTCTGCCTAACCTTAGGGGATAAAGACGTGATTCTATGTAATGTAATGTAAATTAGATCAAGATTTTTGAACAGATTTTTATTACGAGAATTGATTTTCAGATCTTTTATTAAAACGCTCGTCCTTTTTAGAGCTTACCTAGTCTAGACTCTTGGCGGGTGACCTGGGCGTTAATATAGGCGATGTGGGTCAAGTGGGGCCTGACTGACATGTGCCCACGTGCAGGAAACTTAGTAGGCGAACTTAGTGTTGCAACCAGAAGTTTAACAATAATTATGCATTTTGTAAAATATACAATATATTTTGCTGTCTACTATACAGAAAGCTATACAAGCGAGTCTTTTTTTCTACTTTGTAATTGATAAATAAATAGAAAGTTGAACAAATTGTAACTTGCTTGTATAGCTTCCTTAGTAATTGAAAAATAAATGAAAAGTTGAACTAATAGGATCAATTTTGTCCAGAAAGTTCAACTTTTACAGAAAAAGAACATAGTTGGAAATAATTGGATTTTTTTGGTGTTATGTTCAACTGGTTGAACTTATAGTTGAACTTAGTGGAATAGAGCCATCTTACCTCTTATATACCTTGACTTTTACGTGAGCGACTGCTATCTGACCTCTCAACCCTGAGAAGAAAGAACTATCAACTCCAGAGTCGTGTATCTAATCTGTAAAGTTTACTTGGGTTCCGACGATTCTAGTAGTTAGTAGGCCCCTTCGCTCCTCATAAAATTTTAATCTTGTTTGAAAAATATCAGGTATAGACTAGTGGTGTATATAGCCCATTACACAAATGAAGTCGTATCTTACATCTTGCTATCAACTACTTACATAAAAAAAATCTAATAAACCCATTGTATTTTTTTCTTCAAAAAGTTAAAAAAAAGTTTTCGTTTTTTTTTCAAGCTTTTTATTCTTTTTGTTAGTATCTAATTTAATTTCATTAATACAATTTGACGTCAAATAATTGGCTAGATAATTAGTTGGACTACAGGCAAAATATTTTACGACTCTATTGTTTAAAATATCAATTAGTCAAATTTACTTTCTTCATCTTCTACTTTGTCATTCATAAATGAGACTACGAACAAGAATTTTATTTTCCCACGGGAATGGCCGAATGGCATAGTTTGTACTTATTTCCTTACTTCAAAAAAGGTAATATTACCCAACAAGGCTGTAAGCCACAGGTGTCAATGCCATTGTCATAAAATAAAAATCCTCTATTCCAAGTCTTCACTTTCGCACGCTTCATTCATAAATAAGACAATGTTAGCCTCCAATCGCTTTGTTTATTTTTTTTAACGCCCTTTTCTATTATCTATTGGTCAAATTCATTCATACACTTTACGGTTCGTACGGTAGTGTCCTAAAGTGTGGTTAAGTCGAGAACAATGGTTGCGTTTATTTTCTAAAGTTCAGTAACTTGTTTTACAAAAATTGAAAAAAAAGGACTCCAATAAAGTAGCCTTTTTAGACCTGCAGAAATTCACATGGATGGAGCAGCGGGTTACACCTAGTCACCAATGTGATTACAATTATTTTTGCTTATTATTCTTAGTCGCGCGTCATGTTAGCTATAAAGAGAATGCATCCAGACATTGACTAGTGTCATACTGTCGCTTGATTCGCACTGTTATACTTAGAATTCACTAATGAATCACGTCGATTCACTTCACAGGTATTACGGAATAAGATACTGAATAATCCGGCCAAGTGTATGACGGATTTATATGAGTATGGTTCCGTATTACAATATCATCTTCATTTTATCTTAGCGTTGTAGTTGGTTGTATCTAACCTTTAACCCACAGTCCCCTGCCTCCTTTTGGTTTGATTTAACTATATGGCTTTTATGACAGTTATGGTATAGTCTGAAATAGATGGAATATTTCACAACATTCTACACAACGCTATCTAGACCCATGGTAAGCTTAAATAGCTTGTGTTAGGTATCTAGAATGCGGATAAACATACTTAGATACTTTTGTAAATATATACATAGAAACACCCAGACCAATGCAAATAGCCATATTCATGCATACAAATATTTGCACTGAGCGGGGATCGAACCCCGCGCCTCCTGCGTAGTAGTCGCGTTCACTACCACCACGCCACAGAGGCTGTTATGGAAGGAAGTAATGACGAATTGTACAGGGTATGCTGAAGTGGCTTGGGCAAGTAGAACGAGAGTACAGAGCGATGGGACAAATCAAGTGTGTAAGACACGTAAACCTTTTGCAGATTCTGCTTGATCGATGTCTGAACAAATAATCTACATTGAACAAGTTAATGATATATTAAAAAAAGAGCAGGTTTTGATCAGGACAGGGGAGGAAGCTCGTGATTACACACTCCTACTTTGCATACACCAAAGGCAAGTATACCGATGTCAAGTGCTATTCCGAAAATTACCATTTTGGTTAGTGAATGTTTCGTAGACGCACTTCCCCATTCCGGGGGCGAGTCGGGGACACTGTTGTCTCCCCTCCCGAGGGGGGCCAGACCGTAAGGGATGGCCCTGGGTCAGCCGGGGTGGGATATGTCGAAGGCAACCTCACCTCCGGCCTAGCACCACAAACCTCTGTCGAGTCCGACATAACGCGGGGAAGGTATCCGCGGGGATCTCCGCACGAAGAAATAAAAAAAAGGTTAGTGAATGTTCTGTGAGGCCAACATTATGTTATAGGACACCTTAAACTTCACCTCATCTTGGTAAGCTTAAGAAGTTTCAGGAAAGAGGGTCATCATTGCAGACATCAGCAAAGTTACAATAGTGATTTTCACTCAATTCAATTCCTGCCTGTATACGTATAGAAACAAGATTACCCTGTGCACATTAGGTAACGGAATCCCAACCAAAACGATGATTAGTAAACTTACTCACGTGTAAAAATAAATTTATTTCATCGAACCGTATCTGAGTATCGGCACAGGCCATCTCTCGCGCATAGATTGCGACACGCGCTGAAAATAGGAATTAAAAGTAGGTTGGATTCACAATAAAACTGCTGATTAATAAAACGTTTAAACGTTTAAACCGTCATATTTTTATACACACACTCAGGGTAGGCAGCGACGTAATTTTATTTCTGATACTGCTTAATATGGCATCAGGAATGGAGAACGGAGTATCCATTTCTAGGGGATATTTTTATTCTGAAACTACTCGGTTTTTGTTATCACCTGGATTTACGATCGATTTGTGTTCATGATACTACTAGTACTACTGCCAGTGGGGACCGGACGGGTGATCAGCCCTTCTATGTGGGCAATTTTACCCAATTCCCCTATAACGACTGCCATATATGTTCATATGGCAACCGGGACCGACAGCTTAACGTGCTCTCCGAGGCACGACCAGACCAATGCAAATACTCATATTCATGCATACAAATATTTGCACTGAGCGGAGATCGCGCCTCCTGCGTAGCGGCCGCGTTCATTACCGCCACGCCACGGACGCTGTCATTCATTATACTTCCACAGCTTTCATTCATTCATAGCTATCCTACTCCATCATCATAGCGGGGTTCCAGGTTGCATTCAAGTTTTACACTTCGAAGTCAGGGGTCCGTCTGACCTTCCAAAGAAAGCATGCAACAGAGCGTCGAACGTCAATCAGAACTAATTTCCAGGTGTTTTCAATGAGTCACAGGAACGGGATCAGTATTTCACACGGACAGCTACTTATTATATGTTATAGCATATTATATAGAAAGAAAGAAAAGAAAGACAGAAAACTCATTTATTGGGAAACAGCGCAAAATGGCACACAAAATACAAAAATAAAACTATTATCGACAGAGAAAAAAAACGACTAAAAAGACTAAGTGACGTATGCTGACGAGAACTCTGACAGTTCTCTGAATGTCAGTGTCACTCGGCTGTCAGCTATACGTTTTTACGTTCGAGTTTCTGTGACTTATTCCTATGCCGCACCATTAGGACCTGGAACTCCCTGCCAACTCACGTGTTTCCTTCTTCCTACAGTCCCAGGTCCTTTAAGCGGGGCGTGAAAAGGCATTTGATGAGGCCGTCAAGCTGAGTGCCACCACTGTTAACATAGTACTTACATGTTTACGATGGTGACCCTCTTTCCGAAACTTTGCCTTTAGCTTACCATCAGGCGAGGTGAAGTCAAATTGACGTATCCTTTATATATAATAAAAAAGCGTGTTGAAATGGTAATAAACAGACAGACAGATACTCAATAACGTGTTTATAATAATGAATGTCGAAATCCGTGCCAAGTTTCCGCCGTAGCCATTGGCTGTACTTCCCACGACGATGAATTATATGAGCGCAGAACTAATAAATAAGAGTATCAGTCAACAGTTCAACACTCATGATTGAATATTGCTACGATATTATATTATCCATCCATCCGCCTGCCATATACTCACGCCTGGAAATGCCTGAAGGGGTAGGCAGAGGTGTATAAACACCCACTTGTCGACAACTATGATTTTCGGTCCCACGTAATAGGAAACGAGCATATTGCCGTCTAGTGGGTCCTTTGTCTTGAGCTGCATGTTTACTGTCAGATGGAGAACAGCCATATCCCTTAGTCGCCTTTTACGACACAAGGTACAAGGTTCTATTAATATGTGTTAGATTAGCTTTGCATCCTGGTTTTACCTGTTTTTTTGTACCTAGTTATGATATATTTATTAGATTTCGATTCGAATAGGGAATACTCCAACGGGGAGAGAAGACCAATTTCTTTAGAGTCTCATTAAATATGACGATGTATTTAATTGACAAATGTGTGGAGCTCGATTGCTAAGTCAAAGTTTGCACATTGATAGTTTGTTCAGGAAAATATTTGTGTGCTTTTGTATTGATTTAAAATAAGATGAAGTCATTTTTTCCATCTCCTCTACAAGGCAAATAGAAATTAGAATACACAATCAATTTCAATACTTTTCCTTATTTCCTATTTTAAGTACCACTTTCCGCAGCAAAGGATTGCAGGCGAAAAATCCGCTCGAAATCTCCAACGCGGAATTATTTATCTTTCCGGTTATAACCAATGGAGAGTACCGTAGGACCCATTTTCCACACACCAGTTTTCCACTATTTTGGCCATCGTTTTCTTAAGCCCCAAAAGCCACTTGCCAACAGCTGGGCCATGTTGCCATGCCCCCAATGACACAACACAAAGTTATTCAAATAATTACGTATAACGTGCACATGTGTTAAATAACGCCATTGCAAGAGTTACATAAATTAAGTGAACCACAAACTATGTCCGCGCCAGGTCATTTTCACTGTGCGCAGGCGATGTTCTCACGGTCGGCGCACACGCCGCTATCGGGACAGTTCACAAACAAAAGGATTGTCGCGCATTAGCTGATATAATATAATCTGTGGCATGGCGCGTCACGGCTAAATAGTTCTGTGTTTGCGTAACTGTTTTTTTTTAAATACCACGTTAGCCCCTGATAAGCACACGGCCCATCGGATGGCAAGTGGTTACCATGGCCTATGGATGCACACCGGGGAAGTCATTCTATCATCGCACCGCTCGCCATAGACAGGGAATTCATCGCCACACATTGCATCCGAATACGGTGCGCACCGTGCGGTATGAAAGGAACTTCATCCCACGTACGCTCAAGCTGTGGAATGAACTCCCTGCCATGGTTTTCCCAAGCGACTACAATATAGGGGTTCTTCAAGAGGGGCATTAGAAGGTTTCTTCAGGGTAGGCAGCGCGAGTGTAACGCCCCTGGTGTTGCATACGTCCATAGGCCGCGGTAACCACTTTCCATCAGGCGGGCCGTGTGCTTGTCTGCCACCTAAGTGGTATAAAAAAAGTCACACTTGTGCTCGACCCTCTAAGAACAGAGAGTTTCTGTGCCATCTGGAGCACAAAAACTGTCCAGAGAGCTCTGGCTACCCTACTCACCGGTCGGAACACAAGAAGAAGTTATCATGGCCGCAGTATTCTATAGTTTTTTTTAATAATACTTAGAAACGTGTTAATTTATTTTTTGACTAGATTTACCCCCATTTTTACTCACCGTAGTCGGATTCTGTTCTACCTTGTCGTAACCACCGCCCGCACCTTCCTCATGTTACTGCTCAGCTTCTTTGGGTCGTAGCGTGATGTTTTATAGCCTGTACTGGCTGTAACCTTCTCCATGAACTGGGCTACCAAATTCTAAGTTTTTTTTTCGAATATTAAATCTACATAGTTTTATACAAGTATATGATTGTGGTATTCGTAGGTTCCCGTGCTACGGAGGGCAAGTCGATCTGGCTTTTCCAAAAAGAAAGTACACAATCTATCTTCTTTAATTTTTAATCTGTGATTTGATAAATTTACCTGTTTTCTTGCAAACCCGTCTCTTTGTCTGTAAATGGCTTGTGAAACTAGCACGTGTTTGAGATTATCTTTATTCAATAACACATAATTATTGTTCTGGATATGGTATAACAAGTTTGTAGACATCATCTGTTAAGACTTTAGAATATAGGTCTATAGGCTGAATGGGCTTTTGTCCTTTGCCAACTGTGCTAGCGTAGAAAAACACCTGTATGCAATTATTATGTTATCATTCATTTACCTGCTTTTAGATATTTTTTTTAAGAAATGCGTACTGTCGTCTATTTTTTCTAAATTAAGGTGTACGTGACCACAGACCACGTAATGGTAAACGACTAGGTAACTGGCCCAGGAGCAATGTTTAGTGTTCCTAGGACACACTCTTAGGAACACTAAACATTGCTCCTGGGCCAGTCTGTGTAGGTTACCTACCTAAATCTCGATTTCGATTTAATTTTCCTATGGGTTATTTATGAATTAAATGCTTTGACGTACGCGTACCATTCACCAGGAAAACATTAAATTTCATATACTGTAACGATACAAATTGAAATTGTATTCTAATAAAGTAGGTATAGCCCGTCAAGAAAGTCGTGAAAATTGAGGGTGGCGCTGCTGCGCTTAATCTGGTATCCCTGTCACACTACAACTGAACAGTCTTGATCTGTTGTTTTTTATGGTATACAGCAGTGCATATTTCATTATGATAATTAATAAATAAAGGTAAAAAATGTCACAGTACTTTTTTTTCACTTATTAAGGTATTAAGTACCTATACAACTTTACAATTGC
Organism: Eilema sororculum; assembly: GCA_914829495.1. Lineage (NCBI taxonomy): Eukaryota > Metazoa > Arthropoda > Insecta > Lepidoptera > Erebidae > Eilema > Eilema sororculum. Next base: position 22,670,698 of record OU618549.1, read on the forward strand.
CCGACGTTTTATTTAGTGTAGGTACTTCTTTCGTCACTGTGAAAAAAAATGTACCTTTTACCAAATTGGTAAAGGAATTGGCTGAATATATAAAGTCATACATCGAAATCAACGAGTGATTTGGTTTGGAAGTCGTAGAGTGTGGTCAATACATACAAGGAAAATTATTAATTCCTCAAGAAATCATTCCTTGTATAATTTTTTTTAAACCACTTTTTTTTAAAGCACACGATCCACCTGATTTACATGTGTCAACATGAATTTGAAGCCTAATAAAACTTACAGCGCAACGATTTAGGAGCATAGATATTATGTTAAATTTGGCGCGCGTGATCCGAAACCCCCATTCGGTGCAACCTGTACAACGGCGACGGCAATGCTTCTCTGCTCTCTCTTCCTCAGCACAAGGGAGACGCTAACCCATACTGTAATTAAGGGCCGCAGTGGGAGTAGCCCTATAGACTCGCTACGGGTCCCTGTGACTAGCAGAGGACATAGACGTTAGATGAGGACCTCGTGCTTCCCACACCCAGCTTTTCACGATGTATAGTAATAAAAAATTAAAACAATTATTTTTTATAATAATAATTTATTGGTATGAGTATTGAACACCTGAAATGCTGTTTGAAACTCCATGTGTAATTAATTTATCTTCGATAGTTTACGACTCACTGGAAATATCATCATACTGAAATGATATGTCTTGAAATGTACTTTTTAAAATCTGAAACAAATACAAACGTACTGGATAAATACAGCTGTATTTATACCCCGTGTATTTTTTATTAGTCTGGGCCTGAGCTTAATACAAAGTACCTAGATCAAGAATGTTCAAAAACGTCAAAGTGATGTACTATGATTTGTTATAATCGTAGGTTAATGACATAACCACAACAAATGAAAACAATGTTTTGAAACACAAAATATTCACTTAAATTATAAAATTTTCAATAGATTACACTTCCCATACCTTGTTTAACATTAAAGTATATGTACGTACTGGTTAATTTAGCATTTTGGCCATCAAAATCGTCAAAGTCGGAAAGCAGCTTGCCGGCTTGAACTTCTGCCGTGTTTCATACTATATCCCTGAAATACTTTGAACACGACACGTTTCGCACAACTATTATTCACATATCAATTCATTTTTACACTCAAAACTGTTATCCGATGAACAGTAATTAAATACACGTAAATAATATACGAAAAATCTCTGATGTAGCAAGAAATTGACAACTGATTACTCAGTTTGGCAGTTATCGAGTGTTGCAAGTACAAGGAAAAAATTTAGTTCCTCCAACATTAATTTCACGACTTTCTTGACGCACTATACTAACTATAATAAATAACAATAAGTATGTTACATAAAGTCCATTGTGTATTTACTTGATACCTATTATTCGTATTGTCTGTGATTAGTTTGTTATCTGTGGTTTTACTCACTATGAGTAATAAGTCACAATTATTTAGCATTCAAGTAGGTAAGTATCATACCTATTACCTACTTTGTTTCAATGAACCGTACTAATTGAATAAAGTACCTACTAATAACTATATTGGCTGGTAGATAATTTATATGTAGACATTACCTTAATACAGTACAGTTCCTTTGTGTTATAGTATCGGAAAATTGAGTTCATTCCACAAGACATCGCAATATTTTTTTACTATTCACAAACGGTTCGTTTGTAGAATGTTCTACCATTAGATATTCAATGTTCATAAACTTTGGTATATGTATAGTGTTCTCTAGTTTTATGGCATTTTTGAAAAAGTCTTTAGGATGCCTGAATTTGATCAAGGTTAACCATTAAAGACAGAGATTGCTTGCGAGGTTGAGAAGAGAAAACAAGAGACAGATGAACGGCACCCACTCTTCCAACATGCCATACCCAACTCCCGCCTTAAAAGCAGACGGAGCTTCCTTCGATGTACTGCTGCTGAGATGGGCCAACCCCAGAACGCTCGGTACCAGAAGTGGCTCACGGATAATAGACCCCCTCCAGATAACATCCAGCCCGCTGAGAGCCTACCACCCGGGCATGAAACAAAATGGGCCACCTGGATATCCTTAAATAGGTTGAGGTCTCAGGTCGGCTGCTGTAGGGCGAACCGGGTAAAGTGGGGTTACCTGGACGCAGAGGGTGGTGGCTGCGACTGTGGTGCACCTCTACAATCGATGGACCACCTCTTGTCGTGCCCACTGTGCCCCTACACCTGCACGATTGCCGACCTAAATGAAGCTACGGCAGGTGCGGTCTAAGTCGCCGAGTTTTGGGCTGGGCGTATTTAAGTATTTAAATTGTTGCCACTGACACGAAGAAGAAGAAGAAGATTAAAGATAAACTATAAGATTTCTTTTTAGTTACTGCTGTTTACACGCGGGTTTATTTAATTTATATCTGTTATTTCCTGGTAGGCCACTATCGACCGAGATAGCCATTATCAACCCCTCAAGTGTAGTTAGGTAGTCAGTCCACCTCTTTTCATAGTCACGTCAGTCGGTATAGGTATCTACCTATAGTATAGGTATCTTGGTCATTTTCCTCCGCCGATAACGCAACCGAGGTGTTCTGACACATCGCAGGACCTTATCTAAAAAGTATTGGTGACAACATATTTAAATAACAGTCCTGGAAAAAATATTGCGTGGCTTGTTGATTCATATTTTTAACCCCCGACGCAAAAACGACGGGGTGTTATAAGTTTGACGTGTCTGTGTGTGTGTGCGTGTGTGTGTGTGTGTGTATCTGTCTGTGTCATCGTAGCACCCAAACGGATGAACCGATTTGGATTTAGTTTTTTTTGTTTGAAAGGTATATTAGTCGGGAGTGTTCTTAGCTATGTTTGAAAAAAATCGGTCCAAGATGGCCGCCGCCACAACATGTTGGAATACAAATTTCTTTACAATTCCCTCAATATCTATATAATAGGGTATCAAATGAAAGAGCTTGACTAGTAGATCAATTTAAAAAGTATAAAATAAAAATTAAATTAAAAATGTAAAAAGCCCCCGTCACAAAAAACACCAAAAAGTTGAAAATAAATGAATAAATTTTAATTCAACGGTTGCCATGTCGGGGGACCTTACGATATAAAGGGGTAATTAACCAGTTACGGTCCCCCGACATGGCAACCGTTGAATTAAAATTTATTCATTTATTTTCAACTTTTTGGTGTTTTTTGTGACGGGGGCTTTTGAAATTTTTAATTTATTGGTATAATTATCTAGAATTTTCTATTGATTTTCTTGGATCTAAATATTTGGTATCGCTTTTTCCTCATAGTGATTTCACCGTTACGTGGAAAGCGGAAAGTTTATATTATGGAGCCCTAGGTACTCATATTGTTTTTGATTCGTCTGCCTACTTTCCCGGATGCAACTGGCGTAGTCTGACTTCCCAAGGCGATGTTGCCTTTGGCCTGAAGTTAGTGGGAGGCCTATGTCTTAGGACCAAGCATTTTCCTCGAGTATCTGCCGAAAATTGCCTCTAAATTAGATACAAGACGAACTCCATTAAGTCTTTTTACATCTCTTTTTAGACATGACTTGGTAATACGGCTTTTATGACAGTTTTTACAGCTTGTACGGGCTAATTTCCGTAAATAATCCCAGGGCTCCGTGGTGAATACCTTGGATGTAATTGGAAATAACGCTATGATGATAATGATAACTACGACGTCAAGGCATATATTGCCGCCGCGTGGGCTAGTGGCGGGAAATTACTGGCGTCACATGCGACCCTAGAATGCCAGTTAGGCTGGAGGTGCAGGTCTATAGGACGATCATTAGGCCAGTCCTTTTACATGGCTGTGAGACGTGGCCGCCGTTGGAGCGACACAAGCAGATGATGCGTGTCACGGATATGAAAATGCTGCGGTGGATGTGCGGAGTCCCGCGTAAAGACCGCATGAGGTACTCTCGCATCTGTGGCAGTCTTCCTGTCCGTGATATGGCAGATAACGTCTTTATGTAGATGATGATGATATGATTATTTGGTAGGTGGTTACAGTTTGTTTGATTTCAGATGGATGGGTGAGTTTGAATTTTGAACTCCCTTCTGAAGGTGATGTTTTCCCCCTGTGATACCAGTTTTTCCCGGCTCAACAGCATGAGTCCTAACTACAAGAAGTATGAATGACTTGCGAAACTAAATAACATCCTTCCAAAGGCGAATTGCTCTGAATTGGTGGCGCCAGTGAGGGGCCCTGGCCAGCGCGTGCGCATATACCTGTTATTGGATGATTGCTGTATGATTGCATGATTGACATGACGAAACATCCTTATCAGACACTGGCCAGTGAGTCAGGGGGAAATTTTCCGCTTTATTTGTAATGATGTGACGCGTGGAGATATCCGCTCTTTAGTCATAGACAAATACTAAGGTGGGGTTTTAGGTTTCTATGACGTCTTATAGGTATTGTTTATGACGCAATTGATAAGAGTTCCAAATTTAGGTATAATTTGGTGTTCTAAGTGTATCCTGTAGACTTCCAGTATAAGGAACAAAAATATCCGAATCTTTTTGATGCGCCAAAGAAAAGAGGTGCCCAACCGAGGACCCTGGATGGAGTGGATACAACGATATGAGAATGAAACCTCAGAGGGCCAGCTCAAAAGATATGATCCAGGGTCGGCCGGGGTGCGAGAGATATGGTCCAGCCAATCTCACCTCCAGCAATCTACAACCCGAGGACGCCGTGCGTTTTAGTTAATTCGAGTCCGATATAACCACTCCCGTCAGCTATTAGGGAATGTATCTGTGGGGATTTTGCGCACGACAGAAAAAACCCTACACGCAGTGTACTTGGTTACTCAGCATCAGAAAGATGGTGACGTACATACATAACATAACATAACATAAACTCACGCCTGTATTCCCCGAAGGGGTAGGCAGAGGTGCTAGCACCCACATTTCGCCAGTTTATGTTTAGGTCCCAATGTTATAGGTGGCGAGCCTATTGCCATCAACCGAGCACTTATAAATCTGCGATAAATACACACATAACTTCGAAAAGTATCGAAAAGTCAATGGTGTGTGCCATGGTAAACCTGGGATCGAACCCGAGACCTCGTCTCAGCAGTCCATTACTCATACCACTAGGATACCGCAGTACAACGTACTCAAAATGATCTTAATTTCGTTTTTAGACCCTGTTCCAATTGACCGATTGTTCTGATATTTGGTATACACCTATAGTTCAGACAATGATACCATATAAATTAATAAAACAGTTTGATTTGCTCTTAATACCTCATATTATATAGAGTATAGAGGGTAGGAGGATAGATCATTCTGAGACTTTGTATTTAAGATTTTTCTGGACCTGACTGTACTGGATTGTACTTATAGGAAAGGAGATGGGTAGGATAATTGGTCATTTAATGATTTTTCCTACAATTCACAGTAATCTATGAACTTAACGACGCAAAACAAACAGGTAGGTAAGCAGTGTAAGTCACCAACCTAATTGCGGTTAGTACCTTCATCTTAGTCAACGGCAGTGAGGAACGATCGATGCTTTACTTCAGAAGAAGACTTAGTCATTAGACTTGATCTACGTAAACGGGATTATACTTAATTTATAATATGAAATCATTTGTAGCCTAACGTAGATTAACGTCATCATAGTTAACGTCTTGGTTGCATCCATAGCACTATGGATGTTCGGGTCAATCACCGAACAAATAATCATGTCAGCGAAATTGCGACACCGCGCGATATGCATTGTATATTTTATGTATTACCTAAGTAAAATAGACAGTACGCTAGCGGATAGCATATCGGGCGCGACTCAATCTCATCCCTTTCACCTCATTAGTTTTAGTTGTTATCCCAGTTGTATTATACTGAAATATATTATCTTTAAATCTTTAATCGCAGTTTATCTTAATCTCACCCCAAACAATAGTGTCTGATGTCCAGTTTCCAACACGTTCTTATGATTTAGTTTATCTTAGCTTTTGCGGGAGTAACTGCTATCTATCCTGTCCAAACCCGAAGGGAAATTCTGAACCAAAGTCTCGTTCATGAATCAGTAGATGTACCGGTTTCTAGGTGAAGTCATGGATTTGAATCCTGGCCATTGCACTACTGACATGAACCCGCTCATAACACAAGCAATTTAGCGTTTTTTTTTTCTATCGTGCGAACAGTCCCCACGGATACCAACCCCCCGGATGTCGGACTCGAACCCACTAAAACGCACGCCGTCTTGGGTCTTTGGTTGCTAGAGGTGAGATTGGCGAAGGCATATCTCTCGCACCCCAGCAGACCCAGGGCCATCTCTTTCGGGTGTCCCCATATAGCCCCGGGTACGGGGAGGCGCACATTGCGCCGCCGCCGCGGCCTGCTTCTGCTAGGGTGACAGGCGGCTCCACTGATTATCTCCAGGCCAGCGCTCATGAAGGACGGAGGTCGTTCTGCAACCTCCGACGGTTCACCTTCGCTCTTCGCGGGCTTCCCGGGCCCGGAATCTAGTAGGGACCCGATCGACCGCCTCCTTCTCGAGCATTACTTGCTCGCAGATGGAGGCGCGCGTGTTAGAATCATGTTAAAATATGGAGTGGCCAGCGATCAGGTGAGGTGTAGCTTGATGTATTATAGTGTATTTATATTACTATAAAGAAAATTTAAAGGATTTGTAAATAAGAAACTACTTTATACAATATTTTTATAAGTAGGTAGGTGAAAATCATTCGATGCAATGCGACGTCTCAAATGTTATTAAAAGACGATCTCAGATGTCATTCGCACAGTTGCTCCCGAGCCGTCGAAGTGTGAGGTACGATATACCTCAGTTATAGTTATAATGTTGTGAATGTAGTAATAACTACTGTTATATTGAATAATACAATAGTGGATTAGTATTTAATAAGTAATTGAATTAGCAATTATAACTAAATACCCATTTTGAGTGTTCCAAATATTGTGTAACTAAAATATACTTGTAAAGTAACCGAATCAAAGTATTACTTGATGTATTTGCGATAGTCCTTCGGGATAATAAACTATCATAATAATAATGGCTGTAGAAGTATGGCTATACCAATGATTATAAGGGCTGGTTCGATACCAGTGTGGTATCTAAGTTTTATGTAAATATACTTGTAAAGTAACCGAATCAAAGTATCATTTGATGTATTTGCGATAGTCCTTCGGGATAATAAATTATCATAATAATAATGGCTGTAGAAGTATGGCTATACCAATAATTATAAGGGCTGGTTCGATACCAGTGTGGTATCTAAGTTTTATGTACTACCTATGTATCATAGTGTCGGCTATTAGTCTGTTTCACTGATGTACCAGATGGTACAATATTATTATAGCGTATTAGTGACTGTGCAAGTATTGTCATACTAATAATTATGAGAAGTGGTTCGACTCCAATGTGGTTCCTATGTGATAAGTATCTGTGTTATAGTTTTAGCTATTATACTGATATATTTGGCTACGAGCCTGGTGTAACATGAAGTAAAATAATAATTATGTTGTGGTTAGAAGGCAGACAGGTTTTCTTGTCAGTTCTTTCCTGTCTACAACAGCTTTTGGAACTGACGTAGTATAACAGAATAAAAGAGTGATAAAACAGAATTGTATTTATTGTTTAATTTCCTTGGTTCAAATACATAATTACAAATGGCATCCTGTTTATGGGTATATATAGTAAGTTATAGATATATATATATATAGTTACCCCAAATTTTACCCCCCCAAATCTAACACGCGCATCATACCATCGCTAAGCAATTTAGCTTAGCTGGAGGGGTTAGAGGGAATATTAGAAATTCCGGTTGTTAATACTCTTTCATAAAAGGCTGGTGTTCTCGTTAACAAGGGTAACTCTAATAAAACACATAGTGAACCCACGCACAACGCTAGGAATTCGCTAGAGGGTTGCTGAGCCAATTCCTTGTAATACACGTGGGTTGAAGTCTGAGGTTTGTAGGCCTACTATGGGACATCCACAGTTGCGTCATAGAATAGATAATAGTACTAGCGTAGTTGCATATTGAAGTTTAGGGCCATTGGTTCCATGGAACACATTAATTCCGAAATCGGATCCGAAGACGATACGTGATTCTTCGGCCCGGCTTGAACCCTATTAGCAGAAAACCGAAGTGATTTGATAGTACAGTCAGCATCAAATCGATCTTGACTGGCTGGCCCTACCCTGCCACCTGCCTAACAAGAATCTTAATACATTACTTTTGAGTATTTTGCTGGTCAAGATCAATTTGATGCTGATTGTAACTACATTGCTTTCTTTTTTAAAATGAATTTTTTCTAGCTTTTAATATGCTAACTTTTAAATTCGAAATAGGTACATCGGGAAAAAGATAGTTGCCCTTATAAGACGGATATAAAGAGAAGGGAAATTTGAAGTGATTCAGGTGTGGCAGGGACAGGTCGTGGGTTCAAGTCCCACTTGAGCGCTTCTTTTTCCCCGATGTATTCCGTACACTGTTTTCTATTTCTTTCGTTCGTGTGTCGCTTACGAAGTTTCGGATGTTTTGTGGTAGTCCCCGGGGAAGGAGTTGAGGCCGCAATTTTCTAATTGTAATTCCAACGCCTTGGTTCGCCACCGCCTACGCTACCAGTTGAGGGAGAATTATTAGAAAAAGTAAATGAATCCCAAAAAGGCGAACAGTTTTTCAAATTATTGTTGTAATTCTCATAAAGTACAAAGTCTAACTAATGTAAGTAAGTAGGTAATTCTAAAATCGATAACAATGGAACTACACCGATACCGCCGCGTTGTGCAACGTGCAACGTACAATTACAGATCTCTACATCTGCGCACGTGTCACGGGACCGCTCTCATTATATTTGCCATTTCAGCCTAATTATTGTGCCCCGAACTGGCGCCAACTGCCTCTAGTTGCTGGCCAGTGGTACTTCTAATAATGCTCTTTGCATCCCATCTTTTGCTATTAAGCATACTATTTTAATGTCACAGTGAGGATTAAACTATTTCTAACAAATAATGACTCATTCTTCAAGATTCATTCATTCATTCACTCAAAGAGAAAAGAAGTTTACTAATGCGATTAAAATGAAAATGGAATAGTTGAAAAAATCAAAGTATCAATTTCTTAGTAGGTAGGTACAGCCTACTTTAAGATTTTATTAAAGATACGTATACCTATAGGTTTTTAGGGCTTTCATTTAAGAGAATTTGACTGGAATGACAGCCTCTGTAGACAGAGAATATTAGTTCCTTACATATGAAATTGGCGTTTTTCGTACTGGCCACTTTAATCATGATTTTCTCCTCTTTGGTAAGGAATTGCAAATTCAAATTTGTACAGCTATTTACTCAGGTATTTGTGCTTCGATGACCGTCATTCATTTGTTTTTTTTTCTGTTTGCGTCACTCATTTTACAAAATTGAAAACTTAAAATATCGCATTATTTACGAATACAAGTTCCGCCGTGGCACTAGTGCTGCAGAAACGACTCGAAGGGTGAATGATGTTTATGGCGGTCATGTTGCAAAAGAAAACATAGTTCGTTTTTGGTTCCAACGTTTTCGTTCTGGAAATTTCGACCTGCAGAACAAGCCCCGTGGACGGCCTGAGACCCAAGTTGATAATGAAGTATTGAAGGCTATTGTGGAAGCGGATCCATCGCAAACCACGTCCGAGTTAGCTGCAGGCTGCGGTGTTAGTGATAAAACTGTTTTAATTCACTTGAAGCAAATTGGGAAGATTAAACAGCTTGAAAGGTGGGTACCTCACGAATTGACTGAAGCAAACCGGCAAACGCGCGTCGACTGCTGCGTTACATTACTGAACCGGCACAATAATGAAGGTATTTTAAACCGAATCATTACCTGTGATGAAAAATGGATTCTTTACGATAATCGGAAGCGCTCAGCGCAATGGTTGGATCCTGGCCAGCCAGCCAAATTAACGAAAATTAACCCCAAAAAAGTTACTTGTGAGCGTTTGGTGGACTAGTGCCGGTATTGTTCATTACAGTTTTCTCAAATCTGGCCAGACTATTACGGCTGATGTCTATTGTCAGCAATTGCAAACAATGATGGAATAGCTAGCGGCTAAACAACCTAGGCTGGTCAATCGCTCCACGCCACTGCTGCTTCACGACAACGCTAGACCACACACCGCACAACAGACGGCTACCAAATTAGAAGAGCTTCAATTGAAATGTGTAAGACATCCTCCGTACTCCCCGGACCTTGCTCCAACAGATTACCATTTTTTTCGAAATTTGGACAACTTCTTGCAAGGGAAAAAATTCAACTCTGATGGGGCAGTCCAAATCGCCTTCACAGATTTTATTGATTCCCGTCCGACTGGTTTTTTTAGTAAAGAGATCAATGACCTACCTATGAGATGGCAAAAGTGCATAGAAAACAATGGTTCATACTTTGATTAATTAAATATATACATACATAACATAAACTCACACCTGTATTCCCCGAAAGGGTAGGCAGAGGTGCTGGCACCCACATTTCGCCAGTTTATGTTTAGGTCCCAATGTAATAGGTGGCGAGCCTATTGCCATTAACCGGGCACTTATAAACCTGCGATAAATACACACATAACTTCGAAAAGCATCGAAAAGTCATTGGTGTGTGCCATGGTAAACCTGGGATCGAACCCGAGACCTCGTCTCAGCAGTCCATTATCCATACCACTAGGCTATCACTAGCTTTATTTATTATATTAAATATATTATATTTAAAAATATTCGACTTTTTGTTCCTCGCATACAAAACGCCAATTTCATATGTAAGGACCTAATATTAGTAGATTCTTAAATACAGGCTAGCACCATATTATGTAAGTGCCTAGGTATAAAAAATATTGAAATAAGATTTATTGCCTTTCTTACTTTTTAGTCGATATCTATCTATGACAGCCTTTAATTTCTTAACTGTTTTTTATCTTTTTTACCAATAGTTATAGGTAGGTTAGTTATAATATGCTTATACCTAGAAACACCCAGACTGACCAAAACAATAATAAATAATATAAATATACAGTAGGTATTTAAAGTTATAAAGGAAATCCCGTAGTTGATATAGTTGTTTTGATGTTTACAAACAGGATATTATTTTCATTTATAAGTGCATACGCACGATAGGCCTAGTTCTGTATAATTTTATATCAGTTCGAGTTTGCGTTATGTAAATCCATATTTTTCCATATAAGCATGACGCAAAGAAAACAGAAACAACATACCTACATACTGTACCTACGAGATATTAATATGGTTTAATTAATATTTAAATAATCCCTATGACAATAATATTACCTATTAAGCCTTTATTCGACAAAAAAATAAAGTGAGAATTTTTGATTTTCGTTTCCAGAATTTTAATGTCATTAAGTTAGAATGTCCACAAAAAAAAATTAAAAAAATCTAAGTACTCAGGTTTTTTTTATATCTATAGTATAATATAGTATACATTTCCGGATGTTCGGTAATTAACGGCGAAATAGATATGTATAGCCGGCTATACAATGTTGATAAAAATCCTATGCTATTTCTTACTAATACAATAATTGCAAGGATGGTTGTTACTCTTTTAAGCAAAAACTACTGTACAGATGTTGATACAATTTTTTACTAAAGTAATTTAAACATTAGGCTACAATTCAAAAGCTGGTAAACCCGCAGGTGGATATTAGTGAATAAATAAAACCAAGTAGGAAGATTATTTTCTCATATTTATTAACAAAAATACAGTTTCAGTTTCACAGTTTTCATAATAAACTATAAGAATTTATTAAAGTTTATTATGAAAACTGTAAAAACAGTTCCGTTTATTGGGAATGAAGCAAAGCCTCATTTGGCATTTGGTATAGAAAACATTTGTTTGGCTTTTCTTGCCAAATTTACACCGTCCATACGACTTACCAGCTTGATTATGGCTTAGATTGTCAAATCTGATATCATCACAGGGGTGATTTTGCTTAGAATTTGCAATTCTTTTTGAACTTGCTACAGGCACTTTGGCAGGCAACGATTGGTGGCCTATTTTTTGGAGATCTTCGCTAACGTCCATTCTAAACTCTTTCAACCTTTTATTTTTAGCTCCTACCCTTTTTCAATCACGCCTGTAGATTAGCCATGCGTTGTTGATACGAGAATCTAAAAATAAAAGGTTGAAAGAGTTTACAATGGATGTTAGCGAAGATCTCCAAAAATTAGGCCACCAATCGTTGCCTGCCAAAGTGCCTGTAGCAAGTTCAAAAAGAATTGCAAATTCTAAGCGAAATCAACCCTGTGATGATATCCGAACCCCGCCGATCTAAAAGAAAACTTGAGGATGTTAACGATTCTGCTAATCAACCTGTACCAAAAAGAAAGAACAAGAGCACGGCACTTCCGATAGCCTACAAGTAGAAAAAAAGCCAAGTTTCTACATAGAGCTACAATAGCTGAAGATACATTTGATAATGATATTGTTGACAAACCAGCATTATACAATATTCCTTTGATTTTTTTCTGAGGTTATAATAGAATCTATAGAGCAAAACTCTAGTATATATTCCGTTCAGGAGACTGGTTGATCTATTGTTTTAACAGTCGATGAATTACGTGATTTTCTTGCATCTGAAGACCCATCCGACAGAGGTTCTCATTCACATGCATCTTCATCTCTATCCTCTTCAGAAAAATTCTTCACTCTCATCCAATTGCCCACCATCCCGTGGGATTAGAGCGAGGATTTTTTTTGTGCGACGATTCTAGAATAAAAGAAAAAAAAAGCTTGCAAAAGCCATACCACATGCCACCCAGAAAAAAAGAAAACAGAGCAATAAGTAGGTAACTTAATTGCATCATTAAAAATGTTACAAGAACAGACGCGCACAACTCACAGCATAGACGATTGCATTGCAACGCTATTTATGATGAATAAAATTTTCAATCAAATCAAGCCAATTGACCATTTAGACACATCCCATAGGTTTTACGCCTTTGTAAAGCAACCAGAAACGTATAGCCCAATATACATAAAAGAAATGGCGCCTTTTTGAATGCAACGGAAACGTATAGTCCGCTATGCAATATTTTCAAAATAAAAACTAACTAATAATAATACATAATTCTATGTATATTTTTCTTGTATACGAATGTTAAGACGTTTATCTTCTTATTTCAATAACTTCTACGTTAGTTTTACATACAAAAAGTAAAAATAAAGTCTTACTTACGGACATAAACCGCCAGCGCTCCATTTTTCTAGACACTTTACTGTCAAAATGACATTGATTGTTTAAATAATGACATTATTATTTTTTTACATTGAAAGGAAATGTGTAGCCATTATTATAATTAAATAAATACTGCGAAATATTTAGTAGCGCGTCAGTTATAATTTTATAAATGTAACGTATAAAATGCTATACAATGTCGAATTAAGGGTTAACGTACTATTTTATCAAGTAGGTGGTGAAGGGTGAAAATTTTCAAAAGGGAATCTTGTGGAAAGTGTTTTAATCTTGATCTAGTTTATCATTCATTCACCATGCGATCATTTCGTAAGCTGGGTAAGCCGGCGGGAATCAGGTTATAGAAACATACTTATAGCTAGACCATGTGGTGGCTACCCAGCCTTTAATGTGAAATTCAATATCTAGACAGTATTCCAGTTTAAGTTAAGTCAAATATTACTATGATTTGTACGTAATAATGGGAAACTACAGAAAACAAAAACTAAGTGTTTCGTTCACTCAAGCCTGCTCCCAAGTTTTGTAGAAAGCCATGTAATAGAATTTACATAAATGCAACATTTTCTTAATATTCCCACGATAAAAAGCCGCTATTATTTAATAACAAACATCATTTATATCAATGAATCACACATTCTTTACTCCGGTGCAGGTAAAAAAAAATATGCAAAGGTCGCCATCTCATTCACCGCATGCCAAAGTTCGTTCATTTCTGCGAATGAATGAATCACAATGTCAGACTTTTCGCGGTATTCGGCCGCCTTTTCCCGCGAATTCACGCATAGGCACATAGATACACTGTCCAAGTATTTTATGAATAAAATTGTAATAAACGATGATAATATAATACGTAATTGCGTAATTAGTTGCTACATATTTGATTAACATTATACTAATGTTGTGTGAAAATTAAATGTATTAACATAAATTATGCTGCTATAATTATGAGGATAATTGGTAAAAATATTATAATTAATGTTTTGATTTTTTTTATTAATATCTAACTGTACAAAGTAACAATAGCTGCAACAACGTTCTAGCTTCTATTTAGGTAGATACTACATACTGTCATCAAAATTAAGCAAAGCCTCTCATCCCCTTTTTCTTGGCTACTGTCGATCGGTAGGTTGCAGGCGAGGTATTTTGGGCCCCGATATGACACCAGAATCTACTTTATACTTCTGGTCTGTTATAATAAATTATCACGGGCCATTTACCATACATGTAGAAGTACCGTCGGCGGGCCGGATTAAATGCTCTCGCGGGCCGTATTTGGCCCACCCCGGTCTAGGGCAATGTAGACCACCGATTCACAACAAAAGCCCCGTTCCGTAAAGGCTTAGTCAATCAATCAACGAGCTTCTAGGATATCACGTACACGTATATTCTAACGAAACCAAGCGGTAACTTTTGTAATTCAATTGCTTGTAAATACTATCAAGTCATTTCATCAACACATTTCAAATTAATAATTACTCTCGCTTGGTATTTATAGAACCAAAAGTTCAAGTTCAATTCTAATTTTACTTCTTTTTTTACCAACAACATCTAGGTTTAATAATAAGGTTTTTATCGGTGAGGTTGAGTCAGACCGTCCTTGTATACTATGTCAGGGTCCTACACATGTTTGCACTGGCTCACAGTTGGAACTTTGTTTTACTAATGATTCACTTAGAAGGAATTTGCGCCAGTTATGTAAGATGTTGTATGTTTTGAACTATGTTACTCGCGGTAGCAAATGTATACTGTACCTTGCGTAATATTGTCTGTTTAAATATTATGTTACTGAGAGTGTATGTAGGTATGTACTTAATAGGATGTTTTGTTGTTAAAGTAAATACCTATTCTTAATTTTATTAAAGGCTCAACTTATATACAAGTGTTTGGTTTGGAGTTTCTGAGTTTGATGTAATAAAACCAAGATGAATGAAAGATATCATTTAAACCTTAAATGAGTGAATTTTATGAAAAAATGGACGAATGAGTGAGTGAGTGAATGAATGAAGGAATTTTATATGGGATCAATGAAGAATATGAAAGTATGAATGATATTATGAATGAATTAATAATATTTTAGGAATTTATTTTTACGAGTTCGTTACTAGAGTGCTCGCAAGATAACTCTGCGTGCGGAAGAAATCAGAACTATTATTGTATACTAGGTATTGCCTGCGGCTCTGCCCGCGTGGATGTGGGTTATCGCAACCAACATAGCCCATGTCCTTTCACAAGGTCTAATCTAACTCTATACCAAATTTCATCAAAATCGAGTCAGTGGTTAAAGCATGAAAGCGTAACATACAGGCAGACAGACAGACAGAGTTACTTTCACGTTTATAATAAAGTAAGTATGGAAGTATGGACGCTTTGGCTTCGAATAATAAATAATGCAAACACCTTGGCTATAACGTAGAAAATAGATTTTTTAAAATCAGATTAAGGACAAGAAATGCACGTTACTGATACAACAATTTACAATTAGGTACAACAACTAGATATAAGTACCCCAGACGCCAGTGCCGTAATAGTCTATATTGTGACTTATTGCTACCACCGATGATTTCTTTAAAAAAAATGGTAGCATATCACTCAACTGGACAATGGAACCTGTGACCTCACACAGAGAAAAAAAGAAAGAAAGAAGAAAAAAAACACAGGAGTATCAAGAAGCAGTAGCCTCACTGTCGCAGAGGCTCCAAGGAAGGCGGAACAGACTGTCAATATGACATGAATATAGTCCCTAAACCCGTTACTCGGCTAGTGGTGACCGCAGGGTGTCACGTTTCAAGGGGTACGGAGTATCGATTCTAAACGACACTTCCACGACAGAGCGCGTTATTTGATGATTATTACTGTCCAATTCAATGGGTGCCACCCATTACTCCCAAAATCCTTGAGGTACAAGTCAAATTCACCTGCTAAAAAACGGCAGAGGCGATGTCACAGGCTTAATTTTTTAGGTTTGGGAGGCCTGATGGCAGTTGGTCCCGAAAAGCTGACACACCAATCAAAAGCAATAAACGGACAACAGTGCAAACTTTGGACGTAAGTAACTGGAAAATCACTATGAGGATTAATACTGTTCAATTGATAACTTGTTGAAACTTATTCTAAAAACCTGTCATGTTAGCCAATAAATTTATTTTTGTGGGTAGACTCTGGCTAAAGTTCGGACAAAATATTCGTGGGTAGAGTTTCGTGGGTACAGAATGAAAAACACTCATTAGACACTTATTTTTAAACTTGATCATGAGGTGTTATGGATGGACTGTGTGTAGGATGATATGGATAAGAAGGGAGTGAATGTTGAAATAACTGCAACTAGAGATCAATGGAAGAAACACACATGTTGCGCCGACACCAAATCGTACAACTGAATTATCGCGACAGCGTGTTCGATAGGTATAATAAAAATCGAATCATCAACTTTCAAAATCAAATAGGGCTCCCAAATAAACTTGGGATAAGGGCAGAAGAATGATGAACATGAGGTGTTATGTATAACTACGTAGAAGGGTTATATTATTATTTGACATTGCATTGAATTTATCCAGGCTTTATTTTATTTAATGAAATTTCTGTGATTACCTAATGAATTTTTATGTTGAACCTACGGTAGCCTAGTGGTATGGGTAATGGACTGCTGTGACGAGGTCTCCGGTTCGATCCCAGGTTTACCATGGCACAAACCAATTGCTTTTCGATGCTTTTCGAAGTTATGTGTGTATTTATCGTAGGTTTATAAGTGCCCGGTTAATGGCAATAGGCTCGCCACCTATTATATTGGGACCTAAACATAAACTGGCGAAATGTGGGTGCTAGCACCTCTGCCACCCCTTCAGGGAATACAGTCGTGAGTTTATGTTATGTTATGTTTTTATATGAACTTTAATTTTAATATGTTGACAGATTGATTTTTATTTTATTTTATGAACTATGTTTTAATTAATTGATGTTATATTAGTGATACTATGTTTTAATTTAATTAATTTGATTGATGTACAACACTCAGACACGATTGTAAAAAAAATTAATGAATGAATGAATGAATGGGGCGCTGCTGAGATTTTCAAAGCCTAAGCCATTCTCGTATTAAGCCGATGCGCCTGTTGATTAAAAGGCGAGGCACTGGCACACTTTCCTCTCGGGATTGGATTGCCGGACTGCAGTCGCTTGCGTAAAAGAAAATTAAGAGAAATGTGAGAGCAGACCCCGGATTTTAAAGTGTAAGCTTTGGGTCTGGCGTAGTATAAAGAGGTGTAGTCCACTTGGAGCACCTAGCCTAGCACCTACGATAGGTGCTCTTCGTGGACATGGCACCTAGCCATATCGTTCTAGTTGAAAACCAGCGCCAGGTCTTCACCTGGCTCATGCTGAACTGGACACCCATTTGGTGCATCTGTGTGTCGCATGCATGACACTTAATGCGCGTCTGTTGCGTTTGGAGTTTGTTTACTATTAGTGAGCATGCTTCCAATACTTGATATTTATAATAATGTCATAACTGTTTGTTATATTGTGTGACCACTTTGCACCAAATAAATGTTTCTTTCTTTCTATCAAGATTTTTGGCAGGTGCCATTCGTGGATACTAATTTTCCGATAAATGATAAGTAGGTATAGGTAGAGACGTTTCTGGTTCACGTGTCATCTAAATATGTGGTTGAGTCGTCAGCTAGGCATTTTTGCAACGACCGTTATATGTTGGATATCCTATGCCTTAGGTAAGCCAGAAAGTAGCAGAATAAGTCCTATAACCTAATCTTTGGAATCAAATCCAGCACTAACTATATCGTGATACAAGATAATTTAGATAAAACTCCTCGAAGCGAAGTCGGTGACGTGTGCCCTTATCACATAACCGCGCCGGTCGTAAACGTTCGCTGAGCGACTAGCGAGCGACGTCGTAACAACTTTATTGCCAATAACGGCTATCGATTACCGTCTAATGTCGGGTTAGCACACAGCTATGCAGCTCGAGCGGATCCCACTTTGTGGAGAATTGATGGAATTCTTCGATGCCTAGACTTTTTTAACGAATTTTATCAAATTCGAATACTTCAGGAACATTTGAATTGAATTGGGCCTTGAACCCACGACCTTTCCCTTACAGGGGGAGTTCATGTCCCACCTGAGCATTTAAATTGTCCTGATCTATTCGAATTTTAGAGTTAGCATAATATCTGCGGTAGCCTAGTGGTATGGGTAATGGACTGCTGAGACGAGGTCTCGGGTTCGATCCCAGGTTTACCATGGCACACACCAATGACTTTTCGATGCTTTTCGAAGTTATGTGTGTATTTATCGCAGGTTTATAAGTGCCCGGTTAATGGCAATAGGCTCGCCACCTATTACATTGGGACCTAAGCATAAACTGGCGAAATGTTGGTGCTAGCATCTCTGCCTACCCCTTCGGGGAATACAGGCTTGAGTTTATGTTATGTTTATGTTATGTTATGCATAATAAATGCTACAAAAAATTAATTCGAATTCTATCAAAGTTTATTTATTCTTGTTCCCAGTGATCTTGACGTTTTGATTGCTTTTCAGTAAGGAACAGGAGCGACTAAAAAGTTGGAATTGACATGAAAATTAACTATAATTAATAATGATATCTGAAAGTCAATTCTCCAATAAAAATCTATTCAAAATTTAGTTTGGATCTAACCTGAAACTCGTTAATGTCAAATATCAATCACGATTTCAATGAAAAGAGGGTCTTCTTGTAATAACAATTCTTTCAAAATTAGACTCAAGAGTAGTCTATAGTAGTCATAACAAATAGTTCGCATAGGCTTCGACTTCGGGTCGAAGGCATCAGTAAAAAAAAGCCTTGGTCTAAGATTATAGGAAAAAAAATTCTTCTGGAAAATTGTGTTATGAATAAAAGTAGTATCGACGATTCATTTTTATTATTTTTAAAATATCGATGTGAAAACTCATAGTTTTTTCGTCGGCAAAAGTCAATGTTCTAAAAATGTTATCGCGATAAGTCCGGAAATAGTATAAAAAGCTACATATGAATTCATTTTAGATTTTGACAGATCGCAATTGAATTTAGAACATTATTTTTATTTAGATAATTTTATTGGCCTTCTGTAATTATGTTCCTATCAGTGGTGTAATTCGTTCTCAATATTAAAGGTCAAAGTAACACTGGCAACCCTTTCAACACAATGGCCGCCGCCAGCGTGTGAAGCAAAAGCTCAAACATAAAGCCTTATGCAAAACAAATTGTTATCCAACTCACTGTTATGTAATAAGGTAACATTAATTGATTAGTTCTCGTTTACAAAAATGTCGATCAAATATTAATTTCACGGTTACTATATTAATTAAGGGTAGACTTCGAAATTGTTGATTTTGTCATTAATATTGGCTATGGTTCCGTAGATAAGGATTATGTAAAAAATGTTTAATGTGTAGGACTACTAAAGATTATTAAATTGCAAATATTCCAAATACATAATAAATGAACTAGAATCTCATATATTTACGTGATTATTATGTCGTGTTGGTTCCCGGTGGAGTAGAGTAGGGTCCTATAGATATCAAAGAAGGCAACTAAGGATAGGGCTGTTCTCCGTCCGACAGTAAACATACAGCCCAAGACAAGAGTGCCCGCTAGACGTCAATAGGCTCGCCCCCTATTACGTGGGACCGAAAATCATAGTTGGTGAAATGTGGGTGCTTTTTTTTTAACCGTGGGGGAAAATCCTTCATGGTTGTAATGCCGGACTCCTACCAACTAAAAACCCCCACGGTAATGCCCAGAAGCCTATAGTTGGGAGCCCCGGATAATCCCTCGGAAGGATGTCCCAGGACTCCCATCAGACCTACGGCTACAATTGCGGCCTCGCCTAGGGTGGTTCGGGTGCTATCCCGCGTCTGTGGGGGGGTTTTCGGGTGTTTTCCCGCTTCTTAGGGAGGGGGGGGGGGGGCGTGCGTGAATCCCTCACGTCACGCTGCCGTCATGGGCCTGCTTCTGTAAAGACGGTTAGCAGCCAACTCACCGTCCTCAGGCCCCCGGTCATGGAGGCCGATGGTCTTCGGCGAAGACACGTCGGCGGCGCCCAAGCCGCCAACTGCGGAGAAATGTGGTTAATATACCTCTGTCTACCCTTTCAGGAATTTACAGGCATGAGTATAATGCATGTAGGCATGTGAATTTTATTTTTAATAGGATAGTTCAATATGACTTCACCTCGTCTGATGGTAAGCTGAAGGCAAACTCTCAGGGTACGCTAGTACTATTATCTATTCTGTGCTCAGGGGAAAGGGATGCCATTACAGACAGACACCAACCATGTTACAATTGAATTGAAAAGTAGTTAAATGATATTTGAAAAGTCGAATATTTACTTTCGTAGACAATATTTTTCACCCCCCAAAAATATTATGAAATAATAAGAATAAAAATGTAACATTTTCATTATGTTGTTAAATTTGTCTCAAAAACTTAAAAAAAATATTCTTACGAATTGATATGACCTTTTCTCCCTCTGAAGTTAGTTGGTTAAAATGATCTAATTAAGCAACACATTAAAATAATTAGGCAATCTTATCTTTTTATACTTTATATAATTAGGTAGGCAGAGGTGTAGTAACACCCATATTTCATCAACTGTTTTCGGACCCACTTTTTCACGGACAGTTTAATGTCGAATGGGGAATAGTTAGGTAGTGTAGAGTGTCAATCTATTAATTAAAACAATATGTAGGTTTCACCACTAATTATTTAAATTCAAGCCAGGGATCCAAGATGGCGTGCGGTTTTATTCAGTACGAGTCTGACATAATCACCCCGCCAGTCAATGGGGGAGCATTCGAGGGTATTGTTTTTTTCCGTAGCAACTGCCATTGACCTCCCAACTTCTAGACTTAAATCAGCTCCAGAGTCTGTAATCTAATTCTAATACAACAACTGTACTAATTTACAGACGAGATAAACTTTATCCCCTATTTTTATCCTCCTGGTGTTGCATACGTCCATAGGCCACGGTAACCACTTTCCATCAGGTGAGCCGTGTGTCTGCTGTCACCTAAGTGGTATAAAAAATCCGCGAAAAGCTTGATAGAGAATTAATAACCTTTTTTTTACGGCAATCCCCACAGATACCTCCCCCGCCGGTACAACTCGAACCGACTAAAACCGCACGTCCACTGTGGGTCGTGGTGCTAGGCCGGAGGTGAGGTTAGCTTCGACATATCTCTCGCACCCCGGCTGACCCAGGGCCATCCCTTACGGTCTGGCCCTCCTCGGGAGAGAACTAGCAACTAGATTTTTAAAAAATATTCTCTGTGTCTATAGTGTTCTCTAACTACGGAACCCTGGGCCGGCCGGTGCGAGCGGTGATTACGAAGCAATTTGCCGTCCCCCTCCTTGGCGCGCCGAGCGTGAAGCACACCGCACAGGTGCCGTTCCGCGGCGCGCGCGCAGCCACCGCACTTATTGATTTTCCCTATCATTAGACCACTAAAGAGATTTTTGTGACCCCTTGACTTCACTTCCTATGGATTACGGACGTTGTTAGACTTCATCATCATCATCATCTATAGTTGCCGGCATATACACACATCAACTTGGCCTAGGGATATTTCATTTAAACCTAAATAGCTAAAATTCTATTAACTTTTTGTTTAGACACCTACACATTAAAATAAACCTTTTTTAATAGCCTATCTAACCTGATAAGAAACTTTTAGATAATTTTAATTTAAAAAAACTTAGAAGAAGAGGAAAAACTCAGACAATATTTCAATCTTAACTTTATTTTTGAAACATCAAAACCTAAACAAAACAATTATTTTGTTTATAAAAATTTTTGAAAACTTAAAATTAATATCGAATACAAAGGGAAAGAAAATCGGTAGATGACGCCACGTCGCCTTAAAGACGTATAGGATGGGAAATTTTAATCATATCGGGTGTGTCTCGGTAGCCGAATTGGTCAGGCATTCCCCCTGTAAGGGAAAGACTGCGGGTTCGAGTCCCGCCCGAGAAGATTCTTTTTCCCTTTGTATTCGATTTGTATAGTTAGCATACTTAATGCTGTAAAAATTCCTTCAATTAAAATTAATAATCCGTGGATCCACCTAAGACTTTTCTGACACATTTGCAGCGATTCTGCATACTTACTCAAAACAAGGGTGTCAATATCCTGTTGTGGAATAGTGTCCCAAGTCCTGCTAAGATGCAAGAGAAGTTTGATATCAATCACTAGATAGTATAAAGCAAAGTCGTTTTCCTCGTCCCCATGTCCCTATAAATGCTTATATCTACAAAACTACGCTACAGATTTTGATGCGGTTTCTTTTAATAGATAGAGTAATTCATGAAGAAGGTTTATATGTATAATACATGCTTAGTATAGTAGAGGGTGCAGCGGGAACGGAATCGGACGCCACGCGGGCGGTAAATAATTGGCGGTGCGATGTTCGCCGGGACCGCTAGTAATCTATATATAGTAAAAATAATAAAATAAAATACTTATGTCATACTCCTCCATACTTACTCATTTTGCCTGGAAGCTCCATAAGGGATAAGTTTATTTCCTACATGAACAGCTTCGTAGCCAGGTTACTTTCACCCGCTAGTCATTGCACCTGCTAAACAACGAGTCTCTGGCGTGAGCTTTCCTATCACGGGTGTTCTATGCCAAATAGAATGCTAAATAATCGAATATCAATTGATCGACCACTATAAATCGAACATCCAAATACTCGAACGTTCATGAAATGGAATGTTTTATATATCGAACATTCAATATATCGTACACTCAATACATCGAGTATTCAGAATATCGAATGTTTGTTTGATTGAGCATTCAACGCATCACATATTCAAGAAAAATATTAAAATGTACCTTTAAACGGTATCAATTAAAGATTACATTAAATTTTGTGTTTTTCTTGTATTCTACCATATGAAAAGTATTCAGTACCTATATTGTTATTTCGATAGAATGAATATGCGATGCGTTGAACGCTCGATCAAACAAATATTCGATATTTTGAATACTCGATGTATTAAGTGTACGATATATTGAATGTTCGATATGTTAAACATTCGATTTAATAAACGTTCGAGTATTTGGATGTTCGATTTATAGTGGTCGATCAATTGATATCCGATTATTTAGCATTCGATTTGGCATAGTATTGTATGCGCAAGTCCAAACTTTAGATGCCTACCAAGATATTGCTAGGAAATCAATGACATTAACCACATACACAAAGGCCAAAAACTTAACTTCTCTTTATTGTCTTCACTGCAGTCGGTAAAAACAATGAATAATACACGATGGATAGGTAAAATAAATAAAATCATAATAGACTTGTTCAATGCCAAACTTGTTATTAAGTACTTTAAAAGAAAATGGGTTCACATTCAGTGTATCGAGATAGCAATGTCAACCTCAGTGACCCCAGCGGTAATTATGATCGTTGAGCGACAGAATAATTGCCTTTGTAAGGGTTAGAATCACCCTCTTGTGGGACAAAGATTATGTAGATGAGAGAGGACACTTCGTTGATCTTAACCACAGAAATATTATTAGGATAGAACTGCCCTGCCATGTGAGCGGGAAAGGCTTGACAACTTTTAAGACTAGCTTGTAATAACATCGGTAAAAATTACGTCAATATGCCATTTTGTGCTATTTCCAAGTCTAGAATAAAAATGGTGGAGTAAATTTGCAAAATAGAGGCATTTCTTTTATCTCGTGATTAAAGTTGACAATGAAAAAGTTGCCACGCGTGACATGCACTGCTTACGGCCGTTCTGACATGATCATGACAGTGAGGAATATGATATCTTGCGTGTTTTTAAACCACTTAGGTGGCAGACAAGTGCATGGTTCACCTGATGGAAAGTGATTACCATGGGCAATGAACGTGTGCAATACCAGGGGCGTTACACTCGTGCTACCGGACCTGAAGTAACCTTCAAATGCCCTTCTTGAAGAACACTATATTATTTTGAAGGATCAGTGGGAAACTGTATTCGTCATGAATGTTTGTTACGAAATATTTATAGGTGCTGAATTTATAAGTAGCTGACCCGCCGAACTTCGTACCGCAAAATTTTTGCCACGCGCGTGGCGTCAGACCCCATTCCCGCTGCACCCTCTACTATATTAAGCATGTATTATACACATAAACCTTCGTCTTGATTCACTTAATGTATTTTAAAAAACCGCATCAAAATCCTTAGCGTAGTTTTAAAGATATAAGCATTTATAGGGACAGAGAGATTTGATTTGATGATAGTGATGATAAGATTTCGAAGTTCTTAGAGCGACGTTTGCGGACTAAGAGTCAATCTCACCGGCAAACCCGTTCGATCCCCGCTCAGTGCAAATATTTGTATGCATGAATACTTAATGGCTATTTGCATTGGTCTGGGTGTTTCTATGTATAATATGTATGTACAAAAGTATCTAAGTATGTTTATCCGCATTCTAGATTCCATAACACAAGCTAGTTAAGTTTACCATGTGTCTAGATAGCGTTGTGTAGAATGAATTTTATTATTGATTGAATGAATTACTGCTAATTCAAGTGTCTCTGGTACACTTCCAACTACTTGTCCTGTATGTGATTGGTTTGAAAACCATAGTTCTTGGTAGGGACTCAAACGCGCTAGGTATTGGCGCTATTAAGGCCTCCACCACTCTTACGAAACATTCTAAATAGAACATTATTTGCGACTTTACAGATTTTTGTACAGTCTGCGTCATAAATATCTTGACGATAAAGTCTCAAAATGATCTTAAAACTATCGTATTAAGAGCAAATCAAACTGTTTTATTGATTTATATGGTATTATTGTCCAAACTAAAGGCGTGCACCAAATATCAGATCAATCTTCCAAATTTCAGATCGATCTTTTTTTGGTCTGGCAACACAGGCACGAACATCTGTGAAATTTTGTAGCTCCGTGTAATTTTAAGAAATTATTTGAATAAAACATTGTAATCAAGTGCCCAGTGTATATATAATAATACTACGGTTAAAGTACGATAAGTATATGTATTGTGTCTGCTACCTCAATTGCTGTGAAATAACCCATTAAGTGAACAAGAACTGGTGAAACGGAACTTTGATAGGATTTGACTCTGAAACCCGCGCCTACGCTAGCTACGTTTGAAATCAGGGGAAGTATTTGGTATTACACTTATTCCTTATACCTTTTCTCACACACCATAAACTACAAACTATACAAAGCTCACATAACTGTGAGCAACGTCCATCCACACAGCAGGCTCCGCTAGTCTCAGTTGCCTTGACAATTTGTGGAAGCCAGCTTGAAGACGCCAGCAAAATAGCCTCAGACAAATTTAACACACTCACTCAGTTTATTAGTAATTCTTGCATACATTCTGTTCTTTGCCTACCTACTTCTCTAAAGTAGTTCAACTTTTCTAACTTATGTCTAATGTTTTCTTAACTTGTTAAATTAACCACTAATTTATATTTGAGATTAATAAATAGCATAATATTAATTCTTTCCCAGGGAGGGTTAGAAAAATCCTCGGTGACAAGGAAACATTACGCTGTTATAAAAACAATATACAAAGGGTGTATAATCCGAATCTTTCAACCCCTTCATCTCTTCATGTGACAGTGAAAAACTTTTTTAGTCTTTGCCAACCCTTCCTCGCTACGCATTAAGAGTCATTCATCAAGTTGTTAATACCCCTAATGGTCATAATGACCGCGACACACTATTTATACGTAGGCAGCGTAGGGTTAAACGTGTCTAATTAATATCCGCACTTACGGTGGAATTTGACGGCTGTTGTCAAGGGTTAAAGTTTTTGTTACGCTGAATTGATAATTAGTTTTATACCGCTAAAGTGGCATATGGTATGCCTGAGGGTAAGCGGTTATCATAACTTTTAGACCACTTGAAACAAGCGTTTTAGGTATATTTCTATGTTATAATTTCTTACGAGAGGCATATGGAGCTCCGCATAGGCCTGCTAGCTTAGTGGTTAAGGCGTCGCCTTACGATTGAGAGGTCCCGGGTTCGAATCCTGGCCATTACACTACCGAGGTAAACCCATTCCTAGCACAAGCAATTTGGCTTAGTTGGAGGGGTTAGAGGGAATATTAGTAACTTCGGTTCTAATATTCTTAAGAGCTCACCTACTGATTAACAGATGATGCTCCGACTCTGGCATTCCTTTTTTTTTTTTCGTGCGGATATCCCTCGGATAGCCCCCCTGCCGGAGCCGGAAGGGGAGGTTATGTCGGGCTCGAACCGACTAAAACCGCACGCCGACTGTGGGTCGTGGTTAGAGGGAATATTAGTAACTTCGGTTCTAATATTCTTAAGAGCTCACCTACTGATTAACAGATGATGCTCCGACTCTGGCATTCCTATTATTTTTTTAATATTTCAAACATTCTACACAACGCTATCTTAACATGTTTACGATGGTGGCCTTCTTTCTGAGACTTTGCCTTTAGCTTACCAACAGGCGAGGTGAAGTCAAATTGACGTGTCCTTTATAAAAAAAAAGATGAGGAAAGTTTAGTTTAACATAGCTGACTGCTAAGTCCGCAATTGTGAGATTAATATCGCTTCTAAAGGTCCGCAAAGAGGATTTCTAAGCAATAGCTGGGAGGTTTACTCCAACATAAGTGAATTATGTTCTATTATTGGCAGTTAAAAAAAACTAGCCATAAAACTGTGCAGTTATATCTCGGGGCAGATTAAACCGCCCCCTTCGGTGTAGTAATGGGCTATCAACTCGTCTAGCCGATTTAATGGCAACTGACTTGGCGCTTGGCAAGGAACCACTTCTTAATACACTTTTGACTATCTTGGGATTTATAACATTGTTTTGTGCTGCAAATTTTGATATAATTTTATGCGAGGGTACAGCTTCTTAATTTATTGAAATACCTAGTTATATTATTTCATATTTAATCTACAGACTGCGCAGAAGGCTCGCAGATCGCGCCGCCGCCCCTCGTGCGCAGGTAGCTCGGGCGTCGAAGGGCAAAGACTGATCTCCGTCCCCCATGAGCGCGGGCCTGGCGGTGACGGGTGGAGCTGCCTGTCACCCCAGCAGTAGCAGGCCACGGCAGCGGCGCTCAGGGGGGGGGGGGGGGGGGATCCGTGGGGATTTCCGCACAAAAAAAAGTACAGAGCTATAAGAATTATTAATAACTCAGCCGAGGTCAGTTTTTCAGTGTAAATACGAAAGGATTTCATGTTATGGAATATTTATTATTATTATTCCTCTTTATTTACTTTACTTACTTGTTAATTACATTTTTAAATACATATATAACAAATAAAACATATATTTAAAAATATAAAAAATAGTACCCCACCGGCATCGGGTACAGGGACCAAGCTACCGGTGGTTAGGGCTCCAGAGAAAGGAACTATTATTATTATTATTATTATTTCGATGTTTTTTGTAAAGCGATTACCATCCTCCACTTTGTGATATCGAAGTCCCATAGTTAGACTACATGTCGGACTTTCTAGAAGTTGATTAGCTGTAAAGGAAAGTCACATACATTCGTACGGCTGCCGGACCTGATGGCTTTGTGTGCTCTTTGAGGAGCCAAGGGGTCTTTCTACTAAAGTGTATGAATGATTACCCATCTTAAAACTGACCTGACTTACTTATTTTTCGAAATACATCGTGAAAAAGAAGCGCTCAAGTGGAACTTGAACCCACGACCTTTCCCTTACAGGGCGAATGCTCTTCCAACTGAGCTATTGAGCCACACCTGAATCACTTCAAATTTCCCTTCTCTTTATATCATTCTTTAAGGGCGACGGTAGTACTTATTCTGCCACAAACTTCTCGTAGTAAGAACATAATAATTATAATATCCTTGTTTATAGCTCCAACTTTGGCAAAGTTTTGACCAGAAACTCAAAGATACTTCGAGTTCGGTTCATAGCTTGATAATACCGTTGTGTTTGGTTCCAAAGAAGTGATGGTTCTGTTGAGTGTTGTTTCGTAGTTCGAGACAGTTTTCAACGCGTTATCGATGAAGTTTCGGTCGCTGAGTCTTTATTGCTTCTCGGTTGATTTTATTTACAAAACATAATGTTCTTTGTTAATAACTTAAAACGTTAGCCATGTTTTTGTGACCTAACCAAGGTTTTTGGGTCTATTTCACCTGCAAGACGGTAACTGCTGATTCATGGAAGAAGCTCCAGCGCAGGCTGTAATTAGATTAGAAGTGAGACTGACTTGGGCCGTAAAGATATTTACTGCGTCTCTTTTGCGGTTGATCAATTAATTACCTAACCAATTATCAAGTCATATTATACCAGTCAACCGCTCAACCGCCTCGCGATATTGATTGATCAGTCGACCTTGCACTCCCAATTTGTGCTTCTTTTTGGCAATGAAAACATACATCGTTTCGGGTAGTTAGAGCCCTAAAAGGCCACTTTTAGGGCTCTAACTACCCGAAATGATGTAATGGGTTGTGGAGGTCTGATGGCATTACGGAAAATGTCGAAATTTAGCCTTTAGCAATTTAGACAGACTGGAAAAAGAAGACCCAGCAGGTGAAAGTTTCAGATACGATCAGAATTTAAAAAGTTAATGAAAAAGAGTGGGCCCCACTACACCGACTTTTCTTTTAACAGTTTTGAGGTATATCTCATCGACATCATCATTATCATTTCGTATGGCCCTTGCTCGAGTTCTCATATGTCGACATCCAGTTGGCCAAGCCAGTCTATTGCTGCCGGTGTGAGGTCATGTAGCTCACGCAATCCTCCAGGGAAACGACGGAGTGGACACTCCTCTGCTATATAGGTATATCTCAAAATATGAAACAAAACAGCTTATCACTCATCCATTTCTAATCTCTCATCACACATACATATCCAAGTGACAAAGACGGAATCTAATCTACCACACGTGTTTTTTCCGTGGTAAGTTACAATTTCTAAACAATACTTCGGTTCCCGTCGTTGGCCGCCATTGTAGTGATGTTTCCCACGTGGCTTGGGGCTTGCCGCGTCGATCACTGCACCACACTTTCACTGATGACACCAGGATATAGGGAGTGATTTTGACATTGGCTGATTGATTGTGGCTAAATACTATTAACTGGACAGTAGTGAGAGATCGATAGCAGTTGTCAGGTTAAATTTTGAGGTGAAAGAGTTATTGGCGGGCATTTTTTAGAAAGTATCATGGGTATCCGTGGAGCCAGCAGGGGTGGTTATGTCGGCCTCGAACCGACTAAAACCACACTCCACCTTGGGTCTTTTTTGCCAGAGGTCAATTATCCCCTGCATCCCGGTTGCACCATGGCCATCGACATGGCGTCCTCGGGTATGGGACATGTCACCATTTTGGGAGGGACGCATTGTGCCATCGCCTTACTTCTACTAAGGTCACCTTCTGGCCCGCGGTCATAGAGTCAGCAGTCTCAGCATGGCGGGCCTTAGTACCATCGTGTGCCATGACGATAATTGGTCAGCCGGTCACCATTAGAGCATGTAGGTCATCATCATCTTAGCGTAGTCTCCGGTTGCATCTCTTGAAGAGACTTTCACCTCAGAGACAGTTTGCTCCTTCTTTTGGTTTGTTTTGTACGGTTTTTATGGGAGCGACTGCCATCTGACTGCTCAGCCCCGAAAGGAAAGCCTACGCCAGAACGTGCATGAGGTTGGTACAGTCAGCGTCAGTAATATCTTGACAACAAAATTTCAAAATGATCTAAAAACGAAGGTATTAAGAGCAAATCAAACTTTTATTGATTTAAATTGTATTATTGTCGAAACTAAAGGTGTACCAAATATCAGGACGATCCGTCAACAGAAAAGATGAAAACCGAGGAATTACATTTTGAGCACTTTGTTTATCAATATCGCTCTGATGCTGACTCTGCTGTGTTATTAGAAATGAACAAGAACAATTAATTGAAATCATTTTAATCATCTTCTCTTGTTACAAATAACTTATAAAATTACGTACAATATTCATTTATCGTTACAATCCATATATTTGTACAAAATTCATGGTTAATTTCATTTTTAAATTCTTACAAACACTACATACGTACACATTTTGAACCAAAAGGTTCGACATTCTTTGAAATTGAGTATTTATTGATAGATATCTAGATAAATAATAAATTAAAAGGAGTATTATATATATCTGAGTATAGTATTCCACTGTTGGGTAAAGATGGATTGAAGGGTATAATAAACTCGGCTTACTAAGAATGAATTTTGGAAGTGAAAATCTTTCAATGAAAATGGGTTGCTTTGTTTCTATCAAATGAAATGTGGTAAGACACTGAATCGTCTAAGAGTGGTCCAATTATTTCACAAATCAGTTAACTGCCTCAGATCTAAGTTGAAAGGGTTTAAAGTAAGTTGAAAGGCATTAGATATTGTTCAATTTCTTGTGTATACTGGAATTTAGGGTCACATATAAACCGAATAAACGCTAAGATGATTACGATGCATGGTTAGGTAAAGACCAAGGACGAAAAAGAAGTTCAATGCATCTGGTTACGAAACGTGTCATGGCCACCATAGTGACCAGACCATGGCGTCCAAAGCGGCAACCACTGAGTTGACTAAGTAAAAACGAGTATGTCCTTGATAAAATAGAGCTTCCGTGAATATTTCCAAGGCTTTCAGAACTAGCAGAAAAGAATATACAACTCATTGATTCCTATATCAGCTTCACTTATTTACATATTTGAACACATGCCAAGTATAAAACGTTCATACAAAATAACATTTATTTGTACTTGTCTCTATACAACAAAATCTTATGTCTAACTTATTTATTATACATACAGCTAAGTGGCGAAGTGGGATATGTCTTAAATTAATCATTTAATGAACAAATAACAACACAAGCGGCGATATGTCTCGCATATATTTTATATTATATTAAACTGAAATATTTAAAGCTGACGTCGTTTATATCCAGATAACTTTCGCCCCTTTATTACAATAGAAGGTACACTTTTTTGCAACATTTGGTCGCGCGAACGTAATGGCAAGGCAAAAAATATCATTACAAATATAACTAGTGAGCAAAGATGTTACAGAATGAATGAAATTCACATTTTAAACCGATTAATACCAAATTACATGTTCGACATAAAATCGAAACCCTTTATAATTTGAACCTTTTATATAGATAGCGATTGTTACGCGCGAGCACGTCACAACATGATTAAGCACATGCGCTGCGTACACCTGGGTTTTTTTATTCGTGACTTAGGCACGTTCTGCGGTAGGCCTATCGTGGCAAGACGAAAGCAGCTAAGGAAGACTTTGTATTCTATCTAACAATACTATGGCGTTGGGGGCTACAAAATCTATCAAAAATTCAGTCTTTTATATCGGAGGTCGGTGTCACTAGGATGCGTAGGCACTAGGAGGAGCCAGGATCACGAGATGATGCAGTTCTTATCATGTTGGGCATTCTTTCTCTGGCGCTCGCGTTTTGCGCAGGCCACCGCGTCGTTTGGAACATAGGATATTCTTACACCACCGTATGCTCTTCTTGTGGGTAGAGTGTAGGATTCTGCTGACGACGAGGAAGACGAACAGGTACTACAGTAACTGGCCGCGTCTTCTTCTCTAATCTTCTCTCTCCGCGGCGGCTCGTCCGGTTCAAACGCTTCATTGTCGTCCCCAGAGAACCTCACCGTTCTACCACCTCTGGGTTTCCTTGGTGACTTGCCGTCAACTAAAGTCAGCTCTGGCATTGAAGAAGAATGCCCAGCCGTGACCACAGCCAGAGCTTCGACAGGATGGGGAGGTTTCCAATCTTCAGGCGATTCCTCTTTATGGTCGTCTGAAGTCGGTGTCGGTTGTAGCTGGTGCTCTGTCATTGATTGTTCCAGTCTAATGTCTGCGAGTGCTCGGTCGAGGCTTAGACAGGCGTGCGGAGGCGGAGGCGGATGAGGAGGTGGTGACTCCGGTGCTAAGGACACACTCGGCTCTGAGTCGGCGTCTATATGATGTGGTGACGGTTCCCTTTGAGGCGTTCTCGGCGGAGATTTGGGTGAAGGCACTCTTCTAGGTTTTGGCACTCGTGGGGGTCTAGGGCCTGGTCCTGAGGAGTCTGAGGGCGTAGGAGGCTCTCCTTTGGAGCACGCTATTGAACAGAATATTGCTCCTTTTCGTGGAAGGAAGGGCCTGCCGAGTAAGCTGGCTCGGCAAGTGTGGCAAGCGAAGCATCTTTCTGTAGCGTGCCAGTGTTGGCCTTCGTGGGACATTTGGCCTTGGTCTACTCCGATGGGTTCTCCGCAGGCGTCGCAGTATTCTGCGAAGCAGTTGTCGAAGCAGGGCAGGCAGTAGGGGCGTGCTTCGCGCATGATGTAGCGCTGGCCACCCAGCTGCCGTGCGCACTCGGCACACGCGAAGTGCTTCATGTGCCATGCGCGACCTTCCGCTTCTGTGCACTCGTCAGCCAAGATTATCTGTAGACAAAACGATATAATTTAATACAGATCCATCGAGTAAGATTAGGTTTATGTGGTAACAAGTACATGAAACTAGAGCAGTTTAAATTTATTATCTTTTATTCATAGAAGTAGAAAGTAAAGCTTGAATATCAATTAATGAAATGATATAAAATGTTTAAGCCTCCCGCTGATTTTATTAATGTATGGTAATGTCTTTAACCAACCAACCTATCCGACCATTAAAATGTCACTTTCATTGGTCATTCCCCTACTAATTGACGTAAACCTGAATATTGTTTGGAGTGAGTAAACTCTAACGCGATCTCCAAACTTCGTTGTCATTGTTGCGTAGATAAAATAATAATAATTAATTATTATAATAATTATTTCCGGTAATTATGAAGAAAAGCTTGATATTATTTAAAAAGTTAATGTGTCAGTTTATTTATTCTGGGTATGGCCGGCCACAATGGCTGAGGGTCCGGAGAGCTCTCGTCTCGTGCATATTAGAGCAGTTAATGGTGGATTGCGTAACATAGACATACTGGGGCAGGTGAGTATAATATATGTGTCTCGGACTGGCGCCGGCGCCGACGGCCGCCGCGAGCCGTGCCGCGCCGCCGCACTAGTGTGCTGAGTGAGGCGTGCACTTCGCACACTTCACAGATAATGACCAACCCTCTAGACAAGTGGTAATACGTTTGTTGAATAGATTGATCTATGTACAGGATTGACATATATTGACGACTATCATAAACACATTCATAGATAGCCAAAGAATTAGTTACCACTTGTTTAGGAGGGAAAATGTTGTACATGTGTATGTCAGTGAACTCTACTCTACCTAAACTGCTGTGCGCTGACCCCATTTTCATGAAATTTCGTGTGTCCGTTGATCCATAATTGAACCTTGAATGTACCACTGGAATTAGATTATGAAATCTATCGTAGATGTTCAGTATTCGTTGAGAATACCGAAGTTTTGCTGCGACTGTGAGAGAAACGTTTCTATCCTCACGTGGCGACGGGGAGCCACGTGCCATGGTGCACGTATCTCTGTGACTCTCTCCCACTCGGCTTGCTCGGCTTCTTTTAGGTTTGATATTTCAATAATACTTACGTATTTTAAGTAATGTAAATTGAATTCTATATAAATGACCTAAATATTTTGATATTGAGGAAAGTCTACGCAAATATTATTTACTACAATACTATTCTTACAGTTATTTATCGTTATTTTTTTTGCATTATTTTATTATTTACACTGCTTGTTTGGCATCCATACGCCTGTGCATATTTTTAAACAAATTTTACTGCTTTACATTTAACAGGCATCCAGTGATAGCTAAAGTTTTTCAAAGAGAATTTAGAAAGGAATATTTGCTCACGTGCGCAAAACTTTGAATTTAAATTACATGCAACCTACAGAAAAGAACATAGGTAGTAGTTAAAAGTGTTAAAAATGTCTAATTAAAAACATATTCTACGATATAAATAAATTCTTTGTAAACAAATAAACTACACGATGTAATGCGAGCAAATATTTGTCTGTTGGTTTGCATGTTTAAATATTCACATTGCAACGCTTGGTCGGGCAGGCTGTTGAAACATAAACTATTACAGCAATTTGTGTAATAAATATCTTTCTTTATCTTTGGAAGATAGTCCATACAATGAACTTGTCTTTTAGGCATAATTATGAAACAAATGAGTCTCAACTGCACCATTGATGGTGCAGGTCAATGGTGCATACGGTACGACGGGTAATTACCCACTAATCAACAAAAGAATCGCGCGCATAAATCAACTCGTGTTATCATTTAATGAATGTCATGTTCACATCGATGTCCATCATTCTACCGACGATATCTTCACACTATCAGTAGGTGGCTACCTTCCCCGCCATTTTCAATTATAACATATTTGCCTGAACCGGTTCAATTTAATTAATTACCTGGATAAACAAGGTTTAATTAGGCATTATTATTCATAGTGTTTATCGTCTCTAGCGTCGGGGGCCGGTGTTCGACCCCAGAAAGCTGGCGGTCGCGACAATGGCGCTGGGAACATTTCCCACGGACGGAGTTATATTTTGTTCGTGTTCATTAGTGGGCTGTTCGGTGTATTCACTCATTATTAATATTTCAAAAACGGTATTTTGTGTCGTGGACTGAGGCTCGCTGACGAGCCACCGCCGTCACATTCTGTTGTGGATACAATCGGACTCAGTCTAGTTCATTTAACGCATTGTTGTATGAAGATTGGTTTCTTAACCTTTGTTGACTATGTACTAAGTACAATAAGGAAATCATTTTCTTGGTAAGTAACTAAAACACGGAGGAGACCTTTGTAAGGAGAATAATCACAGCTTCTTTGGATGAAAGCGTTATTGTCAATCTGAAGTTCGCCGTTTTGCCGTTTAGGAAAGGTGGCTTTCATCTCTAAATTACATATGTACTCATGCAGCTTTTCATGAGACGGTTTGATTGATACGTTGATATCTAGAAAAAGAACTTGTTTCCAGGAGGAATTTAGGAAAAATCTTGTTTAAGACTGTAAAGGCCTAGAATTCGGGACCGCAAGTCCCGAAAGCCTGTCAGGTTAACAAACAACACTAAATGCAATAAGAAAATTTAAAACGGCTTATTTCTTGAGGCTTTCAACGGCAGTTGCTCCTATAAATGTCAAAACAAATCAAACTTACTAGTGTTGTAGGAATACGAGTTCTAGGTTTCATAGTGTACCTAAGCTTTGGATGTAACCGGTATCCGCCTTCGGATTAAACAGAGGCTCGTTTTATTCCTCCGGATCCGGACCTGCGATTCTGATATAGCCATCTTACTCAAGGGTGACCAACTTACCATATTGACTTGAGTCATGTGTTCAAATACGTTATATAAAGTAGGATAACGTATCCTAGGCTTCAGATACAAGTTTTGGATACAACCGGGATTAGCCTTCAAATCAGACGTTTTATTTTAAGAAAATTTAAAGCGTGTGATGTTAAGAGCTTACGTTGATAGCTGAGCCGGTCATTGTCTCCGCGATAGCCTCTAGTTTCTCACTAATACAATAACTGTACTGAACATAGTTTCGTAAACACCTGAAGTAACAAAAAAACATTGAAGTTTTTCAAGTTTATCACCATGCAATTAAGAGTTTATTCAACTTTTTGACCCTAGGTCGTAAGATACGCAGTATTTACAGTCAAATATTTGTGGTTTTGGTAAATATGATTACAATGAAGGCTGGATTTCACAATCACACTGGATTATATCACATCAAAACTGGGTTCGTACGTACACAATCAGCAACAGAGCGATCTCGATGAACAAAGTGCTCAAATTGATCTTAATTCCTTAGTTTTTTTTTAATTTCCTGCTGACGTATTGTTCTGATATTTGGTACACACCTTCCACCACCTTTAGTTCAGACAATTATACAACTATCTGAACTCAGTTGAGGTCGCCTTCTTTAGTCTAACTACGAAACAATAGATTCTCTATACTTTCCGTGAAGGAATCCCGAGACTTAAGTCCACACTGAGCCTTTTCTATCAATCAGCGTACGAGCTTCCGGATGAGAATTGCTTGGAGTCCAAAGATGTCATTATGATCCCATATATTATATACTAGCTTTTGCCCGCGTCTTTGTCCGTGTTAAGTTCGGAATAGAAAAGGACACACTGCTCCTGCAACCTAGATAAAGTTCCTTAAAATTTCTGTGAGCTTGGTAGATGCTTCATGCAAAAGTAGATACTTGGTAGATACCTGGTAGATAGTTCATGCAGGGTCATAGAAAACTGATTCCGTGACCGCGACCCACAGCAACCTATATCTTACGTTTGTTTGATTGCAATCAAACAAATGCAAGATTTTAAGACTGATCAAGACCATTCTAATAAATAAAAACCCGCATTAAAATCCGTTCAGTACTTTTTGCGTCCATCGCGAACTAACATTTCCAATTTACAATGATATAATAGTATAGATTTTATAACTTTAATTCTTTCTATGATCATTCGCAAAACCGTGGCCTAGTTCCCAAGGTGATAAGCCGACAGTAGCCCGTGGGATTGCGCATCCCGCGGGCGCTTGAGAGCGTGATGAATGTTTGGCGGTACGGCGCGCACCATGGGAGTGTGGCAGCCATGGGAGCCGCGGTATCTGGCTCATTATCGCACTGCAACCGTTTATTGTTACTGTATAACTGCGCACTGACCGGTTTGGCGAAGGGTGAACATTTTTGAAAGGAAAGCTGGTGGAAAAGCAACTTAATTCGATCTAGTTTGCGACCCATTGGGAAGACGGCAAGAAATGGCGTTGAAGCCCCGTCAGGTAGGCTTGGCCTTAAACAGTACAGTCTTCTAATCTGAAAACTCTAGACAAACTAATTTCAAAATTGCTTGTGTTATGTGCATTCCATTTACATTTTAAAGTGTATTAACCGGGGTTAAAATCCTTGACCCCCCCAATCGCAAATCTATCGCTTTCCTCCCGAAGAGGGCCAGACCATAAGGGATGGCCCTAGGTCAGCCGGGGTGCGAGGGATATGTCGAAGACAACCTCACCTCCGGCCTAGGACCACGACCCTCAGTCGGTGTGCCTCAGTCGGTTTGAGTCCGACATAACCTCCCCTTCCAGCTCCGGCGGTTGAGGTATTCGAGGGAATTTCCGCACGAAAAAAATGGCATTACTGCTCGTGTATTATTATCTATTCTGTGGTATTACTACACTCTTTCTTCATCTTCATCTGAGCGTTCATCCCAGTTTCAACCGAATCCTTCACCTGGGAGTTTGGGGTCCACTTTCCGTCTAACTGCAGATTTGGTAGAGCTTCGATAGTTTCTGTGAAGCGAGTGCCATTTGACCTCCACAGCAAATTGGTGATATCGAATCCTTGCAGTTCACTGGGCTCTTTATCTGCCTCCCATTCCAGGGGCGAGTCGGGGACACCGTTGTCCCGCCTCCCGAGGAGGGC
This sequence comes from Eilema sororculum, assembly GCA_914829495.1. Classification (NCBI taxonomy): domain Eukaryota; kingdom Metazoa; phylum Arthropoda; class Insecta; order Lepidoptera; family Erebidae; genus Eilema; species Eilema sororculum. Next base: position 22,708,328 of record OU618549.1, read on the forward strand.
CAGACCGTAAGATATGTCGGAGATAACCTCACCTCCAGCCTAGCACCACGACTCTCAGTCGGCGTGCGGTTTTAGTCGGTTCGAGTCCGACATGACTTCCCCTTCCGGCTACGGCGGGGGAGATAGGTATCCGTGGGGATTTCCGCACGAAAAAAAGGGCTCTTTATCTGAAACTAGCTTCCCCCTACTACTTTTCTCTAATAGTAGTTAAAGTACGTTTAACAGACCATAAGTGACTGAAGCCAGGTGTTAGAATACGTTATGTAAAGCATAAAGTAACGGATGATGTAACTAGTGTTGTCCTCGTGCAATACAGTTGTAATTATATCGATATTATATTGCGATAGGACACGTGGTCGCAGGCATTCGACGTGATTCATCGATATCTAGTTTGTTTAACAATAGTAGCGGTGCTTTCAGTTTTAGAGCATACACATGCTTGACACATAGTTATTTTTAAATAAAATACTAGATGTTGTCTTCGGCTTCACACGTGTGGACGTTGGTTAGCCTATGTCCTTGCCCAGGGTCTAAATCTACCCTTCTCCTAAATTTCGTCAGAATTGGTTTAGTGGTTTAGGCGTGGCAACGTAAGGCAAACAGACGGTTAATTTCACATTTTTATTGATATAGATTAGTCTCACAGTCTCAGTGGCAGTGGTGGCAGTCTGTTACGAAATTTTATGTGATTTTCCCTGGGGTTGCAAACATCCATTTTACTACCCTATAACAAATTCCTTTATGTATCCTTCACATGCCAACACTCTCTATTATCTAATGTGAAATGTTTCATCCTTGACTGCACGAAGACAGAAAATGTTTCATTAACAGCCTTTATGCCATTTTAGGCCAGTTCCCCGCAGGGCACAACCGTTGAAGATCGCAAATTATTAATCACTCATGGCTGGAAGTACATTGTGCCCTAGGACAGTACATCATATGTTTGTGCCAGCTACAGGCCCTAGGGCTATAGTTTTCCACCTTTGCAATGCAAGCTAACCTTACATAGGTCTGCTTATTTTACTACTGGCTTTGGACGGGTGCAATTTGATGTCCTGTTCTTTTTCAGTAATATTGTATCAGGATTATGTTGCACCATGCACGATCGGGGTGAAAAATTTTCCGCGTGGTCACGGAGAAAATACAAGTATCACCACTCCATCTCATTCGTAAGCGACTAATGGAAAAATAAGCAAACGATATAACTGCTAGAGAAGAAAAATTCGAAAAAAAATACCCTGTACCAACCCGTCTGGCCAGCGTGGAAACAAAAGCCTCTCAACATTGAAATGACTATATCCAGTAGGGAACTGCGTTAGGCAAATTGATTGAGCAACGATCCGGATTCTTAGTCTCAAGTGAAATTCATACCTAAGTATCTTTATGCAATACTGTTCTGAAATATTAAAAAAAAAATCCAAGCTTTCCCCATGATGTGATAGACTTTTTAAGACGTAAGTGACGTAACTATAGTATGATATATAATATCTGGTTTTTTTTATAAGTTTTCTAAAAATGAATCCTAGCTAGATCGATTTATCGCCCCCGAAACCCCTTGTATACTAAATTTCATGCGCGCGTTCTCAAAATAATCCAAGAATCATGTATAGAGCACATTTTGAGCATGTTTTAGGTCCAAAATATATGGTTCTAGCTATATACCTATACGGTGTGACTATAATATGTAACAATAGTCAATATCATCGAAATCTAAAACATGTCTATCTAACAATGTTAATACCTTTTTTATTCACTACCAACAACTCTTTTCTAACCAGCCATGTAACGAGATACCCCTATCGTAATGGTCGCGTGTGTGCCCCCCATAAAGCGCCACTGTCCGCGCCACCATCACGCCACTGCCGCGAGGGAACCGACACAACTCACCTCTCTATTATTTCCTTATCTGCGATAGATTTGCATCAAGAATCTCGACGATAATTATCGTATTTTTATATTCACGTTTACGCCTTCAAATAAGCAGAGGTTAACTTCCACATTTCAACAATTTTAAACTAATTAATTATTTTTGAAAGGTGTTCGTTCCGTGAACGTTTAGGTTGTGGAATGATCTCTCTATTGCGGAGTTTTGCCAACCACAGAGTACTTTATGCTCAAGAGGGCCTTAGATGGCCCTCGGCCAGCCGGGGTGCGAGAGATATGTCAGAAGCTACTTCAGGCAACTGATGGCAGTGTGGTTTTCGTCGGTTCGAGTCCGAATAACCCCGGTGGCTCGCTGCACGTTGAAAAAAGTACCTTCAAGGCCGAGAGAACCGCATTACCTCTCATGTGAACAGCATATTTGGCAAATACACCAATGTTTCACCTCTAATAATAAACCATCAGAAAGGTCAGTTGGAATAATTCATTAGCCCGCAGGCAATGTCAAGGAGTTACTGTTGCGCACCGTACAGCAATGCAGAGCATCTGGTATTTATTGGACGTAGCCTCGCGAACTGTCGACGTATACCACGATTACTGGTATATTTACGTGGCAGATATAGGTTTGTATGCAGCACGTGGCCTTGTGGTTGTCAAGTTTATACGTTGTTTTAATCACCTGTTTGCTATTGATTTTATAACACTTACTTGGGTACTATAATTTGGTTGATTCAGGAGAATATATTGAAACTCGTCAAGGCGTCCCAATTATGCTTTTTAAGTGTAAGGGTGAACCTTGTACTAATAACCTTGACTCTTTACCTAGAATTACTAAACTAGCCCAAAAGACTTCTAGCTAGCGCGTGCGTGACTACAATGTATAATTAAAAACGAAAGTCAAGTCCTAAAACTTAACGTCCTTGACGGGAACTGTTAAACCAATTAAATAACGATTTAATAAACAATATCTAGAATTTATTTAGAAACCCTGAGTTACTGGATATTTATAAGAAATGTGAACGTTTTTCTGTTTGTCACTCCTTAACTTTTTTACTACTTATGGGGCTCTAGCGTCAGACGGCAGTCGCTTCAATAAAAGTCAATCGAAGGAGAGCAGATCCCGGTTCTATTTTTTTTTCATTGGCATCCATGTACACGGAAATTGTGTAAAGAGACTCACTTCAAAATGAGTTGGAAATCTGCGACACATTGGATTCGTTGGCGCGAAACATCATAATATCTATGTTTCTCTTGTACATTTATAAGTTAATTTATATAATACTAGCTTTTGCCCGTGAGTCCGCCCGCGTGGACGTCGATACGGCCAAACATAGCCTATGTCCTTTCTCAAGGTCTAACCTGTCCCTATATTTCATCAAAATCGGTTCAGTGCTTTAGGCGTGAAAGCGTAACATACAGACAGACAGAGTTACTTTCGCATTTATAATATTAGTATGGAAATATGGATACTAGAACATTAGCGGAGAGCACTACCGCGGCTAAATACTAGTAAAATTAAATCAAAAAACACATAACCTAAATTAATTAGTGAAATTTATGAGTTTGATAAGTGAATTATCGACATCAGCGGGGTTTCGAGTTACACGTGAAAACCTAATAGTCGTTTAACATTTGTGTTGTACGTAACCGTTCGTAACTATCGCGGTTACATCTCGCATGCATGTGCGTTAATTAGCTATAAGTTAAGCGAATTATGAGCTTATAGGGCCATTACTAATTTCTTGTTTTAGTGTTAGGATGTTATTTGCTTGGTACACGACATCGGCTTGCTGGCAAAACGGTATCGGACGGAGTAGAACTTCACTTAATTTTAAGTTGATTTTTTACGGGTTAAATGGGGTCTCAGCTAGATTTTAGGTTTTTAGGTTTTAGAAAAGATTTTTGGAGTTTTAGTCAGCCCAACGGTAGTTGGTAAGATATCTTCAGAGGCTCTCAAGCAGCGCAAATTTGTGCCGTTTGGAGTCATGGGGTTCGAGCGTAATCTCTTTATGGAGATTGCGAAGCGTATATGGCCGACGCTTCTCGTGACCGGCTGTCCTGTTTTTAGTTCTGAGATTAAGCATCGCCATATATTATAACGTTGCAATGCTGCGAGCCTTCTAGAAACGCTACCGCAAGAGGCATGCAATGCAGAGGAATTTCATGACGCATTTTAATAATATTTTGCTATAATTTGTATAATAGATATTTTAGTTTTAGTTTTATTTTAATTGTTCAATGTTGTATGTAGTATTATTTTATGCGTAAATTCAAGAATAAATTAGTTACCAATAATAAAAGCAATACATCTACCTAGCTGATTAAGAGATAAGCATTTCTGCAGGCATTCCTCTCGGAGTTGGAAGTTCAGTTAAATAAACGCAATGAAAAACCACAACCAAGAGAAGGAAGGACCGGATCCAGGGCACAACCTTGGCACAACATAAGATTTCTGAGCTTACTCTCTATACCTAGGTACATACCTACAAAAAATGCGCGCTAAAATATATTTTTTTAAATTATCTACAAAGTAACTGTCTTTTACACGTTCAAAGTTAACTAATGACAAAACTCGCACGCACATTTTAACTAACCTACAATCCTATCAGTTAACAAATATTAAAACATAACGAAATAAAAGGCAAACAAAATAGCGCGAAAGTCACCAAAGACAAATAAATTCGTGAACTAGTTTTTTTTTACAATGACAGCGCAGAGTAACAAACTTCACACGGCCAGTCATAAGCATCACTTGAAATTCGACACAACAGAGTTATTATCTTCTAAATACTGTTTCACCGGTTATAATCTGTTTTAATTAATATCTGTGCTGAACGAGTGAGTGAATGAAAGGTAATGTAGACATCAGGGGGCCTACCACAACCGTTTACAAAACAGTCTTATTGCAGGAGAGTTTTGTGTCAAGCTTAAAGTAATCTTGCTTATATTCGTACCACAACCGTACATTGTGCATGTCATGTATTCCTGCTTAGTGCTTTTGTGACGTCAAATTAATTTTAGTTCATTCAATTCGTACCATGACGAGATTTTAGAGCAGTATTGTATTTAGCATTATTGTTTTTATGTCAAATTTAGCCGTTTTAAAAAAGTTGCTAGGTAGCAACTTTTTTATTATTGTTTTGCAAAATACTGCTCAAAAAATCATTTTCGTAACCCAAAAAGCAAGTAAACCGTATTTATATACATTAACTTAAACAAGAAATGGTCAAGCTGACTATTATAACGGTTTAAAAGTACTTTTTATTGTGTTCCACGGATACCTCCCTGTTTGGCTAACACGGCCATTATATCTAACTCAAACCGACTAAAACCGCACGCAGTTTCAATTAGGTGGATCAATAAGGCATTTTCGTCACCCACGCTCACTCTTCTCCGGTTTTTAGCTAGCATGGTGCCCAGTGAGAAGACTCGCATCCCGGGAAACGCCTATAATTACAAGTATAAATTGTATAGAAGAATGCATAGAAATTACTTAGATATTAAGCAAACAAATACAATTCTAAAAATTACAAGTATTTTACTTCAAAGTAAAAACTTCTTTTTAAAAATCCTTTTTGAATAAAAAAACTCTATGGTCTTCTAAAAAAGAAATCACTGACATTAGGCGTAGGGCTTGACTCCAGGGAAGATTTTAGTATCCGGTGATTTTTCTCTAGGTTTAATAAATCTTCGAAAAGCCTCCGGACATTCTTCGATTACGCGGAAGTATATTTAGTCAGTTTCGTAATTTTTTTAAGTACCTACCCATTTGAGACATTGTATTACTATTATTATCATAATCCTCTAATTAAAACATTATGAAAACGTCCAATTTGTACACTAATGAAATCAACTTATTACCGAATTTGTGCCCGGAATACGGCAATAGGTGGACCGGACGAATGCAATGATTGATGAAATGTGGGTGTTGATAAAACACTCCGGGCATATAGGCGTGATTATATGTATATATTACCTACTTTTTAATAAATGCACGAACATCTATACATCATATACTTCTATAAAATCGTATCGCTATGGAATCGAATCATATAATCAAAAATATATAGTAAAATAGTGTTCATGAAAAAAGGCGAATATTTAACTCTATATAAAATTTCCGGAGTTTTTGAGAAAGATAACCGGTTGTTCGCAAAAATGTCCAGAGGTGCTCCGGTCTTTTTGTCTCCGGAGTACAGCCCTAATGCGAATGAATTATTGTAAGGAATACATAACTCTTTCTAAATAGTTCATTCATTTCCGTCAATAAGCAGGAATAAAATAAAACAGTATTGTACGCTCATGGTACGAATTTGAGTAAGGTTATTTTTGTGCCTGCAACAAGCCTGCAAACAAGGAAAAGAGAGATCGCTGTACGTTCTGTCATACTGTGTAGCGCCATCTCTTTCTCACACAAAACGGAGCAACATTCACGTAATTTGTAAAACGTTTTTGATATAAATACTCTTTAAAATTGAAAGAAAAAAAAAGAAAACTATCTGTCATCTGACATTAAAATAATTTTATTATGACATTTTATTTTACACCTACACCGCAAATAATATGTAAAGCCTTGTAAAGCCATTAATAATTTTATAGTTTAAATTGCCTGGGCATTTTGATCAAATCATGCAAATATTATCTATTTATATTTTATATGTACTATTTAAAGTGGTAGTAGAGCGGGGTTGTAACTTGTAAGCTGGGAGTCCGAAGCAACGAGCATCTACTATGTCAACTGCTTATGCTGAATGAAGAATATATTTATTATTATGTCGCTATCCGAAGCTGTGAAAGAGCTCTCCATCTAAGGCTACTGCTGAAAGACATGACAGCAGTGTTTAATGAATGTGAATGATTTTCAGTGATAACCAAGTGGCATTGAAGCTATGTGAAAATGCTCTATCCTAAGAAGCAAATTAAAACACATCGACCTAAGAAAGCACTTCTTTGTTATACAACGTGGAATAATTAGTGTGCGATACAAAGAATCTTCAAATGCCTCAACATCTAAACCTAAGTAAACGCAGGAGGAGTGTTGTTTTGAACCCTCTTTGTGACAAGCATGCAAACTTAAGAACAAAATACAATTCATTCATATTCAATGTCTTCATAACAATCGTGAATTTTGTATTGTAGGAACCTACTTATGTAAAAAGTTATTTTCTACCGCAAATATAAAACCGTAATAATTTTATATGTTTTTAATTGTCTGGGCATTCATGATTACATCATACAATTATAACAGGTGCAAGGGGTGCGAGGCAACGGGTCCTAGGGGCAAGTTTTATTTCAGCACATCGATAGCACCGTTTCGAGTGCGATACGTATGACGGAGTGGCACCCGAATTAAGAATACTGCTTTTGAACTTGACGACATTCAAGGCTCTCGAGTCCCACGGTTAGATAGAGCTTTTTAGTGCATTCCACAATGGGACAGATTTTCATTACCTACCCATTTATTTTGGTTATACCTATTCAGTAGGTAGGTATTCTTAGGACAAGGTTTGTGTGAAAGATTTGTATCTAAAAGTATATAGGTAATTCATAGCACCGGGGCGAAGCCAAGGCGTGCAGCTATGTTGTTATTATAATAAGATCGTTGCTATGAGAACCTAACCGATGTCACTAAACTTGATGACACTAAAATGGACATGCACATTGATGCTCTGTCACAACAAAGTGCCCAAAGGCGCAAAGTGCCCTCCCCGTATCCGGGGCTAGATGGGGACACTAGGGTCCCCACAACTCGAAGGGGGCCATCTCGAAAGAAATGGTCCTGGGTCTGCCGGGGTGCGAGAGTTATGCTTTTGGCAATCTCACCTCCGGCAACCAAGGACCCAAGACGGCGTGCGTTTTGGTCGGTTCGAGTCCGACATAACCGCCTCCACCGGCTCCGTGGGAATGGAATCCGTGGGGATTTTCCACACTATAAAAAAGGCTTTGTCACAACAAAGAGTACATTTTTGTAAAATGCACACTGCACATCCTTTTGTCTTTTAGTTGGCTTCTATTATCTAGATCTCCGCGCCACCCGCTCTAATAGCTCAAATTCTAATTAAATAATGCTTGATACTCGCAGCTTGATAGATATTTACACTTAGCGGTCATCACCTCATCGACATCATTACAATCGACTCTCGCTCCGGATCGTTTTTGGTGCTGAGGCTGGCCATCGCAATCCAGCTTCGAAACGCGGCAAGTGTGATGGTGGAAGCAAGCGTACAAAGATGGTTATTCGATTAATATAGACACCATATTATTTATTTAGTAGATATTACATGGAATAATTTATAAAAGCAATTATATTTGTAAAATAGTTATTATTATAACTGGATCTTAATGCGGCCTTTCGAGCAACCGTTGAACTCTTGAAATAGCCATCATGCATGTTATTATTTGTGCGTGGTTGTTCACTCAGCTTATCCTATGGCTCTCGCTTCAGTTGCCTATAAAATTGTAATGCAATGAACACCTAGAAAAAAACAACTATGTTAAGAACATGATATATTTACGAAACTAATAGTGGTCAATCACACATTACAATACATTAGCGTGTACTTAATTCAATATAAATATGGGCTTACCTTAGTCTTTACAGAGAACTCTGTAGATAGGGATTTTCAACAGTATGGACTCTATTCATCACTCTGTGGGAGTCTCTTTCGCTTATTGAACCAATTTCATATTGGTAATGGAAAGGGTCTCATTTTTATCGCGACTGCATTCTATGACGATTTCGTGAATAAGCAATATTAGCATAGCTTTTAGAAGCTGATAAACTCCTCGAATATTGTTTTTTCAATCGTTGTTTGTAACTATTGACTTTATAAAGAATGTCATATTTGACGCTGAACGAACAAAAAGAACGAAAACTATGGGTGACGTCCCAAAACTGCTAATTTAAAGAACATTATTGTAATATTGCTTTAAGAGGTCATGGTACCAAAACACGAAGTAAGATTGAAATAATACTGCTTTAAGAGGTTGTGGTTGGCCCCCAGACCAGCTCCCATAGCCTTCGAGGTGTTATTATCGGAGATATAATCTGTGGTTATTTCGTAATCGGATCTTGCAATTTACGACTATCTCAAATAAAGGTTGTTATCAAAGACCTTTTCTGTCTGAATTTAGGCTTCTAATGGTAGGTGTAATTTTGAAATACCAACTTAATTTACGAAATTCATATGCACGTAAATTTTTAAAACGTTAGTCTATAAAACCCGGTTGCTTCCTAAGCACTTTGGCGCTTGGGGTCCACTGTCCCCTCTTCTTATGAATTTATTTATCTCCAACTGAAAGAGGAAAGCCTCGTCCGTAAATGATCTGGTGTACCAGCTTGGGTCCCAAAGATAATCTTCGTGGGACCCTAAAACCTTACCTGTCCGTCTAGACAAGTGGCAACTCGCTGACCAGTGTATCGTAGAACAGTAAGACGAATGTATGGGATTTGACATAATATGACATTCGTTGTCAACTGGCATAGACGTCAAATCCCATACATTTGTCATTCTGATACATAGGGAAAAAGAATCTTCTCGGGCGGGACTCGAACCCGCAGTCTTTCCTTACAGGGGGAATGAAAATTCGGCTACCGAGACACGCCCGATGTGATTCAAATTTCCCATCGAGACGTGATCTCATCCCTTCGAGAAGATTCTTTTTCTCTATGTATTCGATTTGTATAGTTAGCATACTTATTGCTGTAAAATTCATTCAATTTGTCATTCTATTCGCAGCCAGCAAATTGGCCTGTCTAGAGGGACTTATTGAAATAGCCTCTCTTATCAACGCTCTAACTTAAAAAATAACATGAAAGGTAATTTTTAGGTAGGTAAATTAGGTTCATGTTGTCCAAAGGACTAATTTCTTACGACCTACTTATATACATGTTCTTAATACACTAACATACTGTAAAAAAACATAATCTTGATTTCAAAAACACACAAATCCAATATCTAAAGCCCACTTGACCCAAATGTTTGTTATCGAACACAAATCGGGGAGGAGGGGGTTATTCGGACGTTTTAGTGCGTTTCCTCTCGACCTAGATGTGGTTATCGGGGGTTATTCGTCTGGTGAACGCTTCCGCTGTAGACGAGCTTTACTTAGCCTTTTGGCAGTAGGGCTGTGATTTTTCCAAAATCTTTCAAAACATATCATCTTCTTTATAGTGAGTTATAAAATCGAAAAATGCCATCTCGCGGACGCCCGTGAGTTGATGAATGACACAGGTATGTAAGTATGTCGGTTTTTCCGGGAGCAACCGTTTAATCTCCCAACCCTGATAGGAAAGTATACGCCAGAGCCCTCTCCCTTTTATCGGCGAAAAATCCCCACGGAGCCGGTGGAGACGGTCATGTCGGACTCGAACCGACCAAAACGCACGCCGTCTTGGGTCCTTGGTTGCCGGAGGCCGGCAGCGCCACAGATCCTTCGAATTTCCGACCCGTTTCTGTGTTGCCAACCTTGAGTAAAGTATTTGAGAAACTAATTCTAGGACAGTTGCTGACCCATTTTGGTGAAAACAAATTGTTTCATGATAAACAGTTTGGGTTTACTAAGGGACGTTCGACTACTGATGCTGGTGTAGAACTGTTAAATTGTATTTACGAAGCCTGGGAGGATAAACATGATGCTCTAGGTGTCTTCTGTGATCTATCCAAGGCCTTCGATTGCGTTCACCATGACACATTAATCAGGAAATTAGAACATTACGGAATAAGGAACAAGGCTCTCGAGCTTCTGACTTCATATTTGAACAATAGAATTCAGAGGGTCGATGTTAACGGTACATGTTCAGCAGGATCTGTGGTTTAGTTGGGCGTTCCGCAGGGTTCGATACTTGGACCATTTTTATTTCTAATTTACATAAATGACCTTCCCTACTATGTAAGGGACAATAATAGTATTATTTTATTTGCTGACGATACTTCGTTAATTTTCAAAATTAAAAGGCAACACGATAATTATGACGAAGTGAATGGTGCAATCAAAAGAGTGGTCCATTGGTTTAATATAAATAATCTTTGCCTTAATGAGAATAAAACTAAATGTATTAAATTTACTCTGCCTAATGTTGCACAGGTAGAAACCAATGTACAACTCAATGGACAATTGTTGAGCCTTGCGGAATCGACAGTGTTCTTAGGTTTGAGTATTGACGCTAAACTTCAGTGGGGTTCACATATAGAAAAAATAGCTAGTAGATTAAGCTCAGCTTCCTATGCTGTAAAAAAGATTAGGACTTTAACAGATGTGGATACGGCTAGAATAGTTTATTTCAGCTATTTTCATAGTATTATGAGCTACGGAATTCTCCTTTGGGGTAATTCCGCAGATTTAAACACGATATTTGTCTTGCAAAAGCGGGCTGTGCGAGCTATTTATAATTCTGGCCCAAGAGTCTCCCTCCGAGATAAGTTTAAAGAGATGAATATTCTAACCGTAGTGTCACAATACATTTTCGAAAACTTAATGTATGTCAGGAAAAATATTGCAAAATTTCCAAGACTTTGTGACAGGCACAATATAAATACTAGAAATAAAAGCAATCTTGTAGTTTGTCATAGCAGACTCCATAAAATAAGTAATTCTTTCCAGGGCAACTGTATTCGCTTTTTTAACAAGCTTCCTAATGAAATCAGAGATTTACCTGTTAATAAATTTAAAAATACAGTAAAGAGCAAACTGTGCCAGAAAGGCTATTATAAAATCCAAGAATATTTAAATGATAAACAAGCTTGGAAATGAGCTGTTCGCTCTGCTGTGCTACTCAAGCAAAACATTGTATCTAGACCATAAGTTTTAGGCTAAGTAAATGTTTTGTAAATAGACCAAAAAAAAAAAGCCCGCTGAGTTTCTTGCCGGAGTCTTCTCAGGTCTGGGCCGCGTTTCGAACCGGTGGTCCATTTACTAGTATTAGTTAGTATTTAATATTTACTTTATGTTGACGTTTTGTAAGTGCCGATTTAATGGTCTATGCAAAATAAATTATTTTTGAATTTTTAATTTTGAATATCTCTTGCACACCGGCAGACCCAGCACCATCTCTTTCGAAACGAAAAATCCTTTTGAGAAAAAAAAGAGCCCTCTCCCTCTATAAGGGTATAAACCTGTAATTATTAAGACCCAGGTTGGGCTAACATCAGATTAATAGGTTGATTCTGAAGCAAGAACAGGCGTCAAACTAAACTATTTCAAAAGTGTCGGCATACGAACACACACGTTTGCGTTATGGTTACCAGAAAAAGGATACTATTTTTTCTTAAGTTTTATAATTAGTGTAAATTATACTTCGCTTTTTAATGAATTACATGATATACTTATTGCATGCTGTCTACCGTCCTGTACATAAAATATCACCATTACTACTATATGTGAAAACTTGTAATGCCAACTTTTGTTACAATTAAACCTATGGGTGCGCTTCGTGGCATACATTAGGTGCACTTCGTGGAATAGAAAATTATTTATTTTAAATTAAACCTATGGGTGCGCTTCGTGGCATACTTTAGGTGCGCTTCGTCTGGGTGAGCTTCATCTGGGTGCGCTTCGTGGAATACCTTTTGTTTCTACTCTGTATTCTAGCTGTATTTATGAAAGAATAAAATAAATAAATAGAATAACTCCAATGCCTATGCCTCGTTTAGATTATTGCAGTGTTTTAAACGCGCTTGATTAAGTCACTGGAATGGGCACATTCCAGTGATGGTTCACACTATTCCAGTAGTCCAGCACCGGACTCGCTCTCTGGATTGGAATGCTACTGAAATAATGAGAACCGGGCGTGACACCTATATGGAATTCGAAATACATCGGTAAAAAGAAGCGCTCAAGTGGGACTTGAACCCACGACCTTTCCCTTACAGGGGGAATGCTCTTCCAATTGAGCTATTGAGCCACACCTGAATCATTTCAAATTTCCCTTCTTTTTATATCCACCTTTTAAGGGCGAGGGCTTAATATAGCTCAGTTGGAACATCATTCCCCTGTAAGGGAAAGGTCGTGGGTTCAAGTCCCACTTGAGCGCTTCTTTTTTTCGAAGTATTTCGAATTTAAAAAGTTAGCATAACAAATGCTATAAACATTTCATTCAAACTTATAAAGAATTATAAAATCTAGATAACTCTCTAAAAGATCTACTTTAACTCCCTAAATATTAGTTGGGGGAGCATATCAGTTTCTCCTAACAAAATATTACTAAAAAAAACGAAGTCATGATATAGGTAACCCTAACAGTAAGTTATCAAATTAATCGTCGAGAGTGAGGGGTCGTTGCACCCCACTGCCCCCTGCCTCAGGTGGCGACTGGCGACACTTAACACAAAGCACGCCGAACGAATACTAAGTAAATTCACATTGTAAAACGGAAAGTGGACCATAATTTGTGCGTAATGCCGCCATATTTGATTGCACAAATGGTGCAGTGGTTTGAGTGGGCAACTCGCCTACTACCACTGCGATTAAGGCTTCTAAGTTTCGTATACTCACGATGGTATATCCCGGAAGAGATAAGCAGACATGTACTATAACCTATGCTTCGTTAAAATTACGTTTTAGTAAATCAATTAGCCATCGTATGCGCTATCGTATACGGCGGTTCTCTACCATAAGCATCTAGTCAACGTCACCTGCTAGCAGGTCCCCTTGATGATTAAAGGACGTGGATGATGCTCTGTGTCTGGGTCAGAGGGATCCCGTAAAAGTCAAGATTACCCAAATCATCCATCTGTCATAATAAGGAGAAAAAGTAAGTAAATCACATGCGCCGAGATGAAAACCTCAAATGCAACTGAAACCTACACTAAGACGGCCTTTACTAAACATATTCTAAAAGAAAAACTGAAAAAAAAACACCTGTATCAGAATCGTACCCAGAACTTTGTACAACGGCAGCCGCACTGTGACTACTGCTGTGCACCGATGCATAAACTATGTATGAACGTTCTCAAAAACATTTATGCTAATACCAAAACCGATTGTAAAATAACCCCATATGTTTGATATCCATAAATTTCGCGAGTGTCCGTCCACCGTGAAACTGCATTATACAGGGGATGTACCAACCCCCCCGATGATATCGCACTTCCGGCTTGTGGCGGAAACGCCGGATATTGCCAACTGCACGGACAATTGCACCGGCGCGTGCGCAGACTGCCGATTGTTATGATAATGCGTGTTGGGCGGAGATTCAACGTTTTGTAGTGATAACTGATAAGATTGGTGGTGTAGATAGCTGCATGCTTAAGGTCTCGGGTGTTATTCACGATTTTTATATCAAAATAGTGTTGAATTAATTTTATGTAATTAGTTTTAGTCATTGTATCTAATTACGGTAATTAAAAGGGTATTTGTGAGTTGGTTTTTTGTTAGATTAGAATATTTTCTGATTCCCTAGTTTTACCCTAGTTATAAAGAAGAGGTAGATAAGTGGTACTCTGTGACCCAAATAACTACAAATACTTATATCTACTAATACTTATATCTACTTATTTGTTAATAAAAATATATTGTGTTTACATATAATATCACTATCATCTGCAAGTTTACGGCCGCAAAACTCGAAAAATACTACACTGATTGACATAAAATTTTGACAGACAGTAGCATATTTACTCAAGAATATTTATATCTACTTTGCTTACCGAAACCCCTTTGGGAATGTGATATTTTAACCCAAGATCAAAACAGCATGGGGCTGGATTTAAAGTTAAATCCTTTCCTGATCATATTACCTAAAAATCTAATTACCACGAAAAAAGAGTGACCAATTTTTAATTCGTCTATGAAGCAAAATGCCTAAATTGCTAAACGATTTTTTTTTCAGAATACAGTTAGTGATCCTCACCTCATCGCACGCTGAACATCTTGGTTTCAACGTTTCTGCGTGATGCCTCCCACAAAATAATCTTCCGTCCTTCCAGAAGTAGACCAGGTCTACCAGCAGCTCCTGGCACGAGGAGCACACGAAGCAGGCGGGGTGCCAGCGCGCGGAGGGCCCCGCTCGGGCTGCCGACACGCACATGTCGCCTGCTGACATAGACTCTTCACACTGTGGAAGAAAAAAGAAAGGAGTTCAGTACAGGATAATATTCAAGTAACCTTTTTTTTATGGAATAGGGAGGCAAAAGAGCGATCTGTGTTCGCCTGATGGTAAGCGATCACCACTGCCCATGGACACCCACAACACCAGAGGAGTCACAAGTGCGTTGTCTTCCTTTTGAAAGAGAGTACGCTCTTTTCTTGAAGGTTTGAAGGTCGCATTGGTTCGGAAATACCGCTGGAGACAGTTCATTCCACAGTTTAGTTGTGCGAGGCAGGAAGTTTCTCGGGAAACGCATTATTGTCATGGGGATATGGGTATTGTGGAAGTAAGATGGTGATATAAACTGCAATCTATGTTTATACTACCTACTTGTCGTGGCTGTTTCTAACGGGGTCGTTTGGGGATATGCCCACTTTAAGATGTGGGATAGGATAGAAAAAATATGATTAAGTTTTCTTTCTCCATGGATGTTTCATTTTGGAGGCGTAGACACCTTAAAACTTAACATTTTAGAGACGTGCAGATTATAGAGCTATATTATGCTATATATTTGGGGGTGTGTACAATATAGGACACTTGATTTTACGACTTTGACTTAGGGGATGCGGACATTTTAGGACTTTACATTTTGAGGATTTTGATTATTTTGAGGATGTGTGATGGATGGATTTTTAAAATAATGTTCATTTTGGATGGACATTTCAAAGCTCTCCAGATTTATGATGCTGGAAAGTCGGTAAACAGTAACCCCTCTACAAAAGTTATATTATTTATTTATTTATTTTTATTTATTTATTCTTTATTGTACACTTTGATATTCTTACAAAATTTTAATACTGAAAAATTGATATATTAAAGATATCGTGTATCAAAGCCGGTATATGACTAACAGCTACCGTTCCCGCGCCGTGCCTCCTATTACCTCCGCATACTAATTCACCAATATTAGAAACCATTTCCGTTAATATATTCTAGTTATCACAACGAGTTATATAGCCGACCTTGTGTTCTAGCGGACAGAAGGACGCGCATTGTTCCTCTTATGGCAACAACAACGACCTGATACGTATGGTATCCCTATGATGACCTTCCTGAAGGGACTAGTGTGAATTTTAAACATACATAGATCTAAAAAAATGGCTCACGTTTGATATCTATATTATCAACTGGTGATGATGTGGTTGCAGATAGAGCATGCTTGCCTGGAAGTTACCTGTTGCTTGGACTTGAAGATCCAGGTGATAGCTTTTTGGAAATATAGACTCAGACAGAGTATTCCAGTCTCTAGGTAAAACGTGGGAGTGGAATATTTACAATGTTTGGGCATTCGTGATACAGGGTTCAACTAGTACGAATGCCTGAGCACTCTTTGTAATTTTATAACTACAATGTATCTATAATGTAACATTGTTATAAGGAGAAACTTGTAATCAGCCTATGGAAATAAATTATTATAATTTTGAAATTATTATATAATAAATTATTACCTTAATGTCTTATAGTCTATTCTGTGGTATACGTCGTACATCTCGCCGTTCTATGATGCGAAGGGCTTGGTGGGATTAGGTTAGGTAAAATCACCCTACATGCCCCGAATAAAATACCAAAAGGTTAGCATCTATGGGCCGATGTTCTAGTTTAGAGTGAAACCAGGTCTTCAATTATAGGTATAAATTTCGCTGCTTTTACTTGTTTTATTCATCTATACATTTACGCCGGTTCTAGGCCTTGAAGGTTTTAGTGGGTCCTCAAAAACTCCCTATCTATAGACTTCATGAAATGCAAGATAATGAAAGCCTCCAATTACTGTCACACAAGTATTAGTTAGTATTCGGAATGAGTCAATCAGATCTGAAGTCCAAACAAACATCAGTAGTGAAGGGATTCCGCTGTTATGACTCGTACAGTTAGCAACTACGACTACGATTGAATTGGTGCTCGAGCCATTTTAGGCGACACTTCCTACACCAGCCCGTTCATTCATGTGTCAACTTAGTTGTGACGTCATGTGGAAGCATTCAGACAAATATGATTAGGAAACCTACGCGCTATTAAGTAAAATCATGATCTTGGGAGCCTAATGTCATCTGGAAGTTGGTACACCTGGCTGATTTACAGATGAGACGCTGGTACAGGCTTTTATATCGAGGTTTGGGGGATCAAAAAGATAAAATACGCTGCATTAGGAAGAGAAAATGTAATGTGCAAGTTTTGCAAGATGTAACCGAGATTAAAACTGGTCTTATGATGAGAAAACCAAGGTATTCTCTAAGTTGGGAATCAATACACTTCTTAGTGGTTCTGCCAGTCAGTCAGTGCTAATTTACAATTACATTAGTTCATATATGATTTTCTGCATTCACTGTCCTTGCAATACCTGTCTTCTTCGCAGGTTTTCGAATTTCGCAAAAGCCTTCCGCATTTTAACACCATTCTTAGGTATGAATCATATAGAAAAGGTATAAGACGTAAATCATAATGAAACGCACAGGTGGACACGGATAAGGCGTGGATGCGTACTTGCTCTGATTCCGCCTCATGCCTTTTCTGTATAATTCACGCCTTAGGCAGCAAAACACTTTTATTACAGCTCTCCTACAAAAACCCTTTGCCGCATTCCACTTTTTTGGTTTACGTTAAAATTCGCGTGTGAATACAACCGGAGCCTACGCACGTACGGACCACGGCCCTTCCTAGAAGGCAATACGCATAACTATAAAGGTATGTGATTGTTGCAATAATGGCGGCCTCTCTGATGAAGGGAAGGTCTTCATTGACAATTTTGTGAAGTTAAAACTTTCCATTCCTTGGGTGTTCTAGACTAGATGAAGTTATGTAATATTAATTTTAATTTTAAAATGGCTCATGGATAAATGGTAACTGAGTAGGTTAACGCATTGCAAAGTAAAGCGATTCTAACTAGGTCAGTCTTTCAAAATTCAAAATTCAAAATTCAAAAATAATTTATTTTGCATAGACCATTAAATCGGCACTTACAAAACGTCAACATAAAGTAAATATTAAATACTAACTAATACTAGTAAATGGACCACCGGTTCGAAACGCGGCCCAGACCTGAGAAGACTCCGGCAAGAAACTCAGCGGGCTTTTTTTTTTTTGGTCTATTTACAAACATTTACTTAGCCTAAAACTTATGGTCTAGATACAATGTTTTGCTTGAGTAGCACAGCAGAGCGAACAGCTCATTTCCAAGCTTGTTTATCATTTAAATATTCTTGGATTTTATAATAGCCTTTCTGGCACAGTTTGCTCTTTACAGTATTTTTAAATTTATTAACAGGTAAATCTCTGATTTCATTAGGAAGCTTGTTAAAAAAGCGAATACAGTTGCCCTGGAAAGAATTACTTATTTTATGGAGTCTGCTATGACAAACTACAAGATTGCTTTTATTTCTAGTATTTATATTGTGCCTGTCACAAAGTCTTGGAAATTTTGCAATATTTTTCTTTCTTATGTTGAGTGATCATTTTTCCAACCCCTCCGTGCCTCGGAGAGCACGTTAAGATGTCTGTCCCGGCTCTGTGACTTTCATTAAGGGAAATAGGAACCCTAAAAATTTCATAAATGTGACAATTTGCCGATACTGGCTTTTACCAACGAAATTCAAGAGCAATTCCTCATAATTTCATATTCCATACGTCTGCTAACCTCTTCGGGGAGACTCAGACGTGAATATATCAGTATCTGCGTTAAAAATAAGATCCTTACAGCACGGAATGCATTATACAATCTGGATGCTAGGCACGCTTACTAGCGTGTTATTTGTGTGTGTAGGTACAGCGTAGTGGCGCGTCTGGGGGCGCGGGCGCAGACGATCCTGTGTGACTGACTCATAGTTCCGCCATGCGGCGCGCGCGCAACTCACACGCGAAAGCGGCAAGTAAAGCTTCTGTCGACAGTTCACGTTCACTTATGACGATATATCACCGAAAAGTTAGGTATAATCCTTTCCTAAAGGGTCTAAAATAGTTCACACGGATGAACGATCGGGTGGGTTCGATCCCGACGCAGTCACTTCACCATCAGTTCTGGTGACGGCTTTCATTCTTACTGAACTTTGTAGGTTCTCCCGACCTACCCCTCACCTAACTGCTACCCAAGTCCCTATAAACAGAGTAATAATAAAAAAAAACAAGGTCACTAGCATTCCCTCTAACCCCTACAGGTAAGCTAAATTGCAAGCAATTTAGCTTAATTTCTAACACAAGTGTTAGAAGTGGGTTCACGTCGATAGATAGTGGCCAGAATTAAAAAAATTCAAACCTTGTATTGCTCGATCGTCTGATTTTTGACCACTAAGCTACCGGACTATTCAAGTTGCACGCATCATAATGTAGACGTATTTTCTGGAGGCTGAGGTGAACTTAGAGCTCAGGGACAGCCCGTTTCTTTACTTTACTTCTTACTATAGATTTGGGGATTTTTGGCCTTTCCAAGGGCGCACGCCCCCCATCATGAAAAGAGAGCCAGCACCAGAGTCTTCCGTCAGCTAGTAGTTATATGAGCTTGTAGGTGAGGCAAGCTATAGCTTGGGCTCTGAAAACTTGGTTGGGACTCCAGAAAACCATTGAGAGGCATCATAATCATCGAAGTCCAGCCAGCATACTTGCCAAACACCTGCACCTGCTAACTCAAACCCATTCATTCATAAAACCAAAGTCCTTAAAGGAAGACTATGACTAATACTTTGACTTTCACTGGGACGTGACAGACGGACGGACACTCAGTCAGCTGAGCGACGGAAACGGACGTGACGTAACAAGCATTGTTCACCTACGATTCTTGGAGCCTCTGTGGTGCTCCGGTAGTGGGAGAGCCGAGGATATTGCGACTTCCCACCACTGGGAATGGGATTTGAATGCGAAATGTGTTTTAGTATTGTTTACGGTGTATTGAGAACGTTTAGGATTAATTTGTTGGTTTGATTTAGTGTAAGGTTTTAAATAATTAGAATTATGGAAACGTAAGGCAGTATAATGACCATTACAAAACTATGACAATGATGACTAGAGACAATGTACTTTATATCTTAGTTTGTGTAACTCTTGATTTGTTAGCCTTTACGAGAGGCCCTGCCATCTTAACTCTCATCGCAGAGAGGAGAGATCAGAGAGATGTCAGAGCCTTGTCCGTAGTTTAAAAGGCGTATCAACTAGCAGGTGATGTTAATTTCGTCGTCGTAATAAAAAAACGTCGGTAGCTTAGTGGTTAAGGAGTCGGCCTTACGATCGAGAGGTCCCGGGTTCAAATCCTGGGCATTACACTACCGACTTTAGCTTAGTTGGAGGGAATATTAGTAACTTCGGTTCTAATATTCTTTAAAAAAGAATGGCTCCTGAAGGTATTGAAAGAGGGCCTTGTCATACCTACTGTATACAACTTAATACTTAAAGGTAAGCTCAATACATTTTATATTTTCAGAAATTGCTTCTTAAATTTCATTCACCAGAAGAATGGTTATTTCCCATATATCATATCAGAGGTTAGACTTATCTTTGTTCCTTTTTTCACGTTAGAAAATATCTTAGTAGGTTATGTCATATTTCACCAAAATCAGTCCAGCCGTAACAACATACATTTTAATTTACAATATTAGTAAGCTTAAGAACTCTTGATAGCGTGTCGCAGCGTTAAATTTCTAATCTCAAAACCAAAACAAACAAAATGTCTTAGGACCACACAAATTATTCTAAAAACGGGGAGTCATCATCAAAAAAGCTGATCACGGGCGAAATAGACCCCCGCCGGGAACTAATCGTTGCTAATTTGTTAAAAAATAACCGGCGGGGCCCAAATCAAACAGAGGTCCTTCAGGCCCGCCCCCTCCACAATATAATCCCAGCATGAAAGAACGCCGACTTGGATCAACCCTAATTACCAACACAATCCCCACAGCTGGACTTCGAACGATTATTCCAAAAAGAACCTTATTCACTCGACATAAAGATGTATTTGATAATCAGGAATAGCAGGCAAATGTTGGTGATATCCTAGCAAAAACTTATCCAACGTTTCGGCAAAGTAATGACAAGGTGCAATGTACTGACGATTTGTAAAATATCGCGCAAATATTGGTGTTGGACTAATGAGGACCACCAACATGGCTGTTGGAAAAAAAGTGTTTCGGTGTCTTTGTTTATAGAGTTATCTGAAGGTACTTAATGGTAGGGGGAGGGGGGTTAATGGCGCTATGACCGCTGCTAATAGAGCAGTCGGCGGCTTTGAAGATTCAGACTGTTTAGTGGGAAGATGATGATGATATTATAGATTGTCTGTGTGATATTTTATTGGCAGTAACGAGATCATTTTTTATGTAGTCACGCCTGTATTATTTGTAAAGAGGTAGGCAGAAGCGTAGTGTATAATAAAAGCACATTGTGTGAGCTAATGTTTTGTACAGAGCCGTAACAAAATCTAAGCCGTAGGTCGCTATCAATCTATCGCCTCGATACAAGCATACATTTAGTAGGTACACAGGCTTTCCTTTCAAATTGAGAGATCAAACGGTGGTAACTCCCTTAGAAGCCATATGAGTTAAACCTAAATAAAACTGGCTAAATACGTAATTAAAAGTTCTTAATCATGGTGAATTCCCTTATTAAAGGGCTTTCCCACACTAAATTAAGTCCGGAACACCTAGGTATGAGTCACCGAGGTTGGTTTTGTATCGAGAATTATCTCGATACACCTGACGCACTGGTATTTCACGTTTTGGGCTTGGTACTGAATAAATTAATCGTTCTATTTATAACTGCTGTTAAAATAGTTTTAAATACATAATATATAATCCTGGGTCCTATAAGCGGCGCATGAAAAAGTACTGTCGAAGCTATTACGGCTTTTTTATAAAGAATATTAGCAAACGAAATTACTAATATTCTCTCTAACCCCTCCAAAGCTAAATTGCTTGTGTCAGGAGTGGGTTCACGTCGGCAGTGTAATTCACCCAGGATTCGAACCCGGGACCTCTCGATCGTAAGGCCGTCTCCTCAACCACTAAGCTACAGACGCTTCTTCTTCTTCTTAGGCATTAGCTTAGGACTTCTTCTTTATCTCATCCATTGTTGTCACACCACACATCCATTTCAGCATTTACATCTCGATTATATGCTATCTTTCTTCATGCAACATTGGTGCAAAAACCGTAAAATCAAATGCCAAAAGTTCAACCAAATACCAAACGCGATTATTTCAAGACCAAGATATGTGTGACTTCCACAAGGACCAAATGTTGGTCCCGACTGTACATAACTTTACCAAAATCCCAAATAGTTGGGACATTCCCACAGTGCCGGCTAGCGTCACGCACTTGTCCTACACTTGGCTTATTTTTTAATTTTCTTTTTTCGAGATACCTGTCTGTCATTTTAACGCTTCAAATGCGGAACGAACTAAGGCATGCTTTCGACAAGTTTGACATCGATTGCCGTTTTCGTTCTAAGTTGTATTTAATATTGTGTTCTAAAGAGGCAATGGATCATGTCTATTAGAGTTCTATGGTGTCTTTTGATGAGGAAATGTGTAATATCGGGCGGATCGAACTGGGATCACGTATTGACCATGTTCCGAGAAAGCTGTGGTAATGGCGAAACCGCCGTATTATTCGACAAACAGATTGACAAACTTACGGCTAGCTGAAGACTGTAGGTATTGATTTAGTACCTTCGTTAAAGTACTTATGTTTATGTAGATGGGGACCGCATTCTAAGTAATAAACGAAATTAATATTTAACTTTACGAAGACTTAAAGACCATAATATTTTAAACAATCTTTTTTCATATCATTATTATCTTAAATATTCGATTTATATCTCTATTATATATTTAGAAGATGTGGGCCATTTCATTTTCAATTCGACATCCATGGATATGCTAAATTATATGATCAATATTCTTGAAACTCTTTATGCAATGAGGTTAGCAGAACAAATGTTAACGTGGAAAATGACTACTGGATACTAACGTTTCTTTTTTTTTAAATTTGTTTTTCTCTTAAAGTATTAAATTCTACTAGGATAAAATGAATAGATTTATAAATTAATTTCATTGAAAGAAAACTATTTCCGAGTGATTCTTGATTTTTAATTATTTCCGCAGTCAGCAGTCCGCAGCCACGGTCACCAAAATAGTTATACTTACATATTTCAATGTGTAATATTCGCATAAACTTCCGACAGTATGAGTATCATGCTGAATAATGGTGCTTCACATTAGGTGTGACTTGCGAAAGCTGTAGTGTGCTGATGGATAAAGCGATACACATAAAGTGGTTATGTTAGAAGATAGATGATGGATTATATAGTTCGGACACCTTGACAAGATGGATGACAAAAAATAGACAAAATGGATTTAAGAAGCAAGTGTGAATGGATAAACTGGTAATCAATTCGATATTTGCAAGCTTTTATTTAACTTGCTCTGTATGTATGTAATGAGAGTGAAGCGAGAGTAGTATGTCAGGATCGTAACAAATGGAGATCCGTGATCTCTGCCTACCCCTATGGGAAACAGGCGTGATTTTATGTGTGTAGTTTGTACGGGTGGAATCTTGCAACTCGATTTTGAAGCAGATCTCCTTAACCAATTTTGATTAAATTTTTCACACACGTGTAGTTTAGATGACAATGCATGAATATGGTGCCATGGCGCTGGTCTGATGATTGAGTAGGAAGGCAGCCATAGCAACTCCTAAATTAAATAAGACAAACGCATCAAATCTTGGACTGATTTCTCTTGTTTAAACAAACTCTCTTATATTTCATGGTATTCTGGGTCTGATTCATATCGGTTAAGGACTCATGCTAATCATCCATCATTGTATTAACCAACTTGCGTTCAGCTTTCCCCAATACCATATTTTGTGTATACTATGCAATTTATTCTCCGAATCAGATGGGATCAACATTTTCATACCTCTAGAACAGCTTATTCGTATCTCTCAGTAGGTAAGTAAGTATAAGTACGTACGGTGTGTGTTTGTTTGTGCGCTATGTGGGAGACGTCTCGAACTCTGTTTGTGCTCATATCGTTCGCTAACACAGACCGCTAAAGGAAAAACGGGTCACTAACCTGTGGAGATAGGCACAATTTTTTGTTATTGAATTTCCTTGTCAAGTGTCTTACGTCATTGTGTTTTTCCATTACTTAACGGAATAGATTTTTCTAGAAACTTCGGAGAGATAAGCTCTCATGATGGAACGCTACGTTATTTTAGTCTGTTCGATTCCATAATAGACACTTCACCACTAAATACGGTGAGATGGTATTAGGGGATTTTCATAAGGTTCATATACTTAGGCTCATCAAGATCTTGGGGGCACAAGCTAACGTCACCTACAAACCAGTACACCTGCTGATTATCACGGGGTTCTGGTGAAAGCTTTCTTTGGCATGAAGGCTGGTAAGGTTGGCGGTCAGGCAGCAATCGTTCCCGTACGGAATTATTACCTTCTGATATTGGAAGTGGGCCACAGTGAATCGTTTGAGATGACTTCTTGATACCAAGAGTAATAAAGAATCTAACGAGGACGTCAAACTGTGGGAAGGTGAATCGTTTAAGATGACTTCTTGAAGCAAAGAGTAAAAAAAATCTAACGAGAATGTCAAACTTAACACCACTATTTTAGCGTGGCATCTAAACTTTACGTACAGGTTATCTAAAGGCGGAGTGATGTTACGGACATATCCTCTAATATATATAAAATAAGAGACTAAAAAAAGCGTTTTGAGATTGGAGAAAACAATTCCCCAATCTCAAAACTTTCCTAATCAGACGAACTGTTTTTTCCACCCTCGGCAGATCTTTATCGTGTGTACAAAAGTCGTCGCAATTCATCACATTTAAGAGCCTTACCGGTTTAACAGCGAGATCTCGGTGAGGTAAAATAGACATCACAGTAGAGAGTAAAAAAGGTCGGTCGTCTGCGCCGGCGCGGGCGGTCTGGGACGCGTGTGGGAACATCGGACGCGTGAAATCGCCGCCACCTAGCGATGCAACGCGGACCAAAGTGCTGTTTACACGTGACGGGGACGACACGGGTAAGATGCGACACGATCAGTCTTTAATTTAGAGCCAAAATAGAGAAATCTATTTTCAAAGTTTTCTACATTGTAGCAACCATTTTAAATTGAACTTATACATAACGTTCCGAACTTGAACAGCGGTACGTATATAATAGATATAATCAAATTTTCCGACTCGGAGATTCATAAAGCTCGTGCCAATTTACTCACCCTTCACAAAATAATAGAATCAGTCGTGATTAAACTAAAGTTTTCAAATAATTAACCAGGCATATTCGCTAGTCGCTCTCGTATCGCAGCGCTATAATAAAAATAATGAGAACATATTTGTTCATAATCTACATTAGATGCAATGTCAAGTGGGTGAATCCCGTTTCTTCACTTCTGAGTCAAATCCATTAGCTTTTATAACCAACAAAACACTTGAAAATTATTTGGAAGCCAATCAATAAATAGCGTGCTCTTGACTTAAGACATGATATAAGTGACTAATATTTTACAGATTTTTTTAAAGGGATTCCCAAAGAAGACGTAGGTTTTTTTTGAAGTGGGATCTATTCATTTTCACTAAATTATATATTTTGAATAGAGCGAAGTAAGAGAATAGCAACGAAAGGAAGGTTGAGCTCCCTGAAATGTGTCTCATATTCTTTCTTTCTCCGCCTATTACTGATAATAGGCGGAGAAAGAAAGAATATGAGACATGTATATGAGCACAAGCCATCTGCATTCGAGCTGTAAGTGCAGTCTGAAGTAAGAAGGCCATTAAAGATGCCAATAATGATAGTCTTCAGTTCCCAATTAATTAAATCTTTAACCTTTCATTAGCAAGCTCTCTATTATTAAAAATCACAGTTTATGTAATGAAATCATTATATTTTAGGACAGCAATTTAGAAACTCGTGAATGAACTTAAAATAAATGATTAAATGCGACGATACGACAACGGGATGAGTGCGATACTACTAATGCAGAAAAAGTTAGTGCATAAAAAAGTGACTTCGATTCGATTTTTTAATATTTCCGATTTGTTGTTGCTGATACGACCATGGTATCAACATGATATACTAATAACAGGGAGACATTATGTTTAAATAAACTAAAAACGGACTCTTTAAAATTTACTCCATAAAACTGAGTATTGATAACTACTGTTGGCTTAATGTAACTTATTACAAAACGAGCAAAGACTTAGGAGATGTATTTTTTTAAAATAGCGATCTTTTTATCACATTTGACTAAAAGCTATTACAACTAAAACCACCATTTACCGATAACTCTAAAACAATCAACCAGTGACAACATGGTCAATAATTATTTTTATCTGTGGCGCTGTAACCGATCCCATCGTGATAGATTTACGCGCGTCCACGCCGACTGACATAGACAACTTTATATTCTTTTAAACTTTTTTTTCCTCTTTCTTTTTCACACTAAACAATGCGTCGGTAAAATGATAATTAAAAGTGGCTGTAAAGGCTCTAGCGCCTATCCTTAATGTTTTTTTTTGTTCTTTTTTTTCTTGACTTGGAATGTAATCCAATTGGGTTTACGGCACTGACTAATTGATTGGTTTGGTGTTTATTTTTGTTATCTATTGTGAGAGATAGTGTTGATTTATTTTATGTCTGTTTCACGAAAATTGTACAAGGTATTTTGGGAGCAGTTTTGACATGGGACAACCTATGTCGAAATGTTACAGTTTCACTAGATACACAAAAACACTTTCTACCGTGATAGTTGTGTACGGGACCTTCCTACATCTAGGACAGTCGGGACCCAAATCAACCTCACCTGTCAGCTGGTAAGTAGGTACAGTCGCTATCGGTGTTAGCTTAACACATTCCAATTTCAAAGTTACTAACCACCTTAGTTTTAAAACTGCACAAAGTTATGCACAAAAATTAAAAAATTATATCGGCTGTGAATTTGTGGATTGTCAGACACTTCTGAAGGTGACTTTACTCTCTGAAGCTGCCGTGATCAATGAGTACCAGCATCATTCTCCTCTTTCTTCTCTAATTTGTCAACTACGACGTGTACTGTATTTGAACCAGATATTCGTCTATGACATCGCTTATTGCCTCTTTTACACCTACAGTACTAATAATAAGTTCCACAAAGCTGGTCAAGTTCTTTCATCACATTTATCACCTTCTCAGTGTTGTCATCGATTATTGATTTGACTTCATTTATGGAAACGTCTGACCTCCGAACTGAATAAGATCGCTTAGTCTCAAAGGCAAAGGGCCCACGAAGACAGTAAGCCCTATACGACACACCCCTTTATTTTTGTTAATTTACTTATTTTTCATAAAACACTAATTTATTTTAAAGTTATGCTGCATCTTAACCATCGGTATTCTAATCTCGATGGGCGTGGTCCAAACACAAACCCCATTTAAAAATCTATTGAAATAAATTCATGTGTGGCGGCCATCTTTGTATGAGTTCCATTCGAATCAGGATTTATTTTAAGGGTATGCCAGGCATTTAACCTTCGCATGCTCGCTAAAGAATTTTAATTGAGTTTTGTTGTGAATTTGAAGGTAAAAATAAGGTATTAGATGTTGGGAAGGGGTCAGAATTAATTGTGAAAAGTAATACAGCTTGCTATATAAGTTCTACACGTTGCCTTGCATTGTTGAAGAATGAAGTTGTTGAACACAAAATTGTATACCTACTTAATTGACGTTAATTGGAAAGTTCAAAATTGATCGAATCATATGTACGGCACTTAAAACGTCAAAAACTATGTAGGAACTCCGCTAAAGAACAATGCGAGCTTTTTCTTTGAGGGCTGTTTACAACAAAAATAACAGTTTTGAATGAAGCCTAGTACTAGAGCAAGTAGAAATTGTTTTTTTTTCGGAATTTATGTGGCATTTATCACATGTAACTAGTGCCATCTAGCAAAATATAGCCGACATACTTCGCAACAATAGATTCTGAATCGCGATATGTAAGTTCTCACACTGATTACTACATACATATAACATCTTAACGAAGTCGGAAGGTTCTCTTTATGTATCGGATGAAGACCCCTTCATATTCGTAATGTTGAGGTTTGTGAAAGAAGTCTACATGGAGCTTATGACCTTTTACCAATGGCAGATGGGCGTTAAGTACCTTACAGTATACTGTGTTCTTGAGAATAGTGGGACTATTAGAGGGTGTTTTGGAACCCATCTAGATCTTTAGAGCCTAGACCTGAAAATGTGAAAATTAAAGATGGTCTCGGTAAAACTGGGCAAGAACAGCTAGTACCAAATAATATAGGCTTATCGAAGTGGTCCCAACTGCATAACACAATCAACCTACTTTAACATGATAAACTATAAAGCTAATATAAATGAGACAGAAAATAAAACGAGTACCTTTGTTAGTCCTGGGCAAGAAAGGGACAACAGTATCTCATTGTATTTATATAATGGTTTGTCTACAAGCGTGTACGATTGTGCTTTAGTCCCGAGAGTTTTTTTTATTTGATCTTATTATTCATAGGTAAGTATTATTGTGTGGCCAAGGTTC
This sequence comes from Eilema sororculum, assembly GCA_914829495.1. Classification (NCBI taxonomy): domain Eukaryota; kingdom Metazoa; phylum Arthropoda; class Insecta; order Lepidoptera; family Erebidae; genus Eilema; species Eilema sororculum. Next base: position 22,736,833 of record OU618549.1, read on the forward strand.
TGGTGGTTGCTTGGGAATTAGGGTTCTCTGGTTGTAAGGCAATTTCGCTTTGTAAATTGCCAAATATTAGGTCAATAAGACTCTGATTCAGACAGATCTTATACAAATGCCTTCGAGCTCTTCTCCTTCGCGGCTTTTAACACCTCAATTGGGATCGACTTTTAGTATAATTAAAAACGGCTGTACTTCGATATTTTTCGTGAACCGACTGCTATTTGGCCTGCTATCCTACTCACTGGCGATATCGAAGTTATGTAGTTACACCAGGATTCCGTAGCGAATACCATTGATTCGTATGGCAACCTGGATCGACGGTGACGGATTTAAAGTGCTGTCCGAAGCACAAAGTGGTGTCAATATGTTAAGAATGCTCATCCATCCTAACACCGACATGGCTAGTTGGTTTATGGTTAAACTTAAAATTTACTCCATGAGTTTTACATGATACAATAAATCAGTCAGCCTATTATATTCCACTACCAGACTTAGGCCTCCTACAGACTTCCGAATCTAGCCTATCCTAACCTTTTTTTTCAGGTCGTGAGTCTAATTAATACCCAACGTTACAAAATATAGTTCAAGATATTGAATAACACACTTGTACTTTTCCACTGAATTTATTTATAGACCTGACCGGTTTCGCCTTACGGCATTCTCAAAGGTTCACATTGATGTTCTAAAAATTACAATTCGGATTTTTAGAACATCAATGTGAACCTTTGAGAATGCCGTAAGGCGAAACCGGTCAGGTCTATAAATAAATTCAGTGGAAAAGTACAAGTGTGTTATTCAATATGTGTAGCAGATTCCACCAAGCGCCATCAATCTACAGTATAAATAGTTCAAGATGTTTCTATCATTAAATTTGACCATTTACCACCTTGTAGATGAGTCATTCATACCTTGTTTGTTACATATTTTACTTTTATTAATAACAATTGAGCCGCCATCGAACTCAACAAATCAAGTAGTACCGATAAAGCATCCACAGATCCCAATATAAAATGGGAATCACTGGTTTTTTGTGGGCTCCACGATTTGTGTGAGGAATGTGGACTTGAGGAGATTAAGTCGGCGGTACAAAGTGGAGGTACGGGCAACGAGGGCATTGTGGGCACGCCAACATCAATGCGGTACATTCCGCACTACAGTTTCACAAACTCGGTCAATATTTAGACGCACTATTGATATAGTGTGAGGTCTACTTATGATATGTTTTTCATAGATAAGTAACAAAGACACGTGATATTGTTGATATAAGGGCTGAAATTGATGAGGGACTAAAACATGTTTGTTATAGAAGCAGAAGTTTTGTAATAAAGGTCGAGTTTTTGATGAATTTAAGAGCTTCAAAATCTGTTTAGTAGTTTAGGGCTGAAAGCGTAACAGATAAACAGACACAGACTCACTTTTTACTTCAGAGGCTTCATTAAACTTTTGAATAAAATATAAGGTATTAGTATTTTACACCCAAATTTTGCTAGGTTACATTGGGAGGCCAGCGACAGTTACTCGTAGAAAAGGCAACCTCCCAATTAAAAAAAAAAACAATAAGTAGTAAGACGTCGGGCTCCAAAGAAGTCATCTATGGGTACAACTGGCAATCGCTATGACAATGATGATTGTTTTGCTAGTTCTTCTGGTGGAGGTTTTCTTCTAGAGGTAGGAGTCAAGAAGAAAGCTTCTGATAAAGCCCAATCCATTAATCAGCAAGTATACCAACCAGCAGTTGAGATTGATTTCGACCCAGAATCCTTGACCCATACATTTAAAATAGCAAACAATATTATTGCAAATGCTATTTTATCCACTTACACCCATTATTGTACAATTAGAAGCAAGTAGGAACTCCTTGGCGTGAGTAAGGCGTTATCTAAGCATATTGTCTCAAGCACCGTGAGAACCCCGGCCCGTTATGCGGTCTTATCGGCGATAGCTCCGTTTGGGCTTTGTGTCAAGTACCGATGCCCACTTGATCACTTAATTGGCTAACTTAGATTTTGTCAACACCATGAAACTTAGACAATTTTGGACAATAACTTCTACAAGATAAGATGTTCAGAAAAAAAGAAGCGGCCATGAATTATTTGATTACAGTCTGGAATGATATAGGTATATACTTTTCATTCCGGGAATTAGTTTGTATAAATCGCTGGATTTGGATCATTACCTATATTACGCGGGAGGAGCCACTGGTAACGGCTAGTCTAGTGGAATATAAAACATGAATAGATCTTGATTTTAATGCAAAAATACTTCAGCATGTAATATAATGCAAAAATACTTCAGCATATTTACATTTAAAAAATTATCATGCAAAACAACAATCATTTATCGCAAGATTCCATCCAGGTACTTCATTTTCAAAATGAAATATTACTTTTCTATACGAGGGTAATTTGGCAATCTTCTTACACGTAAATACGACTTATTCAACACCGTGGGGACTCTACTGAAGGATACAGGTTAACCTTGGATTTAATACCCTCGTCTAGACTGTACAACTTCCTAATACAAGCTTTTGATGTATTCACACAACTATATTCTTTAATATACATCGTAGTTTTGGTTCTATAATAATACATTACCTTTGGAAGTAGAAAGGCAATGTATTTCATCAAATCCAATTTTATTTTATCATTAAGTGAATTTTGCATAGGTATTATTAATACAGATCACCCCAGGGTATGCTATTGGGTCCTCGGTACACAGGTGACCCCTTTGAAGGACGCCCTTTATGATTTAGCGTTGTTTACTCCGTTTTACGCAGTAGACTGGGTAATTGAATTACTACAACTGACTTTGTCTAGAGGAAATCATTTGTTGAAGAACAAACGATTTTTTCTATTTAGTACAAATACATAGTATTTTTATTCTAGCGTCGGTATTATTTCAAACTGTACCTACATCCAGAAAAAATATATGACTACTTTATGATGGATTTAAACTTTATTAAGAATTATCTTCAAATGCCTGACTTTAGACAATTTACAACATTCCTGACACAGACCTTAATCTGACTACATGGCTCGATAACTTCCCAAATAGCAATTGACACGAAGGAGAATGAACACCCGCTATATTAAAAACCTAGTATAACCTCTTAAATATTTATTATTTAAATAACAATCGGGACAAAAAAAATTAAGGCACAGATGACAGGAGACATGATGATACGAACACGTCTTAGAAAACAGTAAAAGCAACAATTTAAGATAAAGTATAAGGGTGTGTTTTTTCAATGAATATTCTAGCCCACGATTATCATAATCGGGAGACAAGCTGCGAACGAGCGCGGGCGTGTCAAACTGGTAAAGAAACTAATAAAAATGCAAACATCAGTTTGGGAATTGATAAAAAGGTTGACAGGCAAGAGTTTTTAAATGTGGAATGAATTCCGTACAGTAAAACCATCCCGTGAAATGGCAATAATATTAGAAGGACCTACATACTGTTTTATTGTAAATCAGACGATGAACTCGATTTAACATTATTAAAGGGAAAATAGGACAGTTAGTCCTGAAAATGTTGGTTTTACTATACCATGTCTAACGTCAATGTAAGGTTCAAGATTTGTATACCAGCTTCAAACTACTATTGGGTGTATGGGAAATTTCTGTCTCCCTTTATACCTACCATCTTAGACTATGAACATAGCAGTATGCAATATTTTTCTTTCCATCTTACCGCGAATGGGTCTACTTACTAGTAAATATAAAAAAAGGAAAATGTACTATTGTAAGAATAAGGCATAAAACAACAGCTCATTTAGCAACCACGTAACCCTAAAAGTTCGAAAGACCAAAATATATTATGTTAATTACTAAAAAAATATAATCTACAACAAAAAACTGTCTCGTGCCGATGTGTTATCTAAATAGATTGTATATTGCATGTAGTTATAAGTTTCTAAGCTTTTTATCGACTCGTACGCAACCGAAAATGTGTAATAGATTCTTTATAGCTTTTTAATCGATGTTTTGAATATATTCTATTTATTTTACAAGACCGTTATATTAATTTTTTAAGCAGTACATAAATTAATCTTTTATATTTTTTTGAGCCCAGAATATTTGAATAATCTTGAGTGTTGTCCGCACATGGCAATCAAATCCTACTAATAAAAATGTGTTAAGTTTGTGAAAATTTTTGGCTTTTTATCATTCCACGCTAAACCACGCTCAAAATTTGGAAATTTAGGTTTCTGGAATAGGTTCTCCTCATATGGAACCATCGGCAATTAATTACTGTTAGTACATAATATAATATGTTATTTTTAAGTTATACTTGATAAGTTAAGAAAATTGTGCAGAAAGTTGGAAACAGTTTATCAAGTGAGCAAAGCTGACGGTAACCGCAAGTTCCCAAAACAAAACAATTGCATGCAGTATCATGTTGAGCCGATGACAAACCCTTGATCCAATAAATGTAGAAACAGAACCGGTTTTCCATCTTCAACCCGCCATCATCAGCAAATGAACTTTGGCAGAGAATAATTTGGTCCCTTTGGGTGGTCCCATACACGCGAGGGGCCACACACCTCTACTTGCATATCTGTTAGTCATTATATTAACTTGTGTTAAAACAACTTTATTTCAAACTCCTAAAATTCATAAGTTTATTGTCGATTCCTCACAATATTTGCTTTTGAATGTTTTTCCTTTACACGAGTAACGTTACCGGTTTTTGATTTTATTGGCTTCATTTTATATGATTGTGTGTGTGTGGAGATGCTGGATCTTTCAAATCTCGTGAAATGGTAAGTGACAAAGACACGACAGAGTATTACTATCTATTCCTACGGTTTTTGTTAAAGTTTCGAGATCATATCATGCCATTACAAAAATTAAGTTTAAGCTTCAGAAATAATAGGAAAATAAATTAAGTTAGACGAAAACAATCTGGAGTCATTGTATGGCAATATTTATACGTACTGTGATACCTACATTATTACAACATACCATTTGTCTTAATATATACTGAGTATCATATGAGGTGTCTCGGGTGCGTTTTGTAAACATAAAAACATTACATAATAATACGTCCTATTGGTATACGTATTATTTGTAAAAATCAATATAATGTAATTTAAACAAAAAAAATCAAGCTAGGTTTTTAACAAATAAGTTCTTATTATTTGTTAATATTATTTGTTATTTATGACTATATAGTTCCAATCAAGAGCCTTCAAGCGCCGTCATGCGCTGTTTCGCCTGTTTTTGGTGTCAAATGTCAAAATAGAAATGTCATTATTTGGCCATTGCAAATTTTCTGTAAAATAAATAATGGATTTGGAGGAAGACGTGAAAGCGGTACCAATAAGACAAAATGCGAACATCGAGTACCGATACTTTCCGTCTAAAGCAACCTGTGCGGTTGCCAATAGAGTGAATCCATTTAATACCGTCGGTAACTACCACGAGAGACGTTTGAGAGACAAACTACAGAAAAGGAACAATGGTGAAATTATCAATATCTATAAATATAACACAACACCCCTCAGTGAAAGTACTTCTGACAACAAACGCATAACACAAGAAATAAAGCAGGAGCTTATTGAAGATGTTTTTTCAAAGCAAACCCACTTACGGGGTGAACCAATGTCTGCAATTTATAAAAGACAAGATAAAAGTATGTCACAGCCTGATTGTAATCTAACAACTAAACGTTTTGATAATCCTCACACTACTGCAGCTCTAAGAAGTACCCCTAGAAGCTCTACTTATAAACAAGATAAGTACTATAACTATGATCAAAATAGTAAAGAAGAGTTTTTTAGAAGAAATATCTTCAACGAACCTGTTAGGAATGACAATAGATACCCTGACAAAGTAAAAAACTATAGTCCGTTACATAATATGTGTAATGAAGAGTTCGTATTAAAAACTATGCAGCGACATGCAAGATTGCAGAAAATTGTAAAGAAATTAGTAATTGAACGCCAAAAGGAGAAACAGAGAGAAGCATGGAATAATTACATCAATGAACTAAAAAATAAACATAGTTACTACAGCAATGAACCTACTAGAATTGTTCCACAATATGTACCAAACGAAGATGAGTTTATTGATGACTTCTGGGAGACGAGGTGTGGCTGGGAACAACCCAAACCAGGTCGGAACGTATTTAAAAATATATACGGAGGCCATGGGAATGTCCAACCAAGAAAATATATTAATATGCCATGTCCACAATCTAGACAATACTATGAACGTAATCCTTATTGCTATCCCACATGTTCACAAGGACGTCTTTTGATGCTAAACAAAGAAAAAGAACGTATTAATTCAATATCACGACCATTATATAAATATAAATCTATTGATATTGATAGAGGCCTAAATAGGCACCGATATCAAACAATAAAATGCGAGAGATCGTTTGAGAATATAGAAAAGGATGTAAAACAGTTGAATACGCAAGGCGTGGTCACCGAAAACGTAGTTCGAGAATGTACTAAGAAGGAATCATTCCGGGGAATACTTAAAAGGCCACTACCTCAAATGCCGAATTTGAAAGAACAGATATTACAAACAGACCAGTTTAAGGAAACACCAATAGAGAGTATCGAGGAGAAGATAGATTGTTTGATAAAGTCGGTTAATTCGGTTATGGTAGAAATAAGAGCACAGAAGAAAGAACACATATATGTGTACAAGAGACCGACACTAGACACTAGATCTCGATCCGTAACATGTATGTTAAGGAAACTTTCGAGCTTAGCTATAGGTAAAGCTAAAAGTGAATTTTGCGGATTCCAAAAATGCAACGACGTTTTGTATACAACTGTCGTGCATAGTCAAAATAGCCCGGCACAATTAGCAGTTACAGAAATTGGAACAAGTGCAAATCAGTCTAGAGAAACTAATGAAAAAGAACTACAAAAAATAATAGAAGAAGAAAAGAAAAAAAGTGAGAAAATAAGAAAAGACATCGAGGAGTTACTTCATACAAAGTGTAACAGACACTGTTCCGTAGAGATAGAGTTTGATATTCCAACTAGAGAGATGTCTACAGCGGTAGGAAACTCGCTACCAAAAACGCAATACACAGTGCAAAAAGTGAATAAACATTGCTTGACAATATCCGATGAAGGAAAAAACAGACCGAATATGACGATAGCAGTGAACACGGATCCTTTAGGATTGTGTGCGTTACTACAGGTGTCAGCAGATACCATAAAGCAGTTGCTGTCGTATATGGTGAACTTCAACCATTACTCCCATCTATCGATGCCAATACCGGGGCAGACATCCGTGGGGAATTACATTTGCAACATTTGCGGAGGAACGTTCAGCAGTCCGTCACAACTCAGCGAACACATTGAAAACCATGACTTTGGAAACAAGAGGTAGGTTATTTTGTATTATATGTCCGCTAAATCTATGAAGAGGATGCTATTTAATATTGAATTTGTTGAGGAATTATTTAATAACACCTATCCGGCTGAGAAAGTCCTGTAAAAATATTATGTAAGAGTAACCATTCATGGCCCTACGCACATTTTTTAACGTCCTACTTAAACTATAAACGAAATATCTTCGGGATACCAATTTCGTGCTGCTCGCTTCGAAAGTGATGGATGTCCATACAACCTTTCATTCCTTTTTTCTCGGGATTAAAATGGATTAGTTGATACTTGTAACTTACAGAACATGTAATTAATACTACAGTTAGGACTAACAATAATTTACATAGAATGATCTTTCCCCAGGGACTGCTGTGTCTGCCGCCACATGCTCGACTTGCAGAAAGATAGCATTGGTTTATTTGACTGCAAATACTGCGGGCAAAAGTTCACCCGAGCCTATTGCTGTGAGTTACACCAACAAGCTTGTGCCAGACGGTTCGGCAAGCGCCATGACACCAACTCCAATTTGATGCTTTTGAGGTAAAAACAGCTCTCCGCTTTGTCCGATAATAAATAGTTACAAAATATGTGAATTACAATTAGTGCATACATGTATTCGCTAGATAAAAGTGATACTGATTTGTTTGAATAAAAAATTATACCGAATAAAAGAGAGTAAGTCCTTCGAATAAAAGCCTGGTATAGCCTTACAATTATGAAACGTAAGATGTTTGTCCATTTCGAAAAATAAATGTGATTTTTACAGCATGTTTTATTTATAAAAAAACAGCCCTACAGAGATGTTATGTGGACAGTGGGCCGACAACGATTCAGGTGGACAAAATCTATGCTTTTTCGTTATAATTGGTCGTAGAGGGGTACGTGAACGCTGTCAATGGGTCTTTTGTGTGTGCCGCGATGCATCCATCATGCTTGTTTGTACCCCGATTTAGGGACACCCATTATGGTGAAATGGGCATAAAATTCTGTCGATGCATCACAATAGTGGAAATCTACATTATATGTAATTATGTCAGGTTTGAGGTGAAGCGTTATAATGATATTACAGTTGCTAAGGAATCGATTCATTGTGGTGCTTCTAGTAAAAGTAAATATGTCGTAGAATTACAATAAACGGCCATTGTGGAGTTTGGCAATTAATTTAATGGGTTTACAGTGAGCGTTCAGTAAAAAATTACAATATTCAATCTCAATATGATAGTTTGTTACAGCAGTAACAATGAATACACAAACGATATGGTATTCTAAATAAAATAGCCAAAAAATTATAATCTCCGTATTAAAATTTAGTTTCAGAACTATTTTAAGCAAATTACAATACCAATCCTAAATACGTCAATAACAGTTTTGGCGACGATTATCTGCTCAAACGCTTTTTTTCGGATATTTCGGAAAGTATTTAGTGTAAGCACTATTGTCACTCAGACAGAGGTGCGAATTCAATAATAAGGTGAATATATACAATGCGATTTGTGCGGCTCAGTGCCCGCCGGCCCACCGGGGTGTCCCAAACCTACTAATTTATATACCGTTAAATATTTGCCACGGCTTCGTAAGATCATGTCTGTCTGTTTGTTTAGGTGAAATTGTAAGTATTGTTGGTAGTGGACGTGGGAAGGAAGTTGCAATAAAAAATATTGTAAGGTGAATTGATTTCTGTGAAGCCGTGCGGTTTCTCTTTTACAACAATATTTTGTGTTTGCTGATGTTGATTGGGGCGGGTCTGTCGTGACCGCACTGTGCTTGATTTTGCCTACCTACGTTTGCATAGTATCATACTGACTTTTTATATGATTTTTTATATTGTTAACAAAATATCCCAATGGGTTGTTATCATTAGTAGTGACTAAGAACTAAAAAAGTGAGAATGAGTTGGTATATTAATAGCACTAGTCCGAAACACAAAATAGAACCTAAGACATTATGATCGCATACAGACATACTCACAAATATTGTAAGGGTTCTAAAGCAATTTAATTTTTACCAAGAAACCCAGTGACAATTCATGTGGCAGCACAGTAACCACTTGCCCTCGAGGGAGGCATCTGTTTGTTACCTATCTTAGTTTAAAAAAAAATACATAAAAAGTTATCACCAAAGTTTTATCACCAAACAATATTTACACGACAAATCCGATATCATTAATTTAAGCCATGAACACAATAGACAGACACGAAACCACACAATCAGCCTCCACCTGCCCTTATCAAACAGTAAAAAAGTTGTTAGTTGTTATTGAGAAGCTAATGTTTGATATTCTAATCACAACACGCACCTTGTGGCACGTGGTAATCTTATCAACTATTTAACTAATGCACGTTTGGTTTTATTATCTAGACCGGTAGTTCTTTAGATTCGAAACCAACAAAAACATCTACAGATTGTTTTTTGGACCACAAATTTTATGAATGGAACCTGTGCATTTAAATTACAAATGTTTTGGCGAATATATTGCTCAGTTATTTTGTTAAGTACTTTTAATTTTAGTGCAATATAGTGTAATGCGTAAAATAAACTACAGCATATAAGCGCTTTGGTGTAAACTGTAAGCTTATATCGCTAACAATAAATAAACAATAAACAATAAAAAACGTTAACAAACTGGTATTTTATAGTTTGATGTGACCAATAAGATAGAAAACTGAATCAGAATCCAATCTGACTCAGTTTCCTATCTTATTGGTCCAATAAACTTTTTTTACAAACAGGTTCAAAACACAATGCCACACGTGCATATAACACTTGCAATAAAACACATACACACACAAACTCGAAGATTCAAGTATCATTTCAAATGAACTAAAAAACTAATAACTAACACCTCTGATCTCATTTATCTGTTGAAGAAAATTACTCCAAACCACTTTTCGAGTTTCGATTATTGTTTATTTTATAAGTAAAATACACACAAAGTATATAAAACTTTATCACTCAGATATAAAGTTTAAATTCCCCCAAATTGCTTTACAGTGGATCTTGATAAAACAGATTATGACGTGTGGTCGTCCAAAGGGTAACTTTTGAATATCTTAATTTTATTTTTGGGCGCCATTTGCCTCGTTTTTTGTGTAAGCACCTTATGGCATTGAATTAATTTTTATTTTTAAAAATAGTGATACTTTTTGGTCCACGATTTAAGAGTGATGGACCATTGTGTGGCACTCGGTAAAATATTGTTGAAGTGTCAATTGTGTAATAATAAGTAGTTGACTGCTCTTTTCATTATGTTTGTTTGAACGATCAAGGAGATAAACGAGCACAACACCTACGAATGGCCACTTGTCTAGGGAGGCTGATGGTAAGCGGTCACTAGAAGGAAAGGATTCTATAAACACCCAGATAGCCCAGACGCAGACACGGTTCTTCCTTCTCCCACTTTAGATTAGACTTATGCGACTTTTTTACAGGAGTGCTGCCGTCTGAACTTCTCACTTATAAACTTAAAACCAGAATAGTTGTTCTGACTACTTATTAAGAAACCGGTAACCTTGAATGTAGGTTGGTTTGATCCCCAGGTTCTTAGTAGGGGCCACGCTCATCTGTTCTCACCAGACAACTCTGTCACACGAACTCAGGCTCAGCCTAACGACATATTTATGGTAAGTAGATAAAGCTGTAGTGTCAAATGAAGCGCGTGGACATGTCAGAACAAGTTCGTGATAAGCTTCCGTTACGCCACGGTGTTTGACACACTGACATCATGACGTCATAATCTGACGTCATGGGCTCACTTTTATTTCAACTCTTGTATTTATATACGAACTATGCAGGAGTTTGTCCGGTACGAGGGGCACGAGAATATCGGTGTCGAGACAGACAGCAGTTTGCTCCCATAAAAGACAAATTAAATGAAATAATTAAGTTGTTCAAGAGTGGACCATGGGCTTCAAAGTATAAGCCTTGGAATAAACTGGGTTTCGCACTCTGTTATGATGAAAGATGTGTTTGCTTTTTCCTAAAAGAATAAAGTTACTGACATAGCTCGCAGAATAAGTAAACCGAAGTGGCCGCGAGGCGACCCAGAGGGCCACGACCGCTGTTGCTCAAGTCGTGGATCGGATCCGGCAGATGGGTTTCGAGGTGGCTCTGCACAAATCCGAGGCCTTGTTCTTTCATGGCCCTCGGCGCAGGCCACCCCTGGGATCCAGCCTGACAGTCGGAGGTACTCCCATCGACATCAAGCCCCGGTTGAAATACCTGGGGCTCGTACTCGACGGTCGGTGGGACTTCGGAGAGCACTTCCGAAGTCTGCGCTCCAAACTGTTGGTGACAGCTAACGCGCTGGTGCGGCTGCTGCCCAACTTGAGGGGCCCGCAGGACTCCTGCAGGAGACTCTACGCGGGTGTCGTGCGGTCCATGGCCCTATACGGGTGTCCCGTGTGGGCGGACACCCTGGAGACCAGATTCATGCCCCTGTTGCGTGCGCCGCAGCAGAGGATGGCCTCCAGGGCAATTATGGGATACCGCACGATATCCTTTGAAGCGGCGAGTCTCCTAGCCGGATCGCCACCGTGGATCCTGGAAGCGAGATCCCTTGCGGCACTCTATCGTTTCCGTAAGGAGGCGCGGGAGCGGGGATACGATCCCGAGCCCGAAGACATTCGGGCCGAGAGATCCCGGCTCCACAGGATCATGGTGGCGGAGTGGGAGCGACGACTTGAGCAACCACGCGCAGGGCATGCCGTCATAGAGGCGGTAAGGCCCATCATGGGGGAATGGCTAGAGAGGCCACATGGCAGCCTCTCGTATCGACTGACGCAGATTATCACCGGGCACGGGTGCTTTGGGCGGTATCTGCGTCGGATCGAAAAGGAGCCAACGTCCGAACGCCATCATTGCGACGCGAGTGAGGACACAGAGCTGCACACGCTCACCGAGTGTCCGGCATGGGCCGGACAGAGGCGAGAACTAGTGGCGGCCCTGGGAGTGAGAGTTCTTACCCTCGCCTCCCTGCAAACAGCAATGGTCCGCTGTGCGGACGCGTGGGCGGCCGGCGTCTCCTTCAGCGAGCAGGTAATGGTCGTGAAGGAGACGGCGGAACGGGAGAGGCAGCGCGAGCGAGCGAGACTCGCGAACCGCGCTGCCCGCGCGCACAGGCAACTCGGGCGTCGGAGGGCACTGACTGACCTCCGTCCCCCATGAGCGCGGGCCTGGGGGTGACGGGTGAAGCCGCCTGTCACCCCAGCAGAAGCAGGCCACGGCGACGGTGCGCTGTGAAGCGCGCCTCCCCATTCCGGGGGCGAGTCGGGGACACCGTTGTCCCCCCTCCCGAGGAGGGCTAAACCATAAGTGATGGCCCTGGGTCCGCCGGGGTGCGAGGGATATGTCGATGACAACCTCACCTCCGGCCTAGCACCACGACCCACAGTCGGCGTGCGGTTTTAGTCGGTTCGAGTCCGACATAACCTCCCCTTCCGGCTCTGGCAGGGGGGTATCCGAGGGGATTTCCGCACGGAAAAAAAAAAAAAAAAAAAGTAAACCGAAGTGGCAATGGGTTGGCCACATCTGTCCATCTTTCGAAGGACCGATTGCCGTTGGAGCAAATGAGTACTAGAAGGTTTGTTACAGTTTAATACACGTTCCTTTTAGATACCTACACTTTTTGAAAATCCCTGCAGTGTATATAAACTCATAGAAAGGTAGCTCGCGAATCGACAAACAAAACGAGGACTTACTCTCCTACTTTGCTATGGATTGGTTAGAGCCACTGCCTTCTGATCCTCCAACCTCGAGATCCTGTACCAGAGCCTCTTTCCGTAAACAGACTCCCGTGCAGGCTTCTGTAAACTTGCAGATGCGATTGGCTTGGATCTCTATCACCTTGATCAGGCCTCACGCATACTCACTTTTTGCGATTATAAAAATCCATAAACAAAACTGTTCTCTAAAAATATTCGTGTCGTTTGTCTGTACATGTGTTCGATAACGGAAACCGATGCAAATGCGCGTGAGCAACGTTCGGTGCGCGTGCGCCGGCGGCACGTATGTCGCCTCACTCGTACTAATGTTATTGTTATAGTATTCGCTTCCCGTAGAAGGACATTACGGGCAAGTCCGGCTTTCTAATAGATAATTATAGGTCGGTTTCAGGTTAGTATAGGCCTTATATGGCTACTTAAACTGACATGGCCATAATTATAGCCATTTCCTAGTTGCACTCAAAGTTAGCACTTTGGAGCCTGACTTATTGTTTCTCATTGATAGGTCAGCTTTTCTGGGTGTGACTGCCATCTGACCTTCCAATCCTATAAAATTATGCCTGTATTTTTTTTTTTTATTAAGTATAGCTGTACTCCGTGTGGTGACGGAGAACGAATACCCAGGGGCGCGGGTCCTGGCCCTGGGTCAGCCGGGATGCGAGGGATATGTCGAAGACAACCTCACCTCCGGCCTGGCAGCACGATCCTCAGTCGGCGTGCGGTTTTAGTTGGTTGGAGTCCGACATAACCTCCCCTTTCGTCTCCGGCGGGGGAGGTATCCGAGGGGATTTCCGCACGAAAAAAAGGAGAAACCTACAAGTATCATCACCTCATCTCATCCGATGGGTGTCATAATATGCGACTACTTAGCCGATAGTGCTAAATACGTAGACGATATCACTGTGAGAGAAGAAAAACTTGAAATTAAACCCTGTACCAACCTGTCTGACCAGCATGGAAACAGTAGGCCATAGCGTTGCGAGAGGCCCATGGCCGGCAATGGACTGCGATAAGTTAAATGATTCATTGATAATTGAGATGTATTTACTTTCTACAATAACTTTAAGTAAAACGTGATAGGTTTATATATGTTTGAAGCTGGGGCAACCTATACCTAAAAATTATTGAAGTACAATCCGCACGTGTCTCCAAAGCTTCTGAACTAAATCAGCCACATGACACTTATAAAATACTTGTCATTCAGTCGGGGTAGAAAGCCCCGAATTTAAGGACGATAAACATGCAGACAGACGTGTGACACTTTAGATTTATCCCACAATACAATGGCCGATTATCTTGTTCATAATGTCTCGTTCTAATTCATTGTTTAGATAAGTTTTGTTTTTACTATCAATAAATTTACTTCTTTTAGAAGTCAGAACAGCAGTTCACAGAAAAATCACTGTCTTTTCAAGTGTTTTTGATGTTGTTTAGAACCTTTTTCCCTTTGAAAAGTCGATGTCACTTGTAGCTTTCTGACTTTATGATTCGATATTGTTCCTGTCGCTATTAATAATAAGAAGTTTATAATATAATAGGTCGTTGATCATCATTTTAAATATATTAATAAATTTACCACTGATCCTGGGGAAATAATTGACTGTGAAAGTGATTGTCTGTAGAGAAAATGTTTCCGGGGATTCATTTAGATTGCCCGGGTATTGTGTTACTAGGGAATATAAAGTGGAGAGGAAGTATCACAGTGTCACCACACTTTCATTCACGTCACGCCTATGGCTATATATCCGTACGCCCCCAATGTTTGGACCTCATCTATAAATGAGTCTTAAAAAGAGGTCGTACGGGCTTTTTGTGATAGGCTTCTTTGACGTCGTCTCCACTCTAGGACTCATTTGGTCCTTCGGTAGATATAGCCAGACCATTATCAGTTCAGCTTGCTAATTCTACGAGCTAAGTATGTCGGTAACATTGTTTCTTTGCAGAATAATCTCATTATGAATTTTGTCCGAAACAAATAAGAGTAACTAACTGTGCGGCATTTTGTTTATGGACTTGTCAGTGTCTTTATTTGCTACCTTAGTAAGTTGGTACTAAATTAAGAGTCCCTATGTACCCCAATCGTTCTATTAAACATTTTCACGCTAAATCCTAAAAGCATTGACGCACAAAATGCCATTTAATTAAAACATTAATATGTTGGGATAAGACTATCGCATCGTTTAGCCTTAACTGGCATTTATCAGAGTTATCTGTGGAGCATCGGGCCCCGGTGGCCACCGGCCAGCGCCCAGCGCCGCCAGATAAGGGATGGTGGCGCCCTGGTCTTGTCACACAGATATACACACTATGGAAAAGATTTCATTCGATTGTTTTTCTGACACAGGGACTTTACGCTAAGTATAGTTTTGATATTTGACTTGATTTCAATACTATCGAAATGTCAAAGTTTACCGCATTAAATTTTATGACGGTAATGACCCATGTGCCTTTATTATCATTCACAGTCACTTCTTTTATCGTGTAGAAGACGGTTCGACTGTAAAAGGTTTTCTCTGAGGTGCTCATAAGTTCTTCTGGTGTACATGAAGCACCCGTTGACAGATGGGCTATGGTGTGTGGAGCAACTCCTCATTCGCACTCACGGATGTTGTCAGTTTTATCATATGTCCTGTTGCTCTCATGCTTGCGTTGTGATAGGCAGATTATCCTATCTTTCTAGCGTGCGATCAAAGTAAGCAGCTATCATACTTGGTGCCTATTATTGCCAATCAATATTATTATATCGAATGTAAACCTTGTAATAAAACGAAGTGTGAAAATAAAGAAATAGATTGAGTAGCTGTTTTGTAACTATTTGAGCGAAAGTAAATCTTATATTTGATTTCAATTCGTGTTGAAATTAATTCGGAATGGTGTTTATTAATTTTAGATATCACTTGCAAAAACCAATTGTCTTTTGAAGAGCTTGGAGTTTTGCATGGCAAATGAGTTTATATCTGACCTCATTTCAGTTTGAGAACTAATATTTTTGAAATTTTTAATTTATTTCTGTTTTCAAATCAATAGATGGCATTATTACATTCTGCTGGATCGCAATATCGTTTTGTTACACTAGAAAGTATAATTAGCTGAGATATTAAATTTAATAATCAAAATGTCGAAATTTATCTTCAGATGTACATACTTTTAAGTGCGGGATTTCCTTAAGGAAAAAAAGCACCTTATAATCTGACTATGTTGCTGCTGTCAGGCCCAGGTAAAAGGTGAAGGTAGACCCAAGAAGTGCTGGCTTGCCGTCTTAAAGCTGCAACTATCCTCTGATCTCCTAACCTCATGGAGAAAGTCTGTGCCTAAGCCTTGTCTGTCCTTCGACAGGTCAGATAAATCAAGAAGAAGATATTCTTCTAGATTTTTTATTCCATAGTTAAAAGCGTCGCACATATCTCTCCACCGTCCTTTTTTGGCATGGCAACTGTCACTGCCTTTACGAAGACCACAAAAAGGCGCTCAGTATTGTCACTTCCATTCTATTTATATGCGCGTGGTCGACGTCGGCGCATGGGTGCGATGGTCCACGAGTGTTTTTATCGTTTTCGGCGCGGGCGCAGGCGCGGTGGTGTTAATCGAGAATCAATGTATTGTGTTCCAGGAACGGCTACAACGGAGGAGCCGTGAAGATAACGAGGAACGGAGTAGGCAGATTTATGTGAAGCTAACATTGTCAAGTAGGTTTTTGTTTGTAGGTATACATAGTCACGGTTTGCGTTTTAAGTGATCGGGCAATCCATACTAATATTATAAATGCGAAAGTAACTCTGTCTGTCTATCTGTATGTTACGCTTTCAAGCCTAAACTACTGAACCCATTTTGATGCAATTTGGTATAGGCACAGATTACCTAATAGTTGAAATATAGTATACGGGTAGATTAGATTAAGGGTAGATTAGACCTTGAGAAAGGACACAGGCTATGTTGTGTCATTTGATAACCGACATCCACGCGGGGGGAGCCGCGGGCAAAAGCTAGTTATATATTTTTGCCTGATCACTTTGCGCACTATAGGTAATTATCTACATAAGCACTAAACTGGTACTATTTCCACTGTTTTCATTTCATTTTGGACTTTACCGGTATGGAAATAAAGTCTAAAATTTGATGTCATTTTTTGGAGTGACTGCCACAATGGCTGAACTTTAGTCAAAGGCCTGATCAACGAACAAGACTTTGACGGTACGGACGGCTACTCTTGGAATTAGGAGGTCAGTTAGCAGTAGCTGCCGTAATAAGTGGACGAAATAATACAAACATGAAGTGGAAAATGGACTCTAAGCTCAAAGATGAAATCATTGAAAGTAATCGAGATCATTGCTATGATTCGGATGGATAAACCCCATAGACGGACCTCCGTACCCCATGAGCGCGTGCCCGAGGAGGCCAGATCGTAAGGATCGCCGCCTGTCACCCTAGCAGAAGCAGGCCGCGGCGGCGGCGCAAAGTGCGCCTCCCCTTAACCGGGGCTAGATCGACCCGAAGGAGGCCATCTCGAAAGAGATGGTCCTGGGTCTGTCGGGGTGCGAGAGATATGCTTTTGGCAATCTCACCTCCGGCAACCAAGGACCCAAGATGGCGTGCGTTTTAGTCGGTTCGAGTTCCACATAACCACCTCCACCGGCTCTGTGGGGGTGGTACCCGTGGGGATTTATCGCACGATAAAAAAAAAAGGGATGGCCCTGGGTCAACCGGGGTGCGAGGGATATGTCGAAGACACCCTGACCTCCGGCCTAGCACCACGACTCTTAGTCGGCGTGCGGTTTTAGTCGGTTGGAGTCAGGCGGGGGTGATATCCGAGGGGATCTCCGCACGAAAAAAAAATGGATGGATAAACTTAAGTTACCTACTTAAGGATTCTTCCAATTTTTGGAGTACATATCAAAGTAATTAACACAGAAGTAGACAGTGTCATGGAATCACTTGCCACATCCAAACTTACGAGCTCGTTTCTTTACACGCAGACCCAAAAGCGCTCGGAATGTGCCGGCAAGATATAAATAAATAAAAAAAACTAAATAAATATATAACGATCCTTTATCAGATCAAGACGAAGATAATGGATTGACCCATTTAGTGTGTGAATCATTCAGTACGGACAAACAAACATACGTTTTGCTGTTTAAAAAACGTATTTCGTAACATTTTTTAGGGAAATTCTAAATATTAAACGGCAACATTAAATTTGTGATGGGATTTTCGATTTTAAATCCGATCTCGACGTGTTTGTTTTGGTAATAAGACGTAAATGATCGGTAATAACAATAAATTAACATGATTCTTGAATATTTGATGTGTATTGGCGTGTATTACAATTATTATGGCAAATGCAGAAAGGTATCTGGCGAGGGGGTATAAGGGTCACCCATCCTTTAAAGAACGGATAACCGAGTGTTGGTAGATGACTCCACCGTCGTCTTAAAGAAGGATATACCGGGTGTAAGGGTAACGCTCCCGAAGCCAAAAACCCCTAGTAGTACTCCAGGTACATAACACATTGGCATAAAAATAAAATCCATTTGGACAAAAAACATTTTTTTTCGAAAGATCATTTTGACTACTCTGTAAGTACGTCAACATCTTTCTGATGCTGACTGTACTCGCTCCTTTTGTCCATAGCTAAGAGGGGCTGTCTCTAGATAAGTGGCAATTCGCTGGCCCGGGTATCGTGGAATAAAATGGCAAATGTATGGGATTTGACATTTTGATGGTAGGTATATGACATACAATAACCAAAAACAAAGTCAAAAAAGTTAGTAAAAGTTAGGTATATGACAGTTGTCAACGAATGTCATAAACATCAAATCCCATACATTCGTCATTCTATTTTACGAAACGCCTAACGAAATGTCATTTGTCTAGACGGGCAGGTCCTTTTAGTGGGGTCAAATAATTTTATTGTCTATTCCCTAGGGCCCTAGTACTTTTCTTTGGTTTTTTTAAGTGTAAGTGTAGGTTACCTAAATTACTAATAATATGCCGCTAACTCTTTCAGTTAAGCGAAATTGCTTGTGTTAGGAGTGGGTTCACATCGGTAGTGTAATGGCTTCTAGCCGAGACCTCTCTCGATCGTAAGTGGAGCCTATTGGATATAATATAGATCCAAATACTAACGAATGATTTATGGGTACATACAAATAGAGAGCCTAGTGGTATGGGTAATGGACTGCTGAGACGTGGTCTCGGGTTCGATCCCAGGTTTACCATGGCACACACCAATGACTTGTCGATGCTTTTCGAAGTTATGTGTGTATTTATCGCAGCTTTATAAGTGCCCGGTTAATGGCAATAGGCTCGCCACCTATTACATTGAGACCTAAACATAAACTGGCGAAATGTGGGTGCTAGCACCTCTGCCTACCCCTTCGGGGAATACAGGCGTGAGTTTATGTTATGTTATGTTACAAATAGATTACGGAAAATTTCAGTCCTCCATAATGTCACACACCCTGCAATATAAATTTTCATATCACCTTGCGTGATGCCTGAAGTGATTTTTGAACTACAACATTATCTAAATCTAGCCTTCAATTATAGCTCATAAAATAACTCGGCACTGTGATAATAGGTACAGACCTAGGTACCATTAGCCGCCATTTGTAGATGTTATCAAAATGGCATTCTAGAATAGGTCTTAAGTATTTTATTGTAGAAATAAAAGCAATAACGACTCTCACGTAAAAGAGTGAAAGTGAAAAATTGTGTTTTCACTTACGTGCGATTTGATTCGCATTTGTCTCAATGTTTCGCTTCGCACAAATAATAGCGTATTTGCCCTATGTTTTATTCGTCTTTTAATTCGAAAACATTTTTGTTATATTTATATCCTGAACCCAAAAGCGTTGTGATAGGAATATCGCGACCATCAAAAGTATATTAGTCGTAGATAGTGATATACCTTCGACATTAAAGTGTCTAGTTAAATTATTTTCCTTTTGGCCGTAACTGAATTGGTCGAAATGTTGTTAAATTTTGTTCAGTATTTACCTATAATTTATTTGTCACGCTCGACTTAAATCTAAACTAATGTAACTTATGTAACTTGTAACAGTGTAAACAAATGTTGGCAAATCATAATAAATAAATAAATAAATAGACATAATGGTCAGGAGTATGGTAAACTAACTTTCTATACCATGACCGCGTTAATTCCCGTTATTATTATTGTATATCAGGAGTATGCTGACATCAAGCACTCAGATTACTCGATATGCTGGTAAACGGAAAATCCTCCTCCCCATTCCGGGGGCGAGTCGGGGACACCGTTGGCCAGACTGTAAGGGATGGACCTGCGTCAGCCGGGGTGCAAGGGATATGTCGAAGACAACCTCACCTCCGGCCTAGCACCACGACCCACAGTCGGCGTGCGGTTTTAGTCGGTTCGAGTGCGACATAACCTGCCCTTCCGGCTCCAGCGGAACGGGAGGGGAGGAGGGCGCACAAACAAAAAAAAAGGTAAACGGAAAATCCATATGAACGGACACGCGAAAAAAAAAGGCCAGATCAATTTCATGAATATCATCCATACAATAGTTCAAAGTAACAACAGCAGACAGAAAAATATCTTCCATCCTAATAATTTACTACAACAGAAACGTACCTATTAAATAGGTCTTTTTTCATAGTATACCCCATAATTTTCCGTCGTAAGCGTACCTTGCTAAAACGCAGAGGACCTTGCCCTCCCAGACGACAGACGCTCTAATGTATCACGAAACTCAAATGAGGGTAACTACCGCTCATAAAAATTGTGCGTGACACCGCCGCGGCGCCGTGTGCGTTTACGACTTGTCGTGTCGCGCACCACGCGGTTGTCGCGTTTGCCGCGCGATTGTAAATCGTGAGTTACAATATCGATGGTTGTGGAAGAGCTAGAGGACCACATACCAAAGATGCAAGCAGCAAGCATACAGTAAATGCCGAAGAAATCTGCTTCTTGACAAGATATGTTAAGATGCATATTTGCTGCTTTGATATGTGGCTCCTCTAACAGATGAATCTAATTCGTTAATCTTCTATCGTCCACCCTCTACGTGTCCGAATCATCTGTGTGTAGAGAAAGATCTCTATAACGTTATTCCTCACTTGGTTCATCAATATCTACTTCTAATTTCCACAGTTCCATGCTCTTTCTGTCAGGTCAAATATTCACTACTACATCTACATAAGCTTGGCGATGAGCAATCTTCTTTGTATCACAGCGTGCAGGTAATCGTGATCAAATACGTACAAAAATCACTGTGTTGTTTTTTATGACTATGTTTCTTTGAAAACACAATGTTAGTTACGCCTTTCTGACTATCAGCCGTATATATAATTTTATTGGACTTACTGGCAAGTAGAATACTTGCTATAATTTTTTTTTTGTAATGGCAATTTATTAGAAAAACTCTTTCTGATGGGCATAGACTATAATATTATTATCACGCTACTTTTCATACATTATTTAGGTTAACAGGGTTCAAACTATGTCACGGGCGAAGCCGAATACAGCCAAATAGTATTAATACAAGACCATTGTTTACCAATCAATCTACCACAGCAATATTAGGAGGCTTTCCCAGCCTCAAAGCTCATTCCACGAGATGAAAAAACATTGCCTACACTCAACACTGGATATGTGTACATAGTTGTTTGTCCTGCGTGTTGGTTTGTCTGTCCTACGTGCCTGTTGCTCGAAATTGAGCGCCTCGCCGCCGCCGACTGAACGAGTCTACGTACATTCATCGATTGTAAAGACATCTTCGTGTTTGGATAACATTGTCCATTCATGTGTTCACTCATTCAATGTTTTTTGTGTTGACAGTTTTTAAAAGTTTATGATAGTTTTTTGAAGAGAACGTGTGATCTGCCTCAGAGGGGCAGCGGTGGTAAATCCGCAGGTATGTTTGAGGTCCCAGGTTTGATTATTCTCTAGTAAATTTAAATTATCTAGAATATCGACATTGCTATTCGGATTATTAGGTATATTGATTTGGAATTATAGTGGTTGGGTATTTTGAAATCAGTAGAGCATTGGGATTTAATGCTGAGTCGAACTCCGAAGGTTATCTATTGAAAAATAAAACAGTCTTCTTCATCCTAGCGTTAATTCGGGTTGCATCAGAAGGGTTTATACGCCCTATGTCAGATACGTAAAATGTCAGATGTGTATAAGCATTCATCTCGGAATAAGGGCCCGCTTTTCCAGCCTATCTGCGGGTTTGGTTGTGTAAAATAAAACAGTACAATGTCCAAAATCGCAAATGTGTAGGCTGCCTAAAATTACTTGATCAAATTTCGCCTAGGCGTGGCGTAGGCGTAGCGTGCCTAGACCGCCGGTAATTATCGCGCGGCCTTGTCGCTCACCACAAGTCTACCTTATTTAAACACCACCATTTTGTTTAGATGAACCACTACAATTTTCTTGTAAATTTCGCTATAAGCAAGCTGGCATAAAAGTTATACTTTGCATTTTTTAAATGATTACTATATCAAAGTAGCTTTTGCCCGAGGCTCCGCACGCGTGGATGACAAACATAGCCTATGTCCTTACTCATGGTCTATTCTACCCTATCCCAAATTTCATCAAAATCGGTTCAGTGGTTTAGGCGTGAAAGCGTAACATGCAGACATACAGACAGACAGAGCTACTTTCGCATTTATAATATTAGTATGGATTTGGGTGGTCCCAACAAGTTCAATCGAAGTCAACTTATCGTGCTAGCTGGTAAACCTGTCAATTAATTAACGAGGACCTGGTGTAGGTTTTTCTCTCGGGGTTAAGATGTCAGGCATTATATCATATTAACAGATCATACGGAATATCGCCATTTTTACGTTTTTATTTCCTATTGAATTGAAAGCTCACGTTTTCAATTCATACATTGGAAATTCTCACATACCGGGTAAGAATCAAACCAATAATACGTTCACATAAAACAGTGATTATTCGTAATTTCCGACAGAGAATATATCTGCAACTAACTTTGCTAAATTAATTCAGCCGTTCCGTAATTAAGTTGTAACATACAAGCCTACACTTACTCATTTAAAATATATAGCCTCTTAAAGAAATATACAGAGTGTCGTAAACTTGACCAGCCCATAAAATTGTACAAAAGTATTTATGACATACCTCAGGAATACATCGCGTGACAAAGCCACCGTTAAATTGCCATAAAATTAACCTTCATATTTAACGGAATTGCATCTAAACATTCACTCGGTTACGGAGGTATGAAGTCATAAACCCGCGTATTTGCTCATGTTACATCGTTATTATAGTTATGATAATAATAAAAACATAACATAACATAACATAAACTCACGCCTGTATTCCCCGAAGGGGTAGGCAGAGGTGCTAGCACCCACATTTCGCCAGTTTATGTTTAGGTCCCAATGTAATAGGTGGCGAGCCTATTGCCATTAACCGGGCACTTATAAACCTGCGATAAATACACACATAACTTCGAAAAGCATCGAAAAATCATTGGCGTGTGCCATGGTAAACCTGAGATCGAACCCGAGACTCCGTCTCAGCAGTCCATTACCCATACCACTAGGCTACCGCGGTTCAATAAAAAATACTGGTTAAACTCAACCGAATAAGCCGAAACTCGAGCTGCTTATTGCTACAGTAACTGTGGCTTACGGCCGTTCCCAATAACATACTTACAGTTGAAGATAGATCGCAACAGTCAAATTTGACGTATCGGCTGTTTAAATTCAAAACATGGTAACTGATTTTTTTGCGGGAAAGCGCATCGCGGTATAATTTTATTTTCCGAAATTGGTGTGAAATAGGAGTTACTATGTTTTGAATTTAAACAACCGAGCACTTTATCCGTAGATGCGATCTATCTTTAACTGTCAGTATGGTATTGGGAACAGCGGTTAGACCTCTCCCAATGTTGGGAGGTTCTGGGCTACTGTTTCCACACTAGCCAGACTGGTTGGTACACGGTTTTATTAGTTTGAGTTTTTCTTCTCTCGTCTAAAGTGCTAACAATTAATATCAATGGTCTGGAACCTGTTTCTCCCAGACTCATGAAGAATGGAGATCTCACATAGACAGCCCTGTAATATCATGGAAGTTTCCTCATTGCTAAGTATAAGGACAAGACCCTTAAAAAATTATGCATATTTTTAGGGGACTACAGTGATTACCAACATTATCGCCAAGGAAGGTACGAAAGTGTTCCTTCTCTCGCAGTGTTATCGTCTGCGTTTTGTCCTTTGGCCGCCTCTTCGGATGAGATGGAGGGGGGGGGGGGGGGGGGTGATACTTGTATTCTTACTCCATCATCATACGGATATAACCCTAGTAGGTCTATAGCAGATAATCTGTGTCTATAATCCATACTAATATTAAAAAATTATGCGAAAGTAACTCTGTCTGTCTGTATGTTACGCTTTAACGCCTAAACCGCTGAACCGATTTTGATGAAATTTGGTGTAAGGGTAGATTAGACCATGAGAAAGGACATAGGCTATGTTTGGTCGCGATAATAAACATCCACGCGTGCGGAGCCGCGGGAAAAATCTAATATAATTTTAAACTAACTGTAACAATACAGTCGTCGTGTGATCAATGACAATTATCCTGTATCGAATGTGAGTGAGATTCGATGGCTTAATAGAACAGGTAAAAAAATAGTTTCATTGATGAATAATGAATAGATGCATTGATTTTGGCAACATGTCTAGTAGACGTCAATAATACAACCTAATAGGGGTGAAATTCAAACAGTGTAAATTAATACTTATATAGTTTAGTTTTAAAGTCTTTAAACGAATTGACACGACGAATGTTAACCATCGAGATTAACATCTCTATAACTATATTCTTAATTAAAAAAAAACTTAGTAGCTTGTTGTTTATTAAGTAGTTAGACTTTATAAAAAGTTAATAAAGTACCCATTATTGAGCTATAAAGTTTATTGTTACAGTTAAAACCCGTAACTAGACATAATAAAAAACGACTACAATATGGGGTTCAAGAAGGGCATTAGAAGGTTCTTACAGGAAACAAGAATGTTACGCGCGTAGTGTTGCACACGTCTATAGTCCATCAGGCGAGCCCTGTCTGCCACTTCGTTAGTATAAAATAACTTTTTATTTTATATAGGTCAATTTGACTTTACCTCGCCAGGGAAGCTGAAGGCAAAGTCTCCGGAAAGAGCTTCACCATTATGAACACGCGTACCATGCTAACAATGGCGGCACTCAGCTAGACGGCCTCTTTCACGTCCCGCTTAGAGGTAGAAGTGCTTTTAACTGAAAAAATAAACTGTCAATTACAGTATTGTTGCTTTATTGTTGCTGTATACCATAGTATAAAGCATTGTCAACTGACGTGCCATTTCATGCCAATCTGAACCTTCGTCATCCAAGTCGTCTGTGGCCTACCTTTACCTCTCTTCTGTGTAGCCAAGGAAAGGTTTGTAAAGCCTAGTTCGGACTAGGCTAGTAATTTAGTAGAGTAGCGAGTAATTTAGTAGCTAAATATGTGCAAAATACAAAAAAATTGTCGAGTAATTTAGTAAATGACTTAGAATGGATCCATTTTACTCTTTTTTTCGGGCGATTACCTAGCGCCTCCCACCATCATGACATTAGAACTTTCCGAACTAGTCTAGTGGTAAGCACTGTATACTTGAGTACACTGTGATCATGGATGGCGTTTGAAACAGCGCCGAAATATCGGTTACTCAATAAAAATAATAAAAAGTATCCCGGTGAGTGTTATATTACTGATGTGAATGGCCATGTCTATCTCAAATTATACACTGTGTAGTTGCCCCAGAAAAAAAATTTTAGTTGCCAAGTCTTTTGACCGATTAAGAGTTTTAACCGTAACATATATAATTTTTAATTAGGCCTGTTAATATAGTTTTCTATAGGCTGTTGATACCTGTTATCTTTATATCGCCAACTATCCATAACGGCACAGTAATTAAATTGTAAATATATCGCCTCTTACTAATTAGAGTTGATGACTAAGTGCTGCAGTCATTGGTAAGTGGAGCGGCTCCTGTGAGGTAGCGGGTTCAATCGTTTTATTTTATTTGGTTACTTGAATATTTGAATGTGTGTGAGAGAGTGAGGGTTTGCATGTGTTTAAGTTTGTCTGATAACATAAAACTATAGATATTGCCCGTGTGGTGACAGAGAAAGTATACAAGTATCACTCATCATCCACATAAAGACGTTAGTCCTGATTGCATCCGAGGCCACGGTGCCCTCGGAGCTCAGGGTCCGCCTTCCGGCTCTTCCTACCCCATCTCATCCGAAGGGTGAAACCCTGAGAGGCGACTAAAGGAAAAATACGCAGACGATAATACTGCGAGAAAAAGACAACTTGAAATAAAACCCGTCTGGCCAGCGTGGAAACAGTAGATCAAAGCCTCTCAATATCGGGAGAGGTCTATGTCCAGCGGTGGACTGCGATAGGCTATTAGATTGATTGATATAATACAAGAAATTAATCAGCCGTCAAACCAAATTAATCATTTAGACTTGATGAGTATTTGCTCCGGTGAATCTGACCAGTAAATCTCATGGTCAGCAAAGATGAATAGGTTTCCAGTCTCCTATCTGATTACCGAAGTTCAATTGGAACCACCACACCGCCGTGGCGATGGCGAAGCGATAACGAAAGTGGTGACCATGCATAAGGTTTGGATATATTGAAATTTCTGAACTATATTAGGTATTACTTAGAAAAGACCAAAAAATAACCGCCAAAATGTAGCCATAAATATACCTTTTTTACTCATGATCACGGAAAAATTGGCGTAAGTACTAGTAATTGCAGTGTGTAAACACAGTGTCGAAATATTGGATAAAACATTACAATAGGTACGCAGCAATAAGATTCTGATAACTCGAATAGCAGTACTAGTGACGATGATAGTTTAAATACCAATACAGAAAAGAAATGGTAAATTTACTGGTATCAGTGTCCAGACAGACGGATTGAGCCATTAATTTCCAATAATCAATTTGCCCTGCGCTCTTCAGCAGACCGCGAAGGGACAGGTGTGGACAGAACTGCAATCACAGGGGGCAAGCCAACTGTGAAATAACTACGAAGGGATAAGGGCAAGGAACTTGGACTTGTGACGTTTTGGTTATATGATATAGTAACGGTGGTATGTCCCTGAAATGGTAGGGTATATGGCTTATTATGGGAAATAAGAAGACACATCTGTCTTTTAGAGTTCTATGGATGCACTGGTCAACATAGTTGAGGTCATTAGAAATGGTGGTGAAAATATTCAAGAAAGGAAAAAGGTTTGCGAAAATTTTCAGGCAGAATAATATTTAGGCGTTATATGACTCATAAATAACAACCCCAAGTAGCTGAACATGTCAGGTCCATTAATTCTATAACTAAACGACTCCAATTGTTATATTAATTTATATTCTACCATGTTTTTTGTCTACATTCAACAACCGTAATAAAATACGGTTTCGCCAAAGGTCGAGACATAATTCCACACAAATATTTTACGAATTCACCATGATAATCCACAACAATGCCACACTACTCACGTGCGCCTGCGACTGCGCCAAATGCCACGATTTTTTGCACTTGCACTTACCTGAAAAGAAAAAAAACACATTAGATATAAATTCAATAGAATCTTTAGAAAAGGTCGCTCACCTCGCACCAGATGGTGGATCTATAAAATTGGTTTCCGATATACGAAAGGTGCAAAAATCGGTAGAAAGGGAATCGGCAACTGTGTATTAACTAAACAAAGTTATAACTACAGCTTTTGACCTATAACCAGAATTAATTTGAACCTTATAAGTAAAGAAATACAAGCTATAGGATTCAGAAGGGATGTTCTCAATAACTTGGTCGATAACGGTAATAATAGTGATCCGAAATACTTAATAAATGGTGATAGGACACGTGTTGATACTGTAACATATCAAGACGATAAAATCGGAAAGAACGGGTCTAATTTTTTGCACCTAACAATTCATTTTCGGTTGCTTTTCAACAAACACCCTATGGCCATAGATGCTAAAAGGTAACCAAAACGTCGGGGAGCGATGTAGAATCGAAAGTAACACTAAATATTAAAGAATTTATTTTAACTAAGTATAAGAAAATATAGTGATGCTGTACTCTAGTTGCGTAGAAAGTGTTTTTAGGGCTATGGTGGCTGTCCGGGGCGCGAAAATCACATCTAATATATTAAATCATTAGGTTAAGTTTGATATTGGTGGATCAGTTCTACCATTGGGTGGTCCGAATAGTGCTATGCGCAAACTTTTCCTCCACCGCACTGTGAAACTCAGAATAGAAACTAGAAAATAAAAACTTAGGTTATTTATTAATGTTCAGTTTTTTGGCTTGAAATGCAACCTAACCCAAGCCAAAAAGATGATGGCTTCTAACCTAATTTTCGATCCAAAGTGCGCCGCTTTTGCCCAAAATGTTTGCCGGTACATGTCCCCTTTTACACCAACAAATGTAAGGAACGATTAACTGTAAAACGACATAGTTCCGTAAACCCTTGCGTACTAAATTTTGGAAAATAAAATACTAAATTAAGACAGTTTACCTGTTAAAGGAGCAGATGTTTAGGCAAACTAACCTACTTAGACTTCACTTGCGGCTAACTTATGAGTGCAAATGTAAATGATCCTGTTACAGATATGAACGGGATGTTATGGATACTCCCGTTACCTGACACATATAGTTTAAGAGCCTTTTCACTTCTCTTTGTAAACTGTAAATGTCTGATAAACACGCCACCTGATATTAATATTCGAAATAATTAATTAAACTGAGTATTTTGTTATTTCAATTACTTGTTTAATTGTGTAGATTTTGAGTTTTTGTAGCTTCTGTATCTCTACGTATCGAACTCTGCGCTTATTTTTAATTAAATTTTTTATTGAAAAGAATATTATTAGCCTGGTATTCCTGCTAACACTATAACCAAACAAACGTATTTTTTTGAGTTGGGAGTTGTGTAATTTCGATCACTGCGTTTGATTAAGAAAACTTCAGACAAACCATTTTGTGTCACCGTGTGCATCAAACAGGACTTTTCTATGAAACCGAATGCAACAGAAATTACTTACGCAACTTTCAACTCAAAAAATTACGCTCTACTAGGCTTCAGCTTAGCTAAATTACTTGTGTTGGTTTAGTAGGTATTATTCCTATTTATTTACATACAGTTATAACTATACGTGCCCTCTGTACAGTATAACCAACTAGATGCTAACTATATTTTCGATCCTACACAACCGGTTGGCCTTAAAAATTGTCACTAACGGGGCACTCTAGACTTTGTGGTGTTACTAAAAATTTCGCTAAATAAAAACCCATTACCTTGATCTGGGAATTGAACCCGGAAACTCTTGCACAATATATTTAACTTTCTCTTAGTTTCAAGTAAATAGTCGACCTTGAACGGCATTTTACCCTTATACCATTTCATAAATGTTCTCGTTACCACACACAACGATATCCATTATATTAATATTATTAGCCTCATAGTGACCGCAGCCCTCATGGATCCACTCGACGCCCAATATCCACTCGAGACCTTCCAAATCAGCAAACATTCAAAACCGGAAAAACATCATACACATTATTTGTGTGTTAGTTACGGAAGTTGAAGATGTGATGGTTTTTCTGCAAGAGCCGCCCCTCGCCACGTGTCCGCAGACTCTGAATGTCTTCTAAAAGCGGGCCTACTATAGACCCTTGCGGCACACCTGCTCGAAATACTAACATAACTATCGCTATTTCAGGCAAAATTGAGTTCTATTGGCGTAGGAATAAGATATGATGGGAGTGCAGGATAAAATGGTCAAGTGTCAAGCGTATATTTGGCAGGAAGAGGGTGTACATTGAATTATATTTAGTCGTAAGCTCCCTACAGTTATGATCGAACAAACGATACGTCGACAAGGTGTGCGAGGCACGCTCCTTTTCTGATAATATTTTCATTATACACTTCAGTGGTTTGTTTAAGTAAAGGCTAGAAAAGGTTACACTCTTGAACTTGGGTTTATTTATATTGCAATTGGAATAGAGTCGATATGTGACAGTGAAAGAATTCATTAAAATAATAGATGTTTCCGAAGTTTGCACTTTAGACCCTGAGGTTATTGTTTGTGACTACCATCTGACCTTCCAATTCCAAACAGGTCAACGAATTTGAAAACCCTGAAACGAATTTTATTTTCCGTCCCATATACTAGGGGGCGAGCCATTGCTGTTTTTCAGGCAATTTGTCATGAAAACTTAAGTATTCAATACTCTTAGATAGGTACACTCTTTTTCTACAATAACGTACAAAAAAATATTTCTTTTTAATCAGTTTACAGTACGTTCACCGTCAACAAAAGCATATAATTTAGTAGAAGCCATGAAAACAAATTATTAGTTGGAGCATATTATTTGGGGGAGTATTTTTATTGACGTTTATAGCATATAATATAGTTAGCTTTAAATAGATAAGATCACGATATGAAAAGCTAGAATTTTTACTGCTCACCTTAGTAATCATTATAAGACAGGTCAGAAGCACTCGAAACCGGCGACATGAAATGATTAATTACAGTAGAGGAAGCTCGTGAAAAAATTAAGGATAGAAACAAGTGGCGGGCTGTTGTCTATGTCTACCCCGGAGGGAAATAGGAGTGAGCATATGTATTTATACAGGGTGTATTTTTGAAACGGGGCAGTAAGGGCAAGTACCTTAACCGTTGCAGTTACAGCAAAACGTTCTTAAAAGACCTTCCCTAACTTTTTGGGACATTTTGAACTGCATTCACAGATTTTGTAAAAAACTTACAGTTAGCAAAAGAAATGCAAAAAGTCCAAAATTTTTTTTTATGCCAATCGATTCTATTTCATGTGGGGATCAAAAAACTCTATGGGACCATTTTAGCTTTCAGTACTAAAAAGGACAGAAATTGCCAAACACGTTTCCCAAACATTTCGTACGGAAATGTGATAAATCAACTCGAAACTCATAGGTCAGGTAAAATTTAGAACTTTTTAAATAAAAAAAAATCATTTAAACATTTAAGAAATTGGTTTATGAAATAAATTGCTCAAAATGATTTCCATTTTCACGAATACCAAAGTCTATCCTTTTTTGCACTGAACGAATGGCGGCTAATAATGTTCTGGGATGAATATTACGTAAAATGGTCATTAATGCATCCTTGAGCTCTTGAACACTGGCGTACGTCGTCTTATACACCTCGTTTTTCACGAAGCCCCATAAAAAAAATCAAGTGGTGTTAGATCGGGGCTACGAGGTGGCCACTGTGTTGGACCATGTGTACCTATCCACTGTGTACCGAATAGGCGGCTCAAACATTAGTAGCCGCCATTCGTTCAGTGCAAAAAAGGATAGACTTATGTATTCGTGAAAATGGAAATCATTTTGAGCAATTTATTTCATAAACCAATTTCTTAAATGTTTAAATGATTTTTTTTATTTAAAAAGTTCTAAATTTTACCTGACCTATGAGTTTCGAGTTGATTTATCATATTTCCGTACGAAATGTATGGGAAACGTTTTTGGCGATTTCTGTCTTTTCTAGTACTGAAAGCTAAAATGGTCCCATAGAGTTTTTTGATCCCCACATGAAATAGAATCGATAGGCATAAAAAAAAATTTGAACTTTTTGCATTTTTTTTTTGCTAACTGTAAGTTTTTACAAAATCTGTGAATGCAGTTCAAAATGTCCCAAAAAGTTAGGGAAGGTCTTTTAAGAACGTTTTGCTGTAACTGCAACGGTTAAGGTACTTGCCCTTACTGCCCCGTTTCAAAAATACACCCTGTATATACTCAGTATACCATGAAATAAAACTTGGATGTGTGAAGCCTCACTAAGACCTTCAAAGGCAAGCCAAGCTGAACCTCAGCCGGTTCACCTGCTGATTCACGGACCAGACTCTAGGCAGGCTTTCCGATCGAGTTTGGGAGGTCTTGGTGGAGCCTCAAGCATCACACTTATGCTTGATTCATTTTTAAAAGTGTAACCCATAACCTCGCCATTTTATGTGATCTAAATGGTCATAATATGGAATTAGTGTACCTAATATATTATACCTACGTTTAAAATACCGAATGTTCGAAAGTCCATATACCAAAAATCGATATACCTATGTTCAAAACCGAAAGTTCAGAGTCTCTAAGTTCAAAATCCTGAAAATTGGTCGTATGAAATTCAATATTTTGTAAATCGGGATTCTTATACGTAACCATTTAACTCAAAAGTCTAAACCCACTTCCTCTTAATTTAACAATCCATGGCGTAACCTAATTTTTCTCATAATTACCCACCCCAAATCTTGATATATAAAACACACATATCATAAATATTAAATATACAATTCAAACGCCATAATCAGGGCAATGTTGCCAATGAATTAGAATTAAAGGCACCCATTAATGTACCAACTTGACATGCAAACGAACTTAATATGTGCCGACAATCTTTTTCACTGCCTACTGTAGCGTAGATTGGCATCTCCAAATGTTAACCGTTCAATGCTGGGCATGTCGCGTGAGCGGCTGAGGGTTGCTTGTACTAGTTACGAAGTTACGAAGGCTCATACGGATTTACGATTCACCTAGTCTCATTTTTTGATGGCAGTTAGAGTGCGGAAGAAGGACATTGGCGTGAAGAGGAAGTTGTATCTACTAATATTATAAATGCAAAAGTAACTCTGTCTGTTGTGTGTCTGTATGTTACGCTTTCACGCCTAAACCACTGAACCGATTTTGATGAAATTTGGTATAGGGGTAGATTAGACCTTGAGAAAGGACATAGATTATTTTTAGTTGCGATACCCGACATCCACGCGGGCGGAGCTACGGGCAAAAGCTAGTAGTAGGTACTTAATTTTACTTGCAAATATTTTCAGGAGCATTTTTGTTATCAAATCGGTGGATAAATAATCATTTGCCCTACACATCGATAATAAGGAAGGTTACAGTGGGTAAGAGCAAATTCGAATTGAACTGCGATTATTTTTCTCTGTCTTTGTCGCTGTCGTTGCGGGTTTCGTAGTACAGGAAAGCTGTCAGCACAGCGGTTCTAAACTGTCAGATCCGCCATCTTATGAGCAATTTCATTCCTGTCTGGAATGAGTTTGAAGTGTTATATAATGATTTTCAAATAAAAATGTTTGGAACCGCTGAAACTTTGTTTACCTTTTTTCTCTGGCTTCGTTGGCTTTAAGAGTCTAGTATCGTGTGTCAAGCCGTTGTATCCTGAGAAAACACCAGGTCTGTAAACTCATTAATAATTATAATATATTTGCAAAACCAGCGACTACAATTTTAATAACCACTTAACGTCATTGTGTTTGACGTAATTTCACACGAGTACAAAAACATAATTGTGTTATATTTTCCGGCGTATTAATAGGAGTTGACACTTAGCACTTGCAATACAAAGGTATTGCATAAAATACTCGGAAAAATGTCTGTTCGTTAGAAATGAGCTCTTTTTAATAGGTTCGGTCACATGAATTAACTTCTCTTGGTATTAATTTAGATAAGAACGTTAGAAATTATGGGGTATTGTAATTATTCGCACTAAACGTGTAAATAAATCAACACTTGTTGAAAGATTCTAAAGAAAGAAAGAAAGAACAAATATTTATTAAACACACTGTATTATAGTATCACTAGCTTTTGCCCGCGGCTCCGTCCACGTGGATGACGGTTATGGCGACCAAACAGAGCCTATGTCCTTTCTCATGGTCTAATCTACCCCTATACCAAATTTCATCAAAATCGATTTAGTGGTTTAAGCGTGAAAGCGTAACATACAGACAGACAGACAGACACACAGACCGACAGAGTAGTACTTTCGCATTTAATGCCCAATTTAATTATAATCTGTTCAGCCATTTCTACGCAAAAGATCTTGTATCGTAATCGTCAAAATAAAATCAAAACCTATATTTTTTATACATTTAGGCCAATACAAACCGAGACGACAATACGTCGGCCAAATCCCCTGCAAGATTAAATCGAGCGACTTGACAAATGGCCTGGGGTACACGCTATATGCCGTGCCTGCCCAGGGGACATTGTACCTCACGAATGGTACATTTACCACATATTTTTCATCAAACTTGAATTATTGTATTAGATTCGTATTGAGCCTATAAGGGTATGTTTATATTGATAAAATTTCAAACCTTTACGAAAAGAGCGTACTCTCTTTTAAAAGGAAGGCAACGCACTTGTGACTCCTCTGGTGTTGCGGGTGTCCATGGGCGGCGGTGATCGCTTGCCATCAGGCGATCCGTATTGCCTCCCTACTCCTAAAAAATCTGCTGATTGACGGAAGAGGCTGATATGTAGATTTTTAATCCGGGTTGAGAGGTCATATGGCAGTCATCTCCGGCGAAGCCCACATGCGAATAAAAAATCCACGCAACTAGGAAGTAGCTATGATGAGGATCAAGATGATGATGGCTCATCTAACGGGGCCCCTTTTTTTTCATTCGGAATTCCCCTCGGATACCCCCCCTGCCGGAGCCGGAAGGGGAGGTTATGTCGGACTCAAACCGACTAAAACCGCACACCGACTGTGAGTCGTGGTGCTCGTGGACTGTGGTCTGGTCATCGACATATCCCTCGCACCCCGGCTAACCCAGGGCCATCCCTTACGGTTTGGCCCTTCTCGGGAGGGGGACAACGGTGTCCCCGACTCGCCCCCGGAATGGGGAGGCCCACTTTTCAGCGCGCCGCCGCCGTGGACGGGGCCCCAGTCAAGTTCGCCTGCAAGCGGGCAAACCTGCTAATTGGCAAGCCACCTCTGGTATAAATTTTTCTCTCGTGGTTGAGAGTCACTACCTCCCGTCTCCTATTCCTTTATAATTTATGTTTACTTGGCTTTTATGGGAGCGACAGATATGTCTCCTCCCAACCTCTCCCAGAAATCTCACTAAGGGCCGGTTCGACTACCGCGAGTAAAGTTTATTCCTAGAATAAACTTTACTCGCATTTGGTCGAATGTACCATAATTAGCAAATAATATGAAATTAAAAATAGTTTTCTACCAATTTTGTTGCAGTAAAGCACCCTTATCCACTCAAACCAACTCTGGCTTTACTGAATCTCTATTTAAAATTATGTCAAAGAGGTTAGTCGAAGGACGCGGTGACTTTGACAGAATGGAGGTCAAAGTCAGAGAATAGATTTCGAAGTCGCATTAATTTGTAATAACAGTAACTCAATAGTACCGCAGTTATTGAACATAGAACACAGAAGTCATTTACTAAGTACAGTTGCCATCAAAAGTTGTTAACACAAATTTTTCATTGATCAGTAACTTGGAAAATTTTAACTACTTTTAGATTTGAATGAATTTTTTTTTATAGCATTTATTATGCTAACTGTTAAGTTCGAAAAACATTGGAAAAAATGATGAAATGCTCAAGTGAGACTCGAACTCACGACCTTTCTTATAGACGGATATAAAGAGAAGGAAAATTTGGAACGATTCAAGTGGTGCTCAATGGCTCAGTTGGCAGAGCAGTCGCCCTGTAAGCGAAAGGTCGTGAGTTCGAGTCTCACTTGAGCATTTCATTTTTTCCAATGTTTTTCGTACTTTTAGATTTTTTTACACAGACAGATTTAGATAGATAGAGAGAAAAAGAAAAAAAGTTTAAATTAATCGAGCACAAACCAACCAAACCTGCGATTGAAGAATAAGGCATATAGTGGCAAACGATCCTTATAACCCAATTCCTGCCGGCTTCCCGATGAGTCGCATGGTGTATGACAAACTAGATCGAGGCAAGTCTATTTTCCATCAGATTCCCTTCTGGAAATTTTTACCTTTGGCCACTGGTGGCAGGTTTTCATCTCGGTTTGTGGTGTTAGAAGGCACGTCGTACCCGTAAAAGCCGAGACAAACTAATCACAGTAAAGAGGAGTCAGAGAGCGTATTCTGAGCTCCGAATTGCAAGCTTTGGATGCAACTGCAACCGGAATTGGCAGTCAGCTCTTCTGTGTACGACTGTACTGTAGATAAACTAAAACCAATATGCCCGTGAACTAAAGAAGGTCGCCACTATACCTACAATAATGTCAAATCGTGCATAACTGTCTTTGCAATAAAACAGTATGCATTTAACGGTGACAACCGTACTACTAGCACGAACAACTATCGTAATCGTATAGTAAGCGAATTGATAGAACGGAGCATTGCGATTGGCCGCCTGCCTACTGTGAACACTTGTGTGTGAGAAGCCGGCCAATCGCATTGCTCCGTTCTCTCAATACGCTTACGATACGATAGTTCTTCGTGCTACAAGTACAGTAGTGCTTTAATCGGCTTTTCACGGAATCTTTGGTTTTACTATACATTTATTATTTATATCAATGGAATTGATTTTCTGTTCATCATCAGTGATCAGCGGTAGCCTAGTGGTATGGGTAATGGACTGTTGAGACGAGGTCTCGGGTTCGATCCCAGGTTTACCATGGCACACACCAACGACTTTTCGATGCTTTTCGAAGTTATGTGTGTATTTATCGCAGGTTTATAAATGCCCGGTTATTGGTAATAGGCTCGCCACCTATTACATTGGGACTTAAACATAAACTGGCGAAATGTGGGTGCTAGCACCTCTGCCTACCCCTTCGGGGAATACAGGCGTGAGTTTATGTTATGTTATGTTATGATTTTCTTTGACATTGAATTCGATAACGCCTTCGGGGTTAAGCTCGCAAAGACACATTTGATTGGATACAGTTTTGAGCTCACGAATTGAAATTCATTCGTTTCAGAAACCAAGCCTATTGCCGTTTACTGGTCATGTTTCGTAAATACTGTAGACTTGTCTAGACTTGCCTTCATACTGTGTAAAAAAGTCCGTCTGTTAGAGTTTGTGAAAGTCAGATCAAAGAGATATCTTTGTAACCGTTTACCATCTATAAGATAGCATGTATCAAGGTTGCTTAACCAACTTATATTCCTGAAGTTAAACGGTGTTAATGTATTCATCACCAATTCATCCTTTTCGTGGTTGAATTTATTTACAGATTCAAAACCGCAACTACATGAGGGTTGTAAGCGATATGTACCATAAATTAATGTTAATTATACAATCATTTAATGATATCAATTATCATTATAATCATTATCACAACCAATAATTTTTAATCACCGTTATAAACTCTATTTCTTTAACAATAAAGAAATCATTGAGGGTGTATTCAGCAGTCATTTTAGCTTTAATATACTTCAATTCTTAATTCTCAAGGAATAAGGTTCAAATTGCAATGAAAGAATGTTTTCGGAATGCAAAATAACATTGGTATAGTTTTTAAGGGGTGTATTTAATATGAGGCGGTTTCTTAAAAGATAAAGGCCTTCGTGCACTGGAGCGGTGATCGGAACTTGAGATTTTAAGGTTATGTAAATTTCATGCAATGTAGAAGGTAGTAAAGTACACATTTATAGAAATAAATGCATAAATGAAGGTAGTTCTTTGCCCGTGGCAGTAGCGGAACTAAATAAGTACTTTTCTAATATTATAAATGTCTTTTATGAAGATTTTTGGATACTCAATCACGCCCAAATGGATGTGGTTGAAATTTAGTAGGGATACATTTTATTCTGGAATAATACACCGCCTACTTTTTTTTCGTGCCGTGGTGGTTCTCGGTGGTGTAGAATAGGACCACCCCAGCTCTTCCCATCGGTGTCGTAAAAGGTCACTAAAGGGATAGGGATGTTCTCCATCCGACAGTAAACAAACAGCCCAAGACAAGAGGCCCAAAAGTCTAGACGGCAATAGACTCGCCCCCTATTGTGTTGTGGGATCGAAAATCATAATTGGCGTAACGTGGGTGCTAATGCTTCGCGGATTTACAGTCGCAAGTATTATGTATGTATGTACTTTTTATACTTGGAATACGTTCCCAATGTTTGCAAAAATTAAATCAAAATGCCACACAGATGCAGACGCGAGTTACAGCAAGAAGGTTAACTAAAACAGAAAGGAAGGAAAACGTAAACGTAATTGTTTCCGACGTAAGCCTCGTATTTATGAAATTATTTAGTACGTACTTATATTTTTGTCACGTCATTCATTTTGATATCTACACACGTCTTTATAAAATTATATTTTCTTTACAAACAGAGTAAAGACACGGTATAGTGAGAACACTGAGACCTTCTGAGATAGGTAGTAAAGACAAAATGTGTCAATATGTGGAGTAATTTTTATTTTAGGCTACGCAATGCGATAGTTATTTGAATACATAGGGGAAAATGAAACTAGCATACTTAATGCTGTAAAATTCATTCAAGCGATAGTTATTGCTCGGGATACGTATCTTAGATCAAAACCGAGAGAAGAACGAGGCCCTGACGCGCGCGGATTGTTCTGTAATAATCTATGCATTTGAGCTCGTCCACGGCAGTTGCACCCCGTACTGTCTCCAAAAGACACCTAAGAAACGTGTACCTACTGAGCTTATAGAACATATTTTAAGCACATTTTAGGCCCAATTATGTGC
The DNA here is from genome assembly GCA_914829495.1 of Eilema sororculum. Classification (NCBI taxonomy): domain Eukaryota; kingdom Metazoa; phylum Arthropoda; class Insecta; order Lepidoptera; family Erebidae; genus Eilema; species Eilema sororculum. The sequence continues at coordinate 22,775,446 of OU618549.1, forward strand.
CCCGAGGTATACCATATTTTCAATAAAATGAAAAGTTATAAACTATTCGACAACAAAGTAAAACGAATCATGTTACAACAAAATGCTAACCAAATAACAATAGGTGTAATATATTCTTTTGTTTCTTACAAACGAAGCTTACACTTCGATGTGCGAAGGTTCTAATCCGGCGCAAGCGCACGCCAGATGGCGCTGAGGGCATTGACTCTTTAAATATATTTTTTGTTCACAAATCGCGACCCCTAAATGCGGTTACCGAAGAACTCGCGCTTAATTTGCCTTAAGTGGCGCCGCCTGTGGTTAACTTAGTATTATTCACTTTAAACCGATGCCACTAAATATTGGCTTACTGAAAAAACAGCGTATTTTTGAAATGTGGAATCTATACATTCACCACTGTATAATGCAAGAAGCGATTGGCAGAGGTGTAATAGGATCCAATTTTCGATGACTATCTTTTTGCCCGACTGTCAATGAAGGGGTATGTTTTTCGCGTGTATCTTGTATGTATATTTGTAACATTCTTTATTACCTCATATCTTTTAAAACGTGTCACGGATTTCAATGATTAATATCTCAAATTAAGTATTTATCGCCCAAGTTTTCTTGGACACACGAAATGTGAAAAAGAGCTATACTTATGTTCATTATTAGTAAAGGAGATTGAAAAAATATATAACATACCTATATCGTAACTAAAATGTACATAAATATGTATCAAAATAGACCTAAGTACTTAGTTGTATCGTAATCTAATGAACAGTATCTACCTACCTACGGCAGCGCACATTAAAATATTGATTCGATTTCTGAAATATAAACAATTATGTCAAAAGTCTAACAAAATAAAGAATATACCTCAGACATAAAGAATACAGGCTCAATTTCATAACAATTTAATTATGTTATTTTGCCTGCGGGTCCTGACTCCTGCCTGTGACATTATACTTTATAGTACTGTCAGTCCACAGATAAACTAAGGCGGCAATATCTATACGGCCACATCAAGTATCATAAAATAAAAAACAAAAATAAGCTATGATTATTGAACATTCGAACGCAAAAGTTCAAATTTCAAAAATAGAATGACGCGTGCGTTTGGATCTCGTCTGAGCGTAATAGCACTAAATAGCATGTTATGGCATGGCTGCTCACCTGCAGTGGTTAGCAGCATGCGAAATATCGTCTTTTTGCATGCTAACTTGTTAAATTACTAATTAACAGTGAAACGAAACGCAAGTTTAAGTTCCAAGGTTGTAGAAAGATATAAGATCGCATGCTGTTTCTAAATAACTGCGTTAGGCTTTCGCAGACTTCGTATACCATGTTTAAAAAAAACAAAAGGAAAATACCAATCGAATCCTTTTTGAAGTAGGATACAAATAGTCAAATTATTCGATTCGATTTCGATCATCAAAGTGTGTAGTTCATTCAATTCAATTTTTACTCTGTTTATCTGTCATGAGTCATGAATTATCTGTTGATAATGCTGGGAAAGCGCGAAAATTTAAATAGACTTTATTTTTAATTATACCTAACACCTAGTAGAAGTTTGTTTTAAATAAGTAATTTTCTTATTTACTTACATGTTTTTGTTTGCATTATCTGCCCTTGCACCCGCACCTTGTGTCTATGTATGACTTTCAACCCGAAATTTAATGTTGTTTAGAAACATTCTTCCCCAAAACTATTTGTTTCGCATTATTAAAATATTCAAATAGTTTAAAATATTAAGATAAATACGACGATTACCAAATTCTAAGCATCCTAAACGCTATCCTGAGGGCAAATTGTTGCGAATTTGGGCGTAATCATGATCATTTCGTGTTTGGCGCCAATCAAATCATTACCGCTCCTGAGATGATACGGGATAATTTCTTATTTTCCGTGTTTATACTGAATTATTCATATAAAATGCTTACGTAATTCTGTAATCGTTGTAATCGGTTTCATGTCAACATGCGAACATGAGGAAGCTCGATCAAAACATCCGTGTGGAGAATCATTTCGTAATTTCAAATTAACTTTATTTTTTGAGTTCTTTTGTAAAGCGTAAGTAATCTACAAAGATTTACGACCACGAAAGTATTATTTATTGCCGTTTGGTAACTTTTGCAATACTCCAAAGTTATGAATGTAGTAAGTATTGAAAATTCACATCGGTAAATTTAAGTAACAATATTGGTGGTAGGGTACTACACACGGGTACCTATATTGGCAAATTGAAACGGTATATAGGGCATCATAAAAATCTTTGGCATCTAAACCGAACCCACCTTATTCGTAAGGTTGTTGAAACTACCCAATTCCTTTTCCCACTTCCTTTTCTTTCTCCCATTCTCCCCGGCATGCACCTACGTCAACGCGTAAGTGACTCTCTGCACGTAGGTCATGGTTACCGCTTACCATCATCTAGACATCATGCTTGTTAGTAACCTAATAGTTTAAAATGTCTCCCCCCCTGTCTACCCACAGTGCTATCAACACCTAGAATATGTAGAATATGTACGCAATCCACTGTTAAACATAGGACTCTCTCAGTGCGCCATAACCTTCTTCATAGAATACCGCTAATATCATCTAGCCTAGCCAAAATACCTAGTCTCATCCCAAAAACTGCTCGAGATGTATTTATATATTGGCATGTGTCTGGTCCAGCTGTGGGGTGGGTACTGTTAGCGGCAGCTGCGCGCGCAGCTGGGTGCGCCCGCGCAGGTACACCGCACGTGCGAACAAGTTCAGCTCATTTGCATGCCGGAGAAAGTGACGAGATGCTGTCGTATGACTTCATTAGAGGATGAACAGTAATATAAGAGTCTGTGTCTGTCAGTGGTTAAGGAGGAAGAATTATGATCGAGAGGTCCCAGGTTCGAATTCAACGTGACATTTCTAGACAAGTAATTTAGATTACTAGTACTCTCTATAAAAATAGTCCTCGTATTTTTGATTTGGCTAATCAGGAAGAAGAGTAGGAGTCTGCCCAAGATTGGATTATAACGGTTTTGTGGTTTATAGAGAAGTTAAATCCGCTTATGTTAAAGTACCTACCTATTAAAACTATAACTACGGTTTTAACCCCTCTAGAAAGATGTAGATCTATGCTGTATGGTTGAGAGAACGTTCTACATGGCTCTACGACCTCCCACATCGAGGCAAGCCGAACACTCGGCTTCTCGAAGCTACGCGACGTGCCTCCTATAAATTGTAAGCCTAAGGAGGTACCTATTTTATTTTATCGTGCGAAAAATCCCCGCGGATACCACCCCCACGGAGCCGGTGAAGGTGGTTATGTCGGACGTACCTATTGTGTTTTGGTCTATCAATCTTTTCGATTACATCAAGAAAAAATAATTATTCAAGTGGGGCTTGAACCACGACCTTTCCCTTACAGGGGGAATGAGCTACTGTCTAGTTAGCATAATAAATGCTGTAAAATTTAATTCAACTATCAATCCCTTTCAATAAGTGTCCTAATCCTAGAACAGCAATAAGGCACTCAACCAAGATGATGTAACGCAGCATCCACTTGTATCTTTTCGCTATTACCCGTAACTTCGGAAAAAAATTGTCAATTTTTCTCAGGTGACCGTTGCTGGCAGAACTTCCCGTCCTTCAAAAACTTACAATAGAAGCATTTTTAGCAACTTATAATAGAAGCATTTTTACAAATATAAAAAAGATACAAAGGCCAGTGAAAATCTCATCATAATCGTATCACCCAGTGTCAATTCGGACTTGGTCTCCAACAATTCAAGAGTTCATAACCTCGCTATTGTGTCAAGCAGAACTTAGTATCCGAGGGTATAAATCCAAACAACCACTGGAAAATTAAACAGAGCTTAAAATTCGTCGCCACCGAGAGGAGGCGCGTGCGCAGAAATTAAACGCGCATCTGCCGCGAAACGTGACACGCCCGCGCTCCTTACCATATGAATTATTCTACTTCCGAAAAAAATCCCAGAAAAAAAATACCGCAAGCTAAAAGCAGCTTTATTGCTACTATCTTAAAGTTAGTTTTTTTGAAAGATTTTAATGTTTTTATAAATTTAACTGTTAATGTAATTTAGACTTTATTTTCTTGTAGAGTGAGTGCGTGTACGCAAATCAGGAGTCATCTGGATCGGCATGTGTGTGTATATTTCGCGAGGAACAGAACAGATGTCGTCTAGCGGAGACGTCTAGGGGCATACAGCCTCTTTTTTGTCCATCACAATGTGTAGCGGTTTATCTGATCCTGTTATTTGTTGTTATAATGTTTATAAAATTATGTGGGTCAGACGAGAAATATTAGGTACAACACTAAAATCTATGGCGGTAATTTTTTTTTACAATCTACTTAAACGTAGTTATTATATTGTAAAAATTACAGATAAAAATGTATTTTTACGGATGGTTTCTGAATGTAATTTTAGGTACTTTTCGCGAATTGTGGCGGTCATACCGGAATACCGGAAGTGAACACTCGGCTGGATTGCAAACTTGCCGCCACTTACTCTATGGTCAGCTAACAACTTGTTTTTCATACTATTCTTACAATACAATACAAAATTTGACAGCTTATGTTGTCAAATATTTTTGTAATTGTTATTTTGTTATTTAATAAATGTGTTTGCACGCAATTATTTTTATAAAACAATGGCGTATTATGCAATTTTCTTTTTCAAATAATAGTTTCGTTACAATTTATACGTACAGTGGATTTTTACAACTATAGTTCCTACCTACTTACCTTTTACTTAAGTAATCTGTAAGTACTTTAACTTTCAAATATTTTAACATTTCATTTTTAAAAAAATCACACCATATCCATATATTTTAATTATCTATTATGCTAGCCAGTCGGTCTCGCAAGAGTGAAATCAAATAGTTTTCATAGAACTACGACTCTACGAGTACTCTGTGTAGGGCAGGGTTTCTGATCTTAAAAGCTACGATTGCCAAATAATATTACAAATAATACTAAAAGTTTTCTGTCAAAGCGAAGACGATGAAATATGATAACTTATGCGATTTGATATTCAATGGCACACATTTGATACGAGCATTCGGCTGTATCGCGTGTAGGCGGACGTAACTGTACAAACAATTATTGTTAATTTGTATTCCATAAACGATATTATAAGCTTTTGGATGTCACCGCGTCTCGTCACAGACGATTTCCGTCCAACACTAGTTTAGTGAAAAAAAATCGAACCATCTGTCAAATAATTGAAAAGTAATGTCGTATTTTAAATTGTCGTTCTAAAAAAAGAAATGGCACATTACCGCACATTACACTATTTTATCGATGTTTGAAATAAGAACATTGGTGATAATTATGTTGTTCACCTCGTTATACTATTTCTAAAATGTTTTTATTTGAATTTCGAAACTTTATACTATTTTAGTATCTGATTAAATTTAGAATAAAATAAAAGACATGCATTTAATAATTGATATACTTATGTACTTTAGCTTAAACGTCATCTTGTCACGACGCTAAATATCATTGTAGCTATTTTTAATTTAATTTAGAGTTTTGTGACAACAGAATCGGCACCATCGTTAAAGACTATAAATTCAAATACCTTCGAACAATAGAATTTGTTTTAGTTCGTTCACTCGTTCAGTGGATGACTAGACGCACTATCATTAGCACTATAGCACCGCACAAAATAAGAATGCTACTTGCTACAGGCTCAATGATGCGACGCCTACATTATTTTTCCATTTGAAATTATTTCAAAAACGCAACGGAACCTTCTCTTGTACAAATAAAGTATTATAAATGCACTCTAGCACAGGTTTTATCCTCGGGATTAACCGTCGTACGTATAAGTAAAATTTCCCATATCCCCTAGCTCCAAGGTAAAAGTGTAAGTGTATAAATGTGAATACCAAATACGTAGAGTAATAAATAAAAAATAACCTACACGAAAACGACATCTATAAATGCTATCATATCGTCCATTTTGTATTGAGCCGGTCTGTCAGTCTATCGTGTTGGAAGCAAGGTGTTCACACATGTATATCGAGAATACAGCCTATTCAGCAGGTTACACGTGATATAATGGCAATACCACCAAATTTACGACCCACCGCCACAAGTGAAGAGCGTGACCCTATTTTTGGGGAAATATTTTCCTTATTTTATGAAGGGAAGCCCTCCTAAGATTAGTTTTTTATTAGTTTTTCCGGGAGTTGTATATTTATTGTAATTTATATTTTCTATATCATCATTCTCGTAGCAATTTCCCGGTTACGTCCAAAGTTTACACTGTAGTCCGGGGTCAGATTATTATTTTTGATTGGTTTATTGACTTCAGTCAAACTTTTCAACCCAGGGAGACATAAGAACATTTGGCGTATGGGACATTGAGGCAAAATCAACTTCACATGCAAGCTAGTGCTTCTACTGGTTGAGGGACAAGGTTCTGGCGCAAGGTTTCCTCTTGGGGTTAAAGACAGACGGCAGTTGCTTCCATAATATCAAAAAAGTCAAAAGGGAAAAAACAAAAAGAGGAGCAATAAACGGATTTGGACTCCAAGATGAACGCCTCAGATGCAACAGAGAACTAAGATGATGATGATAAGTCAATTACAAGGTCAACAACCTTATAGAAAAGCCAAGTCAATAAGTTATTTTGAGTACGAACTCCTGAATATGGCGCCTTTGTAAAATCAAATGTATTTTGATATGAAAGAAAACTTCGAGTCACTGTCTGACGTATATTCTTTCCCATTTATTGTCACTGAAATTCCTTACTATCATACTCATGTTTAAGTTACTAGGTAGGTAGAAGTGTTTTAACACTATATTGTACATTAAATGTTATACTGCATTACTTTGGCCCATCAATGTGGAGAAATTACAAATATTGTGAATTAGTAAGTTAGGCTGGACCTGAAAATAAAGTACCAGTGCGTAGACTTTTCTATCCAATACCGATCCGAAACCAATCAAACCGGTAAGCGGACCTCTGGCACCGAAGTATTTACCACACACCTAATAGAGAGTACACAATAGCGTCCGAAGTATGACGTGAGATTAGATGGTTTTCGCACCGCTTTGTAAATACGTCCTACAGGTCACACCGTCTGCCAAATACAACTCCAAAAGGCCAGTTCTAGTCTCAATTGAATTTCAAACTACTTAATGTTAAAAACGATCACGATGTCAAGGTTCTTTTTTCAAAATTAAGTTATGAAAAAACAGTTTTAGACGTTTCATTTGATTTTAAGATATCGAAACTTTGTAATCTTAGAAGGTCCCACGTTGGGCGCCACTGTATCCTTAGACTTTTTTCGAAGTTAATTAGCCTTTTTCTCTCTCCCTTTTTATAAATGATTTTATACCAGATTTTTATTAGGAGAATTTGGCTTTGAGGTCTGATAAGAGAAAACTAGTAACACTATGTTTACCCCGGGAATCAATCGCCCTATCTCACGCTGGCGTGCAAATATACGCCCAATCTCTACATCCCGCTGACGAAATTCCATACATTATAGGGAGTATATAAAGTCTTGATATTTAGAGTACATACTCATTTGAATAACAATACCATTAAGTCGGAAGTTATTGGCAAGACATAGGCTTTGTTGCTAGCTGGCCGGAAGACGAGCCATTTGTACAAATGCGCTGAATGATGGAGAGTATGTAAGTACATTAGTATAAATCATTGCAATATTGCGTATAGCCGTCGTCAGCAGACGCTATACATAATCTTATTATCAATATTTATGTTCATTTACTTGATTGTGAGAATGGGTGTAGTACATAAGAGAAAGTATCAAGATCTTTTGGTGTCTAAGGGTCACAACCACATCTAGAAGCTATCAAATGCTGATTAAAGGACAAGGCTCTAGAGGAGGAGTCCGGGGACCGCTCTCCAAAGCTTTCACCTCCTGATATGGTTTATACTGGCTTTTTCAGGAACGATCACCGTGGATCCTCGATCTCTAGAGGAAAGTCGACACCAGAACCCCGATCGTTAATCAGAAGGTGTATTAACTCGCAGTTGAAGTTGACTTCTTGATAGGCCGCCATAACAGTCTAATCATTTATTTTACCCGTTGTAACAAGGATTTAAATAAATCCAATTATAATTAGAACAGGATAAACGTCAGTATGAATCGATAAACGAGTCATCGAAGGCTCCACATTACGAAATCAATCATGACAACACTAATAGCTCTCTATCGAGTGCGTCCCGCATGCAAATATCCTGCGATAGCGCCACGAAGGGCGACGGAGGGGGGCGGGTAGTGCGGGAAGGGCGGCGTCGAGACGTCGTCTGCGCATCCCGTCGCGAAGCAGCTTTGATCTGCGCAAGAGTTCAGCACCGACGTAGACACAACATTCGGGGAAATAATTACAAATGTTAATACAGTTGATACACGTAAATTTATACGTTCGGAAACAAGATTGTTAGACTGGCAGACGTCTAAAATGTCTGTGAGAATAATTTATTATGTTCTTTTATTTGAGAATCTGTGGTAGATTTATCAATATTTAGTTTTTAGCCTGACTGATATTGATCTAATGTTTAAATTAAAAAGTAAATTACCGTCTAATTAAGAATTTAGCATTGTTACTGTGGGAATTCCAAAAATATGACGTAAAGACTAACTTTAAAATTTTCTTAAACTGGTCTTAATTTTTGGACCAGTTCGGTTAGAACTAAAAATCTACATAACTACATACTTTACTTTAGAAGTATAAAAATATCTTGAAATAAAACTATTTTTATTGATATTTTATTACTTGTGTACGCAATTTTTTATCATTGTCGCTATCCACATTTAAATACAATACACATAGATGGCGATAGAAGCTGTAAAAAATCAATTTTATTTCAATGATATTCGCGTCAGATTTCGAAAATATCGTTTGAAAAAGTTTTTTTCAAATATTTTTTTAATTAATCTTGTCCAGATATGTCACTTTCCACAGTCTGTGCGCCATCAGTCTGTTGGGGGCCGCGGCCGCCGCCGTTTATTTGTCCTGGCTGAAAGCTACGTTCAGTTAAATGCTATCAAAACAGTCAGACAAACAGAAATAGACTTGATTTCGCGAAAATTTATACTCGCCAGATACATTCACATTGATTGAGTGAGCTATTCTTTGAAGAGCCGTTGCCCGTTGTGCAGATTCCAATATACCAGACATTTAAAAAACTAAATTGAATGCAATTCTAAATTCAAAATTCATTAAATTGGAATGACATTTATTTTTTTGAATTTCTGAGGACTAAAGAAAAAACCAGCCAAGTGCGAGTTGCATTCCTGAAAACCATCCTTTCTCACGTTTATGAAGCCAATCAAGGCAATAAAATTATCTGTTCATTACCTTTTGCACTGTAACCCAATAAAAACTACACACTGTAAAAAGTGGTCATATAGTTTAATGACTCCTAAATCGAATTACTACACCCCATCACTTAAAAGCTGTCCACCATACAAAGAAAACAATTTCTTTTCAATCAAGACGAAATAATTAAAGATAAAATAAAAGAGATAGTACGTAATGGCAATTTTCATGTCGTGTTATTGAAATGGGCTTTTAAAAGGCCATTATTTTCTGTTTAACAGTGTGAACAGATCGCAATCGTCGTCGTAAAATAAGGGCGTAATGAAAATGTCGCCATTTGCAATTGACTTTTTTTTCTGTCATGTTTTAGCACTGTGAACAGTTTAATTTAGATTTTATAAGAGTTCGTTTTTTCAAATTATGATAAAGATGATTAGAATGTTATAATATTTTTTTATTTCAATATTTTCTAATGAAAAAATTATAAGAGGTTGGTTACAAGGGTAGAGATAAACCACCGCTGGAGTGCGAAAGATATTAGGTAATCTGAAGACTCAATACGGCGTGCGTTTTTAGTCGGTTCGAGTGCAACATGCAGTGTTCGTATTTTTAAAATACTGTACTGGCATATCTGTCGTGCGTGTATTGATTTTGATTCATGATGGAATCTTCTGAATGTAATACCGTATATCTATGTATTTATTGAGCCATATTTAATGCCATAATTATTTATTTCTTCAAGAAGGTTCGGCACTTCATCTAAATCTAACAATAACCGCTCCAGGATCAAAAAGGAGAAAGAAAACCCTAAGAGGAGATGGATAATTCCCTTTTCTCTCCAAATAGTAAAGCGTAAGTTCCTCCTACCTTTAAGACCTGGAACTCCCTGCCAGCTCACGTGTTTCCTGCTTCCTACAGTCCCGGGTCCTTTAAACGGGGCGTGAAAAGGCATCTGATGAGGCCATCAAGCTGAGTGCCACCACTGTTAACATGGTACGTATTTACGATGGTGACCCTTTCGCCGAGACTTTGCCTTTAGCTTACCACAACGTGAAGTCAAATTGACGTGTCCTTTTAAAAAAAACCTCTGATGTGACAAATGGTGGTAGCAACTATCGAGTGCAACAGATGAACTGAAAGCTGATTTACTTTCTTAGTAGTATAAAATGCGTGCGGTCACTCAAACTACCTTAGCACTTCGTCCATTGCCTTATAATGTATTAGTTAATTCCTTCCGCTAACATGACGCATCTTACATCCTCTAAGAGTCCTGTGGTCACACAATTAACACTAGCGCATTCGTCACATATTTATTGTGACAAAGATGTCTAGACAGCTAAATATACGCGCAGGAGTGTCCCGGTGTCCGACACTCCGACTCTCCGACACATGGTGGAATACAGGAATACCTAATTCAAGCGTTCGCTATAATTAGAAAGATTAATTTAAGTATCACACTTTGTGCAATGGAGATTTAAGTGGGAATAGTTTGAATTCTTGACAGACGTGGACGTTGGCGTTTAGCGAGATAGTTCTTTTTTTTTTTTGAAGAATATTAGAACCGAACTAATAAGTACTAATATTCCCTCTAACCCCTCCAAATAAGCTAAATTACTTGTGCTAGGAGTGGGTTCACGTCGGTAATGTAATGGCCAGGATTCGAACCCGGGACCTCTCGATCGTAAGGCCGACTCCTTAACCACTAAGCTACCGACGTTTTCCTTTTTATGCATTATTACAAAAGTTACGCAGGTAATTTCTTTTTGAAAGTGAAAATCTATAGGCAAGTAGATGTTCGCAAAGGCCGAGTTTTGGGCTGGGCGCATCTAAGTACTGACACGCAGAAGAAGTAGTTGTTTTATTTTGCACCGGAAGGTGTAATTTTTGTGATGTTTTAAAAGGGGCTTTGCGGAAAAACTCATATTTTTTTTGAAAGTATGTTTATAAAAATATTTCCAACATCAAACAACAAAAAGTCAATCTCCTGTTTTTGCATTTACGTCTATATTCCATCAGAGCCAATGTTTTTATTATTTTCTTCCTTATATTACGATCTTATATTAAATCATCTAAGTAAGAAGTTTCCGCCATGGTGCGAGCGATGGCGATGGTGCCAAACGATGGTGAATTGACATTTGGGATGTCTCCAAGGACTCTCCAGTGTTGGAAACTAATTTCCGACTAGGGATGTGGCTATATCGACAAAGGAAGAAGAATGGATAAATAGAAGGGAAATTTGAATCACATCGGGCGTGTCTCGGTAGCCGAATTGGTCAAGGCATTCCCCCTGTAAGGGAAAGACTGCGGGTTCGAGTCCTGCCCGAGAAGATATATTTTTCCCTATGTATTCGATTTGTATAGTTAGCATACTTAATGCTGTAAAATTCATTCAAGAAGTTGATTATTTATTTTGATTTCAATTTTTTTGGTTTTTTTATGATTTCACGCGATAAAATTACATTTCCATTTTTTGTTATGAAATTTTGAGTAACATGAGCAATAATTAAGAAAACTGAATTGTCGATTGATTGTTCGTTTATTGAGTCAGTAGCGTAGTGATTAAAGCCTTATGATTAGAATGTCCCGGCTTCGAATCCCTGTCATTACATTACCGACGTGAACCTACTCCTAACACGAACAATTCAGTTTAGCTAACGGATCCAGGTGGATATGGAAATTTCGATTAAGTCCCTACTAATATTCTTGAATAATCTGATCTGAGAAAATTCCAGTGACATCCAAACTTGCATTTTAAAGCAATGATCAGTGCTTCTACTTCTCCTTTTCGTAATTTGCTTTGATTAAGTTCTACGGGTGCAACTGCTCTCTACACTCAAAAAAAACTACCAAGATCCTAGTTGAAGCTAGTAATGACATAGAAAAATATCTACAGTCCCGGGTCCTTTAAGCAGGGCGTGAAAAGGCATCTGATGAGGCAGTCTTTCCAGAGTTTAGCTGAAATCAGGCGAGGTGAAGAAAATTTGACGTGCGCTTTTATAAAAAGATATACAATATCGATATGTTCCCAATCCCAACTCTAGCCGGCTTCCTAGACAATCATAATTTACAAGGGCTAGCGGGAACTCAACAATAGAGCTGTAGCTAGGCTTGCTGCCAAAACCCATACGTTACAGCCACAATGATACTGCGATGAGGGCATTGACCTTAACTTCTTTCCGCTATTATTCACTGCTAAATTTTTGTTTTATTCACGCCTATGTATATCGGAAGGGTAAGGCAGAGACAGGTTATGCAACCATATATCGCCACCGTTTCAGTCCCGCAAGAGTGAGTTTCTTTGATGCTATATATTAGGATTATTAAGAGATATTACGTTTTAAAAACAGGCATCCAATCCACTATAGCATAGCATAGGTAAGTAAGTACGAGTATATCCTAGTTTTACTCTAATAATTCCTTCTCTTTTTCATCCTAGGGTTAATATCAGTTGCATCCATATCTTGCACTTTGGATCCTAGAATCCATTCTCAGGCGATTTCCAATAATTTGATTTACTTATTTGGTAAAAGCGACTACCGTCTGTACTCTAAACCCCGAGAAGAAAGCAATTCTTCAGGCGTTTATAATTTACCACAATAAAATCTCAATAAAGCTTTTCCCGAACTGGAATCCAACCCAAGAAAATGTAAATTCACACCAACTTGAACAAACGTGACAGTTATTGGTGTTAACTTAATTTAGTTCCAAAAAGCATACATCATAATTCATAACCCTATTCACTTCATATTTATTCAACTCAACACTGCATATTTTAATTACCCTTTTCACACTTTAAAGGGTTAAGATTGAAAAAAAAAAACAAAAATTAAATTAAGAGGTGCTAATCCTGCAAACACATTAATTAAAAAGCACCCTTAAGAAGCTACAGGGTGTCTTAAAAAAACTCTTTAAAAATATAATAGTTACCCCTGACTGCGGTCGCCATAAAATATGCTTAAACAGCCGTCGTAATGATATGAAAAAGTAACAGACAGATGCTAAAAAAGATATAGCAAAAAGTCTGTGTGCTGCGCTGGGGTGCCCCGGATGGCGAGAGTAGGGGTAACTATGAACTGTACTCGCGAGAAGCGAATCACAGACTATCATGGGGTACATTTAGTTTAATGACATTTTAAAGCAGTAGGTATCCTATAGTTAACGATCGGAAAAGTTAATATCAAGGATGCCACTTGAATCCGTGATCAGAAATTTTCCTACACATGAGTCTTGGGGTGACACTGGAGGACGCTGTATAGGAGAATTTTGAAAATCCAAAAAGTGTCCAGGTAGTTGAGTTGGTCAGAGTATTCCACCTGTTAGGATTTTGACTTGTTTGATCTGTATCTATGATCAATTTAATTGTTCAGTTATCAAGAAAAATCTTTGTCATCACTATAACCTAAGTATGATAAAATCGAAAGTCAATTACAAGTAAAATTAAACTCCGTTCTACTAAGTTAAAATAATTCTGTCTAATTTGATCAAGTATCACTACATTTTTGCAAAATAGGTCATGTTTTGCCATTAAAAAAAGATTATTGGAACTGTGCAAGCCTTTTTGTGCAGCCCCCGGCCAGGTCGCGTGTCCACCTGGCTCCAACTACTTTATTTGTTTATTGCGTTTACTTCATCCAAAAGACCAGACGGGCGTACGTAATAAAGAAAAAAAATAAACAAAAACCAACAATATCAGCGTCCGCGCACATGCGCCATATTTGAATTTTGAATTTCGAATCGGATGCGAAAAAAACAGGCGCAATGTGCTCGCACGCGCCGCCCCGCCATATGTCAGGAGTTAAGAAAAAAGTTTTTTTTTATTCATCAAACAGAGATAAGTAATAGAAAAAATGGTTACATAAGCATAATGTTAGGCGTAGAAAAAGCGCGGCAAAAAAGTTAAGGATGATCGGACTAACAAAGATAATACTTTGCAATATCTTTCATCACTTCCAACTCCTGACTACTCCCCGTTCGTTTTTGGTCAAGCATCTGATTGTGGTGTTAAAGAGTGTATAATGTCGATAAACTCCAGTGCTGTTGGGAATGACTGCATAAGTCGAAACATGGTTCTACCAATTCTGGATCAAATTCTCCCTATACTTTGCCACGTCCTAAACCACTCCCTCAACAAAAGTGTATTTCCTGATGCTTGGAAGCAGGCACAAATTATTCCATTGCCTAAAAAATCCAATCCGTTATCCCCCTCCGATTATCGTCCTATTTCCATATTACCTTTTTTATCCAAGATCTTAGAAAAGCTCGTACATGGTCAACTCAGCAAATACCTCACACAAAACAACCTTTTAAATCCCCTCCAGTCAGGTTTTCGACCAGGGCACAGCACGGTAAGCGCACTGATAAAAGTCACCGATGACATCAGGTTTGGTATGGAGAACGGAAATCTTACAGTACTCTCTCTCCTTGATTTCAGCAACGCTTTTAATACTGTAGATTTCCATATCCTGCTCGGCATTTTACGCTCTGTTAACATATCTCCAACAGTGATTGATTGGTTTCACAGTTACCTGTTTGGGCGCCGACAGCGTGTACGTGTCGAAGAGTCCTTCTCTTCTTGGTGTAGTACAACCGTCGGTGTGCCTCAGGGTGGCGTGCTATCTCCCTTACTTTTCTCAATCTTTATAAATTCAATCTCTAATTTACTACGTTCTTCCTACCACCTTTACGCAGATGATCTTCAAATCTACGCACAAGCCTCCTTACAGGAACTGCCGGCAGCCATCTCTACTATAAATGCAGATCTGGTGCAAGTATGTAAGTGGAGTAAGCAATATGGACTTGAAGTGAACCCTTCTAAAACCCAGGTTATTATTGTGGGCAGCTCCGGTATGATAAACCGAATAGACTGGTCACAATTGCCAGATGTAGTTTTTAATGGTGTACCCCTTAAAATAAGTAGCGAGGTAAAAAATCTTGGCATACGGATAGATAGGACACTATCCTGGGGCCCCCAAATACGAGAGCTCAGTCGCAAGATGTTTGCATCGGCGGGTTCCATGCGTAGACTTCGAAACTTTCTACCAACAGCCACTAAACTCGCACTTGCAGAATCGCTTCTTCTCCCTCTACTTGACTATGCTGATGTCAGCTATCTCGATCTCACTGAGGAGCAACTTGATAAGCTTGAGCGCCTACAAAATTTCTGTATTAGATTCATATTTGGTCTTCGTAAATATGATCACGTATCACAGTTTCGCAACTTGCTCAAGTGGCTCCCAATTCGACTTCGACGGAATGCTCATATTCTTTCCATGCTTTACAGTATTCTTTTCCATCCTTGTACTCCGACTTACTTAAAAGAACGCTTCGTGTTCCTAAATGACACACATTCAAGATCCTTGCGGTCGTCAGTAACATTGCAATTATCCACGCCCTCTCATTCTACAAAATTCTATGACAAGTCCTTCACTGTTCAGGCTGTACGGTTGTGGAATGCACTGCCTGTGAATATTAGACGTGCACAATCCTTGGCTATTTTCAAAAAAATGATAAAACAACATTATTTGAGTTCATTGTAACTTTATCATAAGGTCTTGCTTTGGTACTCGCTGTGTGTATATCTTCTATATATAATGTGTGTAAGTATATCTAATCTTATCTGCATATGTACCTATTTATGTATATATTATAGAAATTTAATGTAAGTATGTGCTAAGGTTTATGTTAAATACTATACTTAGGTATGTAATTAATAATATGTTTATGTATGTAAATAGTATATTTATTTTTATGTATGTATGTAGGGATATGTATGTATGTATATATGTGTGTATATAGTTTAAGTTTATGACTACAGTAATAACTACCCAAACGTTATTATTGTTTTGAGATTAAAAAATGTCCATCAAAAGGTTGCCTGTAAGAGATCGCTTGTAGCGATAAGGCCGCCATTTGTACATTTCTTATTATGTTGTCCGTACATGTACTAAAATTTATAAGTGTACAATAAAGAATTTTCTTATCTTATCTTATCTTATCTTACTAGTTCTGAGGTTAAATAGGGGATGTCAGGAAGTGCTCCATAGTAGGGCTGCTTGATAACTTCGTACAACGTAAATTACTCAAAAAGTCCTAAAACTTTGCTACCCCGAAAAGTACAAATGTCTATTCAATTTGTGGTGCATGTTTCACAAAGTGCGATCAGTCAACAGTATAAACAGTCTCCCGATGTAGTTCAGATGTTGTTAACACTCTGACGCATGTTGATAACACCGGCATGGGTAATTTCGTAGGCCACACCTACCGAAGGATATAATCGAATCGAATTATAGATGCATTGCCAGACGTCGGAAGGTGGATGATTGGGTTCGGGAGCCATGGCCCACATTGGGAGAGGGCTATGTCCAGCAACTTGGACTGCAAGAGGCTAATTGATTGAGCAATTAAAGAGTTCTTAAACACTTATTTCACGAGTTGAATAACAACTTTGCAACCAACATCCCAAACACTAATTTTCTCCATAGCTTGCGGCTATGTCAAGTGTTGCCAGACGTTGTTCCACCAGGTATTTATTTATAAACATGTCACATTTTTTGCCACATTATCTATTAATAACTGCAAGCGTGGCAGCCCTATTCGCCAGGCTGCGCACACGCCACATCTGTCAACCGCATTAGTACCTCACTTGCGCCGGCGCCGATTCTATTGCCGACTGCCGAATGCCGAATATTGCAGTACAGTCAGCATCAGAGCAATCTTGACTAGCAAAGCACTCAAAATGATCTTAAAACCTTTGTACAGGACTGATTGTTCTGACATTTGGTACACACCTTTTAAACCAATAAAAAAATTTAGTATTAGGTAAGATTATTTTGAGTATATTGCTAGTCTACATCCATTTGATGTTGACTGTACCTACGTAATTTGGATTTCTACAATTGGAAATTGACGCGTGTGAGAATATTGTTAGTCAATCAGGTTGGAACGAATTTGCGGATTTCTTGTTATGTCATATCATAGACATATAACTTTTATAATATACTGCTAAGGTGGCAATGAAGTATAGAGGTTATCTGTTAGAAATTATCATCATTTGGCTGCTCTAGTACTTTTTTTTGGATCGGTAAAATAATTCTAATGTCATTCGTACTCTATCTGTACTTTTACTTGCGATATTTTCTCCATCTTTTACGGCCTATGAAGTTTTTATACCTTTTTTTTTTTAAAGAATTCTAGAACCTAAGTTACTAATATTCCCTCTAACCCCTCCAACTAAGCTAAATTGCTTGTGCTAGGAGTGGGTTCATGTCGGTAGTGTAATGGCCAGGATCGAACCCGGGACCTTACGATCGTAAGGCCGACTCCTTAACCACTAAACGAGGCGAGGGATGTCTCTTACTCGTTGCAGATTCGGTAAATTCTTATTTGATGACCTTTAAGAGAAGTTTAAAAAAAAAGGGTAGCAGAATGGTTATCATGTTTGCTTTTCAGGCGTTAAACACTTATTTCTGCATTCAAAACAGTAGAAAGGAAATCTGTGAGATCTACATAATTATAAAAATTTGCTTTTTGTTTTCATTTTCAAAGGTAATGCGTAATTCCAGTTGTTATCTATGGGAATTACGGATTATAAGAATGTTAATTCCTAACACTACAACAATCTATTAGGTAAGGATATTATGAACTCGTGATTTGTTTCAAGTTTTGGGCGATACAATAATTACAAAAAAGCCTTGTTTTACCACAAGTGCTTTTAAAAAAAAAACGAATATTACACTAAAGAGGTCCCCGTCTGATCTACTTACATAAATGGCGGCTAATTCCCGCCGGCGGCCGCGCAGCCTTTGATCTGAAGGTTTTTTCGTTAAACTGCCTCTTACGAAGTACTTTTAGAAGAAATTCTTACTTTACTACATGTGATTATGGACTTTTTATTCGAAAACAGTGGACTTTTTATTGAATTTCGGAGTTGTAACAAGGTTTGTTGGAAGAAAAAGACATAAAAGAGGTAGGTTAAAGAGGTTACATTTCAATTTTGCTGTTGGTAACATTATAGGCCAAAATTGCCTAAAAAGTGAAGAAACTTAGACTTAACATAAAAAATGAAGAAGCAATTTAGTTATTAGATGACAAAGAATAGTACGAATCGTATACTTGAATCACATCGGGCGTGTCTCGGTAGCCAAGTTGGTCAAGGCATTCCCCCTGTAAGGGAAAGACCGCGGGTACGAGTCCCGCCCGAGAAGATTCTTTTTCCCTATGTATTCGATTTGTATAGTTAGCATACTTAATACTGTAAAATTCATTCGACAATAGTACAACTGAATTACGAACATTATTCTTGATTAATCATGTTCTATACTACTGTAGTAACAAATAAGCTCTGACTGCTGATGAGGTTATTGTGCATCCATAGGTGGGAATACAAGTCAACAAGTACCTACCTAACCCTACAGGGAAATTCGTACAAAGAGTATACTTATACTTCTGTTGTTTATGAAACGATAATAAAAAATAAAGTAAAAAGTCACATTTGCAACGCTATTTATCGAGATAAAATCCACCTAAGCCTTAAGGCCTAAGAGCATATAGGTACCTATAAACTTAGAAATATGCAACAAACTTCAAAATTACATTTAGCCTTAATATGTCCAATTTATTATGCCTACACACCGAACCTAAACGGTACTATTAACTTTATTAAATTACATAAAACTCTTTATGTGCCCAGTGGCAACCGTCAGCCGCTAGATGGCAGGTGGGTCGGAGGGCAAAAAGCCTCCCTCACAATTTGAATACTTACCTACGATTTTTATTAAAAAAATACGTGAAGCGCCAGAGTGTAGATACGTTTTTTTTTCGTAAAAAGCGTGTGTTCCTTTATTGATATTTTATTACCAGTCACTGTTTTTTTGTTGATTCGTTCATTTTATATTGTGTTAGGTTACACTTGGCTATTACGGGAAGGATAGCCTATCATTGATGGTGTATATTATAAATGTGAAAGTTTGTGAGTCTTTCACGCAATAACAGCTGAATGGTTATGGATGAATTTAGCACAGGTCAGGGGTGCCAACATAATATGACCTTACAAGGAGAGAGGCACTCGTTCAAGCCTCTGGGAGTCGAGCCCTTTCGCAGGGCAGCGCTGGTAAGTTCGCAGTAAGCAAAACTCCTACCTATCCCATGGTTTCACTAAAGCAATGACGCGAATATTGTAAAATTTAGTGGATATGCCCGCACTTAGTTATACGAGAAAGCATTCTTCACGTAGAAAAAGTAATTGCACAGAGATTATAAAATGTTTACCCTGGGAATAGGTTCCTATGGCTCGGTTAGTTCTCTGGGTTATACAGCAGACTTTTCAGTAAAAGCCAAAGTAAATCATAAACTAGAGATCTAGGAGAGCGGATCCGCACTCTAAGGTGCAAGCGGTTTGGCGTTCGGATGCTATCTATTGCTTGAATCACTTTATCTATTAAAAAAACCGCTTCAAAATCCGTTGCGTAGTTTTAAAGATTTAAGCATACATAGAGACGGACATACAACGACAGCGACTTCGTTTTATAGCTATGTAGTGATGATGCTCCACTCAGGTTGTTACAAGAATATGAGCCCTATATCTACAATTGTGAATCGTCAGCGAATTCCACATTTAATAGCGCAGTGAGCGGGCTAAAGATAGCCACTGCAGCCCATTCATAACGCCGGCCGTGTCGGCGCGGTGTCCGCCGACTGAATGGATGCCTGACAAGCAGACATTTTGTGTAGAAATCTGCAATAGTTACAGACTTGCGACTGATTTGTTGTTTCTGAACGTATAAGCAACACGTTTCTCTTTGCTTTTGAAGCTTCGCGTGGTGAGATTTATGGGAATTTAAGCATACGTCCTGCTTGTAACCTGCTATAGTTACCGGCATATATCTCGACTCCTGAAATACGTTACAAAATGTATTCTATGTGAGCGGTATGCATTTTTCAGTGTCTTTTACAGGACGTTGACGGAGAAGCTCAAATCAACCAATCAAAAGGAAATCAAAACAAACTTATCCGCGTTTATCTCGCGACTTGGGGCCCATAGAATTAGTTACTTTCGATGGTCAACATTTGTACTGAGGTAGTATGTTGGGATGTTGAAGATTGCTATGTGGAGACCTGCCAGGCCAGCGTAAACCAGGATTCAATGTGGACTCTTGCCGCATCACTAAGACCTGGAACTCCCTGCCAGCTCACGTGTTTCCTTCTTCCTACAGTCCCGGGTCTTTTAAGCGGGTCGTGAAATGGCATCTGATGAGGCCGTCAAGCTGAGTGCCACCACTGTTAACATGGTACTTACATGTTTACGATGGTGACCCTCTTTCCGAGACTTTGCCTTTAGCTTAACATCAGGGAAGGTGAAGTCAAATTGACGTGTCCTTTATAAAAAACCTCGGATGCAACCGATATATGCGTTAATACGATGATGATGATGATGATATCATTCTCTACTATCTTGAGTGCGTTTTTTTCGTGCGGGATCCCGTCGGATACCTCCCCTGCCGGAGCCGGAAGGGCAGGATATGTCGGACTCGAACCGACTAAAACAGCACGCCGACTGTGGGTCGTGGTGCTAGGCCGGAGGTGAGGTTGTCATCGACATATCCCTCGCACGCCGGATGACCCAGGGCCATCCTTTACGGTCTGGCCCTCTTCGGGAGTATAATTATCTTACATACTAACTCATGACATCGTAATGAGTTAGTATACCTAGTAAGTTAGTTGAATTGTTAGGTGAAACTGCTTAAAGCGTATGATAGATCAACAGCTGCACGGAAAAATTGGTCGCAACGTAGAGGAGTACTAGGGTATTTGAATGCTTACAATGATATTACTTATATACAAGAATATCATTTTACTAAAAAGACCCAATTAAATACGTAAGAACACTGTGAAATTGTTTTCAAAAAGGAGGCAATATAGGTTTGTTTATCGGCATAGACATCACAGACCATAGTAAAAGATTTTTTTTTTTACTACGTTACAGTTAGTTTAAACAAAATAATGAAAGGGTAATAGTTTACACCCTTTCATTGATCCTGGCTAGTTTTAATGGCCATCGACACATCCGTACACAAAGGCCTCCGTACCATCACAAGTAACCTGTTCATTCAACTATTGGACAGAAAAAAAAAACCTTTTTGTTGTTGTCTATAGTTAGACTTGTTTCTAAGTAATAAGGTTGGTTTTAGAAGTATTCTGCTGTCTATGAATGAATAAGTATTTTTAGATAAAAAAACAGTGTTTTACTGTTGTTACGTATTTAGGTTAGGTAATCATTTAGTGTTACGTTTTGGTAAAAGAGGAGAATCTTGTTTGCTAATGTATGTTTTTTCGTATTGCCTGTTTCTATACCAACAATAAAAAATATCTACCAAAATATTATTATAGAGCGTTATCCTTATCCTTTTACATAGTAGGTACCTACTAGCTTTTGCCCGCGGCTCCGCCCGCGTGAATGTCGATTATTGGTCCTTTCTCAAGGTCTAATCTACCCTGATACAAAATTTCATCAAAATCAGTTCAGTGGTCTAGGTGTGAAAGCGTAACTTACAGACAGACAGATAGACAGACAGAGTTACTTTCTCATTTATAATATTAGTATGGATAAAACAATGTCGCTTTTTGTCTGTCTGTCCCTATGTATGCTTATCTTTAAAACTAGGTTATGGATTTTGATTCGGGTTCTTTTATTAGATAGAGTAACTCAAGAGGAAGGTTTATATGTATAATACATGCTTAATATAGTAGAGGGCGAAGTGGGAACGGGATCTGACGCCACGCGTGCGAAAAAAATTGGCGGTACGAAGTGCGCCGGGTCAGCTAGTTTTAAAAATGAGATAGACTCATTTTGCTCTCCTTTAAAATTGTAAAAACACAGATTCTAATTTTGCCATCGACATTGACAATAATCTTTTTTATTTAGGACAAGAAATCTAATTAGGTAGCTAGCTAGGTACAGTTACCATCAGAAGTAGCTTAACAATATCAAGTTATCGACAAACTTCGATCTTAAATTTATCTTTAAAAATATAAAAAAAAAACAGGTAAATAAACATTGTTAGTAAATTCGTCAGTGCTGAAAATCTTTTGCAGGCGACTGTACCGGAATTAAACGTTTTACCTGTCCATTAATAAAATCAAAGATACCTGCCTACCCCATAAAATAGCAACATAACTAACATCCTAACATTATCGTTCCCGTAGAAGTGCGTAAACCAGAAAATTGTGTCAAGTAAGTGTCCTTTATGTTCTCAATCAAATCTAAAACTTATCTAATCGGAAAATAGTGAGACGATTCGAAATGCCACGTCGCCGTCCGCAGACGTGATGCAACGACTTGGTAAGCACAATAAACAACAATAACGAACGCCATTGCCATGCTATGCGGCTTTTACAACGCTTCATAATCTAAGAATATACACACTACCTGGGCCCAGCGTTCCCACGGCCATACGAAACAAAAAAATATAAGAAGAAGAACAAAAATGATTTTCACACCTTCGCGGAAAGGTTTTAAGATGGTTTTATTACGAATGTAAAATAATAATGGATGCATAACTTTCTTTGGTTCAACTTTTGTGTTAGGAAACTTTTGGGAAAGTGAATAGTAGTGACATCTAGTTTGTAGTAGTAGTATTTTTGAGCACAACGCCATCTAGTAGTTTAACAAGTAGTTAAAACGAGAACAGTTCCTCCAACAATACCCGTTCGTGCGAGATAAAACATTTTGTTGAAATAGCCATTCTTGGTAGTATGGTAAAAAGTGTAGCTATAAAATAGTACTAACGAAAATAGTAAAGTACACGACGAATAACACAACTTGTTTCAAGTAATGTCTGAGTAAAGCGCCATCTATCTTTTAGGTAGTAATACACCAAGCCTTGTAATTACATAGATGTATAAAGTGTAGCAAGTTCGCCTTAAATCCCAAGGAGGGCGCTGTTAAAAATAAATTTAGCGGACGTTACATGAAAACATACATACCTGCACGATTTCTTGAATCACAATACTTTTATAATTCATTTTGAAAATATTTATATTTGGAATAAAGACGATCCTTTCTCAACAGCAGCCGACAATACAATGATTCAATCATACAGGGATCACAACAAGAAGAAAATTTCACTTGTTATGGTGTGTAATCATGGTTTTCTTCAGTGGTTACTAAATAAGTACCCACTAAGGGAAAGTGAAAATATTATGTACCACGGGTTACAGCATGCAAAATTAGACTTTCTTATTTACAACAGGCATCACGACACTTTTTTTTTTATAAATATTCCACAACATTCTACACAACGCTATCTAGACCCATGGTAAGCTTTTTTATAGCTTGTGTTATGGTATCTAGAATGCGGATAAACATACTTATATACTTTTTTTTTGTAAATATATACATATTATACATAGAAACACCCAGACCAATGCAAATACCCAAATTCATGCATACAAATATTTGCACTGAGCGGGAATCGAACCCGTGCCTCCTGCGTGGCAGTCGCGTGCACTACCTCCACGCCACAGAGGCTGTCTTTACTCCATAATAAAAATAGTTATACCTAGTTATTATACGCCACTTGAAGTGGTGTAATTACCTACTACTAATCCACCTTCTTACCCCTTTTGGGATAATCCTGACACAGTTTTTGACTTCTTGATGTTTAATTCAAATCCAATTTTCGTGGGGAAGTTATTACAACGTACAATTAAAATCACTTTAGCCGTTTAGGGACACACATACACACAACCATCAAATTCCGCCCAAAATCCACTTATCCGCCCTAAAATAACTCTTCTGAATTAGTCCTACTAGCTGTTCAGATACTTGTGTGTCTGGGCATCACCCCCTTGAGAAAAGACTCTTCCACAGATGGAGGGATTACACCCCGTGGTCTTCACCCGCGGGCACACCATCACCCTCTGGGTGGAATTTGAAGGAATTGATAGGTACCATCTGGAATACGTCATCTTTACTCTTTGGATTTCACCTCAGCTTACCACCAGGTGGTGTGCGATCATATAAAACACCCCTATCCTTTATTTAATCACAAATAATATCGCTATGTCATTACACTTATACTCCTTCCCCAAACAATCATTACTTAGCTAATAACCAACGAAATACGTCTCAAATATTGAACCAACACACATTTGCACTCAAAGAAAGCGATAATCGCATGTTTAATCAGCAGTTATGTGTTGTACAACTCTGCAACCCCTCCGCAATAAATCTGCGGGAGTCTAATAAACAACTCGGTGGCGCCATCTGTCCGCGACACGTGCTCATTACTTGGGGCTATAAATCAGGAATATCATAACAGAGGGCGCTGCAAGTTGTGCAATTTATCTTTTGTCGAAAGTTGCGAAACTGCGAAAGATTGTGTTTATTGAGCGCGGGTTGCCAGGTGCGTTTGAGAAGTGTTAGAAGTTTTTTTTTGTAACTTTTATTGTAATTGCATTTGATAATATGGTAGGGGTTGTATTTCGATGTTTGTTTTTTCTAAAATTGGTATAGGTAAGTATTGTATTTCTGAGACATGACTTAGATGTACAATAATGTTGAAAGAATTAACGCGATCATAGTTCGGTAGAAAAAAATCCCTGGTTCGTGTTATCATTTTTGACAATTTGTAATAGCAAAAACTTGGAGACCGCGCATCAGTAAAAGCGCTATCAATAGCAGATTTATATGAATAAATTTACATTTAAATGAAATTTTAAAGCATTTAGCATGGACCGATAATTTTTTTTCCTTTCTAAATTCATTTGAATGAATTTAAATTTAATAATGCACAATTAGAGATTTTTTACGAATTTCCTAGCAATCCTGATAAATTCCTCACAATCGTGACACAATAGTGTTGCATTCTTAAAGCTATTTAGACTTCGGACACGCTCAAATTCCAACCCAGCACTAACCGGCACGATTTCTTTTCACATTTCTTGTTCTATAATAACACTTTAGAACAGCCTAATCAAGCCAACCAAATTAAGTTTATATTTTCCCAGGCGCCATGGCACACAATACACAATTTAACGTAAGCCTAATCCACTTGTCTCCTGCTGTGCTAGTGGCATGGCAAACGTCATTTAATGGCCAATTTAGCCACCACACGTGGCGTGTGTCTTTGTATCTGGTAATGTATGGGCTTGCGGCGAGATGGCGGTAAGCGGGAAGATTTATTGAATCCTTTAAGTGTAGTAGTGAAACTGAGTGAATAATTGGGTATTCTACTGACTAGTCAAATTAATTACTTTTTAATAAACGTCAAAACGGTAAGTGGGAACTTGATGATTTTTTTATGACGTCATAATATTTTATAGTCAAATTATTTACTGTTATAGGTAGCGTGGATCATTAAAAATAAATAAAAACGATAAAATAAGAACCGACTAGATAATTTATTTTAACTACAGGAAAGGGTTGGATTCCTGCTCAGTGCATAGTAATAATTTAAAATTAAGTTATGAATGTTTATCCTCATTCAAGAACTTGTCGGTCTATGGCCTCCGCCTAACCGGACTATGGCTCAGCTGACTACTGACCGAGTTTCAGCCCAGCTGATTTGGGGTCAGCTGTTAATGGGGTCACTGACCCGTGAGGTAGGTACTGCCCTAATATCTGTGCCAGCTGGCTGATGCCCCTAGACCGGCCAGGTTCACTGCTGAACCGTTGTACCGTCGCTAGGGTGCTCTGACTACTTGGACCGGAGGGTTACCGTAGCCAAGAAAGAAAAGACAGAGCGAAGAGGAACTGTGTTTATTTCAGAAAATGGGGCTAGTTATATTGCCAAATTTGTCGTTAACCCGACATTATTTCATCGAGCTTATAAACTATGCTACACCAATCAGGAGAGGTTATTTATTTACATAAGAAATCCTTAAAGCTATTATATACAATAAGTTACAAATTCTGCCGTGTGGCGCTTGTGTCGTGGGTATATAACTGACACACACGTAAAAGGCGGCGGCTTCTGCAGGTGTGTCGCATTGATGGAAATTGTTCGCCGCGTGCAGACGTGTTTGCGGGGTCCCGCGCTGCTGTTGTAAGTATTATGTCCCTACAAACTCATACTTAATTCAAATACCTACAATCGTTAGGTAGTTAAAATTTTACAAACAACACCAAACAGACCTGTTGCAATAATTATCACTAAATAATATTCATTGCACATGTCATTATTCTAAACACGTACTTCGCAAAGTATTCGGCATACATAAGTTCTACAAACCAAAACCAGATGGCGTTGTACTCATTACATGATTACTTGACTACATGTTTCGTATCTTCCTCAATAAAATAGGCGTCTTGGCAAGTAGGCGGGGAAAATTAGCTTGGCGCCAAAATTATGGTTTGAGTGATACGTGTATGTTTTGCTAGAGTTTGTAATGCCTTTCATACAGGGTTTATAATGAAAAGTTTACTTTTAAAGGGTCTGCTTTCCTGCTCCTTTCTACAATTTAGTTGATTTTGTCTTTAACGAGAATGATTACCATCATACTATGAGTGATTCTGAAAATTTAAATAGCGAAAACTTAGGTAGGTTCTGTTTTTACAGATCATGAGGATTCCATACTAATATTATAAATGCGAAAGTAGCTAGCTCTTTCTGTTTGTCTGTATGTTACGCTTTCACGCCTAAACCACTGAACCGATTTTGAACAAATTTGGCATAAGGGTAGATTAGAACTTGAGAAAGGACAACCACGCGGGCGGAGCCGCGGACAAAAGCTAGTATTATATAATTCTTTGTGTTGCTTCAAAATCGCATTGAAACCACACGTTTTGCAGAATGTTATTCATATAAGTTTACGAATCAAATGTAAAACAAATGGAAGCGAGCCCAAACCATTAAACAAATACAACAAACATTAACTTACCAGCGCTATAGCGTCGTCTCGCGGCGTTGCTTGCGATTGGCGTCATAAAATCTGTGCGAGACGCACCACTCAACGAAAGTTTAAGTGGTCGGGTGTGTTTCCATTGTTATCAAGGAATAGTAGTAGTACATAACAAAAATAAGTAAAGTACGGTTACGACTATGCAAAGACGTATCTTAGGACCTATTTCCAGCTGTAATTTAAGCCAGCAACAAAGATTATGGGTTAGAAAGAAAGAAAGAAGAAAGAAAATACATTTTATTGTTAATGCAACACAAACATACTTAAATCTAAACAGCGTTATTTATTATATTATTTATTCCTTACATTGGGCACATTTGTGTTGCACCAAGAAAGGAACCAGTTCAGCATAATGCTGGGCATGACGTACCCAGCGCTGGTTTTCAACTGGCCCCTAGAGGACAATACATCTCAAACGTTAGAAAAAAAAACACCTTATTACCTAAAATTTTTGCACAAATTTAAAAGATCTAACTAAAATAGTACTACAATTAAAAAATAAAATAAAAATAAAGTAGTCTAAAAACAAAATAAATTAAAGATAAAAGAACTAGCCCAACCACCAAGCTTTCTTCGGCAAAATTCAAAATTCAAAAATATTTTATTTTGCATAGACCACATAAAGTAAATATTAAATACTAACTAATACTAGTAAATGGACAACACAATACCCCCTTTATGTAGTCCCCTACCTAGTTTGCAGTAATGCAGTAAGTATCTCTATCATATTCATAATTCACGAAATCAGAAAAAATGTAGATAGTTTCAGTCAAAAGATTTTCATCAAAAATCTACTCAGAAATATAACCTAGGACTCGAACGCTTTTGCCTGTATTTTATTAAATACTAACTAATACTAGTAAATGGACAACACAATACCCCCTTTATGTAGTCCCCTACCTAGTTTGCAGTAATGCAGTAAGTATCTCTATCATATTCATAATTCACGAAATCAGAAAAAATGTAGATAGTTTCAGTCAAAAGATTTTCATCAAAAATCTACTCAGAAATATAACCTAGGACTCGAACGCTTTTGCCTGTATTTTATTAAATACTAACTAATACTAGTAAATGGACAACACAATACCCCCTTTATGTAGTCCCCTACCTAGTTTGCAGTAATGCAGTAAGTATCTCTATCATATTCATAATTCACGAAATCAGAAAAAATGTAGATAGTTTCAGTCAAAAGATTTTCATCAAAAATCTACTCAGAAATATAACCTAGGACTCGAACGCTTTTGCCTGTATTTTATTAAATACTAACTAATACTAGTAAATGGACAACACAATACCCCCTTTATGTAGTCCCCTACCTAGTTTGCAGTAATGCAGTAAGTATCTCTATCATATTCATAATTCACGAAATCAGAAAAAATGTAGATAGTTTCAGTCAAAAGATTTTCATCAAAAATCTACTCAGAAATATAACCTAGGACTCGAACGCTTTTGCCTGTATTTTTTTTCTTTTTACCACCTTGTAACCTTTTTACTGTTTTTGCTTTTAACAAGCAAGTTCAAAGCAAAATTAATGAAAATTATTGTATGAAACCCTAAACTTTATTTTACCTTTGATGATTGTTAAATTCTTATTATTATGGTCATAATAATGTGACATTGTTGGATGCCAATCTGGCATCAAATATCGCAATCAAATATTTGAATTGACTTAAATTACCCGCCTGAAAAAACTGTATACAGACGTGAATTAATTTAAAATGAAAAACCGTATCGTAGTGAGAAATGAAAACAAACACACTAAGAAAATGAAAGAGTGCTTTCCATAACCTTGAGTGTTTCCACTGCATTAACCGCTAATTGTCGGCGGAACCGCGGCGGGGGTGGCAGGGGGATGATGATGATTTCACGGTGTCGCGCACTCGCTATATAGTTGCACAGACATAGCGGCTATGATCGGTGCTCCACCATAATTGCGA
Organism: Eilema sororculum; assembly: GCA_914829495.1. Taxonomy (NCBI): domain Eukaryota; kingdom Metazoa; phylum Arthropoda; class Insecta; order Lepidoptera; family Erebidae; genus Eilema; species Eilema sororculum. Next base: position 22,804,570 of record OU618549.1, read on the forward strand.
TTATTTTATGCCCCACTGAATGTTCAAGCAAAAGTTTGAGATAAATTGTTGGATTTTATGGAATACTAGCTGTGCCCGCGACTTCGTCCGCGTGAAATGTACTTAATAAAAAAAATCAGTTTATTTTTTTTCATTTTTGGCATTTTTTTTTAGCCTGAGTTACTCCTTATTACATAAGCTATCTGCCAGTGAAAGTCCCGTCCAAATCGGTCCAGCCGTTCCAGAGATTAGCCAAAACAAACAGACAGACAGACAGACAGACAGACAGACAGACAGACAAAAAATTAAAAAATATATATTTTGGTATGTGTACCGTATATACATTCATATGCATGTAGTAGAAAGCGGTTATTTTAATATTACAAACAGACACTCCAATTTTATTTATTTGTATGTATAGATTAGGGTTGATTAAGATCATAATGATAGAACTTAATTTCTGTGTAATTTAAACTGTTTTATGCGTGTATAGATTGTAATGAATGCATTGGCATAAAACTGATATGATACTATTGCGATTTATTACCCGACTGCTAAGGAAGGGTTATTTTGCCGATCTTTGATCCCAGTTACATGCGAGGCTGTCATCTAGCAATTTTAAGTTTTGCTTATTTTTAGCATTTACGACAGCGACTGCCTTCTGACCTCCCAATCTAGAAAGTAAAACGGGCCTGGGAGCCTCACCTGTTGATCAGCCAGATCACGCCGTAATAGCGGCGGTAAGACCCATCATGGAGGAGTGGCTAGAGAGACTACACGGCAGCCTCTCGTACACTAGTGGCGGCTCGGGTTCTAGTGGCGGCTCTGGGGGTGGGAGTCCTCACACTCGCCACGTTGCTCACAGCGATGGTAAGATGCGCGAACGCTTGGGGTGCGGCTGCCTCCTTCTGCGAGCAAGTAATGCTCGAGAAGGAGGCGGCCGGTCGGGTCCGGACTAGACTCCGGGCCCGAGAAGCCCGCGCAGAGCGAAGGCGAACCGGACGTAGGAGGTCGCAGAACGACCTCCGTCCTCCATGAGCGCTGGCCTGGGGGTGACCGGTGGAGCCGCCTGTCACCCTAGCAGAAGCAGGCCGCAGCGGCGGCGCAAAATGCGCCTCTCCGTAACCGGGGCAAGATGGGGACACAGTGGTCCCCACAACCCGAAGGGGGCCATCTCGAAGGAGATGGTCCTGGGTCTGCCTGGGTGCGAGAGATATGCTTTTGGCAATCTCACCTCCGGCAACCAAAGACCCAAGACGGCGTGCGTTTTAGTCGGTTCGAGTCCGACACAACCGCCTTCACCGGCTCCGTGGGGGTTGTATCCGTGGGGATTTTTCGCATGATAAAAAAAAAAACCTGTTGATCAGCTGGTGTACTACCTAACAGGTGAGATTTTTTCCGTAAAAGTCAACTAAAATGAACTAGCTATAGAAAATTTGAACATTTAGCGAACTCTGGACTTCATAGTGCAAGATCTAAATCTAAGTGCGCCTCCCCGTAACCGGGGCTAGATGGGGACACTGTGGTTCCCCACAACCCGAAGGGGGCCATCTCGAAAGAGATGGTCCTGGGTCTGCCGGGGTGCGAGAGATATGCTTTTGGCAATCTCACCTCCGGCAAGTCGGTTCGGTTCCGACATAACCACCTCCACCGGCTCCGTGGGCGTGGTGTATCCGTGGGGATTTATCACACGATAAAAAAAAGATCTAAATGCTAAATGAAGAAAACAATCAAATAAACACACAAATTTAAAAAATTACATCTGCTATCTCTCATCGCCCTAAATACAAAGATATTAACACAAAAGAATATCTCGGTCCCCCTCATTAAGAAAACTAATAAAAATAAAACATAAGCCGTCTCCCCTTTCGTAGGAGCACTTGGGGTTAAACGTGCCATTCGCCGCGGGGCAGTCGCGGTTCTTGATTTTATTTGCACCGTCTTGGGGCTCAGACCGTCTGCCAAGAAGATTTAGTTAATAGCGATGGCTAGGGATGGGTAGTGTGATATTACGAAGTTGTATAAATATTATATTTTTATCGTACAAATTAGAACGGTAGTTTAATTAGCGTGTTTCTTTTCTCTTTTAATTTCTTTATTCACATTGTTTATTGGTATATTATCTTTACACGATACCTATTTTAGAGGCTGTTCCTACAGGGTTACGTGGGAGTGTCACAATAAAAGATGGCGTACACTTATAACGTTTATTGCCGGTCACACAAATTGTCTCACAATATATAACTTATATAAGAGTCACTAGAACACTTGATACTAACTAGGAATATCTATAAGTGGAGCGAGTTTATATGTGGCTGACTGTAGCAAGCCTCCAGTATGAACTGGCTTCCCAGAGCGCGAGCGCTCCGTCGCCGCCCGACAAGGAATTTGCTGACATCGCGTCTGTGACGCGACGCCGCTACAGTATTCCCCCCTTATTTTGAAAAAAATTTTAGATAAAAAAATTTTTAAAGAAAAAACATCTATAACTAACAAAAGTTTCATCAAAAACAGTACATCATTACAAAGTTCTTATACTATGCATCGATTACGGTCTCCGTGCGATATTTGCTGACTTGCACACTCGGGCGCCGCTACTGTGTTTACGAAACGCGTCCGGTGTCGCAACACTGCCCTGTTGTAACATTCCAATAATTATGTTTTAACATTACGACCACTTAATATGGGTCAGCAGAGACCTCCTGTACCAATAAAATATAATAAACTTATTCTAAACACATTCATGCCTATTTAATGGTAGCTGCCGTGATGACCCGCTCTGCTATATTTAATTACATCCCTGGGGATCCTCAGCGTCCATCACGACAGCGCCTGCAACTCCTTCCATTCATCACTACTCATCATACCTCCCGCTAGCATTCCTGTGATTTTTACTTACATATATGTCCTAGGTGACAACGACTTTGGAGAGTGGAATTGTTCTGGGCCCTTCGGGGGCTCGACCGGCGTTGACTGCTGCTGCTACTGTCATCTGTTTGCCTATCCAGTTTTTTGTTCTTTTGTTACATTTCTTGAACGCAAAATAGGCTATCAATACACCTATTATTGCTAGTATTGCGAACAGCATTATATTGAATTTTGATATCTGGTACTGAATATCTGAGTTGTTTGCTCCTTCTTGGGCAATGATGACCTGTTCTTTACTTTGATTTTTACCCATGATTATATACATCTATCTTTTAACCGTGACAGAGTGCGAATGAGTGCTTTCTGAACTAAAGTATCAGTAAATTAAGCAATTCCACTATCCAATTACAACATATTATTTCGTAACATCTATGTAAATACATTTGCGCACATGTTATATGTTAAACCTTACTGGCCGCTTGATGGCACGACCGCTGCGCGAGGTGCGAGTGTTAGCGTTTTCATAAGCGGATTCTTTGATTAAAATGCCTTTCTGTGAGGTTTCTCTCTCCGATTCTGACTCTGATTGTGTGTTAGGCCTGTTTGATTGCGGGCTAATGGCTTTGCTGTTTTCCTGACTATCCGTATTTAATAAGAATGCTGGTTTAACTCTATCAATGGATACATTACTAATTCTATCTGGCAACTGGATTGTGAGGGTTTTGTCCGTACGCGTAATTACCTTATACGGACCTTCATACGGGGGTTGTAGTGACTGTTTTTTTATTTCTTTTCTAATAAATACATGAGTACATTTTTTTAGTTCTGGATGTACAAAGATAGGTCTAGATGATCTTTGAGAGGCTGGTTTTGGTTTTAATCTACTAATTACTTCTTTTAGATGTTGTACGTACTCCTGTGAGTCGTAAAACTTTCTGTCCGTGCTGTCATAGAATTCACCGGGTAATCTAATGGTGCAGCCATATACTAGCTGCGCTGCGCTTACATTAGTGTCGCACCTTGGTGCTGCTCGCAATCCCAATAATACCGTCGGTAATTCCCCTAACCAATTTTCATTGTCTAATTTAGCTTTTAGTGCGGCCTTTAATGATCTATGCATTCTTTCGCACGCGCCGTTTGCTTGTGGGTGGTAGGCAGTAGTGCGAATCTTTTCTATACCTAAAAATTTCATGAGATGCTTAAATATTTCGCTTTCAAACTGCCTACCCTGGTCACTCGTTAACCTTAAGGGACAACCGAAACGTGTGATCCAGTGTTCGAAGACTGCCCGGGCTACTGATTTAGCTGAGATATCTGAGATTGGAATACATTCCGGCCAGGCGGTGGCCCTGTCTATCATAGTTAACAGAAATCTGTGGCCTTCCTTTGAGCTGGGGAGTGGTCCTACTAGGTCTATGTGGATATGCTCAAAGCGATCGCACTCAGGAAATTCTCCCAGAGCCGATGTCGTGTGGCGGTGGACTTTAGCCTTTTGGCACCTAACGCATGACCGTGCCCACCTACCGATGTCTTTGTTCATGCCTGCCCAGAAAAATCTATCGGTAACCATGCGCCTGGACGTTCTAATACCCGGGTGGCTAAGGTTGTGTATTGATTCGAATGCTGCCTTGCGAAATTCTATGGGTAGGTACGGGCGTGCCTTATCGGTTGAGGTCTCACAGAGGATGTTGTCCTCCGGCCCGGTACCGCTTAGTTGTACCTTTTTGAAGCACAGACTACTATTGTTATGGTTAACTAAAAATTCTGAGAGTTCCTTATCTGCTTCCTGTGCCTGGGCGAGTTCTGTTAAATTGATGCCCGTTGGGCATGTTATTGTTTCAATACGCGATAGCGTATCCGCTACGACATTTTCTTTACCTTGAACATGTAATATTTTGTTCGTGAATTCACTGATGAACATAATTTGTCTTGTTCTCCTAGGAGTTTCTTTTTCACTACCTACTTTGCTAAATAAATACACTAGTGGTTTATGGTCGGTATAGACCACAAACTCTCGGCCCTCGACGAGTTTCCTAAAGTGAATGATTGATAGATAAATGCCTAATAATTCCCTGTCATAGGTACTGTACTTTCTTTGCGCTTCAGTCAGGCGTTTGGAGAAAAAACCTAAGGGTTGCCATCTGTTACTTACCCGTTGCTGCAGAACCGCTCCCACGCTGCTGTCTGATGCGTCAGTCATCAAGGCTAACGGGGAGTCTGGTAATGGGTGAGCTAATAACGTCGCGTTTTGTAGACTTACCTTGCTTTCTTCGAATTCATGTGCCGCTGCTTCTGTCCATTGTATGGTCGTCTTGTCCTTACGCTTTGAGTTGTGGAGGTATTTATTCATTTCAGCCTGCCCTTGCGCTGCTTTTGGGATGTGTGCCCTGTAGAAATTTACCATGCCTAGGTACCTGCGTAGGTCCTCTACTGTTTTAGGCCTTGGGTAGTTTTTTATGGCCTCAACTTTATCAGGTAGGGGTTTTATGCCCTCTGCTGACACTTCGTAGCCTAGGAATTTAAGTCTTTGTCGGCCCAGACAACACTTTGATATGTTGATGGTGATGCCGAATTCGTTAAAACGCTTAAAGACTTCCTCTAGGTGATGTTTGTGGGACTCTACGTCGGCACTGGCGATGATTATGTCGTCTGCAAAACAAAACAAAAAATCCAGCCCTTGCAAGACACTGTGGTCCATGAATCTCTGGAACGTTTGACTCGCTCCTTTTAGACCATACGGCATTGCTGGAAATTCATACAAACCCATTGGTGTGATTACAGCTGTCTTCTCGATGTCATCCTCGTGTACTGGTATGCAGTTGTATGCCCTGTTGATGTCCAGGCTCGAAAAGACTTTCTTGTTTGCTAATAGATATGTGAAATCTTGTAGTCGCGGTACCGGGTACCTGTCTGGTTTTGTTATCGCATTTAGCTTCCTATAATCCCCGCAGGGCCTAATGTTACCATCCTTTTTGGGTACTACATGTAATGGACTGGCCCACGCACTTTTGCTGGGTCTACATATTCCTAGGTCCATCATAAGTTGAAATTCGGTTTTAACTTTTTTATATCTGTCTGGGGGCAGCGGGCGTGCACGGGCATGCACCGGTGCCCCAGTAGTTTCTATGTGATGGCGCACGCTATGTTTAGGGATGCCTTTGAAAGAGAAGGGTTTTGTTATATCTGGGTATTTTGATAGAATTTCTATGAAGGGGTGATCGACGGGTGTGGTTTTTATTGTGGATTGGTCAGAATCGGAGAATGAACCAATCGCCATTATGCTTGTTTCTGTATCTATTAATTTTCGGCCACTAAGGTCTATTAACAGTTTGTGCTTAGCTAAAAAATCTGCGCCTATTATTGGTTGCTTAACATCAGCTATGACAAATATCCACCTATAATTTCGTCTTAATTTAAAATTTAATTCTTTTGTTATTTGTCCATAGCTCTTAATTTTAGTGCCATTTGCCGCGAACAAGTTGTATTCACAATTTTCACTATGCTTTGCTATATGTTTATCACTCACAAGATTACGCGGATAGACCGATATGTTTGCGCCACTGTCTATAAGATAAGAGGTACCTGTGTACTGGTCCATGATGCTGAGACGATGATTTACTTGCGGCCTGCATGACTCGCCCATTTCATGCACCGCTGTTAGTTTTCCGGCTTTTTCTTATTCCAGTTGCATGGTTCCACGCATTTGTTCGCCCGATGCCGGAAACGGAAGTGGTAGTCGCATAACCAGTCACGGTCTGCTGGTGTTCGCCTGCGAGATGGGCTGCGACTCGGTGATCTGGATCCAAAACGTCCGAACCTGCCTCTACCTCTGCCGGTGAAACTAGGTCTGGGCTGCCTGCTTTCTAGTCCTCTTATCCTCTCTGTCAGGTTCTTGATTTCTGCTATTAAGTTCGCTGGTTCGCCTCCTGAAGCTACATCTACTTTGCTGACTGTCTCTCTATGTGATACGGATTCTATGACCTTGTCCGCTATGTTTCCTAAGGTACTAAGGTCCTTCGTCTCCGTAGCTGCCAAAATTCCTCTTACTGTGCTTGGTAACTGGTTAAGCCACAGTATAACGAGGGTTTCATCTTCAATCTTGCCACGTGCAATGTCACGCATTTTTCTCAGTAATTGCGATGGCCTCTGGTCTCCTAATTCCATTTCGTTCATCAGTCTGTGTACCTGTTGCTCCTTGGTCCTCGCATAGATTTCGCACAATCGCTTTTTTAGCATAGGGTACTTGTCTGTTTGCGGGGGGTCTCTGAGAATGTCCGTGACCTGGGTCAGAACATCTTTGCCTAAGTTTGATACAATTATCTGGTACCTTGATTCGTCCGAGGCCTTTTGCGGGTTCAGTACTGCTTCAGCCTGGATAAACCACAGCTCGGGCTCGTCGCACCAGAAGTCTGGAATACGCGTCGTAACCGCGATGCTCGTGATCACCTGCTCTTCTTTCACTATACCCGCACTGCCGTCGTTTGCCATTTCGTTACTAATGTTCACACACGAGTTCAATAAATTCACAAATGTTCATAAAAGTACACGAAGTTATAGGTTATATAACCTATAACAACTCCCACGTTCACGTTCGGGGTCACCACTTTAGAGGCTGTTCCTACAGGGTTACGTGGGAGTGTCACAATAAAAGATGGCGTACACTTATAACGTTTATTGCCGGTCACACAAATTGTCTCACAATATATAACTTATATAAGAGTCACTAGAACACTTGATACTAACTAGGAATATCTATAAGTGGAGCGAGTTTATATGTGGCTGACTGTAGCAAGCCTCCAGTATGAACTGGCTTCCCAGAGCGCGAGCGCTCCGTCGCCGCCCGACAAGGAATTTGCTGACATCGCGTCTGTGACGCGACGCCGCTACACCTATCTTTTAATATTCCTGTAGTGATGGAGAAAGAACCCTCAACTCATCCAAATAGAACAGAATAGAAATCTTTTTATTCACGTATCTGACGGAAAAATACGCAGATGATACGATTATCACTGCTAGAGAAGGAAAAAAGCGACATAAAACCCTGTACCAACCCGTCTGCCTAGCGGGGAATAGTAGGCCAGAGCCTCCCAACAACATTGGGAGAGGCCTATGTCCAGCAGTGGACTGCGATATGCTAATTGATATCTTTTAATATATAAAGCAAATAGAATAAATTAATCGAATACATAGGGAAAAAGAATCTTCTCGGGCGGGACTCGAACCCGCAGTCTTTCCCTTACAGGGGGAATGCCTGACCAATTCGGCTACCGAGACACGCCCGATATGATTCAAATATGATCAAATTTCGCCTTAAAGACGTACAAGATGGGAAATTTGAATCATATCGGGCGTGTCTCGATAGCCGAATTGGTCAGGCATTCCCCCTGTAAGGGAAAGACTGCGGGTTCGAGTCCCGCCCGAGAAGATTCTTTTTCCCTATGTATTCGATTTGTATAGTTAGCATACTTAATGCTGTAAAAAAAAAAAAAAATTCCTTCAAGAATAAATTAAGACATAATATATCTGTTATATTATTATAAGCTTGATAGAGCTATAAATGGTTTATTACGTTTTTTTTGCCAGGAAAGTCTGTAATAGTTCAGAATCTTAGTAATGAAATAGTGTAAAAAACTAAAAAACACGCTTTTAGCATGCACTAAGAATTACAAATGAAGCGTTTTGTCCACAAATAAACCCTTTCATTTGACACTCATATCATGGGGGTGGATTTCAAACAGCCAGTCCGCCATCTTGAGGAGGCCACCATATTGGATTTGTAATGACGTTTCTTAGCTAGTCATGTATTGTCATCAAAACTCAGAGCGTGTGCAAAATTTCATCCTAATCGAAAACCGGGAAGTGGGTCAAATTAAGATTCCAAGATATTCTTACACTACATAGTTATAAGTGAAGCTAATATAAGCGTGTTAAAAAGCAGAATATACGTGTATCGACTCATCGTGTATGTCACATCCCTATTCGACTTTAGAGAGCAGCATTCAAATGAGTTAGACACGTCTGGGTCTGGAGTTAATTCCCAATTGACACTAAATTCACTAACAGCAGACAACTAACAGAATGCTGTCCCTTCCTACCCCAGAGGGTAAAAGTGTATGTAATACTCGCATTACGTCATATCTAATCCTGCATGCTGAAAACATCTATCTTTACAGGTTGTGCCCAATACGATAGTGTTAATCTACTTACTTTCTGAAAGTTCCTGCTCCTTTTTATATCATCTGATACCTCTTGTACCATCCTCACACTTTTATGCAATTTGCTGTAACACCTCCGGTGGCGGTGGTAATCGCTTGCCATTGTTTAGCAAATATGTTTGCCTGCTTCCTTCACTATCATCACTTCATCATCATCACTATCATCATCATCACAAATAGTATAAAGCAAAATCGATTTCCACGTCTGTCCGTCCCTATATATGCTTATATCTTCAAAAATACGCTATAGGTTTTGGTGAGGTTTATTTTAATAGATAGAGTAACTCAAGAATAAGATTTATATGTATGATACATGCTAAATATAGTAGAGGGTGCAGCGGGAACAGGATCGGACGCCACGCGGGCAGAAAAAAATGTCGGTACGAAGTTTGCCGGATCCACTAGTAGCAGTAAACCAAGTATGACAGAGTGCCATAAAATAAATGCAAGCTAAGAAAAAATATTAAAATCAAACATTAAAAGTCAAATTACACTTTGAAATTTATAACGACTTCGAATTAAAACAGAAAAAGCCTGACTCATGAGAAAATCCAATTTAAAAGTTGTGTGATTAAAGAAATTGAGACGTCTGGGATTCGAACCGTGGACCCACCGGTAATTGTTACTGCACCGTTTAATTACGGCCCTCGTTTAGGGGGTGAAAATTAAAAGTTGGTTCTGTCTTAGCAAATTGTAAGTAATTTAAAATATTTGAGGGCAAATTCATTTTACGGTCGCTTGGAGATCAAATTAGAGACGAGAAAATTAAGTTTTAGAATTAAGTCAAGTATTTGAACTTCTCTCACTGCTGGTCTAGCTGGAATACTTCGATATAATCTACTAGCTTATTCGAATTATTCTCTATATTAATAGTAATTTAAGCCGACTCAGCCGGGACCTGGTGGCAATGCTAGACTCAAGAATGTACGATTTGAGATTGACATGGTCATCGAGTGTTGTACTATCGATGTAAATGACCACTCAACACTTGCCGGGATATTTACCATGTTTATTGGTAACACAAAAACATGGTAAATATCCCGGCGAGTGTTGTACTATCGATGTAAATGACCACTCAACACTCGCCGGGATATTTACCATGTTTATTGGTAACACAAAAACATGGTAAATATCCCGGCGAGTGTTGTACTATCGATGTAAATGACCACTCAACACTTGCCGGGATATTTACCATGTTTATTGGTAACACAAAAACATGGTAAATATCCCGGCGAGTGTTGTACTATCGATGTAAATGACCACTCAACACTTGCCGGGATATTTACCATGTTTATTGGTAACACAAAAACAGGGTAAATATCCCGGCGAGTGTTGTACTATCGATGTAAATGACCATTCAACATTTGCCGGGATATTTACCATGTTTATTGGTAACACAAAACATGGTAAATATCCCGGCGAGTGTTGTACTATCGATGGACTCAAGAAGACCAGGCAGGGCATCGTAAAATATGACGTGCCAATGGATTCTCAACCATGAATGCCGTTGACTAGACCATGCGAAGTGGAGAAGATAAACCCGGGAAGCTAACCCCGGCCTCCGAGGTGGGGGCCCTGGATGCGACCGAAACTAAGGAAGATGATTATGGCTTCGCATACGTGGATATCGACATGTTGGAAGTGGATTTCTTCTGATAATCGTATCGGTTCTCGGACAGATTGACATGATTCTTGTATAAGTCGTATTACGTACGTCTAGGTAGAAGAATAGGGATTTGGAGTAGAAGCAGTTCTTCTTGACAACTATCTAGACTTAACTAAAGTATAAAAAAGCGTCGGTAGCTTAGTGGTTTAGGAGTCGGCCTTACGATCGAGAGGTCCCGGGTTCGAATCCTGGCCATTACACTACCGACGTGAACCCACTCCTAGCACAAGCAAAGTGGAGGGGTTAGAGGGAATATTAGTAACTTCGGTGCTAATATTCTTTAAAAAAACAGTAAGTACTATTTTCTTTTTAAAACTATATACATATACTCACGCCTGTCAATTCCCGAAGGGGTAGGCAGTGGTGTATTAACACTCCTGCCAACTATGATTTTCGGTCCCACGTAAAAGGGAGCGAGCCTATTGCCGTCTAGCGGGCCCTTTGTCTTGGGCTGTATGTTTACTGTCGGATGGAGAACAACCCTATCCCTTAGTCGCCTTTTACGATACCCACAGGAAGATCTGGGGTGGTCCTACTTTACTACCTTTTTTATAAAGGGCACGTCAATTTAACTTCACCTTGCCTGATGTTAAGCTAAAGGCAAAGTCTCGGAAAGAGGGTCACCATCGTAAACATGTACCATGTTAACAGTGGTGGCACTCAGCTTGACGGCCTCATCAGATGCCTTTTCACGCCCCGCTTAAACGAACCGGCACTGTAGGAAGAAGGAAACACGTGAGCTACTATTTTCTTCGCAGTTATATATTATTCTGCGCAGTCGGATAAACAACGGACAGTTTGCTTACAGAATAGGGACACTGTGAGTATGGTATGTGACGGTACATGGCGAAAGCAATATATTGAGAAAGTGCAGGTAGCAAGTCAAATGTTTTAGTTGCTACCAACCTTTATAAACTTTTTCGAACAAAAAACATGGTCCGAATTTTTCCAAAGTCTGAACGTCTGCAGGGTTAATATATTGCAATACAGCTAAACAGACCCACCCCTGGACAAAAAAAACGTGTATCAATTGCAACGGGGCACATGATTTATTGCAAGAGAATTAAATTGTTGCCTCGCCGGGGAGTGGGGACACGGTGCGCCGAACAGCGGGGTTGATTAATATCCTGTTCGATTATTTTGTTGAAATTGGGTTCACGGGGATATAATAGTGTCGTCACTGGTAATTTATTAACTGTGAAAGATATTGTGAAGGTTCGCGAATAAGGTCGGATTTGGCAGTGATAATGACTGAGGTAAAGTCGAATTAAATTAGGTGATTACCACTTTTTTTTTTTATACAGGACACGTCAATTTGACTTCACCTCGCCTGATGTTAAGCTAGAAAGGCAAAGTCTCGGAAAGAGGGTCACCATCGTCAACATTTACCATGTTAACAGTGGTGGCACTCAGCTTGACGGCCTCATTAGTTGCCTTTTCACGCCCCGCTTAAAGGTTCCGGGACTGTAGGAAGAAGGAAACACGTGAGCTGGCAGGGAATTCCAGGTCTTAGTGGTGCGGCTTAGGAATGAATCACCACATAGTTACCTACTGTACTTTACTGAATGAATTTCATTGAGTGAAATGTGAGAACCCTATTTAGTTGATTTTGAAATTACTATGTAATAGAGATAAACGTATTACCGTCAAAGACCGCTTTTCACGACGACGTTGAGAATTCCTTGATCAAAAAACTCAATCACATTTCGCTTCATCTCGCGAATAGAACCGGGGACCTAATTTATAGTAATTGCTGCGTTACCGCTGAGCCTCTGAGACTGTCCGTTTTAATTAGCAGATTATAATAAAATTATCTATGGCAGTAACCGCGGTCAAGTATAATGTAACCCCATCAAAATCTTTGGAGTCTAAGGCTACCTCAATTGCTAGCCGGTACAGCAGCCTGCTGATTATTGAACGAGCTCCTGGTGCAGGCTCTAGGACTTGGCAGGTCATACGGCAATCACTCCCGCAAAAACTAAAATAACTAAATATTTGTAATAACAGGTACGATTGTAATACCCTTATTAATAAAATAGCATATGGGATACCTATTAGGACGCATTGTCGGAAGCCTTGTCAACTTTTTGCAACGTACCGCTGCCGTACCAACGCAGGGGTACGTTCCCCAATATATCGCATAGTCGATTTATACAACAGAAAATTCAATAGCATAGACATTGTGGCAATGCGACCTAGTATCTTTCGAAATAAGATAATCGAAATTCTAAAGTAATTCTATTCATATTCATATTCATATTCATATTCATATTCATATTCATATTCATATTCATATTCATATTCATATTCATATTCATATTCATATTCATATTCATATTCATATTCATATTCATATTCATATTCATATTCATATTCATATTCATATTCATATTCATATTCATATTCATATTCATATTCATATTCATATTCATATTCATATTCATATTCATATTCATATTCATATTCATATTCATATTCATATTCATATTCATATTCATATTCATATTCATATTCATATTCATATTCATATTCATATTCATATTCATATTCATATTCATATTCATATTCATATTCATATTCATATTCATATTCATATTCATATTCATATTCATATTCATATTCATATTCATATTCATATTCATATTCATATTCATATTCATATTCATATTCATATTCATATTCATATTCATATTCATATTCATATTCATATTCATATTCATATTCATATTCATATTCATATTCATATTCATATTCATATTCATATTCATATTCATATTCATATTCATATTCATATTCATATTCATATTCATATTCATATTCATATTCATATCATTTATTTGCGAAAATGGGTACATATTATTCATATTCATATTCATATTCATTTATTCTTCAAGTAACAAAGACTCAAATTAATTAAATTATTACAAAAAATCATTATTATTATACACTATCATTAATATCAAATACACAGAACACATATGTCATTAAATCCGATTCAATTTCAATTATACAGCATTACATCAATTATGTACTTTAAATTACTATATTAAATTAAATTAGATTGAATTGAGAAATAAGTATGTCAAATGAAAATTAAATTAAAATTAAATAAATTGGTAGATTGAAATTAAATCATCTTCAATGAGCAATGATTAGCATTCACTCTTGCTCATTTGTTTATTAGTCAGTACATGAACCCTGCTACAGTGATTAATGTACTGACAGTCAAATCTACTCGCAAATACTCTCAGGATACTGTTGGAGCTGGCCCGCACCCTGTGCATTAGTGATGTGCATCGTTTTCGCATGGTTGTGTAGAAGCAGTCAGTTTGCGCTTCAGCGAACATTCCGGATGCACTACAGCGCCAGGACAACCCCATCAGCATCCTAAATGCATTGTTATACTGGACACGAAGGGCTCTGTACTGCTTCTGCGTGTATGAAACCCAAAGGCTACAAGTATAGAAGGATGTACAAAATGCCTTAAAAAGAGTAATTTTGACATCCCTCGAGCACCCTGCAAACCTCCGGGCTATCATATTCGCCCTCACAGACAGCGCCCTTCGCTCCCTCTTAATATCTGCATCATCTCCTAGGTCGGAAGTCAATATATGTCCCAAATATTTAAATTGGTTAACTAGAGTCAGTTCATTCCCGTTCAACCTTATAGATGGTATGTTGCTTGGGCACCTGCGACCCCCAGCCCGAAAGACCATGCACATACTTTTACTTGCATTGTAGATTAAGCCGTGTTTCAAGGCGTAACGCTCACATATACTCAATAGTTTGGATAAACCACAGACTGAGGCGCTAAGCAGCACCATATCATCAGCATAGCTTAAATTGTTCACACAGATTCCGTCTATGTGACAACCGACACGGGTGCTGCTGAGCTCCCCAATCAGTGCGTTCACATATAGATTAAAAAGCTTTGGGGACGTGAGTCCCCCCTGTCTCACACCGCATTCCAACCTATACGGCTCAGATGTCGCACTCGACCATCTAACAACGTTGACCTGGTTGAGATACCAATATTTTAGAATGTGGAGTAAGTCCTCTGGCATCGAGGTTTCCTCCAGCTTTTGCCACAAGATGTCATAACTAACCAAGTCAAATGCCTTCGATAGGTCGAGAAAGCAAGCATAAATAGGTGTCTGCCTATCGGTGTAGTACCTGACAGTCTGCTTCAAACACAGGATTGCTGATTCCGTGGATAGTCCTGCTTTAAACCCAAACTGGTTGTCATGGATACTTAGGTACTTGTCAAGCCGTGTGTTAAGCAAACTGTCAAGCACCTTAGCCAATATGGTAGCCAGGGAAATCGGTCTGTAATTACTTTGATCACTAATATCACCGGTTTTGCTCTTTAGTATTGGTACCACCACAGTCCTCACCATTTCAGCAGGTAAGTACGAGTGCCCGACGCAAAGTGTATAGAACATAGCAAGTACGCGAGGCAAATGTGCTCCAGCATGTTTCAGATGTTCAATGCTCAAGTTGTCATGACCGGGAGACTTTCCTTTTGACATTGCCTGTATAATTTTCTTTATTTCTTTTGCATCGAACAACGCACTGATCGCCCTCCCATGGTGTACATTATTGATGATTGTCCGTGGTGGCCCCAAAGGTGACTTGACAGTAAAACAGTCCCTAAACATGTCTGCAATGGATTTATGATCGTTTAAACCGTTGACACTCACAGGTAAGCCCGGCTTGTTATTTAATTTATTGACATTTTTCCAAAAGCCACGAAAATCACGCTTAGAGTGTCCAGATGCAAGTATGTCCATTTTGAGGCGCTCACTGTTGTTCTGGCACCACTTTAGACGAGACTTAAAGATTTTACGACTATTTCGCATTTCCTCCCAGACACGACCTTCCCCCGGCTTACCATTAAGAACCCATTGTTGGAATTTACACCTTGCCACATCGTGAGCCTCACGAACATACTTATTCCAACCGATTACAACTTCCTTCTTTTTTGTGTGACTGGCAGACTGACTTTTTGCAGCCGCCGCAGTCAACGCCTCAATTACGTCTTGGTACATTTTGTCAATAATGGCTCTATGGCCCATCTCGCTACACTGTCTGTCACTACAGCCACTAAATTCACTTGGAAAGTCTATTAGTCTCAATTTTTCGTCACATAATTTACTGTACAAGCTAATTTGTTCAGGGTTTCTTTCACCCCATCGTACTTTATTATTATTATTACATATGTCTAAGTCATCATTGAACAATTTTTGTTTAATCACACCCAGATTACATTGAATAACTAGCGGAAAGTGGTCTGACCATACAGGACTATACTTTATATGTGCACTTACAATACTTTGCAGAGCCGAGCTAGTTACTACACAGTGATCTAGCCAGCTCCTTCCCCCGTTTATTTCACTAATATAACTATAAGTGTCGGACTGTAATCCTATTTTTAACACATCTGCACACGACCAGTCTAAATCACTACAGAAACTTGAAAGTTCAAAGAAAAATTGCGCACCTGGGTTTGCGTTGAAGTCCCCGAGCATGTAAACACACTCGATATTCTCGCTACTTACGATAGCACTGAGCGATCCGAGGCAGTCCGTGAACTCAGCCAGGTTAGCCGTACCGTCGGTTGGCATATAGACACTGAACACAAGAAATGACCTCTGGTCCTCCACCACTTTTATAGCGCACATTCGCGTATTATCACACTTTACTACCGATACATTTCGGAAAACTTTTTTATTCCACAGCACTGCCACCCCTCCCCACGGACGACCCTGGATCATTCCCTCCGACAGGTCCATGGGTGAAACTCCGGTATAGGCGAAGTCCCTATGAATACGTCCCAAGAAATCGATGTCGTGCGGTAACAGCCAATGCTCTTGTAGGGCTATTATATGTGAGAAACGACATAGCTGTCGTATATTTCCAATGGAGCGCCTTACATTCTTGCAGTTGAAACTGACAAAGTTGTATATGTCATTATTTGTCAAAGTTGTCATTTTTGTCATTGTTGCGGGCCGGTACAGTGGTATCACCGTTCGAAAATTTTTCTCGGTAGTTCACAAATCGCCTGAATATGATTCCTTCTGGCCACAATTTATCGTCTAAAAACATTATTAATTTACTCTCTAATATGTAAAATTTGAAAGCCTTATGACCACGCACTTGCTTGAAAGAGATTTCTTCCAAATGTATCATTACTTTTGTTTTTCTATATACATAATCTACAATGTCTTTCTCACTGGTATCTTTATGTACTTTCGTTATAAAAATAGGAACTGATTTTTCAGCCGCTTTAAAATTTCCTTCCATATCCCTAGACATTCCAGCTATCCCACGGTATCGATATGACCGTTTTTTAGTTTTTGAGACAATTTGCCAGCCTTCATTATCTATAATTCCCACCTTTTCGCCTTGCTTGTGTGTTTCTTTGTCACGCTCGATAGTATGCATACGGCGCTCGGGCGTGTAAACAACGCGGGCTTCTCTAACCGATGGCGGTGACGTCACGTTGACTCGCCTCCTCCGTCGGCTGACGCTCTCGGGCGCCGGTGACTGTCGCTGCGGTGGCGCAGCTGAGTCACCCGCGCTTTGTTCAACTACCCCCACTATGCTTCTAAAATTTGGTATCTCGTTCTGTTCGCCCAAAGTAAGATCAATATTTTCCGGCGACTCCTGGCTATCAATATGAGTTGATGGGTTATTAGTAAGCGACAAAGCCATTGGTCCACTATCAACACGCCATGTCCCGCATTTCATATTAACACTACGTGGTGTAGCTGGCGGTAAAGAGTCGTACTTCATTTGCAAAATTTCGCTTTTGCAATAATTCAGCTGATCCTGTGTAACATAGTTAGACTTTATCAAATCCAGCTCACTTTGCATTTTAAGCAAGTCTTTCAGTAGCTTAGTACAGTCGAGGTGGTCAAATAGAATTGGTGGTAACTTTTCTAATTGTCTCGCCACAAACACAGGAATCACGTCGGGTTCAGTAGATTTAAATAGGTTAAGTATATCATATAAGTCTCTTTGCTCTTTTCCTTTATTTTTCCGATTAATTTTGTTTGTACTCGAAGGTATAGACTCGTACAATAATGATTTCGAATTTTTAATTTCCTCACTTGAGAATGTCGTCGCACAGATTCTCACCAGTTTATGTACGTACATAAGGTGATTACATGACATATTATTTGAACAGCCAAATTCCGCCTCAAGGCATGCAAATATGGTTGGGATCATAATGGTATAGTTTAGTAAACCATATAGATACAGAATCAATCATAATCGTTAGAAATCCATGCAAACACAATGAAATTAAGTTATACTAAATTAAAAATACACAATAATTTCCAATTTTCATAAAATAAGTAACAATGTCAATAGATATGTAATGTCATAATTATGTCAAGTCAATATTTTAAGCAACAAACAACACCAATAAGTCACAGCGAGTAATATGAAAATTTGATATTCGTTTTACCAGGCATTACACACACTTGTCATCTAAATATTCTTGCACACTATAGTATGCCTTTTGTATCAAAATATTTTTTAGTTTGTTTTTGAATTCGTATATATTATCGGTGCAACACAGTTCCGTTGGCAGTTTATTGAAGATTCTTGAGGTCATACATAAAATACTTTTATTCATCAGAGCAGACTTATTTTGAATTATTTTTATTTTATGTTTATGTCGAGTGCCACAGAGATGTTCAAACATACGCATATTGCCTTTGACAAATGAAGCCACCTCCATGATATATAGGCTTGGGAAGGTTAATAGCTTCAAATTAATGAAGTGCGGTTTACAGCTATCAGTTTTCGAAATTTTACAGATGGATCTGATGCATCGCTTTTGGGCTTTGAAGACCATTTCCCAATCCGTGGAGTTACCCCAAAATATTATGCCGTAGCGTATTACGGATTCCGCATAGGCATGGTATGCGGTCACTAGTGTAGACATGTCTACGGTTTTCGCCAGCATGTATAGAGCGTACGAAATTTGGTACAGTTTAGTGCAAATGGTATCAATATGTGGTTTCCAATTAAGGTTACAATCAATTGTTAAACCTAAAAACTTGGTCGTGTCGACTTCTGTTATAATATTACCTGCTATCTATCATTCTCTTGTTTATAAACGCATTCGGTTTTTCTCTCTAATACAACTACTTTACTAAGCTGTGGTAAATGTCGTAGGGAACACAATTATAACCCCATTATGTACGGCGGTAAGACCCATCATGGTGGAGTGGCTAGAGAGGCCACACGGCAGCCTCTCGTACCGGCTGACGCAGGTGATCACCGGACACGGGTGTTTCGGGAGTTACCTGTGTCGGATCCGGAAGGAGCCAACGTCCGAGTGCCATCACTGTGATGCGAGCGAGGACACAGAGCTGCACACGCTGACCGAGTGCCCGGCGTGGGACACGCCGAGGCGGGTCCTAGTGGCGGCTCTGGGGGTGGGAGTCCTCACACTCGCCACGTTGCTCACAGCGATGGTACGATGCGCGAACGCTTGGGGTGCGGCCGCCTCCTTCTGCGAGCAAGTAATGCTCGAGAAGGAGGCGGCCGGTCGGGTCCGGACCAGACTCCGGGCCCGGGAAGCCCGCGCAGAGCGAAGACGAACCGGACGTCGGAGGTCGCAGAACGACCTCCGTCCTCCATGAGCGCTGGCCTGGGGGTGACCGGTGGAGCCGCCTGTCACCCTAGCAGAAGCAGGCCGCGGCGGCGGTGCAAAATGCGCCTCCCCGTAACCGGGGCTAGATGGGGACACTGTGGTCCCCACAACCCGAAGGGGGCCATCTCGATAGAGATGGTCCTGGGTCTGCCGGGGTGCGAGAGATATGCTTTTGGCAATCTCACCTCCGGCAACCAAGGACCCAAGACGGCGTGCGTTTTAGTCGGTTCGAGTCCGACATAACCGCCTCCACTGGCTCCGTGGGGGTGGTATCCGTGGTAAAAAAAAAAACCCCATTATGTATACTGTTTAAGCAAATATGTTATTGTGTTGCTGTTAATTTACCCAAATAAAAAGAAAAAGAAAATGAAAAAAAATGCCAAATCAACGGGAAAGTTGTAGAGCGGACCCCAGACTCCTTATTCCAAAGTGCTTACTATTATTTGAGGCTTTGGAAGCCATCGGAACTTTATTTTTCTTATTTTATAAAGAACACGTCAATTAGACTTCACCTCGCCTGTGATAAGCTAAAGACAAAGTCTCGGAAAGAGGGTCACCATCGTAAACATGTACCATGTTAAAAGTGGCGGCACTCAGCTTGACGGCCTCATCAGATGCCTTTTCATGCCCCGCTTAAAGGACCCGGGACTAATACTGACATCACGATGATAATAGCGGCTAATTCAATTTCGTATTACAAAAAAACGGGTAAGTATTTGAAAATCGCGTCTTTTAGCAATAAGTCCGCACCCGAATTTTCCGAGACGAGTCCCGGCTAATCCCCAGCTGTGTATGAATAAATTGGTAGGATTTACTTTGCCCGGGTAAAAGGATTCCGCGCCATCAAAAATATCGCCACATGCGTTTTTTATGGCGTGTCAACAGATTTTGAGATCAACTTGCAGTCTTGTGAAAGCATTTTTCTGTATGTGTGTTCAGATTAGGATAACCTGAGGGAGACAGATTTATGAAATATGGTATGTCTGGAAAAATAATAATGTCTACATTATGCCACAAGTTGACAATTGTCTAGTAAATTTGACGAATATGAATGAATGCTACTTATTTGTTATCGACTTGAGTAGTATCCTTCTAACCTGAACCTGAAACTGAATTGTATTAGGAGTGGTGCACGTTCGGTAGTGCTATAGATTCCATCCTAGGACTTCTGATCGCTCACTCTTTATACAACCAACAGCCGTATCATAAAGGTCTTAGAAGTCTTTACCGAGCACACGTCATCAAACGTGTTTCCTTTTTCTTACAGCCCCAAGTGTGAAAAAGCATCTGATGAGGCCGGTAAGCCAAAGATTACCATTGTAATTTTGTCTGTGTTGATAAAGATGACTTAGTTTCCTGAAACTTTGTCTTCAACTTACCATCAGGCGAGGTAAAATCAGATTAACATGTCGCATTTAAAAAACTAATCTATCGAACTATATCCAATCCAAGCCATAAAAAATAAAACAGTTAATAATAATAATAATTAAATGTGGGGGTCGAGGTTTTTTAAATGCCAAGACCCTTCATAATCGCGAGGTGTGCAATCTCAGAGACTACTTTCTAAAGTCGAACGTGGATATGCATCGTGATGTAGTCAACGTAGATACCGGACTAACCCCGCTCGGTTTGGCTAAAGAGAACTGGCGCAGGCCTACAATAGTTGGCACTGACAACCGCAGGGAGGTATGGCAGAGTAAGGAGCTACATGGCAGGTTCTATCGGGCCCTCCACAGGCCCGAAGTAGACCTACTGGCATCCGTATCCTGGCTACGTTTCAGTGACCTTTTTGGGGAAACTGAAGGTTTTGTCTGTGCAATTGCAGACGAAGTTATCAAGACGAATAACTACCGGAAGTATATCATGAGGGATGGCACAATTGACATTTGTCGAGCGTGTCACCAACCTGGTGAATCCCTCAGGCATATTACTTCCGGTTGTTCTCGTCTTGCTAACGGCGAGTACTTGCACAGACATAATCAAGTAGCCAGGATAATCCATCAGCGACTTGCTCTGAAATACAACCTTGTGGAAGTTGAGGTACCGTACTATAGGTATGTTCCTGAGCCAGTTCTAGAAAATAGTCATATCACATTGTACTGGGATCGATCTATCATCACTGATAGGACTGTTGTAGCTAACAAGCCTGACATTGTGGTGATAGACCGATCCGAACGCCGAGCATTGATTGTTGATGTCACCATTCCTCATGACGAGAATCTCGTGAAAGCTGAGAAAGATAAACAAGTTAAGTACTTGGACTTGGCTCACGAGGTTGTCGACATGTGGAATGTTGACTCAGCAATCATTGTACCGATAGTCGTATCAGTCAACGGACTGATAGCAAAGAGCCTCGACCAACATCTAAAGAGGCTCGGGTTGGATGGTTGGGTCAAGGGCCAGATGCAGAAGGCAGTACTCCTTGATACGGCGCGCATCGTGAGGAAGTTCCTTTCTCTGGAGCCCTAACCACCGGTAGCTTGGTCCCTGTACCCGATGCCGGTGGGATACTATTTTTTATATTTTTAAATATATGTTTTTTTTTATATGTATTTAAAAATATAATTTATAAGTTTTTTTTAAAATGAATAAAGAGAATAATAATTAATAATTAAATTGTTTATTAAAGTAACACAGACTCATTTTCTTTTTAGGTTAGTAACAATTTTCTTAATCTATATTAGTAGTATTAAATAAAATAAATATTTCACAACACTCCACACAACGCCATCCAGACCCATAGCAAGCTTTTATAGCCTGTGTTATGGAATCCAGAATGCTGACCAACATACTTATAATAAACATACTTAATAACTATGTATATTGTCAATCACCAGTGCAGGCTCAACAGAGATGTGGAGAGCCTGCAGCAGTGATTGACATATGTACAGTCGAGTCTACTGGCTATACAGGCCAGGATGCTGTTGGGGCTGACCCGCACACGGCGCACCAGGGACGCACATCGTTTTCGCATGAGCGTATAAAAGCAGTCGATACGTGCCTCTGCAAACATCCCTGATGCGCTGCAATACCGAGGCAGCCCCATCAACACCCGGAACGCATTATTATATTGGATTCGAAGGGCACTGTACGACTTTTTGGTGTAGCTGGCCCACAGGTTGCACGTGTAGAATGATGTGCAATATGCGCGGAACAAAGTAATTTTAACATTAGTGGAACACTGTGCAAACCTGCGAGCGATCATGTTTGCCCTTACCGACAGTGCCCTTCGCTCCCTTTCAACGTCTTCATCATCTCTGAGGTCGGCAGTCAGTACATGTCCCAGATATTTAAATTTGTACACTCTATTGAGTGGTACACCATTCAAAAGTACTTGAGGTACATCTGGACACTTTCCGCCGGCCCCAAAGACCATGATTTCGCTTTTCTTCCCATTATACAGTAGACCATGTGACTCCGCATAATTTTCACAAATCGTCATCAGTCGCCTTAGGCCACATATCGACGCACTTAGCAAGGTCATGTCATCTGCGTAACTTATATTATTAAGACATATGCCATCTATGTGACACCCCACGCGTTCTCTGCTAAGTGTCTCAATAAGCTCATTCACGTACAGGTTGAAGAGCGTTGGTGAGCTTATCCCCCCCTGCCTCACCCCGCACTCCAACCTGTACGGTTCTGACATCGCGCCCGCCCATCGGACTTGATTAGTCTGGCTGTGATACCACGATTTAAAAGTGTTTATCAAATATGAAGGGACACCCGAACTAGCCAGTTTCTTCCAGAGAATGTCGTAAGAGACCAGATCAAAAGCGCGGGAGAGGTCAAGAAAGCAAGCGTATACCGGTGTTTTTCTATTCATGTAATACCCGACAGTCCACTTAAGAGACAGAATCGCACTTTCTGTAGATAAATCAGGCTGGAACCCAAACTGATTGTGGTGCAGGTGGATATATTTATTGAGCTGTATATTAAGTAGACTATCGAGTACTTTCGCGATTACTGTCGCCAAGGACACAGGCCTATAATTATTCACGTCAGAAATGTCACCAGTCCTATTTTTTAAAATGGGTGTCACAACTGTCCTCGTCATGGGACTAGGCATGTAGGCATGACTCATACATAGATTAAACAACATAGCTAACACTCTTGGTAAGTGAGGGCCCGCATACTTCAGGTGCTCAATACTTAGACTATCATGACCCGGGGACTTGCCTCTAGACATAGTATTTATCACTTGCCTAACCTCTTTGACTGTAAATCGAGTACCCAAGTTACAATCCTCCATCGTACTCCGCTCCGTTTGTGAGGGGCCCAGTGGTGAAGTTACTTTAAATCGATCCCTAAAGAGCTCAGCAATACGTGACGGCTCACTATAGTCATTGATGGTCAATGGGAGGCCAGGCCTACAGTTTAATTTGTTTGTCTGTTTCCAGAACGACCTGAAGTTCTTGTTGGCATGATGTGAAGCCAGTATGTCCATTTTTATTTGCTCTTCATGCCGTTGACACCACCTTAAACGTGACTTAAATACCTTCCTCGTTTCACACATCTCGTTAAAAACCGGGCCATTAGGTTTACCTACACTCATCCATTGAGTAAACTTCAACCTGGCCACCCTGTATGCCTCACCCACATGCCTATTCCATCCTACCACTACTTTCCTTTTCCTGAGCCTCCCGCGCTCACA
This sequence comes from Eilema sororculum, assembly GCA_914829495.1. Taxonomy (NCBI): domain Eukaryota; kingdom Metazoa; phylum Arthropoda; class Insecta; order Lepidoptera; family Erebidae; genus Eilema; species Eilema sororculum. Next base: position 22,828,620 of record OU618549.1, read on the forward strand.
ACCCTCCCCCGCAGACTTACTGAGGGCGCACACAATGTCGTCATACAGTTTATCAATTACAATATGATGATTGCAATCTGTACAAATAGCATCGCAACATTCCCTTACACTATCTGGGAAATCTACTTTCCTTAGCTTTTCATGACAAGCATTCGTAAAGCTCTGTATTTGTTCGGGCGTGCGGTCTCCCCACACCGCTGAGTTAATATCAATTTTAGCATAAGAATGCTTTGCACACGCAACTCCGAGGTCACACTTCACTATAAGGGGATGATGATCAGACCACCACGTATCATACATTACATACACCGAACCCACAGAGCCACGAGCTGCTTTTGTTACAACACAATGATCTAACCAAGTTCTGGCGCCGTTTGCTTCGCTTACAAACGTATATGTGTCCGACTGTACACCTAGTAACTCTGTATCGATACAACTCCATTCAAAGTCCATACAATATTTAGATAATTCCTCGAAAAATGGTTTGGTAGGATGTGCATTAAAATCCCCCAGTAAGTAACAGTTCTCACAATCAGTACTATCAATAACAGCACTCACCAAACTAAGGCAGTCCGTGAATTCCGCCAGATGTTTTGATTTGTCCGTAGGCATATATACGTTAAACACTATAACCGATTTTTCCTCAAGGTTTATTTTTATCGCACACACACGCCATCCTACATAATACATAATCTTAACACTGTTGTACAACCTCGTAATGAAAATATCTCGTCTGCACAATATTAATCAGTCCCCTTCCTCAGGGATGAAGATATTAGAGCGCTACGTGCGCAGGGCACCGAGCAGAGCAGTAATGAACACGTACCAAACTAATTGAATACTGCCACAGAAATATGGTAAGAAGAACTTATTAGATACTATATGCTTATGGTTAATACCCGAGTTGCATAGCATATTATAAAGAAGTACAGTCATGCAATCAGGACTAACGTCTCTATGTGGATGATGAGTCAGCGTCATAAATATCTTGACGACGAAGTCTCAATATGATCTTAAAACTCTCGTATCAAGAGCAAGGTGCCAAAATAATTTTAGAAAGATTGATACAACCTCAAATATTAAAATGTATAAGTAAACATGCATAGTTCACAGTTTGGTTTTCGTAACAATCTTTTCAAAAATCAATTCATTACGCTGATGACGTGGTGCTGCTCAGCCCCTCTATCTAGGGATTGCAAAAACTGCTGGGGGTATGAGAGGGACATGCACTGAGGCATGGACTTGTGTACAATGCAAAACAATCTGAGATTATGGAGTTCAAACACGGCAACACACCGGTGCATATCCCTGACATATCTTTGTGTGGTTCCGGTCTGAGAGTGGTGAGCAGTTTCAAATATCTGGGGCATATTATAAATGACTAGCCTTTGCCCGCGGCTCCACCCGCGTGGATGTCGGTTATCACGACCAAACACAGCCTATGTCCTTTCTCATGGTCTAATCTACCCCTATATACCAAATTTTATCACAATCGTTTCAGTGGTTTAGGCGTGAAAACATAACATACAGACAGACAGACAGAGTTACTTTCGGATTTATAATATTAGTATGGATAAGCTCAATGATAATGAGAATATGTAGAGACAGCGCGGCGTAGGGGGATAGCAGCGAAAAGTAATATGCTTGCTAGGCGCTTCGCCAGATGTTCAACACAAGTAAAAGTCATTCTGTTTAACGCGTACTGCCGGGCGATGTACACATGTCAGCTCTGGCGCAAACATACAAAACGTGCGTAGATATAACTCCATACGAGTTCAATATAATAACTGTGAAGGTACGTACCCGATCACACGGAGCAGGCGCGTGCAGCTGCCTGGCCTGCCCCCTCCCCAGCGCGTCCCGCTTCCTCTGCGCGCTGAACAGCCTCAGCTCCTTCCGTTCCTCGTCCGACAACGCGTGGCAGTAGCGCACCTGGAAATACCCGTTAAAACTGTTATGATGATGGTTCTATACTTCTTAGAAATGGATAATAGGAAAAAAGCAAAATGCTTGTATCAGGAGCGGGTCCCAAGTCCCAACTGATAAATTTACATACATACATTATAATCACACCTTCATCCCTCCGGGGATTGGACAGAGGTGAATTAATAACCACATTTCACCAATCAATTAGCCTATCGCAGTCCATTGCTGGACATATGCCTCTCCAAATGTTGGGAGGCTTTGGCCTATAGTTTCCACGCTGGCCAGACGGGTTAGTACAGGTTTTATTTTGACTAATCCTTGTCTTGCAGTGATAGCGTCTGCGTATTTTTCCGTTAATCAACTTACGACACCCACCGGATGAGATAGGGTGGTGTGGTGATACTTGTCTCAACCCCAAACCAAAGACCCAAACGGCGTGCATTTTAGTCGGTTCGAGGCCGACATAACCACCTCCACCGGCTCCGGGGGGTGGTATCCGTGGGGATTTTGCGCACGATAAAAAAAAGGCATAATCAAAGATAAATCGATGTCGTGAGAGGGAATTGACCCCGAGACAAAAGTAAATTAAAACTGCAATAATTACCTCGTTGTCTTGCGGTGGCAGTTGCTGGAGCAGCTGTTTCAGCCTGTACCTCTCGCCCACGCTGTTGACGTAAGGCACCTTGTCTTCTGGAAGCGCCGAGAAGTACAGGTGAACCTGAAACACGAGAAGATATAGGTTTATCATCAGAGAGAAGAAAAAAGGGATCATTTCTAGAGTTATCCACCCAAAGGTTATTGGTAGAATTTTCGCCAGCTATGTTTGGTTAAGTGTCTTGTAAAGAGTCAATTGATATATTGTCTACGTTTCTATATTATTTTTTATACCACTTAGGTGACACAATCACACTGCCTACATGATGGAAAGTGGTTACCGTACCCTATGCATTATGGACGTATGCAACTGAGTCATACTCGTGCTGACGACCTTGTAGGAACAGAGCAATTGATGGTATAGAGAATTTAAATAGAGAAACCTTTTTTATCTTTGCTTTTACGGCAGCGTCTGCCGTCTGACCTCCTCTAAATCCCACTGAACCCCTAGAGAAAAGTCCTGCGCTAGAGCGTCATCCGTAAATTAGCAGATGTACCGGTTTTTCAGTGAGATTGGCTTGCGCCCCAAATATCTCTGTTGTTTTATACTAATGGTTCTCTGTTTATCCATTTAACAGTCAGTAGGAAGTAGAAAAACTCACACCCTGAAAACATAACACTCCTTCGAAATACATCGGGAAACAGAAGCACTCAAGTGGGACTTGAACCCACGACCTTTCCCTTACAGGAGGAATGCTCTTCTAACTGAGCTATTGAGTAACACCTGAATTACTTCAAATTTCCCTACTCTTTATAACAGTTCGTAAGAAAGTTCGTAGATGGCTCCACCGTCGCCCTTAAAGACGGATATAAAGAGAAGGGAAATTTGAAGTGATTTAAGTGTGGCTCAATAGCTCAGTTGCAAAAGCATTCCTCATGTAAGGGAAAGGTCATGGGTTCAAGTCCCACTTGAGCGCTTCTGTTTCCCGATGTATTTCGAACTTAAAAAGTTAGCATAATAAATGCTATAAACATTTCATTCAAATAACACTCCTTTTTACGTTCAGTTGTGTAAAAATATGAACAAACGTAGCAGACAAAACTATCTTTCCGTAAATAACATTTTCTATAATACCCGGCTATTAGAAGAACGTGGGTGAAATGAGAAATATTATGTTGGGCAGTGTGGGGGCCTGATACCGGCCTTATAGGATTAAGTACATAGATATATTGTCGTCTTAACTGGACGCCATTGATTCAGTTTATGAGCTACTGCGCGATTAGAAGGGGAATTAATGTGTTTTATGAGACTGTGAAATGTTATTAGGAGAGTGTGTCTCAAGAGACAAGGGTTATATTATCATCATATCAGCCACACATAGTTCACTGCTGAACATGGGCCTCTCACATAGACTGCCAGAATGACCGATCTAATGTAGCCTGCATTCAGCGCTTCCCAGTGACCTTGATGAGGTCGTCCTTCCACCTGGACGTTGGGCGTCCTACACTACGCTTGCCCGTACGCGATCGCCATTCCAGAACTTTTTTGCTCCATCGGCCATCTCTTCTGCGCGCTGTGTCCCGCCCACTGCTACTTCAACGAGCTAATCCACTGGGCTACGTTGGTTACTTTTATTCTCCTACGGATATCATAATTTCTGACGCGATCACGTAGGGAAATACCGAACATAGCCCTCTCTATAGCTCGTTATATACTGGCTAGTAAATGTGAAAGTCCTATGTCCAGCATTGGACTGCGATTGCTAATTGATATTGAAATGTGAAAGTGATATTGTTTAGCGATAATAAGCTTTTGATTGTGTTCTTTTGGTGAAGTTTGTTGCGCCGTTTCTTCTCCACCAGCGCCTTGGAAGGTGGTTTTAGATTAAGTAGAAAAATGTACGTCAATAAGAAACAATTTTATTGTTCAAGATTGAGAATAAATTACTTTGACTTTGACTTTGATGGTACCATCAGGTGAGGTGAAGCCAAATTGATTGATCTACATAAAAAAAGCTTTTCAAATGACTTGGGTTTCTTCTTAACCTGGCTCGGGTCTTGACTGGCTCTCATACACCCCAGACCATTGCAAACATATTCATTCATATAATTATTTACCACCTAAAAGCAGTGTTATTATTGAAGACCTATGAGGAAGTCTACCGCTCTGCCTCATTAGTCGTCAATATAACAATATTTAATAAATTCGTTCTTTATTTCCATTTTCAGTCAGACCACAATGACAATAAGCTATACATTCCAAGTAGATATTTGACAATTCCGGTAAAGTTGACTTAATAATGGAGCTTTTAATTCAAAGTCTTTCTTGAACTTAAAATTCATTCTGTTGTTTCTTGGGTAGTTTACGAGAGAGGGTCGCTCGGGTAAGGGGGACACTCCGGAGAGTAATGTTAATTTTTTGCTTCGTTGCCTCCGAGTTAATACTTTATTTTTACTGTAATTATAAATACTGAAGATACTGGTATTTTGGTATTCAAAGTGCGGCGTCATTATAAAAAGTAGGGTGGCTATGTTTGAACTTAAAGTTGGGAACATGAGCTGATTATTTTTTTCGAAGTATTGTTGTTTTGATTTATAATACCTAGGATTTGCTTTGAGTTTTTATCAATATAATTTAGAGATAATTTAAGTAATTATGAAAGATGAGTTACTAAGGAGGTAATAAAAAATTACAAAACTCATATTTTTCTGGTGGAATCAAGAACGGGAGAAATAAAACATATAATAAACTCACGCCTGTATTCCCCGAAGGGGTAGGCAGAGGTGCTAGCACCCACATTTCGCCAGTTTATGTTTTTGGTCCCAATGTAATAGGTGGCGAGCCTATTGCCATTAACCGGGCCCTTATAAACCTGCGATAAATACACACAAAACTTCGAAAAGCATCGAAAAGTCATTGGTGTGTGCCATGGTAAACCTGGGATCGAACCCGAGACCTCGTCTCAGCAGTCCATTACCCATACCACTAGGCTACCGCAGATTAAGAGGGGAGAAATAGAACAAATCCTATTTTTCGAATTATAGTCTTATTAAATAAGTGAAACTAATATAGGTGCCAATAAAAATGAAAAAGTTATATATCCTTTAAATGAATATGAATCTGTTTCAAATTACCTACGCAGACCACGTTTTAGATAAAACTATTACTGTCATATATTGAGCCATCATCACATTGATATACATTTTTTTTGTAGATCAATGCATCATCAATCTAGATTATTATTGATACACTTATTTGCTTACGTAATAAACTGGTTACATAATCCGTATTCGTTGTGCTTGTGTTACTTGACACTAGTCACATAACTTAAACTTTTACTAGGTAATATCATAATATCTGGAAAACGATACATTTCTATTTGTGCAAGACAAACACGATCAATAGACATTGAGTATATATTTTACTAACCCAAGAAAATGAAAAATGAATTTACAACACTAGACAATGGCTATTGGCTTGGTATCCACACAAAACAGTGCAATACTTGCTTGTAGAATCGGCATTTTGTTTTGATTTTTTTATACCACTTAGGAGGGAGACAAGTACTGATGGGAAGTGGTTTGCGCGGCTTATGAACGTGAACGTACCAGGAAGAACGTCTCACTCGTCATGCCGACCCTATTACACCGTCTAATAATCTTCTAGAATGTCAGTGGTGTAAACTTTCCTAAGATTGACACAAATGTGTAGTCACCCTACCAATTGTGGACCGCCCGGGGTACATGATTACAATATTTTTAAATTATTACGGATCGTATATCGATATGATTGATTTTATGCATCGACTAGAAATATATTGATATCTATGAAAGATATTCATTACAAGGAAAATAATTGAGATGGGACGAGAAATGAGTAATATTACATCGGATCGCGATTTATCTGAGAACATATTGTATGGACATATTGATAGTTTGACATATTGCCTATACTATCTGTCCTCAGATAAATTGCGATTCAGGCTGAGTGTCATTCTAGAATACGGGCCATAGAACCGTTCAACGTATAGAAACCGGCAAAAATTTTGAACAAAAGTTGCTAAGTGGGGAGAAATTAGCGTATGTGTACGAGGCGGCCGGTCGGGTCCGGACTAGACTCCGGGCCCGGGAAGCTCACGAAGAGCGAAGGCGAACTAGACGTCGGAGGTCGCAGAATGACCTCCGTCCTCCATGAGCGCTGGCCTGGGGGTGAACGGTGGAACCGCCTGTTACCCTAGCAGAAGCAGGCCGCGGTGGCGGCCCAATGTGCGCCTCCCTGTACCCGGGGCTAGATGGGGACACTGAGGTCCCCACAACCCGAAGAGGGCCACCTCGAAAGAGATGGTCCTGAGTCTGCCAGGGTGCGAGAGATATGCTTTCGGCAATCTCACCTCCGGCAACCAAAGACCCAAGACGGCGTGTGTTTTGGTCGGTTCGAGTCCGACATAACCACCTCCACCGGCTCCGTGGGGATTTTTCGCACGATAAAAAAAACGGATCACCCTAAAAGTCAATTCAAATTTTTATTCATTAGTAATATCCAGTCTAAAAAATTATAGAGATGTGTAAGTAATCTATGAAAAAATTGTCGAACATGTTTTCTAAATAATTTATTTAATGACTAAATCAATAGCTTTTACCAATAAAAAGTTGCAAAACAAGTCCCCTTTCCAAAAACACTTTCATTCCAGTTCTCGCCAGCGACGCACCAAAAAAGAGCAAACTTTGTGAAACAATAGCTCAGTGCACAATGGCACTATTGTGGTTGGCGAAACAGCCACAATGGCGGCCAGGAGACCACTTTTGCCGTCCCCACAGACGGCGGTAAAATCCCCTGTCCGGCTATATTTGCCATTCGTCATATTGTTGAATGCAAATATTCCATGGCATACTTGTATAGGCAATATTTTAGCTCGCGAAGGACTTATATTGTCTTTAAAAGGGCCTTTGATTTTTTTTTGCTTATTTGAATTGTTATAGAGACATACTTGTTGCAAATACCCATAGTTCGGATGGTTCGTCAGTGCAACGAAATCGCCAGGGATTATCCACTTCGATTTTTTGTTCCTAAGCTAACTTTATTTGTTGGAACGGTAAAACAACTTTTAAACTTTCAAACCAACCGTAGTTAGGAACTCCATCATGTTTAATGTGTCAAAAATGTAAAATTGTACAATTGTAAACTAGCTTTATATGTGTTATTGTTAGAAACTCCTTCATCTTAATTCATTTGTACGCGCGTTCTTGTGGAATGCAATCTGGACTCTAATCCTATTGCTTCGTAGTATTATTATATTTCTTATTGGTTGTAATCTTTTACGTGTGATAAATAAATAAAATAAAATAAATTAAAAATTTAAAAAACCCCCGTCACAAAAAACACTTCCAAAAAGTTGAAAATAAATAGAGTTTGCCTTTTAACTTTAACGGTTGCCATGTCGGGGGACCCTAATTGGTTAAGCACTCCGTTATATTATCGGAACAATTCAAGGTCCCCCGACATGGCAACCGTTAAAGTTAAAAGGCAAACTCTATTTATTTTCAACTTTTTGGAAGTGTTTTTTGTGACGGGGGTTTTTTAAATTGTTAATTTAATTTTTATTTTATACTTTTTAAAGTGATCTACTAGTCAAGCTCTTTCATTTGATACCCATATTGAGGGAGTTATGAAGAAATTCGTATTCCGATATGTTGTGGCGGCGGCCATCTTGGACCGATATTTTCCAAACATAGCTAAGAACACTCCCGACTAATATACCTTTCAAATAAAAAAAACTACATCTAAATCGGTTCATCCGTTTGGGTGCTACGATGCCACAGACAGACACACACACACACAGACACGTCAAACTTATAACACCCCGTCGTTTTTGCGTCGGGGGTTAAAAATACAATCATCTGGCGTTCAATCAGGAGGTGAAATAAATAGATTATTGTAGTTCAGATAGGCAATAAACATTGCGATCTAATATCGTGATATCGGTATCGGTATATACGCATGAATTGCATTTGCACAATAATATAAAAATGTTTATCCTCTACCTTAGATTCACTAGACATTACCACACATTTTCTACTTTTGAAAAAGTTTGAAATACATCGGGAAAAAGAAGCGCTCAAGTGGGTCTTGAACCCGCGACCATTTTCCCTTACAGGGGGAATGCTCTTCCAACTGAGCTATTGAGCCACACCTGAATCACTTCAAATTTCCCTTCATTTTATATCCGTCTTTTATGAGCGACGGAGGAGCCATCTACCAACTTTCTGGTGAACTGTTGGAACCAATATATGATTTTTCAACCAAACAAAACGCTTGGACAGGATAGCTTTCAAAACTGGTCAACAGTATGAAAAGAAACTCATAAGGTGTGAAAGGACACAAGCAAATGTAGACTGGTTCTCTCTGCTAACCGCAGATATGTGATACGAACTCATCATCGTCTTGCCCTTATCTCAGTTTTATTTAGGGTCAGCGCAACATGTATGCTTTTCCAATCATCTCTAGTTGCAATCTTAACATTCAGTCTCTTCCTAACCATATATCTCCTTTCACAAGGTCCATCCATCTCCTATCAGGTCTTTTTCTTACCTTATAGCAATCCACTTCTATAGTCGATGCCTCCCTTACGAGGTCCATATGTGCCGATATGTATATGTCAAGGAGTTAATAAAAAATCAAGTAAAAATATTTACCTGCTCAGGCCGCAATCCTGGTGGCACCCACGTGTACTCCTCAAGCGCACATCCCGAATCATCATCCGACTGCGAGTGTCTATGAGGGTCTCCAGGCTTCATGAGCCTCTCAGCATGCTCCAACAGCCCCCGGAGCTTCCCCTGAGGCACCGGATGAGGGGATAACGACATAGCAGACTGAGGAGATTGTGGAGACTGGTAACTTTGTCCAGGGTTGTTTAATTGGGAGACAGAATGACTGTGAAGGAGGCCAAATTCTGGGTAGTTCTGCCCTTGAGTTGGTTGACTTCTTCTAAAGTTTGGATAGGAGTATGGGTGAGGGGAATTTGATTGGCTGGGTGCTGAAGACCCGCTGTGGGATGGCTGTGGTGATGGCAGCGATGGGAGGAGCCTCGGGGACGTGATTGGAGACGCTGGTGCTGGTGGTGGTGGGGAAGACGGTTGCTCGTGAATGGGTGGTGGTGATGAGCCCGTTGGTGATACCACGCAGTTTCGGCAAACGGGTCTGGAACAAGAAAGATCAATAGGTTAAAATCTTGAAGGCACTTGGTTGTATATATTTGGGTTTGTTGAATTTCTTTGTTAAACAACTTCTAGGTGGCAGACAAGCACACGGCCTACATGATGGAAAGTGGTTAACGTGGCCTATGGAAGTATATAATACCGACTCTAAAACTATGAATTTCTCTTGTAAATAATCCAATAAGCCTAGGGTATCTGTATATGATATATTTTAAGAGCTAAGACAGTCCAATACAATTTATTTCAGGGCATGAATTAATATTCCGAACGAACTCAAACTTTTATCCAAAATCTCGAAGATTTTAATGACCATCGCAGCTTTGGTCCTAGTTGGATCCACTGATACTTTGGAGCCCTGGGTCCCTGACGTTGAACCTATGACTTTAATTAGTTATAGCTTACTTTGCCCCACCAGTGGGGACGCTTGGCGCTTGATGGGGCAAAGTGGAAGTACCCCTAAGCAGAAGCAAACATCCAAAAAAAAAATTCCTGTCTTGTCCAAGGTTGGATTCCATCAATATTGTACCATGACTACGCTAACATTGTCTCGATTGATCTATTACACGCCTAATCATTAATCTTAACGATAATGATCTCGAGTCATTAATTATACGCAGCACACGAGTTAACGGGAGGAATGTTATTTTGATTGTTAAAACAATAAATTTAATGTTAAAAAATAAAACATTAAATTGAATACTTTATGCAGTGGCCATTAATGTTTTATTGCTTTAAATCAAAAGGTGGCGATACTGGTCTTTTTTTCAAATGACTCGGGATGATTCGGTCACGGGGTCCCGTAGATAAGTATTTTATCGTTTATTATGAGAATATTGTAATAATATTATTTGATTTCAAAGGATAATTACAATAAATAACTTAAAAATAAAATACAAAGAAAATGTAAATAATTTAAAAATACGGCTGAAATGTCTAAACAAACAGACAAACAGATATTCTATTTAGAATTGTATTTATATTTTTAAACTACGAAATCGTTAGAACTCTTATAACTTATATGCCGAATTGTTATGTTAAACCCTTTATGATTTAATTTTTATAGTTATATCACATGCGATATGTACCATATTTGAATTTTATTTCAAGAACAGACGTAACAAGAATGACCAACTGCGGGTAACGCTACCAGATGGCGCTGTCATTTATATTACAAGTTGGCAATAAAAAATATCAATCGAATTGAGAACCTCCTCCGTTTTGAAATCGCTTAAAAAGTCAGAGAGCGTCAGCGAGAGGCAAAGAGTCCTTTAAATTTTTCGATCTTGCTACTCATCATCATATCATCGCTAGTCCCGGTTCGAAACAAAACTTGCTTTTCATAATTTGGCTTATGTTGATTTTTACGGGTGCAACTACCGTCTAACTTCCAAAGCTGAGAGAAAAACCTTCGTCAGAGTCTGGCCAGCAGGTGTAACAGCTAGCAGGTGAAGTAGATAATGATGTTATCAAGCCCCATCATCCCCCTAATCATTATACCATTAAATATTAAACACTCCATGGTTATCCGTCCCAATCCACCTTCATAATCCTAATGCTCCAACCTATCTGCGGGAACGCTTTGAGTATCTTGTACCCAGGGGTAAACCCTGTCGAGTTTCTACCTCTCTTCTGCTTCGTACACCAGCACATAGTTCCAGTTGCTATGATGGATCCTTTACGGTCCGGGCGGTACGTCTTTGGAACGCGCATCCTCACTCCATTCGCGAAAGCAATACTCTGGACATCTTCAGGAGAAGGACTAGGGAATATTTCCTGTCACAATAATGTAGTCTGTTTATATCTATATATTTATATATATTTACGTATTTATTTATGTCTATGTATGGGTATAGTTTGTATATATGTAGGTACATGTATATGTGTATGTATAATTATGTCTAGGTGTATGTATGTATGTATGAATATGATTGATTATGTATGCTATAATATGTGTGTATTGTGTATAATGTACCTGTTTAGGTACACCTTCTTATTCGTGTTCCTTTTTATTTTTTATTTTTTCATTTTTTATCTGTTTTTATGTACACTTCACATCCCCCTTCACGACCACAACTTCTCTGCTACTCAAAGGTTTGCCGGTAGAGAACTCATTTTGAGTTAAGCTCGCCTTTGTACATGTTCTTTGAAATGTTTTTTGTATGATCTCTGTATTATTTGTGCACAATAAAGAATTAAGAATTAAGAATTAATATTAGAGCTGTATTACACTAAGTAGATAACATAGAAAGTTAGCCATAAAACGGTAGTTAAGGCCGATATAATAAAAATATAAACTGTCGTCGGTATAAAGTAGTTGGTACAACAAAGTTCGGATATTACCGCGTCTGCGTTAAATCGTAAAACTGTAACACTTGTTGTATTTAGCTTATTGCAGGAAATAAGCTCACATTGGAGATTGTACCTTTTGAAAACGCTGTATTAAAATGGAGCAAAATGAAAGTGAAACTTCGATCTATAGTTTTTTTTTATTCTCTATGTACACAAATCACATTTTATATAAAATAGAGAGAGGAAATGTACAAAGGCGAGCTTAACTCAAAGTTGAGTTCTCTTCCAGCAAACCCGGGAGTGCACAGAGGAATAGCAATATGAGTGGTAAATAAAGTCCAGTGTACAAGAAAGTAGCGATTATACATGTAACTACTAACTAGTGAAATATAGTACATTATGGTACAGTCAGCGTCATAGATATCTTGACGACGAAGTCTCAAAATGATCTTAAAACTCTCATATTAAGAGCAAATCAAGCTGTTTTATTTATTTAAATGGTATTATTGTCCAAACTAAAGATGCGTACCAAATATCAGAACAATCAGTCAACTGGAAGGGGATAAAAAATCAAAATTAAGATAATATTGACTACTCTGTACGTCAACATCTTTCTGATGCTGACTTACCAGTGTGTAAAGTTGGTGATTTAATTACCGCTGAGGCACTTAAGAGAGCCGAGTACGGTAATTAGCAATACACATGTGTATCATACGACGCCGGTGTCAGGGGTTCAGTCTCCTACTTCTCCTTTCCTTATTTTTGTTATTTTTTTATAAAGGACACGTCGTCACTGTGTAGGAAAGGAGAGGGTGGGACTAATTGGAAGAGCTCATCAAAACATTCACTTTATTTTTATTCATCTTGACTTTTACGGGAGCAACTGCCATCTGACATCAACTCCGAAAAGAAAACCTGCATTAGAGCTTCCTCAAACAATCAGCAATACCGCATGTACGAGTTCGCAGACTTGGCTCCGAACTGAGGCTCCGAAGATCTTGATAGTGGTAAAAACCGTCTAACAAGCTCAAAACAAAAACACTCACATTGCCGGTAACTATACAAATGATTTGAATGAATTTTTTTTTATAGCATTTATTATGCTAACTGTTAAGTTCGAAAAACATTGGAAAAAATGAAATGCTCAAGTGAGACTCGAACTCACGACCTTTCGCTTACAGGGCGACTGCTCTGCCAACTGAGCTGTTCTTCATACCGTACGTAGAATAGTACTTATAGCATGAACCATTATATCTTGGATCTAAATCGCGAGGTATAAAAGGCCCTAGCACACGCAGATTGTTTTGTAATAATGTATGCTTAGTGAATTTGAGCTCGTCCGCCGCAGTAGCACCCCGTACTGTCTCCAAAATACATCCAAAAAAAGCACATTTTGAGCACATTTTAGGGAATGAGCAACTTGAGGAAAGTTATATGTATAGACATGCTTTAAATCACAAGTGATTTCCACAAGTTTCCAGTCCTAGAATACCCTCGCAAATAATCTAAACCTCAACATAATTATGCCTGTCATAAGGTTAACATAGACCTGTCTCTAAACGGAATCAAACCAAGCACTGTCATCCGTCAAACTCGCCTTTGATGCCGACTCAACCGCCGCAATGGCCACAGCAGTCCTACCGACCGCTATCGGATCGATCTCTACGAGTTCAATACTCGATACTATCAATATTCAATACTCGATACTATCAATATTCAATACTCGATACTATCGCGTATCGAGAATTGAATCGATACATCAAAGTGCCAGTAATTGTTCAGTTGATGCCGATGATATTAATAAAACGAGTGAAATTCTTCTGGTAATATCTGGTCGTAGAATTTCATTAAACAGTTTTGTAAAGAGAGAACTTACTAGTAGTTTTTATTTAGATGGTTTGATGTACGCGTAATTGCTGAATATCAGGATATATTTGTGATTTGCGGATACTGGCAAAACGTTTGAGTTTTATTGTTATTATAAAATTACATACATACATTAACGCCTTTATCCCCGCAGGGTTAGGCAGAGGTGCATTAACACCCTCATTTCATCAATCATTGGATTCGGTCCCACGTAATAGGGGGTGAGCCTACTGCCGCTTTCCGGGCACTATTGTTGACTCAAGCCGTGCATCGGAGGCTGAGTCTGGGCTGTATATTACACACAGCCCTATCCCTTAGTCGCCTTGTACGACACCGCTTGGGAAGAGATGGGGTGGCCCGAATTCTACTCTGACGGGAATTATAAAATTGTTGATATTTATTGTTTTTTTTGGTTTATAAGTTGAGTCTCAGTTTCGGACAATAACGAAGGTTTAAGTTTAATTTCAAATAATATTTTATTAAATAGTCTACCCATAAACACAACTTGATACATGCCGAATGTAAGAAGTTGGTACATGAATAATAGTCAACATGCCTTAAATCTTACATTTATTAATTTAATCGTAATTTACTCATCGGACTGGAAAATCGAATGATGGTACCGGAAAAGGATAGCTTTTAATCAGAAGCTATCCTTTTCCGGTATCCGGGTATTTTATTAATACTATTTCCGGAGACCCAACTAAAACTTCAATCATTTAGGCATATTGGTTTTTAGTACTTTTATAAAAAGGCTTACTTTTTCAAATATAAATACGTATTAAAGTTTTTGTAAAAAGTATATGCCAAAGGTCTCCTTGGCGCCGTAAAGGCGGAGTACTTAGTGTGATGTTGTACGTTTACGATGACTTTTATATGGCCTTTTAGTTTAGAAGCCATATTTTAAGTGGATGTATACTATTTTGGTCCTGGATTTGCTCACAAACTGTCACCTAATGTATGTGTTAGTATGTAGCTGCTTCACGCAATTATCAGTGAAGTCTTTGATTTGAACCTTAGCTATGTTGAATAAACATTTAAGGACATACTACCCTTTCTAAACATAACTTTTTTTTAACAGTTTCTTTGGCTTGGTGGTAGTGAACGCGACTGCTATGCAGGAGGCGCGGGTTCTATCCCCGCTCAGTGCAAATATTTGTATGGCTATTCGCTTTGGTCTGGGTGTTCCTATGTATAATATGTATGTATTTACAAAAGGAAAGTATCTAAGTATGTTTATCCGCATTCTAGATTGTATAACACAAGCTATTAAGCTTACCATGGGTCTAGATAGCTTTGTGTAGAATGTTGTGGAATATTGTGGTATGTGGAATATTTTATTAATTAATTTTAATAACATTAGCGGTATAGTACCGAAGCCCGCTTAGAATCTACAAAAAGTAGTATTTTATTAGTATTATAGTAGTTATACATGTTATTGACACAGGTGATGTGAATTAAGGAATGTAACCTACATACCACGCAAATTCGGGAGGGCCTGGTAGCTATACGTTTGTGACTTGAATTTTAGTATACACAACAATTTTATAAATTGCGTACTTATGTAGCAGTAGCGAGGACACTTTTGACATCATTCTTACAAGCTAGATATCGCTTGCCCACGGCTTCTGATATAATTTCGTATATATCTGTAGTCCGTAGCATATTTACTCTGCCTGTAACCCTATCCAAATCAAAAGGGTTCAAGCCATCCACCTCCTTCTCCTCGATACAGTCAGATGATTTTGATTCTTTTTTCTGATCTGATTTTGGCGAACATAGTACTTACTCAAGATGATTTTATGGCCTTGATTTTGCTCCCTTCCTACCTGGAACTCCCTGCCAGCTCACGTGTTTCCTTCTTCCTACAGTCCCGGGTCCTTTAAGCGGGGTGTGAAAAGGCATCTAATGAGGCCGGCAAGCTGAGTGCCACCACTGTTAACATGGTACATGTTTACGATGGTGACCTTCTTTCCGAGACTTCGCCTTTAGCTTAACATCGTGCGAGGTGAAGTCAAATTGACGTGTCCTTTATAAAAAGAACAAAGTATTTACTCAAGATGATTTTAATACCTTGGTTGTCCTCCTTCCTATTGACTGATGGGTCTGATATTTGGTACACACTTTTAGCTCGAAAAATGATACACTTTACACATACTACATATCATTTGGAGACTTTCTAGTCGGGTTCTGACGCTGATTGATGGACTGGCTCTGTCTCACTACTCTGT
The DNA here is from genome assembly GCA_914829495.1 of Eilema sororculum. Taxonomy (NCBI): domain Eukaryota; kingdom Metazoa; phylum Arthropoda; class Insecta; order Lepidoptera; family Erebidae; genus Eilema; species Eilema sororculum. The sequence goes on from OU618549.1 coordinate 22,844,741, forward strand.
GGCTACTTATAAAAATTACCATGTTTAAATTACTAATCTCAAAGGTTAAGTATCAAACGTTACCAAATAATCTATTTTACATAATTATCATGTTTCCCAGAGAGCTGACCGTCCACTACTATCTCACTTCACACGATAATACACTTTCACATCCAATAAATAAGGGTTACGATCGTACAAAGTAAGTTTAATATATTATTTATTGCGTAGAAAGTAAGAAATCGGTCGGATAATGAAACGTCGGGGTATTTATGACCCTCGGCGCCGGACAGGTTAACGGTTAACAGCCACTTGTGTGATTCTCTTCACTGGGTTGTTTGGTTATGGTACGTACACCATTTTGAAAGACTTTTTTTTATCGCGTGAAAAATCTTTGGTCAAAAATCCGGTGGAGGGGGTTATGTCGGACTCGAACTGACTAAAACGGCAGGGATCATATCTCTCGCACCCCGGCAGACCCAGGACCATCTCTTTTGAGATGGCCTCCTTCGGGTTGTGGGGACCATAGTGTCGCCATCTAGCCCCGGGTATGTAGAGGCACACCTTGCACTGACGCCGCGGTTTTGAAAGACTTGCTTCTTTTTAATACAAGCTCGAATCCTTTAACGAGGTGTGTAAAGCCGAAGATCACCGTTTTGGGCTATCATCTTCTAGAAGATATTAACAGTATAGGAGATGAATATTTCAAATTCAAAAACAGACGAACTGAAAATTACGGTAGCTTAATGATTCAGGAGGCGACCTTACGATCGAAAGGTCCCGGGTTCGAATCCTGGCCATTACACTGCCAACGTGAACCCACTCCTAACACAAGTACTTTGGCTTAGCTGGAGGGGTTAGAGGGAATATTAGTAATTTCGGTTCTAATATTCTTTATTTTAAAAGAAGTCAAACTTAATTGTGAACTTAAGTTAGGGTCATTTTAAAGCAGGTGAAAAAATACTCGAGCAGTACCTAATAAGTGGTAAGTAATTTAATATCAACAAATTGTCCTTACAGACAAAACTCTCTCTCTTTCTCTCTTATTATATTAAGTACTGCATACTATTTTCAACCATCACTTCGCGTGGTTCTCTGTTTCATCTGAAGCTTTCAACTTTCATCTACTTTGACCGCGGGGTCCAATTTCTCCCCTTTTAGGTTTCATCCGGTTGTTTTTATACCACTTGGTTGGCAGACAAGCACACAGCCCACCTGATGGAAAGTGACTACCGTGACCTATGGGCCTATACAAGACCAGGGACGTTACACTCGTGCTGCCTACCCTGAAAAAACCTTCTTATACTCTTTTTGAAGTACCCATATTGTAGTCGCTTGGGAAAAACACACCAGGGTTTCCTTCCAATTAGTCCCACCCTCCCCTTTCCTTCACAGGACGACACGTGCAGGGCTAAGATGTCATCCATTTACGGTGCAGAGTATACCTGCTAGAACCAAGCGTTTCAGTGATTCATTCCTATGCCGCACCACTAAGACCTGGAATTCCCTGCCAGCTCACGTGTTTCCTTCTTCCTACAGTCCCGGGTCCTTTAAGCGGGGCGTGAAAAGGCATCTAATGAGGCCGTCAAGCTGAGTGCCACCACTGTTAACATGGTAAATGTTTACGATGGTGACCCTCTTTCCGAGACTTTGCCTTTAGCTTAACATCAGGCGAGGTGAAGTCAAATTGACGTGTCCTGTGTAAAAAAAAAAAAAAAAAAATACCACAGCTTATGCGTGCATGGGATGAAGTTCCTTTCATACCGCACGGTGCACACCGTTTTCGGTTGCAATGTGTGAGGATGAATTCGTTGCCTATGGCGAGCGGTGCGATGATAGAATGATGGCTTTTGTGAGAGTGACTACAATTAGCCCCCCCCCCCCCTAACCCCGAGAGCAAAATCAGTAGATGTACCTAGCAGGGCGGTGATATTGGCTTGAGTCTCTGAGATCTCCAAGATCCGATCCGCAGTGCTTCCTAGTATATGGGGTCCCAGAGCAAGCATTTCTAGTCTAACATCTTAAATACATTGCATAACTTGTTTTGTATACCACTTATTAGGTAGACAAGCACACGGCCCACCTGATGGAAAGTGTTCACCGTGGCCTATGGACGTATGCAACACCATACCTCCCCTCCATAAGGATATAAATAAATAGCTAATCCTAAATGTCTACCAGGATGTAAAGTGTCCAATATAAACGTTATGTTATTGTGTGCGACTGGCGTCTGCGCACAATTGGACATTCTCACGCATGTTGGATGCGCCTGCGCAGAATACAAAGGACACTCTTGTTACTACATACTGGTACATAGACTATTCTGGGTACGTGATGAGTTTGTCAACTAGATTATTGTTGTAAGAATTTTGTGTTTATTGTAACTACAGCGAAGAGCATAAAGATTTTTATTATAGCAAATGTGTAGCCAAGAATTTCGAACCCAAGCCATTTCTAGGCAATATCGTCAACAACTCTGCTGATTAACGGATAAGACACTTACGCAGACTTACCACCAGGTTATCTTTGCACAGGTTGAGAGGTTAAACGGCAGTCGCTTCCGTAGAAGCCAAGATAAACTAAATAACTTAATTGGAAAGGGCCAGATTACAAAGTGCTAGTGATTCAGACGGAGAATTCTCTTTTTTTATGAAAGTACACGTCATGCATACAAATATTTGCACTGAGCGGGGATCGAACTCGCGCCTCCTGCGTAGCAGGCTGTCAAGAGGTTACCACCAGGTTATCTTTTCACAGGTTGAACGGTTACACGGCAGTTGCTTCCGTAGAAGTCAAGAAAAACTAAATAACTTAATTATTGTCAAGGGCCAGATTACAAAGAGTGTTTCAATCAGAGGGTCATTCATCAACTCGCAGGCGACTGCGAGATGGCATTTTTCGATTTTATTTTATTTTGCTGTCGTCAACTCGCGGGCATATTAAAGTACAGTCACATAAAAATGTATATCAATTCTCTTTTTTTTAATGAAAGTAAACGTCAATTTGACTTCATTCGCCTGATAGGAGATGGAAAATAGATCGGGACTGAATTTTGAACAGATTTTATTAGGAGATTAAGCCGCCTAGTTGCAAAATGTGGTGTGTAAAATAAATAGTATAATAATGAAATAGTAAATGATTTGACTGTTAAATTTTATGACATCAGAAAAATATTATTACCACATATATCACTTATACCACAATCGCGTTACTTCCCGTTACCAAATTTTTATAGGTAGGTAAACACTATGCAATCAGACCATTGCGCATTGAACTTATAATTTCCACCTCGATTGAGTTCAATCTTCACGCATGTCGGAGAATATTTCTCATCAGAAGCATCGCCAATCAGATTGTGATGGTATGCTACCACTAATTAGGAGTTCAGAGCCAACGACCTCGGCCAGCAGACCGGAAACCTTCGATCTTCACTAGAATGATGGTATACAAGTCATCCGAATATCTATATTATTGCGTAGATTTTGTGAAACACGTTGGTACAGTCAGCGTGGAAAATAGGGGATCCATACTTAATATTATAAATGCGAAAGTAACTGTCTGTCTTAATGTCTGTAAGTATGTTTCGCTTTCACGCCTGAACAACTGAACCGATTTTGATGAAATTTGGTATAAGGGTAGATTAGACCTTGAGTAAGGATACAGGCTATGTTTGGTCGCGATAACCGACATTCACGCGGAGCCGCGGGCAAAAGCTAGTGGTTTCATATTTTTTTATTTCACAATAACTATTAGTAATTTCGGTTAGATATTAGTACTTTCTTCAAATACATAACTAGTTTTTAATGGTAAAATTCCTTCTTCCGACAGTCCCGGATCCTTTAAGCGTAACTTCAATAGTAAAATGAACAATTGGATATTTTCCTGTATTTAAAGTAAATTATCTAACCAAGCTTATTAAATTAAGAATGGTAAAATAGCGGTAAAAGATGCGCATCGGTTCTGATTTTATCCTTTTCATTTATTTTTAATAATAATCCACCCAACTTAAAATAATAAATGGTTTGATTATTAAGTTTTATGACATCACAAAAATACCTTTAGTAAATAGTTACTAATTAGACTAGTTAGTAGAATACTCAATTAATTTTTTTAGTAATTTAGTAATTTTATAGAAACCTGTGCAATCGTCATCTACTTTTCTCGCAGACCGTACCTACATCTTAATTATACAAAACTCAAGTTTTTTCCTTAATTAAGTATAATTTGGTATTTCTCTCTTGATTGGGAGGTAATTGTGACCCTCTCCTCATTACGGATTCTTTGAATAATCAAGCCTTTTAGTTTCATCATGTGTTACTCTAATTGCCATTTACTGGGCATTATTTGGGCTAGCCTATTGCTAACACTGGGAGTGGGCACGGGGACTGGTAAAATATGGAAGTTTTCCACCTTTTCAGAACTCTTTTGGTGAAGATTTGAGTATCTTTTATATCGAACTGATTTCAATGATATTCTTCGAGTTAATTTAAAATAATAATAGCCTGAATTATACACCTTATAGTTTCAGCTATCCGCCACAAAGAGACGCTTTGATTTAGGTACAGTCAGCATTAGAAAGATGTTGAACAGAGTATAGGTACTCAAAATGATCTTAACTTAGTTTTTTGACCCCCTTCTAGTTGACCCATTGTTCTGATATTTGTATTTAGTTTGGATAATAATACCAAATAAATTCTTCTTCTTCTTATCGTGTCGTTAGCAAACCTAGATGGTATCGGCCCAAAATTTTGCTACTAAAATCGCATTGTCAGTAGCATTCATTAGATCTTCCTGCGTGCAGTTGTTGGGGCACGCAGGGCATGAAGTCAAGTGTTTCATCGTTTGGGGGGCAGCACCACACTTGCACTCCAAGTTAGAGCCATCTGAGAATCCCCACCTGAACAAGTTCTCCTTACTTCGGCCGACCTGCGTCCGAAGTCTATTTAAAGACTTCCAGGTGGGCCATGGTAACTCATGTCCAGGTGGCGGGCTCTCAGACAGTGGGACGAAAGGGCTAGGAAGATCGACAGTCTCCCGCCACAGCCGGCATCTCTCCTTTGACCGGTCGTTGACTTTAAGAGGGGAGACACACTTCATAAAGCTGTTGCGGCTTTTCAGCCTTTGTGGCACAGGATGGTAATCGAATAGTGGGTGCCGAGTGTCGTCTAGCAATTTGGTCTTTTCGGAAGAGCCTGCCACAGTCCTGCGAACCTCTGGAGGCGCTATTCCAGCTAGCGGATACAGCATTTGTACCGGGGTCGGTTTTAACTCAAACTCAAACTCAAAGTATGTATATTGTAAACCATAGGTACATAGGATGTTTACATAATAATAAAGTCAGCTATGATTCGCCAATTGGGCATACAATAATAAATATTTCTAACTTACTAACTAAGTACTTACTTAAAGGCCCAGGAGCAGTTATTCAGAATTTAACATGCATAACATAGGATTAATATTTAACATGTTTAACACACAGAACCAATATTTAACCTGCATTACATTATTTATAGATAGAATAATATTATATATTATAGTGATTCATCGTCTAAAAATTCTTTAATTGTATAATAACATTTTTCTATTAAAAGTATGCGAACTTTTTTTTTGAAACTGTTGATTTCTGTTACATTTCTTATGGTAGCTGGGATATTATTATATATACGAGGTCCCAGACAAAATACGCTGTTATGTAATAATTCTGTTCTGCTGGCTACTATGGACAATTTATCGCTATTTCGGGCCCTAGTTCGAAACTCAAATAATTCTGTATTACTTTTTATGAACACTGAAACCTCGTATATATAAAGGGAGGGTAATGTTAAAATGTTCAATGTTTTAAAATAAGATACACATGAATCGGTTTGTTTTAGGTTGCATATACTTCTAATACAACGTTTCTGAGCAACAAATACATGGTCCTTATATGTTGAACTCCCCCAAAAAATTATTCCATATCGTAAAATGGATTGTACGTAACCATGGTAAGCCGTTAATAACGTCGACTGATTGCTAATTTTACGTAATCTATATAATGCATATGAGAATTGAGTTAATCTTTTACACATATATTCACAATGAGATTTCCAGTTTACCTTATTGTCAATGTAGAGACCCAAGAATTTAGTAGTATCAATTTCTTCAATTTTTGTGTTTTGGTACGAGATATTCAAATTGTTTTGCGATATATTTCGTTGCTTGAAGAGCATCAGATTGGTTTTGTCTATGTTAATATTTAGGTCATTTTCATTAAGCCATTCTATTATTGATGTCAAAGATGTGTTTATATTATATTCTAAATTACTACCAGTGTAAAGTACGGTACTATCGTCGGCAAATAATGTCATTTTATATGTCGTTATTCTGGGCATGTCATTAATATAAATAAGAAATAACAAAGGACCTAGTATACTACCTTGGGGAATTCCTGCAATAACATTTCTTATATTAGAGCTATGTGTTACCTCAGTTTTACTGCTTAAAGACACTCTTTTTATTTCTGTGAGTTGTGTTCTATTGCTGAGATATGATTTAAGTATTTCATACACATTTCCTCTCACACCATATGCATATAGCTTTTTTAAGAGTATTTCATGATTAACTCGGTCGAAAGCCTTTGACATGTCCATGAAGAGAGCTATTGCCGGTGATCGTTTGTCCATATTTATTAGCACTTCATGCAAAAAGTTGTAGATAGCTAAGTTTATCGATTTATTCTTCATAAATCCACATTGACATGTTGTGAATAGACCATTTGTGTCAAAGAAATCATACAGGCATTTGTAAATAATGGTCTCAAATATTTTAGAAAATATTGGTAATAAAGCGATAGGCCTATAGTTGTTAATTATTGACTTACTGTCTTTTTTATGGATAGGTTTTATTACTGTCAGTTTTAGTTGGTCAGGAAATATGCCATGTTCTATGCAAAGGTTCATGGTGTGGCTTAAGGGGGCTGCTATGAGAAATGCTACATCTTTCACTATTCGCGTGTCGATCCCATCATGTCCCACGCTAAAGGTATTTTTCAAAGAGGTTATTACTTTTAAAATGTCATGAGGAATTGTTGGAGGCATAAATATAGACTTAAGATTGTATTCAATTTTGGTAAACTTCGTATTAGTTCTTTGTTTGTTATTTTCGTAAGCATCTGTTGTACCTTTTACTATGTCAGTAAAATAGTCATTGAATGAATTTGCAATGGATGTACCATTAGTTATTGTTTCATTGTTTATGACAAGTTTTTCTACGCCTTCGTTTGGATATTTATATTTAATGTCATTTATAACTTGCCATGTTGCTTTTCCCTTATTTGTAGAGGAGTTGATAAAATGATTGTTTTGACATTTCTTTGTCAAATTTATTACTTTTTTATAGCGTTTAGAGTAATTTTGAAAAATTGATCTATTTTCCTCAGTAGAATGTTTTCTATACCTCCATAGAAGATCTCGTCTCCGTTTACTACAGGCTTGTATACCTTTTGACATCCACTTTGGTTTTTTGATAAGGCTTACACGGACTTTTTTAAGAGGGAAACATAAATTATAGGTATGGGTGAATTGATCTGAGAATAAATTATAAGCGACATCCGGATCTGTGGTTTCATAAACATTGTTAAAAGAAACTTGTTTTAAATGAGTCATAAACCTTTCTCTGTTAGTTCTAGTAAAGCAGCGCTTGTAAGTGTACCAATTTTTAATCAGACAGGTCCTTTTGAGAGGACACGTAAATATTTGGGCAGAGTGATCAGATAGCGCAAGATCTATGATTTCACCTTTACATCCTTGGATGTTGTGGGCGACATTGTCGATGCATTTTTTGCTAATGTTCCTCGTAGGTTGATTAAATTGTAGAGTTAGGTTAAAACTTAACAGCATTTCTGTAAAATCTCTGCTTTCGCGTGTTTGGGTTAAAACGTCTATATTAGGCAACCAGTAATGATCCGGCAAGTTTCATTTAATGCTGTATCCACCAACTTTGCACGGGCTGAGCGGCTCCATACTGGGCCTGCGTAATCGCCTGCAGAGAAGGAGATCGCCAGGCCAGTGGTCCGCAGAACATTAGGCGAAGCTCCCCACTTTGAAGCAACCAGTCGACGCAAGAGACCGTTCCTAGAATGCACCTTCTGCTTAATGCTCTCGCAGTTTTTCCTAAAAGTTAGTGACCTATCCATAAAGACGCCCAAATACTTCGGGAAGTCGTTATGCTCAATGGGCACCCCACGCCATTGGATGGTAAGCTTGCGGCCCGCTTCTTTGTTGCGTAGGTGGAATACGCACGTTTGAGTTTTGCTCGGGTTCGGCCTTAAAGAATTTGCGTCATAGTACTCACCCAGGCTTTGCAGGGCATTCGATAAATCGAGTTCGACCTGTTCAAAGCTGGAAGCTTGGGAGGTCAGAGCGAGATCGTCTGCATATAGGAAGCGGGAGGTGTGGGGGGATGACGGTTGGTCGTTGGTATACACGTTAAATAAGATGGGTGCCAAGACGCTGCCTTGAGGCAGACCATTTTTTTGTGTTCTCCAACGACTTTTGTCGGACAGGTAATGGACCTGGAACCGGCGATTGTGCAGGAGTTCGCGAAGTACGTTGACAAATTTACTGTCATTGGTAATGGACTCCACCTTCCACAGCAATCGTCTCAGGTTGACGGTATCATAAGCTGCAGATAAATCGACAAACACAGCACCTGTAACCATCCCTGCCTCGAAACCGTCCTCGATATGCTGCGTTAATTTGGGAGTCTGGTTGCTGCAAGATTTCACAGGTCTGAAACCGGCTTGCTCAGGAATCAGGTTTGGGTCAATCAAGCAGGTTAGCCGGGCAAGCAGCATCCTTTCGAACAACTTGTACGTATGGCACAACAATGATATTGGCCGAAAGTTTTTCGGGTCGTCTGCCGGTTTGCCCGGCTTAGGAATCGCGATGACCTTTGCCTTTCGCCAGAGCCGGGGGACAGAGGCGTGCTCTAGGCAGTGGTTAAGCATTTGTAGCAACCAGGACACCGCAACAGGACCGAGGTGTTTTAATTGCTCCACCGAGACGTCATCGACTCCAGAGGCCTTACCGCATTTAAGATGTTTTATTGCGGTAATGATATCAGTCAAGTTAAAGAGTTTGCTGATTTCGTTACAGGTGTTTATTATGCCTTTCAGTTTGGGGACCCTGCCGAGGCGGCTCGGTGATTTGCCACTAAGCAGAAGCTGGTGAGCAATCTGATTGGCAGTAACTTGACTGGGCGATGCGGGTTGAGGGGGTTCGCTTGTGAGTTTGCGGATAGTAGTCCAGGCCTTTTTACTATTGTGCGTCATATTGACACTAGTAACTGTATTGACCCAACTCTCCCTTCGCTTTTCACCAATATTTGCCAATAGCTCTTCGCCTATTAAGGTGGTCTCTTCTGAAAAAGGGTCCGAGTTATATAGTGACTCGTATTACCTTAGTAGTTCTGCAGAATCCCTCGACAGCCCCGGGATGTAAGACGTCCTGCACCCTCTAGGTATACAACGTCGCGAAACGGTTGATACGATTTCCACGAAGCGGTTGTAGTTTTCCGGATTAGGCAAGACGCTAACAAGGGCATCATCGATGGACTGTGCGAACAGCTCCCAGTTTCCTTTGGTAAAGTTGAACCGGCATCTGAATGGGACATTGATGGGTCGGACAATAGGCTGTACCATACACATGATGGGCCTGTGTTGGGTACGGGGTATGGGTGGACACACACTTTTGACACATTGTGAGCTGATAGAAGAAGTGACAAAGATTAGGTCTGGATTGTACCCTTTTTTCCATCGGCCGCTGTTAAAGGAGGCCGGTTGCTTGGGATTATGAATCAGACTCAAATCATTTGTTTCAGCCCACTCCTCCACCGCATGTCCACTCGAGTCTGTGTCTCTGTAGCCCCAGTTGGAACCCCGGCTGTTAAAATCTCCGATCACAACTTTCACTGGCTGGTTGTCAAAATTTTCTGGAGGGTCGAATTGGAACAGTGTCCCAGGAGGCTTATACACAGAAGTTACAGTGCAGTTCCCAGTTTCGATGGTAACGACTTCAATGCCGTTATGGGACGAGCTCGAGGTGGACACGATGCTTACGCCGGGAGCAGCAAACACTGCGTTACCGTGCTTCGGATGTTGGATCTCGGCGATAAGAAATTAATAAAACAGTTTGATTTGCTCTTAATACGAGAATTTTAAGATCGTTTTGACATTCGAAAAACATTGGAAAAAATGAAATGGTTGAAAAATCATTCATTGTTCGTAAGAATGTTGGTAGATGGCTGCACCGTCGCCCTTATAGACGGATATAAAGAGAAGGAAAATTTGGAATGATTCAAGTGTGGCTCAATAGCTCAGTTGGAAGAGCAGTCGCCCTGTAAGGGAAAGGTCTTGATTTCGAGTCTCACTTGAGCATTTCATTTTTTCCAATGTTTTTCGAACTTAAAAGTTAGCATAATAAATGCTATAAAAAATTCATTCAAATCGTTTTGACACTTCGTCTTCAAGATATTTATGATGCTGACTGTACTAGTATACATAAAATCAGATTCTACTGTAACATTTTACTTGACTATACAAATCAGCTTATTTGGGTGGTATCTAAATTGTCAGTACAAACATTTTAAAAGCAAAATGTGCCAATACGGACTAATATCCCTTCAAAGTGCCCCTAACGTCGGCTAGCCATTTATGTCTGTAAAAACGTCCATATTAAACTGCCTACAATCGCGGTATTCAAGTAATAAACTACATAATAACCTGGCATTTCCTGTTTTATTTTTGTCCAATATTCGCGTCAACACCGACCGAGACGAATCAATCGCCTCGGTCTGTGCCTCGGTGCTCAGACGACAGGCGTTTTATGACCGCCATTAAGATTGTTAACGGTCTATCGGACTCTGGGTAGGTCAAGCACAGGTTCGGTGGATTCTAGGAGCTATAAATAGTTATTCAAGAGAAGAACATACGGGAACTGCTTAAAAGTGGTATACCGGCCGTCCGCCTATACAAGTGGCACATCATTTGTATGGATTTGACATATATTTATGTCATAAACGTACATATTAATTCGAATATATATCGGGAAAAATGAAATGTTCAAGTGGAACTTGAACACACGACCTTTCCCTTCCAGGGTAGGTCGTGGAAATGCTCTTCCAACTGAGCTAATGAGCCACACCTGAATTCCCTTCTCTTTATATCCGTCTTTAAGGGCGACGGTGGAGCCATCTACGAACTTTCTTACGAACTGTTGGGACCAACGAATGATTTTTCAACCTTTTTTAAACATTGTTTTTTTTTTCCTACATTAAATATTAACTTTTAATGCCCTTCTTGAAGAAATCCATAAGGTAGTAGTTCTGGTAAAACCACGGATGGGAGTTAATTCCGCAGTTTAGGTGTAGGTATGTCAATCCTCGCAACTTGGGTAGGGGCGCTGATTGACTGTGTGCACTATGCCAGGACATACTACAACACCAGGATAAAACTATGAAGTTCCATACACAGCAATCCATACTTCCATACTAATATTATAAATGCGAAAGTAACTCTGTCTGTCTGTCGGTCTGTCTGTCTGTCTGTCGGTCTGTCTGTCTGTCTGTATATTACGCTTTCACGCCTAAACCACTGAACCGATTTTGATGAAATTTGGTATAGGGGTAGATTAGACCATGAGAAAGGACATAGGCTATGTTTGGTCGCGATAACCGACATCCACGCGGGTGGAGCCGCAGGCAAAAGCTAGTAATTAATAAAATCAAACTACCATAATAAATGTTATAGCATAAGCAATAGCTTACGTTATTTAACACTGTTAGCTCGTTAAAAGCATGCTATAAAGCGCATGCTATAAAGCGCATACTAATTACTAACCGTTCTACGTTTAATTTCCATTTTAGCTATTTGAAATAACAGTTGTTAATATCGTTAAGCGCGCTATCAGAATGGTACTTACTATTATTTTTGATGGAAAGCTATAGCTAGAAAGCTCAAACTAGTAGAGAAATTTAATTAGATATCTCGTTACTAGTTAATCTTTATGTTTATTTAATTATTTATTTCCTACTTTCAATAATATATGCGAATAGAAACTTGTATGAAGCGAGTGGTGTTCTGCTATTTTAACCTTATATTTTACGAAGATTTCTTATATATAAATAGTGTAGATGCATGGCAACCCTGATTTTATAGTAAGTTCTACCGTCAAAGTAGTAACCTTTATGGCGTAGCGGTAAAGCATTTGACTGCTATATTTAGAATTGCGGGTTCGTTTGTCTATAAGTCTGGTCATGCATTGGTCTAGGTATTCCTATATATAATAAATATATCCTCTCTCAAATGAAAATGTATCTAATATCTAAAACACATAACATATGCTATTTAAGCAGTACTTACTTTGGATTTCTTGCGTTAAAATATCTGAAAAATAACGTAAGTTTTTCACAGTATTGCAGTTGTCAACTCAAACACTGAGGCGTGGAAGTCGTGCAACAATATGAGTACCTACCATCTCAGGTTTCTTACGAAGCTTTCCTTCGCCGTAATACCAAGTGATAATTACTTTCTAATATGTACATAAACACTATGAAGTTGTAGAACCAGTTGGTAATCACAGATATGTCTACTTATCGTAATTTATTTCCAATTACGATCTCATAGCAAGATGCCTTCTCATAGTTTCTGCTTACTCTTGCGCACAAATTCACACATGTATAAATCACAGACACATTGATGCCAGTCTTCACTACATAATATAAAGCAAAATCGCTTTTCGCGTCTCTCCTTCCCTATGTAGGCGTATATCTTTAAAACTACGCTACGGATTTTGATGCGGTTTCTTTTAATAGACAGAGTAATTCAAGAGGAAGGTTTATATGTATAATACACGCTTAATATAGTAGAGATTGATACGGGAACGGGATCTAATTGGCGGTACGAAGTTCGCCGTGTCAGTTTGTTGACGATATAGGTAGCCGCTTACCCAGATGTGGTTTATTTATCAGCTTAGCAGTGTACATAGATACATACATAAAATAACGCCTGTTTCCCATAGGGGTAGGCAGAGATCACGGATCTACGATCACGCTACGATCCTGACATACTGCTCTCGCTTCATTCACTCTCATTACATTCTTCATGCATGCTCGTCTGTTCAGGGTACTCTTGACCTGCCTCTTTTCTAACACTTCCCCGATTTGGTCTAGGTATGTGCGCCTTCCCGTTCTTTCGTTAATCTTCTTTCATTCATTCTCTCAACATGTCCGAACATCTTAACATTCCTCTCTCAATTTTTGTCACTACATCTTCTATCACTCCATATCGCTAACAATACCTCTGTCCATAGTTTTCAAGAAACGTGACCAGGGGTATATCTTAAGTGAGCCTGCTAGTCAACAGAAGCTACAGCGATGTTTGCCATCGTAGTAGTATACATAGATAAAATTGCAGTTGATCAGTATAGGTTTGCTTTATTCTTTCAGTTTCGTGCCATATGGTAGGGAGAAGTCACCTTATGAACAATCCCACACAGTCTTAAGAATTCCAAAGGTTTAATTAAGCATAGTTAATCTCTCGAAGTGAAAGTTCAAACGAAATATGTACAGAAATGACTTCATACAACGTTAAAAATAACGTATTATATTTATTATTCTACATAAACCATCCACGTACAATAACCATTAACAGTTATTATAGAATATTGAACAAATTATTAAACTGCTATTTCCTGTCATATCACTATCATAAATAGCAGTTATTCTCAAAGAAATAGCGGCGGACGCCGTAGTGGGGAAATAAAAAATTATAAACAAATTCTCATAATTTGTTATGTTTTTATTACTGGAGCACGATACTTAATCATAAGCAATAATTTGGAGAAAATTATTATTAGAAAATACAAGCGATAGTGAGATTTTTCAATCATCATCAGCATTATCTCAATCCTGGTTGCATTCGAACTACTTAGGGGTCTATGATTTTCGGTCCCAGCGACGTAATAGGTGGCGAGCCTATTGCCGTTTAGCGGGCACTTTGTCTTGGGCTGTATGTTTACTGTCGGATGGAGAACAGCTCTATCCCTTAACAGGACACCCACAGGAAGATCTGGGATGGTACTATTCTACTCTACCTGGAACCAACACGACAAATCCTATTAATACTTTGAATAAACTAAAAATCAACGTACGAAATACTAAATGTATTGAAAAATAGACCAGGGGTCGAGTGGGCACCTCAAAATTATGAAGGGACGTATGGGCCCAGGTGACGAATTCCAGGGGACCAGTGGGTACTAACCCGCGGTGGTCACACATTCCCTGGGTCAGCCGGGGTGCGAGGGATATGTCGATGACAACCTCACCTCCGGCCTAGCACCACGACCCACAGTCGTGTGCGGTTTTAGTCGGTTCGAGTCCGACATAACCTCCCCTTCCGGCTCCGGAAGAGGGGGTATCCGAGGGGATTTCCGCACGGAAAAAAAAGGTGGTCACACATTCGTATTCACTACTGTTTAATCACCGATTACCGCACGCCGACTTTGGGTCTTAGTGCTAGTCGTACTGTTTAATTACCAAGGCACACTACACACGATAGAACTGAAGGTAATTAAAGAAAAGCATGTGTAGCATAGCAAACAATATAAATATGACTTGCTCCTTTTATTTTTGTGCACAAACGATTCTTCACTCGAGTTAATTATAATAACTAGTCGGAATCCATTTGCAAGACAAAAGCTATTCGGTCATGCGGCCGCTATTGTACAGAGCTATTGTATAGCGTGAGTGTTGTAAGCTATTGTGGTTATTGTTGTCGTTATAACAGTTAAATTTAGGTTAATATGCTATTTACATTTCTTTGGATTTGTTGTTTTTTATTAGAAAGAATTGAGTGACATTGAAAAACCGTTATTATGTTGGGCGGTGATCATTTTGCGATTAAATAGTTGCGAGAAGTTTTCCCAAGTGACTATGATATGGGGTTATTCAAGAAGGATTCTTACAGTGTCTGCAGCACGAGTGTGACGCCCCTAGTGTTGCAAATGTCCATAGGCCACGGTAAATGCTTTCCATCAGGTGGGCCGTATGTTTGTCTGCCACCTAAGTATACCTAAAAGGAAGAAATTTCATTCCGCAGAAAGATATGCCATAAAATATGGCAGAGAAGAATTTGGTCTGGTCCATCTCTTCCCATGCAGTGTCGTACAAGGCGATTAAGGGATAGGGCTGTTTAACACAAGACAGATATAACAGCCCAGACTTAGCCTCAAATATAGGCTCGAGTCAACAATAGTGCCCAAAATATTATGGTAATAGGCTCACCCCCTATTAGATGGGACCGACTACAATTATTGGTGAAATATGGCGTCTGTCTAACCGTCCGGGGATAAAGGCGTGATTATATGTATGTATGTAGAATTATATTAGGTATTATCACAGAAGGAACCAATTATCATCGCATATTTGTGTGATGGTTGGAGTGCGGTCGACTCCGGCACTATAATTGGTAGCACGCAGTCGGGGAACACGCAGGCGCACTGCATATGCTAGTCCAGAGTTTCTCAAACTGTACATGTATGCCAGTTTTGTAACTAGAAACAATGGTCTCTGTTGAGTCCATTGGGGAAAGTGCCTTCATTGCAGAAGAATATTGTAGTGGCTTGGTTTTTGGCGCTTGCAGTTTGCTATTAAAGCGTCTACTATCATCTGACGTAGGTTCATTAATCCTTAGATGGTCTAGACTCTAGCTCCTCTAACACAACTCGATAACGCCAGTAGATTGTCAGATCTGGGGGTGGGAGTCCTCACACTCGTCACTTTGCTGAATTTTTTGATGGTTTAAACTTTAGCTCCTCTAACAGAACTCGATAACGCCAGTAGATTGTCAGATCTAGGGGTGGGAGTCCTCACACTCGTCACTTTGCTCAGAGCAAAGTGGTATCCGTTGGGGTTTTACACACGTAAAAAAAAGTAGATTGTCAGATGGCAGTTCTGTTGCTTTTCCAAAAATATTGGTTGTTTTGTAATAACTGAAAGCGCTAAATGAGTTGGAAAAAGCTCAGAGGGATAAATTTCTTTTTCTTCCAGGGTATCAAACCTCAAACGCAGAAGTCGCACTCGTTGCTGCTATTCCAAAGATAATATTTTTAACCCGAAACTATATTAAGTATACCCATCTGCGCATACGCCGATAATTTGAAAATGCCCTATCTTTCCCACTAATACATAAATACAACAAAAACTGACATCGGTGTTCTTGCTGATACAGTAAAAGTCATTATAATCAAAATTTTCTGAGAATATTAGTCACAATTAACGTACAAAAATTTTTCTCGGTTATTCCCCTTATGTGAAGCAATCTAATTAAATCAGACCCTAATAAAACTTAAACATAATTACACCTAGTATATTATAGTGCGGTTGCAGTAAATTGGACTTTTATTGCTAACCAAAATGGACGGCACTAACGAAGTCAATACTGTGCGATCATATTATATTCACCAGTAAAAGATGACACTTGATTTCTAGCTATAAATAGGCGAACAGGAGTCTAATTAAAGTGGAGGCGTTTATAGAAATCCAGTTTAATTTGAGCTTTTGAAGAGTTGTGTTAACTCAGTTATTTAGGGCTGACTTAAATGGTGATTGTTACCAGTTTAAGTTGAGACTTCCTGCCGATAATATAGTAAAGGAATGTGTATCAATGAATACTGGGCGCATAGGAATGCAGATTATTGGGTAGGCTGGTCTATTTCACATCGTTTAGTTTAGAAGATTTAATTATTTACATACATATATATACTCACACCTGTAAATCATGGTTTGTCTTCTTTTGGCTTTTATGCCAGCGACTGCCGCTTAAACTCTAAATTATTATAACCTAACCTTCAGGACTTAAGTGATCTTCGTGAAAAAAAAAATGGAAAATTGTAAGAATGATGATGATGATGACGTAAACTTACAATCGTTACGTCACTACACTACTACCAGCACGCAACTGCAGAAGACCTGTAAGGAAAGTGTCTAAGGTATGCATCAGCCATTGCACTGGGAACCGCATTAAACCTTTAATAGCACCTAATGACTTCGTACACCGTTACAGAACAACCCCTGATTAATCAAAACTGATCTTTATTTCTTAAGTAATAAGGTGCACAGGTAGGTTATCAATATTGGTTTAAGAAAATAAAGTACAGTTGACAGGAAATGTTAGATAAACAATTATTAGTTTTTGCCGCTGGCGTAATTGTGAATAGCGCCATCTATCCGCTGGTTTAGGTGACATAATGTTGGAGAAGCTTTTATTTTTTTGTTCTGTTTATTGGCAAGCGTTGTGATTATATCGGTTATGTACAGTATTCTTTCATCAAGCGAATTACTACCTGCTTTGGACAGACCCTTCTTCATGCAAGGGTTGTCCCATCCTATATGTGCTTCGCCACTTCCATTTAAAAGCTTTTTATTCGGTATTACCGGAGCGCCTATCATCTGACCACCTAAGCCCCAATAATAGATAGCTATGAGAGCGATTGACGTTTTCATATTAACAAATTTTAAGGCCATGTGACAGTTTACGGGAGAAATCTTCCTAGTTCAACCTCACCTACCAACTAGTATAGGTATACTGGTTGCTGGACTGACGGATAGACTGACGGACAGGCTGACGGATAGACGAGGCTCTAGTACAGGCTTTCCTCTCGAATTTGGGGAGATCAGATCAGTCGGCAGTCTCTCTCATAAATATAAATCAAATTATGGAAAGGGAGAGTGGACCTCTTTGGGTACAACCGGGATTACCTGATTTTGTTATTAAACTGGTTGTGAAATGTTAAAAATACATTTCTGGTTTAACAATAAAAACTCTCATTACAGCATCGTGTCAGTTGTGTTGCGATTGTATCTTCAGAACCCAGGGTCCGTCTTTCAACCCTTTTTTTTCATCGTGCGAAAAATCCCCACGGATACCACGCCCCCGGAGCCGGTGGAGATGCTTATGTCGGACTCAAACCGACTAAAACACACCCCATCTTTGTGTTTTTGGTTGCCGGAGGTGAGAATACATGAAACATAGATCTCGCACCCCAGCAGACCCCAGGACCATCTCTTTCGAGATGGCCCCCCTTCGGGTTGTGGGGACCATCGTATCCCCTTCTAGCCCCGGGTGTGGGGAGGCGCATTTTGCGTTACCACCGCGGCCTGCTTCTGCTAGGGTGACAGGCAGCTCAACCGACCACACGACCTTGTGTATTCTTAATTCTGTATTGCACACAAAAAGTACAGAGATCGTACATAAAACATTTCAAAGAACATGTACAAAGGCGAGCTTAACTCAAAATGAGTTCTCTACCAGCAAACCTTTGAGTAGCAGAGAAGTTATGGTCGTGAAGTATCCGTGACAATGATACTATTGGCACGCATGTCACCTTCTACAAGTCACATCAGGCATGATACATCAAAATTATCTATTTAGAAAACTACTGAAGCAATCATCCGATATAATTTCTCTACAGGATTACTCCAAGCGAATACTTCTTTATAATTAGATACTTCTTAAAAAAATTAGCTAAAAATATTCCTCTAATTAAACCACAACACAGATATCAATTATACGCTGTAATTGGAAACAAAGCCACAACAATGGCGACACCGAGAGACCATTCTGCGGAGACTGACACCGGAGTACATGCGCATGGAATTTGACGCGCCGACTTTCACGCTTCACGCCTCGCTGTGCGTCCGTCTGTCCGTCTGGTTGCGCCCCAGTTCACGCTTTGTTGTTCACTAAACAACAGTGTGTTAGGGTTTGGAACGCACCTTCATGTAACATAATATCTATGATTATGTTTTGACAAACTTTTTTGCACAAAGGTTGGAGTCGAAAGTGTAGGTATGTTGGCTTCACCAGAACTTTTGAGACCACTGGCTAATTCATCTGCTAATTGACGGACAAGGCTTGCAGGTTATCCTCTCGAGTTTGACAGGTCAGACGGCAGTCACTCCTATAAACGAGAAACCTAAAATAGTAAGCTGATTCCGGGCTCTGAGGTGACAGCGTTGGATGTAATCGGGTAAAATAATTACATAATGATGATGATTGACAAAATAAATTCTATGCGCCTATCTGAGTATGTTTGTCCTCATTTTGGAATTATGTGCGCCTTATTATATTGTTGTGCACGTCCATAGGCCTTGGTAACTAATTTTCATCAGGTGGACCGTGTGCTTTTCTGCCGTCTAAGTGGTATAAAAAGAACCTATAATATCATAAGCTACTTAAAATTTGTTTATTTTGTGTCTAGAAAACGCTAGTATGTCGTAGAACATTATTTTCATTCATTAATTTTGTAATAATCAATTCATGTCAATCACCTACATCTCTCACCTCATCACGTCCGTCTCTTGTAATACGTCATGTCACGTCATGTAACTCACGGCACTTTCACGCCTCACGCTTCGGCCCGTCATCGCCGGCGTGCACCCCGCCGCGCGAGTGCACGCGGGTGAACTTACATACAAACGAATTAGGTAACATGTCAAAACCGCACTATGTAACCTTTCTATATGTTTAATGGATAAGTAAGTATTTGTTTTATTGAGGCCATCTTTTGCGTTGAGCGGGCACTAGTCGCGTGTGCAGTGTGCTGTTTTGTATAATACATAGAGCTGAGGCCGCCGCCGCCGCGTGCAAACGCGACTCTCGCTAATCACCCGCTCAGAAGAAGAAGAAAAGAAAGAAAAGTAAAAGAAGTGAAGTGCAAGTAAAGAGAAGTGAAAGTGCAGTAAACTGTTAGTGCAACGTACGGTATAGTCACGCTGTGAGTGTCGCGTATATGACTGAAAGTGCACTGAACCCCTAGTGCATCGTGCGGTATAGTCACGCTGAGTGTGTTGTGTTCAAGTTTTGGCTGTTGGGGTGTAAAAAAAGCGGTCTCACATACGAAGTTGTTTACTTCCAATCCTGTTACCCGTCTCCCGATAAATTGCTTCTTTACAGTATTCGAATCGAGTACCTCTTGATACGCTGACTTCTGTACTAATGAGCTATCGACGCCAATTCATAATAGGAGCTATACTTAGAGTATAGATGGCGCTGTATAATCTTACCTTCTTACAGGTGATATAACATAAAAATTATATAGTTTACCGGAGTGACGCGCGCCGTAGCATCGTAGCTATCCTTAAAAGACACCAACGCGTACTGCGCATAATAGAGTACAATTTGTGACGCGATTGGGATCAAGATATGTGAAGTTAACTAAACTTCTGTTGCTGTGTTGTAGCAAAAAAAAAAAACTAACTATAATAGACAATCATCGCAGTATTCTTCTATGTTACTTTACTAGTAAAAACCCTAATATGGATACTCGTATTTAGCACCGATGTCTGCATGCAAAGATAAATGTCGAAAACCCATTACACTGGCCTTATTACATTCCTAATTAAGGCCACATTAACATTTCCTATAAAAGCCAATCTTAATTAATTATCTTTTTAATTATAATAGCTATTCGAACGGGCCCTTTCGTCTGTAGTCGCCATTTTACGATCGCGTATCTCGGCGCGAGTCGATGTCGTAAATTGTAAAGTTTTATTGATAACCTTTTTGTCAATAGATAAACCTTATTAAGGCGTAACGGGATTTCCCCTTCTAATGATAGTTGTTTGACGAAGTATTTGTACCTTCATAGGTGTAGAGGCATAAATTGATAACTTATCCGTACTAATATTATAAATGCGAAAGTAACTCTGTCAGTCGCTCTGTCTGGCTGATAAACCACTGAACGGATTTTGATGAAATTTGGTATAGGGGTAGATTAGACCATGAGAAAGGACATAGGCTATATTTGGTCGCAATAACTGTCAACCACGCGGGCGGAGCCGCGGGCATAAGCATAAGTTGGTTATACTTATAGGTCGGATATCACCGGTGAAAAATTGAGATTAAGGTGAACTAATCGCTTTCAAACTTCATTGAAAGTTTGCTGGTAAAGGAGTCAGTCTTATGTTAGAGAGGTCCCGGGTGCGAATCCTCGTCTTTATACTACCGATGTAACCACTCTTATCACAAGCAGTTTAGCTTATTTTGAGGGATTAACAAAAAATATAAAATATTAAAATTAACTTTAATTCAAACTTTAAGTCAATTAAAATATTTACAAAAATTAAAATTTCGCCAGTTGCATCTAACACTGCGATATGAACTTCAGTTTATTTTGCTTTTTACAAGAGCCACTGCCGTCTGATTTCCCAACCCTGAATGGATTACCTTAACCAGAGCCTTGTCCGTTAATCAGCAGATATCGGCTTATATAAAGGAATAACTAACAAAATATTACCGATAAAAATATGAAAACGACTGCGTACTTATTATAAGTTATTGAAATTGAATATGCAGATTGTATGTAATTTTGTTATTGCTATTAACAGACATTCAATATACGGCAATAGGCTTTATTTGGGCTCGTACAGGCCACTGGCCTTATAAGTAGCTCATAGTGAATAGTTATTATATTTGAATCAATTTTTTTTTAGCATTTATAATGCTAACTTTTTAAATTCTAAATACATCGGGGCCCTTAAAGACGGATAATATAAAGAGAAGGGAAATTTGAAGTGATTCAGGTGTGGTTCAATAGCTCAGTTGGAAGAGCATTCCCCCTGGAAAGGTCGTGGGTTCAAGTCCCACTTGAGCGCTTCTTTTTCCCGATGTATTTAAAAAGTTATTACATTGATCTGCATCTTGCTCACGATGTGATATTGCTTGAGCCATATATCTTGAACCTAAAATATGCTCTATACAGGCAGTGCACGTTTCTTGGAGGTATTTTGTGGATAGCACGGGGTGCTACTGCGCTGGACGAGCTTTTTTCACCAAATATTCATCATTACAAAAGAATCTGCGCGCGCCAGGGCCTTTTATTCATTTGTTCCCCTCACGCCTAAACTACGGAACTGATTATGATGAAATTTGGTATAGAGGTAGATTAGACCATGAAAAGGAGGCTATGTTTGGTCGCGATAACCGACATCCACGCGGGCGGAGCCGCGGGCAAATGCTAGTATATAATAAATTAGGCTTGCGCGGACGTTGGGCTGATGTGTATAACCAGCTTTCAATTTTTACAGTTTTAATTATTATATAACTTATTTCCAGAAAAATCTGACAAGCATTCCAATTCCTTCCAATTATTGCAATTATTTATAAACATATACGGCACCAGCTGCGGTATTTCGCGATTGTGGATAATATAATTTTGGTTATTAAACGAAGCAGATGTTGAGCCAAAATTGATAATAAATTTAATACTTCCATTTTCTTCTCTTATTACGTTTTGGTAACGCAAAAGCTGTAAAGATTATTTTAATTATATTCAGCGAATGTTTGTCTTGAATGGTCGTCCAGACACCACAAAATCATCATCGTTAGAGCTTGCACCCAAAAAAAGTACAGGTTTTGGGTGTGTGGGAACTCGAGGTTGACTCTTCCACTTTTTATTTTAATTTGACTTTCTTGGCTAATCACGAGATTTCTAGTGGTCCTTTAAGCGGGGCGTGAAAAGGCATCTGATGAGGCCGTCCAGCTGAGTTCCACCACTGTTAACATGGTACGTGTTTGTAAAGACCCTCTTTCCGAGACTTTGCCTTTAGCTAACATTCAGGCAAGCTCAAGTCACAAAAGCACGCGCCAGAACCACATACGTTAACGGTTTACAAACAGTGTGGCCATTTATAAGGTTTGGGATTTGAATTTATACAAAAAATAAAATCGTTTGACAAACTCGAATACATAGGGAAAAAGAATCTTCTCGGGCGGGACTCGAACCTGCGATCTTTCCCTTAAAGGGGGAATGCCTTGGCCAACTCGACTACGCACGATGTGATTCAAATTTCCTTTCTTATCCGTCTTTAAGGGGACTTCTTCCCTATGTATTCGATTTGTATAGTTAGCATACTAAACTTGATGCAGTAAAATTCATTCAACGGTTGACAAACTGTATAAATAGATCATAGATACGAAATAGTTAATTGTCTTTGCCTATTCATAATGTAGATGTTACATTTTTTTGACAGTTAGCTGTCAGTCAGGTGGTGTCAGATTCGCGTGGGAGCGCGGCCGGCCATCGCTATAAGTAAATTAATTTGTGTAAGTAGGTACATACTGGCAACACGGTCATAAATAAATGGCGAAATGATGTTCTGGCGACATTTTTGATGAGATAGATTTTTTGCTTTAGGCGGGTTATTATTGGCGTTTCCTTTTACAGATTTATATTTATATTTATTTAAATTTTAAACTATTTCCATATTATTTTTTTCCTTGACCTTGAGTTAGCGACCACGGCCGGTGTAACCTGGTCGAAACGTTAGGCAAATCAAAGGTACGTACGTACCAATACCATGATCGCGTTAATTTCCGTTATTATTATTGTATACTAGCATTTGCCCGCGGCTCCGCCCGCATGGACATCAGTTCCCAGCAATTATCCGATTTTTTCTCGCCGTAAAAACCATCTTTGAACTTCAACGAACATTAAAAAAAAGGATTGGCCAAATTGGTCCAGGCGTTGTTGAGTTATGCGCTTACCAACACATTTAGCGATTCATTTTTATATTATAGACTAGCTGTCTCGGCGAACTTCGTACCGCCATATTTTCCACCCGCGTGCAATTCCGTTCCCATTCCTGTTCCCGTGCCCATTCCCATTACTATTCCCATTCCTATTCCTATTCCCATTCCCATTTCCATTCCCATTCCTACTACTACCTACTACTACTAAATACTAATTCCGTAACGTAAACATAAACTTCTCTCACATAATAGAAAAAGTTTGTATGAGAAAAAGAAAAGTTACTTTCTGAAATTTTCTGTACAACTGTTTTATTATTTTTTTTCGTAAGAACCTTCTCCCGATAATAACAAACACAACAAAAAAAGAATTAGTGAAATCGGTCCAGCCGTTGGTGAGTTATGCGCTTACCAACACATTTTGCGATTCATTTTTATATTATAGATTTCCATACAATGAGAAAATTGGTGAATGAAACGCATTTTTGATGACTACTTTTTATTGTAGTTAGGTATTGTTATATACTGAAGGCTTCCTGTCCTGGAGAGTTCCTGGAGGTTATACCTGGAGTTTTTGGAAATTCGACGGAACAGGGTCGGCAGGACAAGTATGACGCCCCTGGTGTTACGTCCATAGGCCACGGTAAACGCTTCCCATGAAATAATTAAATAAATATTTCACAACATTCTAGACAACGCTATCTAGACCCATGGTAAACTTAACTAGCTGTGTGTGTTATGGAATCTAGAATGCGGATAAACATACATAGATACTTTTTTTTCTAAATACAAACATATTATACATAGACTAAATATAAATTGGCGAAATGTGGGTACTAGCATTTCTGCCTACCCCTTCGGGGAATACAGGCGTGAGTTTATGTTATGTATGTAATGTTATTATACATAGAAACACCCAGACCAATGCAAATAGCCATATTCATGCATACAAATATTTGCACTGAGCGGGGATCGAACCTGTGCCTCCTGCGTAGAAGTCGCGTTTACTACCGCCACGCCACAGCGGCTGTCAATGTCATTAGGTGGACTGTGTACTTGTTTGCCACCTAAGTCGTATAAAATAAAAAACATCATGTGGTTAGTTCCAGGTTATCTAGGATATTTAAGTACCAGAGTTAGGTACACTACACTCCTGAGGAGGGCCAGACCGTAAGGGATGTGAGGAATATGTCGATGACAACCTCACCTCCGGCCTAGCACCACGACCCACAGTCGGCGTGCGGTTTTAGTCGGTTCGAGTCCGACATAACCTCCCCTTCCGGCTCCGGAAGGGGGGGGTATCCGAAGGGATTGCCGCAAGAAAAAAAAAAAGGTACACTACACTAACAAAAACAAACTTTTTAAACTGTCGAGAAAGTCAACATATAACTCAGTAGTTACATAAAAATACTAATACGCAAGCGTAACTTCAGTAAATAGCATAACGTACTAAGTATTGTAGTTATTTGTCGTTGGTACCGTCTAAAGACGGCCATTCATTCCGCGAGTACTGTTTGTTGCGGCGAGCCATACCGTTATCGCACCATCGTCTGGTGTATGGCTCGATTTAGATCTGTGATGTTCAAAGTTTTCAGTATTAGCGCGCTGGGTAGTAAGCGAAAATGGTTCGCGTGACATAACATAATGACATATTCTGTTCAGAGGATTCTCCCTTCGTACATGGTGTTACGATGGTTATGTTATTTAACGATTCGATAGAGGGAGAGTGTATTTGAATTTCAGCCTTTTGTAAATAGTCCTATGGTTGTCCAGCCAGATTGTCAAATCTGTTGTCTTCAAATTTGTTCCAATAGTTCGTAAGAATATCGGTAAATGACTCCACCGTCGCCCTAAAGACAGATAAGAAGGGAAATTTGAATCACATCGGGCGTGTCTCGGTAGCCGAGTTGGTCAAGGGATTCCCCCTATAAGGGAAAGATCGCGGGTTTATTAGTCTATATGGGTATTTGTAAAAACTCACCCTAGGTCAAATTAAACAATTTCTATTCATATAATAACCCCAACTCTAAACTTACCTTATCTCAAAATTATACATCAAAGTCTTTGTAATTCAATAACAAACTTTGACAACGTCTGTCTTAGACGACTAAAATCTCCATGTACAATACATCACTTTGACATAAGGCACGCCACAAGCGATACAGTGTAGTGCGATGTCGTGCGACTGACGCATCACATATTAGTCCTGATTAGGGCGATGGAAGCTATTAGGCGATTGGCACTTTACTAAGTGGAAAGTCTGTTTCCCGGTAAACATATTGGATCGATAATGTACATGCAAGAAGTCTGTTACGTGACAAGTAATTTCATTATTTCAATGCGTAGTTTCGCTCTTATTAGATTAAGATGGAAGCTTATATTTTAATTGCTTTTTTTTGTTTTTATCTTTCCCTGATTAGGTTAGGAGTCTAGAAATACTGTCAAACATACGCATTAACACTATTATATTCGGTCCCACATAATAGGGGGCGAGCCTATTGCCATCAAATGAGCTAATATTTTAAAGTAGCTGAATAAACTTAATATCCATAAATCTCCGATTCATATCTTAAGATTAACTTGCCTCAATTGAGTTATATAAAGAACAGTTATCTATCACTATTTCTTGTTTCACTAAAATAAATAAATCTAAGAACCAATTTTCATACCACAACAATTTGCAATAAATCCCGAACTATCAGCACTTCAGTCTGCCTCCCCCGTAACGTGGCGTCTCCGGCGAGGGATCGTGCGCATTCATCAAGCGCGCCGCGGTCGTGTCGCGATTCCGTGCGACAGATAGTCGCGACGTGAGCAGCCCGCCTACGCAACACGTGGGTGCCGATTTAAAATATCGTTTTGCGAATTTGACAAATTGTTCATAGGTCATTGTTTTAAGTTAAAGGATTTAGTTTACCTTTTACATTTTTCGGAACTATCAGTTATAATTAAAAAAGGTCTTGACGCAGAACGTCACTTTCGCAACTGACGAAATAGAGAGTACAGTATGCTCAGCTGAAGGAGTGCCCTTGTGTTCTTTGGCGTAATAAGGGCCTCATTGCCGTCAATCAGGTATTTTATCTAATTTCTTGCTTATGCTGAGATATTCTATTTATAGATGCTGCTCCTTGGTTAACCTTCTAAGAAACTCCTGTGAAAGAATTACATAAAAACCAGTTCATTTGTGTACAATCTTACGCGGATATCCGGAACATTACGTAAAAATCTATTTAGAAAATAATTAATCTCTCTTAGGTCCGTTCAAAAAGGAAGGAACAGAAAATAATCACAGAAAACGCGTGAATGAACCCATTACTTTGAACAACAAAACCACTTAAGTCTATCGGAAACTGATGTCAAGCGGAATTCACATCGATAGTATCGCATCGGATCGGATCGTTTAGGCTACTTGCACAGCGGCGAATATCTGTCGCCGGCGATCGATATGTCGCACGAATGCACTGATCTGATGATAGGAAGTTAATTCTCTTTGCATTGGTTTGTTTTTGTCGATTAAATGGAATCAGCAATATGGTTTGATATCATGGGAAATGGTATTTATAGTTGTGGTACACGAAAACAATAGTCGATTTCGAAAGTGGTACTTAGATGTTGTTTGTATATAAATGCGCCAGTTATATTAGGGTAATGCAGTTAAGTCGTTAAATTAACCTCGTGCGAATCGCCTACAGAAAAATAATATACAATTTTTAAAGGAGTCGATACGCACGTTTCGTGCGAATCGTCCAATAAGCCAGTTAAATAAGTAGCCTAATAAAAGGCAAGTTATCGATCACCTTAACAAAACACTGGCATATTACCAAAATACTTATAGATACATTAACTTGACTGCATTTCTTTATTCGGGTCAGTCTCTCGCTAAGTTCTCGATCCCCACTCCCTCGCCGCATTTTTTAGTTTGATATAACGCCTTATTAATAAAATTGGGAAATCGAAAACTGGGTAATTAATTCCCCAGTTTTCGATTTCCCAAACTTCCCCTGTTTAATTATTTTGCATTCCATGATTTATATTGTTTCCGCTATATATGAATGCAAATGACATTGACAGCCTCTGTGGCGTGGCAGTAGTGCAGGCCACTGCCACGCAGGAGGCGCGGGTTCGATCCCCGCTCAGTGCAAATATTTTTTGCATCAATATGGCTATTTGCATTGGTCTGGGTGTTTCTATGTATAATATGTATGTATTTACAAAAAAAAAGTATATAAGTATGTTTATCCGCATTCTAGATTCCATAACACAAGCTCTAAAAGCTTACCATGGGTCTAGATAGCGTTGTGTAGAATGTTGTGGAATATTTATATTTAAATTGGTTAGTATATACATGTATATGCTTGAATTAATAAACAAACAAATTATGAGAGCTATCGAGTGAGATTGTTTTTTTCCCAAAATTGCCCCGTGCGAACCGAACCCGGGACGGGTCAGCAACTTTTTATAACAACGGGTTTTTGATCGCCTTGTTTTTGGAGATACCAATCTAAACAACGTTTGTAACAAATTGTAGACTATAGTAGATGTAATCTTTGTGGATAGACACGTGTAAACGTGTGTTTACACGAGCCGATGTTGAATTGAGGTGGCAAAATATGTTCCTTCTGCGAGCAAGTAATGCTCGAGAAGGAGGCGGCCAGACTCCGGGCCCGGGAAGCCCGTGCAGAGCGAAGGCGAACCGGACGTCGAAGGTCGCAGAACGACCTCCGTCCTCCATGAGCGCTGGCCTGGGGGTGACCGGTGGAGCCGCCTGTCACCCTAGCAGAAGCAGGCCGCGGCGGCGGCGCAAAGTGCGCCTCCCCGTAACCGGGGCTAGATGGGGACATTTTGGTCCCCACAACCCGAAGGGGGCCATCTCGAAAGAGATGGTCCTGGGTCTGCCGGGGTGCGAGAGATATGCTTTTGGCAATCTCACCTCCGGCAGCCAAGGACCCAAGACGGCGTGCGTTTTAGTTGGTTCGAGTCCGACATAACCGCCTCCACCGGCTCCGTGGGGGTGGTATCCATGGGGATTTTTCGCACGATAAAAAAAAAACCACTAAGCTACCTAGCTAAATTCACGCAGGCCGAGCCGTGGGCATCAGCTAGTGCTTATCTATATTATGTTCATAATACTAAAGCCGCAGGACCTACTAAACCGGCTTCGTAGATACTTTTTTTATGCAAATCCTTATAGTGGGGGAGGCGTAGAAGGAAATACTGTAGTAACTCAAGCTCGTCAGATTAAGCTAGGGGGGGCTAGTTACAATTATTGACAAATTCCTCCAGCCAGTAGGCAGCTTTCAATATCGGTGGGTGCGCAAAATAAAAATTTGTTCAACGTATTTACACCTATGCGTCAGATTAAGATAATGTAGGTTAGTTACTAGCTAACGAGTGTCCATTTTGAAAATCTCGTGATTTAAGCTGAACCTTAAGGCGTGGGAAACTTGCAAAGATATGTCTTTATTTACTCTAACGCGGTCTATTTATGTTTATTTTGGAGTTAAAACAAACTATAATAACTGAAGTACATTAGACAAGACCAAAGTAATACAAAACTTTAATTAAGATGGATCATACATGTATTAATTTATTATTATATTTTGTATATGCCTCCCTCACCACTAAAACTGTAAACTTTATACACCATTATTCTTTCAATCATGTGACCTACCAATTTCAATATGTTTCCGCGACGCTCGAGTAACTACATATTTAGCTGCGTGGCCTCCCTAACTATCAACAAAATCGTGCGCAGGGGCTTAAATGACAAAGTAATTCAAGCATGTCCTTTGATTCCATAAGCCCTTCTGTCATTGGCTTTCAGCTGACGAGCGGCCTAATAGGGCGGATTAAATCTTTATGGGCACTAATGAAAGATATCTTATATCATCTTTATGAGGCTGGAAATGTAGGATGAGCGAGGGGCATGAATTCAAATATATTTGCAGATTATCAAAACTGATTGAATGAAATTTTAATAGCATTTATTATGCTAAATTTTTAAGTTCGAAATAGAAAAGAAGCGCTTAAGTGGGACTTGAACCCACGACCTTTCCCTTACAGGGGGAATGCTGCCAACTGAGCTATTGAGCCACACCTGAACCACTTCAAATTTTCCTTCTCTTTATATCCGTCTTTAAGGGTGACGGTGGAACTGTGTTAAAACTGTTTTAAAATTTATCTTATTTTTTGGGCCCTATGGGTTTTCAGGAGAATAAATCATGATAGTAAGTGAGTCTAATCCCGTTTTTCGGACACTTTCTGGAACTAATCATACATACTCGAAGGGGTAGGCAGAAGCGAAACACGGGTGCTTATTCACTTCTGCCTTGATCCAATCACTGAGGAAATTAAAAAAAAATACGATCCGAGGATGCTCGGCAGATGTGAAATACCTCAATTAGTTTATGTTTTTTAACTGTCTAGTGATGTGCAGGATGGTTAAAAATGTGTATCTAAGAATTTTGTGTCAGTATCCAAATATTTGTTTTTTCCGATTCTGATGAAATTTGGCATAGGGGTAGATCAGACCGGTCATGGCAAAGTCAAAGCTCAATCAAAGTAAGTATTGTCATGTTACCAAGAAGGATGATTGCATACATACATACATAAAATCACGCCTGTTTGCCATAGGGCTAGGCAGAGATCACGGATCTCCATTAGGGTAATTATTCATCTATTAATAACTAAACAAAGTTCAAAAGGAAACAGATTGCATATTTTATAGGTGGACCACCCGCAAAAAATAGTGACCGTAGTCCACCTAGGTGAATTGAGGTGGACCACGGGCAAGATAAAGTGCTCGTGGTTCATCCAGGTGGACTGAGGTGGACCACGGGCAAGAAAAGTGCCCGTGGTCTACCTACGTGAACTGAGGTGGACAACGGACAAGAAAAAGTGCCCGTGGTTCACCCAGGTGGACTGAGGTGGACCACGGGCAAGGAAAAGTGCCCGTGGTCCACCCAGGCGAACTAAGCAGACGACCCATGTCCGGATCAGACCTTGAGAAAGGACATAGGCTATGTTTGGTCGCGATAACCGACATACACGCAGGCGGGGCCGCAAGCAAAAGCTAGTATGTAATAAATACTACACATATATGACACAAGCACAGAATAGATAATAGTTGACACAAGTATTATACTGGTATTAGTAGTATTAAGCCTTACAATATAGCAGCTATCTCCCGGCCGCACTCGTGATATCAATTTGCGACGTAAACACATTTTTATTACTCGTCCGGTTTCTTTGAGCTTCTCTCCAAGGGTTTACGATGCATCGCATTACCGCCATGTTCCTTTTATAAGACCTTTTAACATTTTTTTAGTAACGGAATGTTGTTAAGTCTGTAGCCTATAGGTATTTATTTTGGACATCACTGAGTCATGTCACTATTGTGGTACACTCAGGAATTGATGGGTACTTGTTGTAATCAATTTGAAATCGAGTATATTTAAATAAGTAACCTGTACTCTTGCATGTTTAACTACTAGGTATTTCGTAGGGAGGGTATTTTCCACGGAGGATTGAATATTATTAAGTAACGGAGATGCCCCATTGATATTTCTCCTAAATAAAACGTCGCCCAATTTGGGTGGGAAGAGAGACGCGCGGGGTGTCAAAAGTCGAAGGACGTCATAGGTATAACGTTCCTACCGAATGAGTCCATTTGACGTTTGGATGGCACGCGACTCGATTGCCTTGCAACAACTCCGCTATCATTTCCTTCTCAATGGTATTTTCGAACCAATACGACCTTCAAACCTTCAAGAAAAGGAGCGTACTCTCTTTTAAAAAGAAGGCAACGCACTTGTGACTCTTCTGGTGTCGCGGGTGTCCATGGGCGGCGGTGATCGCTTACTATCAGGCGATCCGTCTGCTCGTTTGCCTCCCTATTCCATAAAAAAGGGAGACGTTTTACTAGTATGTCGTTAATATCTCATGGCCATTTTACTAGTTTGACATTCTGATACGGAGAGAAAAAAAAACGTTTTCACAGTCAAGTCATTCATGCCAGGAAAAAGCAAAGTTCTGGGTACCTGCTACTGTTGACACTAATGTCTTATTAGTGTTTCCTTTGCTCATTAAAAAAATAGACACAGATAAAAAATCTTTACAGGTGTGACAGGTGTCAAAAGTTAATAAGACAATACGCTGCGCTGCTGGCGCTAATGGCCCACCACAATATGTCAACTGTCATAATTTTATATCTTGATCTGTGTGAGCCCATTAAAGGATTAGTCGGCCATGGCGACAATACAATTAAAAACCAATTAGGAAATATTATCGTGAACCTTGTCAAAAATCGACATCTGGTTACTTTGGCGCTTTGGGGCGAAAAAAAGGAGAAAGGAAATATAAAGAAGGTCAAAATGTACACAATTACTCCCAGTTTCGGTGCTTATGTCATGTTATCAAAAGTTTAAAACTAAAACCGGACTACCGAAAAATCACGCTCTAACAAAAGTGACAAACAAGAAAATATCAAGGATTGCCGTGGTCGTTTTGTTTGTTTGTTAGAAAAATTCTAAAAATCATAACCCTCCTTTTGGCTTCGCCGTAGTCGGGTAAAAAGGTACCTACACTATTTTGTATGTGAAATGTGCAGTTGGCAAAAATATACAGTTTTGCCAACTTTGGTGGTCAAATAAAGTTTCAGTAGTGTACTTACTAGGTCCCACTACCATACATTTAGAGGCATTAATTTCACAGACAATATCTACGAGTATTTAGGTAATTGCTGATGCGCTTCTGAAAATTGGTAACCAAGTTTTTTATGCAATCGACAATTTTATTTATAATGGCAATATGGCATGATATGATTATATTTTTTTAGGCAGGTTTTCGATAAGTTACAATATGTCAGCTAATTTTACAACCACAATATAATTTTAAACTATCGCTGCACATACTCATAGTTTTCAATAGTTCAGGACTTCACGCGATAAATTTTGGAAAACTTACTTTTGCCGACGTTTCGGGTGCGTTACAGCACCCGTGGTCACGACTTGACACAATATATTGTAATGCCCTTCTAGAAAGACCCTTTAATGTAGTCGCTTGGAAAAAGCACAGCAGACAGATGATTCCACAACTTAAGCTGTGTGAAGGCGAGGTCTCCCGTCTCTCCCGGGCAGACGGAACTTAATAATGAAGCAAGACTGGATGAAGAAGGTGTAAGATATTACGTACATTGGGAGAGGCCCTTGTCCAGCAGTGGAATGCAACAGACAATGATTGATATAAATAAATGTATAGCAGATGCACTTTTAATTACTTTTGCATCGCGTATTTAAAATAGTCCTTTTTATGGTTGTCAAATAGACCTATAAATTATGAAGTCTATTACTGAGTCTACCGCGGCCATCTTAACCTATTATCAAGCGCGGTCTGAGAATGCTGTTTGAAAAAACTTGAAAGAGTAATTAGAAAAGGTGTTTTCAATAAATGTCATAATAAAATTTCTCAGTTATGGGTGTATGGAGCTGCATAAAGATCTTTGGAGTCCTGTTCAACCCCAACTGCAATCCAGTAAAACAGTCGATCGACGGATGAGTGTCCGGTTTACCTTTATTGGCTTTCCTCTGGTGGTGGGTCAGACGATAGTCTTTCCTGGAAAAAACAGTAACGGACCCGGGTTGTAATGCACAAACTTTGGACGTAATTTTGATATCACTAAGATGATGATGATGAGATCCGGTTCTCAGCATTCCATGGATTCACCGTGCGGTCGCCCGGTCCATGGCGTGATACAGAGAGGAACACTGTAACTTGGTACTTGCGACCCAGGTGTAGGTTTAGGGTGGCCACCTTGCGATGCATCAGCGCTCACCTCCACCGTCAGTCGTGTTCCCCCTCTACCTATCCAAATTTGGTAAGATCCTATCAACGCCGTTTTAGATATTCGTTTAAGTAAAGAGCTTACTGAAGCTCTTGACAACTGACTACTAATATTATAAACGTGACAGTTTGTAAGTATGGATGGATGGATGTATTTGTTACTCATTTACGTCTAAACGGCTAAAGCGATTCTAATAAAATATGGTATGGAGTTAGCTGACATCCTGGATTAACACATAAGTAAGCTATATTTGGTCGCGAAAACCGACATCCACGCGGCCGAAGCCGCGGGCAAAAGTTAATAATTTGATCCCGTTATTGCAAACTATAGGAATATGTTCCAGGGATCATATTCCTATAGTTTGCAATCTATCCCTGTAACAAATTTCAGCCCGATTGGTACAGCCGTTAGAGTGTGACTGGATAACAAACATCCAAACATTCAACATCTTTCACTCTATAATATCACTAGCTTTTACCCGCGACTCCGCCCACGTAGATATCGGTTATCGCGACCAAACATAGCCTATATGTTAATCCAGGATGCTAGCTAACTCCATACCAGTACTTATTAGATGCTCTCGACAGGTTGCAGCGACGTGCGGTCCGCATTATTGGGGATCCTGAGGTCACGAACACCCTCGAGCCTTTGCAGATGCGTAGAGATGTTGCGTCTTTGGCAGTTTTCTACCGTCTCTACCATGGTGAATGTTCTGACGAGCTCTTCCAATTAGTCCCACCCTCCCCTTTCCTTCACAGGACGACACGTGCAGGGCTAAGATGTCATCCATTTACGGTGCAGAGTATACCTGCTAGAACCAAGCGTTTCAGTGATTCATTCCTATGCCGCACCACTAAGGCCTGGAATTCCCTGCCAGTTCACGTGTTTCCTTCTTCCTACAGTCCTGGGTCCTTTAAGCGGGGCGTGAAAAGGCATCTAATGAGGCCGTCAAGCTGAGTGCCACCACTGTTAACATGGTAAATGTTTACGATGGTGACCCTCTTTCCGAGACTTTGCCTTTAGCTTAACATCAGGCGAGGTGAAGTCAAATTGACGTGTCCAGTATAAAAATCATCTGAATATTCGGCGTCTTCCATTCTGTACCCACGGAACTCCACCCATAAATACGAGTATATTTTCCAAACTTTAGCCACAGGTCCTACCACATTTTACTCTATTTCATGCCTCTAGATATTTCACATCTGCCAGTTTTTTAATGCCAAGGTAATTCCTTCAAGATACACCCACGTAGGTAGAACTGGTCATTATCTGGGCATCTTTGTGAGGGTATGCCTGCGTTCGTTAGCTAATTACTACTCATCTGGAGTTCCCCCGGCTACAGAGGCATCCTATCAGTTGTCAGGGCCTGTAATTATTACAAGAGGGATATACTTTTGGTTATAAATGTGGAGTCGTGTAGGATGTACATAATTCTATAGCAATGACTACTTAAGGCGTTTGACAGGTTAGGTCAGAAGTTGCGGGTACTATTCCCGCTTGGTGTAAATATTTGTATATATGAACATGTCATGCGTTGATCTTGGTGCTTCTATCTATTTATGTATTTACAAGACTGTATCGAAGTATGTTTATACGCATTCAAGAACTCCTAATAGCTAGTCGAGCTATGTTTACTTTAGTATAAAAAAAAAATATTTTCAGTGACTCATTCCTATGCCGCACCACTAATACCTGGAAATCCCTGCCAGCTCACGTGTTTCCTTCTTCCTACAGTCCCGAGTAGTATAAGCGGGGCGCGAAAAGGCATCTAATGAGGCCGTCAAGCTGCGTGCCACCATTGTTAACATGGTACATGTTTACGAGGATGACCCTCTTTCCGAGACTTTGCCTTTAGCTTAACATCAGGCGAGGTGAAGTCAAATTGACGTGGCCTGAATAAAAAAAAAACAAGTTGTGAACAAAACCTTTGCGATAGGTATAGACCGATTAGAGGATACCCTCAAGGGTCAGCCGGGCTGAAAGGATTATATCTCTTTTATAGGTCGGCATCTGAAGTTCAGACACAATTTTGGAGGATGGTTTTTAGGATTGCCGCACGAAAGAAAAGGGAAATAAATACTCGTAGTAAATCCTGGTCACCCGTAATTATCAGACTTGACAATGGAGCTCACCTCCTTAAAAAACGAACTATCATTTATATACAGGTGTACCCAGACACTGAGAGATTTATGATCATTTCGTGTGTATGATGAAGAGTGTGGGCATACAATCGCGTGACACCGGACCTGCGTGCGCGCAGCTCCTGTAGTCGGACTTATTTGATTCGTTTTGTTTGAATTTTTATTGAGTTGCTTTGCATGGTGAAAGGGAATGGCTACTTGGTCTTAAGAATGTCGGATGAGTGTGTTTTTGACACGCTTATTACGCCTATAACTATCTAGTTATGATAAGACGTATACGACTTTCCCTTTAGGTACTTGTGCTATAAGACTTTGCTTCATCATGATACCAGCTCAACGGGAACTACCCAAAAGAAATATTTACTTTGATTTTTATAGCTTTAAGTATTGTATAGACATAGGCATTTATTGAGATGATAATTTCAGAACTAGAGGCTTTTCTGGGACAGAAAGTTGACAGGAAGATAACGAAGAGATATGGACCTTAAATAAATTATGTTCTAGTAATGTTATAGCCATGTGGTGTTCCTACTGAACCTACTGCAGCAGCAAAGGTAGTCATTGATGGAACGTCCATCAATCCAAATGGAGTGGACATCTTCCAAAATTGTTTCGTGAATGTGATAAATGTATTCCAATGGAATGGAGGTCTTCCAGCTTTGGATTTCCAAACGTACTGAAATCCATTCAACCATTCCAAATTGACTTCATCAGATTGCCAATATCCAAAACGTGAAGCCGTTTGAATCTTCTGTGAATGGGCAAAATCGCATTAATTATTTTTGTGATTTTCGAAGTGGCTGTACCGTGCGTACGTCCAAATGGAAGTCTTGTGAATTTAAATGAACCTTTATTCTGAATTACATCCATTTGAAAGTATTCCATTTAGAAGCATTCCAGATAGATGTATCGTCAATGGCTACCTAATACCGCATTGAGTTTCCAGTAACACGACTTAACTATCTTCATTATACAGATATATTATCAGTGTGTAGCACCACACTAGCAGCACACTCTTGATTGCCTTCTGAGAGACTCATAAGGTCCCCCGGTGTACAGATAAATGGGCATGCAGCATACATTAGCAGGTGGGCTATCTGTGAAGCAACTCCTTACTCACACCGAGATCAATTCTCCCTGCCATGACACCAGAAATGTTAATAAGCATTAAACTGTCACCCAAATCCATAAAAAATTAAATGTTTTATTTCTAATTATAGTACTTTTTCCAACTTCAACATCTAATGAAGCACGGTAACATTCGGACCACCCATGGGACAACTAGTTAAAATTAATTTATGGACTAACAGTATTGAAATAAATTTTTAGTTAATTAATACATTTTTGATTGGTTTAATTTTGTCTTTCCACAGAATTTGCCTTCAGTTTCAGAGAGACGTTTACCAGGGCCGTAGCAAGTAGAAAGATTTTTCATGCCTACCTCAACGGGACAATGGCATGACTATAATAATGTATGTTGGTTTGTTTCGGTCGCATATCAGTTTGAACACTACTTCTAATAGGATATGACTTACGTCCACAAACTAACCATAAGCCTTGTTAAATAAACATTAATTGATAAACAACATAAGCCATTTGCTAATAAAAGTCATACTTAAAGAAAAATCTTAATTCTTCATTCTTTATTGCACAAAAATAGTACAGAGGTATTACATCACCTCATAGTATAAAGCAAAGTCGCTTTCGCGTCTCTCCGTCCCTATGTATGCTTATATCTTTAAAGCTACGCTACAGATTTTGATGCGGTTTCTTTTAATAGATAGATTAAAAAAATTAAATTAAAAATTTAAAAATCCCCCGTCTCAAAAACACTTCCAAAAAGTTTAAAATAAATGGAGTTTGCCTTTTAACTTTAACAGTTGCCATGTCGGGGGACCCTAATTGGTTAAACACTCCGTTATATTATCGGAACAATTCAAGGTCCCCCGACATGGCAACCGTTAAAGTTAAAAGGCAAACTCCATTTATTTTAAACTTTTTGGAAGTGTTTTTGAGACGGGGGTTTTTTAAATTTTTAATTTAATTTTTATTTTATACTTTTTAAAGTGATCTACTAGTCAAGTCCTTTCATTTGATACCCATGTTGAGGGAGTTATGAAGAAATTCGTATTCCGATATGTTGTGGCGGCGGCCATCTTGGACCGATTTTTTCCAAACATAGCTAAGAACACTCCCGACTAATATACCTTTCAAACAAAAAAAACTACATTCAAATCAGTTCACCCGTTTGGGTGCTACGATGCCACAGACAGACACACACACACACACACACACACACACACACACACACACACAGACACGTTAAACTTATAACACCCCGTCGTTTTTGCGTCGGGGGTTAATTAAAGAGGAAGGTTTATATGTATAATACATAATTAATATAGTAGTGGATGCAGCGGGAACGGCATCTGACGCCCACGCGGGCGGATAAAATTGGCAGTACGAAGTTCGGCGAGTCAGGTAGTAAAAGACAATTTCAAGAACATTTACAAAGGCGAGGTTAGCTAAATATGAGTTCTCTTTCAACAAACCTTTTGAAAAATTAAAATTTTAGATGTTTTACCGAACAAGTCTATAATTCAAGAAAATATGGCCGGTAGCATTTCACATAAAGTGGAGATCTTTCATATCTTTTACAATAAGCAATTAAAATCAAGGATTAAGTATATGGATTTTTTATATCATTAAGGTGGCAGATGGCAGACAGGCCACACGGTGTGTAATACCAAGGGAGTCACACTCGTGGTGCCGACCCTGTAAGAACCTTCTGATGCCCTTCTTGAAGAACCCCATATTGTAGTCGCTTGGGGTAAGGTTTTTATTTAGTCAGTTAACAGGTACAAGATTTAGTTACAAAATGACGCGTAACTTGACTAGCATATTTATGAAATGGGGAACCCACCGGTCCCAAATCGGGAATAAATTGGAATAACCCTAATATTTGGTCCCTGAATTAAAGGGTGTGACCATTGGTCCCTAAGTAAAAGATCAGTCATATTATTTATCCATACTTCCATACTAATATTATAAATGCGAAAGTAACTCTGTCTGTCTGTTACGCTTTCACGCCTACACCACTGAACCGATTTTGATGAGATTTGGTATAAGGGTAGATTAGATCTTGAGAAAGGACATAGGCTATGTTTGGTCGCGATAACCGACATCACGCGGGCGGAGCCGCGGGCAAAAGTTAGTCACTAATATTTTTAAAAATATACAGGGATTCCGTGTAGAGTTAAAACGACAGACGAAATCGCGGCCACATCTTGTCTTACCTATGTACCTATATTTATTTTATAGAGGCTTTTTTATCTAGCACAAGTACGTACACAAAAATGTAATTACCTTATACACAATAACACTGCCATTAAAATATTACGGTGTTAAATTTGTAAAGAAACATTATTAACTGCCAGCCAAGACCCCCGAGTGCCGAGGAAGTATTTATGTACAAACATGTATGTAACTACTTATTACTTCAATTTCCTTTAATAGCCAATACTAAATTGATTTCTGTACAAAAAATATGTTCAAT
Source organism: Eilema sororculum (assembly GCA_914829495.1). NCBI lineage: Eukaryota > Metazoa > Arthropoda > Insecta > Lepidoptera > Erebidae > Eilema > Eilema sororculum. The sequence continues at coordinate 22,883,821 of OU618549.1, forward strand.
TTCAATAGAACTTGTGTACATCTACAATAAGAGAATGTGCGTTTTCGTTGGTTAAATACGACACGGGAATATTTTCAGTGATACAGTTTATTTAGTTGTATTGAATTGTTTGAAGCTAATTCAGCAAGCACTACAATTAAGGTAAACTACATCAATTAACAAATAGGTATACACCTTTTACTGTACGCTTCGTACACGATTAAGATGATAAGGTACCATTTTCTTTTTCACATGGTAGTCGGTAGTTTGTTATTGAAATAATTTGCGAACAGAGTTTAGTCGAATTTTTAATTAGACAAAGTCAGCTCACGTTTACTGCGTTATCAGCTTTTGATGAAATAAAAATAATTTTGTGACAAAGTGAATGATTATGACAATCCTCATAAAATCATTATTGGACTCTTCTTTGATCCGTCAATAAAGTCATGATAATTTGAGAGTGGCGTTGCTGCGCCATGAGTGTACGAGAACTGATTACATTGAATATGGTATCATTGTTTTATAAAGTGACAACAGCTGCTGTCAAATTACTCCGCTTAATTAAATATTTGACTTTAGACACTACTTGACACTATGCACAACACCTAACTTAGATTAACATTTATTATCTGGAATTGTAGGATTGAATCTAAATGACGCAAAAATATAAATGGCTACTTAATCTTAAAAAAACAATATGCAACTGGGAACTGCTGAGCGCTAAAAATGGACTAAATAATTATACAAATTCTGACAATCCGTTCTCCGGAGCGTTTGAGAGTTACCAATCACGTGATTCAATGGAAACACACACCTCCCAACTCCATCAATCAACAGCCGTCGAGCATGGCATAAGTACTTATTTATTTCTAATTATCTCCTAATCAATATTAATGCATCCGTACATAATGTATGATTCCATGCATATTGATTACCTGTCCCTCTCTCAATGCTAGTACAAGTCTAATCGGTATGCATGAAGCGACTTGCATGACATACCGTCAAGTTTGCTATCTAAGGGAAATTATTTTAGGATTGATGCCCGTTTTTTGCTTTCAAAAATCGATTAAAATAGAATTTGGTTTTCGCAATTTCTTCAGGGAGATTGCGAAGCCTATGGTCGACGCTTCTTGTGACCAGAAGGCTGGCCTCTTTTTAACACGCTTTTATTATTAGGTCAGAGATTAAGCATTGCCATACAACGTGGTAATGCTGCCAGCATTCTGGGAACGCTACCGCCAGAGGATGAGATGCCGCGGAATTTCATGACGCATTTTAATAATATTCCGATATAATTTGTAAATCGGTAGTTTATATTAAAATCGATTTTATTTTATATGAAAAAAAATTGTAATGGCAATTTTACATTTCAAAATGGTATGATAGTTTAATAAATAAATATTACTATTGAAAAATCTATATTTAGTACACGTATATTGTACTGTGCTTTCACTTTCTGCCCGATAAAATATAAAATGTGCGAATAGGCACCATTTTTCTCTCGAGGAGTCGCTTCATAAACGAAAATATTGGGCGAGTAGGACAAACGTTCAGATGATAATAATGACTGAAGGAATAGGTACGTAGGAAACATCTACAAATATCTTTTGAAATGTACTGATGAGGGAATACAGAGAAACTTCTTGCTTATTGATATCTAGAATGATATCCAGCATATCTGCGACACCCGAGGAGGGCCAGCTTAGGTCAGCCGGGGTGCGAGGGACATGTCGAAGACAACCTCACCTCCGGCCTAGCACCACGACTCTCAGTCGGCGTGCGGTTTTAGCCTCCTCTTCCCGCTCCGGCAGGGGAGGTATCCGCGGGGATTTGCGAACGGAATAAAAGCATATCTACGAAGTACCTCATAATATCTATTCTTAACAGTGTTGGCTTTCCAACTATCAGTATAAATCTCCTGCTGACAAGAGATTGACAGTACAAATGCCCTTGGAATCATGTCAGCCTGCTCGTAAGTAACCTAACTGTAAGTTCGGTGAGTACCTGCACCGATTAATGCTGATTTATGTTCGTTGGACTGTTACTGGCTAGCTAACAAGATGCTGGCACTTTGCAGCAATGGCATCAAAGTTTATAGCTTGACGTACTGTAAAATAAAATCACTGAACTATAGGCGTTCATTACACGGTAGGTTTTGCTGTCAGTTTTACCACAGTCAAGGCCGTATTGACGAATAATCTATCGTCTAATGCGGTGACTGATGGTTGCATGAAGTTTTTTGGTTCTAAGTGTTCTAATCACCATTCAAACGTTATTCATGGCTGATGGCATGAAGGACAGACTGAGACTGACTGTGACTAATCCTGTGGTTTACTTCAAGATTACCACACACTACATTTCATATTGACATGATTTGGTTTTCTCTAGTAAAAAATCTTTGAAATCTGTTGATAATTGACGAAGATATTCCATCCATGTACTCAAGTCTGTAAATCCCCGAAGGGGTAGGCAGAGGTGTACTAGCCCGCTAGACGTAATAGGCGGCGAGCCTATTGCCATCTAGCGGGCTCTTTGTCTTGGGCTGTATGTTTACTGTCAGATTTATTATTTTACTTGCTGAACTTCGTACCGCAAATTTTTTCCGCCCTGGTGGCGTCTGATCCCGTTACCGCTGCACCCTCTACTAATATTTCAAGAGTGTATTATATATATAAACCTTCCTCTTGAATCAAACTGTTTCAACATTCTCGCTACGTTCTCGCGAAATCTCGCAGTAATCTCGCTCGCGAGATCTCGCCTGAACCCGAATCTCGCGAGATTTCATTCCCTAAATACAACGGTGATATAAAAGTGATTTAGGGGTTTAACTATTTACATTTCCTGTATCCCTGACTCTGAAACTGGAAAACCTTGTACTATCAGAGCCAGTAACCACTGGCTCTGATAGTATCTCTGAAAAAGTTTGTATACCTCCTCCTTTTTCGAAGTTAGTTAAACAAAATTGTAATCAGAACAAAACATGATAACCTAGTTTAGTTTTATTTCGTCAAGATAGTGAAAGTCATAAACAACCTTTTCTTTATGATATTTTCTGTAACCTTTTCTTTATTTTAATATAGTAATTTTAGTTATCGTTATAATGTCACATTAAAAACCAAATTCGCTAACTTAGGTAGCAAAACAACATAAATCTTGAGAGCCCTGCCTACGCCCGCATTACGTTGATTTATTAACCGAGGCAAACAAAATGATCGATGATGTGGAACCGTAATAAAAAGTATAATTATATTAATTATATTACGAGGCGGATGATATTTATTTCAATAGCCATACAAGTTAGCGTGGCCAAAGTCACCTATGTTCACCTGGGTGAATAAATTGTAAGGTGAATAAATGACACTAAATATGTCGGACTGATGAAAATGTGAAAAGATTACGATGTTGTATAAGGATAGTAAAATTTTCGCTATGTTCACCTGGGTGAATAAATTGTAAGGTGAATAAATGACACTAAATATGTCGGACTGATGAAAATGTGAAAAGATTACGATGTTGTATAAGGATAGTAAAATTTTCGCTATGTTCACCTGGGTGAATAAATTATAAGGTGAATAAATGACACTAAATATGTTAGACTATGAAAATGTGAAAAGATTACGATGTTCCATGAGGATATCATCAATAAATTGTAAGGTGAATAAATGACACTAAATATGTCGGACTGATGAAAATGTGAAAAGATTACGATGTTGTATAAGGATAGTAAAATTTTCGCTATGTTCACCTGGGTGAATAAATTATAAGGTGAATAAATGACACTAAATATGTTAGACTATGAAAATGTGAAAAGATTACGATGTTCCATGAGGATATTACAATTTTCGCTATGTTCACCTGGATGATATAATTGCGCTGGGGTGACTAAAGGAGTATAGTATAAGCCTAACTTGTACAGTTGATGTAGTAGGTACTTACGGAACCCTTGGTAAGCTAAATTCATGATGAACTCACCTGTAACAAAAGAAAGAGATAAATTAGCCAAAAATAATAATAGTAAAAATGACGAGTTGTTTGAGATGGAACATTGCTCTGGAATGGAATGGAATGAGTGAGTTTAAGTTCGGTCAGGTTCCTACTGAAGGAACTAACCAATATGAGAGTGATCGGACATGTTTTTAGAGAGATTTTTATGTTCCGTCTGTCAATCAACTATATGAACTGGATGGTAGGAAAGCCCCTACCGTGACGATTTGAAAACATGCTTTTTTACGCCCCGGGTTCTATAAAACCCGGGATTTTAAATCTAATACATAAAATTCTCGTGTTTTTAGTTAAACTCCTCCGAAACGGCTTACCGATTCTCATGTTTAATGTGCATATTGGGTAGGTCTGAGAATCGGACATCTATTTTTCATCCTCGTAAATGTTAAAGTGCAGCGGGAACGGGATCTTACGCCAAGAGGGCAGGAAAAAATTGGCGGTACGTAGTTCACCGAGTCAGCTAGTAGATTTATAGTTAGGCAGAGCATTCCAGTTCTTTATCGTGTACGGGTGTGTTGATGAAAAATCTTGCTGCCCGACTTTATCGTTGATACCTAGAGCTTTTATTTCTAGAAAACACATTCCGCGGTTCCATTATCAGCTAGGTAGATCTACTTAAAAACTGGAATGTAACTTTTACAAATGCTAGCGAAAATAATACAAAAAATTAAACTCGTTTCAAACCAGTTTCAATTTCAATTCCGCATTCTTTTACGTAGGTATAATTAAAATACGAAAAATAATTTCACTTGATTGATGACTGGGGACATCTTGACTTGACAAACCACCTTCTCCGGAAGACGCTGGCACACGTTCAATTTTTTGGCGACCTCTGTTCCGTGACGTTTTAACGTGCAGCACGGTTTACCTGCAGCACTACGTCAAAGGTTACGGGTTCGATTTTCGTTCAGTGCAAGTATTTGTATGCATGAATGTCTTTTTGCATCATATATAACTTTGGTGATGAAGCAGCCTCACTTGTAAGCTGTCACAGTAACAGGTATAGGTACTGGTTTGTAAGTCAGATTGACTTGACCCCGAAATTCTAATTGAGAGCCAGGCATTACGAGCTGCATATGGCTAAGAAACATTGATTTTTTTATTTTTTACTGGCTTTTGCCCGCGGCTCCGTGGAACGTCAGTTATCGCGACCAAACATACCCTATGTCCTTTCTCGAGGTCTAATCGACTCCTATTTCAAATTTCATCAAAATCGTTCAGTCGTTTAGGCGTGAAAGCGTAACATACAGAAAGACACACAGAGTTACATAGGCATTTATAATAATATTAGTAAGGATTCAAATCGTCTTTAGTGCAGGAGATAGCACATAAGGGACACGAAACCAAATGCGCCATGGACTCTGAGCATAGCATATTCCCAGTTGAAGTCAAAAGACTCGCCTATCATTACGTAACATAGAACATACTTGTCGAATTTGTGGAAAATTACTCTGCCTTCATCAATTTATAGCCGCTAGTATACCAAAATTATTTAATGAATGCCAACACTAGTCACCAACATTTAAAGCTATTTTTCACATCGAACTTTCATCTCCACATTAACATAATGACCACAGTATATCATAGACAGTTTTGTGGTCGCATCACCATAATAGTGTTAGATATATTCCTAGTAGTGACCACATGGCACCTCTACCGTATAATGGTGACCATACACGATATTAATAATCTATACACGGGATTTGTCACTTTGCAATTAATAACATGGTTTATAGTGTAAAAAAAAAGATAGATTATGTGTTTATGTAATTTGCTGTGTTGCCAAAAGAGGCAAACGTCTGATTTTAGAACAGGTTTTTGTTTCTAGGCGAAGAAGCCTTCTACTACGCTAGTACTATTATCTGTTCTGTGCTTCTACACTAAGACTATGACCACAATAAGAATGGATGTAACGTCTTTTATCTCTTTCCTCTCATTGGTTTTTACGAGAATAAATGCCTTCTGACCTATTTAAATGCGAAGTTTCAGAGCCTCATTCGTCTATCATCAGATGCACTGATTTGCAAGTGAAGTTTTTTGGTAGCAATTTGGCTTTTAAAGGAGCGTCTGCTGTCTGAACTCCCAACTGGAGGAGAGCAAAGCCCGCACCAGAGCCTCGTTTGTCAGATATGTTTCTATTTACCTCCTGTATTTCTCCATTACATATTCTATTCCTATAAAAAAAAGTTTTGTATCATAAAGTCTACCTGACGCTGGTCCTGCCAACAACGGAGGTTATCAATTGCTTTTGATTAAGGTCGACACGCTTTAAAATGCTCCATTACATTTTTTAGATTCTTGGCAGGATGCTGCCTACGAGCTACGCCTATTACCTTTCAGAAGCGTCCCAAATTCGATTACGAAGATGGTGGTTGCTTTAATCTATCTGTCGTATTTCATGGGTGTGTATCAGATAACAGAAGGACTTGTATTATTGAAAAAACACTGACTCGAGATTTAGAAAGCATTAAAATTTGATTGATCGATGCTCTAGTCAAGAATGAGCTGTACAATTGAAAACCTACCGGTGTTAAGTATAGTTCCCGACATATATGCAATGTCGCGAGAGAAACGAGAATAATTAAACATAAATAGCGATGCAGGGCTGCAGGCCTTTCGGAGTTTTAGCGGAGGCATTTTCATTTCATTCGTGTAAGCATTTAACGACATCGGACGACCAGTAAGCGGCCACCAGTACTCGATGGCGAATACTCCTATCCCTTAGTCACCTGCTGCGACACTCACGGGAAGAGATGGTCACTCCATCTCTTCCCGTGAGATGAGTGATGAAAAAGTCCAACTTTTTCATCACTGGAGTACTGGTTTTAAATCCCTGTAAAGACTTGTAACATCGAATGTCATACGATATCACTCTCACTTCCCAAAAGGTCCAAAAAATATATTTAGGTTTTTTTTTATAAAAGAACACGTCAATTTGACTTCACCTCGTCTGATGATAAGCTAAAGGCAAAGAGGGTCACCATCGTACAAATGTACCATGTTAACAATGGTGGCACTCAGCTTGACGGCCTCATCAGATGCCTTTTCACGCCTCGCTTAAAGGACCCGGGACTGTAGGAAGAAGGAAACGCGTGAGCTGCCAGGGAATTCCAGGTCTTAATGGTGCGGCATAGGAATGATTCACCAGGTTGATTCTATTGTCTCAATTCGACACTTATAATAATCATTTTGGAATCTCTATCATCAAAATGGACAAGCGGATGTTGTCTACCGATGCCTTGACAACCGTAACATATTATTACTTTTATTACTGCTCTGTCCTGCCCTTCCTCGATGCTTGATTGAAGTCCCAGCTTCGATTTCCGGGTGTGACCAAGCGTGAATGATTTTTAAGGTTGGACTCGTAACGGACGATAGAACAGACAATGATGGACAAATAATTCTAATCTATGAGCTATAACGGTTAATGAAATATCGTTTAGATGTAACTGATAAATATTTTATCTAATTCTAGCTGACGCGGCGAAATTCGTTCCGACAATTCTTTTCCACCCACGGGGCGTCTGATCCCGTTCCCGCTGCAACTTCTACTATATAAAGCATGTATTATAATTATAAACCTTCTTCTTGAATTACTTTATCTATTAAAAAATCGCATCGTAATCCGTAGCCTAGTTTTCAGGATATAAGCATACATAGGGACGGACAGACGCGGAAAGCGACTTTGCTTTATAATATGTAGTGATGATGATAGTGATAGTGTTATTGATGATGATGATGACTAGCTGTTCTACCTCTTTAAAATATACTTCCTATTCCTGCGACACAGGAAGGATCCAGGTTAAATTTTTTTTGACAGCCTCTGCGGGCAGGCGCGGGTTAGATTCCCGCTCAGTGCAAATATTTGTATGCATGAATATGGCTATTTGCATTGGTCTGGGTGTTTCTATGTATAATATGTATGTATTTATAAAACAGCTTACCATGGGTCTAGATAGCGTTGTTGTGTAGAATGTTGTGGAATATTTATTTATTTGAGGCTTTCAGTCAGGGTTCAGCTTTCTTATTATCTTCCTTTTAGTTAGACTTATACGGCTTTTACAGGAGCTACTGCCATCAGAACTGCTAACCCCAAAAGGGAAGTTTGCACCAGAACCTTGCCATATTGAGTTTCCGAAAATTCTTAAGAATTTCGGTAGGAACACTAAGTTTGCCTATTTTTTCAAGGAGTCGATTCGCACGTTTCGTTCGAGTTCAATTCGTGCGAATCGTCCAATAAGCCATTTAAACTTCATGGTAGCTAAACGCGTTGATCGTTCGTGTTGCATTCGGACTGAAGTTTCCTAGGTAAGTTCCATGGTAGCCTCTTACTGCTATACTAGTTTAGCGACAGGTTGGTAGGGACTGTGATGCTACCATAATTTATTGTTATCGCCATCTAGATCTTTCTAAGAGTTGAAATACATTCAAATCTTTTATCTTTGCTTGTTCTTTTAATGCTTCACCAGCGCATAATAGGCCCACATTGGTGACCCCTGACCCTGACGTCTTATTACGTGGTTAACAGCAGCCAGCAGGCATCTTTATTGTTATTTTAAGGCTTTTATTGTCAGATAACCTTTTGACCTGATGGGTATTGATGATAGATGACGATTGGACGTCGCGGGTTCGGTTCCTGCGCAGTACGAATATTTGTATACATTAATATGTATCTTATTTGTTTTGTCGTGAATGTTTCTAATACATACATATTATATACACGGTAGGCAGAGATATTAGGGATGCTGGTATTAGCTACTACTACATCTTTTCCAGTTGATGGCAATAAGTCGGTAGCTTAGTGGTTTAGGAGTCGGCCTTACGATCAAGAGGTCCCGGGTTCGAATCCTGGCCATTACACTACCGACGTGAACCCACTCCTAGCACAAGCAGGTTAGAGGGAATATTAGTAACTTCGGTTGTAATATTATTTTGTAAATAAAAAATAAAGTTTAAAACTAAAACCCGACTACCGGAAAATCACGCTCTTAAAAGTGACAAACAAGAAAATATCAAGGATAGCCGTGGTCGTATGCCACTTTTCCCTAGAATATATTGTTTTGTTTGAGTAAGTGGCATACGACCACGGCTATCCTTGATATTTTCTTGTTTGTCACTTTTAAGAGCGTGATTTTTCAGTAGTCGGGTTTTAGTTTTAAACTTTATTTTTTATTTATATTATTTTGGGGCAAGGTAAAGCTAATAATTTATACATATTTGAAATGTGCTCATTAAGCACTTTCATTTGATACCAAACACGGCATATTTATCTCAAATTTATTTTTTAACACAGTACCTTATGAGCACTAGAGGGCGCCACACACGATTGAGTGACATGTCATATAGCCTATAACCATCGGACGATTAAGCCGCTTGTAACGATACCTCATTTGTCCCGTTCTAATAAGTAGTTGAGGAGCTATGAGGGAACAAATGAACATACACACATACATACATACATACATACATACATACATACATACATACATACATAGCCTGTCAAAATCATAACCCTCCTTTTGGCTTCGCTGTAGTCGGGTAAAAAAATACTATACTAAAATAAATACCTTTCTGCCTGGCCCGTGGACTTATAAAACTTAAGTATACTTGTCATAGTTTGCGGATAGTAACAAACTAAATAAAACAACACAAATTACTATATTTATTGTTGTTCTGACCTGAATATTTAGAAGGCTTAAGAAAACGCTCCGTGTTTAACAATCAAAATGAATGAAAGTTCTGTTATCTGTGGGAAACATCTAAATGGAGATAAACAGACACAACTAAAATAAATTATCAAATTGAGTCGCAAAGATGCATATCTCTTTAACTCATTTGCGCTCACAAATAAGTTTGGAATTTCCGGTTTTCTTTATAAATTATGTAAATTTTAATGTGGCACATCTATCAGCGGAAGTGGAATCGTCAAAATGGTATATACACACGGCAAAGGAGATAGATATACATCTTTTCATATAGGAAGAGTTGTATAAAAATTAAAAAATATACAACTTATTGATTTATGTTTAGTTAAGTACCTAACCAAATGAAGTGTAAATTCTGTGAACAGTAGGCCTCATAATTTCCTTGGCGTTTTTGCCGCTAGTCCAAAAAATCAGCTAGATCATAGGTAACGCAACAGCAAAAATCACCCTTTCCAAAAAAAGCTCAGGAAAATCTAAGAACACGTATGCCAAGTTTGGCGAAAATCAGTTAAGAAATGTGTCCTCTAGACCGGAACTGTCTAACAAACATATGTAGATAGGTACATATTATACTATTGTATATGTATATTATAGTGCATAGACACTGACGAAAGCACTATCGGCCACATTGTCGTAACGGGCTCCCGCTCGCTTCGCTAACTCGCTTGTAATATATTTATATTTTGATTTATATTTTGAGGTACGAAATTCTCCTTTGGGGTAATTCCGCAGATTTAAGCACAATATCTGTCTTGCAAAAGCGGGCTGTGCGAGCTATTTATAATTTGGGCCCAAGAGAAGACTCTTGGGCCCAAATTATAAATAAAGACGCCGAGAAAAATTTAAAGAGATAAACATTCTAACCGTAGTGAAAAAAAACCTAATGTATTTTGAATTTAGTTTTTTTTAATAAAATTGTACTCTCTTTAAGACAAAGGCAAGAACCAAACTTGGTACTTATCACCAAATAAAGAGCATCTAAACACTTAATAACCATGTGTCATCTACTCATCTCATTTCATTACCATAATCATGAATATATTCGTTAAAGTCAGACGTTTACTGTTCGTATAAACGGTTAGAATTTCATTATCTCAAAGTTTTATAGCTTCATTCTGAAGTTCGATTGTCCAAAAGAGGCCCGTTTTGTATGTGGGCCGACTTTGTTTGGGCCATAGATTTAGAATGGGCCAGATAACATACGTGAAATAAATAGTATGAAAATTGTGTGGCGTTATTTCGCTACTAACATGCGCAAGCTCTTTAGTTATGTCACAACGTCCATGCAAAATTGTTTGTATGGTCGTATATGTATTTTTTTTCGTGCGGAAATCCCCTCGGATATATTACCCCTTGTATTTGTATATGTCAATAAACATTCCATTTTCAAAAAAAAATATCAACCGGAAAGCCGAAAAACAGTAAAATGTGGAAAATCACGGAAAGCTTTGCACACTGCACAGGTTTAGTCAATTTAATAATTCGTAGGGACAGTCGGTTCACGTTATCTATAATGCTCTAAATCTGTGGTTTGTACCTTTCACAGTTCAATTTGGGTGACATTAATGTTTATAATATATGCGATATTAATATTGTGGACAGCTCAATTGACGCGTCTCTTACCTTAGAAGGCAATTCGACTATTTAAAACGATATGATTTAATTATCACTTGTTGTTTAAGGAAAATATTTGAACAAAACTCTGTATAGCTCTAGAAGCGACTGTTTCAGAGATTAAATTAAGTTCTTAGTCCATTACAGTCCACTGTTGGATATAGGCCACTATTAGCCATATAACTCGGTCTTGACTACCCCTTGCGCATTCAGTCCATTGGGCCAAATCCCGGCCCAAAATGCCCAAAAAACATAGATAGATAGATAAAACTTTATTGTACACCAGTAATACAGTAAATATATGGACAATACATGACATTATGTACAAATGGCGGCCTTATCGCTAAGAGCGATCTCTTACAGGCAAACAGAATTATGTTTTACTTTTTTTTAAACCAACAAGTATATCAAGCTGTAGCACATGCTGGCTGGCTGGCTGGATGCACATTGGCTTAATGTGTCTTAATGTCACTATACGTTTTTTTCCACCTTTGCAACTGGTAGCAAACCATGGTTGCGATGGTGGCCGGAGGGTTACTGAAAGTATAAAAACCTCCGTGGCGTGGCGGTAGTGCACGCGACTGCCACGCAGGAGGTGCGGGTTCGATTCCCGCTCAGTGCAAATATTTGTATGCATGAATATGGCTATTTGCATTGGTCTGGGTGTTTCTATATATAGTATGTATGTATTTACAAAAAAAAAAGTATATAAGTATTTTTATCCGCATTCTAGATTCCATAACACAAGCTATAAAAGCTTACCATGGGTCTAGATAGCGTTGTGTAGAATGTAAAAAAAAAAAAAAAAAAAAAAAAAAAAATAAACTATAAAAGTCCATCTTTCAGGCGGAAAAGGCCCTGCCAACACAAGTGGCAATACGTTGTCTGGTGTATTTCAACGATTCTGACGTTTTTGACAGTCGTCAATGACGTCACAAACGTCAATATAAGTCAATTCCATACGCTCTATTCTTTATTACACCGGCCTATGAATGGATACTTCTCTAAGAGAGCTGATTTCAGAAATCTATCGTAATGACAACAAATGACAACGAATCTTTAGTATTGCAGGGCTAAGATGCCATCCGTATACGGTGCAGAGTATACCTGCTAGAACCAAGCGTTTCAGTGCGTCATTGCCGCACCACTAAGACCTGGAACTCCCTGCCAGCTCACATGTTTCTTTTCTTCCTACAGTCCCGGGTCCTTTAAGCGGGGCGTGAAAAGCCCGTCAAGCTAAGTGCCACCACTGTTAACATGGTACATGTTTACGATGGTGACCCTCTTCCCGAGACTTTGCCTTTAACTTAACATCAGGCGAGGTGAAGTCAAATTGACGTGTGCTTTATAAAAAATAATCTTTCAGGCGGGTAAGGCAGTGGCAATTCCTTGGCTGGCGTATTTCACTGTTTTCAACGTTTCTGACGTTTATGACGACAATATAAGTCAATCCCATACAATACATCGGCCTATGAATGGATACTTCTCTAAGAGAGCTGATTTCAGAAATCTATCGCAATGACAACAACTGAAAATGAATCTTTAGTATTATCTACATTATTACAATGACATATTGTTCTAATTTATTTTCACTACACATTAGAAAAACTACTCGTGTAAGATTCTCAGCGCATAATCACACTGCTATTACCGCTACGGCTATTCCTAGTATGAAGACTCAAAAACTAGTTAGGTATGTTTTTTTTTTTTCAACTATATAGTAACAATTTTCACATCGCTGCATGTATCTTTATTGTACCTGTTTTACGACCTCAAATATTGTAGTGTATCATTGGACAGGTGTCCAAATATTCTGCTCGAATGTATAGTAACTATAATTTAAATTTGAATCCCAATTAAATATTGGTTAAGTTGTGATGGCTGTAATTAGTGCCACTATGTAGGCTTAATTAGTGATTGATGGTTATGTGAAGTGACTACATCGCGTCTACCTACTGTGTGGTCGGTAAACAGTAGTTTTAGACACGATGATGACGCATTTTAGAGAAAGAAGGCAGATTTCAGACTTGAAAGGTCTTCCCGCCGAAGATACCTGGTTTGTAAAAGGTAGGTAACTCACAAAAAGTTAATTTTTTCCGCGTCAGTCCGTCCCTATGTATATGAATGCTTATATTTTCAAAACTACTTTACAGCCTTTGATGCGGTTTTCTTTTAATAAATATAGTAGGTAATTTAAGATGAAGGTTTAGATGTATAATATATGCTTAATATAGTAGAGGGTGCAGCGGGAACGGGATCGAACGCCACGCGGGCTGAAAAATATTGGAGAATTCGTCTGAGTCCAGTAACTAATTTATGATAGCATATTATATTCCTCATGAATAGTATCTCAAATTAATAGTCCCATCAGACATATCTGAGTTGTAATGAATGGCCTATTAGTGCTAGTATTGAAGACATAGTGAGCTTCTTGCGCCATTGCTAGGCCCTGCCCATTACCCATGACGAGTACGTTGTCATCATGTCAATTAGTAAAAAGGATATTCATTTGATTTACTGCCCCATTCAATAAGTAATTAGTATACCTCAGCACATATATCTTGGACCTAAAATCTAAATATATATAACTCAAAGGTGACTGACTGACTAACTGACATTATCAACGCACAGCCCAAACCACTGGACGGATCGAGCTGAAATTAGGCATGCAGGTAGATGTTATGACGTAGGCATCCGCTAAGAAAGGTTTTTTGGAAATTTTGGTACTAAAGGGGTAAAATAAGGGATGGAAGTTTGTATGAAAGTCCGTCATTTTCAGAGCTAGATGCACTAAATTTCACAAACCTGTGTCTTTTAAGAAATAACTTAACACGTGTATCAGCGTTTTTCAAAATTCAACTACTAAGAGGGTAAAATAATTGATAAACGTTTGTATGAAAAGTTCGTCATTTTAAAGTTAGAAGTATGAAACTTTGTACAACTACGTCTTTTGAGAAATGTTTTGTCGCGATAACCAACTTCCACGCGGGCGAAGCCGTGGGCAAAAACTAGTCTATAATATACTCAAAACGTGCATTACCTACACGGTTCTTAGGTGTCTTTTGACCTAAGAACCGTGAGACCCGTTTTTCGGGGTGCTTCGGCGGTGGACGAGCTCACATCCGCCAAGCATAGATTATTACAAACCAATTCGCACCAGGGCCTCGCAAGCCTCACGGGTTAGGCTCAAGATATATGTCCCAAGGTATACCTACAACTTACAGTCTAAAGACGCCTGGTAACCTTTTCTAGCTTCATCTAAGCTTACCGTCAAGATAGGTGTTGTCATCTTGACGGATTAAACCCAAATCTATTTCTGTGGAATAAACTTAAAAAAAACACTTCCTTTTCTATTTATGGGTTTATAAGGAACTCAAAGTTTTTTTTTGTTTTGGACATGTCAATACGACTGTTCCTCGCCTGATTGTAAGTTAAAGACAGTCTCCGGAAGGGGGGTCACCATTACTACATACACAATGTTACCAAAAGGGGCCCTCAGTTTGATGGCCTCATCAGATGCTTTTTATTCGGTTATATCACGTGAGAATCTCTTCATATTGTAGCCCTTTGGGAAACATAGTTTCTTCTCAAAACATCTTCAAGCTTTCGTTTCGACCAATTACAGGTTGTAATTTTTCGACATTTTTAAAAACATCAATTTTTCATCTGGAAAGTACAATACAGGCTGATAAGTAAATGGGTAAGACCCATGAGTTACCTGGTCAAATAACCAATGTAATAAAAATATATTATGGTTAAACTCGTTAAAGAAAACATCTGAGCCAAAATAATAATGAAGATATTAAAAACAACCTTTGAAATCGTTCATAGTATGTGATTATCTGTCATACACATAATATTTAATGCGATATAGAAAAACGTATCGTGACCCGAATATCTGTAATAAGTAATATAACCAATAATATGATCCCTGAGCCTCGGGGAGACATTACCAATTTGGTGGATTTAGTTTACCAGATTGTTACCTGGTGCGTTGGTTATAACTGGTTTGGAGCCGGAATTTGGACTACATACCTGCTGGACCCTCAAAATTCGACCTCATCTATAAATATGATCCATTGGACCTCCATGTTAGAATTGGACCCTCAATATTGGATTTCATTTTTACTTTAGTGCCCATTAGACCCTCTGTGAAACAACGAGTTCCATTCGACCTCATTTGTACATCTTCATTTGAGAAAGTTAAAATACAATCACGTACAAAAGTGATACACTTTCAAAAAATAATACACTAAAATGTAATCCATACTTCCATACTTAATATTATAAATGCGAAAGTAACTATGTCTGTCTGTCTGTATGTTATGCTTTCACGCCTAAACCAATGAACGGATTTTTATAAAATTTGGTATAGGAGTAGATTAGACCATGAAAAAGAACATAGGCTTTGTTTGGTTGCGATAAGCGACTTCACGCGGGCGAAGCCGCGGGCAAAAGCTAGTATTCAATATTTCAATCAAAAATGTAAACACATCAATATTGTATTACAAATGAAATTATAATATAATAGATATAAACATATATGCGGTGATATATATGCTTATAATTACCGTTTAAAACAGAGTGTTTACAAACACACACAAACAACTTGGTTAATTTTTTGGCTACAGGACAAACATTGTCAAATTTTAAAAGACTAGCTTTTGCCCTAGCGTTTCTAATTATGGAAATCGTGTCCAAGTTTTGTTGCCGATGTGAAGATGAGTAATATTCTTGGCTGCCATATATTATCTTAACTTGCTGATATTTTAATCTCCGATATTCAGGGTTTAGTGGTGGAATGCGGTTTCTATTTATATGGAAATCATTGCAAATAACTACGAACCCTTGGAATTGAGTGGGCAAATATTAATTATATTATTATGAAGAGTAAGAGTGCCTACTGCTTAGTAAAATATGGGAATACATTTTAAAAACAATAAGATTATAATCTACAATACTCCAAACACATCGAAATTGGATAATAAATATTCTACAACATTCTACACAACGCTATCTAGACCCATGGTAAGCTTTTATAGCTTGTGTTATGGTATCTAAAATGCGGATAAACGTACTTATATACTTTTTTTTTTGTAAATACATACATATTATACATAGAAACACCCAGACCAATGCAAATAGTCATATTCATGCATACAAATATTTGCACTGAGCGGGAATCGAACCCGCGCCTCCTGCGTGGCAGTCGCGTGCACTACCGCCACGCTACAGAGGCTGTCAGATAATCCAAACAACAGAACTAGCCCAATGCAAGCCGAACCTACGCACGTGGAACCTTACGTAGGTGCTATTACTTACATAAACATCTTGACGATGAAGTCTCAAAATGACCATAAAACTCTCGTAATAATGGTCAATTAAACTGTTTTATTGATTTAAATAGTATTATTGTCCCAATTACACGTGTGTATCAAATATCAGTACAATCCGTCAACAGAAAGGGGGTAAAAAAGCATTTTAAGATCATTTTGAGCACTTTCTTCAACATCTTTTGGATGCTGACTGTACCATTAGTTTTTTCTGTTTTCAGAAGGTATTTCTTGTTAGGTATAGCAACAAAACACATACGTCATTAGTAAAAATATCAACTAGGTATCACAGTTTACCAGAACCCCTGGTAACTCATACTCATACACCCTGGTAACAGACAGACAGCCAAAAAAAATCTTAGTAAATGTTTAACCTTTAAATACGGAACACTAAAAACAATGAGATTACGATATACAAGGTGATTTTATAGTATACTAGCTGTCCCGGCGAACTTCGTACCGCCAATTATTTTCCACCCGCGTGGCGTCCGATCCCGTTCCCGCTGCACCCTCTTATACAATGATATAGTTATCTAAACAGCAACAGAAAAACCACACTGTCACTTCTGCGTAGGTATATGCCGATGCCAGCCGAATTTGTTGACATTAATGATCACTGCTCCGTTCCCTTGAGTAGTAGCGTGATGATATATAGCCTATATGTTAATCCAGGGTATAACCTATATACATACCAAATTTCAACCAAATCGGTCCAGCCGTTTATGCGTGAAAGAGTAACAAACATCCACACATCCACACATCCATTCTCACAAACTTTCACATTTATAATATTAGTAGGATTCGGAAAAAAGAATTTGGGCACAGCTTCAGTTTCAGTTTCAATTTTCAGGTGAAAGGAAAATGTATGGGTTTTGTAAAAAAATCTTTTTCTTTCACCCAATTAATACTTACAGATGATTTTTCTATCGAATGTGCCCAAATTCTTTTTTTCCGAAACGACCATATATAAAATCACCTTGTACATATAATACACAGCACCAATCGAAACATGATAACCCAAAAAATTAGGCTTTAATCATCATAATATGTGTATATCATATCCCAGTTCTTATCCATCCGAAGAGCTTTTTATTCAACGCCTCGAGTTTTATAATTAGACCCCGTTATCCGTGCTGTACATAAAAGTGAAACATAAAAGCCTAAACATTCTTTAATATAGTAATAAATAACAGCAAAAAGAGCAGCGCACGCGCACGCCCCGGCTATCGGCCCGATCTGCCCGCTACCTTATAAATTAGAGCCTCCTTTCAACTAATTATGGAGCAGTTGCTACATGAATGTTGCCAGACTTACGCTTTGCCGAAACCAGTATATATTCCAAAACAAACTCAAATTCGAAAACAAAGGCGAAGTCAAATTGACGTGAAAATTCGACTTGACGACCTTTCCCTTACAGGGGTAATGCTCTTCCAACTGAGCTAAGAATCCGTCTATCCGTTTAACCGTCTTTAAGAGGGGAAGGGAATAGCATTCCCCCTGTAAGGGAAAGGTCGTGGGATCAAGCCCCACTTGAGCGCTTCTTTTTCCCGATGTATTTCGAATTTAAAAGTTAGCATAATAAATGCTACAAAAATTTCATTCAAATTACACAGCTAATATTATTTTAAAAATATACTCATAGTTCATATAGTTCGGGACCTTCGCGTGAATCTAAATTTTAATTTTTTTTTAAACTAAACATTTTAATCCAAGGACACCAATGACCTCCATCTTCAGCAAACTAATCAAAATGGCCGCCACATATTTCATAAATTTATTATTTGACTTTCGATTCTACTTTAGCATAATTGATAACACAAATAATTGAGGTAAGTATGCGCTTCATAAAAAGTCTCATTTATAATCCTAGTTGGCAGGCTTAGCTCCTACTACTGAGCAACTATATAAAAGTGTGTGTTTGTAGTGTTAAAATAACAGCTTTTTAATTAATGCCTATGAATGTACAAGCAAAAAGCAATCTGTTTGTCTGTCTTTTTTGTTTTTTTTATACCTAAGT
This sequence comes from Eilema sororculum, assembly GCA_914829495.1. Taxonomy (NCBI): domain Eukaryota; kingdom Metazoa; phylum Arthropoda; class Insecta; order Lepidoptera; family Erebidae; genus Eilema; species Eilema sororculum. The sequence goes on from OU618549.1 coordinate 22,902,471, forward strand.
GGTATAAAAAAACCAAAAAGACAGCAGGCAGAAAGTGGGTACCGTGGCCTTTAGACGTCTGCAACACAAGGGGTGTAACACTCGTGCTGTTGAACCTGTGCTAATCTTCTAATTCTTGAAGAACCCTATATCGTAGTTGCTTGGAAAAAACAAGGCAGGGAGTTCATTCCTGTCTCTTTGTTCCGGGTAATCTTCAAAGTGGCTGGGCTAATTTCGACAGGATTTTCGCTAGCAAGAAGGAATAGCTTAAGCTACTTATATTTTCGAAAAAAATAAGGGATCCACGCAAAAAAATTAAAACCCAAAGTCAAATTGTATAGTCATTTATCCATACTAATATTATAAATGCGAAAGTAACTCTGTCTGTCTGTGTGTTACGCTTTCACGCTTAAACCACTGAAAAGATTTTGATTGAATTTGGTACAGAGGTAGATTAGACATTGAGATAGGACATAAGGCTATGTTTGGTCGCGATAACCGACATCCACGCGGTCGGAGCCGCGGACTAACACTGGTTCTACATAGATCATTAAATTGGAACTTACAAAACGTCAATATAAAAAAAAACCAGATCGAAACGCGACCCAACGAGAAGACTCCGGCAGGAAACTCTGCGGGCATAGATGTTAGTTCAGTCAGGTGAACAAAGTCGCGGGCAAAGCCAAAGTAAATAAAACCGTGTTGATTGGCTACTTGTCTTAGATAAATGAGTGATCATTGACATTAATGAACTCAGACGATAATTATAAATACGTCATCAGATTCGGGGTCGCGATAGGATATCCAAACAGAAACTGGTTCGTCGGATAAAACCGGAAGGTGGTAATTATGTTTATGTATACCTAACTGTTGATTTGATGCTGACAGAAAAAGTGTTGATAGAAATGTTAAGTCTAGATGTAAACAGGTATGAAACATGTGTTTTTGGGATCAACAAGATCTTTGGGGCTTTAAACAAACTAATCTTTACAACGAATGATTAAATGGAAGAGGCTCTGGCAAAGACTATCTATTAAAGGGGCTTGAACCTTTCCTTCCTTTACAGAGGGAATGCTGAAATAACTGAGCTACTAAGCTCACCTGAACCAATTAAAATTTCCCTTCTATACATATATATACTAGCTTTTGCACGCGGCTGCGCCCGGGTAGATGTCGGGTATCGCGACCAAACATACCCCATGTCCTTTCTTATGGTCTAATCTACCCCTATACCAAAGATAGACAGACAGACAGAGTTACTTTCGCATTTATAATATTAGTATGGATTTATTTGAATTTTGTGTGGCTGCGATAAGTCCGCAATAAAAACATTTTTTCTTTCTTCCTTCTTGATTCGAACCCAGGATCTCTCGATCGTAAGTCCGACTCCTTAACCACTAAGCTGCTGACGCTTAAATACATAATAGATTCACGGATTCTTCCAAGTGATCAAAATAATTTTAGCACATTTGGTACTTACCAGACGAGAAACTTTGAGATCTACTGTCTCTTCCTACCATAACAATAAGTGCCCATGTACACAAGGCACTCATTAGCGCCAGCAATGACTGCGGCCCGTGTACCCGGCACTACACGCTACCTAATTATGGCCCGCTATTTATAGGGCCATAGAGCTGGAATCTAGAATAGATGCCCGTCTATGGCCCGGCAACCGTATTAATTAATGATTACAGATTGTGGTCTTTTTACTTGCTAATGTATAGGTAGGTACAGGAATTATAGAGAGCTTTGTATGTAATCATGGCGGTAGTCCGTTATTACAAGACTAGGTTAACATAAGAACTAGGTTCTGGTAAAGATATCGTATGTATCTATTAGCTTTTTTCAAAGAATTTATTTTGTAGCTAATCAAAATTCAGCTAAGTTAAATCCCTTCACGTCGGTAGTGCAATGGCAATTCAAGATGTCCCGTCTCGATCATAAGGCCATCTTCTAAGCTACCGCTAAACTGGATAATTTTACAAGGTTTTCGTTTTGCTGCTATCATTTTCCAAGTCTTTTTCCAACACAGTTGGGGTTGGTTTTCATTCTAACTACGAAAATACCGAACCTAGATAAGTATTTTTCGTGAAGTGACTGCCGATTGACCTCCACAGTAAGGCAAATCGTCGATCAATCAAGAGAGTCTTGATGAGGTTTGGGACCTCATCAAGATTCTCTCGTCTCGTCTCTCGTCTCGTCGTCGTCTTGTAATTGCCGAAACTTCCCTGTTTCACAACATTGAAAAAAGCTAGATAGAAAAGTGAATTACACAGGTTTCACATCGTAGTAATGGCAGAGAATCGAACTTTTGAAACAACACCAGCATCAAGTGCTATGGGAACGAAAACCATATAAAAATAATAAATCAAGCGTCAAATCAGAACACAAAAATAACACTTTAAAATTTCCAATCGTTATATGAATATCCCATTTCCACTTCACACCTGTGCGTTATCTAAAAATAAAATACCACGGGCCCACAATAACATGGTTACCACACCGACGGTAAAAAACAACCACCACTTACCATTCCTAACCACTCCTGACCACCACATACCACCTGCTCTTCAAATAATTAGAAAAGTCAATGTCACTACGAGAGCTCGGCAAATATTACGGCCTACCGAGAAATTTTACATTCCTATCCCTTGCTGACTTATTGTACAGCTTATGTGTGTGAGTGTGATGGAAGATGTGGAGAAATGTGGGAATAAATATTGATGGACTGACAAGCATTGGTGTATTGTCAAACAATATTGTAAAGCCACTGTAAACGGAAGAAGCTTATTAGTGTTTGTTTTGTTTTGTAGAAAGTGGCAAAACTAGATAATTTATTATAGGTATTCAATGCAAAAACTAAAAAAAAACTATATTAGGATAAAATTTGATAATTTGGATCAGTATTCAATGTCGGCAGACCCGCGGTTTAAAGCTAGTAAAATACATTATCTTCATCAACTGAGTGCTAATGTCGGATGCATCCAAAGCTTGCAGGCTCCAAAAGACTCGGGTAGGCCTCACCTCTCATCCAATAATGGTTTGTCCAGGCTTTTACGTCCACACTTGACCGTTGATCAGTATGGTTGCCGGCTTGAAGGAAAGGTAGATATGATTATGATAAACAAGTACTGGTGATAAATTACTAAATAGGTACTACTGACAAAAAGTCGGTCAAGTGCGAGTCAGAATCACGCTCTGAGAATTCCGACCAAAATTAAATTGGGTACAAACTTAAAATAAATAAAACCACAATATATTTTGATTGCGTTCACTTAGAAGTTTAATTTTTGCACAGTTTCAAGTCGTTAGAGACTTGAGTATATGGTATGAGTTTCAACTTGATACCTTCACGCATTCCTAAGAAAAAGGTCTTGAGCACAAACAGACAGACAGATAAACGGACAACGAAATAATCCTATAAGGTTTTCGTTTCATTCCTTATGAGGAACCCTAAAGTCACAAAATTTTCAACAGTTCACATTACTAAAGAGTACAAGTCAAATAAACTGCTCGGGATATTTGCATAAGCGTTTAGTCAAACACGCGTACTATGATAAAATGTCTCGCGCGTAATGAAAATCAGTCCTCAGTACGGCGCAGTTGAGAGTAAGCTGTGCCGGAAAGGCTATTGTAAAATCCAAGAATATTTAGAGGATAAACAAGCTTGGAAATGAGTTGTTCGCTCAGCTATGCTCAAGCAAATCACTGTATCTAGACTATAAGTATTAGACTAAGTAAATGTTTGTAAATAGACCAAAAAAAAATGCCCGCTGAGTTTCTTGCTGGAGTCTTCTCAGGCCTGGGTGACGTTTTGAACCGGTGCGATGGACCATTTGCTAAAGTAGTATTTATTAGGTAATATTTATTTTATATTGAGACGTTTTGTAAGTGCCGATTTAGTGGTGTATGTATAAATAAATGATTTTTGACTTTTGACAAGTGTTATAAATCGAGATTCAGATCGTTCGGGAATACGAGCCTCGAACTTGAAAATAATTATTACCTAAATCGCTAGAATTTGCTATCAGCGGTTTAGGTACGCATTCTTTTTCGTTTCTCAGTGATTAACCTATGAACGGTACATCGCATGTATCGAAGAAATCAATAAAATTCGACTATTAATTACGACTATTAATCCGCAGAAGGTTTTTATTGCATCTATGTGTATCAATTAATTGCTTCGTGGCAGATTTCCAATTTCGATGGACCGTAGAGGCAGTAAATCATGTTCGAGGTGGATTTATTGGCTTGCAACACGAACAGCATCCGCTGCAATTACAATATGGACCGGCTTTAGATTCGGCCGGTATTGCGTTCCACTATCATCACTATATATTGGGATAAATACTGAACCCCCCGTTTGCGCCATCAGTCGCCTGATTGACCCCAGTATGCTAAAGGGATATCTTCGAGAATAAGACATTTTGTATTTTAAAGATTTCCAAAAGCGAGTGAGATTTTGAGTACTATTGACCCCCCATAGACACGGGATAGCGCCCGAACCACCCACTAGGCGAGGCCGCATTGTAGCCGTAGGTCTGATGGTAGTCCTGGGACATCCTTCCGAGGGCTTACCCAGGGCGTTACCGTGGAGGTTTTTAGTCGTTTCGTTAGGAGTCCGGCATAACATCCATCACGGATTTTCCCCCACGGTAAAAAAAGGGCATTAATTGAAAAGCTTTTGATTTTGAAAATGTTTAATTTCTTATATATATTTTAAAAACATTAAGACATTAATTTTGCAGAGAAAATCTTAAAAAACTGTCATATCTTTACTTTAAATAACTTCATTATACACTTATAGCCGTTCCCAATAACATACTTACAGTTGAAGATAGATCGCAACAGTCAAATTTGACGTATAGGCTGTTTAAATTGAAAACATGGTAACTGATTTTTTTGCGGGAAAGCGCATCGCGGTATAATTCAATTTTCCGAAATTGGTGTGAAATAGGAGTTACTATGTTTTGAATTTGAACAGCCGAGCACTTTATCCGTAGATTCGATCTATCTTTAACTGTCAGTATGGTATTGGGAACGGCGTTTAGTCGTAAACATCAATAATGAACAATCATGTAAAACTGAAGTTGTATAAATTACCTATATTAAAAAAAAATCTGGTGAGTAAATTGTAGAGCTGTAAAATCAGCATGGCGTGATGGTACGGCATGTACTTCAATTCACCATGACATTGAAATGAATCTGAGCTGATTTTAAGATGGCGGGCAATTGCTTTGCAAATTTAATAGACACTAACATGGCTTAAGCTAATCGTATCATTTTACGATTATTAATACCACGGTAAATGCAATGAGCATTTCACTGTTACAGTTGTCAGTTGTGGTCATGGAGAAAGAATACAAGTATCAACATCCCATCTCCTTTGAAAGGTTTAAGAGGTAGATTAAAGCCTCCCAACTTTGGGAGAATCCTAAGCTATCTGCTGCACTGGACTGTGACAGGCTAATTCTTTTTTAAATTAATTGATTGAAGTAAGACAAATTTTGAAAAAAGAATAATAGGTAGATATGATTCTACTACGAGAAATTTTGCGAAGGTGTTTGGACGTTTGTTGAATACTCAATTACATCCCTATTGACAAGATTCGTTATCGAATCGTCCTATGTCTAGCGGTAGACAGCAATAATAGGTTATTTGACTGATAGTAAAGTAGATGGCTTCCGCCAATAAAGGATAAATTATGTATGAAATACTACATAAAGTTTGAACTAATCTAAGTGCGGAATAAATACTGGCGTAATGAAGTATTTTACGACAACGAGGTATTCAGTCTAGGATGAATTAACCGTATAGCAGTTAACCGCATTTAGTCTGAGAAATGAGCGAAATACTAACTATATATATATATATATACAGGGTGTAATCGTTAAGTGTGTCCAGGCGAATATTGCGTAACTGTTACAGATATCAAAAAACTTTAAACTGATATCGAAAGTACGTTACCTAATGAGTAAAATGACATCAATAACTTTTTAAAAATCAAACGATAGGTATCTAAAATTTTGACATTAAACACTCCCATACATTAAGTATGAGTGACTTTTACAATTGTATTAGGTTAAAAGGGAGGTGAGTTTAACCCCTAACATCCAATAATTATAAGATTAATAACTAAACAAATATTTATTTATTACAATCAGAATTACAATGTCAAAAAATAAAAAATACTTAGGTAGTCAAATTACATCTAATCTATTAACCCGCCCCTCGTCGTACCTGGGGCAAAAGTGCCCATCACGCTGGCGGCATTGCCTCGCTGGATAGCGATGGCCAACCTTTGCCTCAGGTACGAGATTAATAATAAACAGTCCTTTAATATCAGTACTAAGCTAAAATATTATTTTAAAATAAGGACACTAAAACCTTTCTGCTACTAACTCATACTAAATGTATGGGAGTGTTTTATGTCAAAATTTTAGATACCTCTCGTTTGAATTTTAAAAAGTTATTGATGTCATTTTACTCATTAGGTAACGTACTTTTAATATCAGTTTAAAGTTTTTTGATATCTGTAATAGTTAAGAAATAATGGCCTGGACACACTTAACGATTACACCCTGTATATATATATTATTATAAATAAATGTGGGCGTTAAAGTTGAGAATGTTTTTCTTCGGGGATATATATACTCTCCATAAATCCCCGAAGAGTTAAGCAGAGGTGTACTAGCACCCACGTTTCGCCAATTATGATTTTCAGTCACAAGACGTAATAGGAGCGAGTCTATTGCCATCTAGTGGGCACTTTGTCTTGGGCTGTATGTTTACTGTCGGATGGAGAACAGCCCTATCCCTTAGTCGCCTTTTACGATACCCACAGGAAGAGCTGGGGTGGTCCTATTCTACTCCAGCGCGTACCAAGACAATTTTAATATCTCATGTCTTGAAATTTTTTAGTGGACAAAGCGGACCCTAGTCTTCGAGGGACAAAATTTCGGATGCTACTGTGATAAATGCTATTATGAAGAAGGATTAAGAAGAAGTATAATTAGTAGGCATTCTTAGAAACTAAATTACTTATATACTTTGTAATTTCAAGTCAGTATTCACAGCAAAAAATAACATCACACGTTGAACAAATAACTATCCATTTTAATCACGCGCAAATAATTACTAACTTGGATACCACCGCTGCACGGAGCCAATAAGACAACGATATTCTAATCTATATAGACAAATATAAGTGATTGTTATCATAACCGTTATACAGAATAACTTCCATTAACTAGTAAATCGAAATGTATCATTAGTCAGGCCAGCGGCAGTTGCAATGAGTAAGCTCGAGCCGCGACATCGCGCGCGCCTGCGGGCACACATGCCCTATGATTTATATCTACTAGTACAATTATTTTGAGGTGTTCGATACGCACAAAAATGCTGGTAAACTGGTCTATCTACATAGTGCTATATAATTATTTTACGATAACAGTTTTGATCTTGAAAGTACAATCGGTCAAGATTGGTGAGCAATGCATGGTGTTTGTAGGAACATAGCATAATGTTTTTTTATGAGCGATTGGTGCAATGTATTTAATCCGAAAGGCAAAAAATAGATTTGAAATAAATCGTTTTGTACCGGGGCGCATGGCAACGTTATTTTTTTCAGAAAATTTTATTTTTATTTAAGAACTAGCTTTGCCCGTGGCCCTGCCCGCGTAGATGTCGGTTGTCGCGACCAAACATATGTTCTTTCTCATGGTCTAATCTACCCCTATACCAAATTTCATCAAAATCGGTTCAGTGGTTTAGGCGTGAAAGCGTAACATACAGACAGACAGACATACAGACAGAGTTACTTTCGCATTTATAATAGTATAGTTTTGATAATATTAGTAGTTATAATATTAATACTTGATCGAAGTAAAGGATCCAAGTGGAGCCTTATTTTATGATAAGTAATATTATGGTATTTATATTTCCGTTACAGATACGAACTGTACAACGTTGAACACGCAGCGGGTCCTAAGTGTCGTGTCGACACACATTTCACGGAATGAATACAGGTAATGTGAGAATAATTTGATTCAAAATATGTACAGTCAAGTCGAGTTAATTTTATATCGAGTAATCCTATCTGCTGTGATCCTACCACACCAATGCACAGTCTCAATAGGCTTTTAGCAAAAACTTTTTACAAATTGATTACATTACAGATCATTAAGTAAGACCGACGAATCTGTCAGTTAGTGCCATTAACACTTCTAAAAAGTATTAATTATCTCTTCCATCGTAATAAGACGAATAACATCCTATAAGCTTCGCCGTGTAATTTAAATACTGTGCAGTTCACGAGATTTGGAAAGATATACCGGTGGCAATGAATCATAGAGGAAAGAGGAAGGATTCTCGTGAGAACCAAGAAGCCTTATTGTGACAATCGGCAGGGGGCGCAGGCATTCTGTTACTTTTGCAACTACATATTTGTGTGATTACAGTATTAATATGAGAATAAATATTTGCAGTTATTTTGCAGATAATAATCAAAGCTTGTTTTACTAAACAGGTAAGTTATGTTAACCGTTATAATATAATTTACTTCAACTTTTAATATTTTTTTCACTGGTATACATTATAATATATGGTTTATTGAATTTTATAAATGAAAGGTATATTATATAAGGCCCAAGATGTACGAATAAATGCGTTGATGCACATAAATAAAGTGACTACTATTACCCTTCATATATTTTAAAAAGCTTTACCTGAATAAACTGTACGTAAACGCGACTGCAGTTCTTGTTTGAACAGTTTTCATTTGTATTAATTTTATTAAATACATACTTTGACGCTCCCTATAGTTCCAACGAATAATGTCGAAACTGCATTTGACCAACTGCACGACAAAATTGTTCAAATACAGTAACGACATTATACGTTACAGACGTCGCTACATAAGCTCTATTTATATTAGAACAGAGATAAAAATATTATACCTACCTACTTACAATAGTATTACTTATAGCTTTGCTTTTTACATCCTCATCCATTACCATTGCAATTGAAAACATAAATGAAATATAAAACAAAAGATTTCTTAGCAATTAATGTGATTATAACCGTAGATTGATTTGTGCCGCCATGTTTGCTTCAAGCAAGCTTCGGAAACAGACTGTGTCGAACTCGAGTTTACTTTTTCAATAAGTTTACTGACCTGTTGAATAAGAACGGCTAGCTTTATTGTAGGCATTCAATGATCTTTATATTATATCATGATCATCATCATTTTAGTGTTAATCCTGGTCGCATAAGAGGGTCCGCTTTCTGGCTTTTGCTTCTCCACTTTGCATGGTCTTGGGCATCCATTGTTGTGAGCGTATTAGCGAACCAGTACTTCTTAGGTCTATCAATCCTATCAGGCCCGGAGGCAGCATGGCCAGGCATTTATTACCCATTGCTCCATCATTATCTCAATACTATCGATAATTTTGTCAAAAGTGAACCGCGTTGTTTAACAGAAGTCATACTTTGGTATCCTTAGCACTGCTGATGCGGCTGCTGCCCAACTTGAGGGGCCCAGAGGACTCCTGCAGGAGACTCTACGCGGGTGTCGTGCGGTCCATGGCCCTGTACGGGTGCCCCGTGTGGGCGGACGCCCCGTGTGGGCGGACGCCCTGCAGGCCCGATTCGTGCAACTGCTGCATGCGCCGCAGCAGAGGATGGCCTCCAGGGCCTTTAGGGGGTACTGCACGATATCCTTCGAAGCGACGAGTCTCCTAGCCGGATCGCCACCGTGGATCCTGGAGGCGAGGTCCCTTGCGGCACTGTATTGGTTCCGTAAGGAGGCGCGGGAGCGGGGATACGATCCCGAGCCCGAAGACATTCGGGCCGAGAGGTCCCGGCTCCACGGGATCATGGTGGCGGAGTGGGAGCGACGACATGCGAGGGCGAGGCATGCCGTCATAGAGGCGGTAAGGCCCATCATGGGGGAATGGCTAGAGAGGCCACGCCATTGACTGACGCAGATTATCACCGGGCACGGGTGCTTCGGGCTTAGCTTAGTACTTAACCCTTTTTTTTTATAAGTCATCAACAAGTTAATTACAAAGGAAGTCATCAACAAGCTATTTTTGAAGCATGAAGGGTAGAGTAAAGAGATTTCACAAATGTCAATTAAATATCTAATGTTCTTAGGCCCATATTCTAGAATGACACTCAGCCTCGGTAGCTTAATAGTTAAGGAGTCGGCCTTACGATCAAGTGGTCCCGGGTTCGAATCCTGGCCATTATACTACCGACGTGAACCCATTCCTAGCACAAGCAATTACGAGTAGCTTGGTAGGGGTTAGAGAGAATATTAGTAACTTCGGTTCTAATAATCTTTACAAAAAAAGCCAGTTAGCCAGGAAGCTGAAGGCAAAGTCTCAGCCATCCACATTATTACAATGGTGGCTTTTAGCTTCATGGCATCATCAGATGCTTTTTAAAGTCCCACTTAAAGGCCAAGGGGTTGTAGGAAGAAGGAAACACGTGAGCTGATAAGGACTTCCATGTCCCCTGTCAGACCCTATTACTGCTGCTCAAAACCTACTTCTTTCTAAGTATGTATAAAATCATGGCAAGTATAGGTTGTATCTCATCAACCATAGGTTCGACGAATTTATTTATGTGTTAATTCTTTATATAGATTCGTTCGTTTACGAATAGGTACCTAGGTATATTGCCTAATTTTTGCTTTTTAATTACTATTTTACTCTAAAACACAGTTCAATGTTCGTGTTCACTAAAATTGCAATCGATAAAGATAATAAATACGAAGTAATTATCATTAGAGAAGTCATTATCAGGTTCCGGTGGTGGGTCAAACACTTGTAGTAGTTCAAGTACCCGGCCTTTTGAGGACAGTTCGGCAAAGATCGACTTTCTTCGATTTTGTAGTTTCATCTCTGTCGCACATCGAACTGAGCTTATGTACTCTATAGAGTAGATGATTACAACTATTTCTGTTAAGAAAATATTGAAAACTAGCTTTTCCCGAGGCTCCGCCCGCGTGGATGTCGGTTATCGCGACCAAACATAGACAAAGGTTATGTTTCAATCTAAATTTCGTCGAAATCCGTTCAGTGGTTTAGGCGTGAAAGCGTAACATATAGACAGACAGACAGAGTTACTTTTGCTTTTCTAATATTAGTATGGACTACTTCGTTTGGATATATCCTGAAAAGCATTCTATTCTACATCAAAATTACTTACGTTTCCGTGTGGATTAAGTTTGCAATTTTATCTATACAAAGTTGCGTAAGTTTTTCAAATCACACACGTTTTACTTCTGAATCGGGCCTCAGAATCCATGGAATAAAAGCCATTTTCTGGATTAATCGATCACTTTAGCCTTCGGCGGCAGAACAATAAAGCTACATTGTAAACGGTAGCTGAGAGATACGATCGCTTGTGTCCGACGCCATGTTGGATTTATGTTTTTCATTTTTTGGCGCGCGAGCTTCGCGTGTTGCCAGATTCAAACAAGAGTTATTTAGAGACTTTTTTTGCAGATATATTGTTTCTCTCAACGCTTTTTACGCAGTCATATGCAATCACCCTAAAAGTAGCTTGAAATATTTCAAGTTATCGATCTCATAGCTCTAACAATATGCAGGAGACTTATATCTTAACAGAAAAGGCAAACCTAAAAGCAATGCCTCTTGTCTCTTTTATACAATTCCCGCGTAATTACCAACTGACAGTTACATTACTACATAGTATAAAGTAAAGTCGTTTTCCGCGTCCCTATGTCCCTATGTATGCTTATAACTTCAAAACTACGCTACAGATTTGAATGCGGTTTCTTTTAAAAGATAAAGTGATTCAAGAAGAAGGTTTATACTTATAATACATGCTTAATATAGTAGAGGGTGCAGCGGGAACGGAATCGGTAAAAGCTTTGCGGTACGAAGTTCGCCGGTTCAGCTAGTTAGTTAATATACTTACATCAATGATGTTATTTCTATTCGTTAGTGTTTAGCAACTTTTGACAGCAGCAGTGAGTAGGCAGGTATCTAATATGACCACCATTAAGTTTTAAAACTTTAATAATGATAACATGACCACACTGGCTATGCAGCTAAATTGAACATATTAAAGTTCACCGGATAACATTGTACCGCGGACTGAATCGCCGCCGACCGGCCATATATCTTACGATATCAATCTACTGTTTTATTGAATGGTTTTTTATGTGGCAACACTGACAACTCTTCATGAAACTCTCTACAAGAATGTCAATGTGAAAATAATGTAATCGGCGTTTACCGTAGTGTTCAGATGTAAGATAAGGAGAGAAATGATCGATTCAATAAGAACGAGTCATAGAATAATATCTACTGGAGAAAAATATTTACTTTCACGTTTTCAGTTATGCGATGAATGAGATAAAACTCATAATAAACGTTGAGTACTATTGCGACTCTTGCGAGGTTAGTAATGTCCAGTTATTGATTGGATTCTACTCTTAGAAACTTATTATCTGCTGATAGATCAGGGTGGGCTGTTTGAAGTCAAATGTTCATATTGACTCCTCGTGAAACTTCTTGGGTAATTCTGGTGTTAATCCCGGTCCCATCCGAAGCTTTCACCCTCCGGGGTGCAAAAGCAGACCTCGGACTCCGGTCCGAGGTCTGCTTTTTCCAGTCTAACATCAATATTGTTCGTGAACAGATTGCATGCTGACATGGTCGACCAACACCCGTGCCGCATTTACAGTTTAAATTAGGAAATAAAGAATTTGTAATATCCACAAACGTTGAATAGGTTTCATTTCAATCAAGCAGTAATTTGAAATTTCTTGAAGAAAAATAGTAAAATCATTTTTTTTCAGCACAGCATTCGTAATTTAAAAATAATTCTCGTTGCTAATCAAATTAAATCTTACAAAGAAACAGGTTTATATAATAACACCGCCAGCAGATACCGCAGTCACCAATTCATACACATTAAAATATGAATCTTTATTATTCACAAATTGTTTTACAAAAAGTGCAGACTGCTCTTGAGTAGTACAGAAACCACGAGACCGCAACGGCAGATGCCGCGTAACGTCATTACCGGACGGAACTGCGGTGACATTGCGCGGGAGACGGTACAACGAATGCGGGCTATACGGGGCTTTGTGGTCACCCATAATGAGAAAGAAGGTTCAACTTTATTGCTTTTGTGGTAAGATCTATATTAAAATGTGCATGAAGTCAGGCTGTGTTGGCGAAAATAAATGGTAAAATATTCTTTAGCAATTCAGTAATTGTCAGTTTATAATATGGACTTAAATTAGTACTTACTCATTGCAAGATGTCATTGATGTCTGCGTCACAGTAACCAGGGTTGTAGTCGTCGTCGTCAGCTTATCCCCTATACACTTTTTCCTAAAACACTCATCCAACACTTTGTCCTCCTTCAAAGGTTGCAGAACCTCTTTCACTTTATTCGGTCCCATTTTAACAGTAGACCTTTGAAATTTAAGATTTGCTAACGTCCTTCCATCAGTAGAAATCTCAGTTTCCTCAGTAACCAAAGCCCCTTTTCTTGTCCTACATACAGTTTTAGAAGTTTTACCAACAGTATTACCATTTCTAACTATTTCTTCCTTTGCATCTATTATTGTAGATCTAGTTTGAGGTAGACCGTTTTCTAACATACTCTTAATACTATCTGCGTTGAGCCTCGAGTTTAAAATCTTGTCTAAATCTGTTGTGTTAATGTATTCTTCGTAACCTTGATTAATTGGTTGTCGTCTTTGGTCTTTCTGCCACGTCGTTTGGTAATCAAAGCCGTATGTAGGTTCAATTTCAGCGCCGAAGTTGCCCTCAGTATTTTGCGTTTCTTCATCAGGCGCTGGTTCAATTTGAGAGCAGTTATCTTCGAAGAAATCATCCGTGAGTTCAGTAATTTGTGCTCCAGGTCTTTTAATATCTGTATCATCGAAGTTCAGGAAGGTTGTGTTCACATTGTTGTGTTTCTTTCTCCCGTAGAGCTGTCGATAGTACTTCTCCTGGTCGCCATACATCCAGCACACTTTCCACCATTGTTTGCACATCAGTATGTTGGCTGAGTTGGACGCTTTCACGTGTCGTGTCGCGGTTGCCGACATTTTTGTTGCTGTTGATTTCAGTAACGCGTTTAAAAGGGAACTTATGTAAATGCTTTGATGTAAACCTTTAGATAGCTAAACGTTTGCTACATTTTTGTCGGACTCGAACCAACTAAACCACGCGGTGCTTCGTTTTATCTATCTGTGTTATCGCTATCGTCATAAACAGGTTATGAGTTTTATAATCTTATTTGAATAGACATTGTATCACTCCGTAAGCATACTTCACAATCATGAGCTTCTTCAACAGTATTTAAATCTTTCACACAAAAAATATTCTAGCTGTCAACTCCAACCGACTTTTGCTTAACATTCGATCGAAATTCATCATTTTTCAAACCGAAAACACTAAAACATATATTTTCATATTGTTCACCTCTCATCACTACATTCATTTTCAATTCACACTGCATTTGCATACCTTCATCCTTACTACAAATATCATAATTTTTTAAATTCCAAGTTAACCGCAAAACCTAACTCAGCTACCCACAGGTGCGCGTACGCCGCGGGCCTGCGCCATCACTCATAAGCTGTCATTACCGTCAGCCGAGTCTATCCGACCTTCCCGGTTGTTCAGCTTTGCTCTGAGCCCCACCATTGTGCCCTATTCCGTCATGTTCTAATCTGATTTATAGCCTAATTGTCTATACTGTATTAGACTTCATAAATCTTAGTACGTGATCGCAGCTATTATATCATTTATTGATGGAAAATGAGACGTAGGCTACCTATTGAGTTAAATATGATATCCATTGGAACCCAATTAAATATTGGACTGTAGTTATTTTCTTTGATATGTTGATATTATGGAAGCAACTGCCGTCTGACCTTACCACGAGAGGAACCAATCTTCAATCACCAGTTGCACCAGGTTGCAAGTGATCTTATTAACATCTCAATAAGCTAATCTATACATATAAAATTACTTGTGCCGACTGACTGATTCATCAACGCAGAGCCTAAACCGCTGGACCTACAAACTTGAAATTTTGACAGTGGATTCATTTTATGATGTAAGCATCCATCCAAGAAAGGATTTTTGGTAATTCTGGTACTAAAGAGGTAAAATAAGAAATGGAAGTTTGTATACAAGTCTGTCATTTTCAGAGATGCACTGAATTTCATAAACCTGTGTCTTTTAAGAATACATTTTTTTTCCGGGCGAAGCCGAGACCGGTCAGCTAGTTGATGAATAAGATTTAAAAGTAAAGTTTAATATATTTTTTCATCAAATGTTGATACTCAAAACCGTAAGTACCTATAATATGCCGCCAAATTTGGTAGATCTGGTGCTAAATATATCGACTAATATCCGCAGAATGACACCACGCGCCCCAACATGGATGGATTTGCGGTCTCGCGGGTAAAATACATCACTTATTTCATCAACAAACACGCATAAAATACCTGCCTTGTTTAATCTAACTGTAGTTTAGTACCCGTACCTATTTGAGAATTACCGTTACCCTCAGATGTAATACTTAGATTGTTTCGTCTCGCTCCCTCGCGCCCTATCATCACCAGCCCGTACAAATTGCCCACTGTCATGATTAAGGACCATGGGCACTTGGGCTGACTTCCACGAGATTTATCTACTAATTTAGTCTAGGATGAGTATGATAAAGAATCTAGGAGCTGTACCACAGAATGTACTAACTTTACAAGATAATAGCATAGAAATAAAATTGTTTTTAACCGAATCAATCGCGGTTTATTTGGTGTTAGCTGTTGCCCGTGACTTTGCCGGTATGGAATTTGGATTCTGTTACCGCAAACCATAAGAACCTCCTCCCAGAATGAAGTAGCGTATAAGTTTTCCAGAAAGAAAACGATCCCTACCATTAAATTTCAGCCAGATAAGTTCAGCTATTATAGTGTTATTGAAAAACAAAGAAACAAACATTCACGAAATAAAACGACTCCATGAAATTCTGAACAAAATCAGTTTTAAGCAGGCAAAGTCACGGGTAGCTAGTATACCTTTAGAAAACGTTTTCATATCACTGTCACAATTTGTACCTATGTATACCCATACACCATGAAAGTGCCTACCCACGCTAGAAATAGAAAGTGTAATGATATATTAACTGAACCAATTATCCGATACATCACAGGCTTACAATAGAGATATTACATATTCTGTTCGGTAATGAGAAATATAACAATTGAATTATTACTTTTATAGCTCTAGCTTGCGACCTTGTCTGTGTGGGTGTTATTTTATACTACTAAGATAGCAAACAACAAAAAGCTGTGTGGTTACCGGCAGAGTAGAATTTGGGCCACCCCAACTCTTCCTGTGCGATGTCGCACAATTCGACTAAGGGATAGGGCTGTTTAACATCAGACAAACATATACAGCCCAGATTCAGCCTCAAATGCTTGGCTCGAGTCAAGAATAGTGCCCGAAATACGTCATTAGGCTCATAAATCCATACTAATATTATAAATGCGAAAGTAACTGTCTGTCTGTCTGTCTGTATGTTACGCTTTCACGCCTCAACCACTGAACCGATTTTGATGAAATTTGTTATAGGGGTAGATTAGACCATGAGAAAGGACATAGGCTATGTTTGGTCGCGATAACCGACATCCACGCGGGCGGAGCCGGGGGCAAAAGCTAGTACGAAATATATGATTGGTGAAAAATGTACCAACTTATACATACAGCTGGCAAGTCATATTAGTTACCTACAGGTCACAAAATGTGGGTGTTACCCTCCGGGGATAAAGGCGTGATAATATATATGCATGTATTGTATTAATAGCAAACAACCACGCTATTCAACAGGGTTAAAGGAGCCCAATGAAATACCTAAGGGTCTAAGCTCACCATATCTGCAAGGCGTTACACCAGCTGGTTAACAGACAAAACACTGGTGCAGGGTTTCTCTCGGATTTTGGAGGTCAAACGGTAGTGACTCTTATATAAGCCGCATGAGACAAATGTAAAGGAGGAGATCGAGAAATTGTATTTCAAGCTCTGAGGTGAAATCCTTAGACTGTTTATACTGGAGATTGATGGCGCTTGGTGGAATCTGCTATTCAATATGAAATCCTTAGATTTAATCGGAAATCACCCTGAACGATGACGATGATCAATCAGCCAAGATATTCGTAAGTAAACAATAATTAGGTACAAAACGAATAAAACTAAATCCTAACATACTGTACAATTACTTACAAACTCGATAGCGAGTGTTTACGAGGAGCAACTCTAATTGTAGAGATGCGCTGCACTATCGCAATTATCGATGTTATCAACTCGATAATGGGCACCACTATCGAGTGCATGATTTGGAGTCACTTAGTTTGGATTGTTAAGCATTATTAAATCTAAGTAAGATAACAGTAAGATTGGTTTATTATATATCTATAGGTACATACATAGGTATATAATTACTTATCTCAACGCATCCTTTGAGGAAGACATTTTGTCCACGAGCGCCTGGCTGCGTTAGTTCGTTTTCTTTTTTAATACCACTTAGGTGGTAGATAAGCACAAGGCCGACCTGATGGAAAGTAGACGTGCGCAACACCAGAGGAGTCACATTCGCGCTGCCGATCCCGTAAGAAAAGAGAGTCTCTGTGCCGTCATTGCAAAAGACAAAGCAGAACAAGCCTTTGCTCTTCCCACTAACAGCACAAAACTCTCCATATGAAATATATCGATACGTTTTTCTTTCTAATCGAATTGAAGTCAGACACAGGCTTCTTCGGTGATGCTGCTAACCTTTTTACGTAATTTTGACAAAAAAAAACAATTATTTTGTAAAAATGTTCACACGTCTATATGACTTTGCCTCGTCAAATGTTAGCAGAAGGCAAAATCTCATGCAAGAGAGTCACCATTACAGACACTAATCATAATTTTCCAAATAAGAAAGGAGAGTGAGAGAGAGACAAAATGAACGACTTAAGACAAAAGAAAGGTGGTAAAACATTGCCATAAAACAAATTATTAAAAGCATATTAAAACAGAAGCACTTTTGTAGTTACCGCGCATTGTTTTCGGCTTACAAGCCATTTTATCTCAGATCTAGGAGATGACTTAGTGAGATCACACGCAAATACGAATGGTACAAATAGCTTTTACTATAATATCATGATGGGAGCGAGAGAAAGTTTGTTTGTCCGTATAAACGACCTATCTGATAATCTGACTGAGAGCACTTGTACGCTACAAGAGGTAAAAGTTTAGCTAAACGATATGTTTGTAATGATATGCAGATAAACTCCAAATACGAAGATATTACAAGAATGAAATGTTGAAGCAATTAGTATATTATTATAAGCACTGACTCAGTCTGAATTTTTGGATAGCTATAACCTGACTATCTTCAAGTCTCGAACTTAAGTACCTACCTTCTTGGAAAAAATGTTCCATCGTAGATCTTCACTTACAAGCCTGTACCTATTATAACTTTTTTTTTTTTAAATTCAAATCGCAAATACCCAACATCAAGGACGAGACTTGTCTAATCTCTTTCTACTAGAGGATACTCTGCCACAGGATTCAGAAAATGATTAAAGTCATCAAAATTATAACCTACATTAGCGCATACAAAATATTTAAATTGCAACAAAATATTCGAGATATTCGAACTTCGGTCGTATAACAGTGACACATTAACAATCGTATAAAACAGACTGTCGATAGACGACCAACAACTTGTTACACCGTTATCGTACTTATACATCGCCTTATTAACCCCGAACACGGACAGCCTGCGCTTGCGCACCGCACGCATGCAGATTAACCGAACACGTAAAACAAAAGCACAAAAAATACACCTATCCTTTTCACACTTTAATAAAACTACAAGTGTAAAAGAGACAGATATATGTTTGGCGTTTTTGCTTTGTCGAACAACGGTGATTAAGGTAATATCAACATTTTTGTTTCTGAGCGCTACCGAAGCGAATTTTTGGTCCCTTAATTTGGTGAAAATATCTTTTTATGGGTGTAACTTTGCCTTTTTGTGGCGTGATAGTGAATGCCATAAGCCAGTTCCCACACAGCGATTGAGTGATACAAGTTTTTATTCCCGCAAAACTAATTAACTTCCCGGAGTTCTTTCGGCAATATAACGTTGAGATATCGCGCTCTTAACATCAGAGACAATTAACTTTGCCTATAATATTTAAAGTTCTGTTAAAATTTTATCACCAGGAAGCATTTTATAGCCGTGTATAATATTTTATTATCGCTTGAAAGTACTTCAATAACAGCGGATTACAAATAAGAATCGTAACAAAAACGACGAACAATATAACTTGGAATATAAAATTGTGTTTCCAGATCCACATCAGAAAAAAAATTTAAACGTTAAAAAAACAACGAAACACTTGTTAATCAGAATTGACAATAATTCACCCGTTAAATAACGCGATAATACAGCATGTTCAAGTTCAGTTTCAGTTCAAAAAGTAAAACTAAATCTTTAATACATAGGTCAAATCAACCCAACCTGGGGTAAAATTTATTCAAGGTTAGGACCATCGATAATAATAAAAATAATGACCATTGGTTTATTAAAAACCAATGGGCAATTATGACTGAAATAACAAGCTATTTCCCACACACTTAGGAGGCTCCTCTATAGGTATAAATGACAAGATAATCACAACAAAATATTGTCATAATTGTGGTAATAAATAATTTACGGCTATTTTATTAAACGGCGACAATTAACTGTATGATTATAATCTGTGGGACGCACAGTTTGCGTCAGGATACCAATAAAAATAATGTTATTAGGAATGTTACAAGGTTCATATTTTACAACATTGCCCATCGTGTAGATCACGAGATAAACGCCATTAAGATAAATTATATAATTTTTTAATGACGTTGAAATATTTGTTTATTGGAAAATAAAATTGAAAGCTATTAACAAGTTTTTAGTTTATTACTATTGGAAACTTAAGAATTCATTGAGAATGAATAACGTTTCTGATTTTTTTTTTCAATCAGTAGGTAATGATTGTACAAAAATAATCTTTTAGTCTTACGTAATGGAATATTCATAAATAAATTATAGCTTGCTTTTATGGTTCAAAAAAGAACTAACTTGGGAACCGATATTCGTAATTAATAATTTTAATTATACCACAAATTGGTATTTATTTACCTTTTTTAATAATCACACCCCCTCTCCACATTCATTAATGGACAAAATAAAAATACATAAGTAGTCGTTAGTATTTGGTAATAAATATTATGTTACGGGAGACGGGTAACGGGATTGGAAACAAACAACTTCGTATTTGAGACCGCTTTATTTTCACACCCCAACAGCCAAATCTCGAACACGACACTTCACGACGCGACTGTACCACACGATGCACTACTGCACTTTAGTCTTATTCGCGACACTCACAGCGCGACTATACTGCAAGGTTACTGCGCTTTCACGACACTCACAGCGCGACTGCACAATTACTGCACTTTTCACTATTTTCTTCCTTTTCCCTTCTTTCTCTTTTTCTGTTCACTTTGAACTCCCAAACTTAACTGTCCTTTCACGGCTCTGTCAGCTCCTTTTATACCCAGAATTTCGATCGTCTTTTCGATATTCATTTTATTATTTCTCCAGAATTTTCTATGATCTCCCAGAAGAGCTAAACTATACTTTCGATCTTCATTTCGTTTCTCATTTTCATTCTCCCAGAATGTTCTGCTAATAACTAGAAGATTTTAAATATAGAATCTTCTGTTACGTTTACCACATAAAGATTTAAATAAATTAGAAAATCACAAAAACCACATATCGTGTCACCGGGATTCGATCCGTCGACCTTCTTTTTGGCAGGCGAGGTCTAAACCGCTCAGTCACAGCTGCTATTGACATTAAGTTCGAATTTATCGTCCCGATGCTTTGACATGTTACGTCACATTCGTAACACTGCCCCCTCCTAAGACATGCTCGTCCCGAGCATCGTTAGAGCCGTAATACCGGGCGAGTCTATCGATGTGAACAACTTTAGCGGAACTTCTCGGCGATTTTTGAATTCTGTAAGTAACGTCATTAATTTTTGTTATCACTTTATAAGGTCCTTCCCAACTTGGCTGCAGTTTCGGAGATAATCCTTGCCTCCGTACTGGGTTATGAAGCCACACTAGCGATCCTTCCTCAAAACATCTTAAATTTGAACTTCTGTCATATCGTGTTTTCATTCGTTCACTGGCCTGTAAATTGGCTTCTCTCATGTATCTGTGAACTTTATCCATTCGTTTCCTTAATACATCCGCATAATCTGTTATACAGCTAGGTGAGTCAGGAGGGCATCCGGTGAGGAGTTCTGCCGGTAGTCGAAGCTCTCTGCCAAAATTTGCATGGGCCGGTGTTATGCAAGTGCTTTCATGAACCGCTATACGATACGATAACAGAAATAGCGGAAGATATTCGTCCCAGTTTCTTTGATGTGAATCGACTATCTTCGCCAAGTGCTGCTCCAACGTTCTATTGAAACGTTCCACCATGCCATCTGACTGTGGCCGATAAGGTGTCGTTCGCGTCTTGTGTATTTTCAAAATCTTACAAACTTCCTGAAACACTTGCGATTCAAAGTTTCGTCCTTGATCACTGTGAATTTCAAGAGGTAGTCCGAATCGGCAAAAGACTTCATTCACTAGTTTAGTTGCCACTGTTATTGCTTCTTGATTTGGCACCGCGAACACCTCTGGCCATTTAGTAAAATAGTCCATCACTACCAATATGTAACGGTTGCCGTTCGTTGATACAGGAAAGGGTCCGGCCATATCTAAAGCTATCCGTTCCCAAGGAGCACCGACATTATACAACTTCATACTAGCTCGACTTCGCGTCTGTGGTCCTTTAACAGATGAACATGGTTCACATTTCCTGCACCATTCTTGGACATCTTCCTTGCAATGCAACCAGTAAAAATGCTCTCGTATTTTCAATAGAGTTTTTCTAGCTCCAAGATGTCCGCCGGAAACCCCATCATGAAAAGCTCTTAGTATTTCTGGAACCTTTGCCTTCGGTACAATTACTTGCAAGTGTGTACCATCTCTTGAAGCACTCTCCCATTTACGACATAGTAGGCCATCTTGAAGTATCAAGCTATTCCATAACGCCCAGTAACTCTTAGTGGAGGAACTTAATCCAGCAACTTCATTCCAACTTGGACGAGGAGAAGAATTTGTTAACCATTCTAGTATTGGCTTCAAGTCGTCATCTTCTTCTTGCGATTTTCGCATGACGTCATTACTCCACCTCTCATTGAATGAATCCATTCTTATAACACGTATATAGGTCTGTTCCTTTCCCTCTTGTCTTTCGCAATGTTTACAATCATTGTCACAAGGTCGGCGTGACAACGCATCGGCGTTTCTATGGGAACCACCGCTTCGATGTTCAATTACGAAGTCGAATTCTTGCAATTGTTCGATCCATCGTGCGACTTGTCCTTCGGGGTTTTTGAACTGCAGAAGCCACTTCAATGCCGAATGGTCCGTTCTGACTAGAAACTTCCGTCCTAATAGATATTTCTTGAAATGCTGTAACGTTTTCACTACAGCCAGGAGCTCTCTTCGCGTAACACAATAATTTCGTTCAGGTTTTGATAGCGTTTTACTGAAGTACGCTATGACAACCTCCTGATCTCCTTTTCTTTGTGACAATGTTCCACCTATGCCTGTATTACTGGCATCTGTGTCAACAACAAACTGATTTCTTCCATCAGGATATCCCAAAATAGGGGTTTCGCAAAGCTTCTTCTTGAGATCTTCAAAGGCAGTTTCACAATCTGCATCCCATACAAAAGTTCGCTTCTCCTCTGTAAGTCTATGTAGTGGCTTTGCGATGTCCGCAAAATTCTTAACGAAACGTCGATAATAAGAGCAGAGGCCCATAAAGGCTCGCACCTGAGTCTTATCCTGTGGCAACGGCCAGTCTTTTACGGCAGATACTTTTGCGGGATCTGTTTCTACTCCGCCTTCAGAGATAACATGCCCCAAATAATTGACTTGTCTTTTGAAGAAGCTGCATTTCTTTAGATTCAATTTTAAGTTTGCTCCCCTAATTTTACTCAGCACACTTTCTAACTTCTTAAGGTGATCGTCGAAATCTCGTCCCACAATAATGACGTCATCGAGGTATACCAGGCAAGCTTCTCCTATTAATCCTGCAAGAACTCGCTCCATCAATCTCTCGAACGTCGCTGGCGCGTTGCAAAGGCCGAAGGGCATTACCTTGAAATGCCAGAGTCCTTTACCGGTAGAAAATGCAGTCTTCTCTTTATCTTTAGGATCCATCTCCACCTGCCAGTATCCACTTTTAAGGTCCAGCGTAGTAAACCATTTCATTCCACTCAAAGTATCTAGTGTGTCATCTATTCTTGGTAAAGGATAACTGTCTTTCTTCGTAACGTCATTCAATCGGCGGTAATCGATGCAAAACCTAGTTGTACCATCCTTCTTCTTGACTAAGACAACTGGAGAACACCAAGGACTAGAAGAAGGTTCTATCACTCCATTTCCTTCCATCTCTTTAATCATATTCCCAACTTCTTCTTCCTTAGCGAAGGGAATTCGTCGAGGTCGTTGACGGATTGGCAGTGCATCGCCAGTGTTAATTTGATGTTTCACTAATCCAGTCTTCCCGATGTCCCGTTCTCCTCTAGAGAAAATGTCAGCAAAACGCCTCAACAAATTTTTATCTTTCACTAACTGCATTGCTCCCAAATCTTCTTTACAGTCAAGAAACACTTCAGTCAGATCTATTTTCCCTGATGAGATATTGGTCTTTTCTTGGCAACTCCTTAACCACTCCATTTCTTCAGCGACTCCAATCAGAGTGCCCCTTTTTAAGGTCTGTACGTCACCACTCAAATTAAGCACTGGAACTAGCATGTTTTTAGACTCACTGACTACCGTTCTAGCTGGTAACCACGAATTATCATCTTCTGTCTTTTCAACAACCAAATAACGCCGGCTATTGTTACTTGAATTTTTACTCATTGTTATTGGTACAAGTGTCTGAGTTCTAGGTGGAAGTCTGGTATCTTGAAGGCAGTAGACTTTACCACCACCACCACCTCCTTTCATAGGCACCTCAGTTACTCCACATTTGATGACTCCATTTACAATATCAATTTTGCACTGATGATATTTCATAAAGTCCAACCCAATTATACAGTCATCCACTATGTCAGCTATTACAACTTTCTGCCAAAAGAGTTTGTCACCCAACTTAATTGCCACAATCCGTTCTCCTCTCACAGGTATGCGCTGACCAGTAGCTGTAGTCAAATGTACAGGTTCTCCCTGGATCTGACTCTTCCCACAGTTCTTCATTATCTGTGAACCAACTACCGTACGCGATGCTCCAGTGTCTAAAGTTAACTGGCATGCAGTTCCATTTATCCTTCCAGCGACGGTTAGACTATTCCCATCTGTGCTTTGGTAAATCTTAACTTTTGGGGCTTCTTGTCCACCGGCCAGCGCCCACCCCCTAAGCCTGGCCGGAACTAGTTTTCCGCCGTCTCCGACGCTTGTATTTCCGCGTCGACTCCGGTTCTTACTGTCATACGGTTCGGGCACGTATTTCTTAAGTGACCTCTTTCCCCGCATTGATAACAACGGGGAGCGAAGTTCCTTCGACCACCCTCTTGTTCAGGCGTCGTCACTCTTCTCACACGCATACCTCCATATTCACCACGGACGGCCTCTACTTCTAGCGCATGCGCCACGGCTTCCTTAACTTCCGGATGATGGGCCAATCGTACTGCAGCTCTCACTTCCCTATCGCGGATACCATCAACGAAAGTTTGTAGCAGCATCCGGTCGATGAAAGTCGTGGGACAGGACTGGTATGCCTTCCTCACAAGCTTTTCAACTTCCAAGGCCCACTGTTGCAGCGTCTCGGTAGGCTTCTGCACCCTGTCTCGGAGTTGGGCTCGGAATACGTGTTCAAGATGCGCATCACCGTACCTCGATTCCAGAGCCTCAACAAGCTCCTTGTATGAAGCGTCACTTTCTATAGCCTCCAACACCGTCGCAGCCTTATCTCTTAACGCTAAGGTAAGGCCGGTCTTTGCTTGTTCTTCACTCCAGCCGTTTAGTTGTACTACGGCTTGAAACTGCCTCTTGTATGCAGTCCAAGAAGATGTTCCATCATATGGAGGCACCTTGAAGCTTCCTCCCGACGAGACTACGGAAACAGGCGTTGTTGTACCGGAAGCCTTGATCTTCCGTAGGTCCCCCTCGACAGATGTGATGCGCGCTTGATGGTCAGCCAGCATGCTTTCATGGTTCTCTACTGTTTTTTGGACCTCTTCTACCTTTTTGATGGTCTCCGTGACAGCTGAGAGAACTCGTTCCCCCATCGCCTGTAGTTGTTCCTCCTGACGGCGCGCTTGCTCCTCCTGACGTCGCGCTTGCTCCTCCTGCAGGCGTGATTGCTCCTCCTGACGGCGCGCTTGCTCTTCCTGCAGAGCGCGCAGCTGTTCCTCCTGACGGCGAGCTTGCTCCTCCTGACGGCGTGCTTGCTCCTCCTGACGGCGCGCTTGCTCCTCCTGAAGAGCGCGCAGCTGCTCCTCCTGACGGCGCGCTTGCTCCTCCTGAAGAGCGCGCAGCTGCTCCTCCTGACGGCGCGCTTGCTCCTCCTGAAGAGCGCGCAGCTGCTCCTCCTGACGGCGCGCTTGCTCCTCCTGACGGCGCGCTTGCTCCTCCTGACGGCGCGCTTGCTCTTCCTGAAGAGCGCGCAGCTGCTCCTCCTGGCGGCGCGCTTGCTCCTCCTGAAGAGCGCGGAGCTGCTGGAAAAGTGCACCCATGTCCGTCAGTGAGAGCGACGGTGCACTTACTGGTTCCGGTGTGGCTGGGGCACGCGCAGGGGCGGCAGAGGTTCCTTCGCCAGCCTCATCTCGACCTCTCGCGACGTCAGCGTGTGATACTGCCGGGTTTGCGTCCCCTTGTTCCCGCGCCGCTGATCTGGAGCGCGTGTTGGGGCGCTCTCGGTCGTCTCTTGGTGTGAACGGCATCGTTTATTCCAATCCCACTTCTGACACCAATGTTACGGGAGACGGGTAACGGGATTGGAAACAAACAACTTCGTATTTGAGACCGCTTTATTTTCACACCCCAACAGCCAAATCTCGAACACGACACTTCACGACGCGACTGTACCACACGATGCACTACTGCACTTTAGTCTTATTCGCGACACTCACAGCGCGACTATACTGCAAGGTTACTGCGCTTTCACGACACTCACAGCGCGACTGCACAATTACTGCACTTTTCACTATTTTCTTCCTTTTCCCTTCTTTCTCTTTTTCTGTTCACTTTGAACTCCCAAACTTAACTGTCCTTTCACGGCTCTGTCAGCTCCTTTTATACCCAGAATTTCGATCGTCTTTTCGATATTCATTTTATTATTTCTCCAGAATTTTCTATGATCTCCCAGAAGAGCTAAACTATAATTTCGATCTTCATTTCGTTTCTCATTTTCATTCTTCCAGAATGTTCTGCTAATAACTAGAAGATTTTAAATATAGAATCTTCTGTTACGTTTACCAAATAAAGATTTAAATAAATTAGAAAATCACAAAAACCACATATCGTGTCACCGGGATTCGATCCGTCGACCTTCTTTTTGGCAGGCGAGGTCTAAACCGCTCAGTCACAGCTGCTATTGACATTAAGTTCGAATTTATCGTCCCGATGCTTTGACATGTTACGTCACATTCGTAACACTTATAAACCCCAATGATCATCCAGTAAAGAACTCTATCGAAATATAATGAATTCTTGATGTTAATTCTGGATCACTGGAGGTGCTATACCTGATTGTCGAAACTATTATAGAAATTCTACTAAGTCTGAAGCTTTCCTACAGCACTCTATAATGCCAATTTTAATTGCAAATAAACAAAAAAACCTTGGGCTCCAAAGTGTAAACTTTGCCCGCAACTGGGCAATCGTAATAAGGATGGCAATGATATCAAAATAAGTTTTTCATAAAAAAGCTTATGAGTATGTAGATGATTACAATATGTTATGATACATTATAATAGTTTTGTTTCTCTGTCATCGTGTTATGGTGATTCATTATAGTATCTAAGTTTCTCTTTTAGAGCTATCCTAAATGGAAGGCGAAAGTATGCGCGTAGAATTGAGCGCATAAACCAGTTCTGTGCGCGCCTGAATTATTGCCATCGCCGATTATAAACCGTTAGGGATATCTAAGATCTCACTCATGTGACTAAACACATTATAATTGATTCTAGCGCTATCAAGATTAAAATAATCGTTATTTATAAAAACGTTTACAACTCGTTCTTTATAAGATGTTTGAAAATCTTTCTAAAGCTGCCTCTACACGTTGACAGATTTATCAGGAGATCTCATCTGCAGATGTGTTTGCCGTTAGCTAAATTTGCGCATCGATCTTGGGGCTACTATCTGGTGTCGACTTCGAGAGGAAAATCTATGCCGGAGCTTAGTGTATCAATAAGCAGATGTACCAAATTACAGGTGGGCTTGACCCCAAATGTCTTCGTATGTCCATAGAAATTTAAATTTAAACGCCAGGGATATAGGTCTCATAGGACTATGATCAGGTTCAAAACTCACAACTGAAGAAGCGATTGAAATGAGTTGAGATATTTGTAAATAAATATGTGTCAAGGTGTGCGTGCGTTTTACTCGTTGCATGAACCAGGCCTTCTGTATCTCTACAATTTATTGAATGTGATCTCAATTGCTTTAAAAGTATGCAAAAGATAAAAGAACATAATTGAGACTGTGTTGAGACGAAAAAAAATACTGAAGTAATAACTGATCAGTCCGGATTACGTCAGTTTTCTTATTATTAAGGTGTAAACTGCCACTTGTCATCCCACTTCTGTCATTACTGCGGGCATAGACATGTTCTTCGCTATCGTTTGTAATTACGATGGATATGCACCACTTAAATTACTGCTACGTTCTATCGGTACTTTTGACTTGGAGTTGGCTAGAAAGCATACAAACGTAAATCTTTAGTTTAGCAGTTGTGGGCAAAGTTAACATTAAAACAATCTTCCTGAATTTGCCAATTTCCCTTGCAAGCCAAGCCAATGCCAGCTTTTGGTTCAGGTCTTTCTCTAGCTCAATCTATATCCAGGTCAGTTTTTGAGAGGAAGAGTCAAATATAATAGAGAATTTAGGTGAGAATGGTGCCTGAACTGGATATATTCAAAAGAGAGGACACTAATACAGCTTGTATTGCCCATGCTATGATTAAAATGGGTTTGCTATGAAAAAATGGAAGGTGTGTCTACCATTTTCTCCCTATCCTTAATTTCACACAAAACATAAGCTTTAAGTCCAAATACCAATTAAATTCGGTGGTACAAACGGCACCAGATCCAATCGTCCATCAATCTACATATCTGGATCAAAATTAGAAAATCATCCCAACATCTCAGAACGCCATTAAAAATCAATTACCGAAAAAAAACAAGAATCCAAAATGAGCAGTAGTCTCAGCTGGCCGCCAGGAACAGGTTACCCATGCCAAGGAGTTATCAATTCTGAATACATGTTGATAAGATTGTTTTTTCAATAATAAAAATTCTACGTCGCCGCGAGCGATTTGTCCCGAGCAATTGTAAACCGTAACGCCTTGAGTTAAGAATTATTGAGTAGTCAGGTAATATTAGCCCCCAGGTTAGGTCCTGGTTAGGGCTGCAACAAATTTATATCGATATTATAACAATATGCGTATGATATTATCGATATGATCGCGAAGAATATCGATTACGCTGAGAGTTTGTTCATTAGGCATACATTTTCACATGGGTTTTGCTATTGTTTTCACTTTCACAAAGTGGTAACAGAATGATGGATGTCTTCGCTAAATGTATTGACTATGTCACAATTATTGTTTTAGAAGTAGATACGGCGCTTATTTAAAAAAGCTAGATACTAGCGTTTATCAAAACAAAATTTCATTAAGTTACACTTATGAACGTAACCAAAATGCTTCAATATATAGTTTCACCGCCAGATTGGGAGGATATAAGGAAAAGTCTGCACTAAAAGATCTGGCAGTGATATCTTTGTGTGTGTTTGTGTGACAATAGGTAGTAGTTGGCCTTTAATAACTTTACCCTGAACTATTTTTGAGCCTGGTTTTAATCACAAGTATCGATATCTGTTAGTTGTTGATATGAATATCGATATTTCTATCGATATTAAGGTAACTTAGCATCCCTATTCCTGTTTAAATTACAGTGGACGAACTCCCAGCTCCAAATGGAGGTTGTATTATTGTGTTGGCTGCCTGACAGTTGCATTTTGTAAGCAATGTTAAAAAATGGATAATGACGGACTTGGCATGTCAGGTTTCGTGTGGACTGACATCTTGGTTTCTTGCCTTACGCACTCTTCTGGTTAGGTAATGATAAGGCTTAATTAACTTGAGCTGATTTTGCTCACTTGTAATATACTATAATACAAATATCACTACATTAGTATAAAGCAAATTCACTTTTCGCGTCTGTCCGTCCCTATGTATACTCAAAACTACGCTACAAATTTTGATGCGGTTTCTTTTAATAGATAGAATAATTCAAGAAGAAAGTTTAGGTATATGTATGATACATGCTTAATTTAGTAGAGGGTGCAGCTGGAACAGGACTGGACGCCGCGCAGGCGGAAGAAAATTTGCGGTACGAAGTTCGCCGGGTTAGTACAGCTGTAGATTAGACCTCCCCAACAAGTACCCATAAAACCCAAAAATGTGGTAGTAAACTTCGGATTGTCGTTTTCCCGCAAACACCATCCGAGCACCAATCACGGTCCTACCAATAAATTGGCGCTCAGGTGAAAAGGAAGATTTCCTGGTATAGAGTTTAGGAGATGCAGCTATCTCAAGATCAATGCTATTATTGCTGCCTGTACACAAAGTTACAAATTCAATCCAACCCTGCAACTTTCCAATAGAATTCTAGAATTACTCTAAGTCTACGAAACAACTATTTCAATTTAACGAAGAGTACATACAAGCGAATAGTAATTACAGTAAAAAAACAGCCAATCGCCTCGAGTGAGATGTTCGCCTTGCCTCGGTTACATCGCTCACAGTTGCCTCGTTAGGCACTAGACCCACCAGACCATTTGTGTTGCTAATTATTTGTTTTATTGCCTATTGACCAAACATACTTAGCCAATTAGTTGCCTCAGTATCGTAGTGATTACGGCGGAGTATGACCGGGTTTACAAAGTTTCATGGAATTCTGTGTTTCTGTTCTTGAATTGCGTTTCTTTGGTAGTTACTGAATATGTATGTGTATTGATGTGGTCCTAATATCCTATCCTATGAATTTTACTAAATAGTCCTACTTCCTACTATTATTATAAATTTAAAAGTTTGAGAAGATGTTTAATATATGGATGTATATTGAAATAAAACCACTTTTTACGGATTCTATCGCGATATATTTGTTATGATTACTTTTAAACCCGACGTTTCGGCTGCTTTGCAGCAGCCATTTTCGCGGTGTGACTCACGATGGTAGTTGTCACATAGTTTGAAGTTTAAGTTATCTCAAAATACCCGAATCATGGTGAATTATTGGTGTTCATATTTACGCAGAATGAGCTCACTGTGTTGTTAAGTCTTGCTGGATTTTGCTGCTTACTGGGTTTGATTAAGTGGATGACTGGGTCCCAAGCTGGTGGTACGGTCCATCCATCCTCTCTATTAAAATTTGGGTGTTTTTTAATTTCAATAGCCTCGCGGATCATTCTAGGAATATATCGGTGTTCTTTGGCGAGTATCTGTGGTTTATCAAACCTTAGGTAATGGTTGGTGCCTTTTTGCGCGTGTTCACATACAGCTGACTTTGTTGAGCGTTGGTGTTTTATGTCAGCTATGTGTTCTTTGACCCGAGTGCCAATGCTTCGCTTGGTTTGACCAATATATGAGAGCCCACAGTCACAGTCTATTTTGTAGACCCCTGCATCTTGTAGAGGTAGTTGGCACTTGACAGATGGTAAAAATTGACTTATCTTCGTTGGCGGCTTGTAGTATGTGTTGATTGAAGCTCGCTTCAAGATGTAGCCAATCTTGTCAGTGACCCCTCGTACATACGGTAGTACAGCAGGCTGGCGTTCGACCGTGGCTGGTTTTTCTCGGGATCTGTGACTCAGGCGCGGTGGTTTGAGCTTGTTGTCTTGCAGTACTTGCTTGACATGTTGAAGCTCAGCGTTCAGGTGTTTCTTGTCACAGATCCCACGGGCTCTCTGAAACAAAGACATTCCTACGGTAGCTAACTGTTTAGGGTGGTGGTGAGATTCACCGTTTAAGTACCTATCAGTATGAGTCTTTTTCCTATACACAGTGTGGCTCAAGGTATTATTAGGATTTCTGATAACAAGAACATCTAGGAAAGCTAATGAATTATTTGCCTCTGATTCCATAGTGAATTGAATGTTGTTATTAATGGAATTAAGATGGTTCAGGAATGTATTTACACTATCTGTTGGTAGTATTGTGAAAGTGTCATCTACGTACCGTTTGTAAATCCGTGGTGTGAAGGCGGCCGTCTGCAAGGCTCGGGCCTCGAAGGCTTCCATATATATATCGGCTACGACAGGCGAGACTGGAGAGCCCATCGCCACACCATCGATTTGTAGGTAGTACTTGTTGTCCCACAACAGATAGCCAGTTGTTAGGCAATGTTTTAGTATGTCAGCATATTCCTCAGGCATAGTATTTTCTATTAGTTTGTTCCTAACGATGTCTATGCAGTCATGTACAGGTATACGTGTAAATAAGGACTGTACATCAAAACTGACCATTGTTTCATTGTTAGTGAGATGTAGGTGTTTAATTTCACTAACAAAATGGTATGAATCTCTAACATACGCTGTTGTGTTACCTCTGAGTGGTGAGAGTATCTTTGCTACGTGCTGAGCCAGCCTGTAGGTTGGTGTGTCGATCTGACTCACAATAGGACGTAGGGGAGCATTTTCCTTGTGTATTTTTGGTAGACCATACAGTTTCGGAGGTTTTGGGCAGGCAGGTATTAGTGTTTTGACGTCGAACTGTAATTTTTCGGAGTATTTACTAATAATATCTCGAGTTTGTTTGAGTATTTTATTAGTAGGGTCTGTTTTGACCTGTTTATAGGTGGTCTCATCCGATAAAAGATCTTCGATTTTTCGTTTGTAGTCTGACGTATCCATAACGACCGTAGCGTTTCCTTTGTCTGCACGGAGCACTGTAATATCTGGCCTAGCTCGCAAGTTTTTCAATGCGATAAATTCGTCTCTAGAAAGGTTCGGCTTGGGAGCTTTGCTTCGACGCAAGACCGATGAAACATCCTGGCGTATAGCTTCCAAATCTTCCTTTCTCATGGTATTTTTAACTAGGCAGTCCTCAACATTGCAGATGATGGTTTCGTACGGTATCCTAGCTGGTGTTATTGCAAAATTCAAACCCCTCGATAGTACTTTTTCGGTGGCATTGTCCAATGTTTGACGGCGGACAACACAACGGAACGAAACGTCATTAGACGGACCAATGACACGCCGCCGTCTACCAAGCTGTCAGTTGTTAACCTGTCAAAACAAACATTGGACAATGCCACCGAAAAAGTACTATCGAGGGGTTTGAATTTTGCAATAACACCAGCTAGGATACCGTACGAAACCATCATCTGCAATGTTGAGGACTGCCTAGTTAAAAATACCATGAGAAAGGAAGATTTGGAAGCTATACGCCAGGATGTTTCATCGGTCTTGCGTCGAAGCAAAGCTCCCAAGCCGAACCTTTCTAGAGACGAATTTATCGCATTGAAAAACTTGCGAGCTAGGCCAGATATTACAGTGCTCCGTGCAGACAAAGGAAACGCTACGGTCGTTATGGATACGTCAGACTACAAACGAAAAATCGAAGATCTTTTATCGGATGAGACCACCTATAAACAGGTCAAAACAGACCCTACTAATAAAATACTCAAACAAACTCGAGATATTATTAGTAAATACTCCGAAAAATTACAGTTCGAAGTCAAAACACTAATACCTGCCTGCCCAAAACCTCCGAAACTGTATGGTCTACCAAAAATACACAAGGAAAATGCTCCCCTACGTCCTATTGTGAGTCAGATCGACACACCAACCTACAGGCTGGCTCAGCACGTAGCAAAGATACTCTCACCACTCAGAGGTAACACAACAGCGTATGTTAGAGATTCATACCATTTTGTTAGTGAAATTAAACACCTACATCTCACTAACAATGAAACAATGGTCAGTTTTGATGTACAGTCCTTATTTACACGTATACCTGTACATGACTGCATAGACATCGTTAGGAACAAACTAATAGAAAATACTATGCCTGAGGAATATGCTGACATACTAAAACATTGCCTAACAACTGGCTATCTGTTGTGGGACAACAAGTACTACCTACAAATCGATGGTGTGGCGATGGGCTCTCCAGTCTCGCCTGTCGTAGCCGATATATATATGGAAGCCTTCGAGGCCCGAGCCTTGCAGACGGCCGCCTTCACACCACGGATTTACAAACGGTACGTAGATGACACTTTCACAATACTACCAACAGATAGTGTAAATACATTCCTGAACCATCTTAATTCCATTAATAACAACATTCAATTCACTATGGAATCAGAGGCAAATAATTCATTAGCTTTCCTAGATGTTCTTGTTATCAGAAATCCTAATAATACCTTGAGCCACACTGTGTATAGGAAAAAGACTCATACTGATAGGTACTTAAACGGTGAATCTCACCACCACCCTAAACAGTTAGCTACCGTAGGAATGTCTTTGTTTCAGAGAGCCCGTGGGATCTGTGACAAGAAACACCTGAACGCTGAGCTTCAACATGTCAAGCAAGTACTGCAAGACAACAAGCTCAAACCACCGCGCCTGAGTCACAGATCCCGAGAAAAACCAGCCACGGTCGAACGCCAGCCTGCTGTACTACCGTATGTACGAGGGGTCACTGACAAGATTGGCTACATCTTGAAGCGAGCTTCAATCAACACATACTACAAGCCGCCAACGAAGATAAGTCAATTTTTACCATCTGTCAAGTGCCAACTACCTCTACAAGATGCAGGGGTCTACAAAATAGACTGTGACTGTGGGCTCTCATATATTGGTCAAACCAAGCGAAGCATTGGCACTCGGGTCAAAGAACACATAGCTGACATAAAACACCAACGCTCAACAAAGTCAGCTGTATGTGAACACGCGCAAAAAGGCACCAACCATTACCTAAGGTTTGATAAACCACAGATACTCGCCAAAGAACACCGATATATTCCTAAAATGATCCGCGAGGCTATTGAAATTAAAAAACACCCAAATTTTAATAGAGAGGATGGATGGACCGTACCACCAGCTTGGGACCCAGTCATCCACTTAATCAAACCCAGTAAGC
This sequence comes from Eilema sororculum, assembly GCA_914829495.1. Taxonomy (NCBI): domain Eukaryota; kingdom Metazoa; phylum Arthropoda; class Insecta; order Lepidoptera; family Erebidae; genus Eilema; species Eilema sororculum. The sequence goes on from OU618549.1 coordinate 22,936,992, forward strand.
AGCAAAATCCAGCAAGACTTAACAACACAGTGAGCTCATTCTGCGTAAATATGAACACCAATAATTCACCATGATTCGGGTATTTTGAGATAACTTAAACTTCAAACTATGTGACAACTACCATCGTGAGTCACACCGCGAAAATGGCTGCTGCAAAGCAGCCGAAACGTCGGGTTTAAAAGTAATCATAACAAATATATCGCGATAGAATCCGTAAAAAGTGGTTTTATTTCAATGAGTGACATTCGCGTAAACTTCAGAAAATATCATATGGATGTATATTATGAAATTTCGCACAGGAACTTTAATCTGGAATAACACTTTTTTTTTAATAAAGGACTGACTTGACTTCACCTCGCCTGATGTTAAGCTAATGGCAAAGTCTCGGAAACAAGGTCACCATCGTAAACATGAACCATGTTACCAGTGGTGGCACTCAGCTTGACGGCCTTTTCACGCCCCGCTTAAAGGACCCGGGACTGTAGGAGGATGGAAACACGTGAGCTGGTAGGGAGTTCCAGGTCTTAGTCTTAGGCTACTTTTTATACTGGGAAGAAGTTCCTATGGGTAGCGGATACGGAATAAACATTTCACGCGGGTGGAGCCGTGGATCTGATGTCCTAGTTGCATATTAATGATGTTGCATATATACGACGCGATGAGCGACCTATTATTCACGTAGTGTGTGCTCGTTGCGAACGAAGAACCAAGTGTACCGCCAGCCTTACCGAGTATTTCTATTTTTTTTAATCAGTATCAGCGCGTTCAAAATTGCACGGTAAGTTGATAAATTTTCTTGTATGTGTTTTAAAAGCCGGACAATCAGTACACATATAGAAAAAAAGGTTAAGCTGAGATAGTGATCAAACGCGAGCCAAAAACAAATGTAAAAAGTAAAACAAAAAATGTATCGCACTAAGTACCTTCAAGAGTATTTTTTTTTTTTTTTTTTTTTTTTTTTTATACTGGACACGTCAATTTGACTTCACCTCGCCTGATGTTAAGCTAAAGGCAAAGTCTCGGAAAGAGGGTCACCATCGTAAACATTTACCATGTGTACCATGTATCATCTAGCCTACAGGCTGGTGAGTTATCTATTAAACATGCTACTTAAACATTACTCCAAGACCGAGTGCAATGACCTTTGGTACTACTATCTTTTGAATGGAAAGATTTTTTTATGAATTTGAAGTGTTCAGACTTTGATGATATAATTATCTGTGCCAAATCTATGACGTAGGTAGACTATGGCGTAGGGAGCCTCACCAAGATGTTTTTTACTCAAGCTGTTTTTCCTCAGAGTTGTGGGTTAAAATGAACCCAATTACTGAAAGGAGAAGAGCGGGCCCCGGGCTTTTTGGGGCTTTGGGTACAATCGTAATTTTAGGTTGGATGAAGGAGAGATTATGGGTTGAAATACAGAGTAGATAGAGTGGTAATTGTGACCCGATTTTTAGATTTGGCCCTCTGAATGTACATAGAGTGCTTTTAGACTTCTTTTAGACAACTTATATACTACTTTGAGATTACTTTTAGCCTACTTTTACTATAGTATTTTTATATTATATATTATTATATTTTAGTATTTTAATTTGGTGAAATAAAAATATATTTTTTCCTTTCACCTGAATTATAAAAAAAATGTTTTTCTTTCGCCAAAGTAATACTCCCAGATGATTTTGCTATCGAAACTGTGGGCAAATTCTTTTTTCCGGAACGACTATAAAATAATCTTCTATATAGCACAGTTAGTCTTTTAGTTAACATAGTATATTGTATATTTGCTGTGGAACATATTAAATTTTATCTACTAACTAGCAAAATCATAAAATATTTCCAATTCGGACTGAACTCATATTCCCTTAAAGCCCGCTCCGAGATGTGCCATAGACGACGGTTTTTACACCAAGACTGATTTATTAATAAATCCATATTTAGAGTTGTCTGGTAGCAAAAAGCAAGTTTATCTCACTCATCGGGGAGCTGTGTAATGAGGGAGATTTTTTGCTGATGTTATTATTTCGTTTGAAACTTATTGTGTTTTTGTGAATTGTTGTGATCTTACATCATGTTGAGTTGGACACGAGTTATGGATTACACATTCTGATTAGATATCTCGATTACGATTTTGATCAGCATTTGGCGTTTGGAAAACCCCTTAAAATCTTTTTTATTACCCGACTACGGCGAAGCCAAAAGGAGGGTTATGATTTTGACAGGCTATGTATGTATGTATGTATGTATGTATGTATGTATGTATGTTCATTTGTTCCCTCATAGCTCCTAAACTACTTCTTAGAACTGGACAAATGAGGTATCGTTACAAGCGGCTTTATCGTCCGATGGTTATAGGCTATATGACGTGTCACTCAATCTTGTGTGGCGCCCTCTAGCGCTCATAAGGTTCTGTGTTAAAAAATAAAATTGAGATAAATATGCCGTGTTTGGTATCAAATGAAAGTGCTTGATGAGCACATTTCAAATATGTATAAATTATTAGCTTTACCTTGCTAAAATAATATAAATAAAAAATAAAGTTTAAAACTAAAACCCGACTACTGAAAAATCACGCTCTAAAAAGTGACAAACAAGAAAATATCAAGGATAGCCGTGGTCGTATGCCACTTACTCTAACAAAACAATATATTCTAGGGAAAAGTGGCATACGACCACGGCTATCCTTGATATTTTCTTGTTTGTCACTTTTTAGAGCGTGATTTTTCAGTAGTCGGGTTTTAGTTTTACCACTTACTACATCACAATAGTCAAGCACACGACCTGATGGGTTTTTTTTAAAGGACACGTCAATTTGACTTCACCTCGCCTGATGGTAAGCTAAAGGCAGTCTCTGAAAGAGGATCACCATCGTAAACATGTACCATGTTAACAGTGGTGGCACTCAGCTTGACGGCCTCATCAGATGCCTTTTCATGCCCCGCTTACCCCCCCTTCCGGAGCCGGAAGGGGAGGTTATGTCGGACTCGAACCGACTAAAACCGCACGCCGACTGTGGGTCGTGGTGCTAGGCCGGAGGTGAGGTTGTCATTGACATATCCCTCGCACCCCGGCTGACCCAGAGCCATCCCTTACGGTCTGGCCCTCCTCAGGAGGGGGGACAACGGTGTTCCCAACTCGCCCCCGGAATGGGCAGGTGCGCTATACAGCCCGCCGCCGCAGACGTGAACCCAGTCCTAGCACAAGCAATTATTTAGCTTAGCTGGAGGGTTAGTAATTATGGTTCTAATATTCATTAAAAAAGTCCTTTAATAAAATTACTCCAGCTAAGGTAAATTACTTCAATTAAAAGTATATTCTCATTGACAGTGTAAAGCCAGGATTCGAACCCGGGACCTCCCGAACGCAAGGCCGGCTCCTTCGGAATGGATATTAATCTTCTAAAATCGCTATTCACACAGCAAGTTAATTCATTAAATAGTATTCATAACTTCTTATTTCATCCTCTTCTCACAAACAACCAATACAGGTATTGCTACATGCATTGAATTCACATTCGCTAAGATACAACTTGAACGTGCGCAATAAATATTGTCGTAGCAGGCGTCGAACCCGCGACACCACACATAAACAAATAAGGACATCACATTCTAGCGTTTCCCCTTTTCTAACTTGTTGTGAGTTTCTAACTAAGCTTGAGTATTGAATTGAGATTTTCCTTTTGATGATATTGGGTAGTTATTAGACGTTAGATTAAACATGAATGTAAGAAGGTGGCCAGACAGGCTGAAGACTTGAAGAGACTTATATTCCACAATATTCTACACAACGTTATTCTTCCTAAACATATCGAAACCTATGGTAAGCTTAACTAGCTTGTGTTATGGAATCTAGAATGCCGATAAACATACTTTTTTGTAAATACACACATATTATACATAGAAACACCCAGACCAATGCAAATAGCCATATTTAAAATACAAGTATTTGCACTGAGCGGGGATCGAACCCGCGTCTTCTGCGTAGCAGTCGCGTTCACTACCACCACGCCACAGAGGCTGTCAATATATATAAGTGATTCCATCGCTTCAATAGTGTAACCACTCATCAGGATATTCGGATATTTACCATATTTTAAGTTTAATATCACGGTGAGAGTGAAGACCATATCAGGCTCAAAAGATTCTATCGCTTCTGAAAAGTAACCTAAAAGTCGGGAGTACTAATCTTGCAAATGAGTAATGATGATGATTTTTAAAGATAATGAAAAATAACTTGGGTTATGTAAAATTACCGATTACGGAATTGAAATTCTTGTGCGTTTTTCTGCAACGAACGCAAAAAGTACTGAACGTACTTGGTTTTTACATTGATATATCTTTTATTGTTACTGTTTTTATTAGAAATGTCTCTCACATACTTCGATTTGATCGGTTAAGTACAACCGGAGATATGACGAAAAGTCGCGATAACCGCGATCTACATAAGCGAAACCGCGGTCATAGCTTGTGTTATAATATAATAACAAAATAAATCTTAATAAATTCCGTTAAAATACTTTTATTTCTGTTTCATTTCACAGTTATTGTCTCAACAAGTTGTTATACTCAAGACAATGTGAATACCTACCGCTCATGGGAGATTACGGCGGTTTGGTTACAATTGGGTCGGGGAATGCAGAGCGACGCCGAGTGCAACAGCCAGTACAATGTTACAAATTGTACCTATGGATAAGGTTTTACAGAATATTCACGCTTGTGTCCTCCTTAAGGGGTACGCTGAATGGTTTTTTCTGCGGTACCTTTTTTTCCCGAGGGGATTTCGTGCGGAAATCCCCTCGGATACCTCCCCTGCCGGAGCCGCAAGGGGAGGTTATGTCGGACTCGAACCGATTAAAACCGACTGAGGTATTACTACCAGTATTTCATCAGTACTGTTGATCCGTCTTACGTAGAGGCAATTTTTTTAGCGTGAATAGTTTACAGTCGGATATCGGCCTTATGCCTTAGGTCTTCATTACTTGTTAACGAGGAATTGTCATATTTTCAAGTGTTCTGGCATACAAATAACATTTAGATGAATGGGCGTCGCAAGGTGTCATCGAAAATAGTATCAGAAATTCAAAATACATCGAGAAAAAGCGCTCAAATGGGCTTGAACCCACGACCTTACCCTTACAGGGGGAATGCTCTTCCAACTGAGCTATTGAGCCACATCTGAATCACTTCAAATTTCCCTTCTCTTTAAGTATATCCGTCTTGAAGGGCGACGATGTATTTCGAATTTAAAAGTTAGCATAATAAATGCTATAAAAATTTCATTGAAATAGTATCAGAAAGTCACAAAAGCGACATTTTACGATTTTCCAGAACCAATCAACCTCGTGGCGATTTTCCGGTTGTTTCTTAAGCTTACACTTTAGAACCCTGATCGTACGTATAGTTTTAATTGTTTATTGACTTTTGCGAGAGCGGCTGCCACCTGACCCCCAACCTCTAGAAGGAAGCCTACGCCAGATCTTCGCCAATCGATCAGCAGATGACATTGGGTCGAATTTTAAAGATTTTAGTGAAGTCCTTACGCAAATTAACTGTAAACTTCAAACAGCTGAAAGTTCAAACAAACAACATTCTCATCGTCAGTGTTTGCGTACAGTAGTCAACAATGGCGTCCAACAATGAGCACTTTTCACTCGCTACATAATAGACAGTTCATTTCGTACACTTCACTCAGCAGTCTATGGCTATGTGCTACTTGTTAAATTACTTCTATGAATACATTTCTCGTGACGGCGTCGTGGCACTACATAATGACACCACTAGTAGTGTCAAGGGTATTTTCCTATCCCCACGACACCATCGGTAGTGTTAACAGCATAAATTGTGCAGCAGTTCCTGGTTAAGTCAGGAAAATAATTTTTGAATTTGAATTTCGAATTTGGAATAAAAAATGGGACGCAGAAACCACGTAACGAGGTAGGGAGGAGGGAACCTCTGGAGAGGTATATTTAACCTAAAATATGCTCCATACATGTTTCTTGGGTGTCTATAGAGGGTAGCGCGGGGTGCTACGGTGGTAAACGAGATCAAATTTTGATGATCAATTTCGTTTGTCTCGCAACTTAAAGTCTAAGATATTGAGTATTAGATGCCTAGATGAAATAAAAAAAAAAACTTAAATCAAACTTCATACTTTTTGTTGACAAAGAATCGCTCTCACCCTATTTTTCTAAGATATGCTTTTGGCAATCTCACCTCCGGCAACCAAGGACCCAAGACGGCGTGCGTTTTAGTCGGTTTGAGTTCGACATAACCGCCTTCACCGGCTCCTTGGGGGTGGTATCCACGGGGATTTTTGGCACGATAAAAAAAAACCCTATTTTTCTCATGTCAAAAATTCGTAAACTAACGAGTACAAGAAAGGGTGGCTACTGTTTACTATCCACCTGTAGCCACCGATAACGATCTACCATCCACTTGCCACCTGTCACACCCTGACGACCCATCCCTTCCCCCAAGAAACGACTCGAGCGTGACCCCCTGATTACTCAAGACTTTGACTATTGTTAATGTAAGGAAGCGGAAGGGTGAATCTTGTAATATTACGATTCAAATGTAATTTTAATATTATTATTTGATTACTAGCTTTTTGGTAACCTGCCCGAGTGAATCCCGTTCGTTCCCGTAACCAGTCGAACCAGAGACCATTCAGGGATAAAAAGTACCGAAAAAGTACCGATAAAAAGAACTGATACTTATAGATCAAATCATACCACATTCGTTTACTCATTTAAGGGTGTTTAAGTGACACATATCCAGATTTCTAAGCAAAAAAACATCTTCACAAATCATTTATAATTAGTAGGATTAGTAGAATTCGCACTATAAATCTACATTCGACTTTATTACCGAAAATAAAACTTTTGAATTTCGATTTTAATATTTTTGAATCGGGAATATATTGACGTAGCAGCATTTTATAATCTGTGGTATTGGTTCTTCTTGTATTTGTCAAATGACTCGATGACATTCGGAATTTAAATCTTAACTTGACTTTTATGACTTTAATAAAGTTAAAGGCTTTTATTATGTGAAATTCTATAAAATTTCGACTTATAGCTATAAAACGTCTTTTGCTTATCATTTATTCGATAACATTGGGAATTTGTTAATTAAATATTAACTCATAAGATAGGTTGCCTATAATTGCCTCTGTACGAAAACACTTAAGTAGGTACATTTTACGCTATTCAGGGCAAGCCTAGTGACGTCAACAGGCACTCTTTCATTGGTTTTATGTTAATTGTTCGTATAAGCTATTATTACGAGTATGTAGTATTCTACTCTGTTGCGAGCCACGCAGTCTGTCAAAAAACTAAATCGACTAAGAACTATTATATTATTAACTACTTAGAATGACTGAGAACGACTGAGAACCATTGAAAACTACAGAAAACTACTAATACCACTATGACTTTGACCATCTAAAATATTTCGCTCTGTGCGTCTTTACAATAAAAATCGCATCGAGCCATTTACAAAAAGTGGCAATGAGAGTTTTTGTACGTTTTCTCATGTTCAGCTCACACCTAGAACAAGTTTTAATTGTTAACGTGTCTTTAGATCATTAACTTAAATCTCACAAATGAGGTTTTAAACATTGCCAATTAAAATTAATTAATAATTAATCACGACGAATTTTTGATAGTAATATTTACATACATAACTAATAAATTTATTTTACTTCCATCTCCTTTGACATGTCATCATATTAGCCAAGTCAAGATTCATAATATCGATGGCCATCAGACGATTCAAGCACACAGTCCTCTTGATGAGAATCGGTTACCGTAGCCTGGGGACGTGTGCAATACAAGGGGAGTCAAACTCATGCTGTCGACTGTGTAAGAACAGAGTTTCCGTCAGTGCAGAAGACAAAGCAGAACAAGCCTTTGGTCTTCCCACTGACAGCACAAAACCTCTCCAGTGAGCTCTGGCTACGCTACTCACCGCCGGGAACACCTCACGAGGTTATTACTCGATCGAGGCACTTCTCGGTTGAACTGAGTAATAAATATATTGAACTGACAACTGAAATATAAAAACAGGAATACCTAGTTAATTATAATTTCTAAGGTTGTTGCTTTTTCTTGCTAGATGCAGTCGTATTGCGTGGTATTCAGAGATGATTAGTCGGACATGAAGCTTCCATTGAAGTGAATCAATTAGGTCTTGCTATTGAATGATATGGTGTGAACTAAGATTAGTTAACAGATAGAGGAAATACAAGAATCGAAAGATGATCTGGCGACTGGACGAAAAGAATATGATGATTACGAATGATGTAGGACTCAATTCTAATCAAATTGATTGCCGTTCTAAAGAAAATGTCAAGTTAGAAAGCCTTGAATTCAGTGGCTAATGTTTGTATGAAAGGCTCCTAGCTAAGGAAGCTTTTAAGGCTTGGAAAACCAGAAGCATATGACAGCATATGGTCTCTGTCTACCCAGTCTATTTTAGATGGAAACTATATTTTTGTTACTCAAAATTACTCGTTGTGACATTATAGTCTTGTTTGCTGCTTAAAATATTGACTTGGTATAATATTACCGATAAATAAATCAAAATTTTATTATTATGACATTCGGTATCTGGAGGGTCATCAGCTACTCAGTGACCAGCAGTACGGTTTCCGTAAGGGTCGGTCGGCTGGTGATCTTCTAGTATACCTGACGCATCGTTGGGCACAGGCGATCGAGACCAAGGGAGAAGCCATGGCGGTTAGTTTGGACATAGCGAAGGCCTTTGATCGGGTCTGGCACAAAGCGCTTTTATCAAAGCTTCCTTCTTATGGGCTTCCCGAGAAATTGTGCAAATGGATTGCTAGCTTTTTAACAGACAGAAGCATAAAAGTCGTAGTCGACGGTGAATGTTCTGACTCTATGTCTGTGAATGCTGGTGTCCCTCAAGGTTGTGTGCTATCGCCCACTCTGTTTCTCCTCCATGTCAATGACATGCTGCAAATTAGCAGCATTCATTGTTATGCGGACGACAGTACGAGCGATGCCCTCTATACCGGCTGCGCGAACATTTCTCGGGAAAACGTCAACGAGAGCCGAAACAAACTTGTGTCTGAAATTGAAACCTCTCTAGATAAAGTTTCAATTTGGGGTAGACTTAATTTGGTCCGTTTCAACCCCACAAAGATACAAGTTTGTGCGTTCACCGCAAAAAAACAGCCGTTGGTCGTATTCCCTCGTTTTGAGAGCACCCCCTTAACTGTCTCAGTCGATATTGGAATACTTGGTGTTGGCATATCGAGCGAAGTCCAGTTTCGCGGTCATTTAGAGGGTAAAGCTAAATTAGCCTCGAAGGAGCTGGGTGTACTCAATAGATCGAGACAGTATTGCACTCCGGCTCACCGCCAACAACTTTATAAGGCGCAAGTACGGCCACATATGGAATACTGTTCACATCTCTGGGCAGGAGCACCTCAGTGCCAACTTCTCCCTCTGGACCGCATCCAACGGAGAGCGACTCGAATCGTCAACTGCCGGGATGTTTCAAATCGGCTAGTCTCTTTGGCACTGCGTAGAGATGTGGCTTCGCTTTGCATCTTCTATCGCCTATACTATGGGGAGTGCTCCGAGGAATTGTTCGGATTGATCCCCGCCGCCTCTTTCCGCCAACGTTCCAAGCGACAACAGTTCCACACTCACCATCTGGACAGCTGGCGGTCCACAACTGTGCGTTTCTCGAGAAACTTTCTGCCTCGCACAACTAAACTGTGGAATGAACTGCCACCAGCGGTATTTCGGAACCATTACGACCTTCAAACCTTCAAGAAAAGAGCGTACTCTCTTTTAAAAGGAAGGCAACGCACTTGTGACTCCTCTGGTGTTGCGGGTGTCCATGGGCGGCGGTAATCGCTTACCATCAGGCGATCGGTCTGCTCGTTTGCCTCCCTAATCCATAAAAAAAAACATATTTATTGACATTGTTATTAATTTTTATGAAAATTGGAAATTATTGTGTATTTTTTAATTTAGTATAACTTAATTTTATTGTTTCAATCTTATTAATTATGACATTCAGCATGGAATTCAAATGATTGTGATTATGTAGTTCTGTACTTCCTATGTAGTTCACTAAACTATATTATTAAGAACCCACCTATATTTGCATGCCATGCGGAATTTGGCAGTTCAAACAATAGTAATTATGTCATGTAATCACCTTATGTACCCATTTTCGCAAATAAATTATTTGATATGATATGAAAATGGTAGATCTGTGTTGCGGCATCTAAGCCCTGGACGTGTTGTCCTGTGTAGGAAAGAAGAGGGTGAGCCTAATGGGAAGAGATCTTTTTTTTTATGTGGGACACGTCAATTTGACTTCACCTCGCCTGATGTTAAGCTAAAGGCAAAGGAAATTATAACCCTCCCAGGTTTGACCCAGGTTTTGATCTGGTACTTTTTGGTCACGTAATCATTCTGCCTTCTCGAAACATGGCCGTATCATCGCAACCGCGTTTCCATCAGTTTTTCCTGTATAAATCCTAGTTTTATTATCAATACTTTGTATTCTACTAAGTATATTTTAAATACCTTAAAGGCTTAAAAGGCTCGGCGTAAAAACTGCATCTATAATTCCTTAGAGCCAGTTATAATAATAAATATGTATGGTTCACTGGCTAGAGAAGGCTAGACCAAACGTCGACGCGCGTGAGAATACTCGTGATTGTCACACTTACTTGTCACCTTTGCCGCCATTTTTTCGCGAAAGACGTTCCGTAATAGTTTTTATAAAGTTTAGATGGTTTATTAAAAACATAAGGCTAAGTTAAGACTATGTTTACACTATAACGAGATAAGCTAGGATAAACGGACCGAAGATATGCAGGAATCGATTAATCGCTTTGATTTCTGGCATCCAGAATGTTAGTTCTGGATAAACTGGATAAACCTGGTCCAGTTCAACCCCACCAAGACACAAGTATGTATATTCACCGCTAAGAAAATCCCATTTATTGTAGCGCCGCAATTCCTGGGCACACGGCTTACCATTGCCCCGAGTATCGGGATCCTAGGCGTCGACATTTCAAGTGACGTCCAGTACCGCAGTCATTTAGAGGACAAGGTCAAGCTGGCATCAAAGAAGCTTGGAGTTCTTAACAGGGCGAAGCAGTACTTCACTGCGGGGCAGCGGCTCCTTCTTTATAAGGCACAGGTTCGGCCCCACATGGAGTACTGCTGTCATCTTTTTGCCGGGGCGCCCGCACGCCAGCTTAACCCTTTCGACTCGGTGCAAAGACGTGCGTTGAGGCTCGTCGACAGTCCCATACTCGCAAGCGATGTGGAACCTCTCAGCCTTAGGAGGGATTTTGCCTCACTGTGTATTCCTATATAGGCGGTAGATATAATGGTTTGTGCTCAGATGAATTATTTGACATGATGCCTACAGCTACATTCTATCATCGCATCGCTCGCCATAGACAGGGAATTCATCCCCACATATTGCATCCGAATATGGTGCGCACCGTGCGGTATGAAAGGAACTTCATCCCACGTACGCTCAAGCTGTGGAATGAACTCCCTGCCATGGTTTTCCCAAGCGACTAAAATATGGGGTTCTTCAAGAGGGGCATTATAAGGTTTCTTCAGGGTAGGCAGCGCGAGTGTAACGCCCCTGGTGTTGCATACGTCCATAGGCCGCGGTAACCACTTTCCATCTGGTGGGCCGTGTGCATGTCTGCCACCTAAGTGGTATAAAAAAACTGTCTTTCTAATGGTGAAAGATTGAGTAAGATCGGTTTCAGAGTTTATCGAAAACAAATAAAGCTCTCTTCATAATTTATGTATAAATATACTACTCGTCCCGTCTCCAATGACTTATGTCGTGATTTATTTGATATTAATTTATATTTCACACTAAGTTCGACGTTTCGGTTGTTTTTCAGTTTCTATCTAGCTTTTTCTAGTTATCTAGTTGCTGTTTCCCGTTCAAAATTCATTACCGTCTCACCCATGATTTGTGACAATGTTTACTATGAACACCTTGTCTATTTAAAATAGGTACATTTAAATCAATGCTGGTATCGAATTTATCCATAATAAGATTGTTTTCTCCGCTCGCTGCAGTGAAAACATACCTTCATAGGTAGACCTAGCCTGACCGTGAACATTCCGTGAGCTCCAAAAAGATACGAGTATAATACTAATTGTGAGATTGTACTTGCTAATGGTGAATGTATTATTTATATTTACATTAAAGTTAGGAATTTTTATCGGGTTTGAACATTGGAAAAACAAGTGGAATGACAAGCACCTTTACCTATTGTAGTGATTAAAAATCCTGGGTTGCACACTTTCCATAAAAATAATAGAAAAAATATGCACGGGGGGATATTTTTAGGGATATAATTTTATTAACGAGTCAATACATTCGTCTGAGCATTCGGTACAAAAAAATGTACAGTTGAAAATGAAAAAAGGCTTGTTTCATCCAGTCATACACTTAGTTTAGTAACGGGCATTATTAAATGGCTTTCCTATGATTTCCTTTTATATGTTTTGTTATTCACTGCATAGTTACTTTTAAATAGTCTATGTAAATTGTCCTAATTCGTTTTAGAGGGTTTTCCAAATAACTAAGAAGCTATTTTATAGGGTGGGATTATATATTAGTGGTGATGTAGGAAGTAACTTATATATATAAAAATCAATTGCTGTTCGTTAGTCGCTAAAACTCGAGAACGGCTGAACGGATTTATCTTATCTTGGTCTTGAAATGTTCGTGGAGGTCTAGGGAAGGTTTAAAAGGTGAGAAATATTCGAATAATTACCGGAAAATCCCTAAAAACAGCCCTTTTCTTTTTCTCATATAAACGTTTTCAGTGTTTCTGTTACTCTGGTACATTTGCATGAAGTACCAGGCTCACAGAAATTCTAAAGAACTTTATCTGGGTCGCGGGAGCTGTGTGAACCTTTCTGTCTCGAAAAACCTAGTTGGTAATAAAAATTAGCAACATTGACAAAACATAAATTGATTAGTTATTAATACAGATTAATAATAACTATTTAGGTATAAGGATTTTACTTCACAAGCCTGTGTCTACAAACAACTTACTATTACTATTTAAGGATCTCGTTCTAATCCCGAAGGAAATTATCCAATTATTTAAATGCGTAATTATAGACCTATTAGATGCCATCGGTAAACATACCCCGTAGGCATAGCATAGCATAGCATAGCATAGCATAGACGAACCGTGCATGCATGCATATATTAACAAGATAGTTGCGGCTAGTATGTTGTCCAGTATAGACCGGTATAGCGACTGCAGGGTGTCACAAGTATGCACAGAAACTGTCACCTTCCATAGTCGTCATCATCGTCTTTTCTACCCGGTTCTATCTGAGACTATGTCGTAAAAGTAGGCATGTGTGTCGATAGTATTACAAACCGGGATTCCGAAGATCATACGGAGAGGTGAAGCCACTTGTTACATGATAATGACCAATGCCTTTCGGGGTTCCTAGGGAATTTCTTTCCTCTGGTATACGTGAGTTCCCTACCTTAGTCGGCACCTATGTCTCACTTTTATTATTTTTTTTATGAAAGAATATTAGAACCAAAGTTTAACTAATATAGTAGTATACTAGTACTAATATAGTAACTAATATAGTATAGTAATATAGTAGTACTAATATAGTAACTAATATTCCCTAAAATTGCTTTATGATTTATAATAATTATATTGGGAATCAACGTGATCATGGTAGGTAGGTACACGCCGCGCCGGTGTAAACTGGTTGAAACGTCAGGCAAATCAATTGTACCTATACCATGATCGCGTTAATTTCCATTATAATTATTATATATCATGGAACGCGAGAGTTTAAAAGTTGCTTTACGATTTTCACGAAAAATTATAAATAATTAACATTATGTAGAAACAAAGCCCCTTGCCTATAGGGTAGGCAGACATCAATTTCATTTAGCTATAATTTAAGTATTTCACTTCTTCTACTTTCATAACACCCCACTGGTGAAAATTGGTTGAAAATTTTCAAAAGAAAAGCCGGTGATGTTGGCGTATACATGTAAAAATCTCTACCACGGCTTCTATTTACAAAGAAAGCCGGCAAGAATCGTGTTGTAGGGATACCTTGCCACTGGTGAGTACTGATTGTTCAAAGCCAAAAATCACAGTCAAAGCTTAGTCAAAATCCTTTTTACGTATCTGAACTATCTGTAGGTACATCTCTAAACGGTCGTAGAGTAAATTTCACCAGTAATATTAACCACGATCAAGTCAATATAAACAGCATTATCTCGGTTTACTGTATAAATACAATGACTAGAACGCGTTAAACCGAGTTTAAAGTTAGCAGTTATTTTCATGTAAAAACTGACCTTGCTTAGCTACTAAGTAGGAATTAGATCCTCTACTATAACACACCATTCTCTTGTCACGCTGTCCTTCACATGTCACGCTACCCATCAACGTCACTCCAACTCTCATTTCCACACTGTTTACGTTCATACTTCTTCTGTCATAAAACAATAGGTTAACCAATCCCGTTATAACCTTTATTAGAAACGAACCAGACAGGTGATATCGCATCACACCTGACTCTGACAGCGTACACAGCCTATCATTAGTTCCCAAGATAGGTAGGTACGTGTTTAGTACGTCCCTAGTTATTACTACAACGGTTTACATCATAAAGCATGTACATTTCCCTTCCGCACGCAATTCATTAGCAATAGATTGTGGTTCTCACGTGTCTCCAAACAATAACACTGAAATCCTTAGAATTTTCACTTTCTATATCACACGAAACACAAACTGATCATTTTTTGTCACAGTAGAACACACCTTATACACTTCACGTCATCCAAAATGTCAAACAATGTATCACGGTTCACTAGATCGTGTATCACTGGCCGAAAAGATTGCGCGAAAACGCGTTCGATTTTCAAACGCGAACACTTGCCGCGGCTGCGTGTGCGCAACTGAGTGATACACAGCCAGCCAACCGTTGCGCGTGCCTACTAGACCGAGAGAGAACATATTTTTCCGCGGATGTTAGAGTAAGATGGTTGTTGAGAAAACCATCCCTTGAAATAGCTTCGGACGCTTCGAAAATGAGCTTTATTTTATACTATTTGAAACTACTAAACATTTGAATAAATTATGATTTGAAGTTAATGAGGACAGTTAAAATTCTTGGTTATATTAGCGTATTCGGAATGCAAAGCCTATTACGAGCGGTTCAAATTTATAGTTCGGTTAACGCAGATTTTAACAACGATAGTAAGAATGATAGAGCTTCTGTGTGACCAGATATTTGTTGATATAACTACCAATCAAGAACAAAAAACGGACCTCATGCTCCAAAGTTCTACGAAAATGATGATGATGAACTTTTAAGGCTGCTAGTAAAAGGAAGAGTATAGAAAGAAATAAGTAAACAACCTAAATAAATAGAAGAGAAAAGCTACTACAGGATGGCAGTGTAGTAAAACCTGACAGACTACCCCTAAGACACTTACCCTTCCTTATATGGAAGACCACCACACAATCTATACAGGCTACAGGTATTGTGGATATAAAAGAAATCCTTGGCAATTAATATGTGGTGTTGTAATTGAATGCCCTACAAGGATAACAATAAAAAGTTGACGCTCAAAGGTGTTATTGGTATTTGATTTCTTAGAAAAATATATCAATGATTTCTAGCTTTCCTTTAATGTAGCCTGCGCCATAAATTTAACCGTCAGTCAGCAGGTGTATTAGGTTGCAGCTGGCACTAAGGTCGCCAAGATTATGGTGGTTATCACAGCTTGATTCTTAAACTTTGTATTCCAGTATTAAGTTAATGATATGTAAGTACGATGCAGCAAGGTTCGGCGCCTATAAAATCAAACGACCGCAATTTTAGTTGTCCTCTTTTATAGCTCGGTAAAAAGTATGGCTTATAAACAGCAATATTGTACCTTAAAAATAAGCTAGCAACCCACTTATTATTATCTTATTAAATAATTTTCTATATCAACATTTATGAGTCAATAAGATATATTATTTAAAATCTTAGAGTAAAGATTATATTAGGGCAATTACCGGTCACTAATGCGATCTAGTCTTTGATAGGCAAATATGTTAGTTGGAAGACTGGAATGGTTTAATGCAATTAATACGTACGATATTATCCACTTATATTAATAGTTTTTACCTTTCCTCTATTTTGCATAATAAATCTGCACAATTTTCTAGGATATTTCCTTGAATGGAAATGTATCATTCAAGAAGTTCAATTTATCACAAGCCCCTGCAAGCCCCTAACACATGGCAACATTTAACAGTTTAAAAACTCCAAAGAAAAAAATAAGAAATTCGCATGAATGACTCGCAAAAATGACTGAATTCTCCAAAATGGATCGTAGTTTAAGCAAAAGCTTGAACTACGATCCATCCAGTCATTTAAATATTATTAACAGAAACATAATTGCTTATTATATGAATATTTCTTGTTAAAGCAATTGCTCTTTTAACATAATATCCCGTAGAAATCGTCCAAGAACATATCGTATATAAGTTATGGAAAACGAATTAATCCTACGCTTTAGTTGCGAAGAAAGCGGTTGCAGATGTGTGCCATCAGATAGTTAGAAATAATTCTACGAGCGTCTAATTAACACGGAAAGTCTTCAAGGGAAAAGGTTTGGAAAGTGCCGATATTATTTACGAGCCACTCACGTTATCTCTGAATTTATTGACGTTGATTTCGGTGAGGCGTTTGATTGCGTCGATCATATTAATATGGTAATTAAGTGGAGTTCTCCAAGGAGGTGCATTTGAAAAGTATTTTCTATCTGGATAGCTGTGCAAGATAAAAGTGTGGATAAAGTTGAAATTAATGCATTTACTAATGCACTAATGATGTTAACTAATGCGAGAAGCGAGAAGATAGTTCGATTAGTATTTTGCTAAACTACTTATAGTTCGTCGTAATTATTTGCACTGACGTATTTAAGTTACCTTCCATACCATAATACTGATTGACTAGCGCGAAAATAATTTTTGTAGCCTAGAAAGACTCGCAGATCGCGGATTTGGTTTCCATTGTGTGTAATTTTTTTCCGTTTACCGGAACCCTCCATTTTACTTGGATTTAAATTGCACCCTTTCTTGTATGTTTTCCAGTCTAAAGCGATTAGACTACATTCAATTTCTTACCAGTTTTTATCCCTTAACGTATTAATTTTTTACCCCATGCTACACATCCATGGTAATAGTCTTTGACATCGTATCTATCAACTGAAAATAATGTTGCAACACTTGCAACCACCTGCCAAACAGTTCCTTGTCTATCTGAAACATAGTAAAATGGAACTTTTTCCTGAGACAGAGAATTTAAAATCGCTTGCAATTATATTGGCAAGTTATTATGTATTGATTATAAAACTTGATAATAGAAAAAGATACTTTAGTAAAGTACTCAAAGTTCAATTTTGTATGCTCAGAACCGGTAACGGAATGCAGCGCGCGCGCTTCTGTAAACTACTACTATTACCGTTTTGTTCTGAGGAAAAGGTACTAAATCAATTTTCAATAT
Organism: Eilema sororculum; assembly: GCA_914829495.1. NCBI lineage: Eukaryota > Metazoa > Arthropoda > Insecta > Lepidoptera > Erebidae > Eilema > Eilema sororculum. The sequence goes on from OU618549.1 coordinate 22,954,573, forward strand.
TTGTCCTGGCTGATTCATTAACGCATACCCTAGCCACTGCCACCATCCACTAAGGGAGGATTTTTTGCAAATTCACAGCTTTCTGTTTATACTGTAGATTGATGGCGCTTGGTGGAATCTGCTACACATATTGAATAACACACTTGTACTTTTCCACTGAATTTATTTATAGACCTGACCGGTTTCGCCTTACGGCATTCTCAAAGGTTCACATTGATGTTCTAAAAATTACAATTCGGAAACACTACAATATTTGCATTTTTTCATGTGTGGGTAGTTTTTAAAAAAATCGGTATACCAGTTAAAAAATTTTTCCCCAAAATGTGGGAAATAATTATAAGTTTGGCCTCACAATTTCTAATGATCAATATAATATATAAAATTGCATTTGAATTATAATGTCAAGGAATAATTTTAAATGTCAAATGAAAATAATAATGTCGAATGGTAATGTCGAATTACAAATGATTAAAGGAAAATTCTATCGAAATGTCAAAATCATAATCAAATTGCATTGAATAAAGTTATCGTCAAATTAATGTTGTCAAATGGTGTGCTTAACAAGACTGGGATTACAATATACAGAATGTCAGTCATCATCATCATCATCATATCAGCCACACATAGTCCACTGCTGAACATAGGCCTCTCCCATAGACCTCCAGAATGACCGATCTGAAGCAGCCCGCATCCAGCGCTTCCCCGCGACCTTGATGAGGTCGTCCTTCCACCTGGCCGTTGGGCGTCCCACACTACGTTTGCCCGTACGCGGTCGCCATTCCAGAACTTTTTTGCTCCATCGGCCATCTGTTCTGCGCGCTATGTGTCCCGCCCACTGCCACTTCAACGAGCTAATCCGCTGGGCTACGTCGGTTACTTTTGTTCTCCTACGGATATCATCATTTCTGACGCGATCACGTAGGGAAATACCGAGCATAGCCCTCTCCATAGCTCGTTGAGCGACTCTGAGCTTTTGTAGGAGACCTATAGTGAGGGACCACGTTTCAGATCCGTAAGTCATCACTGGTAACACACATTGGTTAAAGACTTTCGTCTTTAGGCACTGAGGTATGTCGGACGAGGAGACATCTCGTAGCTTCCCGAACGCTGCCCAGCCGAGTCGGATTCGTCGATTTACCTCGTCTTCGAAGCTGGAATTGCCTACCTGGATCAGTTGACCCAAGTAGACGTACTCGTCAACAGCTTCTCAATGATCTCATGGCCAAACGTCGATCTATGCCCCTACAGACCTCCGTTGAAGCTGAGGCACATAGGCAGCTCAACAGACGCATACAGAAATCCTTGCGACATGACATCCGATCCTATAATACTATAAATATTAAGGAGACGATAGAGCGAAACAAAGGCTCCAAAGTGTTTGCAAGGAATGCGTCCGTTGGACAAAGCCGGTTGACGAAGCTGAAGACGGAGGATGGCGGCATGGCAACGACAACGGTAGAGGTACTTAGGGAGGTCGAAATGTTTTATGGGCAGCTATATACATCGGTTAAACAGCCCGTGGGCATGGTTAAAGATCCTAGAGCCAAGCTTACCCGACATTATACCGAAGACATCCCGGACATCAGCCTGTACGAGATTAGAATGGCCCTCAAACAGCTAAAAAATAACAAAGCGGCGGGTGAGGATGGAATTACTGCAGAGCTTCTGAAAGCGGGCGGAACGCCGGTACTAAAGGTCATTCAGGGGCTCTTTAATTCCGTCCTACACGAAGGCATAACGCCGGAAGCGTGGAACGGGGGCGTGGTGGTCCTTTTCTTCAAGAAAGGCGACAATACCCTGTTGAAGAATTATAGGCCCATCACGCTCCTGAGTCACATTTACAAGCTGTTCTCGAGGGTTATTACGAACCGTCTCGCCAACAGGCTCGATGACTTCCAACCTCCCGAACAAGCCGGATTCCGAAAAGGCTACAGTACCATAGACCACATCCACACGCTGCGACAGGTTATACAGAAGACCAAAGAGTATAACCGGCCTCTCTGCTTAGGATTCGTGGACTATGAGAAAGCCTTCGATTCGATCGAAATATGGGCCGTGTTGCAGTCTCTCCAGCGGTGCCGGATAGATCACCGGTATATCGAAGTTTTGAAGTGTTTATACCAGAACGCCACTATGTCGGTCCGAGTACAGGAACAGAGCACGAAGCCAATCCCACTGAAAAGGGGCGTTAGACAGGGAGACGTTATCTCTCCGAAGCTGTTTACCGCTGCCTTGGAAGACGTCTTCAAGCTACTGAACTGGAAAGGACGTGGCATCAACATAAACGGCGAGTATATTACTCACCTTCGGTTTGCCGATGATATTGTCATCATGGCAGAATCGCTGGAAGATTTAAACACCATGCTCGAAGACCTCAATAGAGTATCCCAACAGGTGGGCCTTAAGATGAACATGGACAAGACGAAGGTTATGTCAAATGTCCATGTAGCGCCTCTACCGGTGCATGTTGGGAACTCAGTCTTAGAATGTCAGTAACAATATTAAATTAACAATTCAACACGAGCATGCAAAGCAAGTAGATATGTGGATATCATCATTCACTGTAGCAGGGGTGAGCGGCTCAGATCCAACTGTTGGTTTATTAAGTTGTTTCTGTCAATATTTAGTAGTCTGTTTATTTCTAAGGCTTCCAGGGCGTTCATTTTTCTACCTTTGTCACACAGTCGCAGAGCTCTGAAGTTGACCTTAGGATCAAAGGAGTGGTTTTCTAGAAGAAGATGTTCCGCAAAGTTGGACTCAGTTTTTTTGAGTCTCCAACCTCTGACATGTTCCGCAACTCTAATTTCGAAAGGTCGTCCAGTTTGGCCGATATACTTTTTGTTGCAGGTGGAACATGTCAGATGCAATTTTATATATTATATTGATCATTAGAAATTGTGAGGCCAAACTTATAATTATTTCCCACATTTTGGGGAAAAAATTTTTAACTGGTATACCGAATTTTTTAAAAACTACCCACACATGAAAAAATGCAAATATTGTAGTGTTTCCGAATTGTAATTTTTAGAACATCAATGTGAACCTTTGAGAATGCCGTAAGGCGAAACCGGTCAGGTCTATAAATAAATTCAGTGGAAAAGTACAAGTGTGTTATTCAATATCACAGCTTTCTGGCAAGGTAAAACATGAAATTTCTTCGCGAGAAGGTGGGCGGGTAGTTCTTTATCCAATCTCAATAAGTTTGAAAGCCTGATTGATGAGATAGAAGTTACAAATCATCACTTGAATATGTTATGAGCAGATTGGGGGTAATCTCGTCAAAGAATTCCAATAACGGAAAAAGTGCAAGTGTTCTCAATATGACAATTGTGTATTAATAGATTCCGCCAAGTGCCATCAGTCAACAGTACCTATAAATAGTCTGAAAACAGCAGATTGATACTCATTGTAAACTAAAACTGAAATTTGCCAAAGTTGACGAACACATTTGGTTTAACACAAACTGTAGAAGGAGGGCATATTTCCTAAATACATCAACCTTAGCTTGAAGTGCAGAGGTCATTCAGCAACTCGCGGGCATCACAGTAGCAGATGACCGCGAGATGGCATTTTTCGATTTTATTTAATTTTGCTCTCGTCAACTGGCGCGCATATTAAAGTATAGTCAGATGAAAATGGATCGAAAAATACTAACTTTTGTATCCCGCTTTTGTCCACCCGCACTTTGAGAATGCCGTAAGGTGAAAACGGTGAGGTTTAATAAAATAAATGCTGAGGAAAAAGTACAAGTGTTCCCAATATGTGTAGTGCCAATAGCTCGCCTTTAGAACCAAACTAGTGAAGTCTAGCAATAAGTTAAAATTAATTCAAAATGCAATATGAAACCGATGAAAAGCCAAGATGGAGTCGATCTTAAATTAAAGATAGAATTGGAATACAGTACTTGGTAACATAGGTTTATGGAGCTTTAAAATGACAAAAACTATACCCAAAATAATGTAAGGCTTTATAACATGTACAGAAACACTCAAACGCGATATCAAACCCTTAGATGGCCACTTTCATAATGTCAGACCAGCAATAACACCAGTTGATGAAGTGACATAAACAATAATAAAACTATAATTAACATTTTTTATGATATTTTGGTGCGACATACTCGCACTTTAATGAATATGTTAATAATCATACATGCAAATTTAAAATGGAATAAAAAAATAAAAATAACTCATTCAAAATTACTTCCATTATCCAAAGACCTGAGAAGATAACTTGCACTTATCGTAAACACTGTAATATCTGCTATGTGACATGATTTCCCATCTCAAATCGATATCAATTCCTGTTAATCCTGGTACAAAAAAACTACCTTGCACCGGCGCGGGCGCATCGAATCATCCCGTGTAGTGATTACCTTGATTGCGGTAGCAAATGATACCGCTGCATGCCGCCACAATCTGTTCCCACTGGGGCATGGGTTCGCATGCCTACGCTTCCTACCGCAAGCACGAAGGACTGATGGGGTTTTGAAATTATTGAAAGGGACCAGAACCATGAGTTGTGGTTGCTATAATGACGACAGAGTTTGTTGTATTACTAGTTTCTAAATTGTGTATCTGTAGTGTTTGTATGGATATAAGAAGCTTTTCTCTCAAAGTTGGAAGACAGTCTATAGTCACTCCCGTGAAAACCAAGATAAATTAAACTACTTATTGGTAAGTGATGTTGTGATCAAAGATGCCGCATGCTTGCCTAAAAGCAACTTATTCGTTGTAGAAAAATCTCCCTAGTTATAGCTTTTGGGATGTTTTTCTGCATTTAGTTTGGAGAGCTGTGTATATCCCAGAATATTCAAAATTTTGAATGTTGTTATTACAAAAACAGACGCTAAGAATGTTTCTCCCAGTGAACCGTCAGTCCAAAAGCAATTAATATCCAAACTAAAACTGTAGCAGGCTAGTTTCAACAATCGTTTACACTCCGAACGTGGCCCCACCCATTCTCTGTCGGGCCATACCCTTAGGCAAGGAAACAATTACAGAAACACTACCTGTAAACAACTGTGAACTTTAACATGTATTCCATAAGGTGCTGTTTTGTGGGGAAGGATGCAGTGGTGAGGTATTTCGGGTTTATATTTTGGAGCAGGTTGTTGGATCAGAATTGTTCCGATGAGTGATATTTTGGAGAAATATTAGTTCAATATCGAGTCTTGGAATCAAATCTTTAAAAAATACTGATCAAATTGAGAAACTCATCATTTTTAAAGTCGGTTAATGTCACATTTTATGTTGCACATAATTTGCAACGTGCTGTAAAACTCTTCAGTAGTTTATTGTCATTTCAAACTTATCGTCGTTTTATCTCTAATAGAGAAATCTTACTGTTACCCACCAATCTCTGTTTCATTCTAACGTTATAAATTATCTCTACTCCTCGTTTCGTTCCGCAAAAAGCGCTGCTTCTGCTCTGCCTCTACGAATAACAGGTATAGTCTTCTTCGATAAAGAGATATCCAACGGTAAAAGATATTCTTAAATCAGACTGGTAGTACCTGAGATCACAATGGATTTAGAAACTGACAAAAACCGTTTTTCATGGAGCCAATATCAGTAGCTATCGCAAAGCAGGTACAAACAACTTCTACCTACCCTTTCAAGGATATCACTAGAAATTTCACCGAAGAACTATCAGATGTGTAATCTTCGATTGTGTACCCTTTCTAAATAAAGATAACATCCACATCGTGAGCCGAAACTCTTCATAAATATACATTATCTTGTAAAGCTCCTTGATTCCAACAATTTACATATAAGACTCCTGGTTAAGCGGTTATCAGCACTACTGCTATGCTGTTAGTCCGCTCGTTTGTTTACAAAGTACTTTATCTAAGTATTTATGTCCTTTGATATAGAAACACTTTGAACATTATGCTAAAGAGCGTTTTCTTCATAATGGTTGATTAAGAATTAAAAAATACAAGCATCATTAGATGTATAAGTTGCATCGCGTAAGACAAGGAATTTATTTTGATGAAGGAAAAATTTAATCAAACAAACGTATTTGACTTCATTTTTCCTTCTTAAAAATTTACCCAACGAAATTTTCAGAGGCACAGTCCTCCGAGAGAATTAGGAGGTCAGACAACAGTAGCTCCAGCAAGAGCCAAGATGAGGCAAAACAAGAGAAAGAGTAGGAAGACTCCAGGCTTCTTAACTACAAGCTTTGAAAACAACCAGGATTAATGCGCGATGTTGAGGAATTGGAATAAACGCACCCTCTAAATGGAACCTTAAACGTACTGGGCAAAGTATATTAAATAGTTAGATTATTCAGAATTTCTAACCTTTTCAAGTGTGAGTTTATGGTATGCAATGCATCAACAATGATAGGTAGTCCTAGTCGGAGTGAGGCATACAAAATCGCCTATTCCCTTACGCATATCTGTCAAATAACATCACGTGCTGGTTGCCGTTTACCCACCGCAAATTACATATAGCACAACAAAATTATATGTATCATTGAATCATTCCAAAACATAGCTTTGATATGTCATTCATAATTCGGTACGTTTACACTACAATGGCCGAAAGAATGTAATATATAAGCACCGAATCATTTAAATTGCTTGTAATTTTAGGAGAGACTGTATGGAATAATCTTGGAAATATTATAGGGCTGGCTACATCAGTAGAGAGTTTTTATATAACTACTGTAGCAAACTAGGAAGGTTAAGTGGAACTTCTGTACAGTTGTATCCCCATAAGTCGTGTGTCTTGATATGGAGATATAACCTATCCCCGGGAGTATAAAAGTAACCTAGGAAAACACTGCAAAAGTTTAGACTACCTAGGAACCCGCACTCGAATATTAATCAGAAACAAAGTACAGGTGAATGGACAGACCAGCCGGGGTCGATCTCGCAGGACACACATTGGACAAATTAATAACATTTTTGAAAATGGGCAGGTCAGAAGCACTAGCAACCGGCGGGCTTGCATCAAAGGATTAATGACAGTGAAGTATGTAAGGATACAGTCAAATGGTGGTATGTTGTCTCTGCCTACACCGGAGGGCAATAGGCTTCTTCCCAAAGCAAGTAGGCAAATAGGTTAATTATCTATTAATTTTCAGTCCTCTTAATATAGTGGCAATTCTTTGGAAGGCGCATTGTCAAAATGTATCAGAAGTATGACATAAGCATCAAAATATGTGTTAATCCCATACATTCCTCATTCAATTCTACAAAACAAGGAATTGCCACCTCTGTCTAGGTCGTTCGAGTTTCGCACTCTCTCCTACTCTCAATTTCACCTTATAATTCTCGCCTTTGGTCGGCTTACAATGTTACCTATCTATTTAGTAAACAATTCAGAGAACAGTTCGTTCGCCGGTTCGATCCCCGGCTCCATAGGTGTCTGCGCCAGCCCTGCCAGTCGTCGGCACCTCCAAATTACCCGTAATGACGGCCCCCGACGCGACGGGCGCTCTGCCGTCGCCGTCCACGGCGGCCGAGATGTTTTGAATCCATTAGCGCTTGCCATGGGTCGCCGCACTCCGTGCTATGTGAAACACCAAATATTACGTGAAGGTCACCAATTATTATTTGTAGCTATTGTAATTATTTTGGTGGTAAGCCATCCATAAAGGGGAATATATGAAGAAGTTTTAACAAGAATATGCTTCGAACGCATCGGGAAAATGAAATGTTTACGTGAGACTTGAACCCACGACCTTTCCCTTATAGGGGAATGCTCTTCCAACTGAGCTATTGAGCCACACCTGAATCACCTCATTTCCCTTCTCTTTACATCAGTCTTTAAGGGCGACGGTGAAGCCATCTACAAACCTTCTTACAAATTGTTGGAACCAATGATTGATTTTTCAACCATTTTTACACATTGATTTTTATATTTGAATGAATTTTTAAATTTTAAAGTTAGCACAATAAATGGTTTAAAAAGTTCATTCAAACAAAATTAATGTGGTTCGCATGTTAGGTCGGACAACATCTCTAGATGGCTAGAAAAGTGACAATTTGTTGGAAGCCATATTGTAAAATAGAATGATGAATTGGAAACGACACAGTTGTTAACGTAGGTCATACCATTCAATAATCAACCTATTCTATTCTACAAACGTATTGCAACTTGTCTAGTGGGGCAGGTGTTGATGTAAGAGGTTTTCTTGGTTACCTTATATTTAATTTTAACTAATCAATAAGAGAAGGAACAGTAGGAGAACGGACTTCGGTCTCCAAAGTACAAGCTTCGGAAGCAATCGGGGTGGGCGCAAATATTGTGTCGACTGAGTAATCCAAAATGTCAGGCCTGTCATAGGACCTTGTTAACTCCCGAAGCAAGGTCAGGGGTGTTGTAAGTAAGACGTGTCTGTCTGTCTGTCTGTGGCATCATAGCTCTCGGACGGCTGAAGCAATTTCAGTTTTATTTTTGTATTAAAGGTGACTTATGTGCGAGTTTTCTTAGATATGGTTGATGAAAATCGGTTGAGCCGTTTATAAGATATGGGGTTAAATTGGGGAGGGGGGTCTTGGGGGTTTTTCGAATTTTTAATTTATTTGAATTAATTTTACAGCATTAAGTATGCTAACTATACAAATCGAATACATAGGGAAAAATAAATCTTGTCGGGCGGGACTCGAACCCGCAGTCTTTCCCTTACAGGGGGAATGCCTTGACCAATTCAGCTACCGAGACACGCCCGATGTGATTCAAATTTCCCTTCTATTTATCCGCTCTTACGGCGACGGTGGAGACATCAACCGATCTTCTTACGAACTATCGGAACCAATGAATGATGTTACAATTATTTTATTAAATTTTTAATTTATGTTATTATTTCTTCATGTATTGCGGATCTTGCTCTAATAGATGGTAATACATTTCTGTATTTTAAGTCAAATAACTACAGTAAAATTGAAAACCAAAGAATACCAGACTATTACTGATTAAACACTCGTGACAAAACATTTTACTTCCCAAATGTTCTCTGTCGGGTTCCAAACCAGTCGACTTACCGCAATACATCTATGTGTTTGTAATGGCTAAGTGATAAAAAGCGGTGATAACCGTCGGCTCACGGCGTCGGTTCTGATTTGATCCCCGGTCACGTGGACCCCGCATTCGGTATACCTGGGTGCACATATTTTGGACATAAGTAGAGTAACGATTCCCTGGCGCGCGCGGTTATTTAATCCATACTAATATTATAAATGCGAAAGTAACTCTGTCTGTCTGTCTGTCTGTCTGTCTGTCTGTCTGTCTGTCTGTCTGTCTGTCTGTCTGTCTGTCTGTCTGTCTGTATGTTACGCTTTCACGCCTCAACCACTGAACCGATTTTGATGAAATTTGGTATAGGGGTAGATTAGACCTTGAGAAAGGACATAGGCTATGTTTTGTCGCGATAACCGACCTCCACGCGCGCGGAGCCGCGGGCAAAAGCTAGTACATTATAATCTAAATATATATAACTCAGAGGTGACAGACTGACTGACATATGATCTATCAACGCACAGCCCAAACCACTGAACGGATCGGGCTGAAATTTCGTATGCAGGTAGATTTTATGACGTAGGCATCCGCTAAGAAAGGATTTTGATTAATTCTACCCCCAAGTTGATAGAATAGGGGACGAAAATTTGTATGAAACTTTGTCAATTTTAAACCGATCGGGCTGAGACTTTGCATGCATAAAGCTACTATGACGTAGGCATCCCCTAAGAAAAGATTTTGAGATGCAGGCTATATAAGATTAGTAAGTTTTCAGTTTAAAATATACGAATTTGCGTTGTCACTAAGCGATAACCGACATCCACGCGGGCGGAGCGTATTTTGAGTATAATTAGGGTCCAAGATATATTGCCCGAGGTATAGTAAGAAATGCAGAAAATTATCACTTGCTTTAACAAGTCTGTATAGTTAGGTAGATTTAAAAAATCGGTCGATCCGTTTTGGGCGGGAAAAACGAGATTTTTGGCTCTATGCTCTCTTATATTGTGTATTGGGTATGGAGTCCTGCTACCTACTACAGTGCCGTAAAGCCAGCGTACCTGCTGATTAACAGACAAGGTTCTGGCGCAGGCTCCCGTAAAAGCCAATTGAATGGAACCCGAGCTTGAAGCACAGACTTTGGATGCAGCCATGATTAGTAATCGAATGATCACAAAGATGAAGGTCTAATAAGTACTGCTAGTACTGTGTGAAGCCTTGTATTGATATAAAAACTATCTAATACTTTTTAAACTCAGTTTATTAATATTTTTATGTTTAGAAACTTATTTTAAATACTAAATACCGAAACTGAACCACTAATTTAATCAGTTAGCTCGCCAAGTTTTTTTTTATATCACTTAGGTGGCTAAGTGGTTAACGCGGCCTATAGACATATGTAACACCAGGGTTGTTACATTCGTGCTGCGTACTCTGTTGAAACATTCTAATGCCCTTCTTGAAGAACCCCATATTGTAGTCGCTTGGGAAAACCACGGCAGGGAGTTCATTCTACAGCTTGAGCGTGTATGGGATGAAGTTCCTTCATACCGCACGGTGCGCACCATTTTCGGATGCAATGTGTGGGGATGAATTCACTGCTTATGGCGAGCGGTGCGATGATAGAATGTAGCTGTGGGCATCATGTCAAATAATTCATCTGAGAACAAACCATTGCAATATGTGTTTTTATAAAAAGTACGGACGGAGTTAAGTAGTTGCTACATATTCACGGATTCACGCAGCCGCTAACATTATGCTAATTGATCCTATCTGAAGCTAATGGGTAGACAAATTCAACTCGTATCTAGTCACCACTTAGCATAGTTTATGTTCCTACTGATTTACGGACATAATTCACTTAATACTCGTTGTTAGAGTGAGCTTATATGCATTTAGATTGTTTAGTAGCAGGATTTATGCGATATGCCTGTAACTTCGCATAAGATTGTTCCTATGCTGCTAATTTTTGTAATTCCTAGACTACTAGAACGAACTCTATTTTATAAGTTCATTTATTTTGGCGTTTGTGGACGGTTACCGGTTACCGGAAAAGCTTACTACATAAGAAGTCAGTTCCCAAGACCTCCGGTGACCTTCGCTGCCTGTCGAACAGCATGTGGCCTCACCACGAAGCGCGGGGAGTTTGCCCACTCCTTTCAGAGGCATGTGTGGTAAAATACACTTTTCTTGCCGAGGTGACAGGCAGCTTAAATCTTGATGGAAACGTACCTGAAACAAAAACAATGATGTTTAGGAACAATACGTTTTTTAAATAACATAATAAATAAATAAATATTCCACAACATTCTACACAACGCTAGACCCATGGTAAGCTCAACTAGCTTGTGTTATGGAATCTAGAATGCGGATAAACATACTTCGATACTTTTTTTTGTAAATACATACATATTATACATAGAAACACCCAGACCAATGCAAATAGCTATATTCATACATACAAATATTCGTACTGAGCGGGGATCGAACCCGCGCCTCCTGCGTAGCAGTCGCGTTTACTACCGCCACGCCACGGACAAACAAATTAAGTAAATTAATTAGACGTACGAGATAAAAACCGATTTATATATTGGTATACTTTAAACCTAATAACCAAAATTATAATTTGTCCCGTTAACCTTTCGTTAACAGCTAAGCTGCTAGTGTGACGTCGAAAAGTAGGTAATCGATGATTTAAACCAGGACCTCTCGATCTTAAAGTCAACTCCTAAGCAAAATCAGACATAGATGAAGAAAAACTCAATTATATCGAACAATATACTTGTTTTTCATTTTTGCACGATGTTTTTATTGTTAATAGTTTATATTTTTTTTACCTTATTTTTTTTTTTTTTTTTTTTTTTTTTTATACTGTAATCAGCATTTATTCTTTATTTACAGGTTAATTAAAAATATATATATATATTATTAAAATAAAACTAAAACTAAATAAAGTAAAACTAAAATACATATTTACAAATTGTACTAAAATATTATTAAAATGCGTCATGAAATTCCTCCGCATCGCATGCCTCTTGCGGTAGCGTTCCCAGAAGGCTGGCAGCATTGCCACGTTGTATGGCAATGCTTAATCTCTGACCTAAGAAGAGGCCAGCCTTCTGGTCACGGGAAGCGTCGACCATACGCTTCGCAATCTCCCTGAAGAGATTGCGGGCGCTCGGACCCCATGACCCCAACGTTTCGACTCCAAACGGCACAAATTCGTAATCTCCGATAAGATTAGAGTATTTGCGCCGCTTGAGAGCCTCCGCAGAAGCTGCGGCAGCACCAGCACAGCCAGCCGTACCAGGTATATGGGTAGGGGCAATGGTGTCGACGCATGTTGCGTCCCACACCAGAGCCCTACCCATCTTCCAAGGCATTAATGACATGCCGTCCGGTCTCTTGCCATCGTCGCGCGCCAAACCGTTAGGTTCTAGCACAGCTGGCACACCGGCGGTGACAAGAGCTCGGCGGATTATGTCATTAAGGCTGGCATGCCGTGGAAATCGCCCCGCACTCCTGCAGCACGACAGGCCATGGTGTCCGAGTCGGTCAACAGCCTCTCCACAACGGCATCGATGCGGAGAAACACATGGCGCACCCAAACGTAAGCATGTTGCAATGCGGAAGGTAGTGTCGTCTAACATAGTTCCTACGTTAGACGACGGAAGAGCTTGTAACCAAAGACCCGATTCCCACACTCCAACCGCCAGCAAACGGGCACGCTCAACAGCATTAGAACATGTATTTAGTAAATTTTGTCTTACTAAGCTGCAGAGCGGCCCGTCCCACTGACGCTGTGAGAAAAGGTTCTTTGGGAGATCGGTGTTTGGACATATACTTGTTGTATTATATATTCCACAACATTCCACACAACGCTATCTAGACCCATGGTAAGCATAGTTTAACTAGCTTGTGTTATGGAATCTAGAATGCGGATAAACATACTTAGATATTTTTTTTTTATATAGTATATAGTAAATACATACATACTATACATAGAAACACCCAGACCAATTCAAATAGTCATATTCATGCATACAAATATATGCACTGAGCGGGAATCGAACCCGCGCCTCCTGCGTAGCAGTCGCGTGCACTACCACCACGCCACGGAGGCTGTCAAAATTAGAGATAGGGATATTTATCATGTCGTTGTCGTTTTGAGTGTCCGTGTTTGAGTTCCTCCGTGAACACGGTGCTTGCAACAGCGTTGAAATATCGGACACTCGAAAATATACATGGCGAATATTCCGATATATCTAATAGTAGGTAATGTCAGTAACCATGATAGTTTAAATACCTATAACATACTTGCTTATTTTAATTGCCTGTCAACTTGTAACGATACATCATATCACATTACATCGTCAAATCAACCAATGTTTGCTGTCATATTAATATAAACATCACCTTTCACCACAGTTGCAAATAAAAATTCCGTTACAAATATTTCTTTTCTTTCTCCAAATCATAAAAAGTCGAAGTAATTTGGTTTTTTGTCGAGGCGGGAAGCGGTTTGGCCGGATATTGGTAAATAACCGGTAGCCGGAGACGATGACACCCCGGGCTATAGACATCATTATCTCGTCTTGTGTCTTATTACAAAGAAACTAATGCCGCTTTATCATGATTTGGAGGTACTTTCTTTTATTTTTGACGTTGATATTTCAAGTATAGCTCCGGTATACCAAGATCAATTGTAGTGACCCACAGACATATGTAGTCTGTAGCCTTGAGTCTGTTTTTCTTTTTCTGCTGCTCTAGTTCATCGATATTATTATTTGATGCCAGAGTGAGTACTCTAGTCTAAAAAATTATCCTCATGTAACTAACGTTACAGGTTGCCTCAATGTGGCAGTTAGTAATTAGTAAATGTGTGACTTAGTCAAGTCAAGTCACAGTTTTTATTTTCATCCATGTGTTGTTGTGTGATGTTACATAATATAGTATGGGTTTCAACATGAAGCTCTGTTTGGGCACAGCAAATCACATAAAATAAATTATGAATCTGGCTAATGTCTACTCTGGGTTAGAAGCTTTAGATTGAACTACTGACTAGTTCGCCATAGGACTAAATCTCAATATGAGTACATCACATGATACAGCCAGCGCGCAGCTTCAGAATGATTTTGACTACAAAGACTCAAAATGATCTTAAAAATCAAGAGTTTAGGAATAAAAAAATCAAAATTCGATTTTGACACTCTTTTTTTTATAAGGAATATAGAACTGAAGTTACTAATATTCCCGAATATTAGAACTGAAGTTACTAATATTTCCTCTTACTCCTCCAACTAAGCTAAATTGCTTGTGCTAGGAGAGGGTTCACGTCGGTAATGTAATGGCCAGGATCGAACCCGGGACCTCTCGATCGTAAGGCCGACTCCTTAACCACTAAGGTACCAAAATGTTCAAAATGTTAAAAAATTAACTATTACCATTCAAAAATTTGAACCAAAGAGAAAATATCATAAATAGTGTCCATTCATTCCCATTCCCGTCACTCCACACAAAAACTTAATACCAATAATTATGCTGTCATATGAATACTTTCAACTCAGGCAATTTGGATTGCCGTCAATTATAACTTTTTAAAATTATGTTGAATGTATTGTATAACTTGTGACAGATATTATGCACATAAGTTAGCCGAGAGCTATTTCTCATAAACATAAGAAAAAACGTTTAAAAGATTCTTTAAAACAAGTTAATCACCTTTCCCTTCAAGAGCTTCTGAAGAACCGGTACCATCTGCATAATAGTATTCAGAATCGAACCGGTGTACCATCTGCATATTAGCGCTCGAGTCGTAATACACTACAGCACCAATTGTTAAACATATAGCAATAATCAATGCAGTAGCTCTTATTTTGGTAACTGTGCCCCGCGGTTTTGCCTGCCTGCTTACAATTGGGCGATCGTCCACCGGCACCGCGTCGCATTGCATCACGCCGCGTTTTGATTTTTTTGTTATTATCTCGGTTCCATAAGGTAATAGCGTGATTTCACATAGACTATAACCTTCCCCAAAAGCTGCGTTGTGAATTACAAAAATATTGTTTTTGTATTGGGTCAGACAAGTAATATCAGAGTTATATCCTACTTCTTATCCCATCTTTTTAGAATTTAGATTAAACTTTCGATTTAGAATTCAATGGAAATAAAATATTGAAGTAACAGACTTACATTACAAGAAAATGTTTGAAGGTAATTTGTTTTTTTTTTTTTTTTTTTTGAATGAATTTTTTTATAGCATTTATTATGCTAACTGTTAAGTTCGAAAAACATTGGAAAAATGAAATGCTCAAGTGAGACTCGAACTCACGACCTTTCGCTTACAGGGCGACTGCTCTGCCAACTGAGCCATTGAGCACCACCTGAATCATTCCAAATTTTCCTTCTCTTTATATCCGTCTATAAGGGCGACGGTGCAGCCATCTACCAACATTCTTACGAACTGTTGGAAACAATGAATGATTTTTCAACAGTTCGTTCATTGTTTCCAAATGGCTCAGTTGGCAGAGCAGTCGCCCTGTAAGCGAAAGGTCGTGAGTTCGAGTCTCACTTGAGCATTTCATTTTTTCCAATGTTTTTCGAAGGTAATTTGATTTCTGTAAACGTCAGTATCAAAGTAACGTCAGTGTTCAATGTTAGGAGAAATTTGCACGTTTTTATTTTGAATAAATTCTTTTCTTAGTTAGTATCAGGGGTTTGACAGAAAAACTACCGAATGGACAAATGGATCTGCATGAAATCCGGCACAAAGATGGAGTATTTGTAGCCAGTAATAATAATAACGCATAGTTTACATTTTATCCCGGCAATAGGTCTTATCTTATGGCATTACTGCGTGCCACAAGGACCTATTATTCTAGTGGGTAGTAGTATAAGTATTGAATGAAGGCAGAGCCATGGGCGATGGCTAGTGTTTGAATAAGTTTGACTTAAATGTAACATTATAATCTATAGTCATCTTAGAGTAAACTTTAAAAAAAAACAATATAGGTACATACATACATAAAATCACGCCTGTTTCCCATAGGGGTAGCCAGAGATCACGGATCTCCATCTGCTACGATCCTGACATACTACTCTCGCTTCATTCACTCTCATTACATTCTTCATGCATGCTCGTCGGTTTAGGGTACTCCTGATCTGCCCCTTTTCTAAAACTTCCCCGATTTGGTCCAGGTATGTGCGCCTAGGTCTTCCCCTACCGACGGTACCCTCCACACTCGCCTCATACACCTGTTTCGTTAGTCTTCTTTCATTCATTCTCTCAACATGACCTAACCATCTTAACATTCCTCTCTCAATTCTCATCACTACGTCTTCTATCACTTCACATCGCTCAAAAAAAACAATATCTCTATACAATTAGTACCTACGGCTACACTTCAGAACCAGTTACCGGCAATTGATGTTGTTACTCATTTAAATCTTCGCCAAGATATAAAATGGTCTAGAATGGATAGGACACGCCCATCGTAAACTCCATACATTTCAAACACACTGTTAAAATCGCAAATAAAAAGTACACGCAATAAAGGCGCAACTACACTTCGTTATATCTTATTTGTGTGGGCTGTATTTAGCCCAAATATTATGTCATTTGAGAGAACAACATACGTACATACATGCCATTCATATTCCGTTTTGTGCTGTTGTGCCAAACATGCCACATATGTGTGTTAACTGCCGTCCTACAAGTGGTTTATTCGTGACCTTTGTCAAAAATCGAATAGTCTGTGGACAACCCAACAGATACATATATTTGCTGTTTGCGCTTATGTGTCCGAATAAAGCAAATATAGACAAATAAGCCCTTTACATTGCGTATTACGCAGCCAAATAACGCAAATATCAAATAACAGAGTATAGTTCTGCCTTTATGTCACTACACTATGCAATATCTGGTTTACAACAAAACGTCTAGAAAAAAATATAATTAAAAAATGCCCGCTCCCTATTGACGTGTCAGTATGAATTGTAGAAAAACGAGGTGTCTGTAAAGCGCCAATGGAAGGTGTTAATGCTCCATGATCGATTTAACAAAACGGGTATGTGGTAAAAAGTGGTCGCTGTAACTTTATGAGGTGACAACGGTGATATACAGGTTGGTTCGTTTTTAGAAAAGCATACATTGTAAGAGCATGGCATTAAAGGATAAGTCCTTTCTATGAATGAATTGTTAGAAACTAGTTTCAGGACTACCTTAGGGATATATGGGGTGAATTCCAACCAATATCAAGGCTGCGAGTTAGTACAGAAAGAAAGAAAGAAAACGCACTTTATTTTCCTTACTCAGCACAAACATACATTAAAACACAAGTTGAACTTGAAAAACAAGATAGTCACATATAAAAAATACACAAGAATGGGTAGGTATTTAACTTCATGGAGCTGTGCAGTGCACATCTATTCTGCACAAGGAAAAAAGGAGCCAGTTCAGCATAATTCTGGGCATAAGTACCCATACTGAATGACGGATGAAGCAAAAACTAAAATAAACCTATTGTCCTGAGAGTTCCATACAGATTTTTATTTAAAATATACACATATTACGGATAATCATATTGCGGAACGGAAACATATATTTTCGATAGTACCCAGGTTGATTATTGTTGGTACAAAATCTTGTAATCTTTTCATTAAGTACTTTTTAACTAAGTACTTTATACGATTGAATATATTAGAAGATAGGATTCACATAGAAGATAGGATTAAAAAGACCTATTCATACACATCCATACTTAATATTATAAATGCGAAAGTAACTCTGTCTGTCTGTCTGTCTGTCTGTATGTTACACTTTCACGCCTAAACCACTGAACCGATTTTGATGAAATTTGGTATAGGGGTAGATTAGACCATGAGAAAGGACATCCATACTTCCATACTAATATTATAAATGCGAAAGTAACTCTGTCTGTCTGTCTGTCTGTCTGTATGTTACGCTTTCACGCCTAAACCACTGAACCGATTTCGATGAAATTTGGTATAGGGGTAGATTAGACCATGAGAAAGGACATAGGCTATGTTTGGTCGCGATAACCGACATCCACGCGGGCGGAGCCGCGGGCAAAAGCTAGTAACAAATAAAAAGCCGCTACTTTCGATCAGGCTGTATATCAGCTGTGGCGTAAATGGTGCGCAGATTAATATTGGCAATTGTTGGTCGGCGATTAATCAAGTGCACCATAGTTGGTAGTAATGCGTTAGACCGGCATGCGGGCTATTAACCGCAACCAACTATTGCCGTCGGCACAGCCACCTATAGACTTTGTGACAATGTACTCACGCGTTTTAAGGGAATAAGTGTGAGGCGCGA
This sequence comes from Eilema sororculum, assembly GCA_914829495.1. Classification (NCBI taxonomy): domain Eukaryota; kingdom Metazoa; phylum Arthropoda; class Insecta; order Lepidoptera; family Erebidae; genus Eilema; species Eilema sororculum. Next base: position 22,972,879 of record OU618549.1, read on the forward strand.
CAAAGGCATGGGCTCCTAATTAAATCATAATCGTGATAGATTTCTACTTTTAATTTAATTATCTACAGATTTATGAAAAGAAAAACTTTACTGGATCCATCGCTATTTATTTGATACTAGGTATTGCCCGCGGCTCCACCCGCATGGATGTCGGTTACTGCACCAAACATAGCCCATGCGTTAACAAACATCCATATATCCCTACAAACTTTCGCATTTAAATATTATTAGGATTATTTACGCGACGCCTATAATAGCCCGACGTTATGGACTAAAGATAATTACTAGACTAAACATAGTTTGAAGTGTAAGCTACCTCAAAGTACCCGAGAATGCGCTCACTATGTCACAAGTCTTGCTGTATTTTCTTGGGTTTAATTAAAATGATTGGGTCCCTGGCTGGATGGTGGTACGCTCTAATCATCTTCTCTATTAAAATTTGGGTGCATTTTATTCAATGAGTGTAGTCCGCGTAAAGTTCAAACATTACCATATTAGATTCTTTATTACTTCATATTTATAAGAATAAGAATAAATTTATTGTTCAGTAACTTAGATCTAGTTTACAAAACCTCTGACTCCCAAACTAGTGTGAACTGTATCTTGGGAGTCAGATACATAATTAGGTACTTTTTTAGTATCCGTATACGGTATGATATCTAGATTGTTTAGAACTCCCACTAAAACCTTCGGGCTGTAAGAACTGCCAATTGACGGACGAGACGAACGTTTTTCTCTTCCACTCCCGCGCCTATTTTGTCGTCCCTTCCGTCTACAAGTCAATCTTGTTCTGTATTTATGGCTGGAATTAACATTACTCACCTTCGCTTATACTCGTCAAGACTTTGATTAGCGCCATAGTTTTGTGTAAAATTATGTAGATTATTTTATACGGTGCAGAATATACCTTTTAGAACCAAGCGTTTCAGTGACTCATTCCTATGCCGCACCATTAAGACCTGGTACTCCTTGCCAGCTCTCGTGTTTCCTTTTACCTAGAGTCCCGGGTCCTTTAAGCGGGGCGTGAAAAGGCATCTGACGAGGCCGTCAAGCTGAGTACCACTGTTAATATGGTACATGTTTACAATGGTGACCCTCTTCCGAGACTTTGCGAGGTGAAGTCAAATTTCCAAAAGTCCTTTAAAAAAAACTCAAAATTAATTTAATGCAGTAGGTATGATATTTTCTAAAGTTTACGCGAATGTCACTCATTGAAATAAAACCACTTTTTACGGATTCTATCGCGATATATTTGTTATTATTACTTTTTTAACCCGACGTTTCGGCTGACAAGTCACTGACAAGATTAGCTACATCTTGAAGTGAGCTTCAATCAACACATACCACAAGCCGCCAACGAAGATAAGTCAATTTTTACCATCTGTCAAGTGCCATCTACCTCTACAAGATGCAGGGTCTACAAAATAGACTGTGACTGTGGGCTCTCATATATTGGTCAAACCAAGCGAAGCATTGGCACTCGGGTCAAAGAACACATAGCTGACATAAAACACCAACGCTCAACAAAGTCAGCTGTATGTGAACACGCGCAAAAAGGCACCAACCATTACCTAAGGTTTGATAAACCACAGATACTCGCCAAAGAACATCGATATATTCCTAGAATGATCCGCGAGGCTCTTGAAATTAAAAAACACCCAAATTTTAATAGAGAGGATGGATGGAACGTACCACCAGCTTGGGACCCAGTCATCCACTTAATCAAACCCAGTAAGCAGCAAAATCCAGCAAGACTTAACAACACAGTGAGCTCATTCTGCGTAAATAGGAACACCAATGATTCCCCATGATTCGGGTATTTTGAGATAACTTATACTTCAAACTATGTGACAACTACCATCGTGAGTCACACCGCGAACATGGCTGCTGCAAAGCAGTCGAAACGTCGGGTTAAAAAGTAATAATAACAAATATATCGCGATAGAATCAGTAAAAAGTGGTTTTATTTCAATAATGCAGTATGTGTATGTCTATGTCTAATGGGCTCCTGGCTGTAGAGTAGGATTTTGGGGGTTTCTTATAAATAAATCATTCTTCTATTATTGTTTATTCAAATGATTATGTATCAATTCATTTTTTTTTTTTTTTTTAAAGAATATTAGAACCGTAGTTACTAATATTCCCTCTAACCCCTCCAGCTAAGCTAAATTGCTTGTGTTAGGAGTGGGTTCACGTCGGTAGTGTAATGGCCAGGATCGAACCCGGGACCTCTCGATCGTAAGGTCGACTCCTAAACCACTAAGCTACCGACGCTTCGACACCTATCTCTACGGAACCGTGATATGTCCATTGCTGACTCCTATTAGTCATATACATGAGTAACTAAAACCTTAACTATGTATCTCGAATTGATATTTCTTGTGTAATGATGACGTAGCACTTCCCGTGTTATCTGCATGCCAATCTCAATTAACCGTTATGTTAAAACAATAAATCACTACCATATTTAGATTCCTATAGATGTAAATCTCAGATGGTACATTATTCTACTTGGTAATGGGTTTTAATCGCAGTCGTAACGTGAATGGACGATGACTTCAAAAATAAAACAAATAGAACATACGAAAATGCTTTTATACAACTTACAAGGAAAACTACACACGGTCCACCTTACACAGAACAAATGTGCCACAGTCGTGCTGCTGACCCTGTAGGAACCCTCTAATGCCCTTCTTGAAGAACCCCAAATTATAGTCGTTTGGCAAAACCACAGCAGAGCGTGGCAGCTAATAATACTAACATTGTATGGTTAGTCAAGCCGAATAAGTACCCTAAATCATTTTGTAGGTTGTGTCAAAGATCACAGAAGGTGTAAAATGCAGCGAACCGATGACGTATTTATTACACACAGGTTTAAAACCTGACCAGTTAATTTATAGAGGGAAATACACGCCATCTTAACATAAAAACGCGGTGCTTTTGGCTTGTACTACAATAAGCGAATGTTTTTATTGACAGAGCGTGAGACGCATGTTATTTATGAATGTACAGACAGACATGATGTTTACATTTTGAATACACCAATATATTAATCTTACTAATATTTTAAATGGTAGGTGGGATCTACATAATTGGATGAATGGATGTATGTATGGTTGAATGAAAGTTTGTTACTCGTCACAGCAGAACAGTTAAACGAATCTCGTTGAGATAGATTATTGCCTGGATTAGCATACAGGCTATATTTTTATTCCTAGAATAGGCTTCTGTGGGTAGTACGAACAAAATTCGTATTTCAGTCGCGGACAACAGCAAGTTGATATTAACTATAAGTTTATTATTTATGTAATCCTCACACACTTACACACACACTTAACGATAGGTTTTAAATGCTAAGGCGATCGGTAAATTGGAATTTGTTAAGCTACTTATATTGCTGACTGTACTTAAATAGCTGCGTAGGTACTGTTTGGAACGAGTGAAAGTGCTTTTTATAGCCCTTATTGTCTACAAGTAGAAATTACCCCTGTGTGGATAATTCTTATTACCCTTTTTTAAATCCCCGAAGATTTAAACAGAGGCGTATTAACACTAAAATTTCGCCAATCGGTCCCACGATATAGGGGGTAAGCTTATTGTCGTCAAACGGGTATTTTATCATGGACTATGTGTTTACTGTCCGATGGACAACCCTATTCTTTAGTCGCTTTCTATGACACCAACAGGTACAGATAGGGAGGCCCTAATCTACTCCTCTGGGAACCAACGTGATACTTATTATGTAACATAACATAACATAAACTCACGCCTATATTCCCCGAAGGGGTAGGCAGAGGTGCTAGCACCCACATTTCGCCAGTTTATGTTTAGGTCCCAATGTAATAGGTGGGCGAGCCTATTGCCATTAACCGGGCACTTAAAAACCTGCGATAAATACACACATAACTTCGAAATTAATTCAGTAATAATAAGTATTCTTGTCTGTTGGTATAAAGATACAGTTGTATGATAATACGGAACCCTTTGAATACAAACCTGACTCAAACTTGATAGGTTTTCAAAACAATTATTCACGTCCATACAAATCATGTTAATATCCTGTCAAACTGTATGTCCAGACCTTGTGTTGTATGACATGTTCACGACTCGACAGCAATTATAACATGAAAGATATTCATGTCCAACACTTAACTCGATCGATGGCTAGATCACGACTCGCATGTCAACAGGCGACCACACACGGACGCGCGACATAGTGACAATTGTTGTAAACTGACGTATGACATCTGTCACTGTCTAGACGTTTTGCCAAAGTACCGATTTCGGTGATGTGTTCGCTACATTATTTATTTGGTGAAACAGTGAAATGTACGTCAAACAATTTTGTCTTTTTTATGGAATAGGGACGCAAACGAGCATACGTATCGCCTGATGGTAAACCGGTACAGCCACCCATGGACACCAAGGAATCACAAGTGCGTTGCCTTCCTTTTAAAAAAGAGTACGCTCTTATCCTTTGCTCTTGTCTTTCTATAATGACACTTAAGCCGACCTTTCGGTTGCTTTTCAATAAACATGGTTATTCTACCCGTGCCTGCTATAATAAGTTGTTTCGTATTCATTCTCCTAAATCTCATACGGTTCCTAAAATTAACTTAACTCATACCAATTTTACTCCGCCTTGATCCCACGGCATATTATTACATTTTTGTACTAAACTCGTGTCATTTTGTATAGTTAATAGATGTAGTCCTATGCCACCCCATTAAGATCTGTAACTCCCTGCCAGCTCACGTGTTTCCTTCTTCCTACAGTCCCGGGTCCTTTAAGCGGGGCGTGAAAAGGCATCTGATGAGGCCGTCAAGCTGAGTGCCACCAGCCACCACTGTTAACATGGTACATGTTTACGAAGGTGACCCTCTTTGCGAGACTTTGCCTTTAGCTTACCATCAGGCGAGGTGAAGTCAAATTGACGTGTCCTTTATAAAAAAACTGCAATTCTTAATCAGAATCAGAGTAAATAATCAAATAATACACTATCTAGATAGAATCCATAAAGTTTTATCACGAAATTATATAAATTCATGATTTTTTTGTAAACGTATAGTACAGCATAAGAAATATACAAGGTAACCACACCTATATTTACCTCGGGACACGTAACTTGGACTTAGTTGCGAGACAAACGAGGCCCTGCGCACATGGATTGTTTTGTAATAACCCATGTTTGGTGAATTTGAGCTCGTCCACCGCCGTCGCGTATGGTCGCGTCCTCAAAAGACATCCAAGAAACGTATACTATACGTATAGAACACATTTAGAGTACATTTAAGTCTAAGATATATATTTCTTATTGACATAAGAAATAGCTATCTTATTCTCGAACTGATAACATCGATAGACACACATTCATTTCTCAGAAACTCGCTCATTTGTCACTTCATAAGGTTTATCGCATATCGCAGTTGCAGTTACTTTGATAGTTGCTCTTAATTGGTACCATATCCGCCCTCAATAAGCCGTACTGGTACACATTCACCTCAATATACCCTTATCAACAATATAGAGAACGACCCAGAACTTCAGAGACGAAACTGACCTCGCCTGCAAGCGTATAGATCTGCTGATCAACGGATGAGGACCTGCCGTAAGCATTCCTCTGGAAGTTCCCAGGCTCAGAGGTAAAAGCCCTCAGTGGTGATAAACTAACGAACGAAACGAAGCAATAAAATGCTTCGCGGTCGTAAATAATGCCCCACCGTTTGCGCCAAGAAGGCTATTATAAAACTCAAGATTATTTAGATAGATTTAGATGATAAACAAGCTTGTAAATAAGCTGTTCGCTCACCTATGTTACTCAAGCAAAATATTGTATTTAGAGTAAGTAAATGATTTTTTATATCACTTGATGGAAAGTGGTTACCGTGGCCTATGAACGTGTGCAACACTAGGGGAGTCACACTTGTGCTGCTGACCCTGTAAGAAGATAGAGTTTCTACGCCATCAGTGCAGAAGACAGAGCAGGAAAACTCTTTCATCTTCTCACTGACAGCACAAAAACTCTCCAGTGAGCTCTGGCTACCCTACTCACCGCCGGGAACACAACGCGAGGATATTATATGGCCGCGGTATTCTGTAGGGCGGAGATACTTCCCCAGTCGGGCTGCTCAATTAGGACGGGAATACCGTCCTGTTCTACCTTCTGATAATCTATACTATCTATATCTATACTAATATTATAAATGCGAAAGTAACTGTCTGTCTGTGTGTCTGTATGTTACGCTTTCACGCCTAAACCACTGAACGAATTTTGATGAAATTTTGTATTGGGGTTGATTAGACCATGAGAAAGGACATTGGCTATGTTTGGTCGCGATAACGGATATCCACGTGGGCGGAGGCGCGGTTTATAAAGAACAGAAAAATATTGTTTACTTTGACTCTGTATATGCCTTAAACGAATGGAGTACAAAAATAAGAGTTTCTATATCTAAGTAATATATTTATAATGTCCTAGCTGTCCCGGCGAAGTTCGTACCGCCAATTTTTTAGATCCCGTTCCCGCTGCACCATTTAGGGGGATGCAAAATAGATGTTGGCCGATTCTCAGACCTACTCAATATGCTCACAAAATTTCATGAGAATCGGTCAAGCCGTTTCGGAGAAGTATGGCACGAGAATTTTATATATTAGATATTATTTTATTTATTACTATCCTTTGTTTGCACGTGTATTAGAGACGTGTATGAAGAAGAAGAAGAAGTAAAGGCACTACAGGGTTGTAAAATGTAAAACCTAGTACGAGTATAATAATATTATCATACATAGTTCTTACAATCTCAGAACATCGTCAGAACTACATAAAGGGGTAAACAGCACAGGTAACGTGGCTCCCAGACTCCCGAGAAACTAATTAACTCCGTCCGCCGCGCCGATATGTTTGCCGAAGCCAGCGATCGTATCGCGTGTTGCGTGCGCGCAGATCGCTCGCTACTTCACTTTATGTATGCGATGCGCTTTAGATTGCATTGCAAATTATTTTTTCATTTAACGTGTACAATTTGAAATATAATGGCAACACTGCTGATAGCGATATCGAGTCATAAAATGAAGTGAAGATCAACGAGTTTGTGTCATAAACTGATGATGAAAAATGGGTGTTTCTTTAAGAGTGATTGCTTGTGTTGACCAATGTATGGTTATACATAGTAATACCAATTATTAGGTAATCTGTGTTAATACTGTGAAATGGTGGAGTACCTACTCGTACAGTCTTGGATTCATTTTATTACATACATACATACATATTCTCTCCTTTATCCCCGGAGGGTAAGACAGAGGTGAATTAACACCCACATTTCACCAATAATTGTATTCGGTCCCAAGTAAGGGGGGAGTCTATTGCCGTATTCCAGGCACTATTGTTGACTCGAGCCATGCATCTAAGGCTGAGTCTGGGCTGTATATATCTGTCTAATGTTAAATAGCCCCTTTTACATGGGGTGCTGGGTAGGACAACCTCCGCGTGGTGCACCCCGGTAACGTGGGCGACGACGTGGGCTTCGCGCGAGGCGTACGTCGTCGCCCATGGCAAATAGTCCACCAAGGAGGGGGGGCCTTTATGGCCGGTTTCGAGTTCTCCGCATGCGCTCTGCTAAACAGAGCGTACTTAGCGGAGAACTCTCAGGGCGACGAGTACTTTGCCACTGAGCGATCAGTGGTGAAGTACACGGTCCCATAGGGACCATCGATCGGCCGAGCCGTACCCCCGTCTGGCAACAGACGGGCATGGTGGCTCTTAGGAGTTGCGAGGAAGAAAACCTCTATAAAAAATCACCCCGAACCCCACGCTCTGACGCCCGGCAATGGGATGCATCGCTGGGGGGACCTCAGTGCCTAGGGCGTCACTCACTCACTCCCACCTTCCCACCCTTCCCATCCTCACATACACTCCTAACCTCCCTACTTCTACCTCAACGTCGACGGACATAAATCGAAAAGAAATGACTATGGAAACAATCAAGGATAAATCTACCCATGAGGGTACCCGGACGCCGTCCGGGGAATCCCTTGCTGTGACTGGTGGTCGAATGGACACCCATTCGGCGACCAGCCATGGCGACCCCCGCCCGGGTTCACCCCGGGGGGTATATGGGAGGGGTCACCACAGTCCCACAGGCCCAACGGTGTGCCTCAAAACCACCCAGAAAAGTGACGCGGAAGACGTGTCGACCCGTGCTGACTCGCAGATGGAGTTGGCTGTCGACGTGGGTGGCGGGCCCGAGGATACCCTCGGTCTCGGCATCCATGCCGACGTAGGTAGGAAGAGACCCAGGTCGAGCGGACCCCTGCGGCCTGGGTCTGAATCACCGAATAGTGAGGAAGACCTTCCCAGGAAGAGGTTGATTGTGGCTACCACCGCGGGTAGAGGTCGGAAAGCCGACCTCTACAGAGCGAAAGGGGGGGTAGCAGAACCGCCGGTGATTGTGTCCCCGCTGCCAAGCGGGAAGGTCACGGAGGTGCCAGCGGCGCAAAACATCCTGGCGGCTCTTTCCCGCATTTCTGGCGCCGTAAAAGGCCAGAAAAATATTGCGGGAAAGAAGAGAGTCGTGGCGGAAGCCATCACGGGCGCCGCCAAAGCGCTGGAGGAGCTCCTGGAAAGGAGCGTCTCCAACGAAGAGGAGAAACTCCGGGCTCGGGTTGCGAGCCTGGAGACAGAGCTTGCTGACTCCCGCAAGCAGCAACAGCTGATGCGGGAGGAGATCAGCCAGCTGAAGCAGCTGGTCCAGGGGGCCGGGGAGGCTCGGGGTGTGAAAACCCCCGTTCCCCGTGCTCCACCTAAGGTGACACCAACGGTGGTCCAGCTGCTGGAGGCCATCGAGCGACGCCTTGGGGTCCTCGAGGACCGGGCATACCGCCCGCCGCTGGCGGCACCCGTGACCGCTGCAACCTTTGGGGCTCCTTCCAAGCCGAGGGCCTTCACCCCCCCCTCCGCCCCCAAGAAGACGGCACCTGGGGGAAGTGGCAACTCCGCCTCCCCAAGTACACCCAGTGCTCCCGCTGCATCCCAGAACCCCTCCAGAGAGAGGGCCTGGGAGGTGGTGGGAGCGAAGAAGAAGGCGGCTAAGGCCACTAAAAAGGCGGCGAAGGCCGCCAAGAAGGCGGCAAAAGCCGCGAAGGCCGCCGCGGTGAAGGCGCCAATGAGGCTCCGCGCTCCCCGTTCTTCTGCCGTCGTCATTACGGTGACTACGGAGGGCAGGGCGAGAGGCTTGTGGGAGGTGAGGGTGCACTCTCGCGGCGACAGGGTGCGGAAATGGACGTCCATTAATGGATACCCATGTCCGCATCCTGCAGGTGAATCTGAACCACTGCGCTGGTGCTCAGGACCTTCTGTACCAGAGCATCAGGCAGTGGTCCATTAACGTGGTGATTGTCGCCGAGCCGTACTGGGTTCACCCGGGAAGCCCAGTTGATCTGAACGGCCTGGCGACTGTCTTTGGGGGGACCGCCGCGGATGACTCGCGCCTAGCGCTTATCGCTAGAGGCCCGGGCTGCGTCGCGGCGGAATATGAGGGTATGGCTGTAGTGGCCGTTTACATCTCGCCGAGCCTCGACCAGCATCAGTTTGAGCTGTGGCTCCCTGAGCTGGACGTAGTTCTCGCTGCATGCCGGCCTCGCCCTGTCCTGATCCTGGGAGATTTCAATGCCTGGTCGCAGGCTTGGGGCTCCCGGGAAACCAGAGACAGGGGGAGGATACTTCAGGACTGGGTCACTACACGTGGCCTAGTCATCCTGAATCGGGGGAATGTCGCAACCTGGACGCGGCGGGGGCTCAGCTCGGTCATAGACGTTTCGTTTGCGACCCCTGAGCTCGCCCGCCGTGTCCAGGAATGGCGTGTGGTGGAGGAGGAGGAGACGTCGTCAGATCACCGATATATTCGGTTCAACGTCTCCCCTCTACCTAATCTGCCGCCAGCTATTGCGAATCCCCTGGAACCGCGTTGGGCACTCCATCGCCTGGATCCGGAGGCTCTCCTGGAGGCGGCCATCGTGCAGACCTGGATCCCGATAGCGGACAGGCCCGCCGATATTGATGCCGAGGTGGAGTGGTTCGGGAGAGCCATGACGCATATCTGTAATGCGGCGATGCCCAGGGCTAGTGCCAGACCGGCGAGGAGGCAGGTGTACTGGTGGACGCCGGAAATCGCGCAGTTGCGCGTGGAGTGCGTCACTGCGCGCCGCCGGTACACCAGGTTCCGCCGGAGGCGTCGCCGCCCAGACGATGCGGTAGCCCGAGAGACGGAGCTCTATGGTGGGTACAAGGAGGCCAAGAGGGCCCTCCATACGGCCATCAAGCGGTCCAAAAAGTTGGGCCGCGAGGAGCTGATAGAGACTCTGGAGCGCAACCCGTGGGGGCGCCCGTACCTTATGGTAAGGGGCAAATTACGCGCTAAGGCGCCCCCACTGACCCAGAGTCTCCAGCCGGAGCAGCTGGAGGTGGTCCTGGACTCCTTGTTTCCATCAAGAGCGGAGGAACACATTCCTCCGTGCATGGCTCCGTCTCAGGCGCCCAGCGCGGAAGGCAGTGAGAACAACGTGCCCGTAGTCACGGAGGGTGAGCTAGGGGCGGCTGTACTGCGGCTTAAATCCCGCAGAAACACCGCCCCTGGACCCGACGGCATTCCAGGCCGAGCGTGGGTCCTGGCTCTCGAGGAGCTTGGGCCTCGACTTATAGGGCTCTTTAGCGCATGCCTCGAAAAAGGCCAGTTTCCCAAGGTCTGGAAGACAGGAAAACTGGTCTTGATCCGAAAGGCGGGGCGGCCGGCAAATTCTCCATCAGGGTACCGGCCGATCGTGTTGCTTGACGAGGTGTGCAAGCTCTTTGAGCGCATTATTGCACAACGCCTCGTCAGGCATCTCACACGCGTGGGGCCTGATCTGGCGGATAGCCAGTTTGGCTTCCGTCAGGGGCGCTCCACGGTGGATGCGATCATGCGCATTAGAGGCCTGATGGAGGAAGCAGTCTCACAGGGTGAGGTGATAGTGGCGGTGTCTCTTGACATCGCCAACGCCTTCAACACCTTGCCCTGGAGCTGCGTTAGGGAGGCGCTTATCTACCATGGAGTGCCTCCCTACCTCCGTCGAATTGTCGGGGCCTATCTCTCCGAGAGGGCCATTACTTACCCGAGTTGGCTAGGGCCGGGTCGGCGGGATGTGTCGTGCGGTGTTCCGCAGGGATCGGTATTAGGGCCACTCCTGTGGAACATCGGTTACGATTGGGTGCTGCGTGGTCCGTTGCTCAGGGGGGTGAACGTAACGTGTTACGCCGACGACACCCTCGTTACGGCGCGGGGAGCAACGCACCGAGACGCAGCACTAAAGGCCACGGCAGGGGTTGCTCAAGTCGTGGGTCGGATACGGCGGCTGGGTCTCGAGGTCGCCCTTCACAAGTCCGAGGCTCTGTGCTTCCACGGACCTCGGATGGGGCCACCTGTGGGATCCAGCCTACAAGTAGGGGGCGTCAGCATCGGCATCGAGCCCTCGATGAAGTATCTGGGGCTAGTACTCGATGGCCGGTGGAACTTCGGACATCACTTCCGAAGTTTGGTCCCAAAACTGAGGGGGGTGTCAGCTGCACTCGCACGGCTGATGCCCAACATCAGGGGACCCAACGCTCCCTGCAGGAGACTGTACCTGGGGATCGTGCGAAGTATGGCCCTATACGGGGCCCCCGTATGAGCGGAGACCCTGACGGCCAGTAATGTGGCTAGATTGCTGAGCCCACAGAGGGCGATGGCCATCAGGGTGATAAGGGGATACCGCACGATCTCAGGTGAGGCGGCATGTCTCTTAGCCGGGACCCCTCCATGGGACATGGAAGCGAGAGCCCTTGCGTCTCTATTTAAATGGCGCAAGGAGGCGCTGGAGCGGGGCCAATGGCCTGCGTCTCGAGAAATCGAGGCCCAGCGGTCCCAGCTCCACCAGGAAACCGTGGAGACATGGAAGGTGCGACTTGAGCAACCAAAGGGGGGATTCGCCACAATCGCGGCCGTCAGACCGGTCATGGACGAGTGGCTGGAGAGGAGACATGGTGCTCTCTCCTACCGGTTGTCACAGATGCTTACCGGGCACGGTAGCTTCGGTAGGTATCTGTGGCGAAGACACCGGGAAACCACGGCCGGTTGTCAGCACTGCGGGGACCGCAGCGATGACACAGCGCTCCACACGCTGGCGGAGTGCACGGCGTGGGCGCAACAGCGCCAGGTCCTCGTGGTGGGTTTGGGCGTGGACACTCTCTCGCTCGAGACCATGGTGGGAGCCATGGTCTCCAGCGGGAGTAAGTGGGACTGCGCCGCCTCTTTCTGCGAGCAGGTCATGCTCGTGAAGGAGGCGGCGGGGCGGGAGCGGGAGAGAACTCTCCCACCCGAGTTCCACAGTCGGCGGCTTGGACGCCGCCGACGTGTCTTCGCCGAAGACCATCGGCCTCCATGACCGGGGGCCTGAGGACGGTGAGTTGGCTGCTCATCGTCCTTACAGAAGCAGGCCCATGACGGCAGCGTGACGTGACGGACTCACGCACGCCTCCCCCCTCCTATGAAGCGGGATAATACCCGAAAACCCCCCATAGACGCGGGATAGCACCCGAACCACCCCCTAGACGAGGCCGCATTAAAGCGGTAGGTCTGTTGGGAGCCCTGGGACATCCTTCCGAGGGCTTACCCGGGGCTCCCAACTATAGGCTGCTGGGCGATACCGTGGGGGTTTTAGTCGGTAGGAGTCCGGCATAACATCCATGAAGGATTTCCCCCACGGTCGAAAAAAAAAAAAAAAAAAAAAAAGCCCCTTTTACATTTTTTTACATATATTGCAAAACATACACGCTTTTTTTAAGAACAGACACACTACGGAGTATTAACGTATTGGCAACTTTATCATTACGCGTAGGTACCGCTAAGGAGTAGTTGGTAATCCATACTAATATTATAAATGCGAAAGTAACTCTGTCTGTCTGTCTGTCTGTCTGTATGTTACGCTTTCACGCCTAAACCACTGAACCGATTTTGATGAAATTTGGACTTTGAGAAAGGACATAGGCTATGTTTTGTCGCGATAACCGACATCCACGCGGGCAGAGCCGCGGGCAAAGCTAGTTAGTTATAAACTCCTTGCCTGAGTCTGTGTTTCCAGAAAGCTATAGGTAACCTAGTAATTTTCAAGGTTCAATTGAATAGGTGCCTTCTAGGCTCGTCTTGACTTATCTGCAGGTGAGATAAAAATCAAACACGAGTAGTGAGTATCAATGATAACAAAAATTATAATAAGTGACTTTAATATGGGGTTCTTCAAGAAGGGCATTAGTAGGTTCTTATATGGTCGGCAGCACGTACACATACGTCCATAGGCCACACTTGCCATCGAGTGAACCGTGTGCTTGTCTGTAAAAAATGGTATAAAACTATGTCCCGTTAATTTATCATAATAGTTATTCAAGGCCATTTCAATCAAAATCATAATTCATAACCCTTCATCGCAAGCGGGTAATAAAATTAAATTAGAAATTATAAGCATCTGAGACGAAATCTTCTGAGGTAATTTATTAGACATCACTCTTCCTATCAGAACATTAAGGAAAGGATATACCGTTACTACCCATCAGCGTCCACCCCATTGATCACCAATTCGCTCCACGTGTCAGCAAGCACAAATCACATCACGAAAAGCACATTTTTTGTTCAAATTAATTCCAAATTAATAGTAACCCATGAATAACTGCGTATATCATCACGCCATTCATTGTGGCGGTCACTTGACGCTATATAGTTCACGGTGAATGTGGACACAATGGAATGGGCTGCCTCATAGAGCACCATGGATAATGTGCGAGCTATTACGATAATGTTCCACGCTGGATGGGCATTCGTTTCCTGGCTACTTATAGTTTACTTTTTTTGTATAGTTACGGCTGTGTATCTACGAGGGGATAGGTAGACTTATATATACTCCTTTGAAAATATTATATTGGCTTGAGTAGTTAGCCAGTTAAACCTCTTGCATTTATATATAATATTATTCTTGCAACCTATCCACATTCAGAGCATGTAAGTATGAGAACAACTACAACCTATGCCAGTTGTAGAAATAAAAGGCGCGTATGACAGGATCGTAGCAAGTGCGAAGATGTCTCTGTCTACCCCTTAAAAGAAATAAATGTGGCTTTATAATTATCGTAATTAGAATTTTGTAGTTCTATGGTAGGCAGAGATCTGCCTACATTTCCAGGGTAATTAAATAAACAATCTTGGACAAATTACATAGCGCTCTCTAGACCCAAACTTAACATGGCTTGTAATATCGGTTCTAGATTAAGGATAAATATACTTAGATATGTTTTCTGTGAATGCAGTCTCTAAATTATACGATTATGATAAATTTTGTCTTCTTATAACTTGGTTTAGCACAAAGATAAAAGATTATACACATAGTTGAACCCGGGAAGTGACATTCATTGTATGTCAATGGGTGGTGGGAAGTATTTTTTTTTTTTTACGCCGCGAGGTAGGGCTCTGGAGGGCTGGGCCGCTACTCTCGGTCTGGTTCTCCAGAATCGAGGGGCCGAAGCCACGTTCTGGGCGGCGGAGCGCGAAGCGAGTTCGATCGTAGATCTCTCGTTCGCGAGCGCTTCGCTGTCGCAACGTGTGCGGGACTGGCGTGTTGTCGCGGAGGTGGAGACACTAGCGGATCACCGATACGTTCGGTTTGATGTCTCCCCTCCCGAGAGTGATGCGCCGGCCACACTGGCCCCACGCGAGCCGCGCTGGGTGCTTAGGGGACTGAATAGGGATGCTCTCTTGGAAGCCGCCTCCGTGCAGGCCTGGGCCATGGTGCCGGACAGGCCTGACGACATCGATGACGAGGCGGCGTGGTTCCGGGAGGCCATGACTGTTGTTTGCGATGCGGGTATGTCTAGGGCTCCAGCCTATAGTCCGAGGCGCTGGGTCTACTGGTGGACTGCGGAGATCGCGAGGCTGCGTCAAGCCTGCGTGATCGCGCACCGCCGGTGGGCCAGGCTCCGTAGGAGGCGTAGCCGCCCCACAGACACAGATCCCTTAGTGGCGGAGTTACAAGAGGGATACAGGGAAGCCAGGAATGCCCTCCGAGCAGAGATCAAGCGGTCCAAGGCAGCTTCCTATAGGGAGCTGCTGGAGATACTGGAGTGGGACCCATGGGGGCGGCCTTACTGCTTAGTAAGAGGAAAGCTGCGCCCCCGGGCCCCTCCGCTAACCCAGGTTCTCGAGCCGGCTCTGCTTGGAGGAGTGGTGGAATCCCTGTTCCCGGCGCGGGCGGGACACGTTCCGCCGCAGATGACTCCGCCACCTCGGTCGCCTGATGTGCCCGGCGTGGTTATTGACGACGACGTGCCCGAGGTCACTTGGGTAGAACTAGAGCTGGCGGTGCGACGGCTTAGAGCTTAGAGCACTTCCGAAGTCTGCGCCCCAAACTGTTGGTGACAGCTAACGCGCTGGCGCGGCTGCTGCCCAACCTGAGGGGCCCGGAGGACTCCTGCAGGAGACTCTACGCGGGTGTCGTGCGGTCCATAGCCCTATACGGGTGCCCCGTGTGGGCGGACACCCTGCAGGCCAGGTTCGTACCCCTGCTGCATGCGCCGCAGCAGAGGATGGCCTCCAGGGCCATTAGGGGGTACCGCACGATATCCTTTGAAGCGGCGAGTCTCCTAGCCGGATCGCCACCGTGGATCCTGGAAGCGAGATCCCTTGCGGCACTGTATCGGTTCCATAAGGAGGCGCGGGAGCGGGGATACGGAGGCGGAGTGGGAGCGGTGACATGAGCAACGACGCGCAAGGCATGCCGTCATAGAGGCGGTAATGGGCCATCATGGGGGAATGGCTCGAGAGGCCACATGGCAGCCTCTCGTATCGACTGACGCAGATTATCACCGGGCACGGGTGCTTCGGGCGATATCTGTGTCCAAATAAATTAAATAATTAAATAATAATTAATCAAATGTGAAAAGGAGCCAACGTCCGAGTGCCATCACTGCGACGCGAGCGAGGACACAGGGCTGCACACGCTCACCGAGTGCCCGGCATGGGCCGGTCCGAGGCGGGAGCTAGTGGCGGCCCTGGGAGTGAGAGTTCTCACCCTCGCCACCCTGCTCACATCAATGGTCCGCTGTGCGGACGCGTGGGCGGCCGGCTCCTCCGTCCCCCATGAGCGCGGGCCTGGGGGTGACGGGTGGAGCCGCCTGTCACCCCCGCAGAAGCAGGTGAAGGCGGCGGCAAAAAAAAAAAAAATTTTACGATATTTCCCGTGCAAAGGCGAGACAGGTTGTAAGATACAAATTAAAATTAACATATGCGTTCACCGAAAAAAATGGGCCAAATCGACTTCAATTCGGGCCCTACGCCTTGGGCATTGTACCCTAGCATTAACCGCCATTAAAAACCACAGCCAGGGAGATTTATGTAGATCTATACCGGATACAGTCTATTAACATTGTTTGGGATATCGCCTCTATTATTTGTGGTTCAGAATATATGGCTCCATCCCTAAGTTCCAAGGAGATAGCCTGAGAAAGTCCTATAGGTTAGTTAGTTAGTTAGTTAGTTTACCTGGGCCGTTCCGCACTTAGCCTCTTGATTGGGCCATTGTGCGTACCATCTTACCTCTCACTCCAACCAACCTAGATCTTCCCAAAAAGCCAGCAGCCTTTTCAGGTTTCCACATGCTTCCCGGAGAGACGCTGGTGACTGGAGGAATTTCGCCCGTTGTTCGGCCACGCTCATGCACTCTGTAAGCACATGATGTGGCGTTTCTTCTGCCCCCATGCAGCCTCTGCACAGGGGGCTGTCCGTCACACCTATTGTAAATAGATGCTTGTTTAGGGGACAGTGACCGGTCAAGATGCCTATGACTTTACGGATCTGGTCCCTTTTTAATCTAATGAGGTTTCGGCTAAACGTTTTTGATGCTACCGGAACTGCATTCTTTGTTTGCCTGTATCCTTCAATGTTTGTCCAATCTTTTTGATGGGTTTCTTCCGTATTTTTCCGCAGCCAAGTTTTGACCTGTGCTTGAGGTATAGGTAGTATTGGTTCCGGTCCATATACTGTTGCCCCTGATCCTCTCTTGGCCAATTCATCGGCTGCGTCGTTGCCGAGGGAGTTGCTGTGTCCCTTGATCCATTGCAGCGTGACCTTGTTTGTGTTTGCAATGGATTGGAGTGTATTGTGACATTTCAATATGAGGACAGAGGTTATGGTGTTGCTTTTCAGAGCTTGGAGTACGGATGCACTGTCTGATATGATCTTTATATCTAGATCTCTGACGTCTCTGGCGGCAATCGTCTCCGCCGCTCTCGTTATGCCAATACATTCAGCTTGGAATATTGTACTTAGCTTGTCCAGGGTGGTTGTTATTTTGATGTTTAGGTCATTCGAGAAGACGCCTGCTCCGGTACCATATGTGGTTTTAGAGCCGTCTGTGTATATCCTAACTTCTTTGACGCCAGAGCTGTCTCTTTTTTCTTCAGTAAGTTGGATATGATAGTTCCTTTCGAAGACGTGGTGACATGGTATTCTGTCTACGGGCGCCTCAAGAAGTGGTATCTTCTTTAGGATTCCCTGTAGAATTTTTGAATGCTTTGTTCCAGTATTCTCTTTCCAGAGCCCATTACTTTTCAGTCTTAAGGCTGCTGCCTTGGCCTCCTCCTGTATGATTAGATGCAGCGGTCTCAGGTTTAGGAGGTGCTCTAGTGCGGCTGATGGAGTGGTTCTCATGCATCCAGTGGCTGCTGTACTCGCTAGGCGTTGTAGACTCTGGAGCTTTTCTTTCACAGTGATCAGTTCTGTTCTGGGCCACCATACAACTGATCCATAGGTTAGAGAAGGCCTGATAATTGCCGTATACAGCCAAAGTGTTATCTTTGTGTTAAGACCCCAGTTCTTACCAACGAGTCTTCTGCATTGCCAAAAAGTTATGCAGTCCTATAGGTATTGAGATATCTATCTTTATAGAACTAAGATCAGATTTAGGACCGGACAAGCCCGTGCGACACCTACACGAAAAGTGGTTGCTACGATTTTGGAGGCCTTAACCATTTTCAAGAAAATGGTTAAGGCCTCCAAAACTTTTAATATCATTGCAATTGAGCAGTCCGACTGGGGAAGTATCTCCATCCTACAGAATATCGCGGCCATAATAACTGGTAGGACGTGTAAAATAGTCCTACCAAATGGTGTGTTTGCACACAAAGCGTAAAGAACCTACTATGACCTGGCGTTTGGTTGTAAGAAAGGAAATACTCATGTAATCGCTTCCATGAATGAAAACGTAAGAAAATCGGCACTGACCTGTGTTCCACCTCGTGAGGATTCAGCTGCAGACAGGCGTGGTTCCTGGCACGTGTTGGTGGGTAGGTATATTTCGACCGGTCGGTTATTTTCTTGAATTTGTCGTTTTCTTCCGATACACTTCACTTATACTGACTTGAGAATGTGGCCAAAGGAACTTATAGAATTACACAGAAAGAAACGAGGAGTTGAATTAATCAAACTTCCGTTTTTGTGCGGTAGCGGAGTCAAAGACACCTTTCGGCGCTGGGGCGTTTTAGTGACTGATTAAAAAATGCGAGCGGGTAGATGATCCGCCGTGGTGCTTGAGAGTCTCGCGTAGAAACTTCGTTCTCAAAATATAGTTCGAACAGATCCATTCACAGCGCCATTCATTGGCCTCCTCCAACACTAAGTGGTCAACAAATGAGCGCCAATATTCAAACATTATTCGATACATAGAAGCGGTTTATTAAATTACAAAATTGAAATACAATTAAATTATGTGGGAAATAATTAAGAAAGTACAGCGCTCCACCATGCACCCGGCTTTGGAACGTCGCAAGACGTTACGAAACAAACAAGCGAACACTGGCTGATTAGAGCCCATAGTGAATTTGTATAACATAATAATACACATAGCGAAAATAACAACTTAGACTAACAATATTCTATCTAAAGTATGTTTAAAGTTTGAGTTAAAAATTAAAGTTTAAGATTCTATTTAGCGTTGTAAGTTATTGCGTTGGGATAGGATACAATTTGGTTACAGCGCGTTTGTAAGTACCAGTACGCGTTTTATATATTATGATAGACATGAGGAGTCCAGGTCCAGTATGACAATTGACAACGTGAAAATGCTGAATTATTAGATCAACAACGTGATCGCGTTTAGGGAGAAGGACAGGATGTAATCCTGATACAGAATGAGGTTCGATCTTAAATTTAAATCGTGCGAATTTTAAAACGTATGTAATGATACGTAGTAGTTTCTGCCAAGAAGAAACACGTTGTGCTAATGTACATAACAATGGCGACTCTGTGTGTTTTGTTGTCACACTCAACACATTTGCCTCATGCTCAGGTAAGCCAGAACAGTTGGCGGGAGAGAATGACTTAATAGGCCATTCATCAGGGGGGCCGCGGATCCATGCTGGACCGTTCCACCACAAATCATAAGTCAAAAGTTGCGAAGGGAGCATGCCGCGTGATAGACAATCACTCGGGTTAATGTCTCCGGCGACGTGATAAAAATGTTTAGCGTTCAAGTTTTCTTGACACTGAGCGACCCGGTTGCTAACAAAAATCGACCACCGATGTGGTGACGAGTGAACCCATGATAAGGCAATCGTGGAATCAGAAAAGGCGTAAATGTCAGTAACGGGAATGCGTAATGCATACGAATCACGTACAGTTCTTATTAACTTTGACATAAGCAAAATAGCACATAACTCTAATCGAGCAAGCGTAGTAATCTTTGTCGGAGTGACCTTTGATTTCGCACACAAAATGCGAGTTTGAATGCCAGATGGGTAGGTACAATGTGCATAAATAACACATCCCATGCCATTCAGGCTGGCATCACAAAATGCGACAAGACGTGATTCGCAATCAACTTCGACACCTATATATCGCGGAATTTTTAATGTGTCAAGCAATTTTAATTCTTGAACGAGAGCGGAAAAGCGTGAGCGTACATGCTCCGGAGCAGGGTCATCCCAATCACTCTTACTAAGCCAAAGTTCCTTAATTAACAACTTGGCGTAGAGTATCACAGGTGCCACCAACCCGAGCACGTCAAATAGACGCGCAACTATAGAGAGTATATTTCTCTTAGTGCACTTCTCATCTACCAAGGTGGATGAGAAATAAAAATTATCTCCACACGGCTCCCACAAGAGACCTAAAACCTTTGCGACATGACTGCCAACATCAAACTCAAGCGATTTGCGGTGAGTATTTATGTCAGCGTTCATTGCGATAGGACATAACCTAAAATTTAATAATAATAAAAACAGGTCTGCCTGTAAATTGGGACCAATATGTAAAATATCATTGAGCGAACGACAAGTGTGGGTTTTAGCGCTCGCGTCTAACACAATACGCGGCATCGGTTCGTCATATCGAACCACTGCGCGATGTGGTATATAATAACCATCCATAGACAAATTAGAGTCATCAACGAGACCAAGACAACCGTTATCCAAACAATCCCGAATAACCTTATTGTAATTTTCGCGTACGGTTGGTGATTGACGAAGTTTACGCTCGGGCGACAAAAACCGGCGGTGAGCGACGCCGCGCGAGTTCCCTAGTTCAGAGGGATCCTTGCAGAACGGCAGCGCAGTATAACGACCTACGTCATCGCGAGTCACAGTAGATGTGAAAATATTCTCGCACTCGGTTTCTTCTGGAGACAATAGGCGCTTCACAGGAACTTCCTCAAGTTCCCATGGTTTTTGCACTAAATCATTTAGTGCTAGCGCAGAAAAGGATGCGGTTGTAGGCACAACAACTTTACGTGGGTAATCACCCATAAGTACATACCCAAACGCGGTTGATAGTACACAAGGGGCACTGGGACCACACTCGACTCTATTTCCTAAGTAGATATACGGGAAGAGCTGTGCACCTAATATTATATCAATGTTTCCTGGAATGTTCCAGCTTAAATCAGCAAGCGGTAAATCGCGAAGATTTAACTCGCGATCACACTTAATTAATTGCGAGGGCAATTGATCCGTAAGGCTATTCATAACTAACGCATGTATAGTATACTTATGATCTGCATAAATACGAGATTCAATGTCCAAATACACATAGCCTATTATCGTGTGCGAAGTGGAGCCAACACCTTTGACAACAGAATTACTCATTGGTATTATTGGTAAATTTAATAAACGACAACAGGACAATGTTATTAAGTTATTCTGTGAGCCATTATCAATTAGACATCTGACTACAGATTTATTTCCAGTGCTACCTTTAGGGCGAGCATACACCTGAGCGGTTGCCAAGAGAATATCACCCTTATGGCTAGAGGCATACGAATGCACAGTGCTTGAAGCGAGCGGTGACTCAGGAATGGGACTAATATTGTCGCACTGGGGCGGCGAGAAAGGGACAGCACTCGTCGCATGCGAGTGCGAATTATTAACATTATCAAAATGCAATAATTTATGATGTTTTTTCTGACAGAAACAAACTGACGTACTTTTACATCGCGGGAGATTATGTAATGTGCTTAGACAATTCACGCAACCACGCTTAGATTTAATAAACTCATATCTAGCCTTTGCATTTTGCATATTTTTAAACTGAGCGCAGTTATACAGGTGTCGGTGGTCGCCGCCGCCACATAAACAACAGAGCGCGTTACCTGCGGCGGGCGCATTCGACTTATTATTAATCGGCACACTGACAACAAACGACTTAGAATTACGCTGTACACGCCTATCATTAGACTGTGGCGTCCCAGCAGTGGACGACTTCGCATATGACGAAGACCGCGGGCTTGACCGTTCAATCATCTTAGCATAATCTTGTACAAAGTCGATCAGCTGTTGCGTCGTAGGTATTTCGACACCTCGAACAGAAAGTTCGAAGGCTTGGATGGTTAGCGTGTCCATTTTCCTCAAGGCACATTGTAGAAACACGAAGTCCATTAAATCATTTATACCTAACTCTTTAAGCGCGGCGATAGAGGAGGAATATATACCTATAAATGAATCAAGTGAGTTCACACTAGGTGAACAATTCTTTAAGTCTAATATATTATTAAGATAATATGAACCTAATGAGCGTTTATCTTGGTATTTCTTGACCAAGGCGTCCCACACTATACTGTAGGTCTCACTTGACGGAACAATACCGGCAGTGAACTTTAATGCGTCTTTGGTTAATTTTGAGAATAGGTATTGCACACGTTGCGAATCAGACAATTGTGTGTTCGAATGAATATTGGCCTTAAAGGACTGATAAAATGTATTCCAGTTTTCAGGGCGTCCGTCAAAACTCGGAATAACAAGCATTTCCAATTTCACTACAGACGCGCTTGAATTACTCGGCCCGTGTGATGCGACCTCCTTGACCTTGAGCGTAGATAATTTATTTCTAATGCGTTTTATTCTCGAATACAATTCATCGAATGAGTCAAGGCAAGAATAGTCGGGCTCCACAGTGGGTTCTAATGATAAATTTAAGCTATTCATTTGATCCACAATCGACTCGAATTTATCGCGAACGTCATCGATGGTCTCGGTCTCAGCCAGAAAATCTTCATTGGCTCGCGTCGTTATGTCAAAACACACAACTGATTTCGACGATTTATACCAACGATTAATGCGTGCAAACAATAATTCCTTTTTTTGATTCAACAGAATAAGCTTCGTCTCGAGATCTGACGACATGTTTGCAAATTAACGATAGGTAGGACCTACCTATTGAAATATAACAAGAAGATTATCTGTAAGGTACCTACTATAATATAATAGTAATTCAACACAAACAGTTTAGATATACCTACTTTCTTATTGAAAATTGTACTACGGCTTATTATATAATAGCGCAAGTAGCACAGCAGAGCGGGAATGTAACTATGTACTTACGTACCTAGATAGGTACCTACCTACAAAGTTACGCGTATGTGAATAGAATGATGATTATTTACCAATTAATACGTAAATCACCAACTATTATAAATATCTACCAATTATTACGTAGATTTAGCGTTTTAAATGCAGAATTTACCAAATAATTTACGTAAATCTGTTAGCGAAAGAAAGTAATGAAACTAAGATGGCGGAAAGAATTCACCAAAATTACGTGAATCTTTTAATTAAATGAATAGGAAATAAATATTATTCACCAATAATTACGTGAATATGTTATTTACTGGCCTATCCGACTCGTAAGGACCATAAATTATGGCAGGACGTGGATATAGTCCTGCCAAATGGTGAGTTTGCACACAAAGCGTAAAGAACCTACTATGACCTGGCGTTTGGTTGTAAGAAAGGAAATACTCATGTAATCGCTTCCATGAATGAAAACGTAAGAAAATCGGCACTGACCTGTGTTCCACCTCGTGAGGATTCAGCTGCAGACAGGCGTGGTTCCTGGCACGTGTTGGTGGGTAGGTATATTTCGACCGGTCGGTTATTTTCTTGAATTTGTCGTTTTCTTCCGATACACTTCACTTATACTGACTTGAGAATGTGGCCAAAGGAACTTATAGAATTACACAGAAAGAAACGAGGAGTTGAATTAATCAAACTTCCGTTTTTGTGCGGTAGCGGAGTCAAAGACACCTTTCGGCGCTGGGGCGTTTTAGTGACTGATTAAAAAATGCGAGCGGGTAGATGATCCGCCGTGGTGCTTGAGAGTCTCGCGTAGAAACTTCGTTCTCAAAATATAGTTCGAACAGATCCATTCACAGCGCCATTCATTGGCCTCCTCCAACACTAAGTGGTCAACAAATGAGCGCCAATATTCAAACATTATTCGATACATAGAAGCGGTTTATTAAATTACAAAATTGAAATACAATTAAATTATGTGGGAAATAATTAAGAAAGTACAGCGCTCCACCAATAACCTTATTTTGTGTTCCCGGCGGAGAGTAGGGTAGCCAGAGCTCACTGGAGAGTTTTTGTGCTGTCAGTGGGAGATCAAAGGCTTGTTCTGCTTTCTCTTCCGCAGTGATGGCACAGAATCTCTTTGTTCTTACAGGGTCGGCAGCGCGAGTGTGACGCCCCTGGTGTTGTACATATCCATAGGTCGCGGTAACCTCTTTCTATCAGGTGGGCCCTGTGCTTTTCTGCCATCTAAGTGGCATAAAAAAGCGAAGTTGCTGATTGTTAGTGTTAGCAGAGGCTAGAATTTGAATCTGAGAACACACTACAGTAAGGCCGAGTCTGTAACCACTTAGCTACTGACTCAGTTTACAAGAATTTCGTACGGGCTTCCGAATAAATTCAGTACTCCTTTCTTTCTTATGTCGATATTGATGGTCGGCTACCATACCGCCTTGATTGAGTAAACTGATACTTACATACATACACTCCCGCCCGTATATCCCCGAAGGGGTAGGCCGAGGTGACTGTTTCACTTCCGGACTGTTTCACTGTTAACTTTTCAGTCCCACGTAATAGGAGGCGAGCCTATTGATGTCTAGCGGGCACTTTGTCTTGGGCTGAATGTTTACTGTCGGATGGAGAACAGCCCTATCCTTTAGTCGACTTTTACGACACCCAAGGGAAAAACTGGGGTGATCCTATTCTACTCTACTAGGAACCAACACGGCAAGTAAAGTTTTTCTTTGAAATGTAAACTGATACGTGCTTGGTAATGCATGATTCTATCACCTTACAATCAAAACGATTCTCGCGAATTACCGGTGTTTTTAGTACAAGGAAAACCGGTGCCAACTGGCCACATGTCATCGTGTTCTAGATTCTATAACTGTGCAATTATAGTGGGCATAAAATAGTAATGTGGTATAGAAAGTGGAGGTGACTAACCGTACCGGTGTTGTGGTCCCTTACTCTTATATAGTAATGCTGGAAGAGCTACCTTGTAAGCTATTTTTACCCATGACGGAACGGAGACGGTATAATTATGCGTTTGGGGTGAGAGGTTGTTTTTTGTTTGTTTGTGCAAATCCATGTTCCATTTTCTCCGAAACTACCAATCCAATTTTGATGCAGTTTTCAGTTATGGGTTCCGATTTAATTGGAGCATGTTCTTAGATAGACGTTACGATGACAACTCAACAGAGGGCGCTACACCAAGCATTTTTAATGCAAATCAATGTTGCCAAATTTTCACCAAAAATACTAGTCTGATTTTGATGCAATTCAATTATTGGTTTGGGTTTGATTGGTGCATGTTCTTAGATAGGTGTTACGGTGACAGCCCACTAGGGGGCGCTGTAGTAAACATTTTTTGAATTATTTTTCATACGTCGCGGGTTTTTTTTCAAAATTTTCAATTTTGTATCCTTGTCTTCACTAAGCTTCACAGGAGACACAGATTTTGCAAGCAACTACAATATGGGGTTTTCAAAAAGGACCCTTAGAAGATTCTTACAAGGTGTTACATACACCCATAAGCCACGGTAACCACTTTCCATCAAGTAAGCCGATCTGCCACCTCAGTAGTATAAAAATACTTTTAAAATATGAGCTTCCATATCCATATTACACATGTCTATAGATCCCTGAAGAGGTAGGCAGAGGTATATTGGCACCAACGTTTCGCCACTACGTAATAGGGGGCGAGCCTATTGCCGTCTAGCGGGGCATTTGTCTTGGGCTGTATATTTATTGTCGTAAAAATATGAACTGTGCTGCTAAAATGTAACTTATTCTTAAAGGTTAGCCTAGCGAGTGGTTACATTCAAAACTTGCAATGTAGAACTCAGGGTTAACTTCTGCCAATTTCTCCTCCTGGTATAGTTTAGTTTGGCTACGAGAGCGACTGCCGTGTAACCTCTCAATAGCGAGACGAAAGACTGTGCCAGAGTCTCCCTCGTCAATCAGCAGAAGTACTTAAGAATAATTGAGCTAAATTTGGACCTCTTATAACCTGGTAGGCCTTGGGGCCCATACCCCTTATCGCCATACAATTAACTCTCAAAAGGTTAACTTAACATTTAAAATGTCACGTGTGTTGGGCGGTCACACGTCACTTGTTCGTCTGTTTTGTTATTCATAGCTCCGTAACTTCGATGTAGGTAATGTTGATTGACATGCGACTGATCGAGTGACGCCACACGGGAAGTGAAGCTAGTACTTTTTTCAAGCATACTCACTATACGAAGTGGATATTACTATTATGAGTACTTTTGAAATGGATGTGTGTTAAATATAATTCTACTAGCTTTTGCCCGCGACTCCGCCCGCGTGGATGTCGGTTATCGCGACCAAACATAGCCTATGTCCTTTCTCAAGGTCTAATCTACCCCAATGCCAAATTTTATCAAATTCGGTTCAGTAGTTTAGGCGTGAAAGCGTACCATACAGACAGACAGACAGACAGAGTTACATTCGCATTTATAATATTAGTATGGATTCTATTCTAAATGGATTTTAATCTAAATAAGTAAGTCTGAGAATTTCGATTCGTCTTTGCCTTGCAGAAAAACCTCTGTCCGTATGTGTAAATAAATACGAGTATGGGAGTTTACGGGTCCACTACTGCTTTTCATGAATATGCAAAACGAAGCAATGGCAACAAAAGGCAATGGACGTGTAAGTACATCTGCCAAAAGACCAATGATTAGGTAGTAGAGCAAGAAGGTTCTAGTGTAGAGACCGCGAATCGGCCAACGGAGAAAGAGACCCTTCTGGAGTTAAGGCAGTCAATTCCGTAAAAGTCATAAAATACACAATCGAAAGGAGTAGGTAGTAGGACGTGGTCCTAAGTGTATGAATAGAAACAGAATTGGTGCTCGCATGTTAATAATAAATCATTATAATCACTAAATAGTATAAAAAAGTCTGTCCTTCCCTATGTATGCTTATATCTTCAAAACTATGCCACAGATTTTGATGCGCTTTCTTTTAATAGATAAAGTAATTCAAGAAGAAGGTTTATATGTATAATACATGCTTAATATAGTAGAGGGTGCAGTGGGAACGGGATCGGACGCCACGCGGGCGGAAAAAAATTAGCGGTACGAAGTTTGCCGGGTCAGGTATTTGAGAATAAATATGAATACGATCATTACAATCATACTATTTACAGCAATCAGCTTACAATGTTTAGGTACTAGAGCTCAAGATGTATATCATTAATAATGAAAATGATCTAGAATATTTAATGACAGAGCGGCGGTTAACAAAGTTGCTCGTGGTATCACAGATCGAAACTAAATCCTTCGATTTTACCTACCTGTAAGTATTGGTTACGCACAGGTACGCGCTAGTATGCGCAGGAGTTTCATTCGCAGTTTACATACATTAGGCCGAGCCCATAGATGTTATGGCCGGTGTTCAGGGCTGGCAGAGACACGAGAATTACGACTATTAGCTGCGATTTCAAGCCAAAAAGTATAAAACAAAAGGAGAGAAACGCTAAATCGAATACATAGAGAAAAAGAATCTTCTCGGGCGGGACTCAAACCCGTGATCTTTCCCTTACAGGGGGAATGCCTTGACCAATTCGGTTACCGAAACACGCCCGATGTGATTCAAATTTTCCCTTCCGTCTTTAAGTCATAATTAATGCTGTAAAATTCATTCAAAGAAACGCTAAAATTCAGAATTGTGATCCTTTGAACGAGTGACCCAAGTCAAGTCCGTTTGAGTCGCTTTAGGCCGAGTGCCCTTCATTTTACGGCTGATTGGCCCGTGGTCCATTCAATTTTGGGCTTCATACTGAGTCCCCAATCTATTCTTTTGGTAATATTAAAACGATATACCATATTATGTAAGGGATCTGTAGAATACCGCCAGCCCTACCATAATCCGTAGCCAGAAACATCTCCGGCCAGCCTTATGCGTCGGCGCACCTATTACGAAACATTCACCAGTAATTAGCACGCAAATACCTCGCCCCTCTTAGTGGACTGGTCTACTACATGCACTGTTTAGTTAAATACGAAATTACTAGCTGTTTCCTGCGACTCCGCTTGTGCAACGACTGTTAGAAACCTAATCCTGGGAAACTAATATGTGCTTATGTGCTGCACTTTGCAGGACACGATACACCATACATACAATCACGCCATTATCCCCGGATGGTTAGGCAGAGGTTAATTACCACCCTCATTTCATCCATCATTGGATTCGGTCCCACGTAATAGGGGGTGGGGTGAGCCTATTGCCGCTTTCACGATATAGTATTAGGTTTCTGATTATTATAATGTACCTATCATCATCTTGGTCTAGCTCCCGCTTGCATTCTAGGCTTAGAATCCAGGGTCCGCGTATTCCTCCCTTCTTTAAATTACGGCTTTAACGGGAACGACTACTACCATCCTCAAAAAAGTATCTTAAAATCCTGTACGAAATCTCATCCAATACGTTCCACTTCTAAATTAATTCATTTATATCATATTCATATGCCTATTTCTTATTTCATAGACATGCTCCCGGGGAACAGCTAGAAAAAAAACTTTTTTTCTAATTGCCCAGGTTTGTAAGATCAAAATATCACAGTAGGTGCTACGTAGTTGGCGAAATGTGTTATCAATCACCCTGCGGGGACATACGTGGACATAATTTATCTACAAACACATAAATCTATACTAGGTGTCGATAATATCTATCTAAACTAGTTTCTACACCAATCAATACAATCATCATCAGTATAAAGGTACCGAAATATCGATTTGGAAGTTGATTTACTGCGTAACTATAGCCTTAGTCATAAATCCGATGATAATTCCGATATTATTTAAGTGGAAGACTGCTTTTATGACAGAAAATTGGCTACTGATGTGTGATGAAATATTTTTTTAATTAGTTTATATCGTAGATGTACAGCGTAGATGTCTAATTTTAGAGATATAATACCAGCAGTTGAAGAGAAGTTGAGAATAAAATTCTGATCCCATTCTCGCGACTACTTATGCACATAATATATCACACCCTAATGGGGTTGAAGGTACAAATTAGAATCCGTTTCCTTCCTATCCAGAACAAAACGTGCTGGATTGTGATGCTATCCAGATACTGTTCAGGCCATGGAGGAACAAAGAAACTTATACTTACAATAACCCTGACAAGATAACACTCCTTTTGTGGGTAAGCAACGACATTTCATAAATAAAAGTTTCGCAGAATTAATAATATATGCAACAAAGAATTCACCATTAAATTATTACACAGGCTATACAACATTCCGATAAATTAACAATCCTTTCACGGTAAAGAATTACAAGCGAATTTACATAAGCTCCACACCTCCATACCAATAACATTTTACGACACCAGCATCCACGCGGCCAATAGCAGAACTAAAACGAATAAAACTCTAGAACCCAATCACAGATGGCGCTGTAGCTAATAACTGGTACAGCTTTAACTGGTTCGAATTAAAAGTAATTGCTATGCGGTCGGTTCCCTTCATATTTTCATTTATTATTGGTTTTTGTTACTTTCCCGCCTCGAAATGCAATAGGAGAATGGTGTCGGCCATTTTGTGAGCAATAATAAATTAAAGGCTATTGTTATTGCAAGTTTAATGTTAGTTAGCGAGCTAATGCAGCCCGGACCGCGGCCGCGCGGGGAATTGTAGTTAATTTCTATATTATTAAAATGAGTGTTTTTACGAGTCGTTAGCCATAATTGTCATAAATGATATTTCTAATATGGAAATGAGATGGATATTATTTTATTTTATTGTCTGGTTGTGAAAAGGGACGATTATAACCTATCATTATCATCATCATAGGTACTACCGTCGTTGTTTAAAATGAAGTTACCTAGTTAGTCGAATAAAATAAAGGTCATTATCACCCTCATAATGATGCACTTAGGGGCCTAAAATTCGTATCAATTAATTGTTGATTGGTACGTACATATATCGGCTTTTCTGGGAGCGGCGGCCATCTGACCTGTCAACCCTAAAAGAAAGCCTGCAACAGAGGCTCGATGGTACATCAACTTGTAATTGAGCTTGGCTTGGGTCTCTAGAATGTTGATTGAGCCCTGTTACACTCTTTATTTACGAAAGGTGTACCATTTGTTGTTACAAGCGCTTATAAATCACATAAAACGTTTACTTATTTACCACTATGTGGTAGAAATATGCTGAAAATATAGTCATATATACAAACACAATGTCATATTAAGTAATTAAAGCATAGCGTGTTCACCATATCCCACACACCGGCAGCGCCGGAAACCTAACAGTACAATCTCACGATTTTCTTGAGAAACATACAATTTAAATAAACCACGGCACTCTAATATATAATTTAGTAAACCAGTACACAGTATTCCGGTGAGAAATCACTATAATAATACACACAAATAATACAGATCACGCCTTGCAGCCATTACGGAAATAATAGGCGAACACTATGGAAAATTGTTTAATCTACTGCCCTTAGAAGGTCAATGTCAAAGGATTGTGAACCTTAACACGTAGGCAGAAGGTTGATTGATGTGAAAATAGATAGTTGGTGACACGGAAGCGACATTTCGAGGAAATTTCCATAGTAATGATAATATAATACGATCGTATCTACTACATGTTTATTATACTCCGGATATAATGACATTATTTTTGCCCAAGCACCGTTTTGGAGCCGTGGATGCGCTCTAGTTATCAGAAATTTGGTTTAGGTATATGACTTTTACGAGAGCAACTGCTTATTGATGATTGGATTTCATTAACCCTGAAGAAAGCCTGTGCCAGAGCTTCGTCCGTCAGTTGCGACTTGCAGATGAGGTTAGCTAGCAATGTAAATAATAGTGTTTCTGTTTTATAATATATATCTACTAAGTTACTGTACTTATAGGTAGATATTTACAACAATGTGTATACGCACAAAAGAGTTCATTACACACTTCTCTCAGAACTTGACTATATAAATTGTAATTGTGTGTGTTTTTAGTGTATTGTAAGGAAACATACAAATATAGATAACCGCCTGCAAAATGTAGACAATGCTAACACGACTGCTTGCATATTGCGGTTACATTTTAGTCAGGCGCTAAACATTTTTAAAGATTTCTTAATATGACAACATCTACGGAGGATACATCATATTAGAGTATATATTCGAATTAAAACACTTCTAGAATGTATAAAAAAGTATTAAATAGATACTTAAATAGTAGCTAGGTGAAAGACACTTCAGAAGACACTACGGACATGTTTATACTTACCTACTTCCTCGTGGAAGATTAATCCAATAAGAATCCGACATTTTACGGATAAGACTGACCGTTTTAGATAATACCCGAGCCCTTTTTCTAATAACTGAACTAATCGATAGTCGAACATATGCCCGTGTTCCCACCAACTGATTAAAAGCTTCGAGGTAATGAAATTATAGGGTATAACGATATAAATACGAACATTCGAACTATGTCATAATTGTATAATTGTAGGGATAACCAGGTCACACTGGCCATGAGCACAGGTTCTATAAAACCTGGTGTATAGTACACCTGGGTTCACCCAGCTCTATTGACCGGGAAATCGGCACTGAAGGCCGATTATTGTTAGTCAGTATGAGGGTGAGGTAGTTTACCATCATAGTATTCGTGAGAATACGCTTGAAATTATTCTCCACAGTAACAATACACCATAGAATAGATTCTGTTATTATTAGGTACTGGTAACACTATAAAATATCAATCAATCAATAAGCCCACCGCAGTCCACCCACTGCTGGACATAGGCGCGCTCCCAATGTGCGCCACATTTGCCGATCTTATAAAACATACTGTTGATGAATACCTACAAACTTCAAAGAAGTCAAAGAACTGACAATGTATCTACCATTGGGGACAGATAGAACGAACTTTAGTGTTCCTCAGGGACTCAGCGGTCATAAAATCGAAGCAAGCCATAAATTAATAATGTACTGAACCAGTTTGAAGACATCAAACTGTAAAATTCAAACGACTTCTTAAAATAGAACGCCTACGTGAAATTATAAATAGTTTTGAATGAAACACATTGCTAACAGTTTTCTGTAAGGCGCTATGACAAAACACGATGGAGGCAGGCAGATTCTATACATTTATGGTATAACTGCATGTATAATCAATTAAATTAAACAGTATTATTAGAAACATTGAGGTTAATGATTTGTTATGCCAATAAAGTCCAATGACAGTACACTTACCTAAGCAGGTAATCCGTCTATGCAAATTTGAAATTGTTTCTGCGTGCTTTCTTAAAAATGAAATAATAGAAGTCGAATAACTTAGATTGAATAGGTTCCTATATATTTTTAATACATTTATAAAGAAAATATCTTACTTACTGAATACACATTGGGCGGCCAGCGTTTTATTAAATAAAATTCAATTACCTGTAACAAAAAATGAACATGATTAGTAAATATCCAAATCAATTACGTGTTCAGCCGTGTCAGACTGTGAATTGTGTGTGTAATTATGGCTGATGTACTGAATAGATATGCGTCTAATTAATTAACTTGGAACTTCCATGTTCGCCAAACCCATCGTCATGTAATACATTAATACGACTTGTTCTATTTTAGCAAAAATGTGTGAAAGAAAATGACGAGTCACTAGTAACGTGTATCGTAAAAGGTTTAAACAAAAATAATTAAGGTTATAGTCAGGTTTGACGCCATCTTTAATATCATTTAATCTTATTAAAAATAGGTCGATATGACATTGGCACTTAAAAGTCAAAGTCAAAAATCGTTTACTCTGCATGGAGCACCGAATGGAGCATCAAATGGAGCACCGGTTCAAAACGAAACGCGGCCCAGACCTGAGAAGACTCCGGTTAGAAACTCAGCGGGCATTTTTTTTTGGTCTACAGTGATTAAAATCTAGGCAATTAGAGTTTGTTTCCATCCAATAGAAATCAAACGAGTATCAGTATTAATGTTTAAAAAAAACCCCATCGTGTCGTTAAGGCTTTCATGAGAATGACTTTTTTTTTTTTTTTTTTACACAGGACACTGCCGTCAGACCTGCCAATCCCGAAAGGAAAGGTCCAGGATCGCCTGAGTCGTCTGTCAATCAACGTCTCGTAAGATCTTATTGAAGTTCCATTACAGTTTGGTAGTATAAAGTTGGTGTCCAGCGTGGACCGGACCGATTCGGGAGCTGGTAGCGGCCCTGGGAATGAGAGTTCTCACACTGCCACCCTGCTCACGGTGGTGGTCCGCTGTGCAAACGCGTCGGCGTCTCCTTCTGCGAGCAGGTAATGGTCGTGAAGGAGACGGCGGAACGGGAGCGGCGAGGCGAACGAAAGAGACTCGCAGATCGAAAAAAAAGGTAGTATAAAGTTGTATTCAATTCCTAGAAACTATTATTTATGTTTTGTATAAATATTGCTGCAACAGAACGGTTAGCACAGATTAGTAGGTACTAAACAATAGTACCTTTGTGCATAGGCGCTATAAACGTTAAGTGTACAATACAAATCTTATAGAGCTGTATTGTGTATCACATTGTGTATAAGCCTTATATTTATTACATCTATCATCTATATAATGTTCTATTCATAATATTAACGAGAAAATTTGCAAGCATGGATGGTAGTTTGTTACTCTTTCACGCCTAAACGGCTGGATTGATTTAATAAAATTGTGTGTGGAGTCAGCTGATACCCAGGAAAAATAGATAGGCTGGACTTGGTCGCAATAACCGACAACCACGCGGGCGGAGCAGCGGGGAAAAGCTACTCCTTAAATAAATGAGTTTCTTATTCCCTTGGTCTCGCCATAACTTGAGAACTACTTTATAAGTAACACTGTCTGTTATACTCTTACTAAGAGACAAGGTGAGATAATTTTTCATGCCGTAGCAGAGGAGCAAAAATACAAGACACAAATTCGTTCCCGCGTGGAATACTGATCGCATATCTGGGATGGCTCTGCAATGTTCCTACTTACTGGATGCTCTCGACAGGTTGCAGCGACGCGCTACGTGCGGTCTGCATTATTGGGATTCCTGAGGTCACGAACACCCTCGAACCTTTGCAGATGCGTATAGATGTTGCGTCCTTGGCTGTATTTTATTATCTCTAACATGGTGAATGTTTATGCACATGAAGGCTAAATTAAACATCAGAATGCTCCGTAAGGAATATTTCTTTGAACACGTAATAACGACAACCCATTTCTAAAAATGTAATATTTTCTGACATTACACTAAATATCTACACCTAAACTCTTGGAACTCACAACAATGAAGCAATGGCTAGAATGTAAACAAAAGAACAAAGGATGTAAACAACAAATTCTTAGAGACAACAACACAACACAACACCAAGAAGTCGCGGCTCGGGACAGTCGCATACCTCGCCGCAAGTGAAACAGTTACGAAAAGTGTCTAAAAAAGTAAAAAGTTTCAGTGGTGACATCAAATCAACTAACTATTAACTTAAAATTAATCTTGAAACTAAAAACGACTGTGAAATAGATTGTAATAAAAACATTTTAATTACATTTACATCGTAAATATAACCTAAAACATAAAAATAAAAAAGTAAGCCTATTAACAAGCTAATGGATTCTTTAGAATATAAATTGGTTTACAAAAGATATAATACTTATAAACAAAGACGATAATGCACAAATTAAAAGTAATTCGAAAGATAATTCTCTAGAATATGAAGATGCAATGTCTACTAACGCCACTGACGAATTATGCAAGATATGTGATGGACGAATCGAATGTGCTCCTACTGCCATCCTTCTGATCTCATTAGTGCATACCCTCTACGGCTACATAGGTCCTGAACCGAACTACTTCGGTAATAACAAAAAAGGATTGTTAAAACAGAGTGGAACGGAAAAGTATGCTTATAGTAAACAGCTCTCGTATTTTCATAAATTTCCAAGTGAGAGAAATAAGGAGAAATATGATTCTTCGGATCCGGAGGAGCCGATATACGATTTTATTGTGGTCGGTGGTGGTACTGCTGGATGCGTCATCGCGAGTAGACTTTCAGAAAACAGGAAATGGAAGGTAACATCTCCCTTTAGTTGTTCTTTAAAATTATTACCATTACTATTATTGGCATATTTGCCATGTTTATCTGTTTTGTTAAGATAATTAAACGTAAAAGTCAAAGTATTTATTTGCGTTCATGTGTATGTTACAGGTGTTTAGTTATTTTACCTATGTCTTAACATGAAGCCCGTTTTGGGCACAGCAAATTTATATAGAATTATATAATATTACGTGATATTACATTAAAATTTATTATTATTAGAATTTTTTTTTCTCCATATCATTAATCATACCATCGTATCAACTGTACTTTGTTATATTATCAGTGGTTTGTGAACTTTTCGCTTCTTTAATAACTCTTCACCCGAGAGCCAATTCTGATTGCATCAGTAGGTTGCTCTTAGGAGCACAGACTCCGCTCTCCTACTCTTTTCGTTGGCTTCTACGGCAGCAGCTAATGTTAGTTAGACCATCTAATCCTTGCCTGGAAAACCTGCCCCAGGGCCTTGTCTGTCAATTATCAAGCGCACATCACCAAAATCTTCGAAACCCAATTCAATCTCCCTGCGTCTTTCATCATCCAATATAATAGATTCTTTTCAAGTTTAATTACCTCTCATAATAGTAGATACGAATACATCCCTGATCACTAATCAAATAGGTACATAGAGATAGGCCAGACTAATATAAATTGCTTTCTATATTATGTAAAATTACTATAGGTGCTTCTCGTCGAAGCTGGGCCTGAAGAGCCAAAGATGGCGCTAATCCCAGGTCTCACAAGTGAGTTCCAGGGTTCTTCCATGGATTGGCAGTTCACCATGCGACCGAAGAAGGGGTGAGATTTACTCTTCACAGTTACTTATAGGATCTGTCGATAGATTTTTTGCAATTAGTATTACAGTTGTTTTGCTGAAATTTGTCGACAGATCCTGAGCAGGCAACTGTAGTTTTTATCAATCGTATAGTTCTATGACGTTATAGGTTCTGCCAGAAGCAAGCTGACAATGGCTGTGAGATGGTCCAAGGCAGGGTTCTAGGAGGGACCTCGACCATCAACGACATGGCGTACATGCGAGGCAGTCCAGCTGACTACGACGAGTGGGCCATCAACGGCAATGAGGGCTGGTCTTACAGTGAAGTGCTGCCGTTCTTCAAATATTCCGAAGGGAATTATGATAAGGACATTTCTAAAAATAAGTACTTTCATTCAACACAAGGTCCATTAGATGTGGGACGGTATCCTTATGTAGATGACAATGTGGACGTTCTATTGAGTGCCCTGAATGAACTAGGTTATAATTACACAGATGTAAATGGAAGACATCAGTTAGGGTTCATGAGGATACAGACTACATCTTATTTTGGAGAACGTGTGAGTTCATACACAGCTTTCATAGAACCCATCAAAAAGTTAAGAACTAATTTAGAGATAATTTCAGAAGCCCTAGTTATTAAAATATTATTTGAGGAGACTAGAGATAGCATATCAGCGTATGGTGTAGAATATATAAAAAATGGTACAATAAATAGGGTAAAGGCTAGGAAGGAGATCATATTGTCCGCAGGCGCTATAAATAGTCCCAAATTGTTAATGCAGTCTGGCTTAGGACCAAAGGAGTACTTAGAATATTTAGATTTAAAGGTAGTGTACGATTTGCCAGTAGGAGCAAACTTTCATGATCATCTGTCGGTGTGCTTACCAGTGATCAAGTTGACCAAGACAGCAACAACTTCAAAATTCTCAGATAAACTGAAGGATATCACAAATTACTATTCAAAAGGCGTCGGTCCTCTATCAGCAAATTTTCAGGTCGTAGCATTTTTAGAGAGTTCAATATCTGAAATCCTGGGCACTCCTGACATTGAAGTGAGGTTCAGAGGGCACGACTCAAATATGTATTACGATAAAATAGAAATGTGTGTATCACTACTGACACCTAAAAGTCGGGGTCAGGTAGTTTTAAACGCCACAGATCCAATTTTTGGAAAACCATTGATTTACCCAAACTTTCTAAAAGATCCAACTGATGAGAAAAAGTTACTAGAAGGTATACAAGAGATAGTGAAATTATTTGACACTGAAGTGTTTAAAAGTGCCGAATATGCTTTTGATCCACGTCCAATACTTAACAACGACTGTAAAGATCATGAAAAAGTATCTGAAGAGTTTTGGTTATGTATCATAAAACATTTTTCAACACCTCTACACAACTACGTCGGTACATGCAAAATGGGGTCATCCTCGGATCCAGAATCAGTTGTAGATAAGAATTTAAGAGTTTATGGAGTAAATGCTCTAAGAGTGGTCGACGCATCCATCATGCCGAAAATAACCAGAGGATCTACGGCTGCACCTGTAATTATGATAGCAGAAAAAGCAAGTGATATGATAAAAACTAGTTGGTATTAATAAAATATTTTATTTACAATACTATACTAATTTAATTCGTTATATCGTTACCGCCTTTTGAAATGTCCTTTATTGTCTTTCCAGTCTTTAATTATCAGTCTTGCTCCCTTTTCAGCAATCATCATAGTAGGAGCGAAGATGCCTCCTCTCACGTGGGAAGGCATTACAGAAGCATCTATGATTCTTAAGCCCTCGATACCATGAACTTTTAACTGGTAGTCTACAACTGAATTAGAACTATTTTCTCCCATTCTACACGTGCCAATGGGATGACTCATAGCTTTAGTGTAATGTCTTGCAACACAGTTCCACTGATCTCTGTTAGTTAGTCGGTCACAAGGGAACAGATCTAATGGAGCAAACTTTATTTCAGTTTTCTTAAATTCTTTTGTGGTAAGCAACTGTAGTGCTATATCAATACTATCAACTAGAGTATCCAAATCTTCAGTCTCTTTTAAAAAGTTAGCTTGAACTATCGGTCGACCATATTTCGGATTCCTTTTGTTCAGCATTACTTTCCCTTTACTCTTAGGTCTGAGCAGCACAGGATTAATATTAACCAAATTATAATATCCTAAAGGTAAATTTGATTCCTCCGCAGCATGTACACTTACGTTAGTCAACATAAACTTATCACTTCTAATAAAATTGCCTTCTAAAGTCAGTTCTACATCAGGTGCATTGAAGTTTTCATACAATTGTATGAAGGCAGATATCTGACCAATGCCTCGTGAAGCTAATAATCCTGTGCGACTTTCAAACCACGTTTTAAAATCTTTTATAACTTCATCTTCTGAGATTATAGGAACATCATTTAAAGCAAATGCTAGACCGCCTACAGTTACTTGATCTTGATAATTCAGGCCGACAGGTAATTCAATCGTTGAGGAAATATTATGTTTCTTTAATTCAGCTTTAGGGCCAATACCAGACAGATGCAAAAGCCTCACATTATTGATAGCTCCACCAGTCAAAATGATTTCTCGTTTAGAATACGCTGGGCGCTCTTTGCCCTTTTCGACTTCATAAAGAACACCTTCTACAGACTTCTCAGCTTTGTTGATAATAATTTTAGTCACAGTAGCTCCAGTAATGACTTGTAAATTTTTTCTATGTCTAACAGGCTTTAGAAAAGCACTATTGGAACTGAGTCTGGTATTATTAAATATGGCGAATTGGTGGTTAACGATAGCTTCTTGGGCATTGGTATTAATGTCTTGAGTGCGGAGTCCTAGTTCTACGAAGCCAGCTGTAAATATCTCTATGGGTCTGTCTGCGTGTTTGATTCTCTGGACGTGTAACTCTCCTCCGCGGGAGTGGTAGTGAGAGTTCATCAGGACATCGTAGTCACCTTGAATCAAAGATCGACAAGATAATTTTAGGACAACAAATTAGTGAAATATGGATATTGTTATTTTACGATTAAATACGCATTGCATAATTTTACATGTAATCAATTTTAAAATCTATACTTAGATTTAAAGATACCATAAAGGTTGAATGAGTGAAAATTAATAACAACTCTAACCATATGCTGATTTAGGTATTAAAACACACAAGTTAAGTGGTACTAGAATAATCTGCGGTAGCCTAGTGGTATTGGTAATGGACTGCTGAGACGAGGTCTCGGGTTCGATCCCAGGTTTACCATGGCACACACCAATGACTTTTCGATGCTTTTCGAAGTTATGTGTGTATTTATCGCAGGTTTATAAGTGCCCGGTTAATGGCAATAGGCTCGCCACCTATTACATTGGGACCTAAATATAAACTGGCGAAATGTGGGTGCTAGCACCTCTGCCTATCCCTTCGAGGAATACAGGCGTGTGTTTATGTTATGTTTTAGAATAATGGTACTGAATCGGAATAGATCTTAATAACCCATGAACACTACGGCTTTTTAGTAGTACCGACTTCAAAATAAAAGGAGGTTGTTTCACCGACAAGTTAAGTATATCTGGAGCTATAGGTATATTTACATCTACAATTAGTACTGGACTTTCTTCTTCACTTACAGCTTACCATCAGGTAGCGTGAACTCATATTGAAGAGCTGTACCTATAGAAGAATATTACCATTATCTTCCACACTTTTGAAGTGTTCTAGAACATTGTCGAACTTCCACTGAAGGGAGTCCAGGTGTCCGGTCGTGTGCCATGCATCATAGTCCAGCTTGTGACCCCTGGTGTACTTCATGTCATTGGTCACGCTGGAGCCTCCCAGCACCTTCAATGATAGCTTTCTATTTAATGGAAATGTACCTAATTCATTAGTAAAACATATTTACTAACTGAAATAAAACTACTTTATACGGATTCTATCGCGATATATTTGTTATTATTTACTTTCTTTTTTCTTTCATATTTACTAACTTTTGAATTTTCTTGAATTAAAATGCAAAAGTATAAATATTAAATTACAAAAATTATAAAAATTTGAGAATAAAAAACACGAAATAAATTGAATTTTTAAACAATAAAGAAACATAGGTACCTACTAAATAAACCAAAGTAATATTAGGTACTATGATTT
The DNA here is from genome assembly GCA_914829495.1 of Eilema sororculum. NCBI lineage: Eukaryota > Metazoa > Arthropoda > Insecta > Lepidoptera > Erebidae > Eilema > Eilema sororculum. The sequence continues at coordinate 23,012,760 of OU618549.1, forward strand.
AACATACTACATTTTAAACTGAAACTTTATGCATTAATTCGAAAGCTATTTTATTTTATTATTTGGACTCCACTTAAGCTTACCATCAGGCAAAGCACAGTAAACTCAACAGAGCAAACACAAAACAAATCCTGTCCCCTACCTTCCCAGTCTTGACTTCACAGGCGCCTCCAGGTCGAGACAGGCAGGAGTACCCGTTCCTCTCTGTCTTATAGTTCCATAATATCGGCCGGTACTCCCTGGTAGGCACTCCTGGTATGTCGAAGTCTATGTTTTCTTCGAGACCGGACTCCAGGAGTAATACCTATTTGAACAGTTTCATTAATCAAAGTTTTTATACAAATAAGCAGCAGACAAACACCTGATGCAAAATGGTTACTGTGGCCTATGAACTTGTGCAATATCAGGCGTTACTCGCGCTACCGACACTAGGAACCTTCTACTCTTGAAGAACCCCATATTGTTGTCGTTTGGAAAATCACATCAGGGAGTTCATTCCACAGCTTGAGCTTGAAATGAAGTTCCTTTCATACCGCACAGTGTGCACCTCGTTGGCAGCAAATTAGAATCGGACATCTGCAAAATCACTAATTTACAGGAGAGCGTTTTTAACGCAAAAACGTTATAACTTTTACAAGAACAAAGCTTCAAATTTTAAACACTTGAATAAAATAGCATTTGGAAGAAAACAGTAAAAGGCAGTTAATTGACTTAATCTAATTTAAAAAATCTTTGTTTACGTCAAGAGACGCGCCAAATTGTAGGACGTATACACGAACAACTGCCATATTACATGTCCGTGTGTATCGTATCGTTGTATTTAAGGCCAGGTAGGCCGCATTTTGAGTTTTTTAAAAGCATTTGAATCATAGGAAAAAGCGTTTTAAATTTCGAAAAAAAGATATATATTAGTTAAGGATCCATTCTAGTCAAATTCGCATTCAGTTACCAGATCTGATGAACTTCACTCGATAGAAAAAAATCCCAAAGTTACCCCTTTTCGTTATTTTTTTTTTTAATATTACGACTAAATTACTTATGCTTTCTATAAAATTTTTGTACTAAACTAAAGCCACTACATATGTCTAGACATTTTCGCAGATTTTGACTATATTATGAAATAATTTTTAAAGTTATATTTAAATACCTACTAAATTCGCGAGTGCTCGCGCCGCTGAGGCCCGAAAAGATGCGCCAGTCGCGCGCTGGCGCTTACCGAAGTAGGACCTGTGTCAGTTTTTGCGCGTCAGTTTCGTGCACCAATCAATCGGTTTTACGTATTTATAATAAATTGTTGCAAGTCATTCAATATGGGCAATAAACAACGCAAGCTAAAGAAGCCGTGCAAAGCCATAAACTAAATTTCTAACTCCGATTGGTAATTTAAAAAATTATCATACCTAAATATTACGCTCATAGCGCCATAGTATAAGAATATCAGTATTACTACTGAAGATGCTACTTACGATTTTCTATAATTCATATTTTATCTATATCAGTACAGGGGTACCTAGTACCTACAATATTCGTACATTGTATATAATTTGTGTGTGTGTAAATAAATATAAATTTAGTTTTAGTTTAGGATAGAATAATTTTAATATTTAGGTAGGTTAGTTTAATTATTGGCCTTTTTTTATCGTGCGCAAAATCCTCGTGGATACCACCCCCACGGAGCCGGTGGAGGTGGTTATGTCGGACTCAAACCGACTAAAACGCACGCCGTCTTGGGTCCTTGGTTGCCGGAGGTGAGATTGCCGAAAGCATATCTCTCGCACCCCAGCAGACCCAGGAGAATTACTGGCCTTGGGTCAGCCGGGGTGCGAGGGATATTTCGATGACAACCTCACCTCAGGCCTAGCACCACGACCCACAGTCGGCGTGCCCACAGTCGGACTCGAACCGACTAAAAAGTCGGTTCGAGTCCGACATAACCTCCCCTTCCGGCTCCGGCAGGGGAGGTATTCGAGGGGATTTCCGCACGAAAAAAAGAAGGTACAGTGTAAATTTATATAAATACTTCATAAAAACTAGCACCACGACTCACAGTCAGCGTGCCCACAGTCGGACTCGAACCGACTAAAAAGTCGGTTCGAGGCCGACATAACCTCCCCTTCCGGCTCCGGCAGGGGAAGTATTCGAGGGGATTTCCGCACGAAAAAAGAAGGTACAGTGTAAATTTATATAAATACTTCATAAAAACTAGCACCACGACCCACAGTCGGCGTGCCCACAGTCGGACTCATAATCATATAAGTAAATAAAGTTAAAAAAACTGCATTTAATTTTCTAAGTCAAATCAAGTTTTCCTACTGCATATTTCTATACTGTGACGCTGGTGGGGTCATCGCCGAGTTCACCGTCACTGCTTTCGCGCGTAATATTTTACGAGCGGCCGGGATCGCTATAAATGCCTACTTTTGCAGGAATAGAGGGCCTTAAGTACGCCGTAATAATCTACTAAATATTCAACTTTTTTTTTTAAAAATACATGTCTAGATAGAAGTGAAAATGAATGGATGTATTCAGTTATGTAAAAAACAGATTTTCGAAAAAATGTAGATGTTCCGTTTGTAATTTGCTTCCATCGATATGTGTGAGGATGAATTCCCTGCCTATGGCGAGTGTTGCGATGATATAAAGACGTATTTAACTACCATGAATTTACTTTTGTTTACGTTCAACAACGCCCGAAACTTTTAGAAGTATGCCATCGTAAATCTAATAAAAACGATAACAGAATAAAAAATGTAATGAAAGCGCCTCATTTAATAGATCCACTTAGTTATTTAGTCGGGTTTTCCCCAATAGTTGCGTGAGTGTAGCCGTAATCTAAGTCATGATCAATATCATTCGGCAAACTTACTGTTATGATATTTAGGTCTAGGCAAATAGCTCGCGTGATTGCTAGCAATTAGTCAGTTGTAGACGATGCTCACAGCTCAACTAGTGTGTAACGTGCCCAATATTGGAATAATTACTTCCGAATAAATACAACCTTTACTGATTGATATATTTTGTGTCTGTCTGTCTGTATGTTACGCTTTCACGCCTAAAACACTAAGCCAATTTTTATTCTACAACAACATTCTGCACAACGCTATCTAATCCTCTTCTTGAAGAAGTAATGTAGTCACTTCGAAAATCCATGCGGTCATCAAGCATCCTTTATACCATACCTTCCAATCGTTGACAGCAGACAGCCTGTTAGCCAGCAGACAGCCTGCCGTTCCACCCCCCACGATGATGAAGTCAAACACGCTGTTCCTGACGTCACGCTCTTCTGCCTTCGTCTTGGTTGCTTTCAAGAATAAGTCAGCATTCATCGCGGGTGGGCAGAGAAGTAGATATATGACTAGGCTGTTAAAAGAATTTTCCACATTTAGACACATAATACAAAGCTTTTTATACCCCTTGGCCAGACAAGCACACGGCCCATTTGATCGAAAGTGGTTAACGTGTAAAAAAAATGGTTTCTTGCCGGAGTCTTCTCAGGTCCGGGCCGCGTTTCTAACCGGTTTTTCATTTGCTAAACTAGTATTTAATATGTATTTTATATTGACGTTTCGTAAGTCCCGATTTAGTGGTATATGCAGAATAAATGATTTTTGACTTGTATGCAACACCAGGAGCCTCACACTCTTTCTGCCGGCCTTTATGATATGATTGACCGTATGGGACCACACCTAGAACTCCCGGGCCAAACCAACCTTACCTGATTGACAAACGAGACTTGGTGCAGCCTCCCCTTTCGGTTAGTGGGTCAGACGGCAGTCGCTTCTATAAAAGCCATATAAACCAAATTAAAGGAGTAAGCGGTTCCCGGGGTACTAGGTGAAAGCTTCGCACACATTCACTTAGACCTGTCTGATATGTCTTAAAAACATATTTCGCAAACTAGGTATGTTCTTAATCCAACCCGTATACTATGACCGTTTTTCAGACCTGACAACTTTGTTCAGCCAGGGAATCAAACCTAACGCAATATGTACGTATAAATACTGTCTAATTTACCGTAAAATCCTGTTCTTCATTTTCCGTGTATCACTTACACTATTGAACACACGAGTGAACTATTAGCCGTGATTGGGTGCGTATGCGCCGCTACGCCTGGCCAGGCGCGAGGCCTGGCTTGCGAAACGAGGGATGTAGGGAAACTAGACGCCTTGACTTTGCTGCTTGAATTGAGGATGCGTTTGTATGAGGTGTATAGTTTGTTGCTGATTTTTGGTCGACGGATTGTCATGAGACGGTTCCTCCTAAGAACTGAATTGTGAATGCAAAAAAATATTCGGTAGTGAATATTTTGATTTTGTAATGTCTCTGTCCTGATGGACGTGATTATAATATTAGCAGCAACCAAGATAAACTGAGAGGTCTGCTTCTTGATCTGACTCAGAAGTCACAAGCAAGTATATGTCTCCAAATACTTGGTCATGGAATGGCAGTAATCTGTAAGCGTACCTTTAACAAATAAATAAATAAAGCGTACAGTCTACCTAATGGTAAGCGATAACCATGATCTATGCTATAAGTGCTTGTGACACCAAAGATTTAATTTGCCTGAATTTTTGCCTGAACTGCCAGGTATGCACAAAAAAACACTATGAGACTGCTATTAGAACAACTTCTACAAAATCAAAGTATCGCCGGCAATAGCGACAGAAAAAGAGTGGACAGTAAAAGAAAGAAAAAATGATTACCTCTCCCTCTTTGTATGACTTATCTCACAAGCGTACAAGATGCATCTTTCTACTACTCAAAGTTGATGATAAAAAAAGTTGATAAAACAGAGTTGAAGCCCTTTGAACCACAAATGTATATGTCTCTTCTTATTTCAAACTTTGTGTAAGATATTGCCGCAAAAAAAAAGATTACAGTTTGCCGCAAGCTCAATGCCAAATTGGAACGATACCTTAATTTTACGGATAAAGGATGTAAGAATTTTATTTTTCCGAAGTGAAGCAATGTACGCACGGTTGTATTCCTGGTTTTCACTCCATAATACGGATATGGCGTAAATAACAGTTTATGTATGGGTGTTTATGAGAGTTTTTTATGGTCTTAATCGGAAGCGAGAACACGACTCCGAGAGGAAGGCCTTCGTCTGACTCGTTCGTTCACCAGCCCGTACCTATACCGGTCACCAGGTAAGGTTGTAATAGACCCTGTAGTTATTATTTTCTGCTATTTCGATGACCTTCCTCGGCTACGGTACTTAATATAATTTTTATATCAATCAATCAATTAGCCAGCAGTCCATCGCCACTCAGCCCGATGGACTGACGACCTGAAACACCTGAAGCTGAACGCAGGCTGGATGCGGAAGGCGGAGGACCGGCAGAAATGGTGCACATTGGGAGAGGTGTAAGTATGTTCAGGAATGGACTGTGATAACTGCCCACCATTATTTATATCTATTTGCACCGATAAACTTCGTTCTGTCATAGATTTTTTGATAATAATATGCCAACGTTTTTTCTTAGAACTTTATTTTGGAAAATTCACACAGCCAACTCAACTTGAAGGACTACCAATTATAAGCCTTTTTGTAAGTCAAGATATTTCTGAAGCCGGCGGCGCCGACTGTACGTGTACATGGTTTGTACGTTGTATGGAAAAGAAAAGTGGTGTTTTTACTTTATCCTCGCAATTTTTACGTTTCTTGTATCTCTTGTAACCTTTCTTGTATCTCAAAGAAATGTAAAATTAACCGATTTGGTCGAGTTTTTCTTTTGCTCGCTACCTATACTATATAAAATCAAAGTGTGTACAACAGTTTCGTAAAAACTAATGTTATAATGATATAGGCAAGTAGTTATAATATGTAATAAGCGTAGGAGTGAAATAACGGCTCCAATAGCAAGGTTATGACGTCACCACCACTATTGTCAAACGAAGGTCAATGTCATCTTCAAAGAGCAGTGTTGCCAGACCAAAATAAAAGAAATACCGAGGTAAAAAGACGCTGTTTAAGCAAATAAGTCAGTTTTCCATTAAAAAAAGTGTACACTCAAGACAGAACTTGAATCAGGTAGGAGAAGTCGATATGACTTTACCTCGTCCGATGGTAAGCTGAGGGCAAACTCTCAGGAAAGAGGGTCACTATTACACACACCAATAACGTCACAATGGTAGCCCTCAGCTTAACGGCCTCATCAGATGCTTTCATCCGACATCAAACATACAATCCATGAAAATATGCCCGCTAGACGGCACTAGCCTCGCCGGCTATTAGGTACGTGGGACCTAAATAATCCATACTAATATTATAAATGCGAAAGTAACTCTGTCTGTCTGTCTGTATGTTACGCTTTCACGCCTGAACCACAGAACCGATTTTAATGAAATTTGGTATAGGGGTAGATTAGGCCATGAGAAAGGACATAGGCTATGTTCTGTCGCAATAACCGACATCCACGCGGGTGGAGCCGCGGGCAAAAGCTAGTAGTTAATGAACTGTTAATGTGTGTTACTATTTGAACACCTCTGCCTATCCCTCGGGTGATTTACAGGCGTGAATATATATGTATGTAGGAGAGTACAACTCAGGCTCTAGGAAGTCCCGAGGAGGGCCAGACGCCAGACCGTTAGGGATGGCCCTGGGTCAGCTGGGGTGCGAATATCGAAGACAACCTCACCTTCGGCCTAGCACAGCGACTCACAGGCGGCCCGAATTTTCCTGTCGATTTCGACATTTTCTATGAAGAGACTGCCACCTGACCGCCACAACCCATTGGTGATGCTCGAATTATAAATGATAGTAAAAAGAATTCATCTTGAAATTAAACAAGAATGAATTTTTATAGCATTTATTATGCTAACTTTTAAATTCGAAATACACCGGGAAAAAGAAGAACTCAAGTGGGACTTGAACCCACAACCTTTCCCTTACAGGGGTAATGCTCTTCCAACTGAGCTATTGAGTCACACCTGAATCACTTCAAATTTCCTTTCTCTTTATATCCGTCTTTAAGGGCGACAGTGGAGCCATCAACCAACTTTCTTACGAACTGTTGGAACCAATGAATGATTTTTCAACCATTTTTAAACATTGATTTTGGATGACTCCGCCCAAATATTTAAATGATTTTTTATAGCATTATATAGCTAACTTTTATATTCAAAACACATCGGGAAAAAAAAGAACTCAGAAGAGAGAAGGTCGTGGGTTCAAGTCCCACTTGAGTAACAAATTACCATCATAAATTGCCATCCCAAAAACAATCGGCACATTATTTTTAAACTCTGTTTTCTTTGTTATGACTTTGGGTGACATTTGTAACAGCTGACAATGCCCACGCCTCCTATTCCGTGCGAAGGTCGTTTCTTTTTTAAGAGTACCAATATTAAGAGTGTCACGTCTCAGACTTACGATCTGACAGTCGGATGTGCTTGAAGTCGGAGACGGTGCCGCCTGCTGTGAAGCTATTTCCTTTTCTTGTTCAAAGTCGATTATAATTAACTAGAGTCTTGTTCCAGTTTCGCATTGTATAATATTTATTTTTGTTAATTAGGACTAACTGACATTTGTGATTTTGTCCGCGTAGAGCATAATCTGTTCACAATATCATGACTTTAATTATTTTTGTGTGGGACCCTAATATACATATATATAGTGTTTTATATTTTCGATGCTTTTCGAAGTTATGTGTGTATTTATCGCAGGTTTATAATTTCCCGGTTAATGGCAATAGGCTCGCTCACATTGGGACCTAAAACATAAACTGGCGAAATGTGGTTGCTAGCACCTCTGCCTACCCCTTCGGGGAATACGGGCATGAGTTTATGTTATGTTATGTTTATATATTTATTGTATATCCAGACGCGAAATGTACATTCGTCCACATTTAGCCTTAAGGAAATAACTATTGTAAAATGACGTCTAAAAATACCGCAGTAGAGTTTGTTGCGCCGTTTCTTCTCCACCAGCGCCTTGGAAGCGGTGGTAAACTTACGATTAATTAGAATTAAAATTGACGTCCATAAGAAACAATTTTATTGTTCAAGATTAAGAATAAATTACTTTGAGTAATATCCTTATAAGATTAGCTATCTACCAGCTACAGAAATTTCCCCGTAGAATAAACAAAAGCTCAGATCAATTTTTTGATGGTCTGAGGACAAAAGTCAAAAACAAAATTTGCTGAATTTAGGGGACCGGACGGCAGTTACTACAGTAAAAGCGAAAATAAACCTGATTATAGAGGATTCAGGCCAGACCCCAGACTCCAAAGTGCAAGCGTTGGATAAATCCGGGACTAACGCTGTGATGACGATGATTTTGTTTTTATACCGCAGCAGACAAGCACACGGCCCACCTGATGGAAAGTGGTTACCGTGGCCTATGGACGTATGCAACTACAAGGGAGTCACAGTCCTGCTGCTGACCCTGTAAGAACAGAGAGTTTCTGTGCCGTCAGTGCAGAAGACAGAGGAAGACAAGCCTTTGGTCTTCCCACTGACTGCACAAAAACTCTTTCCAGTGAGTTCTGATTATGACATAAGTCCATTTTAAGAGATCTCTAAGTATAGAACATGTAATTCACGTTCACCTAAATTACCAAGAATAGCTTACGTTACGTTACGCCACGTGCCTGCTTGGTCTTTTCATCTCCCATCGACATTTGGCACGTGGAAGCTAAATATTATTGTTGGACCATCGATTTGTTGACTAACAAGTTGAGGATTTGTTGCGATGTAGTGTAGAACAGAACGTAATATACATGGCCCTCGATTTTTTTTTATTTTATTTTATTTATTTATCACACGTAACAGATTACAACCAATAATAAATATAATAATACTACGATGCAATAGGATTAGAGTCCAGGTTGCATTCCACAAGAACGCGTGTACAGATGAATTAAGAAGAAGGAGTTTCTACATACATACATATTAAGCTAGTTTACATTTTTTTTTTTTTACAATTTTTAATTTTACATTTTTGACATATAAAACATGATGGAGTTCCTAATTACGGTTGGTTTGAAAGTTTAAAAGTTGTTTTACCGTTCCAATAAATAAAGTTAGCTAAACCACCGTGGTGCCACAGTCACTGCAAACAATGACATTAAATTTAAGACTTTATTTCTATACACCTAAAGCCCAAAATTAAATGAAAAACGTTTCATTACACTTTCACACTGCAAAAAGTCATTTGATTTTGAACTTTAACCGCATCGATTTAAAGTCTATTATTTATTGCCGTTTTTTGCAGTTGCTATGGCACGACTGTGGTTTGGCTTTAGTAGAATCGAGGCCCAGAAAAGGCGTCAGATTCTATATGCAATTCAGAAGTCGCTGGTTCGAACCCGTTAACAGTAAGGACGTGACGACCGATGACATTTTGTTTTGTAACTAATTTTACTAATCTAATATTATACATATACGACTCGTCAATATGACTTCACTTCGCCGGATGGTCCGCTGAAACCAAAGTCTCAGGAAAGGAAGCCACCATTACAGGCACCAATAACGTTAAGTACAATAGTGACCCAGCTAAGGCCACAGTATAGGATTTATCACACTCCGCTTTAAGGACCCGGGACTGTATGAAGAAGGAAACATGTGCGTTTGCAAAGAATTTCAAGACATAATGCCAGTGATTGCGTAATTTTTATAATAACCAATTTACTAAAACGTGTAAAACACGCATCCTCAGGGAAATTACTGTCGTACGATCTAACGCAATGCAAACATTACCTAACGACCCACCCCTTTCGGCTTGTAAATATTTACTGGCCAGTGGGGGGACTTGTTGAATAAAACCACCCAAGCACGCATGCCATAGCCTCGGTTATTAATAGACCCGAGTCGACACACCATGGCCGAATCCGCAATCAATATTCAGGCAACAGGTTGGCATTTACAATCATTATATGTCGCACAAACTCTTTTTAGGGCTAAAAGCTCGGAAATGAGATACTTGGAATGAAGGAGCGTCCACTTCTTCTGAATAATCAAAGAAAGGACATGTTCAGAGTACCCGAACCCGGCAAGTATGTATGCAAAAAAAGTGAAAGATATATGCCAGGGTCGTGGCAAGTAGAATAGTATCTGCTTACCCCATTGGGAAAAATAATAACCCATATCCATATTTTAATATTATAAATGCGAAAGTAACTCTGTCTGTCTGTCTATCTGCCTGCCTGTCTGTCTGTCTGTATATTACGCTTTCACACCTAAACCACTGTACCGATTTTGATGAAATTTGGTATTGGGGTAGATTAGACCTTGAGAAAGGACATAGGCTATGTTTTGTCGCGATAACCGACATCCACGCGGGCGGAGCCGCAGGCAAAAGCTTATATTCCACAACATTCAACACAACGCTATCTAGATCTAGACCCATGGTAAGCTTAACTAGCTTGTGTAATGGGATATAGAATGCTGATAAACATACTTAGATACTTTTTTTTTGTAAATACGTACATAATTATACATAGAAACACCCAGACCAATACAAATAGCCATATTCATGCATACAAATATTCGCACTGAGCGGGGATTGAACCCGTGCCTCTTGCGTGGCAGTCACATTCACTACCACTACGCCACAAAAGACGTGATTGTATGGGAGTTGTTAATAGTTCTGTTCTGCACCTAACGTGTAACAGGCAAGTTCACCGTGGAATCCAGGTCTAGGACGCCCTGTATCCCTTCGTTGAGAGAGGCAGAGCATAGGTATGCTCTGTTGTTACATCAGTGTAACCAATCAGTGTAACCATGGGTCAGAAGGGCACGCGTGGAGCATGATACGCCACTCTGTCAATCAATTGAACTATCTCAGTCCATTTCACACTTCTGGACATAGCCCTCTCCCAATGTCCTGAGGCTTTAGCCTACTACCACGCTGGCCAGACAATTTGGTACAGGAATTTATTACGAATTTTTCATCTCTCGTCTAAAGTAGTAACAATTTCTATCAATGGTCTGGAGCCTGTCTCTGCAAGAACCTAGGACAACCTTAGCCCTTTGCTCCCAGATTCATGAAGAACGGAGATATCACAGAGTCAGCCGTGTTATATTCATGGAAGTTTCCTTATTGCTGACTATAAGGACAAGTTCTCTTAAAATATTCATATTGTATAGTGATTACAGTGGCTAGTGGCTAGACATTATCGCCAAGGAAGGTATGAACACGTATTGATTGTCTAAATAAATAATCCTTAGATCGATGGAGACATCACATACGTCGTCTTTGGCCTAGATTTTTAATGGTGTACTAACGGTAAAGTACTGTTTGCATGGTCTGACACGTCTCCACCACTGCTTTTAATCACTTAGGTACATACTAACATTCCTTTTGGCTTCTAGAACAGATTTAGGACTCTTTGGTTAATAAGTAAGTAGTCTGAAGCTAATCTGTTACTCTAGCTCCGCCGTTGGAGAGTAAGTAACATCTTTACAGAGATTTACGATCATAAAACTAGTACCTATCTATGTATAGCGAAATAAAAGAAAAAACACCAAAAACACAAACATCTGTAGTAAAAGAAAAAAACCCTGTGAATTGACACTGTGAGGTAATTCTGCATAAACAGTAACATCCAAGTTTCTTCGTATCCCGAACAACACTGCATCTTGGAGCGTCCATGTCCTCATTTTGGTTTGATTTTAACGGTTTTTATGGGACCGATTCTTATCTGACCTCACAACCCCGAGAGTAAAGCCTGCACCAGAGCCTCATCCGTTCATCAGCAGCTGCACCCGACTTGCAAATGAGATTGAATTACGAGTAGCTCCGTACATCTGGGAACTAAATTTATTTTAAATGCCGAACTTCATTTCAACGGGTGTAATCTTGTTTATTGAATACTTAAAAAACTTAGTATTAAGTAAAGTAGTATTAGTAGTAATACCCGGGGTATTTGTGAAAACTTAGCTGAACACACACTTTTTGTGTATTTACAGATAACGTATGGGTTATCGCCACTTCACACTGCTATCTACAGAATTTTAAGTTCGTACTGGCGCCGGATTTAGGTGTTCCTGTTAGATACATATTATTGGAATCAAATACTGGCGCCAAAGAAATAAATATATTTTTGTGGCTGGTAAACGGAAATATCTCTGGCAAAGAATAGAGGACTCCTCTGGGTACAGTTCGGAAAAAAAAAACATGGGTAGAGTTTCGTGGATTGGGAACAGAAATCACCCTCATATAAAATTAGCTCTTTTAGGAGCTATTATATTGTGTTCATGGAGCTGGTCACCTTTATAGGTAGTTTGCCTATTTCTCTCCTGTTTGATAAGAAAGGAAATTAATGTATTATATCTCTATTTACTTCTGATTAATTTGGATGAGTTTAAGCAACTTTAGCCAGGTCTATCTTAGGATGAGTGTCCAATTTTGACTCATTGAATACCCCGTACTTCGGAGAGCACGTTAAGCCGTTGGTTTTGATGCATCGTTACGGCCTAAAAGCCCTAAAAGGCTGATAACAATGTCTGACTACAGAGCTTCGTTATCGCCAGCGGGTTGTGGAGGTCAAGTGGGAGTCGCTTCACGGAAAATATCGTAAGTAGTTCGGCCGTTTTTTAGTTAAACTGGAAGGGCTCGGAGGGTAAGAGTTCAATGTTGTTTTTGAGGTAAATGTATGTTACTATATTACTTACTGTTATCGAATATTTGACGTGTATCAGAATCTATCACAGTTTTAGTGAATTTCGATACTACTGATATGATAAGGCTTTATCATATAATGGATTATATCAGCATGATGGAGGTTTAGAACGAAGTCCATCCATTGAGGCCGTAAAAACTCATTTGGAAACATTACATTTTTGGAGGAAGAATCTTATTACTACACTAGTATTATCTGATTCATTATAAATATAAAAATAACTCCACTATCAACCAATCAATTAGCCTATATTAGTTAATAGTTTATTTAATTATTATTTTAACAATACTGCGGTAAAATCTGCGGTAGCCTAGTGGTATGGGTAATGGACTGCTGAGACGAGGTCTCGGGTTCGATCCCAGGTTTACCATGGCACACACCAATGACTTTTCGATGCTTTTCGAAGTTATGTGTGTATTTATCGCAGGTGTATAAGTGCCCAGTTAATGGCAATAGGCTCGCCACCTATTAAATGGGACCTAAACATAAAATGGCGAAATGTGGGTGCTAGCACCTCTGCCTACCCCTTCGGGGAATACAGGCGTGAGTTTATGAGTTTACATGAGTTTATAAAAATACAGAGAGTATTTTTATAAACTCATATAAACTCATAAACTCACGCCTGTATTCGTATAGTTTAATCGAACCAGCAATTTAGTTTGAAGGTAGTTTTTTGGCATCTGGCCAGGAGCCTCACGAAAAAGACAGACCAAGCCTCTTCGACCTTTCCTGTCCTTGGAAGAGACGAAAAGGCGAGGAAAGACGAGAATACTTATATAAGGCAGCTAAAGTAGTTCTTAAATAGATTTAAATATTAAGTACTCGACAGCTTTATCGAGGGCATCTCACTAAGTGACACAACCCTCGCTACTAAAAACAAAAACATTACCCTCCTTCCTTCGACAGACAGCATTTTTGGCCAAGGCACGGGAATGTCGCCGGCTGTTACGTGAAGACATTTATGACGATTGCGATAAATGCTACGTTTGATTCTAATTCTGAAGGATGTACTACATTTCTATCTTTAGATATACCTACAACAGACTGACAGACAGACAGGCCTATGGAATGGAGCTGGAAGGAGAAGCCGCAATGATTTAAAACAAGGAATATTATTCCGCGGTAGCCTAGTGGTATGGGTAATGGACTGCTGAGACGAAGACTCGGGTTCGATCCCAGATTTACCATGGCACACACCAATGACTTTCCGATGCTTTTCGAAGTTATGTGTGTATATATCGCAGGTTTATAACTGCCCGGTTAATGGCAATAGGCTCGCCAACTATTACATTGGGGACCTAAATATAAACTGACGAAATTGTGGGTGCTAGCACCTCTGTATGCGGTCGGACTGACCTCCGTCCCCCATGAGCGCGGGCCTGGGGGTGACGAGTGAAGCCGCCTGTCACCCCAGCAGAAGCAGGCCACGGTGACGGTGCGCTGAGAAGCGTGCCTCCCCATTCCGGGGGCGAGTCGGGGGACACCGTTGTCCCCCCTCCCGAGGAGGGCTAGACCGTAAGGGATGGCCCTGGGTCAGCCGGGGTGCGAGGGATATGTCGATGATAACCTCACCTCTGGCCTAGCACCACGACCCACAGTCGGCGTGCGGTTTTAGTCGGTTCGAGTCCGACATAACCTCCCCTTCCGGCTCCGGCAGGGGGGTATCCGAGGGGATTTCCGCACGGAAAAAAAAAAGGCTATATAATATCATGCTACTACAAAAGGGAGCGGAGCAGTAGGTATTTTTTTTTATAGAATAGCGAGGCAAAAGAACAGACGCCTGATGGTAAGCGATCACCGCCGCCCATGGACACGTTGCATTCCTTTTAAAACAGAGTACGCGTAAGTAAGGTCGTATTGGTTCGGTAATACCGATGGTGACAGTTCATTCCACAGTTTAGTTGTACGAGGCAGAAAGTTTAATCACAAATGTCAACAAATCCGACTGATTCCCTTATATTATTTGAAAATTAATGAATTGCAGGAGTGACACGGGGTTTCAATGTATGTCACAGGGGAAACCGGGGTTGTTGGCTAGTCTACAAATAAAACAACTACCTAGGTATAATTATTCATGTTGGCGGCGCCAGCGATAATAATGGCTGCCAGAAAGTTGATAGCCTTCCCGAGTGCTATGTCGGCGATCGTTGATTTAGCTCAGATTTATGGCCAACACATGAATCGTTAAGGCAGCGTGAATATAGCTTGACCCGGGAATGAGTTATAAATGCATTGCATTGTGTTGGAGCGCGCAATCTATTACTTCATCATTACATAGTATAAAGATAAGTCGCTTCCCGCGTACCTATGTCCCTATGTTTCCTTATATCTTCAAAACTACGCTACAGATTTTGATGCGGTTTCTTTTAATAGATAGAGTAATTTAAGAAGAAGGTTTATATGTAAACTACATGCTTAATGTAGTAGAGGGTGCAGCGGGAACGGAATCGGACGCCACGCGGGCGGTAAAAAATCGGCGGTACATACGAAGTTCAGCGGGTCCGCTAGTCCATACTAATATTATAAACGCGAAAGTAACTCTGTCTGTCTGTATTTTACGCTTTCACGCCTAAAAAACTGAAGCGTTATTTATGAAATTTGGAATAGGGGTAGATTAGACCTCGAGAAAAGACATAGGCTATGTTTGGTTACGATAACCGACATTCACGCGGGCGGAGCCGCGGGCAAAAGCTAGTGACTTAATATTTACAGTGTGAGAACAATGGCTGTAAGCTTTTCTTCGTGCAACATAAAGTTTTGACATTCTTTAACAGCCCACGTGTTTCCTTGTCCAGGGATATTAAGCGGGGCGTTAATTAACATGTGTTGTGTAGAGGCTGTCAAGGCAGGGACTTCCATTCTGGGGAGAACATCTGTAATGGCATCCACTATTTTAGAGTGCACCCTAGCTTACCATCAGGTGGGTCACCTAAACAAAAAAAGGATATCATTTCAAGTCTGCAGGCAAGGTGCTGCCACTCTAGTGTTACAAGCTCCCATAGGTCAAATAATACGACCGGAAACGGTGCGATATCAGGGGTATGAAAGAAACTTCATCCCATGCACGCTTGAGCTGTGGAACGCTCTCTGCTGTGATTTTTCCAAGCGACTTCTTACAAGACTTCTAGAAGGAATTAGAAGGTTCGACCCGACAGCACGAGTATTACTCCCCTGATGTTGCATATTGCCATTTCCTTCAGAATGGCTTATCTGCCACCTAAGAGTTATAAAAAATACACATTTCAGTGTGTTAGTTCTGGACTGAGTCTGCTGTCAGCTGCTATCGTTAGCGACAAAATCAATAACTTTGATTACTATCTACTAATATCTAGGCCCCAAAATCGTACACCCACCCCTGTGACGGCTGTCTGCAAACAGAATTAATAATAGTAATTTAACTGTACATGAATATTTTATTTTAATAGGCGTACATATTGAAATAAAACCACTTTTTACGGATTCTATTGCGATATATTTGTTTTTTTTTTGTAAAGCGACTACGTTTCGGCTGCCTTTCACCAGCCATGATCGCGGTGTGACTCATGATGGCAGTTGTCGGTTGTTGAAGCATAAGTTATCTCAAAATACCCAAATCATGGTGAATTATTGGTGTTCCTATTTACGCAGAATGAGCTAACTATGTCGTCGAAGTCTTGGCGTAGTTATCCGTGTTGGTGATCCACTACATCTCATTCGCAGGGCGTAGTAAGATAGCCGATATCACTGCGAGAAAAGGAACACACGAAATAAAACCCTGTACAAACCTGTCTGGCAAGCGTGGACACAGTAGGCCAAAGCCTCCCAACATTGGGAGAGGCCTCTGTCCAGCAGTGGACTGCAATGACTGCCTGAAAGAGGTGATAAAATAAAATACAAACGTACCTATATAAAAGAAATATATTATATTTTGTACATTATAAATACATTGTTTGTACAATACATTATGCGTAAAAATATAAATAAGTTTGTCTTTTACAAACGACCAACAACAATGAATGCAAATCATTACCTATCATACAGTCTGTGGTCGAACTATGTGCTTATTATATAATCTGTAGCATTATGTTATTCATACATAAAAAATCTTATAAATAAAATTCAAGTTCGACCTCTATACAATGTTATGACTTAGTGACGTCACTTGGTCCGGTTTTCGACAAGGGAATTCTCTACTAATAGTAGTTTACAATAACTTTGTTCTTTACACGTTTGTAATAATTTCTAATACATGTAATTCGTTGTGTTATTTAGAGAAAAATATTTTTCATTTAGTTGTAAGAACTAAATATTTAAGTACATCTTGTTGGGATAGGGTTATAACATCAGACAGATATATACAGCCCTGACCCAGCCTCAGATGAATGGCTCGAGTCAACAATAGTGCCCGGAATGCGACAATAGGCTCACACCTAAAAAACTTAGCCTAACAGAAAATACAAATTCACATCTCATATACGAACGTGCGGAATTCCCTACGAAAGTTGAGTTTTAAAAGTCATATCAATAATACTTAAGGCTATTCTTTGGTATTTTCATGTGCTTAACTTAAAATTACATCTTTCTTAAATTAACATCCAACATTATATTCACTTACTTAAATTAACAATCAACATTTTATATCCTTTAGTTTTATACCCATACTTAACTAAATAAACCTTTTTAACATTATTTAGACTTGTTCAGATTAAACTGCAAAGCTGAAATGGCACTGCGGAATCTTTGCGTAAGCTTCTGCGCATTGAAATGAGATTGACGCACGAAAATATTCCGGAATCAGTTCTGCTAATCTGTGTGTTGACATAAATCAATCCACGGTACGGATTTGATTTGAAATTATTCGCATTGTATGTAAGAGGACGGGTATTTGTACTATACGTACGGGTAGGAAACGGTAACATATTATAAACAGCCAGAACAAAATTGT
This sequence comes from Eilema sororculum, assembly GCA_914829495.1. NCBI lineage: Eukaryota > Metazoa > Arthropoda > Insecta > Lepidoptera > Erebidae > Eilema > Eilema sororculum. The sequence continues at coordinate 23,030,313 of OU618549.1, forward strand.
TTAACGTGATTTCGCGGTGCAGGGTTTGCCTGCCATCGTTTGTTTCCAATTTTCCACATTCAATAACCCCATTCTATAGAGGTAACAAATTTTAAATAGGTAACAGTTCCTTATAAGTGCTTACATAACAGGGAATGTTTTGTAACGTTATTAAATTTAAAATTCTTGTCATTCAGGTCACAAAGTAGCGTCAAAATTGAATGCTTTACACATAATATTTTATACAAGCTGGCATTTCGCCCGTGGTATACTTCAAATTCCGGTATGTTTATGTGTGCAATTTATTAATTTTCAGATAATGTATGGGAATTTGCCGAATTTCTCTACGTTTATGGTTACTGACCCGCTGCCTTGAGAGGTAGCGCAATGATATTTAGTCTATAACCTTCCTCGATAAATGGGCTATTCAATATAAAAATAATATTTCAATTCGAACCAGTAGTTCTTAAGATAAGCGCGTTCAAACAAACAAACCCTTTAGCAGACTTTTTATTAGCATAGTCTAACGAACTTTTTCTTAAGACTCGTTTTAATGTGATCTTAGTATAGATTTACAGACAACGAGGCACTAAATCATTTGTGAAACGAACTAGACAATAGAAATTCACAGCCACTTTTATAACTGCTATTATAATGATATTTACAAAGAGACAAATCCATACTCATATATAATTGCGAAAGTAACTCTGTCTGTATGTCTGTCTGTTAAGCTTTCACACCTAAACCACTGAACCGATTTTGACGAAATTTGGTATATGGGTAGATTAGACCATGATATAGGATATTGACAGGCTATGTTAAGTCTTGAAGCGAGCCGAGGGCAAAAGCTAGTTAGATATACATGCACTTTATTTGCACGTTGGTGTGAAAGGTTTGTAAAACGCAATTAATAATGTCTCTTTGAATACGTAACCAAAGCAAAGAGGAAAATAGTGATACTTCCTTGAAGGTGACCGCTGTGCTACCTGCTACCTTTTTAATATTCAGTCTCAGCCATATTGTGCAGTATTTCTAACACCAGAACTTATATTCTGTGAGTCTGATATGTTCATAGCCTGACCCAGATAGCAAATAAACTTGTGGCTACCTAGAAATGTATTCTTATTGATTTCTGGGCGGATTGAAGACCACTTTAGAACAAAAATGAATATAGTATTAGAGCTTTCTACCTTTTAATATCCGGTGGGGTGATCCATACAATATAGACGTAATTGTTTTGTTATTTGGTTTTTCAAGACCAGTAAAATCAAATTTAATAATACTAAAATAGGTACTTAAAAGAGAAGGAGAATTTGAAATGATTAAGGTGTAGCTCAGTTGGAAGAGCATTCCCCCTGTAAGGGAAAGGTCGTGAGTTCTCACTTGAGCATTTCATTTTTTCCGATGTTTTTCGTACTTCTTTTGTCTTCAAAAAAATAATAGGTACGTCAGCTACTGTAGTATAAGGTAATGAAGTAGCTTGTACAGTCAGCGCCAGAAATATCTTGACAACAAATTCTCAAAATTATCTTAAAACTAAGGTATTAATAGAAAATCAAACGTTTTATTGATTTAAATTATATTATGGTCCGAACTAAAGGCTTTTCAATTATCAGAACAATCCGACAACAGGAAGGGAGGTAAACCAAGGAATTAAAATTAAATGATCTTAATTAGCACTTTGTTCATTAAGATCGGTTTGATGCCGACTGTACTATAAATACAACGCAAATTTAAAATCTAACACTATATCTATAATTTTGCGCGAATATTGTATAGTGAAATAGCGTCGGTAGCATAGTGGTTAAGGAGTCGGCCTTACGATCGAGAGGTCCCGGGTTGGAATCGTGGCCATTACATTACACTACCGATGTGAACCCACTTCTAGCACAAGCAATTTAGCTTAGTTGGAGGGGTTAGAGGGAATATTAGTAATATCGGTTGCTAATATTCTAAAAAAAAAGTCTTGATTTTTGTGTTGATCCTGGTAACCCCAATGTCTAGTCTTCAACAAGCTAAAAACAAACAATATAAGTAAAAACGCCAAGTTAATAGCGATAGAATCCGTTAAAAATAACTTCATTACCAGACTGCCGAAGAAGGGCAATGTATTTTGAAACTAAGTATGTATGTATGTATGTCCATTTATTTGGCACGGCCTACAGCCTGAACGGCTTGACGGATTTGGACATGTGAGGTGTCATTTGATTCGTCGTGAGGGTATATTAAAATTTCTAGAAAATCTAAATGGTGGATTTTTGGCGCCAAAACGTTTGTTGTCAAAAATATTTTTGACTCAAACTTATCGAGTAGGTATTAAAATGAAGGAAATTAGAACGAGATTACAAATAGTTATACATGTCATATGATCATATCATAACTAAAAAGTATAAAATAAAACAAACGATTAAAAATAAAAACCAGACTGCCACTAAAAAAAACGAAATAAGTATGATAGCAGGCGGTACCCATTTGCCAAACATAAACCGAAAGAAAATTAATGGGTTGATCAATAATATAATTAATGGGTTTATTTTTTAATCATTTGTTTTTTTTATGTACCTAATCCTATTGGTTAAAATATTACTTGACACAACTAACACTGAAGGATTATAAATCTAGCTAGAGAATGATTTCTCGATAAGTGTGACTCCATCTATATATTTTAAATAATTTATGGCACATTCGTGATGTCTCAGAAGGCACTTGAGAGTAAAAAAGGAGATTTTTCTAGTGATTTTGCACATTTTGAATGTGGTGCTCATTTTGCTTTTTGCTTGTTATGCTCCGACGCAATAATTTTACGTCGAAGATTTTTTTAAAGATAAATAAATTCTAGCTAATATGTCAAATGTGTAATATTAACCGTATTAAACCTTTTCTGTCAGGAAACGGCTAGATAGATTTGGTTGAAAGTTTGCATACAGGTAGCATACATAAGTAGGACTGTTTTATGATTCTACATAATAAAGGGCGGACCTATTGACATCAACAGGACATAAAGAGTGTCTGTTGGGTTGGGAAGTTCTCTGCACAATCTCGTCTATGAATCACTTTTAAAATTCCGATTTAAAAACATGATTCATGGACGAGAATAGAAATAGGTGAGTTATCAAAAACTTGAGGCCAAACGTATAGCGAGCGATATGTGAATGTAATGTCCTACTGGCGCCATCTATAGTGAATTTATTGCGATAATTTCTACATGGACTATAATGTTTACTGTCGAATGAAGACCAAAATCGCGACGCGACATCCAGGAAGAGTCGTGATGATAGATCATTCAGATTTTTTTTTATGTTATTTTACCCAATGACTGTAGGTATACCTTACTTATCTAAATATATAAATAACTCAAAGGTGACTGACTGACTGATATACTACGCACAGCCCAAACCACTGGACGGATCGGGCTGAAATTTGGCATGCAGGTAGATGTTATGACGTAGGCATCCGCTAAAAAAGGATTTTGATTAAGTCTACCCCCAAAGGGATAAAATAGAGGATGAAATGAAAGAGGTTTGTATAAAACTTTGTCAATTTTAAACCGATCGGGCTGAGACTTTGCATGCATAAAGGACTCAACACTAAGCGATAACCGACATCCACGCGGGCGGAGCCGCGGGCAACAGCTAGTACTACATAAGTGGCAGACACACACGACCCACCTGATAAAAAATGGTTACCGTGGCCTGTACACATGTGCAAACACCGGGGGTGTCACACTCGTGCTGCCGACCCTGAAGAAACCTTCTAATACCCTTTTGGAAGAACCCCATATTGTAGTCGCTCGGGAAAACCACGGCAGGGAGTTCATACCACAGCTTGAACGTGCGTGGGATGAAGTTAATATCATACCGCACAGTGCGCACCGATTCCGATCGCAGTATGTGAGGATGAATTCCCTGCCTATAGCGGGCGGTGCGATGATAGAATGTAGCTGTGAACGTCGAACACAAGTCACTATCACACCATACCTACTACTAGATAAACTATTTAGGCCCACTGTCCACGGAGGCGTAGCTTCATAGGCGCGTATTCGTCATTATACGTTTGGTGTACGCTTGCTTGCTGCTTCCATACAAAACAATGTAACTCTGTCGACGGAGCGTCAGCGTCGCGCTCGCGTTCGCTGCATGCAAGCTTCACGACGCCTGGCGTACCGCATGTTATACGCCCAGGCGTACAACGAGTGAATGCAAGTGTTTCTTTTCTTAAAAATGGGGACAAATGCATGAAAAGTATGAAAACGTACGAGTGCAATACGCCTTGTGGATAGTGTTAAGTACTGGATAGTGTTAAGTGAGCTGCACAAGCAACACATCGTATTTTGAAGCATCTATGAAGCTACGCTTACGTGGACAGTGGGCCAGAACAATAATTGTGCGTACATGTGTACTACAGTAGACAAAAGAAACCAGACAACTATGGTGTATTCTATGAATAGTTGTAGTTCAAGGCCACCGATGTTTCGTCTACACCATACGAACTAATTACGTACGCAACTAAATACAAAAAGATAAAAATATCACATTCTTGTGCCGGAGAGCTGCGGGTTTTTTTTAACCGATTGCAAATAAGTTTCGTATTTTTTGTTATGTTACGTATGCCCGTAAACTTTGAAAAGACTAGTGAATTGTTAGTGAAAATTCATTAACTAATGTAGAATCTCATGTTTTACTCGATTGATAAGTGAAATTCTGTTTTTATAATAATAAAAGTAACCAAAAGTAAACCTTGGCCCTCCTTGGCCGATAGTCAAAGAGCTTTGCATCTCACCCTGTGTGTAGATGCAAAGCTCTTTGACTATCATCGTCACTTTTTATTTTTTTCGTGCGGAAATCCCCTCGGGTACCTCCCCTGCCGGAGCCGGAAGGGGAGGTTATGTCGGACTCGAACCGACTAAAACCGCACGCCGACTGAGGGTCGTGGTGCTAGGCCGGAGGTGAGATTGTCATCGACATATCCCTCGCACCCCGGTTGACCCAGGGCGACCATCATCGTGTCAACCTTTTCCAACATTTTACAAAATGACCGAACTTTAATATTCACCGTCATGCGACTGCCATCTGACCTCCATAACCTACGGGGTTAGATCAGATTGTCGGACTTTTTAGGGCTCCAACTAACCGGAACGAATGCCACAGATGTTCGTATGGCCGTAACGGTTTTTGGTGGGAATATATTTTGACCCTCATCTATACTAATATTATAAATGCGAAAGTAACTCTGTCTGTCCGTATGTTACGCTATCACGCGTCAACCACTGAACCGATTTAGATGAAATTTGGTATAGGGGTAGATCAGACCTTGAGAAAGGACATAGGCTATGTTTGGTCGCGATAACCGATATGCACGTGGGCGGAGCCGCGGGCAAAAGCTAGTGTTGAATAATTCACAGTCCATTAATCATTACGTGATAAATTTTTAGGAACTTTTAAACTAAATACTCTTTTCCCCTATAGTGATACGTGGCTCCACCTACCCAAAATCATGTGTTCTTTAATTCACATATTTACTGTTTAATACTACAAAATTAAGTACCGTTACGATAAAAATCGTGACACTTCACTACATAGTATAAAGCAAAGTCACTTTCCGAGTCTGTCCGTCCCTATGTATGCTTATATCTTCAAAACTACGCTACAGATTTTGATGCGGTTTCTTATAATAGATAGAGTAATTCAAGAAGAAGGTTTATATGTATTATATATGCTTTATATAGTAGAGGGTGTATACTCGTAACACAAAATAACTACACATGATATCTCACTATACTGCTACCTCCTCCCTGGTGATTTTTCGTAATTTATCCGACCCCCCCCCCCCCCCCCCTGTTGTGACATTATTAATGAACAGCCCCTTATCTGATACCGTGTGAATCATACAACTATCACCTAATCGTACGGTTCGTGCCTAATTAAAAAAAAATGGAATTAAGCTAATCTAATCAGTGTAAAAATAATACATTGAACCATCATGCTTTTATAACTTACATTTGACAGTGCCTCAAATGTAGGAGTAGTCACGTCAATAAGACTTCACCTCACCTAATGGTAAAGAAAAGTTTCACCCACAAATTACAGACACCAAAAATGTCACCATGGTGGCCCTCAGTACGACGGCATCAGATGCTTTTCATGCCCCGCTTAAAGGACCCGGGACTGTAGGAAGAAGGAAAAACGTGAGCTGGCAGGGAGTTCCAGGTCTTAGTGGTGCGGCAATGGATAGAGTTTGACATTTGCATGGTTTCAAGACGTTATAGACCTAAGTATGTGGAATGAATTTGAACTTGATACCTCCAAGCATTCCTGAGACAAGTTTTGACAGACATACGAACGACCAATGACTTATAGAAGCGCAGGACTGTGATTGTGGAGCTCCAAAGCAGACAACGATGCATAAAGCAGAGGAGTGTCCACTCCGTCGTTTCCCTGGAGGAATGCGTGAGCTTCATGACCTCACACCGGCAGCAATAGATTGGCTTCGCCAACTGGACGTCGACATATGAGGACTCGAGCAGGGGCCATACGAAATGATGAACGAAGTGGTCCTATAAGGATTCCGTTTTTTCTTTTGAGGTTTTCTTGATTCGATTCCTGGCTACGAACCTACTCCTCCTAACACAAGCAATTGGATCATTATTGGCTGGAGGGATTAACAGGAATGTAGAGAATTCTTTAAAAAAAAACTTTTTGAATTACCGGTAACAAACGTTAACGGTTGTGTTGTTAATAATCAAATCTGACATTTACAGTGTTCCACCTTGACATTTAAATTATGGTCGTTAGTTGTTCTAATAACCTTCGATATTCAAATTTGAAAAATAAAACAAACTGACCTTGACTTATTATTATAGACGGATAAGGGCGTATCCAGATCGGGAGAAAATTCACAATAAACTTTATTCTATTGTAACGCGCTACTGTCTTATCAGATAAATATCCATACTAATAGTATAAATGCGAAAGTAACTCTGTCTGTCTGTATGTTACGCTTTCACGCCTAAACTACAGAACCGATTTTGATGAAATTTGGTAGAAGGGTAGATTAGACCTTGAGAAAGGACAATGGCTATGTTTGGTCACGATAACCGACATCCACGCCGGCGGAGCTGCTGGCAAAGGCTAGTAACCATATACGTACCTACTTATATAAATATTTCAACAACAACTTAAAGGAAATCTATAAATATTATGTAATTGCTATTAATAAATATCCTCAATACAAGAAAACATACTCTAAGCAAGGAGTGAATTAAACAGGAAAGGAAGCATGTAGAGTTTTTATTTGATCACTTAATTCTAATTATCTAGCTGTCTGCTTTGATTTTTTTGTTTGGATAGCCCATATATGTTATTGGGAAAGATGGCATGCCATTGTTAAAATCACAACTATAATTTACTGGGATGAGGCAATGACCTAAATACCAAGAGAAAGTGATGCGGAAATTATGGGTACTTGCAAAGCTATGGGTTCCCAGTGAAGTAGAATATAATAGCTGGTGTATCTCTTCCCGGGAATGTCCTACAGGAAGACTAAGGTCCGGTGATGTTCTCTATCCAGTATACACATGAAAAAGTGTCCGGTTGCGGGATAATAGCTCACTCGAACGTAGGACCAAAAGACATTAGTGCAAATTAAATTTTAGAATATCTCATCTAGTTGTCGTACTGCTCTTTATTTTTGAAAGAAAAAGAAAGAAATAAAAAGCTTTTGATTGTACAATTTAAAAGAAAAATAACTTCTATGCGCAAAACCTTATCTAATATCAAATTAATTTTACCGCCACGTTATCTATTAGAGCTATAAAAGTGTTAGTGCATGAAAATTATTTAGGTTAGGAATTTAAAAAATGCCTAACGATCAAGTTTATAAAACTTGATCGTTAGGCATTTTTTAATGTTTTTTCATGTTCACGATAAATGCACGCATACCTACACCTTTTCTTTCCCTGACGTGTAGCCTTCTTGACAGCTAAAGGCATCGGCAATAGCAGTTGTCTTATAGAGCGCATTCGGCATAGAACACTCCACCCGGCCTAGAATTTGTCACATTCTCAGAGAGCATCGATTTTGTCATTTCTTACACCCGATATAACAAAACAGAAATTATATACATAACTATAGGTTTTAAACTGTCTGAAGTATTTAATGGATTCTATCGCTATTTACTTTGTAATATTTAAATTTAACCAGACGTTTTGGCCAGTTTTCAGCAGTCAATGTCACAGGGTGGCTGACCACGGAATTGTCATATAATTTGAAATGCAAGTTATCTCAATAACAACCCAGTTCGTGAAAAAATTGGGATATCACTTTGACAATAGTTATTTGGTCATTGACATACTGACATTGACAAACTCACTTTTAGTTCCCCTTTTGTCCCCCGTTGTCATGACAACAATAATGTTAACTTCGTTTATTTTATCATTTGTTTTGTTTAATTACATCCGATAAATCAAAGATCACGTAAATCTGTTCAGTCGTTCTTGAGTTATGAGAAAATAAGTACATTTTACTATTTTTTATTCACTTACGGACTGAATTTCCAAATATCCTTTTCTAGTACACCTCCACCAAAACAAACACACCCTACATATTTTATTTATTTTTTATTAGCCTAAAAACACAACAATAATAATATAGTGGCTCGCGTCAAAGCACCAACATTCCGAATAACCACATTTGATAACTATTATCTTAACCTAGCAAGGCAGCCCATCACGAATATCACGATTAGTCACTCATCACACGGACTTTTTGTCCCCCAAGCTCCTACACAGTCCGCACAAGTCAAAACTCTCTCTAGTACTATACGAGGTCACTTTTGGTTCGTGTAAACAGTCCCTAAACTTCCTCAAGAGGCATCTCTTATTTGCCTCAATCAGGTACCTTTTCTCTGGATCCATAAACACTTCAGGATGACTTAAAAGACTGCTCTCGCCATATACTAGCACAGCATCGTATTCACTCATTGGTAAAAAACCTATATTATTTGTTATAAAACACTTTCCGCAATTTTTCGAGCTGAACACATCAGCCCCTTCGGCGTCAAAGAAAACAGGTGTTCTTGGCGCCACGAGGAACATAAACACATATTTGTCCCCTAAACGGAACTCTTCACTTATAAACGAGATTTTTGTTTCCGGAGATAGAGCGTAGGATAGAATTAAATATAGTATTAAGTAGAAAAGTAAGATGAATAGAGATTTTCGTAACTTCGAGACTCGTTTCCAGCACATCGCGACTGCGAGCGAGGCGGGGCGGCGCGTGGAGCATGGCCGCGCGCTCCGCTACGTGTGGCGCGGCGCGGCGCACGCTCGATACGATTCCCCGCGGCGAGACTGGCGTAGCTATGGGCGGCAAGGCGGTGCCACGCACCGGGGCCCCCAAGCTCAGAGGGCCCAGCACAAACTAGTAAAACGCATATGGCTCTAGCCAAACGCCGGTCGGGTTACGACATGATAGCCAACAAGCGTTGTCCCGGGTTCGAATCCTAGCCATTACACTACCGATGTGAACCCACTTCTAACAAAAGTAATTTAGCTCAGCTAGTTAGAAAGAACATTAGTAATTCCGGTTCTAATGTTCTTTTAAAAATATATATTGTTTCCTTCCAACTGGCAAACATTTAAGAAATGGGGGCCCTCGCTTCTTTCTTGCACCGGGGCCCTTGGTAGCCTAGTTACGCCACTAAGACAACCCCTAACTTACTACATTCCAAATATAACCTTCTGGTCTTACATATAAAGTTTAAATTAGATCTATATTATTTGAGTAAACTTGTCACATGGTATGGTACAAGTTTGACGCGTTTTCTTTGACTTTAAAGTGGAAAACTAGATGAAACTGTATGTCTTTTGGGTTAAGGTTGATTATCGAGCGTGTAAAAGAATGCGGCGTGCGTTCAATGACAGTTTACGTACCTACTGCAGTGACGTCCGCATTCTATCTGTCTAGTCTATTTTTCTATATACATGGAAGGGGTTATATACCCACATTTCGCCAGTAACTTTTGTTCCTTAATAAAAGCCTATTACCGTCAACCGGATACTTTAGGTTTAAAGATGACATTTTGGGAGTTTATATTGTAAGGGAATATTGGTTTTATTTTTGCAACGGCAAGCTATTATTTCTTTTGCTTGTATCGGACTTGTCGATACCAAGGTCAACTTCTTAAGCAGTCAGCCTTACGATAGAGTGATCCAGGGTTCGAATCCTGGCCATTACATTACAGATAAGAAGCTCAAGATCAAGCGAAAGATCAGACTTGACAAGAAGCTAATCCTAACACAAGCACAGGTCGGTAACCAATACTGCTTTAAAGTCAGGAAAAAAGTCATTTGAGGAAAATGTGACGAAACCATATTTAGTTCATTCGTTCAATGTCGAGTATTTATTGTACTCTTGAAGTAATTAAAATATACATTCAATTACTAATTAATTAGCGCACAATAAACAAATTAACATTGTAAACACAGACACATGACTCATCGTCTGCCATTTTTTGCGACAGCTTTTTACGTAAAGCACGTGTATCCTTGGTTTGCCTTTGTAGTGATATTTTCATGGTCATTGTTATGGCTACCCGTACGGCCGTACAACCTGTTGTATGGCCGTACGGCTACCTGTACGGCCTGTTGGGCCCAATCAAGATGAGTCGATACGTATTTGGACAGCTCTTCTTAAGGGGACTAAAATTACTATGACGATCAAACCAAAATATTTGTCCATTTTTAAATAAAGTCATCAGAAGATATTGGTTTAAATAGCTTGTTCAACTTGATCAATTTGGATGATTTTTACACTGATTTTAATACAAAATACACTAATTAATTGATTGGTCGTATTAGCTACTTTTTACTAAACGCCAAACGGTAAGTTTTAACTAGGTAACTAGTTAGAAATTTTTTTGACGTCATAAAATTTGATAGTCAAATCCTATATTATTATATACTAGCTGTCCCGGCAAACTTCGTTTCGCCTTAGAAATTAGAATCAATTAGCTGGTTCAAACGATTCGGGCCCCATACGCCCACGGAGCTCCCGACACCAATAGGACCCCGGGGCCCATACTTAGACCTACGGAGCCTATATACCTATGGGACCCATACAACCATTATACCTCTACGCTCAAGGGCGTTCATACTACCATAAACCATCAATTTTTCGACCTAAATAAAAAAATAGCCACCATAAATATTTTCGCGGCCCAAGCAACGGGCATTTTGTTAATTCAGAAGAATGTCTACTAATCACCCTCTGACGATATTTGCACGCATTATGTCAATTCTATATCAAACGTCAGATAACATAGAAGAATATCATACAGCAGTATTAGAATAATAAACACATTTTTTACCAATTCGTATTCCAAATTCAAAATTTAGACATGGCGTACAGCGATCAGCTATGGTGGTTATGTATTCTTAAATTTTCTAATTTTCCGCGCAATTTTCTTCATTTTTTCTTTCATAAGAACCTTCTCCTAACAATAACGAACACAACAAAAAAAGAATTAGCGAAATCGGTTCAGCCGTTCACGCGTGATGTCGTGACCAAGGGAAATAGGGGTTCATTTTTATATATATAGATAGACTACTAGCTGTTCTTGGACATATTTGATGAAAATCTGTTCAGCCGTTTAAAAGTTATGGAGGTTAAAGTGGGATGGGGAGTGGCGGGAGTTTTTTAATTTTTTAAATATTATACCATTGTTAATTCAATAAGGTTAGACATCATTAATTATTGTAACTACAGGAAAATATCATGTACTATACACAGGTACATTAATTAATTAACGGTATAACACAATAACACTTCAATAGGTACATATAAGTTAGATGTCTGGGCCTCGATTCTACTCAAGCAAAACTATTGTCAAACTATTGTAAAAGTTTTGACTTTATTTTTATACAATAAGGTCCAAAATTAAATGACAAAAGTTTCATTACACTCTTTTATTCACTCTGCTAACAATTATTTAATATTGAACTTTAAATCCATCGTTTTAGAGTCTATAATGTATTGCCGCTTTTTGCAATCTCTGTGGTTTTTTTACTATAGTTTTGCTTTAGTAGATTCGAGGCCCTGTTCGTTTGTGGTGACATTCATGTGGTTGTGTCTGTACTTTAGAGATATTTAAACTATTTATAGAAAAATGAAGTAGGCTACTAGGTATACTTGGTCCATGTTACATTAACGATAGGTACTAAGTAAAATTCTTTTCTATTTGTCTGTTCGTGGACAAAAACAAAAACTACTGAACCTATTTAGACAAGTTCAGTGTTTCGTTCTATAGGGGTTCGGTCCAAAAGGACGAATCACAGAAATTAAAAATTGTTAAAGTTTTCCTTGAAAGATTCGTCCTATTGATTTTTTTCTTCATTTTATACAAAACTAGCTTTTGCCCGCGGCTCCGCCCGCGTGGATGTCGGTTATCGCGACCAAACATAGCCTATGTCCTTTCTCATGGTCTAATCTACCCCTATACCAAATTTCATCAAAATCGGTTCAGTGGTTGAGTCGTGAAAGCGTAACATACAGACAGACAGACAGACAGACAGACAGACAGACAGACAGACAGACAGACAGAGTTACTTTCGCATTTATAATATTAGTATGGATTTATCTGAAGTAACGTCAGCAAGGAAAATGCTTTATGTGTTTTTATGTTTCATACCTGAAGAGGAAAAAACGGAACCTGTATAGGATCACTTTGTTGTCCGTCTGTCTGTATGTCTATCGGTCCGTCTGTCTGTCTGTCCCTTTTTCTCAGGAATGCGTGGAGGTATCAAGTTGAAACTCATACCACATACTCAGGTCTATAACGTCTTGAAGCTGTGCAAATATCTAACTTCTACGTCTACGCAATCAAAATGTATTATGGTTTATGTAGCTTAAGTTACGGAACACTGGTGCCCGAGTCCTATTCGTATGGCCGGCTTTTTACCCGACTGCGCGACGCAAAGGAGGGTAATGTGTTTATCAGTCTATGTATGTATGTATGTATGTATGTATGTATGTATGTTTGTTTCTATGTGGCGTTCTAGAGACCAAATGCGTTGGCCGATTTTGATAATTCTTACGTCAATCGATTCGTCTTAACCTTGCGAGTGTCACTAAAAACATAACAGTAATCAAAATTCACCACAGCGACAACCAGACGCCATATTGTCAAAATGAAAAAAATAAAAGTCGATGAACTATGTCAAGTGGGGTGTCGTTGATGTATTTTAAAATCATCTTTAGGTTCGTTTTATCATTTTTCATTTTAAATAATAGAGTAGGAGATATAACGATTTGAAATTGTTTAACAAAACAAATCATTCTCGCAAATTTTCTTACATATCGATATTAAGTTTTTATTTCAAGTATAAAAGTAACTAAAAAGTATAAAATAAAACAAATAATTAAAAAATAAAAAACCCGACTGCCACTGAAAAGACCAAAATAAGTGTAATAGCAGGCGGTACCCATTTGCCAATCATAAACCGACAGAAAATTAATGGGTACCGCCTGCTATCAAACTTATTTTGGTCTTTTCAGTGGCAGTCGGGTTTTTTATTTTTTAATTATTTTAGTTAAACAGGTCTTAGTCAGACTTAAAATGTTATGTTTAAGTTCGAAATCCATCGGGAAAAAGAAGCGCTCAAGTGGGACTTGAACACTCGACCCCTACCTACAGGTGAATGCTCCTCCAACTGAGCTATTAAGCAACACCTGAATCACTTAAAATTTCCCTTCTCTATAAATCCATCTTTAAGGGTGACGGTGGAGCCATCTACCAACTTTCTTACGAACTGTTGGAACCAACGAATGATTTTTCAACCATTTTTAAACATTGATTTTTGATGACTCCGCCCAAATATTTGAAGATTTTTTTTATATAGCATTTACTAGAGCGCTTCTTTTTGCCGATGGATTTCGAACTTAAAAAGTTAGCATATTAAATGCTATAAAAATTTCATTCAAATGTTATGTTTACTTAATCGAATTGGTTAAGTAGAACCAGAGATATGACCAAAAGTCGTAGAAAACCAACATTTACGTGGGCTAGCGATAAAAAATAATATTATAGCAATCTTATCTGACCGAGTAGCGATTAGATTGGATTAGTTGATTGAAATGGAACGTTTCCATAAATGCGTTATGCGCCGATCATGACTGTACGGAGGTGACGGAGGTAAACACATAGGTTCTTGTGTCCATATATTTTACATACATACATATACTCTCGCCTGCAAATCCCTGAAGGTGTAGACAGAGGTGTATTAACAGTTAACACCCACAGTTCGCCAACAATGATTTTTGGTTCCAAGTAATAGGGGCGAGCCTATTGCCGCGTTGGACGGAGAACAGCCCTATCCCTTGGTCGCCTTCTGCGTCACTCACAGGAAGAAATGGGGTGGTCCTATTCTACCCCACCAAGAACCAACAAGGCAGCTTGTGCCCAGGATTTGTTTAACTTAATCTATACTTCCATACTAATATTATAAATGCCAAAGTAACTCTGTCTGTATGTTACGTTTTCACGCCTAAGCCACTGAACCGATTTTGATGAAATTTGGTGTAGGGGTAGATTAGACCATGAGAAAGGACATAGGCTTTGTTTGGTCGCGATAACCGACATCCACGCGGGCGGAGCCGCGGGCAAAAGCTAGTAATAATTATAAGTCCTTATACCTAGTGCGGTATAGATATGTAAAGCCATTGTAGAATCACAGACGTTTAATCACAGACGGAATTGTTTAGCTCTCTCACAGGTTATAGAAAATGTATTATTAATAATAGGAACAGGGTGTATTTAATAATATTATATCGATATGGGAATGCATCAAATGCAGTAATTGTTCGGAGCTAATAACATTCAGCCATTACAACGGGTATAACAATTGCACAGTGTTATAACTGTGGTCCAGTTCATTTATATGACCCACTGACTCACTGATAATCACGAAATATCAGAAACTATAACACCTACAAACATGAAATTTGTAGGATGTTGACATCCGCTAAGAACGGATTTTCTGAAACTCTAAGAGGGTAAAATGTGGGTTAGAAATTTGTATGAAAGTCCTATGTTTTTGAAGAGAAATACTCAAAGTTTAAAATATATGCCATATAGATTGTGTGTAGGTGTATTAATAATGTGTCCTTAAAAATCACCCCCTTTTGGGGTTAATATAGGCGAAGATATTTTACACTCCACGCGCATAGTCGCACGCGGCCGCTAGTTTTTTTTTTTATAACGGACACGTCAATTTGACTTCACCTCGCCTATGGTGAGATAAGGCAAAGTCTCGGAATAAGGTCACCGTCGTAAACATGTACCATGTTATCAATGGTGGCACTCAGTCTTGACGGCCTCATCAGATTTTTTTTTTATCGTGCGAAAAATCCCCACGGATACCACCCCCACGGAGCCGGTGGAGGCGGTTATGTCGCACTCGAACCGACTAAAACGCACGCCGTCTTGGCTCCTTGGTTGCCGGAGGTGAGATTGCCAAAAGCATATCTCTCGCACCCCGGCAGACCCAGGACCATCTATTTCGAGATGGCCCCCTTCGGGTTGTGGGGAACACAGTGTCCCCATCTAGCCCCGGTTACGAGGAGGCGCATTTTTGCGCCGCCGCCGCGGCCTGCTTCTGCTAGGGTGACCAGGCGGCTCCACCGGTCACTCCAGGCCAGCACTCATTGAGCACGGAGGTCGTTCTGCGACCTCCGACGTCCGGTTCGCCTTCGCTTTGCGCGGGCTTCCCGGGCCCGGAGTCTAGTCCGGACCCGACCGGCCGCCTCCTTCTCGAGCATTACTTGCTCGCAGAAGGAGGCAGCCGCACCCCAAGCGTTCGCGCATCTTACCATCGCTGTGAGCAACGTGGCGAGTGTGAGGACTCCCACCCCCAGAGCTGCCACTAGGACCCGCCTCGGCGTGTCCCACGCCGGGCACTCGGTCAGCGTGTGCAGCTCTGTGTCCTCGCTCGCATCACAGTGATGGCACTCGGACGTTGGCTACTTCCGGATCCGACACAGGTAACTCCCGAAACACCCGTGTCCGGTAATCACCTGCGTCAGCCGGTACGAGAGGCTGCCGTGTGGCCTCTCTAGCCACTCCTCCATGATGGGTCTTACCGCCGCTATTACGGCGTGCCCTGCGCTTGGTCGCCCAAGTCGTAGCTCCCATTCCGCTACCATGTCCCTGTGGAGCTGAGACCTCACGGCCCGAATTTCTTCGGGCTCGGGTTCCCGTCCCTGCTCCCGCGCCTCCTTTCGATACTTACCGATATAGCATCGAAAGGGCTCTCGCATCCAGGTTCCACGGTAGGGATCCGGCAAGGAGACTCGCCGCCTCCAGGGATATCGTGCGGTACCCCCTAATGGCCCTGCTGGCCAAGGCACGCTGCGGCCCACGCAGCAGTAGCGCATTGTGGACCGTCAGGGTGTCCGCCCATATTGGGCACCCATACAGGGCCATGAACCGCACGACTCCCGCGTAGAGACGGCCTCATCAGATGCCTTTTCACGCCCCGCATATTGGACCCGGGACTGTAGGAAGAAGGAAATACGTGAGCTGGCAAAAAAAAAAATAACTATAGAGAAAAGGACGAAGAAAAGCCTCAAGTCAAACCAAAAGGATTAGTAGGAGTAAGGGAACCCTGGTCTCCAAAGCAAAGGCCAATAATAAGATGATGATGGAGAAGTTTTTTCTTTTTTATATAGGACACGTCAATTTGACATCACCTCGCCTGATGTCAAGCAAAGGCAAAGTCTCGGATAGAGGGTCACCGTCGGAAACATGTACCATGTTAACCCAGTAATGCCCAGCGTGGCCATATGGACGCAAAAATAGGGTTGAAATAAAAACGTTAATACACTGTTGCTTTATTTGATTTTGAAAAAAATACTGGTCACACTTTACTATCAAATGTCAAAGTTTTATCATGTGTCACTGGCGTGTCATTTACAAACATAGATTGGCGGGAATATTCATTCATTTGTCACCAATGTCAATTCGGACGAAAAAAATGGACTCGCGACGAGAGTAAGTACAATTATTTCTAAATTATTTCATTAATTTATGTTATTTTCGTGTAATATTATTCTAAAATAGTTTATTTACATGTTTGAATAGATAAATTATAGTTTAGTTTCATTTTAGCATTGTATTTATACCTCGAAACTTAGTGTGTCCATATGGCCACGCTAAGCACTAAGCATGTCATTATAGTGAATTATTTTTCACTTTTAGATTCTTCGATTTTGATCGGTACGAGGGAGCCGGGACGCTAAATGAAGTGTTAGATTTGTTACTTGAGGATGAGGAAGGAGATAGTGATCAATTTACATTGCGCCTCCAGATCCAGCTGTTTTGACAGACGAAGATTCAGCTGACGAAGATTGTGGTGGAAGGGCTGAGAACTTGAACGCTCGTCAGTTAACAGCTGAAACTGAGGTAAGGTTTGACCGATCACACCAAGCTTCTAATTGCAACGCTCCTCGCTTTGACGATCTATGTGGTAGAAGGGCGAGAACATGGATCGATGGAGATTTAGAACCTTTCTTGGGGTCTTTTCCTGAGGTAGCTTCTGCTAATACTGGACAATCTACTGTCAATTTATTTGAGCTGTTTATCGATGACGACATTATTGACATGTTTGTTCTGCAATCAAATCGCTATGCCTTATGGAAAAACTGCCCTGATCCTAAGATAACTGCTGTTGAAATGCGATGCTTTTTTGCTATACTTATTTTGAGTGGGTATTCCCCTACTGCTAACAGACGACTTTATTGGAGCATGGAAATAGATACCCGCAACGAGCTTATTTGTAATGCTATGCGCCGGAACAGATTCGAGGAGATAATGCGATTTATTCACTGCATGGATAATAGTGAAATGGCCAATCGCAGGAAGACCATCAACGTCCAAATTAGCTGATTCAGGACGATTTGATGGTCTGAATCACTATGTTAGAAAGTGCTCAAAGAAGAGGCGATGTGTCGGTCCTAACTGTAAGGCCAAAAATTCCTCGGTTAGAACGGAATGTATGAAGTGCGACGTCGGCCTTTGTGTACCATGTTTTGCTGCATATCACCAAAAAAAATAAACATGTATTGTCTTTTCACAAATTATGTTTTCTTTATCAACTATCTACTGCAGGATAAAATTTATCCGTTATAACTTCCCGTACTTTTTGCTACTATATGTGCTTAGCGTGGCCATATGGACACGTGTTTTTTTTCAATCTTCCCACATATTTAAAACAAAAATATTCTTTCCACCTTATTAACAACCCCTAAATGAACAATATTCACTAACTAAACAGTAGAAATTTAAAAAAAAAATAATTCGGGCACTACTGGGTTAACAGTGGTGGCACTCAGCTTGACGGCTTCATTAGATGCCTTTT
Organism: Eilema sororculum; assembly: GCA_914829495.1. Lineage (NCBI taxonomy): Eukaryota > Metazoa > Arthropoda > Insecta > Lepidoptera > Erebidae > Eilema > Eilema sororculum. The sequence continues at coordinate 23,048,701 of OU618549.1, forward strand.
CACGCCCCGTTGTTGTACCAATGCCTCTCTCGTCTCTGCCCACGCCATTGGGGAAGAGGCGTGACTGTACCATCATTACGGGCTCATTTACCTCTGTAAGCTAAAAATACAGGCTATAGTATTAAAATAGCGGTTGTACTTCCTAAACCAATGGGTAAATCAAAATAATTGGCTACTTGCCAGCTATTCCGGTCGTGTCTCGATTATGCTGGGATAGATATTTTTTTGTTGGCAGGGAATAAAATCAATAGTTCTGGCAACCCTGTGTATATGTACTAATCATTACGAATAAATAAATTAAAGTGTCTGTTACATTAAAATAACCGCAGTAGATTGTACACGATATTCATAACATAACAACATTTTTTCAAAACTTTGGTATGACTGTCTGTATGTTTGTACCAGGTAATTTCTGATAGACAACGTTTAACAACCAGTAAATGCCCTTTTTCATGATTTTATGCTTACCTAGTGAGTGAATATAAGTCGATATACATATACCTATAACTACGCCGAATTTGCAGACTAACTAAATTAAAAACTGCCTAAAACTGCGTTCAAATCGCCATTTCGCAACTCTCAACCCAGATGTATGCCATCTGTGCATTTCTCAAATAATATAACTAAATGAGCATATAAAAAAACATGGCGCCTTTGATGACGTCATCACCATTTTGCCGCGCTTAGACTGAGCGTTTAATGAAATTCCTGCTGAGCGCTCCGGGAAGCTCACTGATATTATGATAATCGTGCAAGTAGATCACATCTTTAATTCACAGATGTAGGGAAAACTTATGGAGATATTCATGGGAATGTTATGGGAATGTGAGTTCATTGTCCTGTGAAACAATAAAAGACTGATGCTATGCCGTTATATTAAATTCGCATAAGTTAATTTTACTTAGCAAAGAATCGCATTGCCAATTATTGCCCTATATATAGAAGACAGACTTCACTTTCAGCTTGCCATAGGGATGCTTGTTTTTTTATGGAATAGAGAGGCGAATGAGCAGACGGATCGCCTGATCTTAAGCGATCACCGCCGCCCATGGACAACAACAACACAACATCCAAGGAGTCGCAAGTGCGTTGCGTTCCTTTCAATAGAGAGCAAGCTCTTTTCTTGAAGGTTTGAAGGTCGTATTGGTTCGGAAATACCCTTGGCGACAGTTCATTCCACAGTTTAGTTGTGCGAGTCAAATTCGCGCAAAAAGGGTACAAAAATGAATTGAGGGGTGCACCCTTATTGTTATCCTTGCTTTTGAAAAATTGCTATATATAATTGACTGTATCTTCTGCTCTATCTTCTCCGCATTGACCTAGAGGTTTCGAACTTTTCACAGCCCCAAGGCGTTCGCAGACCCAAATACTAAGTGAATTTCAACATACCTCCACACATTCCTAAGAAAAAAGTCTTGAGCTATATAAGGGTACCGTGTTTTTCCATCTGAGGTAGGTAAGTAAGGAACCCCAAATATAGTCATTGACTGTCTCTGCCTGTAGCACTGTGAACCAGTTGTATGTAAATTTTGGCCATGCCATCACCGAATGAAGGAGCCCTCATTAGATTTAGAGATTAATGTAATAATTTATAATATTGTATGTCGACATGGCTGAACATGGCTGAACAACTCTTTGTTATACCGACTACATAATATATGTACTCATGTTGCACAATAAAGTATTAGAATTATAATAGAATTATGTCATCAAAACCTTTTTATTTCGACTAATTTCGTCACACCACACGAACCAGTGATTTGATTGGTTGTTTTCAAAACAGAATAAGTGCAAAGTTAGCTAGGTACTCGTTTAATGAAAACTTTTCCATCATTGTGACACTTGTGGCTCACTAGGTCACTTCCTATTTTTTTTATCGTGCGCAAAATAAGCACAGATACCACCCCCACGGAGCCGGTGGAAGCGGTTATGTCGGACTCGAACCGACTAAAACGCACGCCGTCTTGGGTCCTTGGTTGCCGGAGGTGAGATTGCCGAAAGCATATCTCTCGCATATCTTTCGAGATGGTCCCCTTCGGGAGGTCACTTCCTATTGATTTTGCATTTCTTAATTGTCACACTGCAACCTATAATAATCATTCTTTGATAACAATGTGAAAGATTGTAAATATCTTTGGCTGTTTGTTATATAAATAGAAATCTTTATTTTGCAGGAAACATGGTTTAACAATGGTGATAGCCGTGATGGGTCACTCAATGATGCTGTGAAATTCTGAACGTTTCTGACTGATATTTGGTACAAGGATAGACTATAGTGCTGCCGGGGTGCGAGAGATATGCTTTTGGCAATCTCACCTCCGGCAACCAAGGACCCAAGACGGCGTGCGTTTTAGTCGGTTCGAGTCCGACATAACCGCCTCCACCGGCTCCATGGGGGTGCTATCCGTGGGGATTTTTCGCACGATAAAAAAAAAAAAAAGGATAGACTATAGTGTAGCTAGAATAACACATAGGTTACTTTTATTTCTGGAATAGGTTCCAATGAGAATGAGAACACAATTCCAAGCGGGTAGAGATATGGACATTTCGCTTGTTCGTAGTTTATTGCTAATGGGCCTACTACACGCACCAGTTTCACCATAGTTTGACCACATAGAGTAAACATATCAGCTTTACCACACACAAGCTGTTCCGTGCACACACTGGCCTGCGCAGTTAAAATTGCGGTGAAACTTGAGCGTGTGGTAGGCCCATATAGACACATGTCACTTTCGGGTAGCCGACCTATATACATTTAATTGATATCCTGGTTACACTAGATATTGTTAATTAGGCCACCCATGTGACACTTACTACGAGGCACTCTCAGAATGTGTGATGATTGAATTAATCTTCTTCCTTGTTGTCCCAATTCCCATTAATGTACTTGGGATCTGTAATTACTGCCAATTAAATAGCGTGTCTGTGAGTTTTTAATTCTAGATAGCCTTGTGAATCTGGTTACTGATGGTTAGTTGACGGACTGACTTATCCAACCTATTATAGACACTGCGTTTTTGACATTTCATTTGATTTTGACAGATCGAGGCTGAATATTAAACATCTTTTTAGTAAGAGAATTGGCCTTTTAGATGAGCAGTTGGGAACGTACTATTTGCAAAAAAAAACATCATATTAAACTAAAGGTATAACAGAATTCTGCAACAGAGGCAGAGGAGTAAGCAAACTACAGGAAGCGCATTCTACCAACGTTCTGTCATAAGAGGGAACAATTACTCTAAACAAACTGTAGAATGTAAGTCATTTTGAATTCTGAGTAAACACTGAAGTCTTCTTTGAACTATCTTTTTATGCGTACCCAAAGGGCAATATAAACGGAGCCTTATTATTAAAACTTCGCTGTCTGTCTGTGTATCACCAAGCGGTGATAGCTATTTGATATTTTCACAGAGGATGCATTTCTGATGCCGCTATTACAACAAAATAATACTAAAAACAGAAAATAAATTAATGGTACGGAGCGGCTCTTTCGTGCGCGACTCCGACTGACTCTCGTGCTAGTTTTTTTAACCCCCGACGCAAAGAGAGAGACGTTATAAGTTTGACGTGTAGCTGTCTGTCTGTAGCATCATAGCTCCCGAACGGGTGAAGCGATTTCAATTTAGTTTTTTTTTGCATTAAGGTGACTTATGTGCGAATGTTCTTAGACATGTTTAATAAAAATCGGTTGAGCCGTTTAGAAGTTATGGAGATTAAAGTGGGGACGGAGAATGTCGGCGGGGGCCTTTAAAATGTTGAATTTACGATTATTGTTGGACTATCCTCGAGTTAGGTTACCAATCACTTCCTAATGCAAAAAAAAAAGAAACAATTCTTTGCGACACAATAGTTCTTTCTAAATGGGGACATCTCCTTTTCAGTTTAGAACAATAAGCTTCCGAGGCCATAAATATCCAGCTGTCAATGTCTTTACAATAGATTAGTTTTTTATCTAGTTCTACTCGTAAACCTGATCATAAATAATTCATGCGTTTAGTATAAGCTGTGTACTAGCTAATGCGGTAATCACTGAAGGAAATCTTTAATTATTTTTACCCGACTACGCGACGCAAAGGAGAGTGATGTGTTTATCAGTCTATGCATGTATGTATGTTTGTTTCTATGTTATATCATAGATAGATAGATAACTAAAAAAAAAAAAATATGTATACAGACGAATTGAGAACCTCCTCCTTTTTCGAAGTCGGTTAAAAAGTATAAAATAAAACACTTGATTAAAAAATAAAAAACCCGACTGCCACTGAAAAGACCGAAATAAGTTTGATAGCAGGCGGTACCCATATGCCAATCTGAAACCGGAAGAGAATTAATGGGTACCGCCTGCTATCAAACTTAATTCGGTCTTTTTTAATTTCTGTGATTCGTCCTACACTGGGCCGAACTCCCATAAGACGAACACTGAACTTATCGTTCAAAGACAAATTGGATTACTTGCTTACAACTTGACAATATCAATATTCAACTTAATAATCTCCAGTCTTTTAATGAATCGGAACATATAATACAAAAACTGAGTAATGAGTTTTCTAAAGTGTTTGCACCGGGGTTAGGAACTTGCACTAAACAATTTTCACTGAGGTTGCGCGACGATAAGCCTATATTTTTCAAAGCACGTAATTTACCGTTAGCGTTAAAAAGACCTGAGGAATTGGAATTACATAGATTAGTTAGAGAGGGGACAATAGTTAAAATTGAAAATTCTGATTATGGTACACCGATCGTACCTGTAATTAAAAAGAATGGCGACATCCGTATATGTGGGGATTATAAGGTTACAATCAATACTAAGCTGGTTCGCGAACCGTATCCTTTGCCGCGCATTGAGGAATTGTACGCCGCTCTCAGTGGAGCTAAGGTGTTTTCAAAAATCGACTTGGCACATACTTATGAGCAAATCTTATTAAACGAAGATTCCCAAGCGTGTACTGCTATAAGCACCCACGTAGGTACCTATAAATACCTACGCACCCCGTACGGCCTGTCCTGTATTCCGGAAAAGTTCCAAAAGTTGATGGACGAGGTAATGAGAGGTGTGCAAATGACGGTTACGTTTATTGATGACATATGTGTAGGAGGACTCTCATATAAAGATAATCTATGTAATTTGAAAGAAGTTTTTGCTCGATTACAAAAAGTGGGACTTAGGATCAAGTTGGAAAAATGTGAATTTTTTAAAGATAAAGTATGCTACTTAGGGCACGTTATCGACAAAGACGGCTTACACCCGGATACAAAAAAAGTAAAAGCAATACTGAGGGCACCCCAGCCAAAAGACGTGACACAGTTGAAAGCATTTTTAGGCCTTATTAACTATTATGGTAAATTTATTCCCCAGCTGAGTACCGTTTTACACCCATTCTATAAATATAGTATAGGCGCGGTGTTGGCGCATAAGTACCAAGATGGCTCAGAGAAACCTATTTGTTATTCCTCACGAACGTTATCGGCAGCGGAGCTATCATACAGTCAGCTTGACAAAGAAGCGCTAGCTATTTATTTTGGCGTCATTAAAAACCATCAATACCTCTACGGTAGACAGTTTATAATCCGTACCGATCACAAACCCTTGTCGTATATTTTCGGGGAGAAAGTAGGAATTCCACAGACTGCGGCAAGCCGCTTACAAAGGTATGCAACCCGGTTGGCAGCTTATAACTTTACCATCGAGTGGGTCAACTCGGGGGCTAACGGCCCGGCAGACTGTTTGTCTCGTCTCCCACTGCCGCGCACCACTAGTCACGATGATGATGACTGTGTATCTTACCTATTTTACATAGAGAATGAATTTCCCCTAAATCATAAAGATATTGCTACATCTACGGCAAGGGACCCAATACTACGTAATATTTATAATTATATCACATTTGGTTGGCCTAACCGCGTTAGTGATACTGGGGAAAAATGTTTTTTTGACAGGAAAAATGATCTTTTCGTAGAAAATGGTTGCATTTTTTATAATTATCGTATTGTTATTCCATCAGTCCACCGTAAAACGGTATTAGCGGTACTACACGAAGGTCATTTAGGGGTAGTTAAGATGAAAAGTACGGCACGTAGCTATGTGTACTGGCCCGGGATAGACGCGGACATAGAAGCGCTGAGTCGATCTTGTGATGCGTGCCGCCAGCAGCGCGACGCGCCCCCGCACGCTCCCCTCACGCCCTGGCACTTCCCGGCGCGCCCGTGGCAACGGTTGCACGCGGACTTCGCCGAGTACAAAGGTAAACATTACCTAATCGTTATCGACGCACATAGTAAGTGGATTGAGGTAGCCTTACTAAGTAGTACGACAGCCTCGTCAGTTATTAATATATTTAGGGAGCTATTTGCACGGTTCGGACTGCCTTCACAAATTGTGAGTGATAATGGGCCGCCTATCACATCTAGTGAATTACAACTGTATCTAAAAAGAAACGGTATAGTTCATAACCTCGTGAGTCCTTACAGGCCAAAGGGTAATGGCGCCGCTGAAAATGCAGTGAAGACTGTTAAAAACTGCATAAAAAAGGCGTATCATGACGGGTGCGACGTGAGACAAGCTATCAATACGATGTTGTTTCAATATAGAAACTGTGAGCACGCGACCACAGGGGTAGCTCCAGCAGTAGCCCTATTCGGGAGGAAGCTACGTGGTCGGTTAGATCTGTTGCGAGTGGACGTCGGGGAGCGCGTGCGAGCTAAACAGGCTCAACAGGTGGAGCGTGCCGGTGGAACACGGCGTGAAGTCGCCATCGGCGATCGGGTGTATATTCGGGACTATACAAAAAATAGTGATAAGTGGGTCGAGGGACAAGTTAGGGAACAGGTAGGGCCCGCTTCCTTCGCGGTAAGTCTGCCAACCGGTACGGCTCGACGACATACGGACCAAATACTCGTTCCGAAGAACAAGCGCTATTCGCTTACGCGTAACCCAACAGCCAACGATTACGGAAATAATGTAGGCGGTATAAATGAAAGTGTTGTGGGAGCACCAGCACCGTCCGAGGCACCGGTTGCTGAGCGGGACGCGAGCGCGGCGGGCGCAAGCGCAGCTCCGCCGCCGGGAGCACCAGCACCGTCCGAGGGACCGGTGGCCGAGCAAGACGCGAGTGTGGCAGGGGTAAGCATGCCTCCGTCCCCTCCGCCCCTACAGGCGGACGTCCCACAACCACGTAAATATAACCTGCGACCTCGTCGTCGCTAATTAGGTATTAGATATACTTACTTAATAATATGTACTAAGCACTATATAGCATTTAGATTTATGTACCTACTTAAACATTTTATAGCAGTAGTGGTAGTTCCAGGAGATTGTGTTATGCTGGGTTTACACGCTTGCCAAGCCTTGGCAAGTCTCGACAATCACAAGCGTGTAAAGAAGGCGTTTGGCTTGGCTTGCGTGAGCTTGTCGGCGCTTGCCGACAAGCTCACGCAAGCCTAATAATTTATTAAGTTTGCTCATGCTAAAAAAATAAAAACCGGCCAAGTGCGAGTCGGACTCGCCCATAAAGGGTTCCGCAGCATTAAGTAATATACTTAATATAAAAATTCTTGTAGTTCATTAAATGTTTTGTTTTTAGAATTTTTTGAGTTAATTGAATGAGCCTAGTGGTATGGTTATTGGACTGCTGAGACGAGGTCTCGAGTTCGATCCCAGGTTTACCATCTCACACACCAATGACTTTTCGATGGTTTTCGAAATTATGTGTGTATTTATCGCAGGTATATAAGTGCCCGGTTAATGGCAATAGGCTCGCCATCTATTACATTGGGACCTAAACATAATTGGCGAAATGTGTGTGCTAGCACCTCTGCCTACCCCTTCGGGGAATACAGGCGTGAGTTTATGTTTATGTTATGTTAAATTGAATGAAAGGCGATAATTGCGGTTTATGACGTATTAAAAAAACTACTTACTAGATCTCGTTCAAACCAATTTTCGTTGGAAGTTTGCATAGCAATGTATACCATTAGAAAAAAACCATGTTAGAAACCTCAATAGCATTTTTGAAGACCTATCTATAAATACCCCACACGCATGGGTTTAATGAAAAAATTTTTTTTGACTTTCAGTTCTAAGTATGGGGACCCCCAAAATTGATTGCTTTTTTTCTATTTTTGTATGAAATTCTTAATGCAGTTCATAGAATACATCTACGTACCAAGTTTCAACAGAATAGGCCTTATAGTTTCAGAGAAAAGTGGCTGTACGGACGGACAGACAGACAGACAGCCATGATGAATCTATAAGGGTTCTGTTTTTGCCATTTGGCTATGGAACCCTAAAAATGAGTGGCTGGTCGAATGAGGAGAGTCTTTCGTTTCTGGAGAAAGATGCAAATCATAGGTAAAGATAAGAAGAAACAAGCAGATGCATGGATTCGTCTTGTTAAACTTATCGGAAGGCCAGTGAAGCATTTAAAAATTAAAAAAGTACTTTTCGCTAGCACTTTCCTTTTGCTTGCATTTCAAATAAAAGTACGTTAAACCAAATGCAATTGCCGTGACAAGTTCGGTGTCTGCCATGCTTGGAGGTAGGTTGCAGACTGATCCATTCACAAGCGTGTAAACGCTTTCCAAACGCCAAACGAGATTTGTGATGCCTTGGGGCTGTTTGCCGTTTGCCAAGGCTTGGCAAGCGTGTAAACCCGGCATTATACCGCGTCCGCACGCTTGCCGCTTGCCGCAAACTCCAAACCTCTACAAACGTTTGGCTTGATTTGACAGACCACCACACGCTTGCGAGTGCTTGCGAGTGAGACATTGTGTTCTGAAGAAGCAAGCATGACGGACGTTGAGATTGCGGCAATATCATTTGGCTTAATTTATTTTTATTATAAATACAAGAAAATAAATGAAAGGAAACGATAAAAAAATTCTTCCTAAAGGTGACCATAAGAATTTCTTTCTTACTTTTCAGTTTCTTAACTGGCTAATTAAATACTAGCGTTTGCCCGCGGCTCCGCCCGCGTGGATGTCGGTTATCGCAACCAAACATAGCCTATGTCCTTTCTTATGGTCTAATCTACCCCTATACCAAATTTCATCAAAATCGGTGCAGTGGTTTAGGTGTGAAAGCGTAACATACAGACAGACAGACAGACAGACATACAGACAGACAGAGTTACTTTCGCATTTATAATATTAGTATGGAAGTATGGATATTAGTAGGTATGGGTTGCACTAAGGCGACACCATGCATCAGCTACTTTTTTTTGTCCTTGTGATCACTATTTCCCGGGTCCCAAATGCATGGTTCTGCCTGGTAACATTCCAGGAAGTTCAAAATGTTATCATTTGACCATTTGACCAGTCACTCATATTTGTACTCAAGACGACCCATACGTCTGTACGCCGTCAGTACACAATCGAGACTGAGTGTACGCAAACGTGTGGACGAGTCGCAAGCGCTTGCGGCAAATTCCTTTGATTTGTGACTTAAAAACCGACACTTGACCGATCGGCTACAAGCGCTTGCAAACCTACACAAACCAAGTCAAACGCTTTATCCACACGTTTGAATTTGTGATGGCTTGTTTAGGTTTGGCAAGCGTGCGGACGCGGCTTTATACCTTGTGACTTGTTATGTATACACTTACCTACTGTTAAACCTTTAATGCTGGGTTTACACGCTTGCCAAGCCTTGGCAAGTCTCGACAATCACAAGCGTGTAAAGAAGGCGTTTGGCTTGGCTTGCGTGAGCTTGTCGGCGCTTGCCGACAAGCTCACGCAAGCCTAATAATTTATTAAGTTTGCTCATGCTAAAAAAATAAAAACCGGCCAAGTGCGAGTCGGACTCGCCCATAAAGGGTTCCGCAGCATTAAGTAATATAATATAAAAATTCTTGTAGTTCATTAAATGTTTTGTTTTTAGAATTTTTTGAGTTAATTGAATGAGCCTAGTGGTATGGTTATTGGACTGCTGAGACGAGGTCTCGAGTTCGATCCCAGGTTTACCATCTCACACACCAATGACTTTTCGATGGTTTTCGAAATTATGTGTGTATTTATCGCAGGTATATAAGTGCCCGGTTAATGGCAATAGGCTCGCCATCTATTACATTGGGACCTAAACATAATTGGCGAAATGTGTGTGCTAGCACCTCTGCCTACCCCTTCGGGGAATACAGGCGTGAGTTTATGTTTATGTTATGTTAAATTGAATGAAAGGCGAAAATTGCGGTTTATGATGTATTAAAAAAACTGCTTACTAGATCTCGTTCAAACCAATTTTCGTTGGAAGTTTGCATAGCAATGTATAGCATTAGAAAAAAACAATGTTAGAAACCTCAATAGCATTTTTGAAGACCTATCTATAAATACCCCACACGTATGGGTTTAATGAAAAAAAATTTTTTTGTACGGACGGACAGACAGACAGACATGATGAATCTATAAGGGTTCCGTTTTTGCCATTTGGCTACGGAACCCTAAAAACGAGATCTGGTCGAATGAGAAGAGTCTTTCGTTTCTGGAGAAAGATGCAAATCATAAAGATAAGAAGAAACAAGCAGATGCATGGATTCGTCTTGTTGAACTTATCGGAAGGCCAGTGAAGCATTTAAAAATTAAAAAAGTACTTTTCGCTAGCACTTTCCTTGCATTTCAAATAAAAGTACGTTAAACCAAATGCAATTGCCGTGACAAGTTCGGTGTCCGCCATGCTTGGAGGTAGGTTGCAGACTGATCCATTTACAAGCGTGTAAACGCTTTCCAAACGCCAAACGAGATTTGTGATGCCTTGGGGCTGTTTGCCGTTTGCCAAGGCTTGGCAAGCGTGTAAACCCGGCATAATTTTGTATTGATAACTTAGATGTTAATTTAGATAAGGAGGTGTCGGGTATGCGTAATTATACGATTGTCAATGTACCTACATTTGTGTTAATATAGCAATATATCATTCATTAACCGACGCTTGTGTTTCATTACATGAATACTTAACCGCCGCCAGCTCCGCGCCTGGCGCGCTCGAGCTTTGCGCGGGCGCGCTGCTCGTCTCCGCGTGCCGCTCCGCCGCCTCCAACGCCAGCGCCAGTTCCACCGCACGCTTGTAGTTCAAATCGGTCTCCGCAAAAAGCCGACTTCGCATTTCGTCGCTTCCGAGACCCGACACGAATTGGTCTCTCAGGTTCTCTTCTAATTTATTCCCGAAGTTACATGTACTCGCCAGATGTTTGAGGGCCTGTAGGTACGTGCTTAAGTCTTCACCCTTGTTCTGCCGTCGTTGCCGAAATATATGTCTCTCTGCGATATCGGAACGCCTGGGTTCGAGGTGTTTTTGGACAATCTCAATCAGCTCACTAAAGGACTTCTCTTCCGGCTTCTTAGGAGCACAAAGATCACACATAAGGTCGTACGTCGCCTCCCCTACCACGGTTATTAGTGTAGCCACGTGTAACGTGTCTTTGATTTCGTTCAACGCGATAAATTGCTTAACACGATTCACGTATATCGTCCACTTTCGCGAAGATAGATCAAAGTTTTCAATTTTTCCGAAAGGCATCGTGACCACGCACTGTTTAAACTTCGCGAAATCTCAAGAAAACCACGCCTAGTATTATTTTCCTCGTCGCCAGTTAAGTATTCATGTAATGAAACACAAGCGTCGGTTAATGAATGATATATTGCTATATTAACACAAATGTAGGTACATTGACAATCGTGTAATTACGCATACCCGACAGTATTAAGGTTTTCATCATTGTCACGCTAAGTACTGTTCGCTTAGTAGACATTGTTCTCATAAAATACTGTACGGATTTCAATAAAGTCTTCAGCAATAGATAGAGTGACTCAAGAGAAAATCCATTCTAATAATATACTTAAATGCGAAAGTAACTCTGTCTGTCTGTATGTTACGCTTTCACGCCTAAAACACTGAACCGATTTTTATGAAATTTGGTGTAGGGGTAGATTAGACCATGAGAAAGGACATAGCCACGCGGGCAAAAGCTAGTATTTAAATACAAAGGCACGGGAATGGGATCAGTAGTTAGAATTTTGAAATTTAAAAAGTTAGTATTTTTTTCATCATAATTTTGTATTATTATTTATTTATAAATTAAGAATCAGATATTCATTCCATAAACCTCTAAATCATTTGACCACTATTTATCTCAAACCGATAAAACCATTCTCTGCATACCCCATAACTTTGCCACAGGGTGCCATCCCGGAAATTAAACCCAGTGTTTGCACTCGACCACAGCCCCTCAAGTGGGTACGTCCAGTGTCCTCTTACCAACAATCAATAAATAATTTAACAGAGTGGTTGTTCAGCTGGATTGTGTTTATTCCATTACCCGACTTCAAGAAAAGAGTGCACGACCAGTGAATTATTGAAGCGAAACTTCCTATAGAAATATTGTGCTTAGTTTTTTCCACGGGATAATCAGAAAAGTTCCATTGGAACTGATAAAGATAAGTGGCGTGAGTTGGACATAAACATTTTCGTACGATAATCACTTCGGAGACCCTCCTGCCAACAGGAGGGGTCGGTTATGTTGGACTCGAACTGACTACAACCACTAACTGACAAAAAAATGAGGGCGAAGGTAACACGATGGAATTCACGTTCCAATTTGGCTTCGCACCCATTCGACCTCCGAGATTCTACCCTCTCACAACAGTACCCCCTGGACCTAATTTTTAGGTTCCACTGGGACCTCCTTCAAAATATAATAATTAATATTACTCGACCTCTTTTTCAGTGCCCTCTTGACCTTCAAAATGAAATCAAATAAAAATACTCCATTGGACCTCCTTTGTAGTGCCTATTAGATCTCCGAAAAATATGGTGTTCATTTGTTCCGAATGAGGATGTAGGTATCTCCGTCCTACATAGAAGCTTTCATAAGTTTCAGTTATTGCTCTCAACAGGTAAGTAGCAACTATAAAATAACCATGAAAAGATGAACGAGCTAGTTATGAATGGGAATTTATTACAAACGAAATAATGTACACGAGTCACTAACCAAGAACTATAAAGTCACCATTCACAAACATTAGTACAACTATTCGCCAACAGAGGGCAATAAACTCAAAATCTCTAAAAGCGTGGTATTGTTTCAGAAACAATCAGTCCTTTCGGTATTTGAAGGACCCTTAACAAGGACGCCCATTGAAATTGTTTGGGAACGATCACGTCACTGATGATGTCAGCGGCGGCCATACTGGCGCCGACATTTGAAATAGGAACCCTTCATGTTGCGTCATTATAATGACGGAGTAGTTTGAAGACTAAATTGGATACAGATTAAAGTAGGTTGCTTACGTCAGAATAAGTTATGTTCTCTAGAACGTTCTAAATGTTTCCTTTGATTAGAATATAGTAAATGTTAATCGTTACGGTGTGGTTACGGGTAGTTAGAGCTCTCAAAAGCCTCTGTGGCGTGGTGGTAGTGAACGCGGATACACAGGAGGCGCGGGTTCGATCCCCACTCAGAGTAAATATTTGTATGCATGAATATGGCTATTGGCATTGGTCTGGGTGTTTCTATGTACAATATGTATATATTTACAAGAAAAGTATCTAACACAAGCTATTTAAGCTTACCAAGGGTCTAGATAGCGTTGTGTGGAATGTTGTGGAACATTTATTTATTTATTTAACATCATTAACTTGGCCTGGGTTCTGGTTGCAATCAAGGCTTTCACCTTGAATGTCGTCTGTCTGCTAATATCGGTTTGCTAATTCCTTCTCCCTTCGACCAAAGTAATTAATAAATTACTTTTGGTAGAAGCCTTCTCCTCCTTAGATCAGTTGTTAATGCATGTGAAGTCTTCTGACCTCCAAATTCTTAGAAGAAAACCTGCGCCATACCCTGGGTTGCGGGGTAAGACGGCAGCCTATCTAATCAAGGGTTCGTTCTCGTACCTATATTTATTTAGACCAGAGAGCTCTCTTCCTGAGTAGCCCTAATAAACAGCCTACAACTAACATTATGTAGCTCTACAATTACTTGACAAGAACTCTTAAAGCAAAAAAAATAAAGTTTAAAACTAAAACCCGACTACCGAAAAATCACGTTCTAAAAGTGACAAACAAGAAAATATCAAGGATAGCCGTGGTCGTATGCCACTTTTCCCTAGAATATATTGTTTTGTTAGAGTAAGTGGCATACGACCACGGCTATCCTTGATATTTTCTTGTTTGTCACTTTTAGAACGTGATTTTTCGGTAGTCGGGTTTTAGTTTTAAACTTTATTTTTTATTTATATTATTTTGGAGCAAGATAAAGCTAATAATTTATACATATTTGAAATGTGCTTATTAAGCCCTTTCATTTGATACCAAACACGACATATTTATCCCAAAATTTATTTTTTAACACAGTACCTTATGAGCGCTAGAGGGCGCCACACAAGATTGACTGACACGTCATATAGCCTATAACCATCGGACGATCAAGCCGCTTGTAACGATGCCTCATTTGTCCAATTCTAATAAGTAGTTGAGGAGCTATTAGGGAACAAATGAACATACATACATACATACATACATACATACATACATACATACATACATACATACATACATACATACATACATACATACATACATACATACATACATACATACATACATACATAGCCTGTCAAAATCATAACCCTCCTTTTGGCTTCGCCGTAGTCGGGTAAAAAGATGGCTGGTGGCTGGGATAGACTGGATACGAAAGGCAGAGGATCGGGATAACTGGCGCACATTTAGAGATGCCTATGTTCAGCAGTTGATTGCTTGAGTTGAATCATGGTAAAAACGTTTATTTGTTACATATCGTCGACTCCACAGCTTTCTCTTATTGTTCTATACTATGGTTTTGTTCACATAGAAGTCAATGTTATCAGCAATTTTAGTTAATTTATTACTCGGATACTCCTAACAGGAAGTTTAGTGTTCGTGGTCGGGGAGTTTACCGTGTAAGTGGTAATCATGCATGGTGTATATGGAGGTACAATTTTATCGAGCGGAATTTGTGCGAACCTAGGACTCCGAGGTGTAATTTGATACGATCGGGATAAAAGCAAGGATGACAATGATGATGTCTAGGTACAATTGTAAAGGTTGATGTTTGGACATTGATATTGACATGTCTTTAATTTATTTGTATAACACATAAAACTACTATAGAAACTTAATGATTGCGGCGATTGCAGCTCAGCCAATGTCGGACAAAGTCGATATTCTAAATAACTGTTTAGGTACACTGCATGGGAATCGAATTTAGGACCTTACACCTGTTCATGAACCAATATAATGGTAATCTGTATATGAAAAGAGACTTCTACGTTAGAATATGTAAATAGTGGGTACAAATTTTTCAAAACGAAGCCGGTAAAAAAGGATCTATTTTGCGTTGCACTGTTGCACCATGGGATCCGTTGGGAAGCCGATCTAGAGATTCTCTATCTACCCAGTCTTATATATTTACATGCGTGATGTTAATACGGTGGACTTGCAACTTGGGCGACATGCAATTATGTACATTTTATGCACGCGGTTTTACTCGTCGCGGTAATTATTGCGTCAAATAAATTGTGGGTCCCGACTCCCGTTGCTGTCATCAGGGTTTAAAGGCGCGTCGATTTATAGTGCACTCTGTAACATGGCTTTAATGACAGTAATGGATGGGTTAGATTGATTAAATTCATTGTCAATTACTTCGTTACATCCGCGGTAGCCTAATGGTTTGGGCAATGGACTGCTGGGACGAGGTCTCGGGTTCGATCCCAGGTTTACCATGGCACACACCAATGACTTTTCGATGCTTTTCGAAGATATGTGTGTATTTATCGCAGGTTTATAAGTGCCCGGTTAATGGCAATAGGCTCGCCCGCTTGACTGTCTGTCTGTCTGTCTGTCTGTATGTTACGCTTACACGCCTAAACCACTGAACCGATTTTGATGAAATCTGGTATAGGGGTAGATAGACCATGAGAAAGGGCATAGGCTATGTTTGATCGCGATAACCGACATTCACGCGGGCGGAGCCCCGGGCAAGAACTAGTAGCTCATAAAATACAAACAAACAAACAAATATTGAGTTTCGTAGATAAGAAAGGATATGCAATATATGAAATGTATTTACATAAGAACAATTTCAAATCTTTTAACCCTAAAACGCAATCTGGTTGTCCCATCAAGACGGCTATAGCCTCACGTAATGTCCGGCGACCCCCGGCCCCGGGACTCTAATCCGGCTGTGTCCGGCGGCTGCGACCGGATCCGAGCCGGCGGATAAACATCTTGAGACGTTTTACTGTTTAGTTACGTTTGGGTTAGCGTAGAGTGGAAACGTTTAGAGAAGGCCATGCCAAGAAAAATGAAAATAATTCGTGGTATATGAAAATGGCTTAGTAAAATTGGCTTTTGAAGTTTATGACTTTGATTGATGTTATAGAGGAAAAGGTGTATGGTGCATCGTACTCACCTGCAAGCCGTAAGTACTGCCTGCTGTTGGTTTTTCAGGGTTGAATAGTCAGACGACAGTTGCACAATTAGAAGTCCAATCCAAACATAAACCAAATTTCCATAAGAGGAACGAGCCTCCTATTATATCAAAGTTTACACGGAGTACATTTTTTTTTCGTGAGGAAATTCCCTCGGACACCTCCCCCGCCGGAGCCAGAAGGGGAGGTTATGTCGGACTCGAACCGACTAAAACCGTACACCGACTGTGGGTCGTGGTGCTAGGTCGGAGGTCAGGTTGTCTTCGACATATCCCTCGCACCTCAGCTGACCCAAGGCCATCACTTACGGTCTAGCCCTCCTCGGGAGGGGGGACAACGGTGTCCCCAACTCGCAAATAAGTACTTCATTTATCAAAACGTAATATTTGATTACCACTTGCCGTATCTAAACCTTTCTTAGGTCTATAAGATACCTTCTTAAGGGTCAGTTAGACAAATCGCTGACTATCAACGCGAGATAGCCATCATTACGCGCAGCTGGTATTGTCGCGCGACACCGGCACATTCCGGGATTCTCCGGGATTAACCCCCCAGTGCCACCAGGTGGACATTGTGTCACTAATGACGGGATTTATGGACGATAAATGTTGATGGGTTAGGATTTACTGGACATTGAGACAATCAATGGACATTAGGTACGGGTAGTAGGCATTACTGTTTGTTTGGAGTCAATTAGACTTAATTACGGGTCTAATATGCAAAATTTTCATATAAATCAACAAAATTACTCAGACTACTGAGACCTCTTCTGAATATTTGAATTGACGTCCTCATACAACTCCATACCTTGCACATAGACAGCGGAAAAATAAGAAACAAAATTTGGTACAAGAGGTCACGCCAAAGATCGGCGTTCCCAACATCGGAAGAAGCGTATGACCAACAGTGGGCTGCGATATTTGATTGATTGATACATACTCTAATGGACTAAGGCTGGCCGCACACGCACGGTTTTCTGATCCGGTTTAGATTCGGTTTAGATTATATTTGGAAACCAAAATGCTTGGTTAAATGCAAAATGTTCAACACTCTACATTCGGACAGAATCGGATTCGTAAAACCGAATCGGAAAACGGTGCGTGCCAGGTTAACAGTGAAATTTTATTTGAATGAATATTTTGGCATTTATTGCGCTAACTTTAAAATTCGAATACATCGGGAAAAATGAAATGCTCAAGTGGGACTTGAACCTACGAATTCATTCAAATATTTGGTCTGAGTCGTCATCAATCAATGTTTAAAATGGTTGAAAAATCATGGTCGTGTGGGTTCAAGTAGTTTCACTTGAATATTATATTTTCAAAATGTATTCGAAGTGAAATTTTAGCTCGCAGTACATAGGCAGCAGTCTAAGGTCTGCAGTGTCTACACACACTAAAAAACAAATTAAAAAAACTTACTGTTCTTTGAATTAGCCGAATCTCCGTGATTATTAACTACCCAACATTCGTAAAGATGCCTAGATCTTCAATTACGTACCTGAAACAAGAAAAAATATGCATATAGTATGATAGCTATGAGTATTAAGCATTGATATATTATATATCTAATATATAAAATTCTCGTGTCACAGTTTTTGTTGCCATACTCCTCCGAAACGGCATGACCGATTTTGATGAAATTTTTTGTGCTTATCCGGTATCTATGAGAATCGGCCAACATCTATTTTTCATCACCCTAAATGTTAGGGGTGTCCCTAAATTTTTATTTTTTATTTTTTAGACAAAATTTTTAATTTCTATTTTTCTATTTTTATACAACATACAAAAATACATACAATCCTCAATTTTCACCCTTCTACAATCAACCCTTATTTTTTAATAGCCATTTTAGTAATCTAATCATTTTTCCTCTCCGGTCGAAAACTGATCAATCGTCATTTAATTAGTTTGAAATTTTGTGAGCATATTGAGTCGGTCTGAGAATCGGCCAACATCTATTTTTCATCCCCCTAAATGGTGCAGCGGGAAGGGCAGGAAAAAATTGGCGGTACGAAGTTCGCCGGGACAGCTAGTAAACTATAGATATGTTGTTCACACTCTGAAATGTCAACAAGAAATGACAGCCTCCGTGGCGTGGTCGTAGTGAACGCGACTGCCACGCAGGAGGCGCGGGTTCTATTCCCGCTCAGTGCAAATATTTGTATGCATGAATATGGCTATTTGCATTGGTCTGGGTGTTTCTATGTATAATATGTATGTATTTACAAAAAAAATGTATTTAAGTATGTTTATCCGCATTCTAGATTCCATAACACAAGCTAGTTAAGCTATGCTTACCATGGGTCTAGATAGCGTTAAAAAAAAAAAGAAAACAAGAAAATGATGACCAAATGATCATATTTTTTTCCCCAATCAGGAGACGCGACAGCGCGCTACGGGTAAAACATCACGTCTTTAATAATAAATTAGTACTAATAATATTATTGTTGATATAAATTATAATAAAATACATATAAATAAATAATATTAACGTAATAATAGTAAGTAGTAATTTTTTCATACTTAGTATTGGTGGCATTTTTGACAGCCGCCATGTTCCCCTGAATGACGATAGGTATCTATAAAACTATTATACATCATTGGTTTCCATACTAATATTATAAATGCGAAAGTAACTCTGTCTGTATGTTAGGCTTTCACGCCTAGATTAGACCTTGAGAAAGGACATAGGCTATGTTTGGTCGCGATAACCGACATCCACGCGGGCGAAGCCGCGGGCAAAAGCTAGTTAAGTATATAGAACAGAAATACTTATCGAACAATTAATTGCTAATCGTAAAATTATTCAGTACAATAGTTAAGCTCATTAATTACGGCGCACAAAAACAACGGAGCTGGCAGTGGACAGCGTACGGCTGATTTATGAGCCTGGCTCGACCGCAGCGCCTGTGCCAGGAACCAGGGGATAAATCTGTCTGTGGGATCAATCGTATGGGTTGTACCCACAGCCCATATATCGCCAATGGCCACTATGTATGGACTAACAACAATGGACAGGCTTACCATGGGTCTAGATAACTTTTTTTATAGAGGAGACGTCAATTTTACTTCACCTCGCCTGATGGTAAGCTAAAGGCAAAGTCGCGGAATGTTGTGGAATATTTATTTTACTTATTGGTGTTATATTAATATTGCCCAAGTGGAATTTTAATTCCGTTCCCGCAACCAATGGAAACTTATTCCCAGGATTTAAAACTGTTGTGTTGTTCCAAAATGTAATCTATCTCTGAGGCAAATTACAACCAGATCTGTTTAGCCGTTAGAGCGTGATTGATTAACAAATATTTTTATAAGCTTTCATATTTATAAGGTATCTCCTTTCCTTCCCCTTCCCACTCTTCAGAGCACACCACTGCCACTGCAGGATCACCTCAATATCCTCGGTATGGATGTTCGCTGCAAACTGAATAATAAAAACTATATTGAGAGCATCGTCAAATCAGCCTCGCGTAAACTCGGAGTCCTGAACAGAGTGAGACGTATTTTCACGCCGGAGCAGCGGTGTCTTCTATACAAGACCCAAATTCGTTCCTGCGTGGAATGCTGCTCACATCTCTGGGACGGCTCCGCAAAGTACTTACTAGATGCTCTCGACAGGTTGCAGCGACGTGAGGTCCGCATTATTGGGGATCTTGAGGTCACGAACACCCTCAAGCCTTTGCAGTTGCGTATAGATGTTGCGTCTTTGGCAGTATTCTACCGTCTCTACCATTGTGAATGTTCTGACGAGCTCTTCCAATTAGTCCCTCCCTCTCCTTTCCTTCACAGGACGACACGTGCAGGGCTAAGATGCCATCCATATACGGTGCAGAGTATACCTGCTAGAACCAAGCGTTTCAGTGACTCATTCACGTGTTTCCTTCTTCCTACAGTCCCGGGTCCTTTAAGCGGGGCGTGAAAAGGCATCTAATGAGGCCGTCAAGCTGAGTGCACTGTTAACATGGTACATGTTTGCGATGGTGACCCTCTCTCAGAGATTTTGCCTTTAGCTTAACATCGGGCGAGGTGAAGTCAAATTGACGTGCCTAAATAAAAAAAATACTACTAGCTTTTGCCCGTGGCGCCGCCCGCGTGGATGTCGGTTATCGCGACCAAACATAGTCTATTTCCTTTCTCATGGTCTAGTCTAATCTAATCCTATACCAAATATCATCAAAATAGGTTCAGAGGTTTAGTCGTGGAAGCGTAATTTACAGGCATAGTTGCTTTCGAATTTATAATATTAGTTAAGAAGTAGGATACTTGTTCCCGATGTTTAGGTCAGTTTTCAGCGAACATGATAACGGGATGACTATGGCTACGGAAAACCCTGATTTAGGGTCGGTTTGACAAAACGCGAGTAAAGTTATTCCTAGAATAAACAGCCAATAAGTTGGTGATATTGCCTGCTTATTCTAGGAATAAACTCTACTCTCATTTGTACTATTAGTTAATTAGTCTCGTGTAGGTAGATATTTTAATTCCTTCACGAATCTTTCTAGCAAACAACATACGAGTGTTAATAATTCTATTGACCCCATAACAGAAGGGGTCAATATCATAGACCTATGTGGCCTATATCCACGAGTCTCCTGGAGGGCCCCAAATCACGTTAATTGAAGACCAGTTGAAAAGGTCGACCTAGGAGTACAGTAAGCGTCATAAATATCTTGACGACGAAGTCTCAAAATGATCTTAAAACTCTCGTATGTCAATCAAACTGTTTTATTGATTTATATGGTACTAGCTTTCGCCCGCGGCTCCGTCCGCGTGGATGTCGGTTATCGCGACCAAACATATTTGTAAACGCCTATGTCCTTTCTCATGGTCTAATCTACCCCTAGGTATACCAAATTTCATTAAAATCGGTTCAGTGGTTTAGGCGTGAAAGCGTAACATACAGACAGACAGACAGAGTTACTTTCTTATTTATAATATTAGTATGGATTATTGTCCGAACTAAAGGTACCAAATTTCCGAACAATTGATCAACTGGAAGGTGGTAAAAAAACGAAGTTAAGATCATTTTGAGCACTTTGTTCGTCAACATCTTTCTCATGCTGACTGTACCTACGTATGTCAATCAAATCGAAGACAGATTTAAAGAGGTCAGGTCAAAAGCCAAGACTATCTAAATCAGCGAGTATAATATGAAAACAAATATAGAAGTACAAGACGAATGCTAAAATGGTAATGAAATTGGATACATTGTGTCTCTGGTCTCTGCCTACCCTACGGAAAAGATACGTGACTCAACTGTATGTATGAATCTTTGACAATGCTGAAAATGTCATCCACGTATCGCATCCAAAGTCTGATGGTGTTCGGGCCGAGACTCAGCGCTTTCTTTTCAAAATGTTCCATCCAGATGTTGGCAAGTACAGGGGCCAGTCAGCCTGTGACCACGTCCGGTGTAACCTGGTCGAAACGTCAGGCAAATCAAAGGTAAAAATAAAAATCAAAGGTGTAGGTGTATGTACCTATACCATGATCGCGTTAATTCCCGTTTTAGTTAGTGTATATCATGGAACGCGAGAGTTTAAAAGTTACTTTAGATTATAGGTAACCTATTTAGCGTGGCAATATAACATTCTGCTGCGACTGCACGGGTAACAGCTTTGATTCCCAGCGCAAACATTTGTGAACATTACTATGCTTATTTGTGATTTTTAGATATTTTTATGAATCTTATCTTAGTATATTTATTCGCAACCATTTTTCAAGATTGCGTCTAGAAAATGCAATGCAATGTCCGGAAATTAAATAAAAATACTTGGAATTAGACCCAAAATTGTCCCTTTATTTTACCAACTATTGAGTGTACCTATAGGTTTTGTGGACCGCGACCGTGGTCCACAAAACCTAGGGCACTGACTGACCTCCGTCCCCCATGAGCGTGGGCCTGGGGGTGACGGGTGGAGCCGCCTGTCACCCCAGCAGAAGCAGGCCACGGCGGCGGCGGCGCGCTGAAAAGCGCGCCTCCCCATTCCGGGGGCTAGTCGGGGACACCGTTGTCCCCCTCCTGAGGAGGGCCAGACCGTAAGGGATGGCCCTGGGTCAGTCGGGGTGCGAGGGATATGTCGATGACAACCTCACCTCCGGCCTAGCACCACGACCCACAATCAGCGTGCGGTTTTAGTCGGTTCGAGTCCGACATAACCTCCCCTTCCGGCTCCGGTAGGGGAGGTATCCGAGGGGATTTTCGCACAAAAAAAAGGTCCACAAAACCTACATCATTAAACCTCTTTTTTAACGGAGGCTTTGCGGCCCACATGTATGTATAAATAATAACATTATTTAAGAAAGTATAGTCTGTCATAAAATTTTAATATACTGTTCTTCATGCAACTAAAGCATGGTCATGCAATAGACGACGCTACATGCGCATAATGAAGATGTAACTCGGAGATTTAATGAAGAGTTATATGTGACTAGATTAGCGCGTCCTAACTTATGGAGCCGGGGCGGTGCGGGCCCGTTGTCGTACGGCACGTGAATTAAACGAGGGCTTTTAAACGTGAGAACGTGTGGGCAAATTATGGAAGACTTAAAAATTCAAAATGTAATTGAACATTAATCAAGCTGTGAGTGACCCTGAAGGTTCAGTGATCATTCGCAAAAATCTTGTAAAATATATCTAAACAACAGATAAATCTGTATGAAAATCCGTGTGGTTTAAAATAAGTTAGTGTAGTAACCGACTGACATGTTAAATTCGGCGGCGGTGCGCTGAATAGCGCGCCTCCCCATTCCGGGGGCGAGTTGGGGACACCGTTGTCCCCCCTCCTGAGGAGGGCCAGACCGTAAGGGATGGCCCTGGGTCAGCCGGGGTGCGAGGGATATGTCTTTGACAACCTCACCTCCGGCCTAGCACCAAGACCCACAGTCGGCGTGCGGTTTTAATCGGTTCGAGTCCGACATAACCTCCCCTTCCGGCTCCGGCAGGGGGGGTATCCGAGGGGATTTCCGCACGAAAAAAAAAAAAAAGACATGTTAAACTGGCGAATATTTTGTACTATGTAATGATTATGTGCATCTGTAGTGTACCGACAATATTATTCTAAAATGAAAATCCTGGTCACTATACCACTGACCCAACCAACTCCTACACAAGCGATTTAGCTTAGTTAGGGGGTTAGAGAGAACATTAGTAATTTCGGCTGCTAATATTAGTCTAAATTAATAACAAAAAAATGAACAAAAATAAATACTTAATATTATAAAAAAATCTATTTGTGTAGCAACAAAACTTATTTCACAGTAGCTATGATAAATAGATATTTATGAGACGTTTATCTAGCAGTGGGCTGCAATCGATTGATAGCTATGATAACATAAAAGTGATCAGTATTATTTTTCAGCATAAACAATGATGCTGAAAAATAATTTATTTATGAACAATGGACGATTTCTTCTTTCTGTCTTATCTCATCAAGTTAAAACGCCTCTAAACTAGTCTAAACACAGTCGTGTGGCCTACAATGTCGTGACGTGACTGCAATAAGGTCCCATTCTCGTGTGACAGTGGAACTACTCGCGCCTAGGCGGGGTGTGACGCACAGCTATCAAGTTAATGCGCCTCTAAACACATAGTCGTGTCGTCTGCGTCGCACTATTAGCGCTATTTAGCGACGTATCGTACTACTAACCAGTATGTTACGGCCTTCATACTTGCTATTAGTCTCTTTACATTTAAACGGGTTATTCCCGTGCGCTCCAAATCTATTGTTCTCTAAAATTCATATTTTCATACATTGATTACCAGGAGCTCCACGGATGTTTTTATTAAAATAATAAACAAAGCCAAATTTACCAATTTCATTCCCTAGTGCTCCGAAATATTGTTTAGGTACTTTGACATATTATTCCCAGCAGCTCCAATAATAAAGTCAATTCTTCAATATAAAAATCTTCTTCAAAATAAAAAAACGTCAGCAAAACCCGAACGTAGTAAAGAACGAAATCTGTCAGTGTGGCGGGGCACCCACACAGCGTTGTCGCGTCACCCCCACCCCGCACCTTTCCTTGCAATCTAACATTGCCTAATGATTTGCAAACAGTGGTCTCGAACCTACCGATTTTTCGGTATTTCTACCGATATGGGCTCTGTTCTACCTAAATATCGAAATATAAAGTTTTTCTACGATTTCAGAGTATATATGGAAATTTTTAATTGATACAGAGTGGCGCATTTTAAGAAATTGTGTATAAATCAAAACATTTCCTATTACTTCTCTAGCAGGTATACAGGATGGCCTCTTAGCCCTGTGCGACTCCTGTGAACGAAAGGAGAGGGTGGGACTATTGGAAGAGCTCATCCGAACATTCACCATGGTAGAGACGGTAGAATACTGCCAAAGACGCAACATCTCTACGGCTCTACAAAGGCTCGAGGGTGTTCATGACCTCAGGATTCCCAATAAAGGGGACCGCACGTCGCTGCAACCTATCGAGAGTATCTAGTAAGTACTTTGCGGAGCCATCCCAGAGATGTGAGCAGTATTCCACGCAGGAACGAATTTGGGTCTTGTATAGAAGACACCGCTGCTCCAGCGTGAAAAACGTCTCACTCTGTTCAGGACTCCGAGTTTACGCGAGGCTTTACAGCAAAGGTATCCCTTTGCTGTAAACGCACATGTCTGGGTCTTCTTGGCATTGAACTCGACCAGGTTCCTAGCGCCCCATTGAGAAATGTGGTCCAGGATCCGGTCCAGCTCAGTGACAAGAAGCTGCCTTTTTTCCGCGATATCAGACTGCTTGGCCGCAGGATTTGCGTAATAAATCCCGTGTAAAGTGCTGTCGTCTGCATAGCAATGAATGCTACCGTTAGGGAGCATATCATTGATATGCAGAAGAAAGAGAGTGGGAGATAAGATGGAACCCTGCGGCACGCCAGCATTTACCTGCAAGAACTCCGAAGCTCGTCCATCACAAAGGACGCGAATACGGCGCCCCTGCAGGAAGCTTGCAACCCAGTTGCACAGTCTGGGAGGCAGGCCAAAGGCTGGTAGCTTGGAAAGAAGCGATTTGTGCCATACCCTATCGAAAGCTTTGGCAATGTCAAGACTAATTGCCAGTGACTCGCCGTGCTTTTCCATAGCCTCATCCCAAAGGTGGGTCACGTACGCCAGAAGATCACCCGTTGACCGTTTCGGTCTAAAACCGTATTGCTGGTTACTAAGCAAGGAGTGATCCTCTAGGTGGCGCATGAGCTGTGTGTTAATAATGTGCTCGAACACTTTGCACAGCACTGAGGTGACGGCTATGGGTCGATAGTTGGCTGGGTCCGAGCGATCCCCTTTCTTGGGGATCGGCTGGACATTTATTTATTTATTTATTTATTCTTTATGCACAAATATAAAATATGTGTACAAAGGCGGACTTAATGCCGTAGGCATTTTCTACCAGTCAACCTTAGGGTGATGCAGAGACTTGTCTAAGGTAGGTGCTCGGAGTATCGATCTCACATTCGCCTCTTTCCAAGCCAAAGGTACTATACCCGAACTGTAGGACAGTCGGTACAGCCGCGTTAGCATAGGAGATAACTTCGCTGCACATTTTTTAAGTACGACCGCTGGAATACCATCAGGACCACTGGCTTTCCGGACATCGAGTGATTACAGTACTGCACGGACATCGCGTTGCCTGATATGGATATCAGGCATTGCGTGGTCACCAGTGGGCATTGTCCGTGGTTGCATACCACAATCATCGACTTGGGAGTTGGCCGCGAAGAGATTGACCAGCATATTTGCTTTCTCTTGCGGCTCATGGGCCAGAGATCCATCGCGGTTGCTCAGCGGGGGAAGCGAGGGCTGGCAGAAGTTGGCTTGCACGGCCTTGGCCAGTCGCCAGTAGCCACGGCTACCCGTGGGATGCGCCACTAACTCTTGGCCCAGCCGTGCTATGCGCCGGGCATCCGCCCTGACGTAAGCCCTCTTGCAGAACTTTGTGGCTCTGTTGTACGCCGCCTTGAAGTGACCCACGTTGAGATTGCGCGGTACGCAGACTGTTTATGCTCAACAGCCTCCGCGCACTCGCGCCCGAACCACGGACGCGCTCCGCGGACTCCGGTGACATCGGTGTATGGGATATAGTATTCCATACCCACACCGTTCTCAACGGCGACAGAAGTAGCGCTCTCAAATGGGTTCTTACCCTCAAAGCAGCGTTCAACCCACGGGATGGACGCATAATAGTTCAATGAAAAGAATTCTTACTTTCTTTCTTTTAGGTTTAATATTTTTCGGATGATTGGACACCTCAAAGTAAGGAACGGTGACGTTTGCTCCGAAGATTATTATTGATGCGGATGATTTGACACCTAATAATTTAATATGTTGACAAATCATCCGAGGATAAAATATTTTACGGATGAATAATTGTCGCCTAAGTCGTTAGGCAGAGGTGAATTAATTCTCACATTTCACCAATTATTGGCTTCGGTCCCACGTAATAGGGGGTGAGCCTATTGCCGCATTTCGGGAACTATTGTTGACTCAAGTCATGCATCTGAGGCTGAAAAAATTAAATCCTCATACATTTTACTATAGAGCGTATCATTGGTAGATCTTGTTATGTCAGTTGGGTGTTATTTCATTCTGCTACTACCGATAATACATTATAGCTGCAATCTTATCGATTGCGTCTAATAAGTATCTAATAGTAAGATCCCAGAAATGATAACAGTATGCCAGGAGAAGCCAACTTATTTATTATTAGGTTTATTAAAGATACCGCTGCTCCTACCATATAAAAGAGACCAAATGTGGGCAGAGAAACACTCAGTTCCGGTAAATTTTATCAGACCAAATAAATGCGGCCGCGTGGATATCAACTCCAGTATCTATTTGGAAGTATCTACATCATCTGCTGCTACACAAGCTTGCCAATACAAGGAATACGAGTATATAGAAAAATGAGGCTATATGACCCCATCCCAGTCAATGCTGTATTTGCTCTCTTGCCCACTGCGCCTCTCTCCTCTAGCTGTGTGTAGGGAACGTTCATATCTGACGGAACTTGCGTCGCGTATTATCGGTCGCGTAACGCCAGAACAGACAAATGTATAGAAAAACACTTGACCGTTTACACTCGACGCACTAACGTAACATCGGTTGAGTGTGAACGGTCAAGTGTTTTTCTATACATTTGTCTGTTCTGGCGTTACGCCACCGATAATACGCGACGCAAGTTCCGTCAGATATGAACGTTCCCTAAGGCAACGAACAACGATGTCACTGTGGTCGATGGAATTTATCATAAAACTGGAACTAACCACCATTGGCTCGGCAAAGCAGAGGACCACTGCGTGCAAGGCTCCGGGTTTTCTTGAAACTATTTTGTGTGATGCTTGATGTATTTTTAACCGACTTTAAAAATGGAGGAGGTTCTCAATTCGTCTGTATTCATATTTTTTTTTTATGTATGTTCACCGATATTTCTGCCAATTATAGATGGATTTCAAGTTTTTTTTCTTTGTTGGATAGAGTTCACTTCGGAGGTGGTCCTATTTTCACCAGGTCAGGATCGGATGATAAGATCAAGGAAGAATCGAGGGCAACCACCGAAAATTGTATGCTCGTATGGTGCTTTTGTTACGTAATCATGTTTTACTCAGGTATATGCTTTAGGGTGTCAACATCAGATGCTGCTGTGCTGATGATGAAGCTACAGAACTCCTTAACGGTTGCGTATGGTGTTTTTGTTACGTAATAATTTCTTACTCAGGTATATGCTTCAGGGTGACAACATCTGATGCTGCTGTTCTAATGATGAAGCTACTGAACTCCTTAACGGTTAGGAGTTGGGAGA
This sequence comes from Eilema sororculum, assembly GCA_914829495.1. Lineage (NCBI taxonomy): Eukaryota > Metazoa > Arthropoda > Insecta > Lepidoptera > Erebidae > Eilema > Eilema sororculum. The sequence continues at coordinate 23,076,966 of OU618549.1, forward strand.
CAGTACTGTCATTGGTCGATGGAAACTATTTAGTAGTATGTAGGGCTAACGTGTTGCTTGTGAGGTATGCTTAAATCAATATCTGATACTGGTGTGCTGATAGTGAAGCTACAGAACTTATTAACGATTAGGAGTTGGGGGACAGTACTGCAATTGGTCAAAGGAAAATAGGTAGTAGTATGTAGGGCTAACGTGATACTTGTAAAGGTAGGTGCTACTTCTGAGAAAATCACGAAATTTCAGAGATATCGTAATAAAAATCTCAGTGAAACAGAGACAGTTCCTCAATAGGGCTCGACAGTTGGACTCGAACCTACTAAAACCATATGCCGACTGAGGGTCGTAGTGCTAGGCCGGAGGTGAGGTTGTTTTCGACATATCCCTTGCACCCTGGCTGGCCCAGGGCCATCCCTTACGGTCTGGCCCTCCACAAGAGAGGGGACAACGGTGTCAACGAATCGCCCCCGGAATGGCTCCCCATTCCGGGGGCGAGTCGTTGACACCGTTGTCCTACGCGCGTTGCCACCGTGGCCTGCTTCTGCTGAGGTGATAGGCGGCTCCACACGTCACCCCCAGGCATGAGTGCATCATGGGGGCGGAGGTCAGTCTGTGCCCTCCGACGCCTGAGGCGCATGCGCACGCGGGCGGCGCGATCTGCGAGTCTCTCTCGCTCAAGACGCTCAACAAAGTTGGCACCGACTTCTAACAGATTGAAAATCTTTGAATGAATTTTTTATAGCATTTATTATGCTAACTTTTAAGTTCGAAAAACATTGGAAAAAATGAGATGCTCAAGTGAGACTCGAACTCACGACCTTTCCCTTACAGGGGGACTGCTCTTCCAACTGAGCCACACTTGAATCATTCCAAATTTTCCTTCTCTTTATATCCGTCTATAAGGGCGACGGTGCAGCCATCTACCAACATTCTTACGAACTGTCTATTAACTGTTTATTATTGAAAATCTCTAAATCCTGTTATTTTAAACATTTTTTCCTATTTGATTTTGGAGTCGGTTCATTTTTTTTTAAATTATTTATAACTAGCTTTTGCCCGCGGCTCCGCCCATAGCCTATCTCCTTTTTCAAGGTCCAATCTATCCCTATCCCAAATTTCATCAAAATCGGTTCAGTGGTTTAGGCGTGAAAGCGTAACATACAGACAGACAGACAGACAGAGTTACTTTCGCATTTATAATATTAGTATGGATTTGTTCAGTTCGTAAGTTGTAGAAGCATGTTTTAAGAATTTAGGAAGAAGGAAGAAGAATATTTAAATCATTATAACTGATGAACATTGCTAAGTCCACATTTAGCAATGTTTATCCACATACTTGATAATGATTTTGTCAGCAAAATATTGAATTTTTCAAAATCCTTCCGCAGTATTTGCCAAGCCTATAGAAGAAGTCTGTCTCTTTTCGTAGTTTTCAGTAGTTTAGCCCTGTATACATTAGTCAGTCACTCAAAAAAAACTGTCTTCATAATTTGTAATTGAAAAATACAGGGTGGAAGATGTCAAGAAAAATAATTGAAAACAGTTTTTTTTTCTTTTTTAAATAAAGGAATGTTTTCTTTGTGTAAAATTCACTATTTCCAGTATTTCAACTATTTCCATTCCAGTTGGGATGAAAATCTTCCACCATAAATAATGATGAGTCTGAGCTATTCGAAACTTAACGCGCACGAAGTCACGGGCAACAGCTAGTGACAAAATCTAATAATAGTAAAATAGAAATAAAAGCATTAACACCCACATTTTATTAAACAATATAATACCTAGTTAGTCCCACGTAATAGGGGGTAAGCATATTGTCGTATTACATGCACACTCGAGTCATGAATCTGAGGCTGAGTTAGCTGTATATTATATATCTGTCTGATGTTAAACAGCCCAGTGATGTTATTATAACTTCAGTGCTAACATTACTTTCTCTGTAAAACCGCTTGAATACCGAATTCATACCTAACTCAAGACTTGGCTAATAGACACTATATCCTGTTAATCTATTGACTTCCTATTGTCGTATCATAGTATTAAATGTTTTAATTCTGCTAACCATACACTTTGCTTTGGAGCTGTTGGGAACACAGTATTATATGAGTCTTTTTTTAATTAAAGTAGTATAATTTGGAGCTACTGGGAATTGATGTATAGGGATAAGAAGTTTTGAAGTAAAAGGCATAAATAAGTTTTTGGAGCTCTTGAGAACGATTTTATAAAATAATAATAATATTTAATTTTAGTCTTGGAGCGCTTGGGAACAAAATCGTGGAGCGGACGGGAATAACCCATTTAAACAAATACGTGTGACTTCTGTTAATTAAGTCGCAAAGGACAGCATCTTTAAAATCAATGCTTGATATTTCAATTTGTATTCTCGCTAATGTTCATGCATTAGCAACCCTCTTATATCTTGAAAGGCACGATCGGAGGTATTTTTTACATTCAATAAAATAAAAAATAAATTCAATAAACCATGGGTCTAGATAGCGTTGTGTAAAGAAAAAAAAACCCGACTACCGAAAAATTACGTTTAAAAAGTAACAAACAAGAAAATATCAAGGATAGCCGTGGTCGTATGCCACTTTTCCATAGATTATATTGTTTTGTTAGAGTAAGTGGCATACGACCACGGCTATCCTTGATATTTTCTTGTTTGTTACTTTTTAAACGTAATTTTTCGGTAGGCGGGTTTTAGTTTTAAACTTTATTTTTTATTTATATTATTTTGGGGCAAGGTGAAGCTAATAATTTATACATATTTGTAAATGTGCTTCTTAAGCCCTTTCATTTGATACCAAACACGGCATGTTTATCTCAAATTTATTTTTTAACACAGTACCTTATGAGCGCTAGAGGGCACCACACAAGATTGAGTGACATGTCATATAGCCTATAACCATCGGACGATCAAGCCGCTTGTAACGATACCTCATTTGTCTAGTTCTAATATGTAGTTGAGGAGCTATGAGGGAACAAATGAACATACATACATACATACATACATACATACATACATACATACATACATACATACATACATAGCCTGTCAAAATCATAACCCTCCCTTTGGCTTCGCCGTAGTCGGGTAAAAATGAATTACTTTACGTTTTTTTTTTTTTTTTTACACAGGACACGTCAATTTGACTTCACCTCGCCTGATGTTAAGCTAAAGGCAAAGGCTCGGAAAGAGGGTCACCATCGTAAACATTTACCATGTTAACAGTGGTGGCACTCAGCTTGACGGCCTCATTAGATGCCTTTTCACGCCCCGCTTAAAGGACCCGGGACTGTAGGAAGAAGGAAACACGTGAGCTGGCAGGGAATTCCAGGTCTTAGTGGTGCGGCATAGGAATGAATCACTGAAACGCTTGGTTCTAGCAGGTATCCTCTGCACCGTAAATGGATGACATCTTAGCCCTGCACGTGTCGTCCTGTGAAGGAAAGGGGAGGGTGGGACTAATTGGAAGAGCTCGTCAGAACATTCACCATGGTAGAGACGGTAGAAAACTGCCAAAGACGCAACATCTCTACGCATCTGCAAAGGCTCGAGGGTGTTCGTGACCTCAGGATCCCCAATAATGCGGACCGCACGTCGCTGCAACCTGTCGAGAGCATCTGATAAGTACTTTGCGGAGCCGTCCCAGAGATGTGAGCAGTATTCCACGCAGGAACGAATTTGGGTCTTGTATAGAAGACACCGCTGCTCCGGCGTGAAAAAACGTCTCACTCTGTTCAGGACTCCGAGTTTACGCGAGGCTGATTTGATGATACTCTCGATATAGTTTTTGTTGTTCAGTTTGCAGCGAACATCCATACCGAGGATAGTGAGGTGATCCTGCAGTGGCAGTGGTGTGCTCTGAAGAGTGGGAAGGGGAAGGAAAGGAGATACTTTTGCTGTAAACGCACATGCCTGGGTCTTCTTGGCATTGAACTCGACCAGGTTCCTAGCACCCCATTGAGAAATGTGGTCCAGGATCCGGTCCAGCTCAGTGACAAGAAGCTGCCTTTTTTCCGCGATATCAGACTGCTTGGCCGCAGGATGTGCGTAATAACTCCCGTGTAAGGTGCTGTCGTCTGCATAGCAGTGAATGTTTCCGTTACAGAGCATGTCATTGATATGCAGAAGAAAGAGAGTGGGAGATAAAACGGAACCCTGCGGCACGCCAGCATTTACCTGCAAGAACTCCGAAGCTCGTCCATCACAAAGGACGTGAATACGGCGCCCCTGCAGGAAGCTTGCAACCCAGTTACACAGTCTAGGAGGCAGGCCGAAGGCTGGTAGCTTGGAAAGAAGCGATTTGTGCCATACCCTATCGAAAGCTTTGGCGATGTCAAGACTAATTGCCAGTGACTCACCATGCTTCTCCATAGCCTCACCCCAAAGGTGGGTCATGTACGCCAGAAGATCACCCGTTGACCGTTTCGGTCTGAAACCGTATTGCCGGTCACTAAGCAAGGAGTGATCCTCTAGGTGGCGCATGAGCTGTGTGTTAATTATGTGCTCGAACACCTTACACAGCACTGAGGTGACGGCTATGGGTCGATAGTTGGCTGGGTCCGAGCGATCCCCCTTCTTGGGGATCGGCTGGACATTCGCCTCCTTCCAAGCCGAGGGCACTGTACCCGAACTGTAGGACAGTCGGTACAGCCGCGTTAGCATAGGAGATAACTCCGCTGCACATTTTTTAAGTACAACCGCTGGAATACCATCAGGACCACTGGCTTTCCGGACATCGAGTGATTGCAGTACTGCACGGACATCACGTTGCCTGATACGTATATCAGGCATTGCGTGGTCACCAGTGGGCATTGTCCGTGGTTGCATACCACAATCATCGACTCGGGAGTTGGCCGCGAAGAGATTGACCAGCAAATTTGCTTTCTCTTGCGGCTCATGGGCCAGAGATCCATCGGGATTGCTCAGCGGGGGCAGCGAGGGCTGGCAGAAGTTGGCTTGCACGGCTTTGGCCAGTTGCCAGTAGCCACGGCTACCCGTGGGATGCGCCACTAGCTCTTGGCCCAGCCGTGCTATGCGCTGGACATCCGCCCTGATGCATGCCCTCTTGCAGACCTTTGTGGCTCTGTTGTACGCCGCCTTGAAGTGACCCACGTTGGGATCGCGCGTGGCGCGCGCCCGCACCCAGGCGCGGTACGCCAACTGTTTATGCTCAACAGCCTCCGCGCACTCGCGCCCGAACCACGGCCGCGCTCCGCGGACTCCGGTGACATCGGTGTATGGGATATAATATTCCATACCTAGACCGATCTCACCGGCGACGGCAGTAGCGCTCTCAGATGGGTTCTTACCCTCAAAGCAGCGTTCAACCCACGGGATGGACGCATAATACTCGCGCAATCCATCCCAGTCCGCTGACGAGTAGTGCCATAGCCGCCTCTTCCCCTGCACGGGTCGTGGGGGCGCTACAATGGGCACGGTGGAGCGGACCAGACAGTGGTCGGAGTTACCTAAAGCAGCAATCACCGAGACACTGTACTGGTCCGGGTGACTCGTCAACAGAAGGTCTAGCAGAGAGGGCTCTAGGCCGGACTCTCTTGGTATCCTCGTGACCTTGTGCACCAATTGAGTCAAGTCATGCGCCAGGGCAAATGCGTGAGTGGCTCTTCCCGCATGGTTTGTTATGGCGGAGCCCAACCAGATCTTGTGGTGGGCGTTAAAATTCCCCAAAAACACCAATTCGGCGTTCGGAAACCGCTCCTGCGCATCATCTGCCGCCTGACTCAGGTATTCGAATAGTCGAGTTATCTCTGCATCTCCTGTATGGGAACGGTAAAGGCACACATAGACCTGACTCGTGGAGCCATGGTCTACGTGTACCCAAAGGATGGAAAAGGATGGGTCCTCTAGACAGCGCCAACGGCGACAACAAATATCCGCCCTAACAAACACGCACACCCCGGCTTTTGCTCGGAAATTTTCCTCGATAACATAGCCGGGGTAAAGCAGGTAGGTCGTGTCGTCAGGGCGGCGTATTTGTGTCTCCGTTAGAAACAGCATAGCTGGTTTCGCCGTCTCCAGGTGTTGGTGGACGGCGTTGAGGTTTTTATGGAGCCCACAGATGTTCGTGGACTCCACCTCAAATAGAGTTTTTGTGGGAGAGTCCCTAGCCGCTGTTTCAACAGATACTGTATTGTGCGCTGCCATGAGGTGAAGGGTAAGGGAAGGCGTGAAAAAGAGGTGATTGTCGCCGCAGCACCGCGTGACAAACATGGGAGATTGGTTTTATCTATGAATGTGAGGCGTGACGAGAGCCGACGCGCCGAACGGAAGGGCCCCCGTACCCTCCCGAATATGGTCGCCGGGCTCCCGTCCGGTCGCCAACCGGCACGACGAACCATATCGGGATTATGCGCGACCTGGTGGGGCAGCCTCCCAGGGTGGTTAGTCCCAGTTGAGCCCCTGTACTATGCCGCGGGCGGCCAGCGGCACCACCGTTTCTACGGGTCTCCCTGCCCGGCGCGGCGCCCCGCGTCACACCCCACTAGACTACGCCAAAACCCACCGGTCCCACTAGTGCTGCGACTACCATCACCTCGGCCCGGCTATGCACTTGCTGATCCCTGAACGCAATCCAACCGAGATTGGATTACTATGGAGGGTTTTTCGCACTTGTGCACGGTGGTACCAACCCGGTCGAAATAGGTGTCACATTTGTGCCATCAAATTTCTACCACCTGTAAGTTTACGTTTTTCTTTCTAATCGAATTCAAAACAGGCGTTTTGAAAACGTTTCGTTATTAAATTGGGTATTATCCTATAGTTAAAATAAATTATCTAATCGAGCTTATTAAATTAAGAATAGTAAAAGAGTGGTAAAAAATGCGTCAGTTCTTATTTAATCGTTTTTATTTATGTTGTAAGTGATTTGACTATTAAATTGTATGACGTCACTGAATCTTTTATCATTCAAGTTACCTTATAACTTATCGTTTTGACGTTAAGTAAAAGTACCTAACTAATTTGACTAGTCAGTAGAATTACCCAATTGAGGAGAAGGTATTGACCCTTAATAAACTGACATCGAGGCTGATTTCTTTTGGTAAAATATACGCATAGACAGACAAGGTTAGTTGCGTTACGTAAACTCCATATAAGAAGGTATAACTCAGATAAAAAAAAACTATTTCATATCACTTGTTTGCCTAATAGATGACGGAGCCATGAACGGAGCTCACGCACAGAGTCAATCGGGTACTGTTTCATGGTTTCAGATGACTACTACAAAATTTCCTACAGTGAAACCCTTTAGTGGCATTTCAAGGAAATCTGCAAATCATGATTATGATAGCGCACGAATGTTCGCAGCGAGTAAGTACAATCAGCGACAAAGTCGCTCTACGCAATACAGACCATATTAATTTCAAAATGTCACATGGAAATAAGTCAACTTTACACGTATTTCTGAGTGTTAAACACAAAACGTACTGTTATACTGTTTTTATACCTGTTATTCAGGTATTTTTAGTAGGTTTACAGAAGGTTTGTAGGTGGTACCTATATATTTCGTAATAAATAAACTATATAAAACTAAAACTAATAACTATATAAAAGCATACTATAGGATAGATGATTACTTGAAAGATAAAAATGTCTGGCTTGAGCATGGTGCAGGCCACTCGTAAAATGCTTAATACAGTAACCATGTATTATTACAGCATGGTACTGTATTAGTTATGTGACTTATTTGTTACATTATGTAACTTTGGTTTAATTCTTCATTATAAAGTGTTTAATATACTTGTTGTGATGTATTGTTTATCCAGACGCGAAATGTCCACATTGGCTAGCTTTAAGAAAATATTGTAAATTTACGTCTAAAAATGCCGCTGTGGAGTTTGTTGCGCCGTTTCTTGTCCACCAGCGCTTTGGAAGCGGTGGTAAACTTAGATTTTAAGTAGAATTAAAAGTGACGTCTATAAGAAACAATTTTATTGTTCAAAATTGAAAATAAATGACTATGATTATGACTATAAAGTCGTACTCTGGCATAAGTTTGAAGGCAAATTCTTTAATTGTGTTTATTCTGTATTTGTCTACGAACAAGTTTCACCCCGTATTTTATTCTTCTATCGCCTCCAAAATAATTTTATTTATCTCTGTTAGCGTCCAATCACTTGTGTCCCTGACTACCCAACCTTACAATACAATGTATGCAAGCGCTAATTAGCCTAAATTAATTGTCTCATACATTATATTTATGATTGTTCATTAGCCTATAGCGAACCTGCAATATTGTAACGTACTTAGCAACAAAACAGTCCCATCTATAATTATAAATCAAGTAGGCATTAATTTTGCAACAATTAAGACAAAGTATAACCCTGTATATAACGTCGGGACGTCATGGAACGTCTGCAGTTTGACAAGATGGCGGCCAGGAGAGACTGGAAGCTAGTATTGGTGATTTGCGTGGCAGTCTGTTTGGAGGAAGTCATCGGGTCACAGGAGGTGATGACAAAATTGACCGGCGGGTTCGCGAAAGTCATGGACGCGTGTAAAACAGAGGTAATGGAAATAATTTCAAAATTGTTGTATTTAAAAAGAATGATTTTGTCCTATGTGTCGTGAAAGGCGATTATGGGATAGGGCTTTTCTTCATTCGACAGTAAGCATACAGCTCAACACAAATGGCCCGTAAGACGGCTATAGGCTCTCCCGCTGTTACGTCGTGGGACAGAAAATCATAATTGGCCAAACGTGGGTAGTAATATACCTCTTTTTTTTTTTTTTTAACCGTGGGGGAAAATCCTTCATGGATGTTATGCCGGACTCCTACCGACTAAAAACCCCCACGGTAACGCCCAGAAGCCTATGGATGGGAGCCCCGGGTAAGCCCTCGGAAGGATGTCCCAGGACTCCCATCAGACCTACGGCTACAATTGCGGCCTCGTCTCGGGGGTGGTTCGGGTGCTATCCCGCGTCTATGGGGGGGGGGGGGGGGTTTCGGGTGTTATCCCGCTTCTTAGGGGGGGGGGGGGGGCAGTAATATACCTCTGGCTACCCCTACGGGGATTTACACACGTGAGTATATTTTGTGATTATGCCCTAAGTTCATAAGTAATGAAAACTATATGCCGTGCAATGCGGAATAAAACTCGGTACCTATAAGCTGAAAAAAATCGAAAGTTATGAGTTAGAAAGGGGGATGAATACGGGACAACGCCTACACACTAACAATTCCAACTGCAATAAACTAAATTGCTAGTGTCACTACTCCAAATCATAGCCGTCACGTTTTCAAAACGCGTGGATTTAATTCCATAAACGAAAAACATAACAAATATTTTGTCCTATTTCTGTGTTTGCAGTGCATTTCTACTCCCATGTTTGTCTCTCAGGTAGGCGCTGGTGACCACATCATCCAGGATTTCTACAACTACTGGCGCGAGAGCTACGAGCTGGTGAACCGCGAGATGGGCTGCATGCTCATCTGCATGGCGTCCAAGTTGAACCTCATCGACGACAACCTGAACATGCACCACGGCAACGCGTTGGAGTTCGCCAAGGCTCATGGCGCTGGTGAGGGGCTCATTCAGTTGTTCAGAGAGACCTGATTTTTTCGGTTTATTCTCGACTCCTCCCCTTCCTCTTTTACCGATCCCCCGTCCCCCCATCTCGTACAGTCACGCACAAGGTACTTAATTTTATTTTAAGCAGGTTCTTACACTTTGCTTGATACTTTTGTACTCATCTTTCGCGTTAACAATCTAGAAAATGGGACCAATTCTAAACAAAATCATCATTATCATCCTTCCACCAGAGCGCAATATTTAAGCTCGCAGAATCGAATTTCCTACGAGTTTTTAACCAAAGTCTTTTCGTTTATTTCATTTTCAGACGATGCGACTTCGAAGCAACTGGTGGATATGCTTCACGAATGTGAGAAAGCCCACAACTCCGTGGATGACCCTTGCATGAATACGTTGGAGATCTCCAAATGCTTTCGCACCAAGATCCATGACCTGAAGTGGGCCCCGGACATGCAGGTGGTCCTTGGGGAGGTCATGACAGGCATCTAGACGTCATTGAACTTATAGAATTAGGTGATCATGCAATTATAGGAATGAACTCTCTGCTGCGGTTTTTCCAAAGCGACTATAATATGGGGTTCTTCAAGAAGGGCATTAGAAGGTTCTTACAGGATCGGCAGCGCGAGTGCGACTCCCCTGGTGTTGCACACGTCAATAGTCCACGATAACCACTTTCCATCATGTGAGCCGTGAGCTTGTCTGCCACCGAAATGGTATTATTGTATAAAAAACATGTTTAGTCAGACAAATATATAGTGGAGAAGTAAAAATGATTATTGCATGATCACCCAACGACATGAACGTAATAGAAATCCGACGACTGTGCATGAATTAAAGGACTTAATAATTGACCGAGCGAGCGAAGCGAGCGAGAGTCTCTGTTTCGACAAGGTAGCCGATTTAAAACTCATCTTTTTGTCGAGAGCTTTTTTGGGGAAAAAAAATTGCGAGAAAAGGGGGAAATCTCGAAGGCGCCTAGGCATTCAAACTAAACGACGTCCATAAGATTGCTAAAACAAATCAAGTAGGCGCGTGAAACATGAAGGATGTTTCCTCGCACTGTGATGTGAAAAAAGGGTGCTCGCGAGGTCTACTAGTAAGTATTAATATATTCCCTCGTCAGCTTAATATAATATTGTTATTATTGGTGAATGTATTATTTATTATTATTAAATGGTTTGTTGCAAGTTATACCTGTGTGTTATTACCGTTAGTATATAATAAGTTTATGGTTATTACCCTGATTGGCTCTAAGTAGAAGTCTCTCCGGGCTCCACCAATCTTTGGAGCCAAAGCCAACCTAGCCAGCAAGTCTGTAAGTTCCTGCTGAATGACGAACGAGAATTACGCAGGCTTTCGTCTCATACGGCAGTCTTCTAGTCAGACATTTCCGAGACTTTTAGTCAATCAATCAACTCGACTAGAAGAAGCCTCGCACCGCACCTCGTCCGAACTCTGATCATTAGAATGGACCGTAGACTTCATGGTATAAGCTTTCGATGGGACCAACGCTAGTGATGATAATGCATAACACAGAATAAACTTGGCTCTAGTATTAAAACTAATTGTCTCATATAAGACCCAAATACATAAAACATTACTAGAGAAAACGTTTCACCAACTTACATTAAATTTTATCTCTGTTTAGCAAATAAATAAATAAAAGCGACCTATAGCTGTGAGCACATTCGATTGGCGACCCGCCGCACGTACAGGGTTCAATAAAGTCTGCACCTGGTTCCGTATCAATTGTACTCGGATTCGCAACACGCTCGTACAAATAAAATTATAAACAAAAGTATCAATTCTATTTCATTCTAGGCACGCCCTTGTCGATGTGTACACGAATAGTAAAAGAACGAAGGATAAGTTTGTACGGTACGAACTCAGTTTCGTCTGAGGGTACGAAATGAACTGAATAATCTTGGTACTTTTTTATTAGGTTTATTTGTAATTTTGAACTTACATGGGTACAAATTTTGTATCCATTGTTTATGTATGGATGGATGTTCGTTACTCTTTCATGTCTAAACAACTGAAGTGATTTAATATAATTGGTATGGAGTTAGCTGATATCCTGGATTAACACATAGGCTATGTTTGATCGTGATAACCGACATCCGCGCTGGCATAAGCTAGTCTCAAATAGTAATACGATATTTGCATTTCAAAGAAATTTGCTACTGAAAAAAAAAATACAGTAGTCTACTATATTATTTTAATAATGAAGTCAAAATCGAAACTTAAGTTAAAAATTACTACAAGTACAGACCATAACACATTAGCTAACATAAAACAACTGTGGTATACTGCAGTATATTGATTATTCGTCTACCAACCACTGCCTATACTTCTGCTGCATGCCTGTCGAGTAAGGGATGCACAATAAAAGTAAATAACCCGTCGTCGCCTGGCTCAGGTGCGTCGTCGTCGCGTCGCCGCGTAAACAGATTTAACTGCGCGTAGTTTGTAGATCCTCCTTTATCTTAACCCTGTCGCTGAGGGTGCTTACAGTGTCTTCAAAAATACATTGTAGTAGGAACTACTTTAATTTGTAAATCATTGTTCATGATAAGGCATATAATGGCAGGTATTTACTTATAGTGTCACTCCCTAAAATTATTCGGTACACTCTCTCCATACAATGTTACTCTATTATTGCACCTACTGAGTCTTTCTCTGCACCACCTTTGGTTGACTGGTAGAGAATGCCTTTGACATTAAGTCCACCTATGTACTTGTGCATGAAGTTTTTTAAATAAATAAATAAGTTATACTAATAATTACTTGTAACTTTCCTGAAGAGGGGTACAGAAAGCAAAACCCGTTTTTTTCGAATTCATATTATTGTATCATCTGTGACCACAACCATGCCTACAAAGTTTCTCCTATCAGAAAAATATCTTATTGACACACGTTTCATTCCCATTTCAGCCTGACAACCATTCCAAGTACCATTTTTGTTTGTCATTCGATTCGGCATAAATGACGTGTGTATAATGTCTAAATCACAAAATATCACAGTCATACAGAAAACCTTCCATTTATTGATAAACCTCATAGATACATAAGAGTCTAGAAAGAGCATCTTTGCTTTGCTATTAACCTTAGTACCCTCTACTCAATGCTAAATACTCAGAAAGATAAGTTCAAACAAACGCGCTTAACTAAACTGCTAGTTGCACTTAAGCAGCGTAAATTACACAAAACCTATCAGTACATCAGAGTTCGATTAACGCTCGTGGTTGCGGGGGATGCGCGGGCGCACACCGCGATTGTCCTGTCTAGAGGAAGCGCGATACTGCAAAATTATTGCACAATTAACTGCGGGATCACATCTCACGTAGCAGTGGACGGTTGACCCGTGAGAAAAGATTTACACCGTAGCAGGTGGGGCACACTGAGGGCAGGAAATGGATCTCGCGAAACCTGGGTTTCTAGATGGTATGCTCTGTCTACTGAGTGATCTAGACTTGTCCAGCTGGCCTACCATGACAGATACAGATATCATAATAGTACAATAATATAAAATGCCGCGTGGCTCCCGGCAGAGAAGAATTTGGGCCACCCCATCTCTTCCCATGCGGTGTCGTACAAGGCGACTAAGGGATAGGGCTGTTTAACATCAGACATATACATATACAGGGTGTAATCGTTAAGTGTGTCCAGGCCATTATTTCGTAACTATTACAGATATCAAAAAACTTTAAACTGATATCGAAAGTACGTTACCTAATGAGTAAAATGACATCAATAACTTTTTAAAAATCAAACGAGAGGTATCTAAAATTTTGACATTATACACTCCCATACATTTAGTATGAGTTAGTAGCAGAAAGGTTTTAGTGTCCTTATTTTAAAAGAATATTTTAGCTTAGTACTGATATTAAAGGACTGTTTATTTACCTAACAGAGTAATAAAACTATTTTTTGATTGAATAATTTTTTTTTCAATGATATTTATTTCTTAGTAAGTACACAATTTTGTATTCAAAGCAGATGTTCAAAGTGACGTCAATTTTCATAGTTTAATAGCCAATAACAGTGCAACCCCTTGGCCTGCCAGATCCCCGGATCTCACGCCCTGTGATTTCTTCCTATGGGGATTTATCAAAGACAAAGTATGAGAGAATGCACAGCCTAGAAGAGATTCGTGTACGTCGTACAATTGCTTTAATTACTCCGCAGATGTTAGGGAAAGTTAATTTAGAAACTGCAAGTAGAGCTCGTCATTGTATCGCACAACAAGGACGTCCCTTCGAACATCTGCTTTGAATACAATATTGTACTTACTAAGAAATAAATATTATTCAATTAAAAGATAGTCTTATTACTCTGTTAGGTTTTTTTTTATCGTGCGATAAATTCCCACGGATACCATCCCCACGAAGCCGGTGGAGGCAGTTATGTCGGACTCGAACCGACTAAAACGCACGCCGTCTTGGGTCCTTGGTTGCCGTAGGTGAGATTGCCAAAAGCATATCTCTCGCACCCCGGCAGACCCAGGACCATCTCTTTCGAGATGGCTCCCTTCGGGTTGTGGGGACCACAGGGTCCCCATCTAGCCCCGGTTACGGGGAGGCGCATTTGGCGCCGCCGCCGCGGCCTGCTTCTGCTAGGGTGACAAGCGGCTCCACCGGTCACCCCCAGGCCAGCGCTCATGGAGGACGGAGGTCGTTCTGCGACCTCCGACGTCCGGTTCGTCCGACGTCCATTTCGTTACTCTGTTAGGTTAATAAACAGTTTCCTTTAATATCAGTACTAAGCTAAAATATTCTTTTAAAATAAGGACACTAAAACCTTTCTACTAATCTCATACTAAATGTATGGGAGTGTTTAATGTCAAAATTTTAGATACCTCTAGTTTGATTTTAAAAAAGTTAATTATGTCATTTTACTCATTAGGTAACGTACTTTCGATATCAGTTTAAAGTTCTTCGATATCTGTAATAGTTGCCTGGACACACTTAACGATTACACCCTGTATACAGCCCAGACTCAGCCTCAGATATAGGCTCGAGTCAACGACAGTGCCCGAAATATTATGGCAATAGGCTCACGATTACATGGGACCGAATACAATTTTTGGTGAAATGTGGGTGTTAATTCGCCTCTACCTAACCCTCCGGGAATAAAAGCGTGATTATATGTATGTAGAATAATATCACAACTTGTTTAGCCGCGAAAATGCGAGGCGATTCAAGGACTTTAGGTATTTTTGGCAAAGCAAAAAAAAAAAGCAAAGCTACCACCTGACAATAATAATGACGCATGATCACTTCAGCTGGTCAAAAAATACACAGCCAAATTGAGGACCTCTTCCTTTCTAAGTCGGTTAAAATTAATAAAACGCAAAACTGTAAAATATAATGCCATAGTTTATTTCTCACATCTCAGTGAGTACCTCCTCCACGATATACTCGATCTTGGGTGTCCAGTTCAGGTCATGGACCCGGGTACGGAAACATTTGGCCGTCTCCAGCGCTCGGAGACACTCATCCTCATTCCCTTCGTTTTGCTTCTCGCACTCATGGAGAGCTGACACCAGTTGAGAAGCTGTGTCTTCCTCTGAAAAGGGATGTTACCAGTGAAATGTTTGTCCAGGTAGTTTCTGAATGGTCTTCTGATGTCATCTTTTGAGAGAAGATAATGATAAGAGAGAAAGAGTGAGTGAAAGGGAGTGGTTTCTATCTTTGGAGGCAAGACAATCTCACAACTTTATAATTGCCGAGTTTTAATTGCCATAAAATATACTAAGGTCCAGAGTGCGTATTTTACCATACTTAGGCAACTTTTGAGGTGATAAGACATGCCGATTTAAACTGAAATTAAACCCAAACAGAACTAAAAACATATCACAAAATAATCTAAGTCTAAGAAAGTTAAAAGGTGTTACCAGCTCCGTGTTTCAAAGCAAACTCTTTAGCATTTCCATGATGAAGCTTCCCGCTGACGTCTAACAGATCCAGCTTTTTGGACATGCATATGATGATACAGCCAGTGTCTCTGTTCAGCAGATCATACTCGAGTTTCCAGAAGTGAAAAAGATCCGCCAGAATGTTATCCTTCAAGTTTAGCTAGAACATATAATAGGGAATACGAATGTTATTTAGAAGATCATTCTGGATCAAATTTTGGAACCAATAAGTCAAGTTCTACATACCTCACGTTTGCATTCGTCTAGGACCTTTACAAATCCCGAATTAATGGACCTCATAGCATCTCTAGACGGTTCTATTCTTCCCACTGCCATTATCAATAGAACAAAAGGCAGGCAGACCGTACTGGCAGCCATTTTTAAAAGAATAAAGAACGAAATCCTAGGACCGACCACTTTTATACCGTTTGACGCAAGTTTAATTATAGATGGGACGCTTAATGGTTTCCTCTTTGATGTGTGATTGAAAATAATTAGAGGATTTGAGATGGCAATCAATGGTGGATAATTAAATATCTGCTGGCTTTACTAGTATCTTTACTGAGATGATATGTTGTACAAGGTTTTCTAGAAGTTATGAGTATGTTCATTTTATTATTTTAAAGCGCAGTACAGGTTCTTATTTTCATCCAGGATGTTTGGAGTCTTATCAAGATCTTGGGGGTCTAAGTCAACCGTACCTAGTAGATGGACAATGCAAAAGGGTGAAAATTTTCAAAAGGCAAGCCGATGGAAATATTGAAGTATATATGTAAAAATTCTTTACCACAGCTTCCCTTTGCAGAACAAGTCGACAGGAATCGTGTTGTAGGGACTCCTCGCCACTATTTATGTATTGTATGTATTATAAAGAGTTAACTAATGGAGGAGCAGAGTTCTAACGTGCAAGTTTTGCTAGGACTCGTTTGTTCCAACAACCATCAGTCCTGTGTCAAATGACTTCATTACGAAACATACCTATACTCCAAGAAAATTCCAAGCATTATCCGTTCTATCATTTATAAAAAAAGTGCATGAAAAGAAAAAACATCTATTGTGCCTTCAATAACCTAAATCAGGCCGTATTTATTCATATACATAGCAAATAGTAGAAGAAAAAATAATAACAGTAATGACATCTATTGAAAATGGAAGTATCATTTAATAAGACAAAAATAAAGAATTTTAATAACCCTTCTTCTGAGTCAGGTAATTACGAGTAAAAAGGGGAGAGAAAAGAACTTATTTTCTCCGTTGTTTTCGCTTTAATTTCTTCCATTTTCGATAGGTACTGTTAATAATGTTGTGCCTGTATTGTCCGTCTTGAATCCACTGGCCCCTGCCAACCTTTAGGAGCCCATTGCAGTTTAAAGATGCCGTACCGGAAGCATTTGGCTAATTCCAGACCTAAATAACAGCCATTCTCCGGTCTCTTGCTCTTGGCCGCGTGAGAACACAGATTGAACAGCTCCATCATCTTATCTGACAATATACGGTCTACAAAAGTAAAATTGCATTAATAATACTAGACTGCTCTTCCAACTGAGCTATTGAGCCACGCTTGAATCATTCCAAAATTTGAAATGATTCAAGCGTGGCTATCATAATAAATATCATAATAAATGCTATAAAAAAATCATTCCAATATTTGCGCGCAGTCATTAAAATTCAATGTTTAAAAATGGTTGAAAAATCATTCATTGTTTCCAACAGTTCGTAAGAATGTTGGTAGATGGCTGCACCGCACCGTCGCCCTTATGAGACGGATATAAAGAGAAGGAAAAATTTGGAATGATTCAAGCGCGGCTCAATAGCTCAGTTGGAAGAGCAGTCTCCCTGTAAGGAAAGGTCGTGAGTTCGAGTCTCACTTGAGCATTTAATTTTTTCCAATGTTTTTCGAACATGCATATACATTATATTCGCGCTAGTAAATCCACGATGGAGTTGGCAGAGGCACAGTATTACTTTCTATAGGCCTAAGAGTGTGGCTTTAGGCAACTATGATAGTCGGCCCCACGGTATAGGGGGCCTATTGCCGTTAAGCTGGCACTATATAATTTTACTGTCGCGGTCGGATGAAGAACAGATCTATCTACGATATTCTTCTTCTAGGATAAGGTGGGTACGTCAGACTCGAAGCGACATACTGTACGGTATTTGTCACATCTGCCATGTGTAGTCGAAACACTAGGAAAGGATATCCTTATCCAGGTCGCCCTGGGTTAGCAGTCAACGTTACCAAAGCGACACATTGTTGGGTATCAAATCCTACCCGCGTATACCGCGATCTTCTATAGAGAAAAGAGGGATATGATCCCGACTGGTTTTGGTGGTTTTAAATAAATGGATTCTTTTGTTTAACAATTTTTTTCCTCTTAACCATTCCTCCGTTGCTTTCAAAGTTCACAGCTTGGAGTCCGAGGTCCGCTTATTATTTTCGGCTTTTCTGGAAGCGACTACCATGTCTCCTGACCTCCAAAGAAAAGCTAATAACTTAGCAGGCGTACTCACTAACAAGTGAGGTTGACTTGGAGACCTCAAGGTTGTTGGTAGGGCCTTCTACCTAGATTTCGCCAATTGACTACATTTTTTTTAAATATTTGGTCCGTCAATTGACTGCACCCTGCTAGATGGTAATAAAGCTGAGGTGCAGTCCAGATACAGACCACCATTCTCGATGCTATTGCACGTAAATAGGTGGTCCCTAACTTGGCGGTCTTGATAGATGCCGTTCTACCGTATGCCATAGAATATGGGATTATTGAAGAAGGGTATTAAAAAGTTTCTACAGGATCGGCAGTACGAGCCATCAGGTTTGGGCCATGGCGGTATGAGAACATCGAAGCTTGAATTACCAGCGCCGTTGGCCCTAAGGAAAGCCTCTGCGTTTTCTTTACTGAGCTGCCCCCCTCGCTCGATGAGCTGCAGAGTCTTCACCACACACGCGATGGCGCAGCCCATGTTCATGCTTGTGAGATTCTGCTTCGGGTTCCAGAAAGATAGGAAATCGTCTATTACATCTTTTCCGAAGCCCATCTAAGAGGAATTAATAATTTAGTATTAAGATAATAGTAAACTTTGTTTTTTTTTTTAATCTTATTCAATGGAAATGTCATATTTTTCACTATCTTATCGTCGGTGGTGGGTGGTAGGTGGTCTCATTGATATTACTACTCATCCTACTAATCCGAACTCGTTTTGAAAAAGCGAAAGTGAATCTGTCTGTTGCGCATTCTCGCCTAAACTACTGAACCGATTGTGATGAAATTTCATACAGAGATAGACCAGATATGGGTATAGCTAGTAATATATATAAATGTGAAAGTTCGTGAAGATTTTAAAGATGTTGGTTGTAGATATTTTTCTCAATGACGCTCCAATGACTGTCAATGACAAAAAGATGTTGACGAACTGAGTATGTGCTCAAAATGATCTTAATTTCATTTTTCCGCCCCCTCCCAATTGACAGATTGTTTTGATATTTGGTACACACCTCTAGTTTGGACAATAATCCATACTAATATTATAAATGCGAAAGTAACTCTGTCTGTCTGTCTGTCTGTCTGTATGTTAGCTTTCACGCCTAAACCACTGAACCGATTTTGATGAAATTTGGTATAGGGGTAGATTAGACCATGAGAAAGGACATAGGCTATGTTTGGTCGCGATAAACGACATCCACGCGGGCGGAGCCGCGGGCAAAAGCTAGTACAATATAAATCAATAAAACAGTTAGACTTGCTCTTAATACGAGAGCTTCAAGATCATTATGAGACTTCGTTGTTAACATGTTTATGACGCAGACTGTACTAATCTGGCTTAAATGTAGTACATGGATATAATCAGGTACTTATAATACATAGGCTACTTTTTATTCCTGGAAAAGTTTCCATAGGCTGCGGGAACAGGAGTATGTTAAGGGGTCCTAGTACGATATTTCTAATTAAGTACTTATTTGCTAAACCATCAACCTGTCGTATATCATACCTCATATTTACACTGCAGCACCACATTGCCAATATGCTCGCTGATGGAATTCATCACTTTGTGCCCATCACTGCCCAACACGGGTACTAATCCCGTACAGAACAATATTACTTGTATCATATCCATTGCGCCCTACAAGCGTACCGCGAATGAAGGCATTGTGATAATAATCATAGCGTGTAAACCGTGAAATTGGATTATGTTTTGTTAATCGAGTTACATTTTTAAAAATCTTGTAACGAATTTTAGAAATCGAAATAAAGAGATGGGCGTATGTGGAGCCATCAAGGTCTTAAGGCAATTACACCTCACCCAAAAGCCGTTTGACACATTACAAAAGTAAAGCATTGGTAGCTTAGTGGTTGAGGTGTCGGCCTTATGATCGAGAGGTCCCAGGTTCAAATCCTAGCCATTACACTACCGACGTGAATCCACTCCTAGCATAAGCAATTTAGCTTAGTTGGAGGGGTTAGAGGGAATATTAGTAACTTCGATTGTAATATTCTTAATAAAAAAAAACATTCTGTTTTACTCATTATTTGTGTGATAACGGAGAAAAAATACAAGTATCACCACCCCATAACCGAAGAGTATTGTAAAGCGCGACCCACAGAAAAATACGCAAACGATATCACTGCAAGAGAAGGAAAACTCAAAATAAAAGCCTTAACGAATCCGTCTGCTCAGCGTGGAAACAGTAAGTTCCAAAATTGGGAGAGGCATATATGTCCAGCAGCGAACTGCGTTAAAGTCAAAGTCAAAGTCAAAAATCATTTATTCTGCATAGACCACTAAATCGGAACTAACAAAACGTCAATACAAATATAAATATTAAAGACTAGTTTAGCAAATGGACCACCGGTTCGAAACGCGGCCCAGACCTGAGAAGACTCCGGCAAGAAACTCAGCGGGCATTTTTTTTTGGTCTATTTACAAACATTTACTAGTCATATAGACTAGAAACAGTCATAGTAGGGTAATTGATTGAGGCAAAGTACGTGTTTCTTCAGTGTCTTTTGAGGATAGCACAGGTGCTACGGTAGAGAAGAAGCTCAAATCCATTGGTCATAGATCCTATCAAACCAATTCGTACGCGCCAGGGCTTCGTTGCTCTCCTCGGGACCAGGGACTCAAGATATCTGATGGTAACTATACATCTAATAAGACGAGGCTTTAGCGTAGACCTTCCTCTTAGTGTTGGGGATTCGGATAACCCCCATAAAATCTAAATCTAAAATAAATACAATTACAGATATTAGAAGTAGATCTTTAGATGAAACCGGGATTGGGTCTCCGGTGACGACTCACGCCACAGAAATATTATTAGGTTAGAAAGGCCATGTGAGCGAGAAATACGTGGCAACTTTTTAGACAATTCCTGTCCTACGACACCTACGAGACATTAACTTCTGAAAATGCGGACTTACTTAACTTGACTTTTAAGACTAGCTTGTAATAACATCGTTAAAATGCCGTGAATATGCTATAACTTACAGAGACAGTACAGTACAGTGACAGTTTCTGTGACTTAGACGAAAAAGCTCATTTGGGATAACTCAACACAGGATTGGGGTAACTTAACTCTCTATTGGATGTCAGCGCGTCATGGCTCAGTCCAGCCTTGTTTGTGTTAAAAGATAAACAACCTAACAGCCACGATAGTAAGCGGTTACCATGGTTTATGCATAACTACAGCATGCGTGGCAATACTCGTGTATTATAAATATGGAGAGGAAAGGAAGGGCTTTCATAAATAAAGAAATTAATATCAGTTGCTATAATAATAATCATTTATTCTACCAAACCAGCATGACGAGGGTTTTCCTACAACTAATTATACACTATTAAATACTATCCGGAATCCACTATACAAGCCAAGTCTTTTTAATAATGAAAGGACATAATTTGTTAATAAATTATATCAGATGAAATGATGAACAGTAGAGCTGCATCTTCTAAAGAATGGCTGTACTTAGATTGCAATTTTTTTAT
Source organism: Eilema sororculum (assembly GCA_914829495.1). Taxonomy (NCBI): domain Eukaryota; kingdom Metazoa; phylum Arthropoda; class Insecta; order Lepidoptera; family Erebidae; genus Eilema; species Eilema sororculum. The sequence goes on from OU618549.1 coordinate 23,098,417, forward strand.
CCAGGATACACGATATTTCAAATATTATCGTGTCCATCAGAATCGAATGAAGTTAGTATAAGTTATAGTCCAGTAGCCACGCCAAGATATAAAAGGCCACAAATGGATGTTTTTAGAGATTATTTATAGATTTAAGTATTTTGCAGACATTGGACACCATAACGAGGCAAGAATGTTTCAGTAATTATAGTATGAACTAAAGTGAAAAGAAAATTAATGAGTAATGTACAAAATGATCCTGCCATATTTGTACCAAAATCTCTGATGGAAGATATGTTAAAGCTAAATGATGCATCGTCGGTTCCCGTTAAGATTCGGCTAACAGCTCTGCCACTATAAGGTCCGCGCTTGGGGCCCAGTTGAGCTTGTGTATCTCGGCCTTGAAGCAAACGGCCGACTTCAAGGTCTTCTCGCAAGGGTCCACTGGATCGTCAGGGCGGTTCTGGGCACAATTGTGGATTATGTCTACCAGCTGCTGGGCCATGGCGTGATCTGAAGATAATTATACAGATAAATTAGGCGTCCTCTCGGAGAAAAAATACAAGTATCACTACCCCATATCATTCGAAGGGTGTCGTAAGAGGCGACTAACGGAAACATACGCAGACGATATCACTTTTTCTTCGTGTGAATGGCTCATCAATCCCTTAAATTATGTCGGCCCTATACCCGGCCACGGCCACTGCAGTGTCTGTTGCCCTGCACAGGTCTGCGATGGTACAGGTGGAAGGACACAGTGGGCAAGAGATCAAGTGTGGCATGGACTGGGATGGGGCCCCGCAGTCGCAGGGCGCTTGTGACTGTTCTATATAGCCTCATTTTGCCTAATTTGCCTTACAGCGGTCTTACTACATGCGAGAGATGGAAAAAAAAAAATCCTATTCCAATCAGTCTGGCTAGCGTGGAAACAATAGACCAAAGTTTCCTAAACTTAGGAGATGCCAAATGTCTATGTCCAGAAGTGATAGTTTTAGATAATACGAACCAGCTCCATGTTTCTTGGCAAAGTCCATTGCGTTCCCGTGGTGGAGATTGTACTCGGCATCCAGTAGTTCCAGCTTCGAGGCCATGCACAAAATGGCACAACCCATTTGCCGATCCTTTAGCTCGTGGCCTTCCCTCCAGAAGTTGACAAAGTCTTGAATCACCGAGTCAGGGATATCCATCTATAGGATTATAATTTAGTTAGCTTTTTGTTTTTCATTATTCAGCAATTAGGACATGAACAAAACTACATCCACGCGGTAGGAGCAGCGTGCATGGGCTAGTGATATACAAATATTAGACAAGAGAAGCAAAATTTGTCCTGTATTATATGCTAAATACACCTCTGCCTACCCCTTTGGGGATTTACAGCAGTGAATATACGTATAGTATTTATGTTCTGTATAAAAGTTAAGGAAAGGTCTACAAATGATGTAAATTCTACTTACTTCTTTCTTGCAAACTTCCAAGGGTTTCGCAAAGTTTATTGATAGCTGCTTCATCACATCCTGGGACGCTTCGATCCTGACCGACAGACACATGGCCACAATCAGTGCCAATTTGACGGACATTATGACCTATGGACCGATGTTCTCTGTCTCCACACCATGGTTTTACGAGGTTTTATTCAAGTTTTAATTACCCTTCTGTCACTAAGTCTGAAGAGTTAATAAGCTCATTATGAATTATAATAACAAAATAACTAGTTACGATTTCTTTACTAATGAGTATTTACATGAAATTCCATTGAACAGCATACCCTGGGGGGTGTTGTGACATGAATAAAGTCAAATTATTGTCAATTATGTCTATGTTGATGTATTAATTGGTGGTTGTCTGATAAAATTACTGCTGTTGGATTTACAAGAACTGTACCATACCTTTATCAATGGCATACGATTTGTTATTTCTATGCTGTGTTTCTAAACGAAAGAACGCGTGTAAGTATCACTTAGAAATACACTTTTCGGAAACTGTGGTTGAGGAACTGTCACACTGACGATGAAGAGCGTATGGATACATGTAAAGAATTTTAGCTCAGTAAGTTTCAATAATCATTACTCATTTGAATGATTTTTTTATAGAATTTATTATGCAAAGTTTAAAAATCAAATACATCGGGAAAAAGAGAAGGAAAATTTGAAGTGATTCAGGTGTGGCTCAATAGCTCATTTGGAAGAGCATTCCCCCTGTATTTCCGATGTATTCGAATCATTACTCATGTTAATAAATATTATACTTAGTGAAGATATTTAATCAAAGCAACTTTTAACGCAAGTGATCCAGTTTGCCGGTGACGAATCGAATCAGCTAGAGAACCTTTCTCCCTGATCTGTTCCACTGCCACTTTATGTGAGTTAATATCCTCACAGATGGGATTTTCATAAAATAACAATAATTTGCCTGGTATATAAGATGGCAATACGACATATGGACTCTGACTGCTGCGAGAATATCTTGATACTGGTCCTAGATGACCTAAGCTGTAAAAATTCGGAATGCTACACCGAATTCTAAAATGAAAGTTTATATTTCAGTTAACGCAAGAGGCCTACTGGGTCAAGGATTCGTACAGAAGATGCTTTGCATACCCAAATTGAGACGCGCAAGATAAAGATGTCCAAGATCGCCTAGCTAGCGAGATCAGGAGATCAACGCTTTATGTCGGGACACGAAATTATAACCAACCCAATTCTTTTAACAATTTAATATTGGTAACTTTATTTTTTTTTTTACATTTTCTTTCTTGCTGAAACTTAAAACTAGTATAATATTAATACAGATCCGTACAATGCAGCTGTCATTCGAAGTCGTGTCGAAGTCCCTAGTATTTCTCTATGACGGCCTCAATCATAGCGACTTCGGGCGCGATTCCCTCCTTCTTGGAGTCCTCTTTGAAGCAGGCGGCGACTTTGACGACCCTTTCGCAATCATCTGTCATGTCGTCGAATTTCTTTTCGCAATTGTGGATCAGGGATACCATCTTGGCGGCGAGAACATCTCCTGCATTACGGAGTAAAATTTTCGTTAGTACTAGGAACTTTATTATCAGCTGGCATTTCTTAAGATTTGTGTGTGTAGGTAGTTATGGATGTGACTTATACACATACAATACTAGGTATCATGTTCCCTTGAAAATTTGGCAAAAATAATCGTTTCGAACAAAGGAAATTAATATTTTGTGTGGAATAATAAATATTGAGAATGTATCGCGTGTTGTCGACGGTGGTAAGCTCGTGAAATACAAGAGAGCCATAAATCATGTTGTAGACTTACTAACGTGCTTTTATTAACTCTTTTCTTTCTGAGGTAAGCAGTAGTATGTCATAAATATGATTTAGTGCTGCTAGGAATTGTTTGCCAGTACCTACTTGAGTGCCTGACCTGCATATGCCCCTGACTATGGCCGTATTCACTATTCTTGTACCACCGAGGCAATATCGTCATCAGCATCTTAGCGTTAGTCCCCTTTGTTACCGAGGCTTTCAGCTCCGCTTACTTTTTCCCTACTTTTGGCGTATAAAACCTCCAAACCCCAAGGGCCTACGACAGGTATCCGTATCAACAGATGTACCTGCTCCCGAATTGATGTACTTCAACCCCGAAGGATTAGACGTGTCCCCTGCACCCTTGTAGAATGGCTTTGAAAAGTGGTTACTGTCTATGGACGTATGCAACACCAGGGGCATCACACCCGTGCTGCCAACCATGAAGAAACCTTCTAATGTCCTTCTTGAAGAACCACATATTGTAGTCGCTTGGAAAACCACAGCAGGGAGTTCATTCCACAGCTTGAGCTGCGCAAGTACGTGGGATGAAGTTCCTTTCAAACCGCACAGTGTGCACCGTTTCCGGTCGTAATGTGTGAGTATGTTTTTATTTATGGAATGCGGAGGCAAACGAGCAGACGGATCGTCTGATGGTAAGCGATCACCGCTGCCCTTGGACACCCGCTACACCAGAGGAGTCACAAGTGCGTTGCCTTCCTTTTAAAAGAGAGTACGCTCTTTTCTTGAAGGTTTGAAGGTCATATTGGAATTCCCTGCCTATGGCGATGATGTTATGGTAGTAGCTGTCACCTAATATTATAACCTGCAGTTAGTTAAGGGAATAGACTAGTACCGTTAGGGAATCCCTTAACATAGTCATCCATGTTCATGTGGTGCATCCTGGCATCGTCCTTCAGCAGGCTGAACTTATTGGACATGCAGATGATGGCACAGCCCAGCTCGCGGTGCACGACCTCGAAGTCCTCGCTCCAGAAGTGCTTGAACTCCTCCATGATTTCTGGCGATAGGCCTGACTGGGGGTTGAGACATTGAAGAAGTAAATTCTGGTAGCTACTGAATGGTTTTCGATATAACAACAGAGCTAATTTAATGTAAAGATTTCCTCTAAATAATTACTACAAAAATTACTCTCATATACATTAGGAAGTTCCATTTTCACTTAGATATAAGTATGTAATTATTCTTTATACCAGATTCTTTCCTCCCAGATTATGATAAACACCATTTGAGTTACGTCTATTCCCAGTGGTAATCATTGGTTTTGTCACCACTGAGAATGAAAAGAGGAAAAATAGTCCCGACTGTCGCCAGCGGTGACGTATAACAAATATTTTTTCAGTTATAATCATGCTAAGAAGTCCTGAAATATTTATTTTATCAAAGTAGGTAAGTACATAAATTGTTCACTTATAGAGAAATTCAATTAAATTGGATCAGATGGATGGATATACAACCTAAAGGCCCTATCTCGATAGAAAAAAAAATAAACTTACCTCTTCCCTGCACTCTTCGAGAGCCTTCCCAAAATGCGCAGTGACATGGCTCATCACCTCCGCCGTGCCCAGCACTGAGGAGGCTAGGGAGGCAACAACGGCCAACAACAAACAACTCTTTGCCATCATGGTAGCAACTGTACCCAACAACACCACCCGCGGCTTATATATTAGTTTAACTTTTTTATTTCAGCGGATTACATACTATTAGGTTTACTAACAATGATTGCAGTTAGGTAATTCTTTATTCCGGTGCGATAAGGTTTACTTTTGCTCGATTTGGATGTAGAAGGTATATATGTACGATGAAAACTATGGTACCTAGTAATTTTATCAAAACACTTAATATGATGTTAGGTGTAATTGTTGAGAATCTCGCCAGTCACAGTACATCGTTATGGTAATGAATAGGTGGTGGCTCTATGAGGCTTAGTTATATGCCAGGATTGGCAGGAAGTCAGTGATATAACCTTATATTATATTGCCATTAGTGATGTATGATATTTATATAACAATATATTTATGTCCTTCCAGACGTATCCATTAGCGTGGAAGATTTCAGCAATATTTTTGCATTCACAGTCACACACAGCCACAAGAAGCACAGTGCAATTCCTTTTGCTAATTATATCTAAGTATTGGGTGTACGAGGTGTTAGGACTACCTATGTTTTTGGGGCTGGTGCTTTGGTCCTAAGGGTAAGTGATTACCACGGTCTAAAATACCACGACTTACCTACCACCTGAGCAGTTAGTTCCTTCTTCTTGCTACTAATTTAGAAATATTTTTGTACCTACTAAAAACTGCAATAATATTTTTGTCTGTGGTTACAAATTCAAAGTTTCCAAATAGAATTATCTCTGATTCGAATTTTAAAATAACAAAATAATGGAATAGGAGGTTCTAAATTCAAATAAAGACAATCAGTACTACATACAACTTCGTTAAAAATATTCTGTGGTTTCTACTAAAACGCGCCAAAAAATGTCCTTACCTAACCTCAAAAAACTATTGCCAATGAAATTATCCTTTTGACGTGTAAGGACCAAACCTACTGATACGCAAAAGGACCATTACATTTATTACATTATAAGTTTTAAAGCTTAGAGTTTCGGATACAGGTGTGCACAGCCTCTATTAGGTGAATATAATTCTGTACTAGTATTCCGTCCACGTATCCCATCTCACGGGCTATTGGCTCTGATCGGTTGCATACATTCGCACTACGTGTGTACAGCCCCTGTCGGCCAGCGTTATGCATTGTGCAAGGGAGAATAAGGGATTTACCGTAAGTTTTGTTGGAAATACTTAGAATAAAGGCAGGAGTTCAATTTTATTTTGTATTGTGTACGAGTAATTTATGCCCGACGTGTCGACATTTCCAACAGATTTAAAAAAAAATTCTGACATTGGTCAAGCCATTTTAAGCTTTTTGCGCTCATTTAACAATATAGCCATTTTTTTTAAATATTATTTGTAACCAAAATTAATGAATGAGCCTAGTATCCCTACTAGGTATTTTTTCCAAACTGCAACTGAGAATTTCCTAACGGTCATTACTAGTTGAACAACGACAACCCTTTCTAGACAACCAATTTAAAAAAATACATTCGAATTAAGAACCTCTACATTTTCGTCGTTTTCGAAGTTATGTGTGTATTTATCGCAGGTTTTTATGTGCCCGGTTAATGGCAATAGGCTCGCCACCTATCACATTGGGACCTAAACATAAAGTGGCGAAATGTGGATGCTAGCACCTCTGCCTACCCCTTCGGGGAATACAGGCGTGAGTTTATGTTATGTTTTGTCGTTAAAAAGATAAATATTAAGTCAAATGAACGAATAATGATTCAAATAAATGATATGCTAATGTTTCTTTGCCGATGCGTGCCGCGCTGTCGTGATACCAATGTATCATTAACTTCTATCATTAAGGATGTACGTGTACCTTACCCTTATCAGAAACATACTTTGCCAATAGTAAGTAGCTGATTCTAAGTCACGGATCTCTTCTACTGTGGCTCCAGTGACAACTATATCATACAGATTGCCAGCCTATATTGCAGGCAGTGTTCCCTCCATGTAACGCGATGAAACTATAAGTAACTATATGGATCGTTACTTTCGTATTAAAATGCAGATTTTCCGAATGTATTCATAGCGATATGTGCAGTGAACACAGGTGATATTAGATAATTGAGAAGGTAAAAGTCACTGAATTTTGGCCATTGGACGAAAGCATTACTCAATAATAAATACACACAACATACAACAATTAAATCAATATTCTTAGTGGCTGAAAGTTAGTCATTTTGACTTATTAGCTGATATTTCCACGCTTATTCTGGCAAGTTTGCGTTTCCGTTTAAAACTTTGCAGCAAACTATTCGCCTAACGCGGTTGAAAGTGCAATATAACTATTCTTAGGAAAGTTTTATCATCAATCATAGGTGCCTGGGGAGCGAGCAGAAACAGTGATCTGTCAACGGTAATAAGCACACCTCTGACAGGTGGAGAGAGGGTAGAATTAAAATTGTTTTTCCTAAAATGTTTTGTGATTTATAGATTTTGTATGGTGTGGTCTGTGTTGTTTGTACGCGACATATAGTAACAACATATTTTAATGGTACGCGGCTGGTATAATATAAAATAAGTAAATATTCCACAACATTCTACACAACGCTATCTAGACACATGGTAAGCTTAACTAGCTTGTGTTATGGAATCAAGAAAGCGGATAAACATACTTAGATCACAGAATAGATAATAGCTTAGATACTTTTTTTTTTTTGTAAATACATACATATTATACAAACACATATTATACATAGAAACACCCAGACCAATGCAAATAGCCATATTCATGCATACAAATATTTGCACTGAGAGGGGATCAGCTTTTTATATGTACGTAAGTTTAAAATAAACATTCGGTAGGAAAAGTTCATTTAAATTTTGAATTAAAAAAAATCATTGAATTATGCAATCTGAAAGAATGCAGGTATAGAAAAAGCTGGAAAAAGTAAGCTGTAAGCTGCAAAAAAAGGGAATACCTTCACCACATACCTTAAAACCCGCAACAGCGCCGCGCCGGCGCGTGTGTGGTTTTAATCTATTCGAAATAAAAGAGTAAATACTGTTTATTTTCGATAAGACGAAGGTCTAGTTTCGATTTTATATACTCTTAAAAGACCTCAAGCTGTAGAATTAATTATATGCATTCTACAAAAGAGAGAAACCCGTCTGCGCTGGTATGGACATATGATGAGGCGGGACGAAGAGCTCGTAGTGAGGAAAGCCCTAGCTATCCCTGAAAATAAGAGGGGCAGGAGGACGCCCGCAGGCCACGTTGTGGACAACCGTCTTGGAGGACTTGGAACGAGCTGGAATTGACTACCAGACAACCCAAGATAGACGATCTTTACGCCTTAGAATAAGGAGGGCCGACCCCAAATGACATGGGAAAAGGCACGGCAGAAGAAGAAGATTCTACAAAGGAGGGAACGAACCCGAGTCTTACTCTTGCGTCAAACGTGATAAAAACTATAAATATGAAATACAATCACTTATTCGATGGTTTCTCATAAGCCAGATGTTTCTGACAACCTACTTTAATAAGGGGAGTTAGAAATATGTAGTAGATATATTATTATATTGAGAAAAACATATAAGTACTCATGTGTTTGTTTATTTTCTTTATACACAGAGACACAGAACAATCACGATACAGCCTATAAACTAAGGGGTAGAGACAATGAGTAATAGTCGCGGGTTGCCAGCCTCTCCCCATTCGCATCACGTAGTGTTGCCAGGGGAGAAATAAATATTTCCCGGAAAATCCGCGTCTTGCTCTATATGTAAATTTTTATATTTTTTCCATCAAATAAACTTGTGTCGCGTGTGGTTTTATAATTTCACAATATTGGGGCAGGTGTTGTTTAGCAATAAAAGTGAAATGACACTACGGATAGAGACAATATATTTGAACATTTATAAATTCATGTAGGTATATTTTGACGACTGTGGGGGGTGTTCATTACGAGCAGTCTCGGGGTTTATTTAGTCTAACAATTATAATAGACGGACAGACAGATCGATCAAGGTACAATATCTATACATTTAACTTTAAAGAGAGTGCCGAATGGCAACTCAATTCAAAGTCGGATTGCACCCAATAGTTGAAGATTCCAGCATTACGTGCTTTTAATTGTTAGGATGTTTAGTAGGTATAGTGTAAACTTAGAAAAAAAATGGATACTAGTTAAGCTGAAAGCATACAGCGCTAACTTTTAGTATGTAGGCAAATTTAAACTTTTGTATGGACCAACATGCAAACGCTTTTTTTTCAGTGACTGTACGCGTTTTTCTCAGTAGAATATAACGTTCGTTTTAAAAAGAAACAATGAAGAGTGGCTACTGGTGAACTAGGATACAAGAGGCCAAGAAGGGCCAACCCATCTCTTCCCGTGGGGGCCGAAAAAGGCGAAGGAGTTAGGTAGAGCTAGTCTTCTCTAGCTAAGTCACGAAAAAGTATCCAGTTTACGGCAACAGGATCCCTTGTCCGATAATATACGTATGATGAACCTATTTATGAATGTAGATGAAGCAAAGGGCGTTTGCCGGGATCGTACCAAGTGGAAACATGACGGCCTCTACTCTCTACCTACGCCAGTGGGAAAGAGGTATATAAAATTAAGCCGAGTCAATATATAAACATGTTCTGCAGTAGACATGTCAAAATTACGTGAAAATACCCGCCATTAGTATCCATACATCACCTATAATGAAATCCACCGAGTGCTGCAACCATCCATCACACTGTCGTTGCAGCCTGCACTCCACAAACTTACATTTGCACTCGAAACACTTAAAAATACAAGCACAACTGTCATATCAACTGCATTCATAACTTTGTTTTAAAACACCATTACTGCAACTTTGTATTTGTGACAAAGAAAAATGATCCTTACTACCAAGAAAATAAATGTTGTATTTAAAGTAAAAACATCGCAAGTAAAAGTCAAAACAGGAGTGTACTTTGACAAACATTAGTTTTGTAGTTTAGAAAATGGAAACGGTCCGTAATACAACGCAATTAAGTTGGTTTTTGAATGTAAACAATTTTGATAGAGGTTTTCTATAAGTTGGTTCCTGGAAAGCATGGGTTCCTAAGGGAATTCGACCATTTTTCTTGACAACAGCGCAGTGAATATTGAGCAGGCTCAACAAAAGCCTTAATAGAGTAGAGTTTGCATTCACGGCAGACACTTCATTTATAAAATAAACGTAAAGATTAAATTAAGCTCAGGATTAAGACATTTAATTACAAATTGGAGTGGAACAGAAGTAAACGTTATGTATAGTCAACGTCAAAAGTAGATCATTATCACATTTGGAAATTAGTTTTTGTGCCTAGTAATTTGTATTTCATTATGAAAATTACTATCTAAATGATGAATTACTTAGTGGGTTTCTAAAACACGTTTAACTTTGATATCTGAGCAATCATCATCTACTCTTCACGCTGAATGTACTTTGCCAAAAGTCAACTATACAGGGTGTAATCGTTAAGCGTGTCCAGGCGATTATTCCGTAACTATTACAGATATCAAAAAACTTTAAACTGATATCGAAAGTACGTTACCTAATGGGTAAAATGAAATCAATAACTTTTTAAAAATCAAACGAGAGGTATCTAACATTTTGACATTAAACACTCCCATACATTTAGTATTAGATTAGTAGAAAAGTTTTAGTGTCCTTATTTTAAAAGAATATTTTAGCTTAGTACTGATATTAAAGGAAACTGCTTATTAACCTAATAGAATAATAAAACTAGCTTTTAATTGAATAATAAAAAGCTAGTTTTATTACTTTCCTTAACATTTGCGGAGTAATTAAATTGCACGACGTACACGATTCTGTGACTCTTCTAGGCTGTGCATTCTCTCAGCGTACACTTTGTCTTTGATAAATCCCCATAGGTAGAAATCACAGGGCGTGAGATCCAGGGATCTGGCAGGCCAAGGGTTTGCACTGTTATTGGCTATCAAACCATTAAAATTGTCTCGTACGAAATTCATTACAATATGTGTTTTATGTGCGGGTGCTCCTCCATCTTGTTGAATTTTTCAACTGTTAAAATATCGACTGTTAAAAAAACTAAGATAATTAATCTACACGTGTATCTACCTACTTGAAAATCATCATTGTCATATCATACATAATCATAAAATATGATTAAGGTAAAATGAGTACTAGACCACTTAAAATAAGGAAACTAAAACCTTTCTACTAATCTAATACTAAATGTATGGGAGTGTTTAATGTCAAAATGTTAGATACCTCTTGTTTGATTTTTAAAAAGTTATTGATGTCATTTTACTCATTAGGTAACGTTCTTTCGATATCAGTTTAAAGTTTTTTGATATCTGTAATAGTTACGGAATAATCGCCTCGACACACTTAACGATTACACCCTGTATACAGCGTGGAAGATTTTTATGCGCCCTGGTACTCGAAAGTACTGGAAATACTGAAAATAGAGAATTTCTCTCAAAAGAAACATTCTTTTATTTTTAAAAAGAAACAAAACGGCATTATGTTAAACGACTATGCGTTCGTTACGTTTCTTAGCTTTGTCTAGAATTAATCAAATTACAGCTTGCTTATTGAATGCTTACATTATTCACATCACCATAAGCGGGAAATTTAGGGGTGGGAGTCCTCACACTCGTCACATTGCTCACAGCGATGGTACGATGCGCAAACGCTTGGGGTGCGTCCGCCTCCTTCTGCGAGCAAGTAATGCTCGAGAAGGAGGCGGCCGGTCGGGTCCGGACCAGACTCCGGGCCCGGGAAGCCCGTGCAGAGCGAAGGCGAACCGGACGTCGGAGGTCGCGGAACGACCTCCGTCCTCCATGAGCGCTGGCCTGGGGGTGACCGGTGGAGCCGTCTGTCACCCTAGCAGAAGCAGGCCGCGGCGGCGGCGCAAAGTGCGCCTCCCCGCCGTAACCGGGGCTAGATGGGGACATTTTGGTCCCCACAACCCGAAGGGGGCCATGTCGGAAGAGATGGTCCTGGGTCTGGCGGGGTGCGAGAGATATGCTTTTGGCAATCTCACCTCCGGCAACCAAGGATCCAAGATGGCGTGCGTTTTAGTCGGTTCGAGTCCGACATAACCACCTCCACCGGCTCTGTGGGGGTGGTATCCGTGGGGATTTATCGCACGGTAAAAAAAAATAAAAAAAAATCACTTACCTGGCTATTGTGTGGAGATGCGCGCTGGTGGCCAGCTTCACCAGCGGCCTGTGAGGGGGCCGGCTCGGTCTCGTGGGGGGGCTGTAGGTGTACTCCGCCGCCCCGGAGCCCGTCAGCCACGACCAGTGTTCCGTCATCGTTCACTACACCACACTTGCACCGCGAGTCATAAGGTAACACTTATTTCTAGAATGTTCTTTAAGTTTTTTCCTTGTCTAATACATAAGCTGTAATACAATGATTTATGAATAAATGTACCAAGTTATGAAATACAACTTGTGTTTTTTTTTTCGAAATAATATAATTTAAAAAGACATACAAGGGTGATAATGACGAGTGGAGAGAGGTCGCAGATTTGTGCAACAGATTTCGCAAAATTGATTTAAACCCACTACGGGTCCACTACCCGTACACATACACAAGTATTTTAGCTTGGGCTGTAGTAATTTCATTAGATATTAAGTATAAAAAATCGAAAATTGATCGATCAAATTCAAATAATGGCTCAAACTGGCACACTAAAAAACGCTTTACGAAAAACGTGCTAAGAAGTTTCGTGTTAATAATATTATATTCTTCTTAGTTATAAAAATAAATAGCAAAAGTTTTCATGTCTAATGTCCTATGTTCTTTTCCTAAAATCAAATAAAGCCGACGAAATACCTTCCAATAAACAACTAATCACAAATCCTTCACAGCCTCTCACATTGCTCATCCTTCACATCTCCAAATCTTATTAAATTCCTAAATCATGATTGATAGTACAACTTCTATTAGACAGCAACACCTCCAAGATTTCATAATACGCGAAAATAGTACTTATTATTATGACGCCAAGGTTCACTAATCTTGTCAAGTAAGATTTCAGGCATGCTAAAATAGTTTTCAACTCCAATAAAGTTAATTTTGCAGTGATTTTTTATACGTATTTCAATCTAAAATATACTTTAATAAATCGCATTAAGTGCTATTATGGAAAAGCAATTCTATTGGATCAAGATTACTTCATCTCACCTACCGTTAAGAACACTCCCTTTTGAAATTTCGAAAAACGAACGAGAAAATTCGAATCGGTTCATCTGTTTCTCTCTCACGTGTGTGATTAGAGCGAGGGTTCCGATCGGATACGTTTAATACCCGCACTAGTGTTAAGTACAGCAATAAATCTTTTCTCTAAGGGAGAGGAAGGTATTGAGAATTCATTGCGACACATAAGTGTGACGTCATGCGGCTCCACAAATGAAATTTTGAAGATGAGTCATCGCTCCAGGGTGCCAGGGTCGTAAGGAAACTGCTTTGAAGAGAAAATTGTCCCTTGTTATGGGAGATACGCTGATGGGGTTTTACGGTACGTATGTAGGCTCTATGGCGTGGTGGTAGTGAAAGCGACTGCTACGCAGGAGGCGCGGGTTCGATCCCCGCTCAGTGCAAATATTTGTGTGCATGAATATGGCTATTTGCATTGGTCTGGGTGTTTATCGGCCGTTCCCAATAACATACTTACGGTTAAAGATAGATCGCAACAGTCAAATTTGACGTATCGGCTGTTTAAATTCAAAACATGGTAACTGATTTTTGCGGAAAGCGCATCGCGGTTTAATTTTATTTTCCGAAATTGGTGTGAAATAGGAGTTACTATGTTTTGAATTTAAACAGCCGAACACTTTATCCGTAGATGCGATCTATCTCTAACTGTCAGTATGTTCTTGGGAACGGCGGTAAATGTACGTATTTAGTAAAAAAAAAAGTAGGTATCTAAGTATGTATATCCGCATTCTAGATTCCGTAGCACAAGCTAGCTAACCTTACCATGGGTGTAGAATGTTGTGTGATATTTGTGGAATATTTAATTAAGTACGTAAACTAAAAGTGGAATACAATATGAATAATTAATCATTAAAGATTTCAATTTTTTTCCATAATCTCATAACTTCCTAATCTATTAATTGTGAGTCTACGGTCTTCTATGGCACTTGCAGAGTATTTTCTATGGAATTTGGTAGGGTGTTCCCAGTCTAAGTGCCCGTGGCGTTAACATTTACAACTGATGAATTTGCAAATAACAAGGATAGCAATCCCGGTAAGCCTCGGGGATTAGATACTGAACTAGAATATAGCAAATCTTACTCTTTCATATGGATTTTAATTTTTTAACCCCCGACGCAAAAACGACGGGGTGTTATAAGTTTGACGTATCTGTGTGTGTGTGTGTGTGTCTGTCTGTGGCATCGTAGCACCCAAACGGATGAACCGATTTGGATTTAGTTTTTTTTGTTTGAAAGGTATATTAGTCGGGAGTGTTCTTAGCTATGTTTGAAAAAAATCGGTCCAAGATGGCCGCCGCTACAACATGTTGGAATACAAATTTCTTTATAATTCCCTCAATATGGGTAGTAGATCAATTTAAAAAGCGTAAAATAAAAATTAAATTAAAAATTTAAAATACCCCCGTCACAAAAACACCAAAAAGTTGAAAATAAATGAATAAATTTTAATTCAACGGTTGCCATGTCGGGGACCTTACCATATAAAGGAGTACTTAACCAGTTAGGGTCCCCCGACATGGCAACCGTTGAATTAAAATTTATTCATTTATTTTCAACTTGTTTTTGTGACGGGGGTTTTTTTATAAAAATTTTAACTGGAATAATAATGGTGCAAGCGCCTACTTGGGTCTGAGAAGCAATATGATTGTAAGCACATAAACTCTCTAAGCGACTTGTGGCTCTCTCCCTACATTTTTTTTATACTCTACACAACGCTATTTAGACCCATGGTAAGCTTAATTAACTTGTGTTATGGAATCTAGAATGCGGATAAACGTACTTAGATACTTTTTTTTGTAAATACATACATATTATATATAGAAACACCCAGACCAATGCAAATAGCCATATTCATGCATACCAAAAATTTGCACCCGCGCCTCCTGCGTAACAGTCGCGTTCACTACTTACCGCCACGTCTGATTCTAATTATCAAAATCAGTTCTATATATTTAAGACACACTGCAAAATGTATTGAATTATTAATTATTATGTTTGAAATGCCTATTGCCAACGATCACATCACTATCATCATCACTGCATAATATAAAGCAAAGTCGCTTTCCGTCCGCGTCTGTCCTGTATATGTATATATATCTTTAAAATTACAGAATGGATTTTGATACGGGTTTTTAAATAGACAGAGTAATTGAAGAAGAAGGTTTATATGTATAATACATGCTTAATATAGTAGAGGGTGCAGCGGGAAAGAGATCTGAAGCCACGCATGCGGAAAAAGTTGGCGGAACGAAGTTTGCCGGGTCAGCTAGTAGGTGATAAAAGTTATAAAACGATAATGAAGCCAAGCGACGATTATTGTAAATAGGGCTCGTTAATGAAACTTCTCTGTCTGATAATAAGAAGATGCAAGTGAATGATTTTTTACAGCATTAACGGCCGTTCCCAATAACATACTTACAGTTAAAGATAGAACGCAACAGATAAATTTGACGTATCGGCTGTTTATATTCAAAACATGGTAACTGATTTTTTTTGCGGGAAAGCGCATCGCAGTATAATTTTATTTTCCGAAATTGGTGTGAAATAGGAGTTACTATATTTTGAATTTAAACAGCCGAGCACTTTATCCGTAGATGCGATCTATCTTTAACTGTCAGTATGTTATTGGTATCGGCGGTAAGTATGCTAACTATACAAATCGAATACATAGGGAAAAAGACGTATAAGATGGGAAATTTGAATCACATCGAGCGTGTCTCGGTAGCCGAATTGGTCAGGCATTCCCCCTGTAAGGGAAAGACTGCGGGTTCGAGTCCCGCCCGAGAAGATTCTTTTTCCCTATGTATTCGATTCAAGTGAAGTCTGCAGAATGTTCTTTTGCTGCCAACAATGACTCTATCTGGGCTATTTCATGTCGCGCTTAGGTAGTTAAGTATATTATAACAAGTAATCAACCTATTCACGACATTAAACATTAACTCTGCCGACATTTCCGGGAATGCCACCACCGTTCCCATTCCCGGGTAGCGTGTCACGTCGCGTACTTAGCCCGGGGCATACGCCACTGCACAGCGCCATACTGCGGGATTTGCCGCTATTTATGACATTGTTCGTATGGGGAGCGGAATTAGCTGATTAGAAAGATTACGAATTAAATTTTAAGCTGTTTGTTTGCTTGTGGTAGTTGTTGGATGGGAGTTTGAATTAGGAGTGATAATGTTGTTTGTAATCATTATTACAATAGGTATAAAATAAAACAGTAGGTAGGTATTTACGTATCGTTCGTCCCTATTCGTCCCTATGTATGCCTATATCTTCAAAACTACGCTACAGATTTTGATGTGATTTCTTTTAATAGATAGAGTAATTCAAGAAGAAGGTTTATATGTATAATACATGCTTAACATAGTAGAGGGTGGAACGGAAATGGGATCGGACGCCGCGCGGGCGGAAAAAAATTGGCGGTACGAAGTTAGCCGGTTCAATAATAACAGGGAGTCATATATTATGAACCATTTGTCCGTCATGTCAGGAGTATTTTGCCAACTTGGTTGGCATATTTTCCACAACGCATTGGTGATATAACGTTCTGTTGGTAAACTATGTGACGGACATAAAATATTTTTTTTTTTTTTTTACACAGGACACGTCAATTTGACTTCACCTCGCCTGATGTTAAGCCAAAGGCAAAGTCTCGGAAAGAGGGTCACCATCGTAAACATTTACCATGTTAACAGTGGTGGCACTCAGCTTGACGGCCTCATTAGATGCCTTTTCACGCCCCGCTTAAAGGACCCGGGACTGTAGGAAGAAGGAAACATGTGAGCTGGCAGGGAATTCCAGGTCTTAGTGGTGCGGCATAGGAATGAATCACTGAAACGCTTGGTTCTAGCAGGTATACTCTGCACCGTAAATGGATGACATCTTAGCCCTGCACGTGTCGTCCTGTGAAGGAAAGGGGAGGGTGGGACTAATTGGAAGAGCTCGTCAGAACATTCGCCATGGTAGAGACGGTAGAAAACTGCCAAAGACGCAACATCTCTACGCATCTGCAAAGGCTCGAGGGTGTTCGTGACCTCAGGATCCCCAATAATGCGGACCGCACGTCGCTGCAACCTGTCGAGAGCATCTAATAAGTACTTTGCGGAGCCGTCCCAGAGATGTGAGCAGTATTCCACGCAGGAACGAATTTGGGTCTTGTATAGAAGACACCGCTGCTCCGGCGTGAAAAAGCGTCTCACTCTGTTCAGGACTCCGAGTTTACGCGAGGCTGATTTGATGATACTCTCGATATAGTTTTTGTTGTTCAGTTTGCAGCGAACATCCATACCGAGGATAGTGAGGTGATCCTGCAGTGGCAGTGGTGTGCTCTGAAGAGTGGGAAGGGGAAGGAAAGGAGATACCTTTGCTGTAAACGCACATGCCTGGGTCTTCTTGGCATTGAACTCGACCAGGTTCCTAGCGCCCTATTGAGAAATGTGGTCCAGGATCCGGTCCAGCTCAGTGACAAGAAGCTGCCTTTTTTCCGCGATATCAGACTGCTTGGCCGCAGGATGTGCGTAATAACTCCCGTGTAAGGTGCTGTCGTCTGCATAGCAGTGAATGTTTCCGTTACAGAGCATGTCATTGATATGCAGAAGAAAGAGAGTGGGAGATAAAACGGAACCCTGCGGCACGCCAGCATTTACCTGCAAGAACTCCGAAGCTCGTCCATCACAAAGGACGCGAATACGGCGCCCCTGCAGGAAGCTTGCAACCCAGTTACACAGTCTAGGAGGCAGGCCGAAGGCTGGTAGCTTGGAAAGAAGCGATTTGTGCCATACCCTATCGAAAGCTTTGGCGATGTCAAGACTAATTGCCAGTGACTCACCGTGCTTCTCCATAGCCTCACCCCAAAGGTGGGTCATGTACGCCAGAAGATCACCCGTTGACCGTTTCGGTCTGAAACCGTATTGCCGGTCACTAAGCAAGGAGTGATCCTCTAGGTGGCGCATGAGCTGTGTGTTAATTATGTGCTCGAACACCTTGCACAGCACTGAGGTGACGGCTATGGGTCGATAGTTGGCTGGGTCCGAGCGATCCCCCTTCTTGGGGATCGGCTGGACATTCGCCTCCTTCCAAGCCGAGGGCACTGTACCCGAACTGTAGGACAGTCGGTACAGCCGCGTTAGCATAGGAGATAACTCCGCTGCACATTTATTAAAAATATACTAAAAGCTTGTTTTTATTTATAACATAGTCGTGTCTAACAAGACTACGAGCATTTATTTATGTTTCAATATAATTTATATATTCATTTCTCCATTTAATCTAAACAGCGCTTATCCAACATGGTCACAAGTTTCATCAAATACTTGTAAGTGACCAAAGCACCTGTTTTGGACATTCTTCACCAGATTTAATTATACACCAGGTGACCAGGTGTCAGTAAAATGTAGTTTTTACGATTTGTGTAATGTTGGCGACTATAAAATGAAGCATGGTTATTTTAGAAATATATTTCTATGTTTACGGTTGTTGCAATGTCACTTAAAATACCATTTCTTTATGAATAATTTATAATGCGTTTCAATGCTCTTGTAAAGAATTTCCTGCTAGAACCAAGCGTTTCAGTGACTCATTCCTAATGCCGCACCACTAAGACCTGGAACTCCCTGCCAGCTCACGCTTTCCTTCTTCCTACAGTCCCGGGTCCTTTAAGCGGGGCGTGAAAAGGCATCTGATGTGGCCATCGCGCTCAGTGCCACTACTTTTAACATGGTGGCTCTTTCCGAGACTTTGCCTTTAGCTTAACATCAAGCGAGGTGAAGTCAAATTGACGTGTCCGGTATAAAAAAAAAGACGCGAGTTAGTAAATTTATAGCAATCTTCGGCTCCACTGTCTGTCTGTTCAAGAATTTTCTGATAAGTAAAAAAACAGCATGAAAATCCATTGTTTAGTTTTAGCTTTCATCGCGAACAAACAGATAAAAAACAGGTATAAGTTCCTAAATGCTTATCTGATGTTCCCAAAAATTACAATAGCGTTGTAATAGTTAGCGTAATAGGAGTTTTGACGCATTCCAAGCAAACGCCTTCAGGGGGACCTTGAGCTTGTTTGCCACTGCAGCAATTACATAGCCAATTTTTCAAATAGCCATCAAACGAAAGACTAACAAAGCAGCAAATGAACTGCATCTTCAGACCAACACACCCTCTATTTTTACCTTAAACGAGAATGATTACTTAAGTAAAATTTCAATCAACTCACAATACACTGCCAGTACGCAATCTTTCAATACACTTGCTCAGATTAATCTTATCTCTATGCACCGGGGGGTACCTCCGGCGTACCTCCCACTGCAGCGGGAGACGCCGAAGGGTGGAGGGTTAGCAGAGATATTAAGATTAGAGTTGATTAAGGCTGATTTATTGGTATTGGGTGGAAATTAGTGTATTGTGATGTTAGTCAAGATAATGTATTATGTATAGGTAGGTAAGTTGAGGGCACTGTACTGTGTCACAAGCACAACAGTACTGCAGTACAGTCAATTAGTATACCTAGAATTACTACTCAGTACTGGATCTTAGTTTTTACAGGTTCGATGCCAGGAAAGGAATAAATATTGTAAGTACAGTTTGGTTTTAAATATTACTAAGTAATAAATGGCAAAGGGTAATATGGCCTATTATTGGCAACTGTGTTTTATAAATTATTCGTGTCTGTATATTGTCATAAGTATAATAAAAATTACAGTAATAAATTAAAAAAACTTTTTTTAACACCCATAATAAAAACTTGTTAAATACTTTTTAATCCTAGTCTTTGTTTGTTCGCGATGGACGTAAAAACTTCTAAATGGATTTTATGCGGTTTTTTTCAGAAACTTAAAATCTTACATATTTATGTCTGATTGCAATCGGTTGAGTAGGACTTTTGATATGCCCAAAAGTCGTTATAACTGACACGGTGGAGCTACGGGCCTAAATAAATAGAACAACAAAATGATTATATTGTATAAAAATTACGCGCTTTATTACATTTCACCCTCCCACAAATATAAGTATTATATCTACGGTAATGATAATTTATTTCGTCAGTTATAGGTGAGTGCACCCTGCACCCCACAAGTGCAGCATCCCTTGCTATCATCCGCCGAAGAGACGAGAGACGGACATGCGTGGAGAGGGTGCGGGTTGATTAAAAATATTAATTAAAATGGTTTGTCCCTCGATTTTAGGAGGGATGAAGGATCAGGCAGTGAAGCAGAGTTCGGAGTTTCCTAGATTTCTTTTCCTTTATTATAACTAGCTTTTAATTAATTAATTTGCCTAGTTTAGGGGCACAGATTAGAGTGTTAATAGAAGAAGTCTTAGAAGTTACATTCTATTAATTAATTTCTAACTTTATATTGATCTGAAACTTTGTAAGTACCTACCTAGTCTGAGTGACAACACAAGGTGCGAAAGATGGGAATTTTGGAAGTCCAATAGGCACTACAAAAGAGAGCCAACCGAGTATTTTTTATTTGTGAAGGTCCAGCGGGCACTGAAAAAGAGGTCGAGTGGGCACATTAACTATTATATTTTGAAGGAGGTCAAGCGGGACCTAAAAAGGAGGTGAAGCGGGTACTATTGTGAAAGGGTAGAATCTTGGAGGTGGAACAGGTACGCATCCCCCTCTGGGTGTAATAGGATGAAAAAGAGGTCACTTTATCCGTCCCTGGTGCAATAAATGGAAAAGGCGATTGATAGTATAAGCTCACCTAATGATTTTATTTTGTTTTTTTTTTATTAATCTTTGTAGTGTGAATTCATGTACCCAAATTACAAGCCTAGCCATGCTTAGTTTGTTTTTATGTCAACTATGCCACTAAATTATTATTACGACATGCTCTTAATTCCATATTGGCATAATGTTGTTTACCGGTACCCTTTCATTAGAGGTTTCATAAAACTCATTTATAAGTGCACGAAAGTTCGTGCAAATTCCCAAAATACGTTAGTCTCGTAATAACAGAGTGGTTAATTCACCCACGGCCGGGGGGCGGGAGGGTGTGCCCTCAGCTGAGAGGGACTTGCCCCTTTATTGGGTGGCCACTGATTTATAGCCACTGCATCAGTTTGAGTGATACTAGTGGTGGTTGATGATAAGACTGGGTATTTCTGATTACTGCGTGGCAACCTCCGGGTACCCACCAATGTGGTAATTGCTGATAAGTCCACTTTGGCTTCCGGGTGAATTCCTCCGGGTACTAAGCTCTCCGTCGAGGATAATAAGTGTTTAAGTTTAGGGTTAAGTCAGAATCGAATTAAAAAAACTAAAATTTTCTTTAAAAAACTAGAACTTGACCATTATTTATTGCAATAATGGAGCTTTGTAAATATAGGATCGTAAGAAGAGCGGGGAATATATTATGTACATTTTTCATTTTATTTATTCATGCAATCTATTCCCTAATTATTTCAAAGCAATTTAAGTAAAAGGTAGATCGCAGGTTCGAATCTAGCCTATACCGATAAAAAAAATATTACAAAATAAATTTGAATTCCATAATAGTTTTTTTTTTTTAATTAACATTAATTATATATAAATCATGTCACCTTAATACTAAATAAATACTACACAGTATTAGTCGAATAACCCGCCCCTGATCGCTCATTATAATTATATTTGAAAATAACAAGTTTGATGTCTATTTTGCCTACTAACGAATCCGTGAAATGGCCAAATTCAGAACAATGATTGTGACTTAATTTGGCACGATTTGACAACATTGGATTTGGCGTCATCCTTTAGACTTTACAGACCAAAATCTACCGATATCATCAAATTCCTGGCCATCATTCATTCATTACTGCCGTCAGAATTTGAAACTGGTCCAATAAACTATTCAAAAATCTAATAACCTAAAACAAGCGAGAAATACTGCGGTATAAAAAAACTGTTAGTTCAAACGAACAAACCACCCTTTTACAAGTGCCTACATAAACACCCTCACCATTTAAAACAACGCATTTTCTAATATCAAGTGGACCATGCTACAAAAAAACATCCATCGTTCATAACTAAAGTACAGACTACATAATACCTTCTACCAAAGTGCTTACAGAACTAAATTTACCTCCGACCTCTCTCTAAACTCCTCCATTAAGCCCTCAGGTGAGTACAGTCCTGTCTATACATGTAGTGTCTCCCGGTTGCGCCTGTGTTTAACTCTTATACATCTCACCCGATTATCGTACATAGAATCAAAACAACAACACCTGCTATTCTAATTTGAGCTTTCCCCCGCGCGTATTAGGTCCAAATTGATTTGTATTTCATTACGAGGGGATGTTATCCCCATTTAGACAGTCTAAGCGTATATATGAAATTAAAATGCACATGTTTATGTACGCATAAATTTCATGGATATTTTGTTTTAATGGGATACAATAAGTTCTTATTAATTCTAGAGAAAAAGAAGTCCTCAGAACTGCCAACTGAGTCCTAATAATTGCCAGTCTAATTTATATTTATCATTAGCTAGCTTTCGCCCGCGGCACCGCCCGCCTGGATGTCAGTTCCCGGCAATTATTCGAATTTTTCTCGCCTTAAAAACCATCCTTGAAAATCAACGAACATTTTAAAAAAAGAATTGGCTAAATTGGTCCAGGCGTTGTTGCGCTTACCAACACATTTAGCGATTCATTTTTATAATAGAAATTATTGACAGAGAGACAGAGAGAGAGAGAATCTCAAAACTTTGCTTTAAAGCAGGCTAATGCAATTCTAATTTATACTTGTCACTAGACTCAAAATTATATACACCTTCTAAATACCAGGCCCTTTGTCAGCTCATAATATACAAAGAAACCGTAACTTAATCTGTGCGTGGCAGACTCGCCGGCGCCTGACGGTATCGCGTCGGCAACGCGCCGCAGCGTGACTCATGGTAAAGCCCCGACTCTCACAGGCGCAGAGCGGGCACCGTCGTCGGCTGCTGTGAGGTGTGGGTGCGAGGACCAGGTCTTAGTGACAGCGAATTTGGATAGTACAAGCTTGTATGAATATTGAAATTTGTTTAGTGATATTTTGAGCACGCCATACATAGTAACTCATCACGTATTTTTACTAAGATGCTAATATCTAAATTAATTAACCTTAATGTATGCTACGTATAGATTGGAGCCTTATGATCGCGAGGGCCCGGGATCGAATCCTGGCCATTATACTACCGACATGAACCCACTTCTAACATGGTGTGTTTAGCGGAAATATTGCTAACTATTCACAAGCTACGAAAAAGCTACTAGAAAAAGACAACGAAGATAAACCTACCTACATAATATAAGTACTTAAAATCGTAGATCAATATTCTGAATGAAGATGCAAATTCCTTAGCAATGAAATTCTTTTAATAGCAAGATATTTTTAATAATTACTATTTATTGCATTACAAACAAACCTAGAGTCTAAATTTTATTTATGGGATTATCAAGTTCTGACAGTTGGGGCCCCCGCGCCCGCTACCGCACCCCTTCGGCCTCCAGCCTTACGTCGGGTGGCACTTTATGTGAAATCGATGCACGCTGTTTGTAAACACTTGCACTTTATGCCAGCTCGTGGTACCGTGGTGAATTATCAAATGAATAAACTTAGAAAAATAACTTAAAGGAAAATATTATAGTGGTAAAGAAAATTTAACAATAATGCTCGCTATCAACAAGTTGTATTTCATAATATTTTATGAATGTATACTCTATCTTCATGATAACACTATTTTGTTTATATTTTTTAATATAAAAAATAAATACACTATCAAAAATCTCACAGAACAAACACACTCACAGACACAAAACTGTTTGACACAAGCACTCCGTTAACGCGCGAAAATCGCCAAAATATTTTTAGCGAAATTTATTTTTTAAATTATACAAATATGGAACTTAATTTTGGAATATTTGGCGTGCGGCGTGTGGCGCGGCCAGGCGGCCACGTTGCGAACTAACCTAACCTTGCCGAGTGCACGCGGGGTGCGATCGTAAAATTTCTATAACTTCCAAAATATTCTTGATACTTGTTCTCGTACATACGAATGTAGTACTGGATGCGAA
Organism: Eilema sororculum; assembly: GCA_914829495.1. Taxonomy (NCBI): domain Eukaryota; kingdom Metazoa; phylum Arthropoda; class Insecta; order Lepidoptera; family Erebidae; genus Eilema; species Eilema sororculum. Next base: position 23,122,531 of record OU618549.1, read on the forward strand.
TTACTATAATAGGTTTGAAAAATGGGTATTTAACCTAATCATATTAAATTATTATAACAGTAATCTCAAATATTATGAGGTATCAAATTTAGTAATTAATTCGCACTCAAATTAAATTCAAGTATACTTCATTAAAATCTCAAAGAGGAATACCTAATTAAAAGTCTTCGACACGGCGGAAGAAAATTCGTTTAGTTTTTAAACCAATCGTTGGATAAGTACTACTTTCACGCCTGTATCACATCCTCGAATAAATTAAAACCCAGACTCCGTGTTTTTTTATTGTTATATAATTCAATTGTATATTAAGTGAAATATTAACTTTCCTTTCTTTTGCTGCATGTAGATAAACCTACTTTAATACAACTATGAACATGATTAGCCTCATCAATTGGAATTTACTAATACAGTACTATTCCATACAGCATCGTATTTTAACACCACAACATGAGATAGCAAGTATCAAAACTCCGGCGTCGCGGTAGTTTCAACCCCGTGTGTCCGGCGCACCCCTCGTTCATTCATTTGGCGTAGTACGCGACTAGGCAGGGGTGGGGTGGAGTGGTGACCTTGTAAAGCGCAAGTTTTCACTGGCGGGCTTTTACATAATGAAATAACACATATTTACCATTACTTCCTATTGTATTTTCAAGAATTTTCTAAATATTATTCAGCAATAAAATTAGAAGCATTGTTGATCGATCGTTCATTACTGAAATTCAAAAATAGAACGAGGCATTTTTTTTTATGGCAAATATGGCACTCGATCTTATTGTGTGCCAGATACAGAAAAATAAATGTTTTTTTTTAATTGTAATGAATAAATACGAACAGCAATAATATATGGAATGACACAATACACTTATTACCGTGCGCGCCCCCCGACGGCGACAGAACGCATAAACATTAAACATTGGTGTCTAGTTCCCCTCTTGCACCCCCATATTTTCATTCAATCTATTACAATGGTTTCCCTTATTGGACAGTACATTGCGCGTTTTAAAGACGCACAATACCGATTTTTTTAAAGAAAATCGTCAATGGAACTATAGTAGAGATTTCGTCAAGTTATTGTATTGTTGCGTGGTGTGTAGGCACCCTTATCGGCACGCGTCACGCGTAATGTTGAAATTTAATAGTTTTTATTCGCACTTATGCGTTAATAATAGTAATAGAGTAGCACTTAATCAATATAATAAAAGAATTCGAGACGTATAAAAATAAGAAGCAAACTGCAACGCAGCCTAAACGTCGATACTTTCCGTGAAAAGACTGTCATATGACCTCCACAACCCGTTAAAGTTGTAGTTTTTTTGAGATCCACAGGCTCCACCGGTATATACTGGTATAAAGCAACATCAGATAAACAACACATTTGTTACAATTTTTATTTCCGTTTGGTTAACCCTGCAAATGCGTAACTGAGATCTTAAGAGGACTTCCTAGCAACTGTTTCTCCATAGTACCGTTCTCCCCTTTTTCCTCCCTGAATATTGCTTCTAGAACAATATTTTTGTTTTCGTAAAATCAAGATCTTCTGTACGCATGTCCCTGTTATTTTATTTTTGGCGTCAGTCAATAAAATAAGAAAATATGATCGTCTAAAGATTATAAAAAATGACTAATTCTTAATGTTTGAGGACTACCAGACAAATTCGAAAAGGTTTTAACGTTATTAAAAATAACAGGAACATGGATACGCTATTTCCTAATAAGACGGTGTCAAAAATATTTAAATCGGCGTAGTTTTCGCTGAAAAAAAAACGGGAAATACGAAACTTCGATTTTGCCCAAAAAAATTGTGATAAAATCGGTCTGAGCTACGGCTATCCTTATCGCACTCTACGGGGACAGGAGTGAGACAGGGGCGACGGCAATAGTATAGGCAATAGGATTATTAGCTAGCTAGGAAATCCTCTTAAAGTCCCGTCTAAACAAACATCTTGCAGGACAAAAAGTTCACCGTCTGGATAGTATATGGTACGAAAGTACCATATACCATCCAGAATATTACTATTGCTTCAATTATTAATTTATTGAATAAACATTACTATTTCTTCAACAACAAGCTTCAATAGCTTAGTGGTTAGGAGTCGGCCTTGTGATCGAGAGCTCCCGGAGTCGAAAACTGGCCATTACATTACACTACCGACTTGCATCCACTCCTAACACATGTTATTTACCTTTTAAATAATTAAATATCTCAGCTGGAGGTAAACTTCCTCAATAGTAATACTGTACTAGTAATTTCAGTACTCTTAATGGATATTCTTAAAAAAAATCGGACGATGTAGAAATACGTCAGGTCTTATTTAAACATTTTTAACTATGTTACCTGTCATATCCATTCAAACTTTACACATTTTCTTACTTTTACTTTACAGAAAATTTGCTTTTCAAGAGAAGCAGACTTTCCAATTACACTGTGGTGCCACCCATCGCCATAACAGAAAATAGACTGAACTACTTCGAAACAAGTGATCGTACAGCGAAAGTTCACCACTCAATTACCTACCTACTATGGGCACAACACCCGTCAGGCATAATCATGGATCCAGGTCGGAAAGCCCACGATTATCTTGAAGATCACGCCGGTGCTACACTATCTTTGTTTCATTGTATAACTCATGGATTTAGGTCCACCATTCTCGTCCAGGTCCTTTTTAAAAAATCTTTTTTTTTTTTGCTATTTATGTAGATACTATTTTAGTTATTTGTGTGTATGGAATCTTTGAGTTCATGTCCAACTTCAAGCTATACATTTTACGCTGAATGGTGGACGAGGATTTTATAATTTTTTTTTAAAGAATATTAGAACCGAAGTTACTAATATTCCCTCTAACCACTCCGACTAAGAAAAATTGCTTGTGCTAGGAGTGGGTTCACGTCGGTAGTGACCTCTCGATCGCAAGGCCGACTCCTTACCCAATAGGCTACCGACGCTTATATAGGATATACCGAAGGTATTCCTCTTAGATATCAGACGTAGTAGGCACGCTTTAGATTCTACTTCTTCATTGGTTCCCCTGTGATGAAAAAGATTGCATCTCTACCTACCACCTCGGATTTGTAAAGGCGATATATTTATGTGGAAAGATTGTGCGTGATCATAACAAATTTAATAATTGTAAAACTTGCTAAAGCTTTCCAATAATAGGTTCTTGTACATAATTATGGCGTGCGCGCACGGCGCATCTGCCGAAGTGCTCGTGAGTTGATTGAGATAACTACTGAACATTTTGCTACCCGCGGCTCTAATACGAGAGTCGTGCGCACGAGTCGATCCACTAAAACAAAATTAAACTAGAAATACTAAATAAAGTGTAAGTCTTAACATCTTTAATTTATACCTTCGACTTTTTGCTAACCATCGCAATGCATTATAATGAAAATTATTTAGTTTTCAGATCTATTGCTTTCATCCAAAGAAATATTTAAATAATAAGGGTAACTCAAGCGCTATGGAGAGAATGGACATTTGATATGTCAATTCTCAATGTTATGAGACATTGATAACGCGATTATAAGTCTGTCCAGCGAATAAGTGAACTTTTGAAGGATGAGAGCTGATGAGAGATGAGAGCCTCGTCCATCAACCAGCAGGTACATCGGTTTGCAAGTGACGTTGACCAGAGCTGCGAAAATCTTAGTAGGACACACAGTTACACCTATATTATAGTTAAAAAGGTGAAAATAAAATATCTACATAACTAGGTAATTATAAAATTTAAAATCTCGCCTGAAAAAGAGTAAGATTCAATTTTGAAAACAAATTCTTTTTCTGCCTCTGCCCGCAACCACAGCCAATAAAAAAAAATACAGAGCGATATTCTTTAACACTAAAACCTAGACACACTAATGTATCCGATAACACTAATCAAATAACATAACCCTAAATTGCAATACACAACTCACCAACACGTTCAGCCCCCTATTGCTGTGCAACTGCTCGTCCCGCGTCCCCGGGAGGACACATGTCCGCGCATAAATTACCAGCGGCGGGCGGCGGCAGGGTTAAATTAATACGGGATGCTTACCTGGAACAAAAATCCTTAATTAATTAGAGTGAAAAGTTTTTCTTTGCGCAACGTGTCTTATCTACGGTTGTCTTCAGATATTTACATAGGTAAAGAATTAACAGTAAACTAAAAAGTGATTTAAATATGGAGACCAGTGATAGATGACAATATGGTTCATTTTGCTGTAAGTTTCTTCGTAGTTTCAAGACTCCTTTTTAAGGTTCCGTAGCCAAATGGCAAAAAACGGAACGCTTATAGATTCATTTTTTATTATCAAACCCATAAAAATTCAAAATTCAAAAATAATTTATTTTGCATAGTAGACCATTAAATCGGCACTTACATACGTGTGGGGTATCTATAGATAGGTCTTCAAAAATGCTATTGAGGTTTCTAAAATTTTTTTTTCTAAACTGAACAGTTTGAGCGAGCGGCACTTCTAATGTGGAAAAATGTGTGTGGGGAAGACACGCACATTTCTACCAATAACTTCTAAAATAACAAAATGATAAATGTAAAAGAAATATATTAAGTACATTGCCATGTAAACTTCTACTGAAAATTGGTTTGAACGAGATCTAATAAGTAGGCCGTCAAGCAGAGTGCCACCACTGTTAACATGGTAATTGTTTACGATGGTGACCCTCTTTCCGAGACTTTGCCTTTAGCTTAACATCAGGCGAGGTGAAGTCAAATTGACGTGCCCTGTATAAAAAAAAAGTTTTTTAATACGTCATAAACCGCAATTTTCGCCTTTCATTCAATTAACTCTAAAAATATATCAATGAACTACAAAAACTTTGATCTATTCCATTCTAATACCAAAAACTAATACCAATGGTATTTGTTTTATATTATGTTACTTGCTGCTACGGAACCCTTCATGGGCGAGTCCGACTCGCACTTGGCCGGTTTTTTTTTGTAAACGGAATCCTCACCAGTTTCGGAAGAATCTGGAGCTTACGGTGAGGTGAAATACCCCGTTAGAAAAACTAACTTAAACACACGGTGGTTTTTCATTTCTAACTAGCCAGGGACAAAGAAATCAATGACATCAAGGTAACAAATTCCACTCATCTACATATATAAGCTACAAACTCAATATCTTTTCCAAAAACACTGGCTCTTATAATGTCCAGGAAACTATCGATAGCACACTTAACTCCAATGCAATTTATGCAATACAAACAACTTCATCTCAGCCGAGCCCGTAAACCAATAAGCCTGCTTTCCCTCCATCAGGAAACAAAGTGTCGTAACCAAAAGCCCGCAGCCCGCTTGATGGCAATAGGCTCATCCCCAACTACGTGGAACCAAAAATCAAAGTTGGCGAAACGTGGGTATTAATACATGTCAGCCTACGTGCAGCCCTCATGAATATACACCTATAGTATGCATGTAACATGTTAATCACCATAAGGTTCTCAGTTCTCGTGCCCTGCGCCCGACACTCAGCCTGGTATGTCCGGTACACCAACTTACGATACAACAACTAAACGCTCTGTGCAGGGTGCTTATTAGGGCTTCGGAAGTGGCGGGCAGTTGAACCGAGCGCTGGCGGAGATTACCGACCGGATTGAGCGTACAGTCAGAAACAGATACTGTTTGACCAACAGAGTACTCAAAATGATCTTAATTCCGTTTTTTGAACCCTTTCCAGTTGACCGATTATTCTAATATTTGATAGACACCTTTAATTCGGACAATAATGCCTAAAAAACAGTTGATTTGCTCTGACTACAAGAGTTTTAAAATAATTTTGAGACTTCGTCTAGAGCTAGACTAACGCTACGTGAGGTTTATAGTTCGACTACCGTGTCGGTAAAAGCGTAATCAGGTAAAGCTGTATTTTTCTGTCGGCAATATGTAATCAAAAAGCACGCGTGTCAGTAAAATAGACTGACTTTTTTTTTATATCAAAGCAACGATGCAAATTGATGAAATGTGAGCGTTAGTGCCATCCAGCCTCCCCTAAAAAATAAAGCATGAGCACGGAAATAGAGCCAAACATCCGAACCACTCATCAATCTATATCTACATCTACTATATAAAAATAAGTCGGGTTTTCCTTCCTGACGCTATAAATCCAGAACGCACGAACCGATTTGGCTAATTTTGGTCTTGAAAATTATTCGTGGAAGTCCAGGGAAGGTTTGTACGTAGAGAAAAATTCGAATAATTGCTGGGAACCGACATCCACGCGGGCGGAGCCGCGGGCAAAAGCTAGTACATTATAAATTAGAATATAAATCTCAGCTAATTTAAAACCGCAATACATCTCCCAGTGTGCAAATTGCAAAAAGCTTGATGGGAACCGAACCCCTCAAGTGTCGCATAGCTGTCAAAACATAAGGCGTCGTCGTAACAGCGTCGTCGTCCAATTTACGACAAATCACTTTGAATAATATCAAATATTTTCGCGCAAGACGCTGCCGAGAGAGTGCATAGCGTTTATAAACTTGTAGAGTAGGCGTAGCTTATTACTGAATTTTTCGAAGACACAAAGGATCTTTAATTACTATATTTAAGTAATTATATGGAATGCATATTATACAAAAGTCTAATTCCCTTCCAACGTGGTGAGTCGTATTTATACCCATTTACGTCTGTTTTCATTTTACAATATTCTTGATGTATCGTACTTTTAGCGCCATCTGTTATCGAATAGCGGGCAACTAATACTTGCCAATGTGCTTTTTGTTTTTATTATACTAGATGGCATTATTATCTTTGCATTAGCATAACAACACTTTAGATTCGCAACTTTGAAAATTACATAAAACATGGTAATATTTATGTGTATCTGCTAATTTATTGTTCACATTCCAACGTTCCTTAACTTTGATATCTATAAATAAATATACTTATCAAAAATCACAAAGGAATTTGTGCAAAATTTACAATACCTACTTGCAATGTATACCAAATAATTTTCAAGTGTCTTTTCTAAACGTTTATAACTCAACGCGCCATATCTCAGTTTGACAGATTTTCGCTATGACGAAAATATGGCCCGAGTCATAATAATAAAACGGCGACTTGTCCCGCTATCTTAATAGAATATCGAACGGTTCCGCGCCCTGGGACCCCGCGCCCTGGGACCCTGGGCCACGATTTGCATCCAAGGGCCCCCAAGAATGTGCCATTTCACTTTTGAATAGCTCACCCTTTAAACGAAAATAGTTTTCTTATTCGCTGAGTCAGAGTTTTGTTAAGAATCTAGGGGAAAGTCGAACGTTATTTTAAATAAGATTTCTATACTGTTAAACTTTATGTTCCATGGTCATAATAGAGGATAAAAATAGCAGACAGGGTAAAACTCAAACAAATAAGAAATGTCTTTTTAAATTACAAATTGACTATAATATGAATTTACGTGGAATTTACGGAATACAAATTGAGATCAGATTTTACTGTGTGACATTGCTTTTATTCCTCAGTTTTGTTTTGACATTGTCCAATAATAATATAATTAATTACAAACAGACTTAATACCAATTTTAACTAATCCATACTTAATTAATATCCAGACAAATATTATAAATGCGAAAGTAACTCTGTCTGTGTCTGTATGTTACGCTTTCACGTCTCAACCACTGAACCGATTTTGATGAAATTTGGTGTAAGGGTAGATTAGACCTTGACAAAGGACATAGGCTATGTTTTGTCGCGATAACCGACATCCACGCGGGCGGAGCCGCGGGCAAAAGCTAGTAACTAATATCTAATATATAAAATTCTCGTGTCACAGTTTTCGTTGCCATACTCCTCCGAAACGGCTTGACCGATTTTGATGAAATTTTGTGTGCATATTGGGTAGGTCTGAGAATCGGCCAACATCTATTTTTCATACCCCTAAATGGTGCAGCGGGAACGGGATCTGACGCCGATCGCGGGGCGGGAAAAAATTGGCGGTACGAAGTTCGCCGGGACAGCTAGTATATTTATAAGTTACACTGTTACTAACAAAATATAATAAATAAATAATATAAAGTTCTTTTATTAGCTTCATCCATAAGTAACTATGTTTACAGCTTCAGCTTACTATAATAAGCAAGCTGAAGTGCTATAGGGCTGGTCACTAGTTACATTTGTCGAAGGAGGATGGGCGTTGGAGCAAAAGGGTACAGATTACCTAAGAGGTAGGTCCTAAAGTGGAGTGAAAGCCGTAAGAAGGTAAACGGAAGATTGTCCTAGCCTGGACTGATAAACTGAAAACGGATGGACTGGATGCAAAAGACGGAAGATTGGGAGCAATGACGCATATCGGGAGAGGCCTGTGTCCAGCAGTGGACTGGATGACGAATTACTAATCTATACTAATAATAGTAATAATACAGGTGAAGTTCGTTTGTTTGGACTTGCTGATCTCTGGAACTTCATGTGCGATTACACAAATGTAACAGTTGCTAAGTCATGTATCCGGTGGGACACGTGTACAATCACTGCTGTGCCCTGTTCACACGGGCGAGTGCGCTAGATACTTTATTGGGGTGAAGATGGTACTTGCAACATGCAGGATGAATGAAAATTATTAAATAGAAAATACCGATGGAATTGGGCATTGATTTGGTACCTACAATTCAAAATTCAAAATTCAAAAATTGTTTATTCTGCATAGACCATTAAATCGGAACTTACAAAACGTCAACATAAAGTAAATACTAACTAACTAATACTAGTAAATGGACCACGCCGGTTCGAAACGCGGCCCAGACCTGAGAAGACTCCGACAAGAAACTCAGCGGGCATTTTTTTTGGTCTATTAAAACATAAACATTTACTTAGCCTAAAACTTATGGTCTAGATACAATGTTTTGCTTGAGTAGTATAGCTGAGCGAACAGCTCATTTCCAAGCTTGTTTATCGTTTAGATATTCTTGGATTTTATAATAGCCTTTCTGGCACAGTTTGCTCTTTACAGTATTTTTAAATTTATTAACAGGTAAATCTCTGATTTCATTAGGAAGCTTGTTAAAAAAGCGTATACAGTTGCCCTGGAAAGAATTACTTATTTTATGGAGTCTGCTATGACAAACTACAAGATTGTTTTTATATCTGGTATTTGACCCTTATATTGTGCCTGTCACAAAGCCTTGGAAATTTTGCAATATTTTTCCTTACATACATTAAGTTTTCGAAAATGTATTGTGACACTACGGTTAGAATATTTCAAGAATCAAGGTGTCTGTCAGATTTAATAGACTGACTATACAATCTGTCCTCAGATAAATCGAGATTCAGACCTGAGTACCACTCTAGAATACGGGTCTTAAAGTTATGGTGATTAATTCTGTAAAAAAATTGTACTTTTAACTTTCTTTTTCTCTTTTTTTTATATTTGGTCCGTCAATTGACTGCACTGCACCCCGCTAGATGGCAAAGCTGAGGTGCAGTTCAGAAGATACGGACCACCATTTTCGATGCTATTAAGTGCAAAGTGGTGGTTCCCAACACGACGGCCTTGCTTGAAGAACCCGGGATACAGACGAAGAGGGAAGCAGGTGTGCGGGCAGAGCATTTTTATTTTAACCTTTGTTGCTACAGCGATTATATTGTTTATTATGAAACCTAAAAACGGTTTTAGATTTAGTCCAGTCCTGTAGCACACCAGCACTGGTGATCGCGTAGCGTAGGGAGTAGAGTTACAACGCCCGCGTGCTCGCTCGCGTGCAGTGCACGACAGATATAACTCGGTTTGTTTATTACTCACGGTCCGACCGCAGTTATTTCTGGTACCTACCTGCGTCTGCGCCGGTCCTGGTTAGAGATGGGCGCTAACCCGGTAAAAATGGGTGTTTTGGGAAAATTCCCATTTTTACCCATTTTTACCCACCCACTTGCCATTTATACCCGGTAAAAATGAAAAATGTAATTATATCATACTTACACACAAAATTATGACTTTTAATATAAATATATGTGTTCTGTCAATTACAATGATACTATTTATTATATTACTAGCTTTTGCCCGTGGCTCCGCCCGCGTGGATGTCGGTTATCGCGACCAAACATAGCCTATCTCCTTTCTTATGGTCTAATCTACCCCTATACCAATTTTATCCAAATCGGTTCAGTGGTTTAGACGTGAAAGCGTAACATACAGACAGACAGAGTTACTTTCGCATTTATAATATTAGCACAGTCTAACGATTCATACTACATACAGTCTGTCAACGAGCCGTCTAGACAGTATATATCCGTATTACTCGGTACGCCCATACATTTTACTCGGTACTAAGGATTCAGGGCTGTCTCATTTGTAATCACACTAATCACGTGTTTGATTTTTTTTCATGCATCGTTTTGTTTGTTAAAATGTTTTTTTTTTTTCGTTTTCTATATTTAGCGATCCAAGATGGCGGACACGACATTTTCACATATGATACGATACGATATGGGTATCGTTTTCAGGGTTTTAGGGGTCGCCGATTACGAATATATCATCCATTTAGCGATCCAAGATGGCGGACTCGAATTTTTCACCAAAATTGATATGGGTATCGCTTTCAGGGTTTTTGGGGTCGCTGATTGTGAATTTATCATCCATTTCGCGATCCAAGATGGCGGACTCGAAATTTTCACTAAAATCGATATGGGTATCGTTTTCAGGGTTTTTGGGGTCGCTAATTACGAATACATCATCTATTTAGCAATCCAAGATGGCGGACTCAAAAAGTTCACCAAAATCTATATGGGTATCGCCTTCAGGGTTTTTCGGGTCGCTAATTACGAATTTATCATCAATTTAGCAATCCAAGATGGCGGACTTGAAATTTTCACTAAAATCGATATGGGTATCGTTTTCAGGGTTTGTGGGGTTGCTAATTACGAATATATCATCAATTTAGCAATCCAAGATGGCGGACTTGAAATTTTCACTAAATATCGTTGGATATCGTTTTCAAGGTACTCGGGTTGCTGATTACGAATATATTATTCATGTAGCGATCCAAGATGACTGGATGGATGATATATTCGTAATTAGCAATCCCGAAAACCTCGTAAACGATACCCATATTGACTTTTTTGGGAAATTTCAAGTCCGCAATCTTGGATCACTAAATGGATTTTATTATTAGTCACCAAGAAAACTTAGACTTTTTTAATTTCAAGTCCAACATCTTTGATCGTCGTTAAAATGGTCGTCAATTCCGATATCAGACAATCGTCGGAAGGCAATTATTCGATGGAAAACTGTCGACTTCCAACTGATCGTATGTAACCGCAAAACTGACAGCAGGGAATGGCCGGCAGGCCAAAATCGCTTTCGTGTGTGGGCGCTTTCAATTTAGGACTGCAGGCCGCCCGATATGCTCTGAAACTGCAGGCGGACTGATCGTGGATAGGCTCCTTAAGAATATATCATCAATTTAGCGATCCCGGCGATCAGCGAAATTTCATCGAAATTAGAACCCGAACCCGAACCTGAACCCGAATCAAAAATTGAAATTGAAATTGAAATTGAAATCGAAATTGAAATCGAAACCGAAACCGAAACCGAAATCGAAATCGAAATCGAAATCCAAAAAACTCACGAGTCAAAATATTACATTTGCTTGATCATAATCGGTTGAGTAGAACCAGAGATATAAGCAAAAGTCGCAATAGCCGACATCCATGCGAGCGGAGCCGCGGGCATCAGCTAGTAATTTATATTAGCGTGAGTTGATGTGCTTTGACAGACAAAGAGATCAAAATAGGGGTTATATATAAAATGTTACAGAAAAAATAATTATAGGTAAATAAAAACTGAAGTGACAACTCTGACAAAACTGCAAAAGGCGGCATTTACGCAAACATCAAACGCGATGAACTACTGTAAGATCCGCCTGCAGTTTCAGATCGTATCGGGCGGCCTGCAGTCCTAAGTTGACAGCGCTCACACACGAAAGCGTCAGAAAAAAATCGTCACGAATAGTCGACAGTTTCCCATCGTATGATTGCCTGCCGGCAATTATCTGATATCGGGATTGACGACCATTTTACCGACGATCAAAGATAGCGGAAATTTAATAATTACGAATATATCATCCATACAGTCATCTTGGATTGCTACATGAATAATATATTCGTAATCAGCGACCTCGAAAACTTTGAAAACGATACCCATATCGATTTTAGTGAAAATTTCGAGTCCACCATCTTGGAACACCAAATGGATGTTATATTCGCAATCAGCGACCCCAAAAACCCTGAAAGCGATACCCATATCGATTTTAGTGAAACTTTCGAGTCCGCCATCTTGGATCACCAAATGGATGTCATATTCGCAATCTTAATCGCGAAATGGATGTCATATTCGCAATCAGCGAACCCAAAAACCCTGAAAGCGATACCCATATTGATTTTGGCGAAAATTTCGAGTCCGCCATCTTGGATCGCGAAATGGATGTTATATTCGCAATCAGCGACCCCAAAAACCCTGAAAGCGATACCCATATCGATTTTAGTGAAACTTTCGAGTCCGCCATCTTGGATCACCAAATGGATGTCATATTCGCAATCAGCGACCCCAAAAACCCCGAAACCGATACCCATATCGATTTTGGTGAAAATTTTGAGTCCGCCATCTTGGATCACCAAATGGATGTTATATTCGCAATCAGCGACCCCAAAACCCTGACAGCGATACCCATATTGATTTAGGTGAAAATTTCGAGTCCGCCATCTTGGATCGCGAAATGGATGTCATATTCGCAATCAGCGACCCCAAAAACCCCGAAATCTGAAACCCAAATCGATTTTTGTGAAAATTTCGTGTCCGCCATCTTGGATAGCTAAATATAGAAAACGAAAAAAAAAAAACAATTTCAACAAACAAAACGAGTCATGAAAAAAAATTATCCCGTGATTAGTGTGATTACAAAATGAGACAGCCCTGAATCCTTAGTACCGAGTAAAATGTATGGGCGTACCGAGTAAACCCCGTCACCCATCACTCCCCTGCACGATTGCTCTGTCTAGACGGCTTCGTTGACAGACTGTATGTAGTATGAATCGTTAGACTGTGCTAATACTATATACCTACGTATGTTTTAGACTGGTGAATCTAAAAAATTTGAATGGGACTGCAAGTAAAGTGAAATTCTACATGAATAATCGCACCGAATTAACTCCTGAACATTTTTACCCGGGAAGAAATGAAAATACCCGGTAAAAATGGGTAAAAATGGGAAAAAACCCATTTTTACCTTCCCGACCCATTCTTACCCAGGGAAGGGAAGGGAAGACGCCCATCTCTAGTCCTGGTGCGTTCCACCTCATTATAATACAGTTAAAATATCCTGTACAAAAATATGGATATTAGAGGAAGTTTGAAATTGGCACCAGTGAATTTAAGGAGTGAACTGTCGTGGTATGAACATACTACGAGAAGGGATGAAAGTAATATTGTAAAAAGGTCGAAAGTATGCATGTAGAGGACTTTAGGAGCAAAGGTAGGCCCAATAAAAGATGGAGGGGTAGCGTGAAAGTGGATATACAAACAATTGAGACTGGGGTAGGTAGATGATGACCTGTACAAAAATTTATTTAGGATTGTTTCAGGTAGTAAGTACCATTCTCTCGTTTAATATTTAAGTAGCAGTATGTTAATCGAATACATAGCGAAAAATGAAACTTCTCGGGCGGGACTCAAACCAGCGATCTTTTCCTCACAGGGGGAATGCCTTGACCAACTCGGCTACCGAGACACTCTCGATGTGATTCAAACCCTTCTATTTTTATCCGTCTTTAAGGGGACGGTGGAGCCATCTACCGATATTATATATACCGGAACTAATGAATGATGTTACAATAATTTTTAAACATTGATTTTTGATAACTCCGCCCAAATACTTGAATGAATTTTACAGCATTTTGTATGCTAACTATACAAATCGATTAGCAGTATGTTTAAGTTTGCACGGGAGTGCGTCAATATGGCCCCCAGTTTGATGGCCCTATCAGTGGGCATTTTCACCCCCTGTAAAAAATAATCTGGATTGGAGGAAGAAGCAAACGCGTGTATTATGAGGAATTTTTAGTCTTTACAGGGTCACTTTATCCCGGGAACAGATTTCCGCGGATAGCGAGAACTGGATCAAATGTAAGGCAGAGCGGAACCGCGGACATCGGCTGTTTTACAAAAAAATTAAGTATGTTTATTATTATAAAGCCCATAGTTCCTTACTCATGTGGCTAATCATTGTATTTCTCACGTACTCCTGACTCCAGCCAATCAGCACATGTTTTATTCATCGGCTGGTATCACCGGGGGCCCTTATATTGGACAGGCGAACGATAGTGGACCAGTCTTAATGCACTTAGTGCTCTAAGGTATTAATTACGCTGAGACTTATTGCAAATTTACATATGGCATACACTTTGTGGCAGACTGTGAGCCGTTGTAGTGGCAGACTGTATGTGAGAAATAGTAATGTGTGTGAATGCAAAAATGTGTCCAGAATATTTTTGAATATAGGTAAGCTTTCTAACAAATTTTTTGAATGACAAAGTGACTTTGTTTCGGTCAAATCATACAAGAACATTTTGATCAATTTTGTAGAAATTTTGCATACAGGTTTCTTTTGCACACCCGTCCAACAGAACACACTCTTACGATCGGGAACGGGACATAGGTTACTTTTATCCCGGGAATAGGATTTTGTACATATTGCATAATTCCTCAGCGTGTACAAACCCGGACATAAGATAGAAATATATTGTTATCGTAGAAAATATGTGAACACATCATGTTCAAGGCCTAATCAAAAAAATCAAAATGTTTTTAAATTACTAAGTATGCCGCCCATACCGGTTGACGGTAAGCAGGTAAGTAAGCTAGTGGCGAATCTTGTCCCCATAGCCAAGAAACTCTAGCAATGCCACTCACTTTAAGGATAGTAACACTTTAGTACTAAGTATTACAACTAATTAGCCTTCTCAAGCACAGTTTTTTAACTTACATAGACCCTGCATTGAGTCTCCATTTAAGAAACAGCAATTCTCATAAAAAATGTTTTTTAAATTTTGGTAACATAATATAATATACTTTGCAGTTTGCTGCGAATTATTTGCCTGGTCTTAAGGACCTATATTATTGTAATTCGGTTAGTTACTTCAAAATAAACGGTTTATCAAACCAAAAGGTAGAGTCTCACTGAATTATTGCCGCTTGGCGAGCGATAAAACGCTTAAAATATCCAGTTTAAGTTTTAATTGGCTCCGAATGATGTGTTGACCAAAAAGTACTGAATAAAGATATGGTCAACGCGCTTTTTCGCTTGCACTGGGTAGAGTAAGGACTGATGCAGACGGCATTAAATAGTTTTTGAATCCTGCTAATTTAGAAAGAAAGAATAATGATTTATTCACTGACGTTTAAGGTACACTGTAATTTCGCTTTTTTTCTGTTTTGAGGTATTTATTTCCACTTAAGCAAGTATTACCACTGAATTGCATAGTAGGTAAACATTAAAATGTATGTATTATAATTTAAAAAAAACTCACAGATGTGAAAAATGGGGATGCATTGGACGGATGTTTTCGTTCGGATGTTACACAAAAATGGGTGAAATGTGATTGCTTAATTGTTAAATAAGAATGTGAACAGTTTGCAGATTCAGTTGAGTTATTTATTTCAACTATGTAAGAGTTCTTATTTATAACTTTTTAAGAAATAAAATAACGTTTGTTGTGACCCAGTAATAATAAACTATATCAAATGAAATACAACTAATATTAGTGGATTCTAAGGCAATTTCTTATACTACATATTTGCCGATATAAGTATGTCACAATAATCGCGTATGTTTTTTACGAATCCCGAAATTTGTAAGATTTTTTGCAATGGGTTCTGTTAAAAACTTTTTGTCAAAATTTGGTTCTAATAATTCACTTTGAATTAAGTATAAAAAGTTTATGCCATACCTGCTATATTCCTCAAGTAACTGATATCCACAGTACTGCTAACACACGTATATTGTACACTATAAACACATACACATAGGTATTTTCAACACTTTCAAAGTTAAAAAACTTAACTTTTATTTCAACAACGTCAGTCACTATACAAGCAACACATCAGTCCCAATTTATCCCAACAGTTTTCTAAAACAACACATAATGAATACCGATAATTCGGTTTAAATAGTTTTTTAGAAAATTCATGATAATACAATATAGTTTAAACTTTCACTAATAGTTTTCTAAAATAACACAAAACAATACTCGATAAAAACACTTCACTTAAAATTTCAACGATTGCATTTATTTTTAAAGTTCCAAAACGATTAACATTGAATACTTTATATAAAAATCCGTTAAACAGTTTTGTTTTCTATAATATTCATATGAAACTTACAACAATAACCCGTATTGTAAACTTTGTGAATACGAAAACGATCCTAAACACGTTCCGTCGCGTGAATTTCCCGCTCTTGGGCGGGCGGCGGCGCTGGGCGGGTAGACGGCGCGGCGGCTGGGCGCCAACTAGCCTCGCGCTCCGGGCTCCGGGCCTGCTCTCCTGGCGCGGAACTGCGCCCCGGGACCGGGACCGGGACTCGGCGCACGTGTGCGGACTTACACCGGTGAGAAATACACCACTAGCACTACGCTCATTGATGAATGTTAAACGTCGGCACACACCTTCACATAAGTTGATCAAACAGGCAAATTTTAAAGTTTGATCACATTAAACTGAGTGTGTATATGGTAAAATTTGAACAAATTTAATGTAAAATCGTATAGTTTGAAGAAATATCAAATTATGTAAACGAGTATGGCGCCCATTAGCAATTTATTCTGTGCCAGGTTAAAGTCAAACGAGCGATTATTTTTAGTTACATCACGTAACAAAAAAAATTACGCGACACGTAACTTACGCGTCACGTAATTTCTGTTTTGTATATTTAAACTGCATTTGGTTTCATATAAAGTCGGGTTTGATTTATACGATGTCGCAAAATAAGTTGTCAATCAAAACGAGATCAACAGTGTAGCTGTAGATCGCTTCACAGGGAGATCAGAGGTTCGATTCCCACTCAATGCAGTGCACCTGTTTGTATGATAATATTTGGGTTTGTACAGTTTCTGTATACTTACAAACACCTGTTTTCACAGTAAAGTTTCAAATAATTGGCTAGTTTATAATATTAGTAGTGCTATCCTACTAATATTTCAATTAAAGGACTTAGAATTAAGGCCGTAGTGTGGGCCTCATACAAATTGCAAATAGCATTGTGAAGATTTGAAAAGAACATTCGCAACGACGCACATAAAATTAAAAATTGCAAAATATTCCGCTAATTAATGGCTCTTTCAAGAAATTGGATCTTCTCTATGCAGACCCCACTAAAACAAAATAAAATAAAAAACAAACTATTATAAAGTACGCAATTTATTTTCAATAGTTAAAAATTGTACAACCGAAATAACGAAGTCAGAATATTGATAGTTTCACATATATCAACTTTATTAGAAAGTACACAAAATTAAAATTATAGCATATTCTTTGTAGAAAAGAAAGAAAGAAAATACAAATAACCTACATTACAAATTAATAAGTAGGTACAGAAAAATATACATAAAAGTGAACGTAATAAAAAGCAATTGTGAGATAATTAATGACAACAAAATAAAAGTAACATTACACAATAGCGTAGAAATAACTATAATCGATGAAATTTCAACGTTCGTTCTGTACCGTTCTATTTATGACGACGACGCCGGTGCAATGGTCCACCTAAAGCGTTCCCTGTCTTCGTGGATATCGCCGTTGTGTCCCATCAGTAACCTGTCCCCATAAGAGTCAGTCTTTACTACCAATTTTAACCCTTGACTGTACTTACGGTTGATTATATGGAACACCACATTGCCGTTTTTCAAGGACGGCTCCAAATAATAACCGATCGAGTGATTCTTGGAATCAGTTGTGCCCCAAGCTTGTCTGTCTCCTTCGTTGTCTACTCTAACAGCCAATTTCAAATACATGCTGTGTTCAACGTTATAAAGTTGGAAGGTGACTTCGTCATTTAACCAAACAGGTTCAAGACGCCAGTGCACCCTCTTACTCGTCTTATCGCTACTGTCTCCCCACGCAAGTCTGTCGCCGTCACTATCTGTATTGGCATCCAGTTTCAGAGCCTGCTGATATTCTGTGTTCACTATAGTAACTTTTTCTTGGTCAAGGATGAGTTTGATAGGAGCTGGAAAATTGTTTTGAAAATCTTGAGTGCCGCTGTTCCACAGCTTGTAGCCGTATGACATTAATTTGGCACGATTACATGAATCAGAGCGCAAAAGTGCTTGGACAGCTTCGGTAACCACTACACTTCCTATATCTAACGTTTTCGTAAGCTTCACTGCAGCATCATATTTGCGATCGGTAATGAGTCTGTACAACTGTTCTCGAACCTCAAAATTACGCGGTGACCACGATTCAATGATCCATCTAAAGCGGTTCTCGTCTTCTTGTATATCACCTCTGTGTCCCATCAATAACCTGTCCCCATAAGAGTCAGTCTCTAGAATCAATTTTAAATTTTGTTGATACTTACAATTAGTTATACGGAATATTAAAACTTCTTTGCTAATGAATGGCTCCAAATAATAACCGAGCGAGTCCTGTTCGGAGTTTGTTGTGCCCCAAGCTTGGCGGTCACCTCTGTCGTCACCAGTAACAGCCAATTTCAAATACATATCGCAGTCAACATTATACAGTTTGAAGGTTACTTCATTATTCAACCAAACAGGTACAAAATGCCAATTCGTCCGCTTACTGGTTTTATCGTAGCTGTCTCCCCATGCGAGCCTATCGCCGTCGTTATCCGTATTGGCGTCCAGTTTCAGAGCCTGGAGATATCCTGTGTTCACTATGGTGACGCTCTTTTGGTCCAGGATCTGTTCAATAGGAGCTGGGAAACTATTTTGAACAACATCTTGGGCTCCGTTGTTCCACAGTTTATATGCGTATGACATTATTTTTTTATGATAGGTTGTATTGGAACGCAGTAGTTTTTGTACAGCATTGTTCACAATTCCACCTGTCCTTTCCGTATCTAAGGTTTTCGCGAATGTAACGGCATCATCGTATTGGCTATCAGTAATGAGTTTACACAATTTATCTTTAAGTTCGATGGTGTCTGGTACCCACGACGCCACTGTCCATTTGAAGCGTCCCTCATCTTTGGAAATATCACCATTGTGTCCCATCAGTAACCTGTCTCCCATGGAATCTTTTTGTACCAACAACTTTAACCCCTGCCCGTATATACAGCTTATTAAACGGAACCTCATACCTCCTTGCTCTATGGAGGGTTGCACATAATACGCTTGTATGTCATCCTCGGAATATTTTGTGCCCCAGGCCTGTCTGTCTCCCATGGAGTCACCACCTGCACCTAGCTTTAAATACATGTTACAGTCGACATTATAGAGAAGGAAAGTGAGGTCATTATTTGACCAAATGGGTACAAATTGCCAGTTCACCCGTCTACTAGTTTTATCGTAGCTGTCTCCCCACGCGAGCCGGTCGCCGTCGCCATCCGTGTTGGCGTCCAGCTTCAGAGCCTGGAGATAACCTACGTTCACTATAGAAACGTTCTGTTGGCCAACGATTAGTTTGATAGAAGTTGGAAAATTTCTTTCGACCACATCCTGAGCTCCACTGCTCCACAATTTGTAAGCATATGACAACAATTTTCCGTCAACAGTAGACTCGGAGTGAAGAAGTTTGTGCACCACATGAATCACTATCGCATCATGTTTCTTGTCAAACTCTTTCGTCAGTGTCACAGCAGCGTCAAATTCACCATCGGTGACAAGCCTATATAAAATGTTTTGAATCTCATTGGCGTTTAAAAAGGCCGTGTGGTCATCGTATGCTGTTAAACCTTGAAGTTCACTTGGCAGCTTGTAGTTTGTACAATGGTATAGACCTTTGGTTTTCAATGAAGTGGTAAGATTCTGAATATCTTTTGAGTTACTGTCGAATCCATACACGACTACTTTGCCAAGATCGTTATTGACCATGCGGGCGATATCTGCCGCGCAGCCTTCATTGATTGGGGCGCACATGAGAGTGACTGTCAGGACAGAATTATCTCTAATGTAAGCGCTGGTGTCACAATTAGAGCTTGAATGCACGGGTATCCTGTTTGGGATCTTCCTGTCACGGTCCTCGCCATCGCTGACCAGTTGATATGCATGGTTTACATTGTAACAGTTTGCAAAGCCACTCGTGCCATCTTCAGTCACTATCTTGCCTTCTCCCCAATAGTCTACGTGATCTATGAGCTTATTTAGGGAGAGAGGCAGCTTGACCAGCTTGTACTCGCCCAAGAAGGGGACTTCGGAGTAAGGGTATACCCTGTCGATGTTGGTGACGTAGTTTGGTGAAGGAGCACTTCTCCAAAGCGTTATGGAATGCATCTTCAAAATCGGTTTGATTTCCCTGAAATGTAAAAGTTTAGAATTAAAAAATGAAGTCAGGTTGTGTTCTTAAATCGGTCCCTTTGTTCCTTAAAACCAGTCTAGTAGGGGTCTACACTCTGTAGTGCTCTTAGTTGCTAAACAAAGGACGAGGCTCTGGAACAGGCTTGGGAGATCAGACAGTAGTCACTTCCAGAAAAGAAAACACACCAATTAAAAACAATTTAGCCGACATTGGACTCCAGAGCAAACTATGGAGGCAATTGGGTATATCGATGGTCCCTACGTACATAAACTACATAAAGACATTTCAAAAACCGAGGTTTACAGGAGAGCGTATTTTATGTTCAAATCGCTCTAGAAATAATAATTAAATAATGTACAATCATAAATAGTTTTTTTACAATGTTTTATTAGCTTTAGGAACTTTATAATGGTATTTATAAATATTTTCTTTTTTTACATTTTCCTGGAAATACTGATAGATGACTGTTTCTGCGTTAACATTAAAATAAAAGCATGTCATACATGTCTATGATATCTTTTTGTACGCAGGAAAGACGAAAACAGTGTCTGAAATAAAATTGAAATAAAATGTTTTATGAAAACGTAGAATTATGTTATTGTTTTCAAACGGATACGTTAAAAATCCTAAGATTGCCACCCATGGATATAAATAATACATCAATGGATACATATCGCTTTATACGCGGTTTCATTCATTCTGGGTTTCTTCATTTCTTGTAATGCAAACAAAGACATGTCCTAAAATAAAATTATCACAATTATTTTTCATTAACCAAACAAGGTTTATAATTGAAAATTATTTATTGTTAAATAATAATCTTCTTATCAGCTAAATAATAAGTACGTAAGTTGTAGTCTCATCGAAGTAGGAAATAAACATTAAAAATCACAGTTATTTAAGATTAGTAATTAACAATTTTTAAATAAGCATGTGCCTAACGAGCAATGTCATTGGTAATATTTAATAATCATCACAGCTTTACTTAAGTATGGCCTCATCTATCTACCAAATTGGTTTTATTAAATAACCATCACAGCTTTATTCAGACTGATCGTATTACTACTAAAGTTATCAACTTCTCATAATAGTTAAAAAAAAATATCAACTTCTCATAATAGTTAAAGAAGTGTTAAATTTATCTTACGTACTTACTAGTACGTAAGATAAATTTAACACTTCTTCGTCATAACCCTGTTCTTCCTTACTATGCTTAAAGTTACTATAGAGGGCATGATAACCATTAACCCAGAGTCTCCAGCCGGAGCGGCTGGAGGGGGTCCTGGACTCCTTATTCCCATCAAGAGCGGAGGAACACATTCCTCCGCGCATGGCTCCGTCTCAGGCGCCCAACGCGGAAGGCAGCGAGAACGACGTGCCCGCAGTCACGGAGGGTGAGCTAGGGGCGGCTGTACTGCAGCTTAAATCCCGCAAAATCACCGCCCCTGGACCCGACGGCATTCCAGGCCGAGCATGGGTCCTGGCTCTCGAAGAACTTGGGCCTCGACTTATAGGGCTCTTTAGCGCATGCCTCGAAAAAGGCCAGTTCCCCAAGGTCTGGAAGACAGGGAAACTGGTCTTAATCCGAAAGGCGGGGCGGCCGGCAAATTCCCCATCAGGGTACCGGCCGATCGTGTTGCTCGACGAGGTGTGCAAGCTTTTTGAGCGCATTATTGCACAACGCCTCGTCAAGCATCTCATACGCGTGGGGCCTGATCTGTCGGATAGTCAGTTTGGCTTCCGTCAGGGGCGCTCCACCGTAGACGCGATCATGCGCATTAGAGGCCTGACGGAGGAAGCAGTCTCACAGGGTGAGGTGGTGGTGGCGGTGTCTCTTGACATCGCCAACGCCTTCAACACCCTGCCCTGGAGTTGCATTAGGGAGGCGCTTATCTACCATGGAGTGCCTCCTTACCTCCGTCGAATTGTCGGGGCCTATCTCTCAGAGAGGGCCATTACTTACCCGAGTTGGCTAGGGCCGGGTCGGCGGGATGTGTCGTGCGGTGTTCCACAGGGATCGGTATTAGGGCCACTCCTGTGGAACATCGGCTACGATTGGGTGCTGCGTGGTCCGTCACCGTAACGTGTTACGCCGATGACACCCTCGTTACGGCGCGGGGAGCAACGCACCGAGACGCAGCACTAAAGGCCACGGCAGGGGTTGCTCAAGTCGTGGGTCCGATACGGCGGCTGGGTCTCGAGGTCGCCCTTCACAAGTCCGAGGCTCTGTGCTTCCACGGACCTCGGATGGGGCCACCTGCGGGATCCAGTCTACAGGTAGGGGGCGTCAGCATCGGCATCGAGTCCTCGATGAAGTATCTGGGGCTCGTACTCGATGGCCGGTGGAACTTCGGACATCACTTCCGAAGTTTGGTCCCAAAACTGAGAGGGGCGTCAGCCGCACTCGCGCGGCTGATGCCCAATATCAGGGGACCCAACGCCCCCTGCAGGAGACTGTACATGGGGATCGTGCGAAGTATGGCCCTATACGGGGCCCCCGTATGGGCAGAGAACCTGACGGCCAGTAATGTGGCTAGATTGCTGAGCCCACAGAGGGCGATGGCCGTCAGGGTGATAAGGGGATACCGCACGATCTCAGGTGAGGCGGCATGCCTCCTAGCCGGGACCCCTCCATGGGACCTGGAAGCGAGAGCCCTTGCGTCTCTATTTATATGGCGCAAGGAGGCGCTGGAGCGGGGCCAATGGCCTGCGTCTCGAGAAATCGAGGCCCAGCGGTCCCAGCTCTACCAGGAAGCCGTGGAGACATGGAAGGTGCGACTTGAGCAACCAAAGGGGGGATTCGCCACAATTGCGGCCGTCAGACCGGTCATGGACGAGTGGCTGGAGAGGAGACACGGTGCTCTCTCCTACCGGTTGTCACAGATACTTACCGGGCATGGTAGCTTCGGTAGGTATCTGTGGCGAAGACACCGGGAAACCACGGCCGAGTGTCAGCACTGCGAGGAGCGCAGCGACGACACAGTGCTCCACACGCTGGTGGAGTGCACGGCGTGGGCGCAACAGCGCCAGGTCCTCGTGGTGGGTCTGGGCGTGGGCACTCTCTCGCTCGATACCATGGTGCGAGCCATGGTCTCCAGCGGGAGTAAGTGGGACTGCGCCGCCTCTTTCTGTGAGCAGGTCATGCTCGTGAAAGAGGCGGCGGGGCGAGAGCGGGAGAAAACTCTCCCACCCGAGTTCCGCAGTCAGCGGCTTGGGCACCGCCGACGTGTCTTCGCCGAAGACCATCGGCCTCCATGACCGGGGGCCTGAGGACGGTGAGTTGCTCACCGTCTTTACAGAAGCAGGCCCATGACGGCAGCGTGACGTGAGGGATTCACGCACGCCCCCGCCCCCCCCTTAAGAAGCGGGATAACACCCGAAAACCCCCCCCATAGACGCGGGATAGCACCCGAACCACCCCCCAAGGCGAGGCCGCAATTGTAGCCGTAGGTCTGATGGGAGTCCTGGGACATCCTTCCGAGGGCTTACCCGGGGCTTCCATCCATAGGCTTCTGGGCGTTACCGTGGGGGTTTTTAGTCGGTAGGAGTCCGGCATAACATCCATGAAGGATTTTCCCCCACGGTTAAAAAAAAAAAAAAAAAAAAAAGCTGGCATGATACTTTTTGGGATAATCCTTGAACCACAAACTAATTCAGTCTTTATATTTTGCTTCTCTAGTATTAGTTCTTAATTCTTCTTTTTCCTTCCTCTAGTCAATTTTAAAGTATCGCCACAGTTCAGTTTTCTTTATTTTACTTCAAAAAAATCGTACTTAAATTCAATGATGTCTGAATCTATTACCTTGCACTTTTACTTCTCTTATCTTATACCAAGAAATTTTCTCTGAATTTGTATCTTTTATCCAGTTTTTAGTATGTAGCCAAGCTTTAAAATCCAAAACTAAGTCTTGATTCACTTCTACGACCGTTTAAGGTGAACCCGTCTGTTTCGCACAGCAAACCAGTGTGTACCATTTATCTGGTATGTAAATAAGTTTATTTTTGCTGTTCGTTGTATTAATGCGTGAACACTATCTGCCTCGTTTTGAGTTTGCATACTCAAAACAAGGCAGATAACTTTCACGTACGTAACTATTTAAGCGAAAGTACTGTTACACTATCTGATGCAACCTTAGCATCAAGCCCGTTAGGATCCAGCGAAATGTCTGGTAACGCCAAACCAACGAAAAAAAAGTATATGCTTTTGCTTTTTGCTGTAAAGCAATAAAATATGTAGGACATAACTTCATCTACTACTTCGAAAATAATAAAACCTTTTTTTATTTGTAATGATTATTTAGGAATTATTTATTTTGAAGAAGCATGCAAATTATTATAATTTTTGTGAAATAATTATTTTTTAATGATTATATCATAAGATAAGCGGATATGTCTGATATGACCGCTTTTACACTGATATCCTACAGCTGTAGGTTAGAAAAACAGTAAGGAGGTTTCTATTCGTTTTATAATAATAATAATAATAACCCCGCAGGGGCAGCTTGTGGCGAGCTGTTGGTGAGTGGCGACACCACGAACCCTGATTCTCCCGAGGGTTGGAATTCATTCCGCCCCGCCTCTTGTGCTTGCCTTTATTGGCCGGCCAAGAGTGGAGTCGCAAGAGCGGAACCTATGCTCCAGGTTGGAAGTGTAAAATGTCATAACGCCGGGGGCCTGCTGACCGACTTCTGTATCGCGATCTTGCACCCCGCAGACTCACCTCTCGACAACCTTAGCCGCTCAACGGGTGTTGCTCCATGGCCGCATTATGCGTGGCTATTTTAATGGGGCCCATGCAATGAGTTGGCGAGTCACCACCTGCCTTTTTAACAATTTTGAGACTTATTGTCATGGCAGGCGTCCGTTAGTCTCCCCCCATAGCCCATTCACCAGTCCATCCAATACTCAACCCCATAGCCCATAATCTAGTTTCCATTATTCCAATAGTCTCTGCACCTGGCGGGGACCATCTCCGGGTGTATCATATTTTGCGCTCGGGGGTGGTATCCGCCATGTGTGTGTCTATCCCTAGCATATTAAACTCTCTTAAAAGGGCCTCTACGTCTTGGCTTCGGCCCGACGCACGCCTTCCAAAGGCCCGGGACTCCATAGTCCCGAGAGTCACGGATCAGAGAAACAAAATAATAATAATAATAAACTTTATTGATATAAAAATACATTTTTACTTAAATAATGAATGGAACCTCCTTTTAAGCAAATAAATGCCTGTGTCAAGAGACTCCGCTCTTCTACTACATAAATTTTGGCTTAAATGTATTTAGAATGTTTAACATATTGCCAAATAATTCAAAAGTAACAAAGTAAACATAGTAAATGTTGTTTAGGTTAGCATGAGTGTGTATGAGCTCGTATGTTTTTGTGATGTGTGTGTGTGTGTGTGTGTGTGTGTGTGTGTGTCTGTGTGTGTGGTGTGTGTGTGTGTGTGTGTGTGTGTGTGTGTGTGTGTGTGTGTGTTATGTAGTGATATTATATATTACATTGCAACAATGCTTCGGTATCGTCGTAGGAAAGGTCCTTAATCCACTCAGTCAGTCTGGATTTGCATTCATAATTGGTGTTTGAGAAAATTGATAATTTTTTATTTATTTTATTATATAAATGTGTTGCACTCCATTCGTATTGCGAACGAGGAAACGAGGTACGGATTTGAACTGATTTCGCTACTATATCTTTCCTTCTCTTAAGTTCAATTTCTGCATTATAAGGTAGGGATTTATGTTTCTTGAGTATTGTTTGGATAATATAGAGTTTTCTGACCGAGAGTAAGTTGCTAATGCCATAAAGTGCTGCTGTAGAAAATCTTGTTTTCTTAAAATACATAACTTTTATGAGTGATCGTTGTGCTCGCTCTACTTCAGTGAATTTAGTCTTACCAGCGCCCCCCCATACAGGAATGCAATATTTGAGGACAGATTGTACTAGTGCTAAATATATATTATTAAGAAGACTTTTAGTAGTATCACCTTTTGGTACTACATATCTTAATGTTTTGAAGATCCAGCTAAATGTTCTAATCCTATTTGAGACTTGCTCAAGCTGAGGATACCAAGATAATCTCTGATCTATAACAATACCTAAATACTTGACTTGTGAGACTTTGCTAATGCTAGGGCATCCACAGTCTAAGTTTAGTACATCGCCACATGAGTGTATACTAACTTTAAAATCCCCTCTCGGCTGCGTGCATTTACGGATGCTGAAGCACAAGAAATTAGTTTTTTGTGTGTTAAGTGTAAGCAGGTTAAAATTTAGCCACTGAGCTATTTTTGACATGCCCACTTCAGCAATGCGCTTAACATTTTCCCACGTACTACCATAGCAGACCAGAGCAGTATCATCGGCATAAGAAAGGATTCTCGCGTTGGGGATTTTCAGACTGCAGAGGTCGTTGATATAAATCAGGAATAGTGTAGGTCCGAGTACACTACCCTGTGGGACGCCGTATGATATGCCTGCCTCATTGCTGATGCAATTACCCACTTTTACTCTTTGACTTCGCATCGATACATAGTCTTCAAAAAGGTTCAACTCATTATCCCGGATTCCAACTTTTTCTAGTTTTTTAAGCAGGATTGGGACAGATACAGTATCAAAAGCCTTTTTTAAGTCAATGAATGCAGCTAAACACCTATTTCCTTTATCCAGATTTTCAGTCACGATAGAGCTTAGTGTAGTAACTGCATCTTCAGTTGACATACCCTGTCGAAAACCAAATTGAGAGGAAGATAATATATTATATTCGTTTAAATACTTGATTAGCCTATTATTCATCAATTTTTCAATTATTTTGGACAAAGCTGGTAGAACTGATATAGGTCTGTAGTTATTGATATCATTTTTATTTCCAGTCTTATGTACCGGAGTTATAATTGATTGTTTAAGTTGGATTGGGAATATACCTTTTCTGAAGCAAAGGTTAGCCAGGTGAGTTATTAATGGAACAGTTTCCTTTCTAGTATATTTCAGATATTCTGTTGAGATATTATCCCATCCGGGAGCGCTACTAGATTTTAAGCTCATCAGCACTCTACAAACTTCATCGGGATCAGTATCAAGCATTACCAAAGAATTCACTTGAGTAGGTAAGTCACGTAGTAAATTTGGATCGTTAGTTCCGCTACCCTGAACTTGCTGAGCTAGGTGCATACCGACATTTACAAAATATTCATTGACAAAATTGACTGAGTCAATAGATGAAGCCTTAAGATTTAGTAATTCCAGATTTTGACTTTTGGTGTTATTGGCGTAGGTTATAGATTTAATGTTTTTCCAGAGTAATTTATTGTTGTTCATTGATTTACTTAATAGTTCTGTTTGATATTTTCTTTTTAGTTTCTTAATGAGGTTATTACAATAATTCCTATAGCGCGTGTATGTTATTTTTAAGATTTCATTATATGGATCGCGGCTTAAATCTTTTTGAAGCTTATTACGATTTTTTATACAACGTAGAATTCCGGGTGTAATCCATGGTTTAATTATGCGTTTGCCATGAGGAATATTGATACTATGTGTATTAATTGCAATAGATTCCTTTAAGAGATGTATAAGCCGTTCACACAATATATTTGGATTTTCATAGTGTAGCAGATCACTTATTTTATTTGCTTGTAAGTATTTTAAAGCCTTCTCATAATCAACTTTAGTGTGAGTGTAATTTATAGAGGATACAGTTTTAGATTTAGTTAATGCCAGGAAAAGTGTTCGGTGATCTGTGATAGTGGTTTTCAAGACGGCAATTAATGCCGATTCCATTTTTGTATTTATTTTAAGCATAAAATGATCCAAACAATTTTCCTGGCGCGTAGGAAAGATATGACCTGGAAGTACACCATGGAGAGACAGCATATTAAGGTAACGTTCCCTATTTGTTTTTTCTATTTTTTGTTTAAGAATATCAGTGTCTTTAGAAATGATGTTAATATTTATATCTCCTGTAATTATTATATTTTTTTCAGATGATAACGTATCCAGATGACTACTCAGGGAGGTAATAAAGTTATCGGTGTTCTTAAATGAAGGTGATCTATATATACACAAAATTATATTATTTAGTATGTTCAATTGTATACAAGAAGCCTGTTTTAAATTTATTTCATTGATACTATAGTTTAATGTATTTTTTATATACACAACCACTCCATCATTTTGATTAAAAAAGCGAGTAGAGGCATGTGAAGAATAGTTTTTCAAATGGGGAATTGGTTTGTTAGGGTCAAGTCTACATTCCGTTAAGACAATTATATCTGTTTCAAAGTCAAACGTAGAAGCCATAGTTAGAAAGTCATCAAAATTATGCAAAATACTTCTTATGTTTTGAGAGACAATGGTTAGATCATTTTTGTTTATAGGCATAAGTTTGGAGAGATCAGAAGATTCACATTCCATGGCACGAGCAATGTTGATATTATCTATGTCGCTAAGAGTCTGTAAGGTTTCACCCATTTAAATCATTTATATAGAGAATAAAGTTGCATATCAGTGAAGTACTATGATTTCTTATTAATAAAAGTGTAATAATATTATGTATTGTATATAAGTAATAGTAAATATAATTTTGAGTATACTGTTTCAATGGTAATTTTTTTGCATAAATGACAGGCATGTTGTGTGTATAGTAAATATAATGTTTTTTTATTATGTGTATGTATTGGTATTTTGGTGTGCATTTGTAAAATATACTTGTTGTGTGTGTTTGTGAAGTAGTATAGTTGTAGGGTTTACTAGTGGAAACACTAATAAGGCTGTGTAATGGTGAATAACAAAGAGTGAAATTCAATAATTCACAATATATCATGCAGAAAACAATAATAGGTTGGTGAAATAGGAAACGATGCACAAATATTTTTTTCAATTGAGAAAGGCAACAATCTGTTTCATCTAGTCATTCTAGCATAAGCTTATGTACCTGTTGCTCATTTATAATAGCTACAGCAGGCGACTGTTCATTTTTCCTAACATACACTTTTCCATATGCAGTCCAGCAGAATTTGTAAGCTCCCTTTTTGATCAGATCTCGAGCAAGGAAGTGCAGTCGCGAGCCATGAGATGTTAGATGATCCCCTAGGAAGATGGGGGTATCTTCTTGGGTTTTGAATCCTAGGTGCTTGCAACATAGTTTAGTGTGGTGTTTAATATTAAAGGCTTTTACCATTTTTATTATTTCAGACTTCAATATTGTAGAACTGGTTTCCACTATGATGGGATTATTTTGTTTCTCAGTATTGCTTCCACGAGCTCTGTAGATATCTTTTATATCATTTTTCGTCGCAGTACAGCTAATATTCTGAGATAAGTTCATGACCATTTCAATGAGGTCGTCTTTAGACTCTTGGTTTTTTCTGGGCACATTTTTTATTACAAAATTACATTTGCGGCTTCCAATTTGCATTTCTTCCAGTTTATTTTCTAAGATTTTAATGTTCTTTTTGTCTTCTAATGCCTGGTTCTCCAATGCAGTAATTTTCTTGGTTAGCTTTTCATTTTGCTCCATTACAAAAGAAATTGAGTTTTCTATATTTATGTTCGTTTGTTTAATGTCTTTTAAAGTTGCGGCCATCTGTTTGATCTCCTGCCCATTATTTACTAACATTTCGTGCATCATTTTTTTCATCTCTTCCTTAAAGTTGTCCAATTGCTCACTAATTTCTAAATCCTCTCTGCTTCGTTTAGTTCGTTGGAAAACATAATTATGTGGGGTTGAGCTATTTCCAGCTAGGTTTGTTTCAGATGCAGCTTTATTAATAGGAGAAGACATTATTTATCAATTGCCGATTTCACCAAATTCGTTTGAATTTCCCACAATTTTTATTTATTATTTTGTTCTGGCAATTATTGAAGAATCCAATTTGACGGTAAGTTGACAGGTGACAGGCTGATGTGATGTTTAATGACAAATGACAATCTGACAGATGACAATCTGACAGGCAACAATCTGACAGATGACAATCTGACAGATGACAATCTGACAGATGACAGTCTTGCAGTGTAACTAACAAAGAAGTACCTGTTTCACCAGTTGTTGTCTCACTCGCACCACCACTCTGCGTTTCCTTTTACTTTATGTGCGCCTAGTACTTTACACAATATTTTAATTGGTTTTTATGAATAAAAACAAATAAATAAATTCAAATATTGTACGTGCACACGTCTAAACACTTTCGTGGTCCGGGGGGAATACATCATTTTGCATTTAATGTATGCTTATTTGAACTACTTCATAACCTCATTAGCTTCATCGATATAATGTATTAAATCTTGTGCTTCAGAAACGCATAAAACATTATTTTTGGTGTTTGCAATATCCACCAATAACTTTGATCTACTGTTATTTATATTTTCCAGTAATATTATGAATACTTATACTTAACGAAAAAATACAGCATTAAATCTAAACTGTGTCAAAACATTAATTTAGTTTACCACGCGAACTAACATCGACCATCTTATTGGGAAGTCAAACATGACCGCGTCCATACCGAGTGGCGCGCATTTTAAAACACCGTACAAAACGATATGTATAGATATCCGCATCTACGATACTTATTCGTCGTAATTGTAATACTGGTTCTCTTATACGATTTGTAAATGAAGAATGTGCATATGGACAATCTAAAGGGAATAAGCAATTTAAAAAAATGCAGTTTTGACTTGTCTTTATACAGGGTGTATTTTTGAAACGGGGCAGTAAGGGCAAGTACCTTAACCGTTGCAGTTACAGCAAAACGTTCTTAAAAGACCTTCCCTAAGTTTTTGGGACATTTTGAACTGCATTCACAGATTTTGTAAAAAACTTACAGTTAGCAAAAAAAATGCAAAAAATGCAAAAAATATAATTCGGGCGTGGCTCAGTGGCCTAGTGGTTAAACCAGTCCACCAGTAAGGAAAAAAATTGAGAGGTACGAGTCCCGCCCGAGCAATTCACTTTTCCTGGTGTATTTGAATTGTACAGGAAAATACCCAATTAGGGAATCGGTATGATTATGACGATGCTTTTACGCTAGTGAATAATTAAATAAATAAATAAATATTCCACAACATTCTACACAACGCTATCTAGACCCATGGTAAGCTTTTATAGCTTGTGTTATGGATTCTAGAATGCGGATAAACATACTTATATACTTTTTTTTTTTGTAAATACATACATATTATACATAGAAACACCCAGACCAATGCAAATAGCCATATTGATGCATACAAATATTTGCACTGTGCGGGAATCGAACCCGCGCCTTCTGCATAGCAGTCGCGTTCACTACCACCACGCCACGGAGGCTGTCACTTACAATTACTAACTCAATAAAATAATATTCACCTGAATCTGAGTCCGTCACGGAGCTTGGAATGCGCAGGAGTCGAATTGTGTCTCGAATACTACTGAGCACGTTTATATAAGGTACGTACCCTACGTCTGGTAATGGTTCAATGTAGTGTGTAGTGTCTAACTGAAATAAAATGTTCTTTTTTTAGAGTAGGTATGTAGCGGATGTTTTGACTTTATCTGTGGTATACCACAGATAAACTCGAAACATTTACAATTTTTTTGCTATACCTAGTTAGTATTTATTATTTTTGTATCTACCTATAAAATTACTTAGCCTGTCCTGGCTGACAGTTGAATACTTTTTTATATACCACTTAGGTGGCAGACAAGCACACGGCCCACCTAATTGAAACTGGTTACCGTGGCCTTTGGAAGTGTGCAACGAAGGGGAGCCACACTCGTGCTGCTGAACCTGTTAGAAGCAAGCCCTTCTTGAAAAACCTCATTATTGTAGTCGCTTGGGAAAATTATAGCAGGATATTGCTTTTTATTCAGTGTTGTTTACCACGGTGCGTGTCAGTTTTAAAACCACAGATTTGACCGCTACGGCAATGCCTGTTTTTCCATAGACACAAGTTCCCCGGCGCGTCGTCGGTATAATATGCGCTAATCCACGTTGATGACGTCATCCGCGTGGATGACGGTTACCGCGACAAAACATTTCTCAAAAACCATAGGTGTACGAAGTTTCATGCTTCTAACTTAGAAAATGATGAACTTCCATACAAACGTTTGTAACCTATTTTATCCTCTTCGTAATTAAATTTTGAAAAACGGTGATCACATGTTCATTTATTTATTCAAAGACTCTGGTTTAGGAAATTTAGTGCATCCAGCTCTGAAAATGACGGACTTTCATACAAAATTCCATCCCCTATTTTACCCTTTAGTAGCAGAATTGCCAAAAATGCTTTCTTAGTGGATGCTTACATCATAAAATGCATCTACTATCAAAATGTCAAGTTTGCAGGTCCAGCGGTTTAGGCTCTGCGTTGATGACTGAAATGAATGATGAAATGCATGGTCAGTCAGTCAGTCGGGACTAGTCATTTTATATGTATAGATTAAGAACCTTGAAAAGCCGCCTTAAAACGTGTATAGGTACACTCTAGTGTTCAGTGATAGCGCTGATAAGGCGAGCAATTAAAATGGCGGGCTCGAACCTGCGACCCGCTGGACCACTTCCCGCTCCCGTTATCAACCTACTTAGATTGAGACACAACGGTACTCAGTGTAGAACTATAGTATCCATTACTTTTAGCAGTTTCCTAGTAAGGAAGGAGTAATCTTCGCAAAAGATAATCCACTTAGCGAGAGGCTTTACCTCCAATACTTATTTTACGAAAAGCGACTGATATCTTACCTCCACAACCATTGGCGATATCGAAGTTCTGTAGTTAGACCAGTCAGAATTTTTAGGGCTTCCCGTACATGGCACTTGATGGAACACATATTGAATATCGGGAATTTCCATTTTTATCTCACAACTTTCAAAATCAAAGTCAAAAATCATTTATCCTGGTATAGACCGTTCAAACAGAACTTACAAAACGTCAAAAAAATAAAGATATTGTTTAGCTGATGGACCACCGGGTCGAAACGCGACTCGACCTGAGAAGCGGAGTCTTCCCAGCAAGAAACTCAACGGGCATTTTTTTACTCACGAATATTTTTTCCGATTTAGGTCTGTCCGTTTCAGACTATTCTATTTTTTGATCTTACCGGGTTTGCCTCTCGGCATTCTTAAGCTGTCTACACACCGAAGCCGGCGGCGACCTTTTTTTATAAAGAACACGTCAATTTGACTTCACCTCGGCTGATGGTAAGCTAAAAGTAAAGTCTCGGAAAGAGGGTCACAGGGTTAGCAGTGGTGGCACTCAGCTTGACGGCCTCATCAGATGCCTTTTCACGCCCAGTTTAAAG
Organism: Eilema sororculum; assembly: GCA_914829495.1. Lineage (NCBI taxonomy): Eukaryota > Metazoa > Arthropoda > Insecta > Lepidoptera > Erebidae > Eilema > Eilema sororculum. The sequence continues at coordinate 23,156,258 of OU618549.1, forward strand.
GACCCGGGACTGTAGGAAGAAGGAAACGCGTGAGCTTGCAGGGAGTTCCAGGTAATATTAACGGTAATTTTAACGATATTTTCAGAGGCTAAGTAAATTTATAATCACAATTATTAAGTACGGTAATCTAGTTAATATTAATACCTAAGTATCACAAAAATAAAATCCCTTAGACCATGCCAGTATTGCACCAAAAAGACTAATTTGTGCCAACAGCACCGACACTCCAAGCTAAGTATTAAGTCCGAAAAGCAGTACTCTTTGCATATGTCTACTTATCCCAAAAAAAACACATGCTGCGTATTTCCAATCGCTGGTTCGTTGACCATTAGAACATAATACAACATCGTGCCATAAACGGAGATGCAATTAGAAAAAGATCGTTTGTCAACAGTACTTCTCACTATGTTTCGTGACCTGACCATTTCGGTCCCAAAGTGTCATCAATGTAGTCCAAAGAATGAACGACCGCATTATAGATGTCGACAATAACACAATGTAGGCCTTGGTGTGGGAATGCACAGATCACAGAAATATTATTAGGATAGAAGGCCCAGTGAGCGAGGAACTTTTTAGACAATTCCTGTTCTATGAGACAGGAACTTTCGAACCCTTACTCAGTACGTTTAAGACTAGCTTATAATAACATCGTTAAAATACCATATGCCATGTCAATAATATGCCATTTTGTGCTATTTCCAAGTGTACCTAGAAATTGAAGAAGTAAAGAAAAAGTGATTTTTTATTTATAGTGAAAAGTTGACACTCGTGACATGCTGGTGAACACAACTTATGGCCGTTCTATCCTAGTATATTTTTATGAAACAGATGCTGAATAATGTCTAAGAACTAGCTGATGCCAGCTTCTCCACCTGTGTGGAATACTGTCCCCGTTCCCGCAACCGAACCTATAGTCGGGATAAAAAGCTTGTAACATTCCATACTAATATTGTAAACGTGGCGGTAGCGCATGCGACTGCCACGCAGGAGGCGCGGGTTGGATCCCCGCTCAGTGCAAATATTTGTATGCATGCATACAAATATTTGCATTGGTCTGGCTGTTTCTATGTATAATACGTATGTATTTACAAAAAAATCTAAGTATGTTTATGTAACCGGGGCTAGATGGGGACACTGTGGTCCCCACAACCCGAAGGGGGCCATCTCGAAAGAGATGGTCCTGGGTCTGCCGGGGTGCGAGAGATATGCTTTCGGCAATCTCACCTCCAGCAACCAAGGACCCAAGACGGCGTGCGTTTTAGTCGGTTCGAGTCCGACATAACCGCCTTCACCGGCTCCGTGGGGGTGGTATCCGTGGGGATTTTTCGCACGATAAAAAAAGATGGGTCTAGATAGCGTTGTGTAGTATGTTGTCGGATATTTCTTTATTTATTAAATTGTCTGTCTGTATGTTACACTTTTGTCTGTGTGTCTGAATACAACTTGATATTATACAAACATGAATATAATACACCTCTGGACACTTAACTTGGACCTAAGTCGCTCTGGCGCGCGTGGATTGTTTTGTCTATCTATCAAGCTTCTCCATCCGACAGTAAACATACAGCCCAAGACAAAGTGCCCGCTAGGCGGTAATAGGCTCGCCTATTACGTGGGACCGAAAATTATATGTAGTTGGCGATACGTGGATAAAACACCTCTGCCTATCCCTTCAGGGATTTACAACCGTGAGTATATGTATGCAATTATGTATCAAGCTTGGTGAATTTGAGCTCGTCCTCCTAGGTGCTCTCAAAAGACACTGAAGAACCGGGTACTGCGTGTAGGAGCACATTTAGGTCCAAGATATGTCCCGAGGCATACTAACCAGTTTGATAGTGTGTGGGCAGTGGGCACTGAGATATATCTGCACCGGACGTGACGTGTAACGGAGCCTCGCGCCGCCTGGCGACAGGTGACGTAATCTATGTGCCGCCACCTGCGACTGTCAGTAGTGCCTCGGCCGTCGGACAGACAACATCGGGAATCGTGACAATGAAAGCTGAGTTATAGCGGTTTTGTTGTGTTAGAAAACTGTTAGATGTCGAAGCAGTATGTAAATTGTTTTCATGAATAATGAATTAGAAGAGATTGTTGTGTGAACTTGTTACAATAATATATCTATTTTAAAATAGAAAAATTAACAGAAATTTTACGCTTCGTTCTAGAACTAAGTTATTGCTTTTCCATCGAAATTAAGGTTTGTATAATGAATAAATCGCCGTCCCGGGGGAATAAAATGATAACTGCAAAAACACAACTTTTCAGGAAAAATAAAAAACATGTTTTCAACGATTACTCCGGAATTACTGGGAATAGATGCGTGATAGTTAGGATTTCTAAAACGTAATTTTTTCTTCATTTGAATCGTTTTAGTCAAATTTGCCTAACACCTGTCAAAATAAAGATATTTAAAGAATAAAAAGTTAGTGTAAATGAATCATCATCAAAGTTATATAGTGTCAATTATCATTTTATTCTCCGTTCAGCGTGACTAGAAAAAAATATGATACTCGTTACTTATCATTTTCTTCTACGAGTTTTTGGGATGGGAGTGATGATGATAATACTGTAATATCATTTCATTCTCTTATATGCTGCATCGAACGTCTTACGTCGTCGATCCGAACTTCTTAAGTCGTAAGACTAACGTCTTTATACGAAACGAGTGGACAGTTTTGAACGAGAATAAAATGATAACATGCATTTGTCATATTGAGTTTTATGTTTTTTTACGAGAATATAATTATATTACTATTTGTCAATATAGCAAGTGAGGATACGTGTATGGTAATATTATATTATCCTTTTATTCCCGTTCTTTTAGGCCTGTCATAAATCTTCGAATACTATTGTAATTGTTTGCAACTCTGTAAATAACGGTAAAAAAATTACGAAAAAAATTAAGTAGATGTATTAACACTCAAAGATCTCAAAAATGACATAACATTAAAATCAAGATAATGGTAGTTATCATTTTATTCCCCGGGGACGGCGAAATGTCCACAGACACTGACAAACTGGCTTTGGTGAGCAAATTTTTTACGGTCTGACCGTCTAAGCGAGGACACTAATGACGCAACATTTTTGGAGTGCCGAACAATAACCCAAAAGAGGGACCTTTAAGGGGAACCTTTTCCGACTTCAACAACTCTCCCTGGGCTGGACAGAGTTCTCCAGCTCACCTCGATGTCGCGCCGGGATTTTCGGCACGTAAGCTGTAGCACACTTCATTCGTTTCTGGAGGAGTCGCTTAGGTCCCTGCTCACACATTCTAAAACTCTCTTTATCATCATCATGTTTTGAGCGTTAGTTCCGGTTGCACGCGAGGTTTTCATTGCTGCTTCAGAACCTCGTTCCTCAATCAGCAGGTAAACCAGTTTGCAGATGAGGTTGGCTTTCCTCGAAGGTGCTGGCGGGATCTCATAACGTACACCATTCTATAACTCCTTCATTGCCTGGAATATTGGAGCTCTTTGTATTATATTCTGATCGTGGGAAATAGACCCTGAAGTGAAAATTTACAATCGAATAATACACCCAGAGATGCAATCCACAGCCATGTTGCGTATCTACTTAATACGGTTGTTGTGTCCAAGCGAACCGACCGAGCAATTCAACTTCTAAATTGAATTTAATTCCGCTTGCACAGCTGAATGTTCCCAGGCATGTTGCTCGCGTGATGTCGGGGCGACGATTAAGCTCGCACTGACTACAATAACCAATACGAGGCAATAGCATTAACCGCTTGTATGTAAATCGGCGCAGGCGCACGGATACCATCGCTGTAGGGTTGCCATAAATGTTTTAGGATATTTTATACCTTATCTAGACTAGAAGCGTAGATTTTGGTGTTCTGGGTCCATTCTCCCATTCCTCTTTGCCATAAGTTTCTTTTTAAGGATACGAATACTAACCTAAGCTTGATTGGAATCAATCTAATCAGCAGTCTGTACTGATTTGTAGGTAAGTAAAGTTAGTTTAAGGAAAGTAAGATTTAATTATCCGTATGTTCGCGTTTTAATGATCCCGAAACGTAAATTATTCTTCTATAACACTTTAATAATTATTATTCTTAAATGACCAAATCATGGGTGTCCTACATCATATAAGGACTGCGCAGGTTCAATTTGCATGCGCGGGAATGCGCTGCAAGTGTTGCGGACATATTTTGTTGAACTCACATATTTATCTGTGCGTATACGCATTTATGAATCGTAGCTCGTAGAATAATCCTTTGTGAATTGAGTATATTACGATGTAAAGTAAAAAAAATACGCATGTTGTATCTATCCATAATATAAGGGGCCCAATCAACTCCTTCGGGGCTCAAACCAAGCTCATTTGCAAGCCGGTACTGATGTAGCTGATTGAATGATGAGTCTAACTGGCTCTTCGTGTTGGATCGAAACAGTTGCTCCTAAAAAGCCCAGGATAATCCAAATCCTGGTGATGAGGAGAGCAGACCAAAATGAAGGTTCTGAATGTCCTTAGGACTAAATTTATCGCTCGGATAACAAGTCACGAACACCCTCGAGCCTTTGCAGATGCGTAGAGATGTTGCGTCTTTGGCAGTTTTCTACCGTCTCTACCATGGTGAATGTTCTGACGAGCTCTTCCAATTAGTCCCACCCTCTCCTTTCCTACACAGGACGACACGTGCAGGGCTAAGATGCCATTCATTTACGGTGCAGAGTATACCTGCTAGAACCAAGCGTTTCAGTGACTCATTCCTATGTCGCACCATTAAGACCTGGAACTCCCTGCCAGCTCACGTGTTTCCCTCTTCCTACAGTCCCGGGCCCTTTAAGCGGGGCGTGAAAAGGCATCTAATGAGGCCGTCAAGCTGAGTGCCACCACTGTTAACATGGTACATGTTTCCGATGGTGACCCTCTTTCCGAGACTTCGCCTTTAGCTTAACATCAGGCGAGGTGAAGTCAAATTGACGTGTCCTATATAAAAAAAAAAAGTGAATAAGAGGTGAATGTAAGGTGATCATAATGTTTTAGTCATCATTCTGATTACCTTATTCTACAAAGTGTAAAAGTTGCTTCAGAGGCACAGTGGGACTGCTGTGTATTAACGTGTTCGATTCCAAAGGATTTTCAAACTTCCATTCGTAGTGCATCCTTTGTTTTCCACATCCATTTCATTTGAGTTCGATAACATTGCACAACATTCGATCTAATCACGTTACTGATAGAAAATAAGGGCTTCTAGGAAATTTAAAAGCATCTCGAAATCCTTTAGTCTCTTCCAGCTAATCTGTTAAGAGGCAATCGTTTATATTTATTGTCGCGGATGGTTGACAATAGGGCACCAATCTTGCACGAGTCGTCGAATTATCGCGATAGGGGGCGCACGGCCGCGCCCTCCCGTACCCTGCATACTCTAGTTGTGTAGAAACCTTCACGAAAACACACGAGATAACGTTATGAGCGCTACCGTTCTATAGCTGGGTGGGAACCCCATAAAAAGCTAAGTCTACCTTACAATGTAACACACCTGCTAATTGACGAACAATGGTCTAGTGCCTTCCTTCCTCTCGGGTTGAAAGGTAAGAAGGCAGTCAAAGAATAGTTAATTTAGAGACCACAGATACTATTAAACTTAATTACCCAAAACTAGCTTTTGCCCGCGGCTTCGGCCGCGTGGATGTCGGTTATAGCGACCAAACATAGCCTATGTCCTTTCTCAAGGTCTAATCTACCTCTATACCAGATTTCATCGAAATCGGTTGAATAGTTTAGGCGTGAAAGCGTAACATACAGACGTCTGTCTGTAGACAGACAGAGTTACTTTCGCATTTATAATATTACTAGCTTTTGCCCGCGGCTCCGCCCGCGTGAATGTCGGTTATCGCGACCAAACATAGCCTATGTCCTTTCTCAAGGTCTAATCTTCCCCTGTACCAAATTTCATCAAAATCGGTTCAGTGTTTTAGGCGTGAAAGCGTAACATACAGACAGACAGACAGAGTTACTTTCGCATTTATAATATTAGTATGGATATATTAGTATGGATATACGTTTTAAGTTACTAGTTAGATACCGTTTCATCGCACGACGACGGTATACGATCAAGAATATGCCCAATCCACGTATCTGCCCAGTTGGATATTTGCTGAATTACAAATATGTCCAATCCAGAATCTGTCGTACACCGAATAAATGGCATTAACAAGATAATGTCAAGCACGAAATTAAATTTTTGTACGACAATTTGTTGTTTGACAATGCCAATATAACTATTGGAGTCCCTGATATCATAACGCATATCTCTAATTGGGTATTCTACTGACTGGTCAAATTAGTTAGTTTTTACTAAACGTCAAAACGATAAGGTATAAGGTAACTTGTATGAAAAGATTTAGTGACGTCATAAATTTTAATAGTCTAATCAGTTACTATTATAGGTTGGTTGGATGATTAAAAATAAATAAAAACTATAAAATATGATCCGACGCAACTTCTACCGCTCTTTTACTATTCTTAATTTAATAAGCTCGGTTAGATAATTTATTTTAACTATAGGATAATACCCAAGTAGAAATCTATGCTGTCAGACTAAATTTCCCGGCTAACAAGAGCGGTCCTTTACAAAACGCATTCCCGTATATTCCTACCCACCGATAGGGCCAAATTCAGTTCCCATTGAATCTCAGCTATCACCTTATTTGCATCGCAATACCTCTTGCGTACCTCGCCCTCTTACGAAGGGTATCACTTACCGCTCTGATTGCGCCGGTATACAGGATCGATGCTTACCTGAAACAAAATATTACCTCTATTAGCTGATTGAGTTTCCTTCTCAAGCTGTTAGGGAGATTGTTTTGGAAACAATTAAGTGTAATAAATAGCCCAATTTGAATATTTTAGTTGTGTGTATTTGGTTGTAAATTGTAAGCAGAAGATGGCTGTTAGCTGTAAACGCGACTGATCAACAAATCTGGGCATCAAACCCGCGATGGGTTTGATGCCCAGATTTAGATGTTAGATCCATGCTTTCCGCAGTTGATATAAATAAATCAAAATTCTATTACATTCTACACAACACTATCTAGACGCATGGTAAGCATTGCTTGTGGAGTTATTTTCGTTGGATCTCAGTTCTGAATCCCATTTTTTAGGTATTAACGATGGATCCCATTTGCTATTTCCATTGAATCCCATGTTATAACAAGATGTGTACTTATGGAAACTAAAATGCGGCTAAACATACTTCGATTCTTTTTTTTTGTAAATACACAGATATTATACATAGAAACACCCAAACCAATGCATACAAATAATTGCACTGAGCGGCAACCGAATCCTCACCCCATGCGGCAGTCGAGCGGTCTACCGCTACGCCATAGAGGAATATAGGTCATTAATACATATATGGATAGGAAATAATAAAGAAAACTTAACAGTTATTAAAGTCTAAATTATGACTGTAGAAGGCTTGGTCATGAATTTGCATGAAAGGATGCTTCAATAAAAAAGAAAACAAATGACTGAAAAGATGACTCTGAAATGGTTTCGTGCTCTTTTTAACCGACTTCAAAAAAGGATGAGGTTCTCAATTCGTCTGTATGCATAATATTTTTATATTACTATCCTATGCTAATAAACTGGTGACATCTAGCTATAGAATTAAATCTATTCCCATATTCTCACACAGCTCCCGTAGACTTACGACGCCTCAAGATAAACAGGAGTGGAACTCATATTATAAATCTGTAAGCAGTTTCAATGAAAAACCACAAAGTTACTTAAAGGGGAATACAGTACAACTTCGATATTTCTTATAGCTGATCTAGGTGACAGTTTCCAGCCGTCAAGCAATTTCTCAGCTGCTAGTGCGAAGGCTACATTTCAATACAATGGGGGATATAAATGATTTTATATAGAATTATGCAGTATGGAGTGGTAATGCCGTCGGTTCGCTAATTCGCCGGTCATCGCCGACGCCGATATGTTTTATTCAAAGTACTTTATATGCTTTTGAAAGGTCGCCGAAGCGGAATTTTCATCTTGAGACTTCAGTTATAAAATATACGTGGAGTAAGTTGCGTGGTGTCATTGCGATAAAAACTAGAAATACTTTGACACGTAGTCGCAGGGCTGTTCGATCGAATATTGGATATTCCCTTCGTTTAAAATTATCACATGGTATAGTCAAAAACGACGTTAAATTATTTAGTATCGAAGAGGGCAGCACTAATCCTAGTTCGATTAGATTTCCAGATGATATGTATATCATTAGACTTATCTTTATATATACAGTTAGGTAAGTTAAGAATAGTTTTAGAAAGTAAATAATATTCTATGTCATGGTGGCTTTTCTACGTCTTCAGTCGATAGTTTATCAATGAGAGAACGTCTACATAGCGTGTTTACAAGGTAGTTTGCATGAGTTTTGCATTCCCTCGTAAATCATAGAAACAACGAATAAACTACCAACAAGATTCATAGTACTTCGGGATGGCAGGCCGGTGCAGCTTCCCTGCAGCCCATCAGATAGCTGCGACCACAGATATAGTGCAGCTTAGGTATAACAAACCCAACCCATCCTGTCTCCAAAATGGTGTAGTTTCTGCACTCGAATTTTAACCGTCACCATAAAAATGCAGAATTATGTGGACTAACATATTGCTATTGGAACAATCCTGTTTATAGAGAGTCGTCATCACCATCCAAATCAGCTCTTGTTGCTTCGAAAGCTTGTCCTCTGGAGCACGAGCTCCGCCCTCCCCTCCCCCCCCCCCCCAAAGTCAATTACCACCCGTATTGGTTTGTCATGATATCAGGGGAGCAACGGCTAGCTGACCATCCAACCCAGAAAGAAAAACCAGCCAGAGCATTCTCTGTCAATAAACAAATGAGACTGCCTTCCTATTTTCTGTTCACGGAGAATATTATCACCAAACATCTCACGTGATATCATCGCGTGGTGATAGCCAAAATATGGCACGTTCTGTATTCATATCTAGCCTACTCTAAATCTATGGCGGCAACATTGTAACTTTGCATCAGAGGTATGCTAAACCTTCGGGTTACTTTGTGCTACGTGCTTCAATTCAATTTAAATTTACAACAAAGTAAGATGAATAGTTCTATTCGTCGCGTGCATTGGCGATTCATATATTTATCATCTCGACTCCGACTGCACGTTTTTGGTATGTCTTCTCTAGCGCATAGGACATAGCGTACCAAAAACGTGCAGTACAGGTCGGGCCATTATCTTAATCAATGCAATCTTGGAAACTTGTGAGCAATGGCTAACACTGCCATGATTCCCTTTATCAACTATTAGTGATGCATCCCGAGATTTCAGTGTCTGTGTCTGTGGCGTGTAATTGTCACGCAGGAGGCACGGGTTCGATCCCTGCTCAGTGCAAATATTTGTATGAATATGGCATTGGTCTGGGTTTCTATGTATAATATGTTCTAAGACACAATCTCTGTAACCATATTCGAAGCAAATAAACGATTGAATTGAATTGAATTGAATATATGTATGTATTTACAAAAAAAAATTAAGTATCTAGTTTATCCGCATTCTAGATTCCATAACACAAGCTAGTTAAGCTCATCATGGCATTGTGTAGAATGTTGTAGAATATTTTTGTTTTTACAATTTTATGAGTTGATTGGCGTTGCGTAGAACTTTACGTTTTGCATAAGATAGCTTCAGTTTCTCCTTGTAATACTTACCAACTACCTGCCAGTGAAAATTTACCTAACTATTCCGGAGATTAGCCAAAGCAATCAGACAGAAGAGCGGAAAGAAGACCGTTTAAATAAGTGATTTCTTCGTCGCCTTAAAGACGTATAAGATGGGAAATTTTAATCATATCGGGCGTGTCTCGGTAGCCGAATTGGTCAGGCATTCCCCCTGTAAGGGAAAGACTGCGGGTTCGAGTCCCGCCCGAGAAGATTCTTTTTCCCTATGTATTTGAATTGTTTTCTTGTCAAAAACCATTCCTACCTACCATAAAGAACGCGTGAAGTATGGGGATGAGCCCCGGCCATTACAACATCACCAATTAACAACAATACCACTCACATTAACATTTTATACCGCCATCGCTATTCATATAAATTGACTATTCAGTTCATTAAGCGTACCCCAAAAACATCCCCTGCGATTAATCAAGAATTATGAATTACCGCATTCAAGCACGTTAGGCCGCCGCAAGCGAGTGATGTAGGTGTCGTGTCTGACCGCTGTTGACAGCGAGTACTGCGCCCTCGTGCGCAGTTAGCCTTATCTGTGAATGTTTGTGACATAACTGGCAGGTTATGGCTGCCGTGTTCCGTTGACAATGTTTTATTACTTGTATGCATGTGCTTATCGTAAACGGTTCCAAAAATAATAGTAATTAACTTTATAAGTAAGCTTTTATGAAAATGGGTCGTCTTTTCAGATAACATCTTATACGTCCCTGCCAGCTCACGTGTTTCCTTCTTCCTAGAGACCCGGGTCCCTTAAGCGCGGCGTGAAAAAGCATCTGATGAAGCCGTCCAGCTGGATGCCACCACAGTGTTAACACATGTTTATGATGGAGACCCTCTTTCCGAGACTTTGGCTTTAGCTTACCATCAGCGAGGTGATGTGTACTTTTTTTAAAAACAAAGTGATATCGTTATTGTAATTACAGAAACCTGTTTGTAATTATTTTATTTTGAGTCTAAGTGAGTCCTGAAAAGCAGACGTCATCTAATGATTTCAACAACAGGCCGGGGTAAACTTTCATACCATTAATCCACTTCGCATGGTATTTAGCAACCCTGGAAGTGAGACCAAACATCGATGACGTAAATTCCAGAACACAAGCTAGTGAGTAAATCGCTTGGGAATACAAACTTTTATTTTGTTAATAGACACAACTGGGAACAATCGTCATCAGCCTATTGCACAATTCAACCGGTAGGAGCAACTGATCCACCTTCTCAGTGTACCGAATGGGACGTCTTTCCTTTGACTCACTTGGAGGCGTTTGATTGAGTCTAGAAGAGAGCTCACTTCCAAACTCAACAACTCATCTATTACAGATTACCATGAATAAAGAGTACCTATATTTTGCTAGCTGACCCGTCCCGGCTCCGCCCGGGCAAATTTCGTATTCCATATTTGATAGTGACCTAAATGACGAACTTTCCATACAAAAGTTTATCACCTGTTTTACCTAAAATTTTGAAAAACGCTGATAAATGTGTTCATTTATTTCTTAAAAGACACAGGTTTATGAAAAGTACATCTAGCTCTGAAAATGACGGACTTTCATACAAACTTCCATACCTTATTTTACCCCTTTAGTAGCAGAAATCCTTTCTTAGTGGATGCTTACATCATAAAATGCATCAAAATTTCAAGTTTGTAGGTCCTGTGGTTTAGGCTCCGCGTAAATGAATCAGTCGGTCATTTAGTCAGTCAGCCAGGACAAGTAATTCTAATAAGCATAGATATTTGTTAACAAAGTTATTTCTGTAAAATAGATTGAAGGAATTTTTACAGCATTAGGTATGCTAACTATACAAATCGAATACATAGGGAAAAAGAATCTTCTCGGGCGGGACTCGAACCCGCAGTATTTCCCTTACAGGGGGAATGCCTGACCAATTCGGCTACCGAGACACGCCCGATATGATTCAAATTTCCCATCTTATACGTCTTTAAGGCGACGTGGCGTCATCTACCGATTTTCTTTCGAACTATCGGAATCAATGAATGATGTTACAATCATTTTTAAACATTGATTTTTGATAACTGCGCCCAAACAATTGAAGGAATTTTTACAGCATTAAGTATGCTAACTATACAAATCGAATAAAAATGATTGTAACATCATTCATTGATTCCGATAGTTCGTAAGAAAATTGGTAGATGACGCCACGTCGCCTTGAAGACGTATAAGATGGGAAATTTGAATCATATCGGGCGTGTCTCGGTAGCCGAATTGGTCAGGCATTCCCCCTGTAAGGGAAAGACTGCGGGTTCGAGTCCCGCCCGAGAAGATTCTTTTTCCCTATGTATTCGATTCTGTAAAATAGTTTTTCACTCGTAAATATTTGGAATATAAGTCTATAAGATTGTAATCGCGCTCGTTCATTACGTATTCAAGGCTTCCAAACAGTAATTTGTGCGTAACGTTCAAACAAAGCGAACTATTGACATCCGCGGCCGCGCAATAAAGCACGCAGCGGGAGGGTCGCGGGTTCGGTGCCGGCTCCGTGCACTGCAGCTATTAATTATCGCACCACTACCGGACTGGGGCGATTGGACAACCTGCTACACTGTGGAAAAGGATTCTGCTTTTTATAAGCTTTTGTTTATACCACCTGTTAGTGCCTATGTGTGTACTTTTTATGCGGGTAAAGCATCAAATAAGTTGGCAGGCTACTGGATGGTTAGCGGTTAACGTGCCTTGTGAACACTCACAATAATAGTTACAATTGCCTGCATCATCAATAATCACCATTTGCCTGCATTTGCCACAATAATTTAGGGTTAGCGCAACATGTCATTCCCTCCCTTTCATACTTTCTGACGTGACGTCATCTCCCAGTTAATCCTTTCCATACCATGTACTCCTTGACGGTGGTGAAATTTCTTTTCTTGGGCTTATCTCTGATTTGTTTATCTCTCTCGTTTTAGTATAAGAGTCTAAGTGACCTGGATCATGCTAGCCAATTCGTCATCAACATCATTTACATATAGACGTTAACCTGATTTCATCCGAGGTCGAGATGCCCTAGCTAGCCAATTCGTCTAGGAAAAGTTTGGACCTTTAGCTCGTGGACTTCAGTAGTTTATACTTAGATTACTATATCGATTTGATACTCATTTGACCTTGCTTTGTTCTTCACCTTAGTGAATTTTGACTATTTGTTATATTCGAAAAACATTGGAAAAAATGAAATGCTCAAGTGAGACTCGAACTCACGACCTTTCCCTTACAGGGGGATTGCTCTGCCAACTGAGCTATTGAGCACCAGTTCGTAAGAATGTAAGAATGTTGGTAGATGGCTGCACCGTCGCCCTTATAGACGGATATAAAGAGAAGGAAAATTTGGAATGATTCAAGTGGTGCTCAATAGCTCAGTTGGCAGAGCAATCCCCCTGTAAGGGAAAGGTCGTGAGTTCGAGTCTCACTTGAGCATTTCATTTTTCCAATGTTTTTCGAACTTAAAAGTTAGCATAATAAATGCTATAAAAAATTCATTCAAATATTTGTTATATTACAAACAAAAGCGGTCTCCACACAAACCAGTATGTTTCGTAAATATGTCCACCGCGGCAGTATATCATACTGTCCGTTATCAGCTCGACCATTACGGATTAAAAAACTCTTCGCGGACCATCTAGATATCGCCAACCATCGTCCAAAAATGTCACAACCGCCATAAAACACCACACGCAATTTACATCCATTGTATTATCAGCCAAAAGGGCTATTTTAGCATTGACTTTATCATCCTTTGGGTTATATATGGGTATTTTAATTCGGTAGGATCGTACACTGAATTAGTAATGGATTCAAGTGGCCGCTGGGGAGCGCGGTCGATTCCGGGTTGGTCCCTTGTTTTGTTAAATTAATTTTCGTTATATTGTTATTCTGGACGTCTTACTTTTGGGACTACATGGGTTAAATTTGCATATTTTTTGGGAAAAATATTTGACAGATTAATATGATAATGGATTCTAATATGCTAAGGTGTTGTGTAGATATGAGGAGGGTTTGAACTAGGAAGAACTCAAGTCTTTAATTTAGGTTAGATTCAAATGTTAATTTAGAAATTGATGCTGATACTCGTATTTTCTTGTATGTAATAATCTGTGAATTTAAGGTGTTTTACTTATTAATATTCCCGTCTGTATGATCATGATCATGCAGAATAGAAATGAATTCGAACGGAGGAATAACGGAGTATATGAAGGTGCTTCGAAATTGGTTATCGCTCAGCATTGTGAGCGTATCAATGGCTGGAAGTTCATTCAGACTGACATCAGACATTCACTTTGATGGACTGTCCTATTTGGACATTTTACACTTTGGTACAAAATCATACGTTTGTTCCCGTGTTGGTTCCCGGTGGAGCAGAATAGGACCACCCCAGCTCTTTCTGTGGATGTCGTAAAAGGCGACTAAAGGATTAGCCTGTTCTCCATCGGACAGTAAGCATACAGCCCGAGACAAAGGGCCCGCTGGGCCGCAATAAGTTCGCCCCCTATTACGTCGTGAGATTAAAATCATAATTGGCGAAACGTGGGTGCTAGTACACCTCTGCCTACCCCTTCGGGGATTTACAAACGTGAGTATATGGATGGAGAACTGAATGACTCTAATAGACACATCATTTCCATTCATCCCATTTTACAGTCGTAGTACTTACTTTTACTACGGTGAAAAATATCTAGGCCATGCCTGTGTTGCCTTACGTAACTACTAAACTAAACTGTTCCTAACTCCCAATAGATTATTTTATAATGGTATTTGGTTTCATAAATTGGTATTTGGAGGTATTTGGTGTCACAACACTCGCTTGGCCACTGAGGCAGATGTGTTCTTCCATCTTTACTTAATGCAAGTTAAGTAATCATTTTGTCCCATAAATTAAAGTAAGATACATAAATTGAAACGCCATTAGTGAAGGCATTAACGCGATAATGGCCTAATTAATACGTTAGAGTAAATCATGGAATGCGAAACTAAGAGTTAAATGGATGACGTCAATTGGATATTTGGGACCGTATAATCTTCGGGACCCAAGTCAATGTCACCTGCTTGCCAGTACACCTGCTGATTTAGGACGAGGCTCTGTCGTAGAGTTGGGCAGTTAGTTGGCAGTCGTTTTCATAACAGCCAAAAGAAAATGCAAATCAAGAGAAATACTAGAAAAGTAGTAGTTATTTTAACTATACGATGATAAATGATATCGACGATTTAAACTAAATATAAAAAAGGAAAAAGTAAAGTACAGTTTTAAAAATATTAGAAAAACGAATACCAAAACAATCTTAGCACGTATCGGCGATTTTCAACAGTCATCGGTCATTTCACGTATTGGCACAAACTTAACACCTCGTTAACAACTTCACAAGATGGTTGACGTGTGTTCGCCAATCAGAATTGTAAATATTTTGCCGTTCGTATTCTGTAAAGGTTAGCGTGTACTTATGCCGTAAGTAATGAGTCGATTCAGATTCGCAAGGATTTTTGCAATTCAGTATTTAGCGTCTGTCATCTGTTCATTATCTCAGCGTTCCCCATAGCTGCCTTAGGCCTTAGGGCTCCAGGCATTGCACCAATAAAGTTATTGACAATAATATTACGTATCAACAGTATCTTATAATAGGTACTGCTGTGGTTTTCCCAAGCGACTACAATATGGGATTCTTGAAGAAGGCTATTAAAAGGTTTCTTCGGAGTCGGCAGCAGAAGAGTGACGCCCCTGGTGTTGCTTAACCACTTTTCATCAGGTGGGCCGTGTGCTTGTCTGCCACTTAAGTTGTAAAAAAAAGTGATATAAAAAAATGAATCCACGTAAATTGCTAAAAACACGATTTGCTCTTTATAAAGGCTACTGTAAAGGAAATATATTATCAATTTAAAGAATTCATACGAATATCCATTCATTATCCCAAAGTAAACAAATAATTCGACGTGAATGGACATTCATGTAAGATTTATTACGGAGCCAGGGTCATATCGATAGTCATAATTCATCAGCAATTCAAGAAATCCTTACTTTGTCAACCCATTTCATTAAAATATGTAAGTAAAATTAATTACACGCAATTCAACAATTCATTTACAAATTCAGCGTCAATTAATATCTGATACAAAAATACTGATTGATATAAGTGAGTGACAAGTAGAAGGACCAGCCGCGATGATTTATAACATCATTGCTAACGAGAATAACGAGCCATAAACTGTTTTTCCAAACTGAGATAACAAAACCATAAAGTGAACCATCGATGCAGTAAACGCGTTCCACATGTGAATTTTATAAAGCAGACTTGAAGTACATTTCTCAGATCAGACAGGTTCTCTCGGAGCGAGCATTCCGGCTTGTTGCACGCACGCGACAGCTACAAAACGATACAAGAAGCCAACTTATCGTTTTATAACAACGAACCCTGACCCTAACAGATTAAGACATAAAGTGGGCCGAAAACTATCCCCTGCGTAAACCCTTGTATCACCATAACGGGTTCTAGGTTTTTTAATGACAAACGTGACAACGGCTCAGCGATCACTCAATAAAATGAGTTTTATTTCAAGACTGCAACAGATCAATGTCCCGCGTGTTTTGTCGAAGGTTTCGCTGCTTTCCTGTATGGTGCACAGAGTCGAATGCTTTAGTCAATTCTGCGTAATGAACGATGCATTCTAAATTAAATTTAAGGTTTGTTGCTTCGAGTTCGTTTTGCTATTTCAGGTATTGATGTTACGTTGTCTGAATGTTTACATGTAGGATATCAATTAGCTACGCAGAAGGGATCGGTTGAACCCATTTCAACATGTCTGCATTAATATAAGTATATGTGGGAGGCTTGTTGTGAACTAAAACTCAATAAAGGAATATTTCTATTTCAAATTAGTTAACATTACTAGTGAGAACGCAACTCGTTTTTCTTACTACATTAGTGTCTTTGACATAACTGGTTAAAGTATAAAAGGAAATAAAAACGTAGAACTGTCAGTTAATGTTCGTATTTGCTTGGCTAATAGCGGCAATTTGTAACTAATTACCTCAGTAGCATCTTTGTATGTAATAGAGAAATGAATATGTACAATTAATCATCCATTTTACTGAGTCTAAATGATACCATTAACAGTAATTATATTCAGCGTCGACTACGAACAAAGCCCTATTATGGAGCACAGCCTCTTCATCAATCTATTCTGTGTAAAACGATCCATCATGTGCCCATAGATGTATGTTAATTATATTTGGCAAGTCTTAAAGAGATCCAGCATCACATGTTGTATTATTTGATGTGAACGTAATCAATTTGCGGCCGATGCTCTTAAATCAAGTGGCAAGTTAATGATAGCCATTCGTTATTGGCTACTATCATTATTCTTCATCTCGAACATTCCCACTGCTCATCCATTATCTTTATCATTTTTTTCTTTACAATCGTGATGTGTAAATAGCTCGGACAAACCGAATGGACGATTATAAGCTGTAAATAGTCTGCAGTTCCTTTTACGATGACCTCAATATTGTTTATTGGGTATTATTTATATTTCTTGATTTGAGCTTCATATTTGTATTGGATAGAAAATAATAATTGCTATAGTAAATAACTAGCTGGTGAACGGTCACCAGCCAAGCCACGGGGCTTCCCGCATGAATTAAGCGCGGCAAAATTTAAAATTAAACGAAAAGCTAATTCCCTATACACGGAGGGAGCGAGGGGCCCTGCCTTGTTTTTTTGAGGTTTGAAGGATTTGATTCGATATTTGTGCAGAAATATATAAAGTCACGTCTTTTCCTAAATGATGCAAAAAAAACGGCAGAGACCAACGTAAAGTTTTAAGTCGAACTTGACAAACTTACTTCAGGTATCGTCAAAATCAAAATCAAAATCAAAAATAATTTATTTTGCATAGACCATTAAATCGGCACTTACAAAACGTCAACATAAAGTAAATATTAAATACTAACTAATACTAGTAAATGGACCACCGGTTCGAAACGCGGCCCAGACCTGAGAAGACTCCGGCAAGAAACTCAGCGGGCTTTTTTTTTTTGGTCTATTTACAAAACATTTACTTAGCCTAAAACTTATGGTCTAGATACAATGTTTTGCTTGAGTAGCACAGCAGAGCGAACAGCTCATTTCCAAGCTTGTTTATCATTTAAATATTCTTGGATTTTATAATAGCCTTTCTGGCACAGTTTGCTCTTTACTGTATTTTTAAATTTATTAACAGGTAAATCTCTGATTTCATTAGGAAGCTTGTTAAAAAAGCGAATACAGTTGCCCTGGAAAGAATTACTTATTTTATGGAGTCTGCTATGACAAACTACAAGATTGCTTTTATTTCTAGTATTTATATTGTGCCTGTCACAAAGTCTTGGAAATTTTGCAATATTTTTCCTATTTTTAGAGATTATACAAAATGTCGCTTTTGTAACTCAATACCACCTTTTAATTATTAGTTTTTAACTACCAATTACGTCTGCCTTTATTTTATTATTTATATTTCCTTTAAACCTATTCCGCCTGTGATATTATCAGTTATAATTTTTGTGACAGTGATCATAAAAACGAAATAAAGTTTGGGCCAGACCCCCCACGGTTTTGTGGGACAATTCGATTAAATTATCGGTTTAAAGGATTATTGGGTAATTACTTTTTTATTAGCGTCATAATTACTTTTTAGGGAGGACCTGTCTGGCCTGCTGAGCGGGTGTTATTGGGAAACCTATCAAGACTTTAGGCACCCAGGCTAATCTCTTCTGTTGATATACCTACTGTTTGACAGATGTGGCGCTGCAGTTCTGTTGGATATAGAATAGCACTTTCCCTTAGTTGCCCTTTACTACACCCTAGAAAAGCTGACGGAGGTAAGACTCGACTCGACGGAATACTCGACGTATTTGCGTCCCAATTGAGCGGTCCGACTGGGGAAGTACCTCCGTCCTACAGAATATCGCGGTCATAATAATTCATAGTTGTGTTCCCGGCGGAGAGTAGGGTAACCAGAGCTCACTGGAGAGTTTTTGTGCTGTCAGTGGGAAGACCAAAGGCTTGTTCTGCTTTGTTTTCTGTACTGACGGCACAGAAACTCTCTGTTCTTACAGGGTTGGCAGAACGAGTGTGACTCCCTTTTGTAAATGTCCATAGGCCACGGTAACTACTTTCCATCAGTTTGGCCCTGTGTTTTATCTACCACCTAAGTAGTATAATAATAATAAATGAAATAGGCTAGCCCTATTCTACTCCATCGAGAAGCAAAACGGTAACGAGAAAGAATAGAGTTGGCTCTTGAATTTATACTTATTCTTGATTTTAAATCACTGTTCAAGAGAATGTATTAGAAACATTCCTATGCAATCTACGTTCCTAAGTAGCCCCTCCCCAAATCTCGGTACTTATCCCCCATACAAGTTTCCAATAACTGCGCCGAGGGGGAGGGAAATGGGTTGAAATAAAAAGTATGACGTAGTTACCGAACTGGATCACAGAGGGCGCTGTACGTGAGCGGGTTGGCAAATTGTACAGCTTGTTCGTGGTGAGTAGAGGTACCATGATTTTGTATTTTCTTTGTTCATTTTCTTATGATTTAATATTTTCTTGCACTTATTGGCATTCATTATTTTAGTGAAAATAATATTAGTTTTCGCTATTCAGAAATAAAATAAGTCTAAAATTATTACAGGCACACTTGGGCAGTACCTATGTATGAAGCCAAAAATATTTATCTTGCTATGGTACCTATGTAAATAACGATGTTGACGTAATACGATCAGTTGGAAGCACTGCATACTGACACTTAACTTGTAGGAAAACTTCCCTTATCGAACCAGGTAACTTGAACTGCAGGCACTTTGAAGAACTAGTCTAAAAAATCTGTAAATTCCTTTCCCGAAAGCAAATTAGGTATACGTTTAATGGCAGTTATGTAATCGTCACACACAAACCACTTAAATTGCCGATAAAAGTATGAACGAGTAGAAGTATGAGACACGTAGGGAGGGTCACCCTACCAGGTCCTGAGACGAACCAGGCGACCGAACAGCCAATATGGAGATATAAAGCGTCGCGAAGTGAGGCCTCGCCCCGAGCCACAAATCTGGAGAAACGACTCCATGATAAACGACATCTACATAGGAGGAAATGCCATTATTGTACCATTACTACTTAATATTATATTTTATGGGAGATTTAGAGTTTTTTGTGGTAAAAAGTCAAGTTTTTTCTCGTGAGTAACTGGCTTTATTATGTTATTTGTATTTCACAAGTGGTAAAGTTAAATAACAATTTTCAAGTCGATAATCTGCTGTATTAAATTTAAGGCTAATGTTACCTACATAAAATTGCGAAAAATCGGATTGTTAACAGTACTTCGAGAATGGATAGACGTTTATGAAATGCCTTCTAATAAACGAACATTTAATTCATTGTCATTTTTTGACATTAACATGCCTCCGGACAGAAGTTCTAAACAGCTTTTGGTTACTTTTTGTGGAATTCCAAACGTTTGAATAGAGATTCTGATTGTTACTTTCCCCCATTATGTAAATAAGATAAGCTAAAAAGATAAAATAATCAGATATGGACAATTTATTTAAGAAGAGAAAGGATTCTGCATAAAGTTTATCCTATACACCTTCTTCCGCCGTCTACCTCCTTCCTCCTGAGGCTAAGGGCTTCCATTGTAGGTAACTATAATATAATACCCGATCCTCCTCTGTTGAGTCAAAATTACATGCGGGCGGAGTCGCGGTCTACAACTAGCAATAGGTACGAAATAAAAAGTAGTTTGAAGTTTCTTTTTAAGAAATCGTTTTAACAAAATCAAAGTTCAGTTGACTCCAGCTTTAATTAAATCTGCAACGAAACGTACAAAAACAAAGTTAGGTTTTCTTAACTTGCATCGTTACGTTTATCGAACAAACTGATATCGCACTATTAACATAGTATTTACATAATCCGGCCATTCCGCGTCTAGCCGAGACTCCTACCAGCTACACAGGAGCTTAACACATTTTTAGCCATTTCACCTGTATGTTAACAAGATGGCGATCGATCCAATCCGCGTTCGAATTTTAAACTGATCGCAACTTAATCCGGCTATAACGAAAAGTCTTTATCTAAGTGCGTAATAAAGGGGAGGGCGCGCCTCCCTCACTTGGCAGGTTAGTCACGTGCCGCGTCATCTGCGGCCGTCTTTCTTTTGTTTTCGTTTTAGATTACAGATTTTATATAGAAAAGCTGGTAAGCCTCAGAGCCTTCCGCGAATATTTAATATTATTTTTGTGTTTTCTATTGTTTGTGGTTAAGGAAAAATACTTGGGCATGTTGTGTGATAGATAAGTGATTACATAATAAACAATAGCTTAGCTAGTTGTACTAGATTAGATTGCAATATTATATAGACTACAGAAGCGCATTGAACTACTCTGACTCTTGTAGTATAGAATACCTGACGTTACCGCGAAATACCGTTCATAGTCACGATTGCTATCATTCCAACAGGATCGTGATTGACCTAGGTATTAGCACAGATAATATAATATAATTCTGTAGTAGGTATTAGAAGTATGTATTACTTAGATATTTATTTATTGTTTATGATTTTTTTTACGTTTTTTTATTGAAGGTGATTTTAGAGGGTGTAACGTTGTAGACTTTTTCTAAACGTATTTTAATTAATCCTTGCAATAAACCGATAATTTAGTAAGTTTTTATCACTAATTGTCTATGGTTGCGCGAACGAGTCTGGCCAACACTATTCAACTGTCAACTGTTGACATTGAATCGTCCCTTTTCCTTGGCATCCTTCGCCTAGGGAGGTTGCTTTGACCCCGGTGGCCAACTGCTGTTGTCGGCACCGGGTGAGTTTTTTTGAATCAACATTTCCACTTCTTTCTACAGGTGAAGCCTTCCCAGCGGTCCAGCTTATAGCCTGCTTAATGCGCGGCTTAATTATATTTTATTTCTATTGTGTAAGTGCTATTTCAGCCTACCCTCTTAGTGCCACGGGACCGATGACCTCTACTACGGTCACCGGTCACGTCATCAGCTTGTGCTGCACTACATAATTTTATTCTTTTATAGCTTCTAGCTATGCTGCGCTGCCGCTGGTTACTTGGAACCACGTCCTTGGAATTACGTCCAAGTGACCTGCTAAAAATATAGCAGGTGAAGATAATGTTATCTTCACCTGCTATATTTTTAGCGGGTCACTTGGACGTAATTACCTATTGACAAACTGACCCGCACTCTTCCCTTTTCCAGGGTCTTCGCACCGGGCTTCACGCCACCATTCGGCTGTGAAGCACACCAGCGGAGACCCTGAGACTCCGGCATCATCACCAGCACATCACCTGCTCCGATGTCAACGAGCTAAGTGCACACTACCATCTTTGCGCTGCGGATCCAAACAACCCTCGGCAGAATACTTATACGAATCCATCCCCTGAGATTCATTTTCGATAATAAATTAAATTAAATTAAAATCCATTTATTCTCAGACCTTTCGATCCATAGTGTTAGTAACAATTTAACTTAAGAACTAATGTTAGTAATAAATTCAATTTACAAAACACTCCACTATCCACACCGATGACACTACACTCGAGTGGATGACACTCCACTCGAGTGTAGCGCCACCCAGTGCCGCAACAAGGGAGAGTCCCACCGGTCCTTGAACACACTCAGGAGACTGTTGGAGCTGCAGCGGAGTCGTGCCAAGGCAGAGGCCGAACGCTTTCTAATAATAGCATAGAAATCGTCCGTTCGGGCCTCTGCAAACATTCCTGACGCACTGCACCTCCGCGACAGCCCCAACAGCATCCTGAATGCGTTGTTATACTGGATGCGCAGGTCGCTGTATGCTCGCAGAGTGCAACACGTCCACAGGCTGCACGTGTAGAAGGACTGACAGAAGGCTTTAAAGAGAGTCACTTTAACTGTATTCGTACAACGTGCAAACCTCAGGACAACCATGTTACATCTGATAGCCAGCGACCTACGCTCCCTCTCAACATCCAAGTCATCCCTGAGCATGTCTGTGACCCAGTGGCCCAAGTACTTGAAAGATTTTACCCAGCTCAATCCAACCCCACCAAGCAAGACCTCTGGCACATCGGTATGCTTCAGCGGACCTGACCTAAACATAAGGAGCTCACTTTTCTTTACATTGTACTTGAGCCCATGAGACACAGCATACGTTTCACACAAGGCTACTAGCTTCCTGAGGCCACCAATCGATGGACTCAGCAGCACCATGTCGTCTGCATAGCTCACGTTATTCATGGCAACCCCATCAATGTGACATCCAACACGTGCGCTGCTGAGCCCACCGATCAGACGGTTTATGTATAAGTTGAACAGACGGGGCGAACTCAGCCCCCCCTGCCTCACTCCACACTCCAACCTATACACATCAGACCGGGCCTCCGCCCACCTTACACTATTTTCTTGGTTATTGTACCAGTACCGAAACAGAGACACTACATCATCAGGCACTGTTGTATCGGCCTGAAGTTTACTCCACAGTACCTCGTAGGACACCAGATCGAATGCCTTCGACAGATCCAGAAAACAGGCAAATACAGGTGTTTTTCTACTCGTATAGTAATGAATACTTACCTATACCTACCTATATAAATTTATGTAACGCCTTAACTCCGAATATAATATTGTGATTACAATTGTCGAATCCAATCTTTTTATTTAATCTCATATCTCTGCTCATACCCTAGCCGGTATAGACATATTTACATTCTCTCATTTCAAATCTCAAATAGATTCATTACTTACATTTTTACAGCTCTTACAGCTCACGAGATCATTTAGTTAAACTTCTATTAACAAGCATTATAAACTGGGTCATTCATCAACTCGCGGGCAATAAACTTGCGGGAAACCACGGGTTGGCATTTTTGAATTTTATTTTATTTTGCTGTCGTCAACTCGCGTGAATATTAAAGTACAGTCAGAAAAATGGATCGAAACCAAAAATTTAATAGAAAACCAACTTTTATACTCGCGAATTTATACACCCGTATTGGTTAAAGTAACTGTTTACTTTTTATATTAATTTATCTTAGATTTCGATATAGACATGCAAAATGAGGTGAGGGAGAGACGGCCAATGATGCATAAAACATGCTATTTGTCTTTTAGGTTCATAATGTCCAAATCCCAAAATGTGGGTGCACCGAGTATTGTCTTTTTCTTGTGGTGATTAAATTTTATTGTAGGATAAGACAAAGTACATTAAACAAAAATAAGCTTAAATATTGATAAGACCAAATAGGATAAAACTAGGGGTAAAAAGTAATAGTGCAGTTAATTTTTATACATTTAAGATTTCGTCTAGTAAAAATGTGGAAGTTTTTTTGTATTTTTGTGTGGAGATAAGTTTATATTTTTATATCGCAGTGGCGGACAAGCGCAGGGCCTTTTTTTATCGTGTGAAAAATCCCCACAGAGCCGGTGGAGGCGGTTATGTCGGACTCGAACCGACCAAAACGCACGCTGTCTTGGGTCCTTGGTTACCGGAGGTGAAATTGCCGAAAGCATATCTCTCGCACCCCGGCAGACCCAAGACCATCTCATTCGAGAGAGTGTCCCCATCTAGCCCCGGGTACGGGGAGGCGCACTTTGCGCTGCTCCCGCGGCCTACTTCTGCTAGGGTCACAGGCGGTTCCACCGGTCACCCCCAGGCTAGCGCTCATGGAGGACGGAAATCGTTATGCGACCTCCGACGTCCGGTTCGCCTTCGCGGGCTTCCGGGGCCCGGAGTCTAGTTCGGACCCGACCGACCGCCTCCTTCTCGAGCATTACTTGCTCGCAGAAGGAGGCGGCTGCACCCCAACCGTTCGCACATCGTACCATCGCTGTGAGCAATGTGGCGAATGTGAGGACTCCCACCCCCAGAGCTGCCACTACGACCCGCCTTGGCGTGTCCCACGTCAGGCACTCGGTCAGCGTGTGCAGCTCTGTATCCTCGCTCGCATCACTGTGATGGCACTCGGGTATCTGCCCATATCGGGCACCCATATAGGGCCATGGACCGCACGACTCCCGCATAGAGTCTCCTGTAGGAGTCATCCGGCCCCCCCATCTTCAATTTAGGGGCCAGTCGTCGGAAATGCTCCCTGAAGTTCCACCGGCCGTCGAGCACGAGCCCCAGATATATCATCTGGGGCTTGATGCCGATGGAATTGTCTCCCACTATGAGGCTGGAATCCTCCGGTGGCATGCTCCGAAGCCCATGAAAGAACATGGCCTCGGTTTTATGCAGAGCCACCTCGAGACCCAGCTGCCGGATCCGCACCACGACTTGGGCAACCGCGGTCGTGGCCTTCAGGATCACTTCGCGGTATGAAGCCCCACACGCCGTCACCAGTGTGTCGTCCGCATAACACGTGACGGCGGCACCGTCCGCGAACTCACCGCGAAGCACCTAGGCGTAACCGATGTTCCACAGTAGCGGTCCCAGGACCGATCCCTGTGGAACACCGCACGACATCTCTCACCGACCGAGCCCGGTCGAAGTGCAGGGCCTACCTGACAGAACATGTTTATAATTATTTTACATTTTGTTTAGTTATAGGTAATACCTGTACAAATAAATAAAAATGGAGTGTCTGTTTATAACGTTAAAATAATAGCTTTTTAACTGGAAGTGTAAAGCCGACAGACGGATAGACAGAGTTACTTTCGGATTTATAATACATAAATCACTACGGATACAAGATACTATAAAAAATAGCTTTTTTGGAAATTTTGTCAATCTGTCGGTCTGATATTCTATTTTTGTTTTCTAAGTAAAGTGACTTAGTCGATTTTGAGGCGATTTTTATTGTTATTGATTGAAAGGTAATTCTCGTAACAAGAATCTGTTCAAAATCTAATCCCGATCTAATCTTCCAAATGTCTACAATGGTATTCTCGTTACACATTTTTCAAGATCAAACGTTGACTGTAATGTTATTATACCTATTGAACTAACATTTGAAAATGTGCAAATCGATCAAAAAATGGTAGCTACTCTGCAAAACTTTGTAACTAATCTATTAATTATTCTAATCGATTACATAATAATTAAAGATGGATTTTTCTGATTCGAATGTGCGGGGTGAGGAAATGAAATCTGCGCGGCGTGTGAGCTTCCATTCTGTACGCTAGTACTATTACCTATTCTGTGATATTACTTTGATCCTTTTTCGTAGTATGTTCATACCACGACAGTCACTCGCTTTTCTTTTTTCATTCCTTGATACCACTTACAAACTTCTTCTATTATACTATATTCTATAACATAGCCTAAAATATATTATGGAGTACCTACATTTTAAATAGGTACCAAACTATATTAAATTTATTACAAAGTTTTTGTAACTGACTGTACACAAATACGTCAATTTTGACAATCGCGCGAGTTGACGACAGGAAAATAATCAAAAATTGAAAGTTGCCAACTCGCGGTTTCCCGCAAGTTTATTGCCCGCGAGTTGATGAATGACTCTATAAACTAAACCCGTTACAAGGGTTTATAATGAAAACCAAATTTTTCAATTACAATCATCAAATTCATCTGTCAATTAGCTGGTATTCGAAGGGAAGATCTTGCAGAGTCCCATTGACCATTTCTACACCATCTACCTACTAAGTGAAATAAGCCCATTTATTTTTCTCCAGGCTCTAAAACGACTACAATATGGAATCAGGGAGTACCTTATTTAGAGTTACCTCTTATAAGAACATACATTGTCCAGCCGGCTCCACACTCATAAAGCCATCACGGCCTCCACATAAATCCCATATATACCTACATTGTAGTAGACTTTTTACTTACATTTAATTGGAACGGCGGTGACCACAGAAATATTGATAGTCTTTCAGTGACTTCATTAGTGCACTCCTCAGAAGCAAGAACATAATCATTGGAACATACGAGTGCGGAATGCGAGGGCCGCCATCTTGTTTGTCCTCCTGTGTGCCTCGCAAAAACAACGAGCAATTAAGTTCCCTCTTTTGAAGCCATCAGTCAGTCCTGTCAATGCCAGAATGTTTGGTGGCTCGGAGTACAGCGTTTTTCGCAATTACTGTACGGTTTCGGTTTTATTAAAAAACCTATGCTTTGGCATACCTACATATAAGTGTATTTTTAGTTACCTATGGATTTTTTTCCTGTATAATTCACCAGAAAAATAGAACAGATAGGCATAGATCAATTTATTTTCAACTAGCTTTTGCCCGCGGTTTCATCCGTGAATGTCGGTTATCGCGACCAAACATAGCCTATGTGTTAATCCAGGGTGTCAGCTAACTCCATTCCAAATTTTATTAAAATCGCTTCAGCCGTTTAGACTTGAAAGAGTAACAAACATACATCCATACTTACAAACTTTCGCGTTTATAATATTAGTAGGATATGTGAATTGTAAGAATAATAGTTGTAACCAAAATTACTAGTATTCCTCTAACCCCTTAAACTAAGCTGCTTGTGTCAGTAGTGCAATGGTATGAATTAAACCCGGGACCTCTCGATCGTAGAGCCAGTCGGCCTTACGGTCGAGGCTCCTAACCACGAAGCTAAACTTACGATTGTCAATTTGTTCACAAAGGAACTCAAACTTCTTGATTAATTCAATTTATACTGTGGCGAGTAAACTTCCGTTCGTCGCTGAACTGAACGTAGGAACATAACTACACTGGTATAGTGAGACACGGATTCTGTGGCGGTGGTTAGGTTTGTTACTCCTGATAATTCTGAAGAAGTTTCATTTCAAAATGGCCGAATTGTATACGTTGTGTTGTATAGTTACCACGAGGTATACAGGGTGGATTTCTCTCATTTAATTGACCATGTTTGTTAGAGAGATTTGATCCTTATGATTGCCACTATCGATTGAGTATTTCCTTTCGGTATTATATTTCGGTATTTCCTAACCAAGACGACCTTCAAGAAAAGAGCGTACTCTCTTTTAAAAGGAAGGCAACGCACTTGTGATTCCTCTGGTATTGCGGGTGTCCATGGGCGGCGGTGATCGCTTACCATCAGGTGATCCACCTGCTCGTTTGCCTCTCTATTCCATTAAAAAATTGAGGCCATAAAAATATGGAATGTAATTTTTTCAGTTTTTAGTCGGTTCAATTACCGGGTGTGCGTTTTAGTTTCTTTTAAGAAATAAAGGAATGTTTCCTTTGAGTGAAATTCTGTATCTCCAGTATTTCGAGTACTTCCCCCCAGGGGGCATGCAAATCTTCCACCCTGTATAATAATAATAATAATAATAATAATAATTTATTTATTTGTCAAAAAAGGGCTGTACATTGTATTAATACTAGTTTTACAAATGAGGTCAAATATAACTACTTTACTGCTAATAATGTCTACATTAAGAGTTCATGTGCAATAAAAACACTGTATATTATACGTTAAAGAAATGGAATTTAAAATATATATCACTAATATTTACAATTTGCGACCTACCTGATCTAGGTTTTTGAAAAACCTGTGTTTCAGGTTATGTCCGTTCAATTACAAGTTACGTATTGCAATCAATTAAACAATATAAACAAAAGAATCTATATCTACAGCTTATCGCTACCTACTTTAATATTTCTAGCAGTTTCTCCGTGTCAGCATAATCTAGTTTCTCTAGATATTCTGCAACTAAAACCTTACAGTTCCAATAGTTTAAGCTATGTATGGTTAGTTGTTTGTTAAGTTTATTATATAGAAAAGGACCCAAAAATATATAAAACCTATTTACAAATTCATGTTTAGTTTTTGGTCTTTCACAAACTATATCTTTTCGTCTCTTATCTAGATTTATTGTGGGTGTAAGTTTGGTATGTTGGTATAGAGTGATATTTAGAATAAATAGTTGACGCACTGTTAGCACTTTACATATCTTGTAGAGTTGATCTGTGGGAAACCTAAATGGCCGAAACGTGGCTACTTTTAGGATTGCTCTTTGAGCGCGCTCAAGGGGGAGCAAGATTGTGCGTCCTGCTCCACCCCAGGAAGTTATACAATAGGTAAGAATGGACTGGCACAAGGCCAAGTATACCAGTTTAATTATCTTAGAGCCCGGTATTGAGCGTAAGTTCTTGAAGATATACATTAATTTTCGTAATCTAGTACATAGCAATTCAATATGTTTTCTGAAATTCAAATTTGTGTCAATCGTTACACCAAGATATTTAATATTATCAGTTTTAGTTAATGTAGGGCAAGCGCATGCAATGTCAGCGGTTGTACAGTAATGTGCATATATGTTTATATTAGTCAATGGCTTATTGGTGTTCCGCATTGTAAATAACATGTATTTCGTTTTGTCAGTGTTTAGTGATAGAAGATTTCTCTGAAGCCATTTAGTCACATAATTGAAACCATTTTGAGCGTGTTTAAATAACTCCTCTCTTGATTTGGCCGCGAATAAAAGAGCCGTGTCATCGGCATAAGATATAATAAATCCATTTTGAAGGGTCGAACTGCAAAGGTCATTTATATAGATTAAAAATAAAGTTGTTCCTAGTACACTCCCTTGAGGGATTCCATACCCACTATTTTTCATTTCAGAACTCACGTTCTGTCCAATTTTAACACATTGCTGACGGTCCTTCAGATAATCCGTCAGTAATAATAGTTGCGTCCCTCTTACTCCAAGAGCTTCTAGTTTTTTTATTAGTATAGAACAGGAAATAGAATCAAACGCTTTGGCCAGGTCAAGAAATATTCCCATGGTGTGCATGCCTTTATCTAGGTTGTTAGTGACATAGTCTGTTAGTGTATGTACAGCTTGACTGGTTGACCTATTTGGCCTAAAACCAAATTGACTATCAGAAAGTAAATTATTATCTTCCAGGTATTTAGTTAATCTGGTGTGTATAATTTTTTCTAATATTTTAGAAAGGCCTGTTAGTACTGAAATAGGTCTATAGTTATTCGCACAGGTTTTGTCACCAGATTTAAATATCGGCGTGACGACTGCCCTTTTAAGCGATGTTGGAAATATGCCATTAGTTAGGCATAGTTCGAAAATATGTGTCAAGGGAGGTGCAAACACGAATCTGAATCTTTTTAGTATGCTATTAGGTATGTTATCCCACCCAGTAGAACAATTGTCCTTCAGCCCCGCTATTATTCTCAGTATTTCTTCAGCGTCAGTATTTAATAAAACAAAAGAGCTTAGTTTAGTCCAGCTTGGGCGTACAATATGGGTTTCCAAGGTAGTGGCAACGCATGTAGCGCAAGTAGGATTTGGGATATTTTCTGCTAGTTCTTTACCAACATTTACAAAGTAAGTGTTAATTTGATTCATTGTGTCGAGTGGGTTTTCTTTAGACAATAAATCGAGTGGCGGTTCGGGTGGTTTTGATCTAAACGTGTGTTTTTTTATGAATTTCCAAATTAGCTTAGTACTGGTACCCGCCGTTTGCAGTTCATTTCTGTCGTGTTGTATCTTTAATTTTTTAAGTAGATTATTGCAAAAATTTCTATACCTTTTATATATAAGTGCAAGTGTTTCATTTTCAGGTGCATGTTTCGCTTTAAGGTGTAGTCTATCTCTATGTCTTATACATCGGACGAGCCCCGGAGTAATCCATGGCTTGATGTTATTATATTTTCTAGGTACTAATTTAGTGGAAGTATTTTTTAATATTGCTGATTGCACAGATTCAATAAAGTAGTTTAATGAGGTATTTGGATCGTTTGAGGTGTAAACTGGGTCAAAATTAATGCTGCGTATGTCATTTTCGAGGCTACGCATGTTCACCTTAGTCACGTTGTTTATGAAAGTATTCCTAGGTGAATATGTTTGTAATGCTAATAAGATAGCCCGATGATCAGTGAGCCAAGAGTTAGTTATTAGTGTTTTAGCTGGTACTTTAGTTTTTATGATAAGATGGTCCATACATGAACCAGTTGTAAATGTTGGGTAATAGTGGGTGGGTAGCAAACCATGAAATGAGCAAATATTCAGATACTTGTGCGCTTCAGCCTTGGCTTCCTCAGGAACAATATTAATGTTAATATCCCCAATGATTATGACATTTTTAAAAGCTGTTAACCCCTTTAAGGTTATGTCAAGAGATTCTAAAAATAGGTCTACATTTTGTGATGGAGGACGATAGATTGCGATGACTACCGTATCATCCTTCATTTTAATAGTCAGACAGCTACATCCATGAAACAACGGTTCCTCTACCACAGTGATTAGGTTTTTCCTCACATACACCACGAGCCCATCGTTTTGGTTAATAAAATTACCGGAAGCATATGATGAATAACCATCAAGACAGGGTAGGTTATTTCCCTGGCTCTCTAGCCAACACTCCGTTAGAACTATGATATCACAGCTTACGTTTAGATCATGCAACAATACCTCCAGGCCATTTATGTTACAGTTAATACTACGAATATTTTGCGTTAATAGTGTTAGTAATTTTCCCCCTGTGGGTAGGAACTGTTTGCAGTTTTCCACATTACAAATATTCATTTCTGACACGGAAAATCTATCTAGATCATTTACCAATTGATTTGATGTCATTATACAACTTTAGAAATAAGTATACAAATAAGTTAACTAAACAGAAAGTCTAATGGGCTTAAAATATAGTTTGATTGGTGACGCTCTTAGGCGCCCTCATAGTCTATGGAATTTATATAATTGGCCTCCGCGTATTTACGAGCTGGACAGCTAGCATCGCCTGTTTGGTGGTCACATTTCCTCCTAAAACGTTTGCACGTAGCACATACTGGGGGAGAAGTTTTCTTGGTGCACTCCTTGTGAGAATGACCCGCTTCTCCACAGTGGTTACAAGTAGCAGTTGTTTCACGACAGAACTTCGCTGCGTGCCCAAACATCTGGCAATTGAAACATCTGGTCACGATAGTGAAATCCCTTACTGGACACGATGTCCAATTGATAAAAATGCGCCCTTGGCTTATGAGTACCTTTCTGATGGTAGGAGGTACCTCCAAGATATAATTACATGAAGAAAGGTTCTTCTTACCTGATTTATGGCTCAGCTTAATGTCTTTAATAAAGGACTCACGTGTGTAATTCGGCACCTTATCTACGAGGTTCTGCTCATAAATGCACTCTAGTACCTCCTGTTCCGTAAGTGATATAGGGACTCCAATTACCACTATTCTTGGTCTACGCTTGGTAGGTTCTTCAACCGTAAGGCCTGATGAAGTGAATTTGTCGGAGCTCTTAAGTTTTTCCACGTCCGTTTTTCCTTCCGTGCTTATTATAACGCCCCCGTTTCTGACTTTCCTAAGCCCACGAACGTGTAATTTCAGTTCCTCCGGTGATATGATTTTTTGGACCAAGGCCTTGGTCTCATCACTAGTTTTGCTTCTGTCGTTAGGATAGATGACAACGGCACTGAGGTTTGCAGGACGGACGACTCTATCAGTTCCTTTCTTCACCATGTTCGCGTACGAAGATGCCTCTGCTGGTTTCATTTTCTCCATTTTCTCTTCAACGACAAATTTAAATTGTTCAAGGGAGGTCACAACATTGTGTTGGCCCTGCAGGTGCTGGATGCGTTCGTGGGCCACGAGTGTCCTCTGCTTCAAGGATTGGTATATAACGGCCATTTGGGATGTACCGTTTGATACCTGTCGGCACAGGTTATTTACTCGAAGCTTTTGGTCCGAGTTCATCTTCCCTTCCCCTACAATAGTGCAAACTTCGCTAAGCATTTCGTCAATCTTCCCCATCCATTTCTGGATTTCCGTGGTCGGCAACACTTGTGGTGACAAGTCACACTCAGTGTCATCTGGTGGTGCTATCGGTTGGGGTCGCTGAGCAGGCGTCGGCGGAGGACTTCGGTGCATTATTTGGCTTCGGCCAAACGGGCTAGAGCCTGAACTTTCCATCGATATTTAGTATAAAACGATTTCTTTTTCTGTTTAGTTCATTTTTACATATCAGCAAAAATGCATAACGAAACACACAACACTTGCGATCACGCGACACACTTATTTTTCCTTACACTGCTATTATTACTCGATATTTATAAATTATAAATTTCTAATATACATAATTAACAATAAACACGACTGTGCTGTAAGCTACACAATAGGTAATCATGTATATAAGTACTGTAATAGTTAGCTATTAAAAACAAGAATGCGGGGTGCGAGAGATATGCTTTTGGCAATCTCACCTCCGGCAGCCAAGGACCCAAGACGGCGTGCGTTTTAGTCGGTTCGAGTCCGACATAACCGCCTCCACGGGCTCCGTGGGGATTTTTCGCACGATAAAAAAAAAAAAAGGCTATTAAAAACAAACTATAACTAGTTAATTAACATATTTATAATGGTTTCAATTATAAAGTTTATTTGATCGAAAAACATTGGAAAAAATGAAATGCTCAAGTGAGACTCGAACTCACGACCTTTCCCTTACAGGGGGAAAAGTTAGCATATTAAATGCTATAAAAAATTCATTCCAAAAGTTTATTTGATTTAAAAACCGCATTTAAAACTTGTAAAATTAAGTTTTAAAAGGAATAATAGCAATCCCAATCTACCCTTACTTCCCGGTTATGGCTCACGAACGACTGTACTCAAGATACATATATAATACTACTAACTCTACTATATCTACAGAGTATATTCATTAATACATTTTAGGTAACTTGTAAACGTCTTTCAAAGACTAGCAACGGCGTTGTGGCTCAGAATGTCAACTTCCGAAAATGTCCCCCTGGTACCAAAATGTCAACTTCCCACGATGTCCCTTTCCCAAAATGCCGCTTTCCGAAAAGGCTTAAACGTTATAGGATATAGCTAAAATGAAAAACAACTTAGAATCCAATGTCTTTAGAAGTTTCCCAAAATAAATTGTTTGGGCTACTATTGGAACAATAA
Source organism: Eilema sororculum (assembly GCA_914829495.1). Classification (NCBI taxonomy): domain Eukaryota; kingdom Metazoa; phylum Arthropoda; class Insecta; order Lepidoptera; family Erebidae; genus Eilema; species Eilema sororculum. Next base: position 23,189,851 of record OU618549.1, read on the forward strand.
CAATAGGTATAATTTGACTGCTAAACTGCACAAGTTAATAAACAAAACAGCTAAAGACGGTTATCAAAACGACAAAGCGTCTATTAACGTAGGTAAACGGTTCGTACGTGGCGATGCTGAGATGATCCCCATCTCCGTAAGAACGTTAAGGGTATCTTTGGGGAGCATCGCGCATCTCAGACCGTGGGCTCCGTGACAGATGGACCGATAAGGAGTCTTACTGGCGACTGGAGGTCCAATTGTTAGTCATTTTATTGTAGCGATTGTGTTATTGTCAAGGGCTTCGTCTTATTTAGCTGCTAAAAATATAGAACTTAATTAGAGCTCTTTGGACTACTTCACCAATATTGGTCACAACAAAAAGTGTAGCATGATACGTGTCTGTAATGGTTCCTGAGACTATAGCTACAGCTTACCATTTGGCAAGGTGAAGTCAAATTGATGTATCGTATGTGAAAAAAATAAAGAAAAAAAATAACGTTGAATTTCTGTCATTATTGTCATAGTATGTGACATTATTGCATGCCAACCTGGCTGAAATATGGTGGAACCCAATTGTATTTCCTGTAACAGTCATCTTTGTATACCCGTATATCGCAATAAAATATACTTATTTGAATTTTAATATCCACGGGACACCTGGCTATATCCTAGGCAAAACGGGGACAAGGCCTTTTTTTCTGGCGTCGTCGTCTGCTTGTTTTCTGAAGTTCCTCTGATAGGGGAATGATGATGATTGAGATCAAGATGAGCAAGACTTTGGTCTTACTGATATAATGTAAGGAAATACGCTCAGCTTATTTTACAATACGTACTTCCTGAGTTAACCTAAACCTGGACTACTAATCATAATTGATTACTGTCTTATACCAGAAATAAATGAATCCGACTCACATTACAATCTCAATAAACAAATGTTTATAGATTAAAATTAACATTTTATAACTCAAATCTAACTTAAATATAAAATAAGTTTTATGGAAGAACTAAAACCAGAACATACTCAAGTTAATGTCTAACGAAGATTTTATGGTGACAGTAATGATATTGCTCAGATTACAACAAGTTTGTAAGTATAATGTTGTATAAAATTATTAATAAATTAAATTTTGTGTATACGCCAGTTAGCGGAATAATTCAGTTTATGAGCAAAGTCGTAAACACGAAATTAAACGCGGAATGAATCACTATTAAAATCACTGAACTAAGAAGGAACTGCTAAATATTTGTTAATAAACCGTAAACTTATAGTTTATTAATTATGTAGTGGTTCTACGTATTGAACGACAAATTTTATGTGACTAATCACATTCACTAAGTACCTATACGAAACTCACTAGATGTGTCACTAGTAGGTTTAGCTGTTTTGGAATCAGCAACGAATTGATAAAGAAATTGCAGGATATAAAAATAATTCAATTCCCTTACCTCCTTAATAAAGCTTATAAAGACTAGTTAACCTACGAAAATAAGTAAATAGCTAACAGAAAAACATAGCATTTGAAACTCATAGATTCAACAAAACACGTACGAATTTGGCAGATTTGTTTATTGAAGAATACGTACAATAACTATTACATACGTCAGATATCGCTTATAAAGTATTTTTATTTGTATTATTACTACAGAATACAGTTGGACAATCAATGTTTTACAAACCTGATCACCTGGAGCCATCTGATGAAATTCTTATGAACTATAGCAATAATGAATGATCAGCCTATTTGGGTATTACCCTATAGTTAAAATAAATTATCTAACCGAGTTTATTAAAGAATGGTAAAAGAGCAGAAAATTGCGTCGGTTCTCATTTTATAGTTCTTATTTATTTTTAATCAGCCACCCCACCTATAATAGTAACTAATTTGACAGTTGAATTTTATGACGTCACTAAATCTTTTTCCATACAAGTTAACTTAAACTTTAACGTTTTGACGTTTAGTAAAAGTAACTAATGTGTCTAGTCAGTAGAATAACCAATTGGCAGATTATTCACCTGGCACTATCGTGCGTTCAAACGAAACCCGTCCCTGGTTCAATATACAGTGAACATTTTTTTCTGATATCAATTTAGCTATAATTTTCAAATCAATATTAATTTTTATGTCCCTGCCTACATTCTGTAGAACTACTTCATTAATTAATTTCTGTTATCGATTGCTCTCGCGCAGGAAATCCGCCGCAAATTCTATCTCTGAACCAATTAGATTCCTAACACCTACCTAATTGGCAATAGACAACATATTTCTTGATAACTCCACTACAGCAATGCCATCTGTCGACTAACTGTCTACCAATTATTACTAACTTTATAATAATTGACGTTAGATGTGATAAAAGTTATGAATACGTAATCAAAAATAATTTTACTTTTTATTATTTAACAATAACAACTCATTAGTTAAACAATAGTTGTTGATCCGAGGCGGTAGCGATCCAATTGATTTACATAATGGCGATATTGTTTAAATATTAATAAATCATAAAAGCGATGAGATGTATCGCCGCCATTTACAAGTGTAATCAATCAATTAACTTCATATTTTATGGGTAGACAAACTTGTTTCAATATCTTGTTTAACGCTGGTTTCCATAATATTATCCATATTATATACTTATATGCAAAATTTTTAACGGATCTCTAAATGAAATTTATTGCAGAAATAGATTAAGTAAATACCTGCTTAGAAATAGCTCAAAGATTATTTTAGTCCTGGAAAAAGGTTTCCGCATACACGCAACCTATAGGGGCTATAGGAACGGGATTATTATAAAATTTGCGAAGATCCACGAAAGTGACGTTGTAGCAGATATCTGTAATGTCGAAACTCTTTCCTGAGACTTTGGGTTACTATCAAGCGAGGTGAAGTAATACTGACCTGTCCTACATTATAATTTAAAGAATGAAGGAAAGGGTGCATGTTTATACTCTCGGACGTAAAGACGGGTGAACAGATCTGAATGAAATTTCGCACAGACAAAGATTCATAGTTTTGAAATAGGTTTCTAAGTCATATTCTGTCTTCCGTGGTTCCTGCAGTTCGCACGAATGGTTCCGAATTCCACGCGAACGGAGCCGGCGGCGGTGGCGGTAATGGAAATTTATTTATAAAATTGGTAGTTGCGGTCAGTCTGCGATTTATTTGATCGTGATTCGTTAGCACCTGCTTCCGTTACAGTTCTCTTGTTGTTTTTGTATCGATTACCAATTGAGGAATTGTTGGTATCACTGAGTGTAAAGTCACGAGGGATGTCGTACAAACATCTAAGGGAGTCGTTACGGGTAGTTGGAGCCCTCAAACGTCCAACAACTTGTCTAACTGCCATACTTCGATATTGCCAATCCATACTAATATTATAAATGCGAAAGTAACTCTGTCTGTCTGTCTGTCTGTCTGTATGTTACGCTTTCACGCCTCAACCACTGAACCGATTTTGATGAAATTTGATATAGGGGTAGATTAGACCATGAGAAAAGACATAGGCTATGTTTGGTCGCGATAACCGATATCCACGCGGGCGGAGCCGCGGGTAAAAGCTAGTGTGTTATACAGGTAAGATGGCAGGCGGTTCATAGAAAATATCGAAGATTAGCCAAACCCGCAGTTAGACTGAAAAAAGCGGACTCCAAACTCCGACGTTAAAACCTCAGATGCCACTGGGATTAACACTAAGATGAAGAAGAAAAGCATAAAAGTCACGAGGGAGTGTCCTAAAGTTATCATTTGTGTCACAATGTTTTTCGTATTCTTTATAGCATAGGAATCGTAGTCACAGCCACTTTGGAGGCTGTCTTCTAATTGAATAGTAGAGAACATGTGTCACCTTCTGTTGGTACAATATTGTAAAGGGTAGAATGTGAATCATTCAAGTTCCGACTCCATCTGCGGAGACGTCTTCAGCCGACATATTGAAAGCGAGACGTGACTTGTGAGCGAGTTCCAAGTTCTAATAGCCCTGCAGTGGAGACGCATGGTTTTGATACTTGTGGTAAAATTTAAATGTAAAGGAGAGAGCGAGTCGGTTCTGGCAGACACTTAAGGGAAACTTTTTATAAATATTTGTCAGTCTGTCAGTGCTACTAATCATTTGCAGATAATATCATACTCATCATTATTCTTGCATTGTATCAAAACTTGTTACGGATTAACATTGGTATGGTCATAAAATTCGATTTCTAGATATGTAAATCAAAACAGGATATGTGTGCCTTTTTATGCAGGTACTCACACTGTGTTGTCTCTTTTTTTGATCGAGCAAGCCTATTGCCCTCAAGACATTTTCCGTAATGCTAAGTAATTATAATAATAATTACGTTTATTTGCAAAAAAGTGATTTACTTTTAATCTGGCATTACCTACGTGCGAAGACGTTGTCTTATAACCCCAGTGAATGAGGTGAGAATATCCAAGTATCAAAAATGAATGATCAAGTATACCACTCAAGGCACGTTCCGAATTTCGAACTCCGAATTCAGAACTCGTGTCGCCGTTGCCATGACAACGAGATGACTGTATCGTACACCACCGATGGATGTCACCAAACTCGTATTTTAATTTAACCTTTATTGTGAAGTGCATAAAATTCATCACTCATTTATCTAGCACTCGTTCCAAATTCGAAAACATTCATGCCCGCTTCACTTCACTTTTTATTGTAAATGATTGGTAAGTTGGTAAGTCCGAGGAGGGCTAGACCCGTAAGTGACGGCCCTAGGTCAGCCGAGGTGCGAGGGATGTGTCGATGACAACCTCACCTCCGGCCTAGCACCACGACCCACAGTCAGCGTGCGGTTTTAGTCAGTTCGAGTCCGGCTCCGGCAGGGGGGTATCCGAGGGGAATTCCGCACGAAAAAAAAATGGTAAGTTGGTAAGAACTCCCTGCCAGCTCACGTGTTTCGTTCTTCCTACAGACCCGGGTCCTTTAAGCGGGGCGTGAAAAGGCATCTGATGAGGCCATCAAGCTGAGTGCCACCGCCGTTAACATGGTACATGTTTACGATGGTGACTCTCTTTCCGAGACTCTGCCATCACGCGAGGTGAAGTCAAATTGAGGTGTCTTTTATAAAAAAAAAATATCACCTGCGAAGGCGCCAAATCTTATAATAGGAGTGAATTACAGAGATACAGGTTTTTCTGTTTATTCCTTTCTATCACTTTACTCCTGTACCTTTCTACCCTTCCACACTCCGGTACTATGACACAATTTTTATTCTCAACTGTTTGATAGTAGCATATATTAAGTTTATGGTTTGTCTACATACAAACATGGTATTTTTTAGACCCGTGCATTCAGTCTTGTATGAACACACAGAAGTATTGAATGCAAAGAATGTCTCTGTAGTAATTAATGCTATCAGTTAGTGAGATGACATCGATAACCCCGATCGAGTCGAGATATACAGTGATACAACTGTGAACGTCCAAGTATTCTGTTATCAGACTTATAAGTAGCTGGTATGTGTGGTCTGTGATAAGATTAAGCCGATGGCTTAGAAGTTAGAAGAGAAAGTATTGTATTATAGTGAAATCTAGCTAGACATAACATGAGGCTCTGAAGTATCTCGGTTTAGTTGACAAGAGTAACCGAATACATAGGGAAAAATTAAACTTATAGGCAAAGCCTTACAGGGGGAATGCCTTAACCAACTCGGCTACCGAGACACGCCCGATGTGATTCTTTCCCTTCTATTTTTAACCGTCTTTTTTTGTGAAATTTAAATGACTGGCGTATCTTGATAGCCGAGTTGGTCAAGGTTTTCGCACTGTAAGGTAAAGATCGCGGGTTCGCGTCCCGCCCGAGACGTTTCGATTTTCCCTATGTATTCGTTTTGTATAGTTAGCATACCTAATTAATGCTGTAAAATTCATTCAAGGGTTACTCTTGAATAGGATTGAAATTGAAGCTAATTTACCTTAGGTACTGCTATGTCAGCAAAGTTTCTCAAGAATTGGCTTTATTTTTTACCTATAAGTACCTACTCGTAATGTCACATAGATGTCTGATTACCAAATGAAAACTGACTGCTGTTTTTCGTTGATAAGTAGGTAAGATTTAAGAATATTTCCATTGAAATATTCCAAACTGCATGGGAATAAAATCAAATATATGAAAAGTTTGTTAAAGTAACATAATATGCTCTTCTTCTTCTCCTTTTTTTCTTAGATGGCAACATAAAATATGATCCCAATAAGTATAGGGGATAATATAATTCTACCAGTGTCGAGTTGAAAAATTCCCGTTGAAGAATATTGTTTCATTTACTTGATGATGTTGACAAGTTAATGACGGTGATGACGATGAATGATGATTGCTGCCTCAGTAAAGTTGTGGGGAGTGTGCTGGAAGCTCCCGAGGGGGGGAATTGACGCCAATCACGAAGAGTCACAAATCACTGTAATATGCCACTTTCCTACACTATTGTGCGTTGTCCAAGATGTTGTCTAAAAATCCACCATTTTTATACATAAAAGCTCGAATTCACACCAATTTTGGAAAATAAAATAATACCGCGAAGTGTTAACATCAGCATTCCCACTAACTCCTCTATAATATGCTCGATATTACTTTTTAAAATCAAGTTTAGATCTGAATTTCTAATAGAGATCTTCGAATTTTAACTAAATTTACAAATTATCCACAGATTAAAAAGACAGTTATGTTAAATTTTATTTCCTTTTCCTTTGTTACAATTTCAAAAAACACTTATTAGTGAAATGGAATATATTTTAATTTATTCTTTTTTAAATATATTTTTTAATGAATGTTTAATGGTGGCCCACAATTGGAAAGCGCCATGCCCCGCCCAACAATTAAGATCAACGATAGCCATTCAATTACACACAACTTTAAACACTCTATACGTTATAGTTTTAATTTTATGGCCTCTTAAGTAGTAATTAAACCTTGAATTATTTATGGCCAAGACCGAGTTGGGCCAGTTCCACATCGAACAGGAATAATGGAATCAAACAACGTTATAGAGCTCGTTAGCAATAGAGAAGGCACTTAATATTAAAATTACGTGTTATTTAAATAAAAGTCATTAACTCGTAATGAGTAATTATCGGGCTGTAAAACTACTTTTGAAATAATTTTCTCAGTAAATTTTACGTTTTATTAATATTTTATATCTGTACTTAATTTTCTAAACTGTAATTAAAAACATCATTAAAATTTTTATATCATAGTGGCCCGGATCCCGGCTTCGCCCGAGAAATTATTAAAATATTCTAAAAATCGATTGCAGCGCCATAAAAAAACACAAAGCTAAAAATAATATTACTTAATCGTTAAAAATATCTAGCAACTAAATTGAAGTGTCCATAACAATTAAAAATATTGCTCGTATGTAATAAATATACTGTTCCCAACGAAAACCCCAAAAGTTCCCACTTTATGTTAGAGTACTAAAGATAACCGTGTTTTACCGTAAAATTATCGTTTATCTCCGGTTTACATTAAGACCCCGATAAAGGCAATGTACCAGTGAAAAGAAATCGTAAACTTCTTTGAAATTCTAACAGTACAGCCAGGAAGAAAAGTGGCTAACACACTGGTCCTCCTAGATCAAAAAGAAAACGGAGATACTGGCTGTTTAAACTATTACTGAAAGCTAGCATAATTTGCCTACCACAAAACAAATGCAAACAGGACCAGGTATGGTGATGCACTAATTTGCTATGAGTTTGAACGAAATCTAAGTTCTGTCATACAATTGATACAATGCGGTATAGTAATGTATGCTTTTGTTATCGTGACGACATTATTAGATTATGTCTAACACCATTCTTATTTAGATACAGATCATTTTAACTGAGATCCATCAAAACTTTTAATGAAGTAACATATTTTGAAATAATAATATATTAACTTTGTTAAAAACAATAAATTTATTACATAACAATTATGTACATAATAATAATACTTAATAATTATTATAAATAAAAATCTAGAACAAGATATGTGCAAAACTGCAGGTTCAGGCGTCAAAGAATTCCTCCCCATCGACGTCAACCGGGAGGGTGGCCAGAAGGCTGGCGGCATTGCCACGCTGAATGGCAATGCCAATCCTTTGCGCAAGGAATAAACCAGCCCTCTGGTCACGGGTAGTGACTATTAAACGTTTTGTTATTTCTTTAGCAAAGCAGCAGCAGCGCAGGCACAGTCCGCAGTACCTGAAAGATGAGAAGGCGCAAGGGTGTCAACACATGTTGCATCCCACACCAAATGCCTACCCATCTTCCAAAGCACCAATGACATTCCATCTGGTCTCTTGCCAACGTCACGCACCAAACCAGAAGGTTCTAATACAGCTGGAACGCCCGGGTGACAAGAGCCCGACGGATTATGTTATTGATGTACGCGTGTAACTTTGTTAGAGTACAAATTACAAAAATACACATAGGTAATTTGGCATAATCTTTTTTTTTCAATGGCATTAAGTCCGCCTTTGTACATTTTACTGTGCATAAAGTTTAAAAATAAATAAATACATATCTAAGGTTGAGTGGCAGAAACTGCCCATGGTATTATGGTATTGAGTCCCCCATTATATAATTATTTTGTACTGGTGCAAAAACTTTTAATAAATCATATTTATATATCTGTTGTCATTTCTATCGCCGACTGTACCTCCTAAAATGCATTTGTCAAACCGTAAAATTAAGTTGGTGGTAGTTACCCCGGATGCGTTTAATTTATTCCCCAGTTCCCCACTACTTATACCTGCGAGGTAGTTAAGTACCCCAAACACAGGTCGAGTATGTATTAATAGAATCTAATGGGGTATCGATTAGATTGCAGCTGGCTGGTAAGTGACGCCATTAGCCTCTAGTGATAAATTGGTACTATTCTCGGTACCAATAGAGATGTCCCCGTGGTGACTGGTGGGATTTAGTGGCTAGTGTGGCTACATGTTAAGAGTAATGTATGCGTGAAATGGTTGCGTGTTTGTGGAATGATAAATTTGTATCAACGAGTCCAACTCACGCTTGACCTGTTTTATTTTTGTTTCTTTCTCGTTTGTGTTTAATAGTTTTAAAATGTATAGATGCGGCTGCATCTAACTAGAACAAAAAAATATCTAAGAATTCTATGATACACACAGCGCACTATTTATGTCCAAACTATGCATCTCTGAATTCTAGAATGCGTGTAAGCTTACTGCCAGTCACCGGACACTAGCCCAAGCTAAGCTAGATTAAAAGAAAGGGTCATTACTTTTTAACCGGTAACGGGTTCGAATCCTGCCTAGACCGATCAAAAAATAAAAGGAATTGTTTTCGTAATGAACGTGATATATTATATGATCTTCTTCTTCTGTCGAATCGAAGGCGCCTCAACTCAAACTCAAACTCAAATTCTGTGTTCCCAGTGTGCCGCCACCTGGATTGCATTTTTGGAGGCGGTCATAAGTTCCTCCGCGGTACAAGTGGACGGGCATGCAGTACATGTCAGCAGGTGGGACATGGTCTGTGGAGTAACTCCACACTCACACCGCAGGTCCGCAACGTCCGAGAAACCCCATCTTGACCGATTCTCCTTGCTTCGACCGACCTGTGTCCGAAGTCTATTTAGGGACTTCCACCTGATCCAGGAGAGGTCGTGCCCAGGTGGCAAACTCTCCGACAGCGGAACGAATGGGGCTGGTGGCGAGCTCCGCGCTCTCCATAGGTCCACCCTGGCCGGGGAGGGATCGCCATCGGCGGCTGCAACGCACGCCCAAAAACTCTTTCGGCTTTTCAGCCTTTTTGGCACGTGATGGTGGCCGTGCATGCCTCTCCATGGATGACGCCACGTCTCTACGTACGCTGGGAGGTGCTATACCGGCTAGTGGATACAGCATCTGTACCGGAGTTGGTTTGAGACAACCTGTTATTATGCGGCAGGTCTCATTTAGTGCTACATCCACTAGCCCAGCATGTGCAGAACGGCCCCATGTTGGACACGCATATTCACCCGCAGAATAATACAAAGCCAGCCCCGTCGTTCGCAGCACCGGCGGTGCGGCCCCCCAGGTTGTGCTCGTCAGCCTTTTTAAGATGTTGTTGCGTGCCGAGACCTTGTGTTTAAGTATCTCGCAGTTCTTTTTAAAGGTAAGGGACCTGTCCAGGGTAACTCCCAGGTATTTGGGGTGTGAGCAGTGTGAAATTTCGACATCGCGCCACCGGATTTTCAGCTCTCGCTTTGCCTGCCCGTTACTGAGGTGGAAGGCGCACGACTGCGTTTTTGCTGGGTTGGGCTTCAGGGCGTTACTGTCGTAGTAGCGGCTCAGCTCCTCGAGTGCGTCATTCAGGTTTTTCTCTACCTCCTCAAAGGATCCCTGTGACGTGAGAGCCAGGTCGTCAGCGTAGAGGAAACGTGTCGTGCGTGGGCTAAGGGGTTGGTCGTTGGTGTAGACGTTGAAGAGCAACGGAGCCAGAACACTCCCTTGAGGTAGGCCATTCTTCAGAACTCTCCATGGCTTTTTTCGGAGCGCAAGTGCACCTGAAAGCGTCGGTTCCGGAGGAGTTCCCCTAAGACTGTCGCAAGTTTGCGATCCCCAGTGATTTTCTCCATCTTCCAGAGCAAGAGCTTGATGTTCACAGTGTCGTAGGCTGAAGACAGGTCAACAAAAACTGCGCCAGTCACTTTACGTGACTCAAAGCCATCCTCGATGTGTTGCGTAAGGTTGAGGATCTGACTGCAGCAGGACTTTCCTGGGCGAAAGCCAGCCTGCTCTGGGATCAGCTTGGGGTCTACGATGTTAATTAGACGATTAAGGAGCATCCTCTCGAAGAGTTTCATGGTTTGGCACAGGAGAGAAATGGGTCTAAAACTTTTGGGGTCGTCAATAGGTTTTCCCGGCTTCGGAATGGCGATTACTTTGGCCTTTCTCCAGAGACGTGGGATCCTAACAGAAGCAATACAGTCATGGAAGAGAGTAAGGAGCCATGACACGGCAAGAGGACCGAGGTGTTGTATTTGCTCCACTGAGATATTGTCGATGATAGAACCTCATGATTCTCCTTGCACTAATTCATATTTGACCGGAATTCGATCCTAGGCCTTTACCCAATAGTCATACTCGTTACCACTGCGCTACCGGGACTGAACTAATATTATGTAAGTACGTCTTGTGACCTTTCCACAGATCTGCTACCCTGGTTTCCACGTACTGCAGCCATTTACAATGTAAATACAGCAGGCGTGCTCACGACTCGCCCCTCGAAGGACCAGCACGGCTGTGCAGCACACGGAACACACATTATCTAGATTTACTTGATGTAATTATTACTACGTACTAGCTCTTCTCGTTCAGCCACTTTTGCCCATATTAAAATATTATAATAATATGAATTAGTAGCTCGATACTATTAGTATGTCGTATGGCAACCCCAACCGATTATGACAGCTTAAAGTGCTTCTCTGAGGCACGGAGGGGTCTCAATGTTTTAAGAATGGTCACCCATCCTAAGACCGACTTTTCTAATATTACTTAACTTACGCGTGTCACAGGTAAAGTAACATTAGTCTCTTTTCTGGAAAATTGTCCAAAAAAGAGGTTAAGTGCCGACAAAAAAATCTCCTATTCTATCCTACTCGGGTCGGTTACCACTTAGCTAAGGATCTCTTTGGCGATGTTTGATATCCTTGATACCTATGCAGATGCTTCTTCACACTCCGCTATAAGGACCTAGTATTGTCCGAATTCCAAGTCTATAGTGACGTCTAGTAGCCGCTTTTTTCTAACATAGCTTTACTTCCCCAATTCACCTTCGTATTCAAACGGGATATACCCAATTAAAGATACCTACCGAACTAGGTTCACAAACATTTTTTCACTTCATAACTATAAACTAGCTGTGTAGGTATCAAATAATCTAATTTATAATGTATTCAGTCGGCTTGAACTGTTGACCCCAAGAACACATCAAAGTCATATTCGCTTAAAGATTCACGTCCGTTACGATAATCTTTGAAGCAAACAAATTAGTAATCACTTCTCCTCGCAACCTGTTATAAGTAGGTATAGCAAACTTGTTTTATCGATTGCTGCTGTATTTTAGATTTTAGACAATGACCCATATCAGCAATCAGCAAGTACACAAAAAATAAAAAGCATTAGAAGCTTAAAGCCTTGCCAGGATTGATTGAAGAAATTGGAAAGATGTTTCAAAAAATACTTTCGCCTTAACTCAGTTGAATCCGGTAGAGTCCTTAATTTTTGGAATCAATCAATCAATTAACCCAACGCAGTCCACTGCTGGACATAGGACTCTCCCAATGTGTACCATTTCTGCCAACCTTCCGCAGCCAGTCTGTTCCAACCACTTTTTTTCAGGTCAGTCAGTCCATCTGGCTAGCGGGGTGTCCGTTTGCCTTCTCGTGGTCTCCACTCTAGGACTCGTTTGCTCCAATGGCAATGTAACTCGACAGACGTGACCATTATTGAAAAATATATTCAATGTACAGTGAGCTTCAGATTAATTTTGACTGGCAGGGTACTCAAGATCTTAATACCATGGACCATGGTACGATCTGATGCTGATTGTACAGTTATTTCGCAGCTACTTACGATTTTATTATATGCTTTCGTATTATTTTCTTTAACAAATATCTCTTGTGCAACACGTTTCCTTTTTGTGTTCACTTGGCAGGCGTACAATTAGAGCTAGTACGGACTGCCACGTCGCGGGCAGAGCCGGCGGGCGCGGCACGTGAGGTGGCGTCTGCGTCGGCGCACGTGACGGCATCTCACCGATGCCCTGCCCCGATCAACAACGCACCATTTAAGATCGATAGACCGACCGACATGATAAAAAATATATTTATATTAATCTAAATTGAAAATTAAAACTAAAAAAACTAGTTGTACCCTGTGGTTTCACTTACCACACTTGGTTACCACACATCGTTTCTATTACATTGCCCGCCTGCCAGGGTCTTTCAACTTTTTCCCCTTTAGCTCGGCTTTTAAAAATCATAGTGTGATATCAAAAGCGTAAAGCCTAAATAACTGGGTTACTAAATGTGAAAAGATTTTTTCAAATTTCACTGGAAGTTCCCGAGATGTCCAAACACAAGTGAAAAAGCCTGCAAAATGCGAGTCGGACTCGCAAACCGAGGGTTCCGTAACTTAAGTTGTAAAAACCATAATATATTTTGATTGCGTTGACGTAGAAGTTTGATATTTGCACAGTTTCAAGACGTTATAGACCTGAGTATGTGGTATGAATTTCAACTTGATACCTCCACGTATTCCCGGGAAAAAGGTCTTGAGAGACAGACGGACATGAGAACCCTAAAAATGAGTAAACAAAGTTTTATGATAACAAAGTTTGGACGAACGTTATTATGGCAGCACCACAGTATCAATGCTTCTTTGTATGTCAACAAAGAAGCATTGATACTGTATAATTGTACCTAATAGATGCATCGATTAAGATCAAGATGAATAATTAATTCAGCTCAGTAGATAACATCAAAACATGGACATAGAATGGTAGACCAATTCAATAAAGAAATAATAAAGAAATTAAACAAGATTTAAAAAATAAACGATTGATTTGAACATGTTGAAATTGCAAATGAGCTCATAAACGTTATCGAACAGTTACATTTAGCGGCGTGTCGACAATGTCGTCTGTATGCAGATGGAGCCAGCTACGTTGTATTGAAACACACGCCACCGCCACGCGACAGATATATGTACAGAAGACCAACTATATACTGTTATGATAATAGAGCCTTGGAAGCGGTTGTAAACTTAGATTAAGTAGAATTAAAATTGACGTCAATAAGAAACAATTTTATTGATCAACATTGAAAATAAAGAACTTGATGGGGCCCCATGAACCATATAACCAAATTGATCAAAAGCTATCTTTTTATTTTGGTCAAATGGTACTTAAAATAATTTGGCCAGTTTTTTACGCGGGCAAGAGGTCCAATACCCTGTAATTAATATAAGCATAGCAATAATATAAATATATACTACAAAGTAGTTAATATTTTATTGTATTCTAATATTCAAGGAATTTAACACTGATATAATAATCCTGGTTAAAATTTTGACTATCTAATCCAATCTAAATTTCGTCCTAACTTCCTGGGATAATTTCTTAATTGATGCTGAATTGAAAAAAATCTCAATTGAATGAGTGAAGTTATCATAAGTAAATATTGATTCAAAATGTGCATATCTTTTTACTCTTTGTACAAAGCTGTCTTTCTGTATATACCTACACTGTGACGTAGCGGTCTATACCACACAAGCTATTTACTACGGTTTATTATTGTTGACAGTTATAGCAGTGGGCGCAGCCAGGCACGCCATGCTAGTTCACTATCAACTACCTAATAATAGCCTGCGACAAATAAACATGGTGATAAAAGTAATTCGGTATTTGTTAGCGGCGATTTCAATTTCGTCGTCAATGAGAGCTTACTGTCATTCATGAAGACATTCAATAGTGTTGAATAAGTTAAGCTATGAGATAAACAGAATGGACAAGCATGTCAGAATGGACTGCGAAGTAAGTTATGAGATATCTACTTTCATGGGCCTGTAACATGAAAAATGTAAAGACGGCAATCAAATAGATAAGGCAGAAATTCAAGCGCGGTGGGGTCGGCGCTGGCTCTCCCGATGACGGTCTGGCCGTATGGGATGGCCCTGGGTCAGCTGGAGTGCGAGGGATATGTCGAAGACAACCTCACCTCCGGCCTAGCACCACGACTCACAGTCGGCGTGGGGTTTTAGTCGGTTCGAGTCTGACATAACCTCCCCTACCGGGGGAGGGGGAGGGGAGGTATCTGAGGGGATTTCCGTGCGATAAAAAAATCGAGTGGGTAGCGCCTCTATACAAGTGGCAATCCGCTGGCGGGCGTATATCATAGACATCAAACCCCATACATTCGTCTCATCATTCGTCATTCTATGATACACCGGCCAGCGAGATGCCAGTTGTCTAAAGGGCCTGATCACTTCACACTGACAATATCTACAGAGTCTTCTATGCATTTGTGCTAAGCCGAGGCGGGTCACTAGTTCCTTATAACTGTGAAAATCGAGACTAAGAAATCTTTCTGAGTATTCTAATTATTGCCTGATTTTCAGTTCTCTATCATCATTGAGAAATACACTTCCTCCTTGACCTCGCCTTCCAAGATATGTAGTTAAGTGCCGCTAAAATAACTACAGCAAGACAATCTCTTCATCTTTCCATCATATCTCCATATCGTGAGAACCGCAGTATCACCACCCAGATACCATCAGTGGTGCGTGCCCACTGTACCATTATACTTCGAATAGGTAATTATACAGTCGTACGTGAGGATACGGCGTGATGTTATCTGATAGGACCTCTAGGTACACTGGTTTTCGGTGCTGGTTATAGGATTTTATTACCATATTTGGTGGTTTTATGTTGTAACCTGTACATGATCATGGTTTTCTATCACGAATGTTTGTTTAGTTCATGGGTGTCATGTCATTTTTAACGTAAGGCGGCACAAGATTTAGTTAACTATTGTATAGGCGAAATCCGAAGCTCCGAGGGCATAGGCTTCGGATGCAATTAGGATACTATCTAAATGAAGATGATGATTGTAGAAGCGAAATGAATGGATTCTGAATATTAAGCTTATTTATTACTTGCGTTCTGAAAAAACTTACTTCTAGAGATCAATCAATTTGTGGAATAACATACATCACAATAATTATACGGCGACAGAAATAAATCATCTATGAAAATTTTGGCTTCTCTCCGGACGGTCATGTATGCAGCCTGATGACAGACAGATATACGGATAGCGGAGTCTTAATGGGCTCCCTTTAGGTAGGTACTGAGCTACAAAAAGCATTGGCTTTTTGTAAACAACGCGCGTACTACCCCTTCAAAGTTTGATCTAAATTCTTGGAAACTTACAGAGAGGCAACTCGATTCCACGCTAACGAAGTCACCAGCTACGAGTAGCATCGTAATTTATCTCCAGCGAATCAAATAATAACTCTTTATTCTCAAATTGCAATAAAATAAATGATTCAGCTAAAACATCAGCAAACCACGACTTTTATAGAGTAAAACAACATAACAGAAAATTCGTAAAACATAAAAGAATTTCTTTGTCTATTCGATTTATTGCTGGAGTTTCACTGCTCTTATCTTTATGTGTATTCAGCGCTATTACTATCGCTCGCTCCTGTATGGAGACGCCTCTGTCCGCCAAGAATGGATTCGAGTAATAAACTTTCAATCGTAATTAAACTGTACTGTCACACATAATACTTTTATGGTAGCGTTTCAAGCAATCAAGACATAATTTTCAAATAATCGTTTTAAGCAACCATTAATAGTGTAGTAATTAAATAGTGTTTAATGAAAGAACTTGTGATATTTTCTTGGAACTACAGTACCTATTGTCTTTTCAATGCTATTTTCTGTAATAGCTGAGGTGTAAACTATATAAGGATTTTTAGTTTTATTCTGTAGAACACTAAAACGTGATTACAGTAGAAACTCGATTAACCGCACTAATTGTTGTCGTTAGACATTCGGATAATCGAATATCCGGATAATCGAATGTATAAAGAAAGTACTGATATATATAAATAGCCACAGGGT
Organism: Eilema sororculum; assembly: GCA_914829495.1. Taxonomy (NCBI): domain Eukaryota; kingdom Metazoa; phylum Arthropoda; class Insecta; order Lepidoptera; family Erebidae; genus Eilema; species Eilema sororculum. Next base: position 23,206,461 of record OU618549.1, read on the forward strand.
TTTTTTTTCTTATATTTGGTCCGTCAATTGACTGCACCCCGCTAGATGGCAATACAGACCACCATTCCCGGTGCCATTGGACGTAAAATGGTGGTCGCTAATTTGACGGCCTTGATAGATGCCTTTTCACGCCCCGCTTGAAGAACCCGTGACTGAGAAGAGGAGGAAAACACGTATGCGGGCAGAGCATTCCAGCTCTTTATCGTGCGGCAGAAGAAAGAGCCCCCAAACCGTTTAGTGCGAGATGGTATGGATTCCACCGTGTGTGGATGGCACCGTAGACCAGCACGTATTGTTCTGGATAGCAAGGGAGAGGGTGGGATTAGTGGAAATAACTCCTCAGAACACTCGCCGTGGTAGAGGCGGCAGAAAACGGCCAGAGAGGCAACGTCTTTACGCATCTGCAAAGGTCCCAAGGTGTTTGTAACCTCAGGATCACCTATGATACGAACTGCACGTCGCTGCATTCTGTCAAAAGCTTCTAACATGTATTGCGCGGAACCATCCCAGCTATGAACACAGTATTCCACACAAGAGCGAATCTGTGTCTTGTACAAAAGACACTGCTGCTCCGGCGTGAAAAACCGCGCTGGCTAATGCCACTTCTAACATGTTCATGTTCAAATTCGACTTTTAGTTATTGGTCGCGGTCGGTAGTCCGGATACTCGCGAATCCGTATAACTGAGGGACGGATAACCGAGTTTCTACTGTATATGACAAGACAAGCATCAATGTTTTCTTTTTTTTTTCTTTTTTCTTTATTCTTTATTGTACACTTAGATGGCATTCTTACAAAATAAGTGATATATTATGTACAAAGGCGAGCTTAACTCAAGGTTGTGTATATTTTGAAGTTTAAAGTCAGAATTGGCTGGTGTTTAGAAGAAGGATTGTTGTGGCTCAAGTCAACTTCACTTGCTAATTAACGGACGAGGCTCTGGATCAGGATTTTCGGTATTAAGAGGTCAAAGGGCTGTAGCCTTCGCAATAGCCAAGATAAGACAAATTTGCAGACATAGTGCCTACAAGCATTGAATACATTTCGACTGACGTTGTAATGATGATGAAAAGAATGCCATCCATTTACGGTGCGGAGTATACCTGCTAGAACCAAGCGTTTCAGTGATTCATTCCTATGCCGCACCACTAAGACCTGGAATTCCCTGCCAGCTCACGTGTTTCCTTCTTCCTACAGTCCCGGGTCCTTTAAGCGGGGCGTGAAAAGGCATCTAATGAGGCCGTCAAGCTGAGTGCCACCACTGTTAACATGGTAAATGTTTACGATGGTGACCCTCTTTCCGAGACTTTGCCTTTAGCTTAACATCAGGCGAGGTGAAGTCAAATTGACGTGTCCTGTATAAAAAAAAACATATTTTCATTTAAGTAAGTTTCAAGTGAACCGAAGTACAGCATTTTTAATGTTTTTAATGATACCTAAACAAGGCTTATTGCTGCTTAGTTGCACTGAACGATAATCAAACCCTAGGTACGCTAGTACAATTTATCTATCATGTGCCCTGGGTATAGCAATCAAACGCTCTATTGCAACGCTAAGTTGGTCACTAAAATTGTCTACCACATTCAAGATTATAGATAATATTCTATTGTTATTTACACTGGCCCCACCGACAGCGACGTGTATACTACACATTATACAACTCTACCGTATAATATACGCTATTGATATTCCCGTCTTGTCCCGTACGCGGAGGCACGCGCACTAGTAGGTACTACACGGCGGCGCCCGGCTCCGCCCGCGTTGGCCACAACAAGGAGTTAGCATGCAAAGCGTGGCCGGCCGTCAGCGCCGGGATGGATGACTTAGTTTATTGCGAACACTTATTGCGTGGCCCGGGAACCATTCTAATAACTTGGGGATTATTTCTTATTATTGAAATAGCTTGGGATGCGAATGACGATGTTCTAGCATATTAGATGGACAATTTTGTGTATACAGCACGACTTTTTAATATAGACTTAACATTTTTAGCGTTCACAGGAGCAGACAGGCGTGTAATTATCTATTGTTAACGGATTGTATAATAATTTATTTGATGTTATTATTTACACTGATCTTGGCATTTCGTTTGCTTTTCAGCATTTCTTTTAGAAACCCCTGGTAGAGATCCGGTTCTTAGCATTCCATGGATTCACCGTGCGGTCGCCGGGTCCATGGCGTGGTACAGAGAGGAACACTGTGACGGCGCCTGGGACTTGCGACCCAGGTGTAGGTTTAGGGTGGCCACCTTGTGATGCATCAGCGCTCACCTCCACCGTCAGTCGTGTTCCCCCCTCTACCTATCCAAATTTGGTAAGATCCTATCAACGCCGTTTTAGATATTCGTTTGAGTAAAGAGCTTACTGAAGCTCTTGGCAATCCGAGGTCTTTAAATAAGTTATACAGGGATTTAGCTGGAATTCCCCTTGCTCCTACTTCCACGGCGTAGAGTTTAACCACATAGCCATTTTTGGTTAACTCGTTGGTCAGGTCAAAGTATTTGTTTATTTTTATAGCGTGGTCTTTAGGTATATTAGTTTCCCACGGTACTGTGAGTTCTACTAGTACTGCACGCTTTTGCTGTTTTGAAAATAGGAATATATCGGGTCTGGATGACGAGGCACAAACATCCTCCGGTATTTTGATTTCGCTAGGACGTGCAATTTGATTACTCTTAGATGTTTATAGAGTTCCGATGGTTTCTTGAACGTCATTCCAAAGTTATTTGAGGCTCTATATAATGTCGATGGGTCTGCCGACTGAGCTAGCCCCAGCCACGACTTCAATGTCTTCGTAACATTCGCATCTAGCTTTTGAGGAGGCTCTGGCTTATATCATAAACAAGAAACGGCCAGTTAAGACGCGAGGTTAAATAGTTGGCGTAAATCCACGCTTTTTTACCCGACTGCGCGACGCAAAGGAGGGTAATGTGTTTATCAGTCTATGTATGTATGTATGTATGTATGTATGTTTGTTTCTATGTGGCGTTCTAGAGACCAAATGCATGGGCCGACTTCGATAATTCATACGTCAATCGATTCGTCTTAACCTTGCGAGTGTCACTAAAGACATGACAGTAATCAAAATACACCACGGCGACAACCAGACGCCATATTGTCAAAATGAAAAAAATAAAAGTCGATGAACTATGTCAAGTGGGGTGTCGTTGAATAGGTATTTTAAAATCATCATTAGGTTCCTTTTACCATTTTTCATTTTAAATAATATTTTATGATATATAACGATTTAAAGTTGTTTAACAAAACAATCATTCTCGCTAATGTTCTAACTTATTGATTTAACTTTTTATTTCAAGTATAAACGATATGTAAATTACAAAAAGATATACATGTCATATCATAACTAAAAAGTATAAAATAAAACAAATGATTACAAAATAAAAAAACCCGACTGCCACTGAAAAGACCGAAATAAGTTTGATAGCAGGCGGTACCCATTTGCCAATCATAAACCGAAAGAAAATTAATGGGTACCGCCTGCTATCAAACTTATTTCGGTCTTTTCAGTGGCAGTCGGGTTTTTTATTTTGTAATCATTTGTTTTATTAACATTACTTAGTGGCTGTTGATCTACCTTTTTTATATCGATAATGAAGTTATTAATTACTTCTTCTAAAGCTAAAGTGCAACCTCTGTTATCTATTTTTCTTCCGAGAACTTTAAAAGGCAGTCCTACAGAAAAACTGAATCGAAGCAAGCCTATATTAACAGGACTGTTACTGCCCATGACAAAGAGCCAGCTTGACAGCAATATGCTCGCCCGGGTAGGTCATTAGAACAGAAAATCATAATATCTGATGAAAAGTGGGTGTTTTACAACTATATTTTATGTATAGAAATATAGAAAGGTTAACTAAATAAAGATTTTAACCGAAATTTTTCATTCAAATAGTTCCTCGAACTGATGAATACCAACCGATCGAGCCAACCGGGGCGTGCCTTCACCGCTGCAACATATTGGAAGACACTTAACTTAGACCATAAAATCTAAGTATAAACGCTAAAACACTTACGTTGAAGGGGTTTGCAGTAGACGGTGGGGCTGCGCACACCCGCGGCCGCGGGGACACGCCACGTGTGTCCCTCGTAAAGCCAGTACAGAACTATTTTAGTGTCAAGAAGTGTTCGCACTTCACGAGAGCTTTATAACTTTTGCAGACGGTGCCAATGTTTCTCAGAGCTAGGGAATCGGTAATTGAATGTGGATTTTATTGGAATGTGGAATGTAGTGGAGAAATGTTTTCTTGAATGGGCCAGCTATTGACTCTACTGAGTTATTTTATTTTAATGAATCAAGTAATGAAGCTTAGTTGAGGAGTAGAGAAAGTTCGTAAAGCGTGTGAGGATAGAACGCAGATGGCGGGCTTCTGTCTCTGCCTACCCCTTAAGGAGAGCATCCGAAAGTCATCGAATATAAATTTATATTCAATGACTTTCAGATGCTCTCCTTTATCTATATATATAAAAATCAATGCCACTTTTCGTTGTAATGTTATAACTCAACAACGCCTTTATCGATTTGGCTAATTTTGGTCTTGAATTATTCGTGAAAGTCCAGGGAAGGTTTGTACGTAGAGAAAAATTCGAATAATTGCCGTCAACCGACGTCGATGCGGGCGGAGCGGTCGTTTGTAATATTAAATAGAATGTCGTCCGTATATTTTTTTATCTGGGTCGACCGGCAATCTCCTAATTCAATACCAACCATGTCGGTCTCTTTTGAAACCGAATCACCTTTCATCACGAACCCTCATCAAACATACAACTTAAGTCACACGGTTTTGTTTACTCTAATGTTACATTACATTACATTACACATTACTATTTGTTGCTCAATCTCCGATGTTTGTGGTCGAACAGTAATTCAATCTTCATGCGCCATGTTATTTCCCGACCACTAATGTGTTACCAATATGAAATACGACCATTACTCGACCACAAATGGCTATCTTACACATAAATCTAATCAGATTCAACAATGGGAGGTGGAATAATATTATTTTAATGGAGAACTTCCTAAGGTGTAGTATTAGACCGTAAGAGTTTAGGTGTACCACACAGATATATGTATACTTAGAATTTTTTTTTGACTTCCGTTGATGGAGTCATGGGTACTACATAAGCGTCGGTAGCTTAGTGGTTAAGGAGTCCGCCTTACGATCGAGAGGGCCCGGGTTCGAATCCTGGCCATTACAATACCGACGTGAACCCACTCCTAGCACAAGCAATTAAGCTTAATTGGAGGGGTTAGAAGGAATATTAGTAATTTCGGTTTTAGTATTCTTTTAAAAAAAAAACATCCTAAAGTGTTTTAATATTAAAACTAGCAGCCCATCCCGTCTTCGCACGGGATTATTTTGAGAAAATATCCCAAAAAGCCTAACGCCTTATAAGAAACAAAGTTTCGTTCAAATCAGGCATAGTTTCTGTAAACAACTGGGTTAATGGAATGTTGAAAATGATCTAAATTTCAGTGCTTGTACTAAAATAACTGTTCTTTCAATATTACAAACAGGCAAGGACTAAAATACATAAAGTCAAGCATTTCCCAGCAGAGTAGGCAGAGACCTCATGTTTCCACCTAACAACGGTCATGGCATTTTATTATATCTTTCGCTTCTTTTACCTCCATAATTGTTTTCATAGATGTCATTACGATGTATAAAAACAATTGGGGTCCTCTTGACAAGACTAGGACTTGGGCCAGTATTCTAGAATGACACTCAGCCCGAATCGCAATTTATCTGAGGACAGATTGTATAGGCCATATGTCAAACTATCAATCTGTCTATACAATCTGTCATCAGATAAATCGTGATTCAGGCTGAGTGTCATTCTAGAATATGGGCCTTAATGTTGCTACTAAGAGGTCCAACTTCTATTTTCTTAAACCAGCATTATTCTGATTTATAATCCTCCTTCGCCATCGTCGGGTAATAGATGGTGGTCACTGTTCGCAGCCACACCACCAGACCACCACTCACCAGGCCGTAGTAATCTGTAGGTGTAATGTTAGATCAGTTGCGCCACGACCGGCACCGAACCTTTAACCTGCTATTTTTATTAAAACCAAATTACACAGATTTTTCGTCGTGGGTCGATCACGTGCGCGCGTAATGGGGAGGGCGGGGCCCTGCGCGCGCGCACACTACTTATCTTAATGAAAATCCAAAGCCGAACACCTTTACACACTTGGATATTACGATAGAGTTAAAAATAAATTATAAAGGTTCGAAAAAGTTTTCTGAAGCTTAAGATTAACGAAAAGATCATTACTTCGCTGGGAGAGAAGTTCTTAAATTGAAACAAAACCTATAAAATTATACGCGCGATGCTAAATTTTGTTGCTTTTCTATGATATCCTCAGTATTTTATGTCGTCATAAGTTTTCTAAGGAACCACAATCAATTGCAAAACGCTAAGGTTTTACCGGATATCAAAATCCATGCGACAGCGCCACAGCCCACAGCGATTTCACTCTGTTCCTCTACCGTTACTTTCCGCAATACACCACAACAAGTAATTAACAATTCCGATAGCAGCAAATTTTAATAGTCTTTAAACGGCAATAAGAGGCAAGATAAAACACAAAAATAATATGAGCGGCTATAAAGAATAAAACAAAGTATCTAGAGATGAAACAAACGTGGTAGCGATATAAGGTACGTTACGAGAGCGACTATGGCGTTGCACCGGTAAGATAATCGCGTTTCAGGAAAGGCCTGAGCACATTATAACACTAGGAGCAAGTCCATTGTTAGGTAAACGGTATTCCTCTATTCTTTCTTTCTAAAGAAGAACAGAACTATTCTTTCGAAAGTCAACTGCAACACGCGAGCGAAATTGAAAGTAACTGAGAGTTACGCCCGCGGGTTTCTCGAAATTATCCAAAGTTTACGACCGGTAACATCTTCCTGCCAGGCGTGCCATGCTTTTGTTTACTGGCTGAAGAAATAATAATAGTTGTTATTATTTAGTCCACTTCTTCCTCTATCGTGGCGCCTTGTCTCACAAATAATATAAACAATGCTTACCTATTACAGTTTTATTTATTACGCCACATTAGATCAGCCTTGAGCCTGGTAATCTAGGGCTGAAAAACGTTGGTCACAGTCGTGATATTGCCAGCCGTTGCAGCTGCAGTTAACCAGGCCGCACGCCTTTTTGACACTTTAGCGAAATCATAATTACATAAATCCTGACAATCTCCCGTGTATCTAAGGTGCAGTGCCACGCGCTAATTACCCCAGATCGCATCTACGCCGGTGGTTCGAACCAACTCCACCGTAATTATACCGCTCGTTTTACACAAGTATTTGTGTATAATTACGACACAGGCGCAGCGGTGCCGACAGAACTATGCCTCCTTACACTGCTGCTATGTTTCGAGATATTTTAACGTTTATGGTTTCTTGGGAACGGCCAACTGCCCAACGGCGTCTAATAAAGACCGCACAAGACTCGTGAAGAATGTGCTTTGGATGTTATCTTTGCAAATATTTTCTAAGTGAATACCATTGGTGAAATGCGTCTTTTAGATACTTTGTGACGAAAATGATTATTTACTTGGAATAGATGCTTAGCGACAAAACGAATTGAGAAATTGGAATTAAATCGCTAGACACCTTCAATTGTTCACTTCAGCAATGAGCCATTAAATAAACGATTTCCGATAGTAAGTTAAAGGGAGCCGTATCTGTATCTCTTCCTGTATCTGTATGCCAAAATTTTTTCACCCGTTCCTGCAATTTTTCTAAAAGAGTAGGTACTAGTAACCAAAATACCCCTATCGCATCATCTCCAATGAAGCTAAATTACTTATATATAGGAATAGGTTCACGTCAGTAGTGTAATGGCCAGAATGTGTAATCAGGACCTCGCGATCGTGAGGGGCCGATTCCTTAACCGCTAAACTACCAACGTTTTTGCAGCATATTAAAGAATGCACCTCGGCCCACCGGCGTTTCTCACGGATATTAATTGAATATTATAAGAATGTATCATTATTATGGCAACACAGTTAATTGATAGGAAATAAAGCCCATTAACTGAATTAACAAACACAAACTCGTTCCGCGATCGACAGGAATGCGATAAAAATATCAGCGGTCAGCCGATTGTGACGTAACGCACATACCTACTTACATGCATTCGAGACTCTACCCCAGTTGGGATATTTTTTCCCATAGGCCTACCTCAGGTATCCACTTGGAAAGATCCTGGTAAACGCTTTTTTACGTTTGGGACCACCTTGGGCTTCACCTCACTAGAGCTAACGTTGGATATTTCAAAGTACCTGGCACCTACCTCGATCTGAAGCACTACCAATTTACCATGAAGTTCCTCCAACTTGTTCGGTCGGTTTTTTCTTTCGCTTAGTCCGATTACGAGATAAATGCGTGTCATACTACCGATCGCTCAACTTCGTATGTCAGCGTCATAGCAGGCCGTCTGATTGACATACGTCCGCCTGTGTCGCAAAAAGTATAATATAAAAGGGATTTTAAAACAAAAAAAATTGTTGAGACTACGGTCGAGACACTGTAGTGTGGCAGAAAAACCTTTCGGTCCGTCTGCGGTAATCGGAGGAGCAGGTTTTTATCAGTGCGTTAAGTGCTGCGCAGACGCACCACGACTTGTAGGGTGCGCACACGTTGCATGGGTATTATAGGACACGCATGGGTATTATGTAGTACTTAGGTATTGAAGATTTAGTGAATCGCGAGTGGAATAGTAGTATATTTACCATATAATATAAAATTTTAATCCCTGCAATTAAAAGGTCATCAAAAACACGTCATTTTTTTTCATCATACCTACTATACCACTAGTTTAATCTTTAGGTAGTGAGGTCAGATAAAACCACAAAAAGAAACTACATGAAACTCAGCCCGCCTTATGAAAAAAAAATAGCAAATCCAAAAAAAAAATCCAAATTTCAGTCATGATAAATTAAGTCGTAGGGCTTCTAATAGTAGAGATGACAAAATTTAATAAAGATTACAATCAAGACTGTCTCCTCCACTACGCAAGAAATGACCATCCTAGTCAACCGCCACAGCCGGTCTGACGATGCGCCAGCTCTCATTATCATCCAATTACCGAATCTCACCGAATCTCTCGTTGAGTACGAACCACGGGACGCCACAGACCCTTCACGGTCTGTTTGTTTTGACTTACACTCTTCTAATTGTGGTTAATTGACCATCACTAAACGATCTTGACACCTCCCAAGTAATTGAAATTGATGTAATTCATTTAAAAATATAGTCAAACACAGTAGGTTAAAGCGGGTTAGGCAGTACTTCAGAGATAACTGATGATGCTTTAGTACTGGTAATGATTCAGATAATATATCTCATCTAGACCGATGTATATCAATGTCTAGACCTGAAAACTATAAGCGGATTTTTTTTAAATAGTGGACGATATCTAGAGGAGTTTTACTATATTTGTGTTACTGGAGTTGTTTAAATAGAGAACCTAAGTACCACCCGAAATCTAATCTAGATTTATTTTTAATCTTATTGTTTTTTATTCACATATAAATTAAATTTAATACAAAATAGTTGCAAGTTAGTGCAGAGAAGAGCTGGGTTTACTAGAAGAAATCTAAATCATTTTTTTTAAGTATCAGGTAAAAGCATCCCAACAAACTTATGACCTGACCTTATCACCTATTGAAATCTTAGCTATGTTAGAATTAAACATAGCAAAGATTGTTCACATATTTGATTGATAAATTAGCTATGTGTATTATGGAGTAAAAAAGTAGTTGTGGATAAAATTAATGTAACCTTTTTTATAAAGTATAAAACACCAGCGATTCAGGAATAACAGGTTTGCCTGGCGTAGACCAGGTATCACTTTATCATAATTTGGAAGCACGTAGGAACCGATTAATATACTCTTCATATTTCTACTAAGTATTGCGGCATTTCATCCATATTATGGAGTAAATATAATTTTATTAGCTTCTTAGGCAGTCAATAAATGCGAGTTATTACCCAGCTTGGCTATAAATAGCTACCTGTATTGCCTGGCTATAATATATAAATTAATATTTAATGAAGTGCGAAGCAGTTCCTAGAAAAAGTATGTCATACATAATTTCTTCGTACATCAATTTAAACTTTCATTGCCAAGCAATAAGATGTAATTTGGTTAGCTCACCAATCAATCAGACAATAAATATTTGTACACCCTATTATATGCCGTATATACTACTCGGGAAAGCTTATTTTAATTTGCATTGATATACACCATTCGATTGTCTCATGTCTATCAATCATGAAAATATTAATATTGAGGCACTAGAGTCCGCGTCTAAATGGCAAGCCTTGTCACCGCATGATGGGGCATCCCACATTTGTAAGTAAAAGATGATTTCTGATTCAATATTAATGGGACAGAATGTAACAACTTTACATATTACATTGCACTTATGTTACTTCAGAATCAGAATATCTTTATTTCTCTGTTGGGAGCGCTGGGACATCCTTCCGAGGGCTTACCCGGGACTCCCAACCATAGGCTGCTGGGCGTTACCGTGGGGGTTTTTAATACGTAGGAGTCCGGCATAACATCCATGAAGGATTTTCCCCCAAAGTTAAAAAAAACCCGTGCTTATTAAAATTCAGAATGGTAAAAGAGCGCTTAAAATTGCGTCGGTTCTTATTTTATAGTTTTTATTTATTTTTAATCATCCGCCCAAACTATAATGGTAACTGATTTTGACTATTAAATTTTTTGACATCACTATATCTTTTTTCATACAAGTAACCTTTTAACTTATCGTTTTGACGTTTAGTAAAAAAAGTAAGTAATTTGACTAGTCAGTAGGACCCAATTTAGTCCTCCTCTGTTTGTCAATTAATTTCTTTGTTTCGTGGCCTGTCAATGGTATTTTGGTTTTCAGTAATCCTGTCCAATTAGCAAGCAATGTTGGTTTGCTTATATAACGTAAAAATGGTTACCAAATGCAGTTTCTATGCTCGCTAGATACCTACAGCGTAAATCAAAAGTATTTTTGACTTTGCCCTTATTTGCAAGCTCATCTGTCCTCCCGTAACATAGTCCCTTTCATATCTTAAAACCCTTACCACAGATTACCTAATAGCCCCTACGGAACCTCAGAATGTCCGATATACGTAGAACGTATCTCAGTATTCACATAACACTCTCTTAATAACACGTCCACTGCATTCCATTACGAATCTGATGTGCAAGACGCATGAGCAGAGGCATACCCGTCTGTCTGTCTGTCTCGAGATCAGATTAACCCATCTGACGGGTGCAGCCGTCACTTCGTCCAGTTTTTACCTTTTTACAATCGTGTATTATATCAGGTGTTAATGTAATGTGCCTTATAAGTATCACCCTGATTGATTTAGTGCAGTTTTTGTGGTATTACAAGTACATGGTCCGCCTTAGTTATTGAGATGCCTATAATATCTACCCACTGGAGAGGAGTGACTGATTAAGTGGCTAATCTGTTAGGTCTCATTGTGGTTTGATTTGGCAAGCATGAAGTCCAGAATTAGATTCCCAAATCAAACTATGTTAGTGGAGTTCATACAAAAATGCCAATAGCTACATGGAGTCTGAATCTAGGTCCATAAACAAAAACACTTATCGCATTTCATATTAGTAAAAAAATTACAATACACGAATACATCGGGAAAAATGAAATACTCAAGTGGGACTTGAACCCACGACCTTTCCCTTACAGAGGGAATGCTCTTCCAACTGAGCTATTGCGTCACACCTGAATCATTGCGAATTTCCCTTCTCTTCATATTCATCGTTTAATGGCGACGGTGGAGCCATCTGCGAACTTTCTAACGACTGTGAGTGATTTCTCAACCATTTTTAAACATTGATTTTTGATAACAAAAAAAGTTTACAATACCTAATATTCCGATTCGCTGTCCGCTCTATAAACTGCCAATGACTACAATTACCTGAAAAGAAGATAATGACTGTTTAATAAAACTAGTAACAATAAACTATAAACGTGCGTAGATAATTTCTGTGATGTTTAACTACAATTAAATTGACTAAATTATACGTATTTTCCTTGGAAAGCTAGATCCTAGTACCCTAGGGAATAAATGGCAGCAATGACTATAAAAGTGGTACACCATTAAATTAACTTTATACATATAAACAGGCTCGTTTCGTTCGATAGCCCAGTGATACACTCGCCATTAAGGTGTGATAGGATTCCAGGTTTGGGATTGCCAATTAGGTTTATTGTAGTGACTGTATTTATATCGTACTAATTAAAGAAATGCTTTTTATGTCAATAATAGAATGCAAATATACAGAAACATCAATCATTATTACAGTGACTTCTGTGAATAGGTAGGTACTAAACAAACTGTATATAAAAACACTGGCTTTTGCCAGTGTTTTTATATACAGTTTGTTTCTTTTGCGTGGATTACGGTTATCGAGACCAAACATAGTCTTGGTCTATGTCCGAAGGGATATGAGAAGTCACGGTCTAATCTACCCCTATACTAAATTAAATCTAAATCGGTTCAGTGGTTCAGGCGTGAAAGCGTAACATACAAACAGACAGACAGACAGAGTCACTCTTGCATTTATAATATTAGTATGGATTTTGTAATAGCTTTTTCAGGGGTGATTTTGGAGGTGGTATGAATTTTAAAGTTTCAAAATAAACGAAATACCTATATACAAAATTGGATTTATATTACAAATATAAAAAAACTAGCTTTTGCCCGAGGCGAGAGTACAAACACAGGCTTTATTATTTATTATTATTACCCCTATACCAAATTTCATCAAAATCGGTTCAGTGGTTTAGGCGTGAAAGCCAACATACAGACAGACAGACAGACAGAGTTACTTTCGCATTTATAATATTAGTATGGATTGCCGTGTTGGTTCCCAGTGAGTGTCGTAAAAGGCGACTAAGGCATAGGACTATTCTCCATCCGACAGTAAACCTACAGCAGAAGTCAAAGTGCCCACTTAACGGACACAGGCTCGCCTCCTTTTACTTGGGACCGAAAATCATAGTTTTGTCGTCAAGTGGGTATTATACACTTCTGCCTACCTCTTCGGGGATTTACAGGCGTGAGTAAATGGATGGATGAATGGATGGATGAATGAATGGAAAAATTCCACGTTTGGGCGCCAAAAATCCGCTATTTTAATTGCTTATTTTTATATTTGCACTAGCTGTCCCGGCGAACTTCGTACCGCCAATTTTTTCCCGCCCCGCGATCCGCGTCAGATCCCGTTCCCGCTGCACCATTTAGGGGGATGAAAAATAGATGTTGGCCGATTCATATAGATACCGGATAAGCACAAAAAATTTCATCAAAATCGGTCAAGCCGTTTCGGAGGAGTATGGCAACGAAAAGGTGAAGTCAAATTGACGTGTCCTGTATGAAAAAAAAAACGAGAATTTTATATATTAGATTATTTTTAACCAGTAACGTACGTGAGAAGTCACGAGTCACGACTAACCAAAATCTATTCAGTCGTTTAGTAGTATTAAGTATGGAATAAAATATCCGGCATTTTCATGACATTTTCCATGACTTTTGCACAGAGATGTGACTGTATCTTACCGATGACGCGTTGGATTTTCGATTTGAGCTCAGGAATTGTTTCGGGTTTATTCGCACAATCCCGAGATTTCACAAAACCCCAAAAAAAATTGCACAGCGTTAAATCGCACGATCTTGGTGGCCAGTTGACGTCAGAATTTCGTGAGATAATGTGTTCTGGAAATCGTTGCTGCAATAAATCGATTGTTTTGTAATGAGCTTTTACAATTGTAACGGGTTGTTCTTTCGAAAAGCGCTCCATTTTTAATAATCGGAATAAACTGAGTTGACAACTGTAAAATTTCAGAGTTGCCACTTGTATGAAACAAAAAATATTCCAATTTTAAAAAGTGCACTCTTACTGAGACACCCTATATAATAAAGCTTTCCTGTTAGCCGCGGTCCGATAATACATAGGTCTGAACCAAGGGCTTCAATTTATACGCCAACAAAATTTGATACCCACGAATCTAAAACCCATAGTGTTCCAAGACCGCTTAGCTTGTCTGCCGCCCCTATTATCCATGATTAGAACTGCATACTGTAGAATGGCATGCCAACTTTTTGCTTGTTCTGGGAAGCGAACCGGCTGTAACAAGGAGTCGATCTGCTGGCCGATACGTCGCTGTGATGTACATATTTATGAGGTTGTTCGTCGTAACTGTTTATACGTTGAGAGCTGGTGTTAACATAACTTTGGACCGAGTTGGCCATCGCTCCATCGGACGACGGGAATTTATTATGAGTATAGTAATGCTTTATTATAAGGATAGAATTACAGGTGTCTATAGCCGTCTATAGTAGGACTTTAGATTAACGTATTATGGGTCTTTCAATCCATTAACTTACTTAATATTACAAAAACGCTGTTGCCCTCGACTCCACACTGCGCAATTTCTTATCCCATAGGAACCTTATCCAGGGTTCAAAGGTAGCATAATATGCGTTATTCCAGATCTATCCCTTGGACTAAATTTTATCCAAATCCGTTCAGCTGTTTGAACGTGATTGAGTAAAATCTTCACAAACTTTTACTCAAAAACAGATCAAAATTAGTCAATTTTCGTTTGAAAGCTAAAGCACAAAAACACTACGGCTACCCCATTATAATATAATTAAATAAAAATATTCTACAACATTCAACATAACGCTATCTAGACCCATGGTAATCGTAGCTTAACTAGTTGTTTTATGGAATCTAGAATGCAGATAAACATACTTAGATACTTTTTTATAAATACTTACATACATACATAGAAAAACCCAGACCAATGCAAATAGCCATATTCATGCATACAAATATTTGCACTGAGCGGGAATCGAACCCGCGCCTCCTGCGTAGCAGTCGCGTTCACTACCGCCACGCCACAGAGGCTGTCGAATCTCTCTTATTGCTTGATAATAGAACTTAATAATAAGATATCTCATTATTAAAGGTTTTATAACGTGTTAAAACATAATGAACTCATCGAAGACCTCACGCACGACAGGGTCGTAAAACATCCGTTCGTCATTACATTACCGTGCATTGCAATAAGATTTCAATCTTCAACGTTTATAGATCGTACAAAGGAACCATCAAGCAACAAGTGGACCTTTATAGGAGTGGCCCAGTGTGTCTGTCGGAGAAATCAACACCATAACTGGTTCAATAGATTTACGAGTTGAAGCTGGCACTGTGGTGAATACTTGCTATGTAACACTTTAGGTCATGCCGTCATTAAGAGAATATACTGTGTATTTCTTTTTACTAACAGTGATAGATTTTCTTTGTCGATAAAATATGTTGTCTATAGAAGGACTATGAAGTATCATGTGCAAAAAAGGGTACAGTTATTATGTACTAGGAATTTATTTGTCACATTTTTTGTTTACATCAGGGTTTTTTTTTTTTTTTTATTCAATATATATGGTATACAATTGCATTTTTTTTCAAGTACCAGTAAACCGAAAGGGTTTGTATCGGTACCCAATTACATTCTTTCATGTAACTAATAATAGTGCTTCTAATTCACAAAATCATTCACAAGTTTTATTTCGCAAGCATCTATTAGTCGGCTAATCTTATTTGTGTTCACTAGTTACCAAGGAAATTCATTTATAGCGAATATGTTTTTATGGACTCCTTCAAATTCTCCCTTCATCAATCCAGCTCAGATCCCGGTCGCTTGCAAAAGCTTGGCCTTTGGAGAATAAGGTCCTCTCAGCTACTCTTTCTCCTCCTTCGGATGCCTAAATACATAAATCTCCTAGATAAACTCTGTCTATCTGTATGTCTGTTACGCTTTCACGCCTAAACCACTGAATCGATTTTCATGATGGTCTAGGGGTATATTATAGACTTTGCAAAAGGATATTTTGGTCGAGACATCGACATCCACGCGGGCAGAACTCCGTGCAAAAATTAGTTGTTTATATATAGAAGTTAATAAGCTCTAGTCCTCTAGATAATTAGTCCTCTAACCGTTCATAAGTCACGATGAGTGTGCAAATTGTAGCCCACATTTCGTCAGCTACCTGACAACTGCGCCTAAACATGTCGTTGGATCGCAGGTTAACAACCAATTACAAGTATATATTATATCAGGCGCAGAGAAATCTCAGTTTTTGCCGCCAATAGGCTCGTTAAGGCGTGATATCAATGAGCAGCCCATTCCGTGCGGTAACCTGATCAGTGTTCACACATGTCGTTATAACTACTTCATTGATCAATCAATCGTGATATCCGATATCGTATCACTTACTGTTGGAGCATTCCCATGACTTTCAGAATACTAGCCTTAGCCCGCGGTTCCGCCCGCGTGGATGTCGGTTATCGTGGCCAAACATAGCCTATTTCCTTTTTTGAATGAATTTTTTATAGCATTTGTCCGCTAACTTTTTAAGTTCGAAAAACATCGGAATAAATGAAATACTCAAGTGAGACTTCAACTCACGACCTTTCCTTTACAGGGGGAATGCTCTTCCAACTGAGCTATTGAGCCACACCTGAATCATTACAAATTTTCCTTCTCTTTATATCCGTCTTTAAGGGCGACGGTGTACGAACTGTTGGAAACAATGAATGATTTTTCAACCATTTTTAAACATTGAATTTTGATGACTCCGCCCAAATATTTGAATGAATTTTTATAGCATTTATTATCCTAACTTTTTAAGCTCGAAAATCTATATCTGTACCCTACCCAGAACATAGTAAATATTACTATTAATATGTCCTTTCTCAAAGTCTAATCTTTCACTCACTAAATTTTTCTTTTCTAAATCGATTTGAAGTTGATAAGACTTACATCTGTCAAAGGAAGTTAAAGCAGCGAGTTTTGAGTGGACCCTGTGAATTGGCTAACAGAAGGTGACACGTGACACCACATAGAGACCTGTGAAGCTGAATAAGGTATCCTCTGCCTTCTGCATCTAGACTTTCTGTCACATACAGACTGGGTGCAGAAGATGAAGGATCAATTAACTACTTTTCAATTTCAATTATGGAGTATGAATCGTTAGACTGTGTTAATATTATAAATGCGAAAGTAACTCTATCTGTCTGTCTATCACGCTTCCATGCCTAAACCACAAAACCAATTTTGATCAAATTTGGTATAGGCGTAGATTAGACCTTGAGAAAGGACCTATAGCAGAGCCTCAGACAACAGCTAGTTGATTATAAAAACCAATATAACTTTAATCCTAGGGCTTAATATCTCTACCCTACCCAGAACATAGTAAAATATTGCGAGAGAGACGCTTTCGTCTTGGCATTTACAATAAATATACTAATTAATAAAACATGTCGGGCTGTCGTAATCACACGTCAACTCTAAACAACTTGGCAGCCAGACAAGAGAGCTTCACGATGCGTGTAAACAGTATATTGTTTATTGACAACTCATCATATCTTGAAGTTAAAGATCAACCGTGGAATCTTTGTCTCTATTCAGACTCACGTTCGACGCCCGTACGGTGACATTATCGTTGTTAAAATTAAGAAAATAGAGGCTATTAAACTGCGTGAGATCGCAGGGCCGATTCTCGCAAGAAATAAATATGTAACCGTTAATGTGCGAAACTCAGTTAGAGTGCAGATTAACCAGGTATTCTGCAGATAGCCTGCCCACATCAGTAATGTGCGAAAAATTGTTTAAGTTCTTAGATTAACTAGTTAATCAGCCGACTACCTAGGCAATCTGCAGTTTAACGACCAGGCATACGATAAAGGCATAAAACAGTATTTTTCATAAATAAAATGTTTTAAATCAATGTTTTAGTCATGAATTATTATATGCATCCTTGTGATAATGCACTAAATAGTAGGACGGACTGCTTCACTCCGAGAACAGTGTGCGTAAGTAGAAAAAAAAGTATTTCGTTCACCGTCCGACGTCCGTGAAAATGAACTTTTTAAACAATAATTCCGCACATTAACTGATCGTATCAGGTAATCTGCAGATTACCTAGTTATTGTGCAAATTAACTGCACGGTAACAAAATAACGGCAAAAAAAATGCACTTTAACGTTAACATATATCCTCCAAAATTACTTAGTCCGTACAGTATATCTCGTGGTATATCTTTACTATCTTTACTACACTCTAGTAAAAGAGAATTTTATATCTCTGTAACTCTTTGAAGCCATAATCATAAGAATTAATAGCATCACCTTTGTATTAATATGTGTGTCAACGTGAGGCGCATTCCACTTGAGCCGACACACGGCGTCATGCTCACGCCACGCTGTCGACACCTTGTCAAGGAGCATGACGGTGCATCTTCGCGGATTCTCAAGAGACTTTCAATGCGGCTGTTTATTCTATATGGAATGTACTTCAATTATTCTTTGTTTGGGAAGAACGGGCTGTAAATATTTTTTCAATTTAAATATTATTTTTAACTTAAGCCCATAGATGGATTGGTTATTGGCTGTCGTTTTGGACATTTATGGAATGTAGTTTGATTGATAAATTAGGGTGAATGAGACTCACCAAGACCTATGGGGCCTTGAAACATCATTATTAAAATTTTATATCGTTTCTAAACATAAAATACGTCAGTATACCTGCCGTGAGTCGTACGCATACGCAGGCAGGACAGTTTGAAGTCACGTCACATGTCGCATTAGCCGACGCGACGTACGGGTGCGCTTGGGCATTTAATATTTTAATTAAACCTTCTTCAAAGTAGTGACAAGGTATGTTGTGTGCCTGGCTCCTTCAATTTACGTAAATGTAGGGGCTCTATTTTAATCAGATCATTTTCCACTCCGAAGGAGACAATGCGCTTAGGAGGTATTGTAAGAACTATAACTTCTAACGTTATGAGTTATGAGTGTGTGCTTGCCAACAGGCGGCTCATGTGTTTGTTTGGTGCCTTGGTAATATATTAAAAATTCTCTTGACTACGTTGGCATTTCAAAGGCCCTTCTGTCAAAAGAAAAGGGTCAATTGCTTTGACCTTTAGCGATTTTTTTTGTAACGATGGCGTACAATTAGCGGCGTGGTCGGCGCCGGCGCAGGTCGGCGCGTCAGCCTCAATTAAGGAACGGCCAGCGTCATGCTTGCGCAGTGAAAGTATGGGATTATGATGTATTAATAATATTATGAGAATTTCATACGAATGTTATACTAATGAGCTTCGTTTTGTTAACAGTAGGTATGTCAGTACACATAGAATAATACAGATATTATATTTATTTTTTCATTAAGAGTAAGTACCCTGCAGCTATCGCTTGTAAGCCACAATACTGCGAAATATTCAATTCAATAAAATGTCATTTACGCTTGGGTTTGATCTTTTTTCATCATTAAAATCATAACCAATCACATTTTTTCTACGTATAACGTGTAACCCCGACATGGACTAATTAGGTTCAAGCGCCTGAACAGATTTTCAATAATTTTGCTCTGGTAGCCCGGTTGAAAATATATTAGCTTTAATTGAATAATATTATTGAAAAATATGAAGTACAGATAACATTTATGTCATATCTTCACACCACGATGTATAGAGAAGCTGGCTAGACAGGAATATGACGTTTGCAACATATTGAACACTGGACCTGAAGATGAAAAACTTAGCAATGGCATTTGGACCTCAGCAGGTTACTATATCGACAGTTGAAAAACAAAAGGTGCTAACAACATCGAGTTTCAAACAAAAAGGGTTCTTAACAACATCACAAACACTTAATTGTACCGTGTTTTTCCTGTAAACTGTCAGTGTCGCTTGCAATCATTCCGCTTTTCAACTGTCGATTTGTTAATTAAATAAAAACAAACCTTAGTTCTCGGGCGCTAAGATTTTAAATTGATAAAACTTTATTGGCTGGATAAAAAACATACTGATATACGAAAAGAAGCCTTATTCTAAGAGCAATAAGGATAATGATATAGTAGTAAGGTTTGTGAATCCAGGAATCCAGACTGGAGGCTAATTGTATAGACGTGATCTTGAAAAGGCTGGTTCGTTATTAGCAGGTACAGGCGGGTACTGAATAATACATTAATTGCTTTTTCTAAGGGAAGGGCACGATAGCTATTCCCGCGACTTCATACACGTGAGATACTGATTCCGTTCCTGCAACCTACAGGGTCCTGTTACTGGGATGAAAAGCCTATGTGCTATTGCGAACTATAATCTATGTCTGTGCCAAATGTCATTCACATTTGTTCAGCCATTTTTTGCGTGAAGAGAGCTAGCTTAAAGTATCTACAGGTTATAGAATCATTGTAATGTGGTTTTTTTTCGGAAATATTCAATCGGTAATGTAATGAAACATGTCTAGAGACGAGAATATTACTTAACGAGATTTCTTTTGATGGATCCCACACCCATAGACCCATCTTTTTTTTCTATGTTTGTCCACACTAATATTATAAATGCGAAAGTAACTCTGTCTGTCTGTCTGTCTATCTGTATGTTACACTTTCACGCCTCAACCACTGCACCGATTTTGATAAAATGGTATAAGGGTAGATTAGACCTTGAGAAAGGACATAGGCTATGTTTGGTCGCGATAACCGACCACAATACGGGCGGAGGCCAAAACTAGTACCTATATAATATTTTGCTATCCAGGTTTGCTTTTTTTAATTGAATATTATGTAGGTAAGGAGAGGCATATCTCTCGGTGTCAATGAACTCAGTCTAGCTATAAAAACCAATCGAAGCTGAACTCATAATGCCAATACAACCAATTTGCATTGCATTTCACGATCCAATAAACACGCCTCCAAGATCTCAGTTAAATCAAAAAATAATAGCGCTTGTTAGGACTTGGGATGAAAACCATTTGCATACTAAAATATTGGTGTTAATTCACAGTTACCAGGCCTATTAAGACAGAACATATAAAACCTGAATATCAGTTAAAACGGTAAAATCTGAAAGTGTTCAGATTAACTCGAGAATTAACCAATCATCGAAACCATTTTATTTGGTACATTAAGCAATTTATGAAGATTATTTAAAAAACAACAAGAGATTTTTCAAAGCTTTTGCTCACTTGATAAGCTCACCAGAGAACAAGGAAGATAGAGCAAAGCAGAGCGAGCAAAAGGAAGGATAGGAATCTGAGCACTCTCACCAAGTGTCAGCCACAGACCAATAAGACCTCACCTCAGCATACCGATTGACGCAAGACACAATTATAATCATCCAAGCGTTGAAAACCCGTATGAAAGATTTGCACATTAAATTCTCTCTGTGAGAGATGCCCCCTAGCTTCGATAGATGATGGTATCAGATGGATTTATAACATACTAGCTTTTTCCCGCGGCTCCGCCTGCGTTGATATCGGTTATCGCGACCAAACATAGCCTATAAGATAAGATAAGATAAGATAAGAAAAATCTTTATTGTACACTCATAAATTTTAGTACATATACGGACAACATCATGAAAATGTACAAATGGCGGCCTTATCGCTACAAGCGATCTCTTACAGGCAACCTTTAGATGGACATTTTTTAATCAACTCTAAACAATAATAACGTATGGGTTATTAATGTAGTCATAAACTTAAATTATATACATATATATATATATATATATTTACACACATACATAAACATATTATTTACATACCTAAATATAGTATTTAACATAAATCTAAGCACATCCTTACATGAGATTTCTATAATATTTACTTAGATAGGCATACATACAAATAACATTAGATATACCTACACATATTATATATTACACACAGCGAGTACTTACGCAAGACCTTAGGATGAAGTTACAATGAACTCAAATAATGTTCCTTTACCTTTTTTTTGAAACTTGCCAGGGATTGTGCACGTCTAATAGTTACAGGCAGTGCATTCCACAACCGTACAGCCTGAACAGTGAAAGACTTGTCATAAAATTTGGTAGAATGAGAGGGCGTGGATAATTGTAATGTTACTGACGACCGCAAGGATTTTGAATGTGTGTCATTTAGGAACACGAAGCGTTCTTTTAAGTAAGTCGGAGCACGAGGATTGAAAAGAATACTGTAAAGCATGGAAAGAATATGAGCATTCCGTCGAAGTCGAATTGGGAGCCACTTGAGCAAGTTGCGAAACTGTCAAAATCAAAATCAAAATCAAAAATAATTTATTTTGCATAGACCATTAAATCGGCACTTACAAAACGTCAACATAAAGTAAATATTAAATACTAACTAATACTAGTAAATGGACCACCTCCACTTACATACTTGCGTCAGGTCTGCATTTATAGTAGAGATGGCTGCCGGCAGTTCCTGTAAGGAGGCTTGTGCGTAGATTTGAAGATCATCTGCGTAAAGGTGGTAGGAAGAACGTAGTAAATTAGAGATTGAATTTATAAAGATTGAGAAAAGTAAGGGAGATAGCACGCCACCCTGCGGCACACCGACAGTTGTACTACACCAAGAGGAGAAAGACTCTTCGACACGTACACGCTGTCGGCGCCCAAACAGGTAACTATGAAACCAATCAATCACTGTTGGAGATATGTTAACAGAGCGTAAAATGCCGAGCAGGATATGGAAATCTAATCGATATGGAGGACGAAGTTTATAGGAGAGGAAGATTAAGTCGTGGTAAGAAAATTGATCGGCAGAGCACTGGCCGTGCTTAGCGACTAAATTAATTGAAGATACGAGAATGAGATCGAGAAGAGACGGATTACGATCAGGAACGTGGTGTGTAGAATCTGAAGGTAGAACAGATAGATTACAAGACTGAATAGTGTTGAGGAAAGTTGAAGAACGGGAGTCATGTTTCAGTAAACACGTATTGAAGTCTCCCATTATGATGGTCTGATTATAAAGAGGACAAAGGCGTTCTAGTAGTTTTTCAAAAGAAAGGAAAAAGTTTATTTTAGAAGAAGGGCAATAATAGACGCCAAGTAATAGTTTGGTGTGAGAGAGTTCTACCTCTAGAAAGAGGTGCTCACCAGCATTAGATGGTGGTGGTTGTGGTGACAAATCCACAATCCGATAGGGAATGCTGTGACGCAAATAGATAGCAACCCCACCACAGGCTGAAACCGTGCGGTCATTCCTAAATAAATGAAAACCGGGGAGAGAGTAAACGTTTGTGGAAAGACAAGGCTTTAGAAATGACTCGGACACGAGAATGGCGTGGATATTTTTTGAATCAAAGCCAGCCAGCATATCTGGGAAATGGGCCGGAATACTCTGTGCATTTATATGGACTACATTAAAATTCTTGGGTACGTCAGCAAATTTTGTCTGCATAGTTTCAGCCAATGAAGGCTTATGTGTAAGGCTATCATCATGACTATTGGTCGACATGAAACTTGAATCTGCGCTGCTATCATTCATTCTTATCAGTACCTAATAAATAATAAATAAATAGTATATAAATAAATAAATAGTATATAAAGTGTTTCAATTTCTTAAAATATTGTATATAAGTGTTTTTTTTTTTCCTGTTGTCCATCTGCCAGTTACGTGTTACCTGAAGTTACACATAAAATTAAATATAGACTACAGCAACAAAGCTTAAAAATTAAATATAGATAAATCCAAAGAAAAACATTGTACAACCTACACACCACTACTGCATAACCCTAAAAAAATTTAAACTATTAAGTATAATAATAACTTATACGTGCACTCGGTACAAACTGGACAACCAACATTTACAAAAGTCGAGAGTGTCGAGAATATCAGACTTTCAACAAAAACATTTCGAGAATATTAGACAAACAAAAAAAAAAATACATTTAAACGGAACATCGGAAACGGAACGTGACCTAAGACAAATGACAACTTGTCAAATGTCAAGATGTCATTAGTGACATTTCAGATAAAATATGTTTATGTTTAAGATAAATCCGTAAATATAAGAAATACAAATTGTGTACAAAACTGAAGGTATACATGCTCGAACATTTTAAAACGTAGTTCAGGTAGTATCACAGTGAAACAGTATGACTATATGATGCAATAGTGATGTCAATCAATCGAGTATTAAAACAACAATACAATTACAATGTTATGCTACAAGCTACTTCTTTGCGACCCGTCTGGGTTTGGTTGTAGCTTTGTCAACAGGAGTGGCCTTTGGTGTGTTTGGCACAAGCTGGTTTAGGTCACTTATGGTAGCTACCCGATGTCGCGTTCCGTCGACGCCGAGAACATAGACATGGCCCTCCCGCGTCCAACACCTGGAGATGCCGAAACGCTCACGTGCCGCCATGAAGACTTCGTGTCTGGTCCGCGTAATGAACTCGGATAGTGTTATACCCGACCCTTTGAGCTTGGATTTAGAGAACCAGATTTTATCTCTAACAGTCATCTGCTGCAGCTTAACTAGAATAGGTCGGGGTTTGCCTTCCGGTCCATTCGCTGCATGACGACCCATTCTGTGACATCGCCTGATCTCATCGGTTGTGAAATCACCAATCATAAGGTTATCTCTAACTACACTCACCACGCTTTGCACTGTCATCTCGTCCTTCTGTTCCGGTACACCATGCAGCAGCAGCATTTTTTCGTCGACTCCTCTGCTCAAGATTGTCCACCTGACGCGCCAGAAGGTTCATTTGATGACGAAAAGTTGATAATGTACCAACTACAAAAGTTTTAAATGATGTGTAGTCCGAAGCAAGACCTGCCAGATTGGGAGCGCTAGTGCTTGGGTTCTTCACACTTTTACTTAGCTCAGCCTCAAAATGTGTCATCCGTTCCTCCAAACCAGCCATGATAGTGGAAAAGGACTCTGTCATAGCATCCATAATGCCTGTGTTCTGTGTTCAACTTTGATGAGAGATATAATTCACTATGGATTTATTTGATAGGAGATAACACGTTCCTGGTTAGTACTTCAGGTAGACATTAAGATTTGATGAAATTTAATTGGTAAAACTTGTTCAATATATTATTATTTATTTAAAAAAGCGAGAGCTTATAAACAGCTGTTATTGTTGTAGAACTACCCCTATGTCTACCCCTATGTCCTTTCTCATGGTCTAATTTACCCCTATAAAAAATTTCATCAAAATCGGTTCAATGGTTTAGGTGTGGAAGCGTAACATAGAGACAGACAGACAGACAGACAGAGTTACTTTCGCATTTATAATATTAGTATGGAGTATGGATAAACAGAAACATGTAACAAAATACAAATTTGCACTGACCGGCAATCAAAACCGCGACCTCCGACGTAGTAGTTGAAAGTTCAACCGCTGCGCCACACAAGTTGACATTACATCAATTTTGTAACATTTGACATTTTTCATTGTAACTCAGTTGACATCACACCAGTCACGCTACGTGCTACCGGTCATCACCATGACAATGCTCTACGAATGACCAATCACATATTTTCCCATTGACGAAACAGGAAATGGGTAACGTAATTTTTGAAAGTTCTTTGGTCATCAGATGATCTGATAGTGTCTGACGAGGCTCGACACCCGCGTCGGAATGTCGTTGACAACAGTGACATGCGTACGCGCACCACATACAAACGAGCGGCGGTGACCGGTGACACGCGGCCGCTGACTCGGTGCAAGGTCGTCCCCACCATATTGTTATATCTATGTATAGAAATTAATTGAGAACATGTTGAATGTTATCGAATTTAAATCTATAAACCGGTTTTATGCTTATCTTGAGCTAATCTAGACAGATCAAGTTACATTAAATCATCGAGCGATAATACATTATAGAGATGAAATGTTTTCATAGCGCGTGGGTCGACTGTTAGCTCCTAGCACAGATTACTTAGGGTCAAAAGTGATGCCTAGTCGCCTACTGATATTTACTTACATACATAGGATGTATTCAAGCCGTTTTTCCTCCGGGTTAGGCAGAAACAACAGCCCGTTATCTGCATCTACACATAGATATATATACTAACTTCACGAGATTCCTCTACTGTCATAATCCGTCGAATACATTGGGTAAAATGAAATGCTCAAGTGGGACTTGAACCCACGACCTTCCCCTAACAGGGGGAATGCTCTTCCAACTGAGCTATGGAACGACACCTGAATCACTTCAAATATCCCTTCTCTTTATATCCGACTTTATAGGCGACCATAGCCCGCCGGCATCGAGTGCTTCTGACCTGGCTCTTTTATTAAAGCGCAGATAGAATGAAACACTATATTTAAGGAAATACATACATTTAAAACTAAAGAGGTAATCGGTATGGCATCCGTGGGAAATATTTATTGAGTGTTATCGAATCTAAATAGCCGATATTGGAGAGCCTAATGTGTGAAATTTATTGGGAAATTGATATCAAATGTGACAAATACTAATTTAAATTCCAAAACGTCATATCATTAATATGTATAATGAGCTAAGTTTCAATTTCAACCCATTTGACGTGGGCACAAAACTATAGAAATGAATTGGTCTCTGAACAGATTATCTGACAAATTGTTAGACAGTCAAATTCAATTCAATCCGCCTATTCAACATAATATGATAAACCTAGTTATTGCCATCAATTTTATTTTACTCCAGCTAAGTTTAGCACCGCTTATTCCACTGTTAGACGGTGGAATTGGGAGCAAGCAAACAAGCATACTGTAGAGTATATACCTATCTTTCCGCAAACCAACCGACAAACTCACTCAACAACAGAGTAAAAACTGGTTGCGGTCGGGCTGTAGGACGAGAACACCTGTTATACATATTACACCTCGTCTGTCCGTCTGTCCCCCGGGGCAACACCTCGCTTCGCCAGTGTGGCATCCGACACTCGTGCGCAAGTGCATCTTGTCTATGTTTCATTATTGTCCCCAATTATATAGGTAAATGACAGGTGTCAAATTGTTGACTTTTCGATATTTCTAATTTTTTTTGTACTATTGCGGTTATGGATGATGATTTGTGTGTGTGAATTACAATACTTATTGTAAATGAGGCTATTTAATGAATATCAAATCACCGAAAACTGCGCAATCTCATACATATCTAACAAACCATTCGCCTCTCCCTAATCAAAAGTGGCCAAAACAAAAGAGTACTCCTCCGTAGTGGCGTCTTACAACACAAAGACTTCAGCCAACACCTGAGACATCCACCACAGATATAGTGCTGACTGGATACCGCAAGCCGTCCGTCACAGCAGCCATAATGTTAACATGGTTACTTCATAATGTTAACAACGGTCACCCATCCTAAACCCGACCCAGCAGACCTACAACCTACAGGGTTGTGCAAAAGCAGAAACCGTACCAACTTGGGTTCGGGCGCCTCGACCACGGGGGCGTCACAGCGTGGCACCAAACAGGTAAGCACAGTGCAAGCATTCGTTTAAAGAACTTGCTTATCGTTCTAAAACATAAAAATGTCAAATTGTGTCTGATGCTAAGATTGAAACGCTGAGCCTGGAATCCGCGCTCTTACTCTTCCTTTCCTTATGGATTGGTTTATCTTGACTTTTATGGGAGCAGATGACAGACACCCGAATCCAAGTGGGAAGCTTGCGCAGGACTTCGTTCGTAAATCAGCAGGCGCATCGATTTGCAGATGAATTTGGTTTGGGCCTCGAATATCTTAGTGGAGCCTCGTACACATCAGTTTAAATAGATTATTGTATTTATCATTAAAAAGTTTGCATGAAAATACCGCAGTGCGGTATCTAGCTCGCACTTAATCTATGCAACCACCATTACGGTAAAACCTGTGTTTAGGTTCGTACGACTACACTACGACGACGACGCGACCATTATTGTACGGCCGCCTAGGAACAGCATTCCCTCAGTGCCACTTCGACTTATTGCTGGCTTCTAGGAAGGTGCTGCTAAAAATTACCTTCTTGAGAGGTTGATAAGGAAGAGTTTTATAGTCACACTGTATGTACCTAAAGGTGTTTTGCTGAGATAGGAGAGGGAAATCAGAAAATAGAATAAATGAAAGTTCTAGAAAATAATATCAGAAAGCAGAATAAGTTTGTAATAGTTCTTGAAAGAGGTTAAACATTAAAAAATTCCACCATAACCTGCATAGAAAGAACCAAACATTTGGTCTGGTTTTTTGGCAAAGTATATCTATATCTATTGTCTATCAAATATTGCACTGAACGTGGTAGTTGGTAGCTACGGTATGCTAAATACTGGTACTCAAGTTAATAAAAGATTTTATTTAGTGTGAGGGTGGCACTTGGAACGGCTCTATTATCACTTATTAACATAAAATTTCACTTTCATCATTAAAAATAATTACAGTCGTAACCTTTAAAGCACTTTTACATCTTTACTTCACTCCGTCATAGATATTTAACTGTAACTGTGAGAAACTATCGTATTGAATGTTCCGCGTAAGATCTACAAATTAAAAGTTTTATTCAAATCATTCGGACTCAATTGGTGAACGAATGAGCGCTCAAACCCACAATGAAACTCGTAAATCATTTCTGAACGGACAAATCCGAGTGAACTGAACAATGACAGGCGCAGTTCCCACCGCGCATTACCAGTTATTACGAGCTACGAGCGAGCAGGAACACAATCAATGATTAGTTTGTAATGTTCACACTCGCGGCCGCCATTATTATAATATTTGAATACAGATTTGTTAAGGGTCGGTTGCACTTGACAGGTCCTGTCAGTGGGAATGTATGGGCGATATGATACGATATTTACTGGAAATATTTGAAAAAAGAACTGGTAAATTGCACAACAAGAGTTTATACATGTAATTACTAGAATTTGCAGTACCTATTTAAGAAATGTTTGCTTTTGCATTGTGTAAACTGTGCTGAGTCAACAAAAGTAAGTCCCTGCATACCGAAACTTCTGGTTACTGAGTTACTTGTACTTCCGTTAAAAGTAAATTATCGACATGGAGTAAAATATAATATTTGATTTGAGATTGACATGGTCATTAACATTACCAAATACAAAATATAAACATGGTAAATATCCCGGTGAGTGTAATACTATTAATATAATATATTTTGTTCTCGCATTACTATCGAACAGTCTACGTCTAAGGCTTTTTTGATTGCCAAACTTGATTTACCTTCCTATCCCTAACATCCATACTAATATTATAAATGCGAAAGTAACTCTGTCTGTCCGTCTGCCTTTATGTTACGCTTTCACGCCCTAACCACTGAACCGATTTTGATGAAATTTGGTATAGGGGTAGATTAGACCTTGAGAAAGGACATAGGCTATGTTTCGGCGCGATAACCGACATTCACGCGGGCGGAGCCGCGGGCAAAAGCTAGTATTAGAATATGATAAAAATATCAGCAATATAATTTTCATTTAATAGGCTTATAATAAATCCACCGGTTTAAACCATACTTCAGAGGTATCTCTCTGTGCCACACGTCTAGTTTCGAGGGAGTGTGTCTCGTCCTTAAGAGCATAAAGCCGCAGAGCGTGAAATGATCGCCGGTATCACTCGCTCATCGCTCCGTGGGAAGCACGGTGATGGCTGTCAGTGAGTCAGTCAGTAGACGAACTGCGTAATAGGAGCACGATGATACTGTAATTAAATCCTAAATGGAGTCAATAAGAACCAGCCCAGCTCGCCACCGGAGTTATTGCCAACGAAAGCTGTCAATTGTACACCTGCGTTAAAACAAATAACATTCTAGGAGGTTATAGCATCCGCAATCCGCGTCTGTTAAAGCTTTATTTAGAAATAATTGTTTTTTTCCTAATCTATTAACGTACTGAAGAGGCACAAGAGAAAAGGTTAATTTGTGAATATGTACAAGTACAAAACATTCCGCATTCGTACAAATATACGTAGAAATTTGCCGCCTCTACCGGTAGCGAACCGCTCTGCTTGGAGTTCCGTAGCAACCGTAGCGCTTCAGTAAAGGTCATCCGGAGACTTGTTTTTGAATTTCCTTGTGTGTGTATCTAATAACTTAGGTACAGTCAACTAAAAAAGTAGCTTAACAAATTCTAATTTATTGAACACTGTGGCCCCTAAACCTTACATAAAATTGTGAAAAAAAACATTGAATATGTAAATTAAGTTTGTCTTCTGGGAATCATAACACTTCATTTACTATAGACAGATGCATTCCATTATAAGAAAGATTTGTAAAAATATTTTAGTGTT
The DNA here is from genome assembly GCA_914829495.1 of Eilema sororculum. NCBI lineage: Eukaryota > Metazoa > Arthropoda > Insecta > Lepidoptera > Erebidae > Eilema > Eilema sororculum. Next base: position 23,236,600 of record OU618549.1, read on the forward strand.
AATAACTTATGGCGTTGACTGTACATAGTCGCTAGTGAATCGTCACGCTTTCAATGTTAGATCACGTTAAATAGTAGCTAACATGATGGAACATAATTTTTGAAAAACAATATTATATATTCTTTTTCTAAAATTATCATGAAATAAAAGAAATAAATAAATAATAGTACCTACCAACCTAAATATCAAATCAGACAATTGCGTTGCGAACAATAACTTCACCACATGACCAGCAACAAAGTGCATCTTTTTTTGTAACTATCATCATATTGAAGAAATTAAAAAAGGTGCGTTATGCTTATACAAATAGGAGTCCGGCATAACATCCATGAAGGATTTTCCCCCACGGTTAAAAAAAAAAAAAAAATGCTTATACAAATAGGTGTCAAAATTCATTAACTCATTATCTAGTTTCCGCGTCCCGTTCTAAATTCAAAATTCAAATGCCCTCTCACTTTCCGACACATTGTTTGTTCTCTTTTCTCTATTCTCTGAAGGTGAATTTAGACCAAACGAACAAAGAGCCAGAGTTACAAGAGCAAGAAGAACAAGAGCATTCTGTCTCTATTTACAATTTAACGTAGAGGGAATAGAATGCTCATTCGGTCGTTTGGTGTAAATCCCCCTTAAACATTCAGCATCAAGCACAGCGGCGCTGCGAGTTGCGAACTACCTTGATAGTGATTGCCATTGGTCGGAATGGGTGAAGTCATTGGAGATATACCAATGAGAATCTTTATCAAGGCTGTTGCAGCACTTCGATCGACGCTGTGTGCTTTGCACAGTAAAACAGCTTGTCTATTATCCAATCCACAGAAGTCATTGGTAGCTTCTTACGTGGAACATTTTCACAATATGATGGCGGCACACGAGCGATAGCTGCGGGGCACTTCCTCTTACTATCTCGGTACGCTCACATATTTCTTGCTATGAGATAAAAATGAAATAATGATCCTGTCTTACAACATTTTCGCCACATTTCCGGCTCTGACTGACTACTGGTGTTGTCCAAGTCAAGACAAGTAGTCCGTTTGAATTACTTGCCTACATATTTACTGGCGACAGTTATAATGTAATTAAATATTACTTATATTGGGTTAATGCTATAGATATTTATTGTGTGTTGTGGAATTTATAAAGAGCGAAAACTGTCAACTAGAGTGTGAACCTGGCTTTATATCGTTATTGCGTCCCGTTCTAAATACAAAATTGCTTCCCGCCTTTCCCAGGGCCCGTGACATAAGGTTTGCTGTATAGATTGTCTACGAGGTACAAAGAAGTCAATGTATCCCTACTTCCATATCTTTTATCACGATAACCGACATCCACGCGGGGGGAGCCGCGGGCAAAAGCTAGTTAGGTATAATCTTTAAATCATACAATTCTAAAGGCAAACAAGTTATCAAATTGTATGACGAGTGGGAGTCCGGCTATTAATATCGGTTCGCTTCGGTTTAGTAGAGTGCACTCCATTTGTTTTATCCATTTTTTTAGCAGATAAAATCTTGTATTTTGAATTTGATTTATACTTTGAAAGAAACAAGTATAAAATCACTTTAAATAACCAAAACCGATTCCCATTTTTATCAAAAACGAAACGAAGTTAAAAACATACAGCAATTACCCAAAAAAATCAAAACATTATAAAAAGTCAAAAATAGACATTTGACCCCGACGTGATTTGAACACGCAACCTTCTGATCTGGAGTCAGACGCGCTACCGTTGCGCCACGGAGTCGGTACTGTTCGCTCCGAAATACTCGGCCGCTATCTACTCGCGACTTTGACGTCATCTAGTGACGTAGCGAAAGCGTTAGTGCAAAATCTACACCCCACGGGCGGTGACCTTGACTTCGCTTTCATACTTTTACTTGCGGTGTACCGTGTAACTAATATATTATAATGATAGTTTATTCAACTTTGAGATAAAACAATGATTAAATTACCTAATTAAAGTACCTATTTATTAAAAATATAACAAAAAAAATACAAATTCGTAACAGTATAGTATATTTTTTATAGTGTTAGGTATAATAGGTGGTATCTAATAATGACTAAAGACTGTCTACTGTTTTGATAGTGGCTAATAAAATTAAATGTGACAGCCTCTGTGGGGTGGCGGTAGCGAACGCGACTGCTCCGCAGGAGGTGCGGATTCGATCCCCGCTCAGTGCAAATGTTTGTATACATGAATATGGCTATGTCTGGGTGTTTCTATGTATAATATATATGTATAGATATCGGACTGTGTGGTGTAGAGGTAGCTGGAACTGTACGTCAACTGAATATTGAACCTGGGACCTCAGCATCTCAGGCACAGGCTGTGTCAGTCCTAGGTTCAATATTCAGTAAAATAATATTATTAAGTTTTTTATTAGAAAATTCTAAGTACAGAGACATATCCGGTAGACAGTAATATGTTTTAGAGTTAGGACATTTTCAGCACTACATACTCTTTAGTTTAATTTACAGATAAAATCAATATTAACATAAGCAGAAGCCATCTTATCACGTTATCTGTGAACATACATACACAGATAGCACGCATACATCATCGTTAGCGATACTGTTGTATTTGTTGAGCATTTTGCCGCTCACGGCTCACGTGATGTAATTAGCGATGTACAGTCGGCTCCTGATAACACTAACTATTTGATAATACCGATATATATGTGTATGTATTGTATGTAAGTATTATAGTGCATGTGTAACGTGAACGTGACTATGTATTATTAGATATTGTATACAGATTAGACTGTTAACCTTTCAGTAAATTGTTCATTCTTCTGCTTGTACCTACCTCAATGTATCTCTACATCACCCTAAGGTAGACTGGCAGATAATACCTTTGGCATTAAGTCCGCCTGTGTACAACTGCGACTAAAGTTTAAAAATAAATGAATAAATAATGAATACAGCACTACTCGTATGTAGATACAAAGTGAGCATAGCACTAGTTTAATTTAGCTCTAGAAAGAGAATAGCTTACTTTGAACGGTTTTTGACATTCGTTGAGTAAAAACTATATAATTTAGTTTGAATTGATATTGGTTTATATTTTCTAAAGTTTACGCGAATGTCACTCATTGCAATAAAATCACTTTTTACGGATTCTATCGCGATATATTTGTTATTATTACTTTTTAACATGTTCGCGGTGTGCATCCAAATCCACTTGCAGGCACTAAACTACAGAGTTTAGAATAACACTCCTTGATATGAACAGATTGTATAAGTTAATCTGTCAAATCAGTCAGTCTGTCTCTATGCAATTTGGCCTCATGAAATCAAAATTCAGGACTTAGTGTGGTTCTACAATACGGGCCTCAGAGTAATTTACATCACCAACTTCAAGCAGTCAACATCAAATGCTTTAACTTTGTCTTTAGTTACGATCAGGCGAGGTAAAGTCAAATTGACGTGTCCTTCAATAAAAAAAACTGTTTCGCAGGTGATTTTGTCTTGAGCACAAAAATCTTTGTAGAGCCCTATACCCATACACCAGTAATTTTTCCTCCTAGTATTAACGACATGTATTACTATGAGAGTTCCTTGAAGCCCAAACTATCGCACGTCGACTGTACCGCACAAACCTCCTGTCATAGCTCCCGTCTCAGTGAGGAGATAAACAAAGTTGCATAACAGAGCTATGCTAACAACCGACTGTTGGACAATGTTTGCGCACTTACTAATGGTTCCTCAATAGATTACGGAGGTGCGTGTGTTTTACGTAATATTGCAGACTTTAGACACAGATTACATAGTGTTGAAAATGGAGGAGTATAATAAATATAGCTTTAAATCTTAATGTGTTGGGTTAAAATTGAATTATATGCAATAAGAGGAATAGGTAACATGAGTCACAAAACAATAGTAGCAAAATATTGGTGTTTAAAATACGCAATACTTTTTTTTTTTTAAAGAATAGTAGAACCAAAGTCACTAATATTCCCTCTAACCCCTCCAACTAAGCTAAATTGCTTGTGCTAGGAGTGGGTTCACGTCGGTAGTGTCATGGCCAGGATCGAACCCGGGACCTCTCGATCGTAAGGCCGACACCTTAACCACTAAGGTACCGACGCTTTATATACTGCCGTGATGGTTCCCGATGGAGTAGAATAGGATCACCCCAGCTCTTTCTGGGTGTCGTTAAAGGTGACTAAGGGATAGGGCTACTCTCCATCCGACAGTAAGCATACAGCCCGCTACACAGCAATAGGCTCGCCCCCTATTACGTTGGACCAAAATTCATAGTTGGCGAAATGTGGGTGTTAATACACCTCTGCCTACCCCTTTGGGAGATTTACAGTTGTGAGTATGTATGTAAAATACGCACATGTTTATAAATTCAGAACATTCCACAATGGAGTAGTAGGTAGGATTTCTCTTCTTGCTAATTGAGATATAGTTTTGTTGATCTCTGAGTATGAGTTTAAAAACTAAAACCCGACTACCGAAAAATCACGCTCTAAAAGTAACAAACAAGAAATAGCCGTGGTCGTATGCCACTTCTCCCTAGAATATATTGTTTTGTCAGAGTAAGTGGATTTTTCGGTAGTCGGGTTTTAGTTTTAAACTTTATTTTTTATTTATATTATTTTGGGGCAAGGTAAAGCTAATAATTTATACATATTTGAAATGTGCTTATTAAGCCCTTTCATTTGATACCAAACACGGCATATTTATCTCAAATTTATTTTTTAACATAGTACCTTATGACCGCTAGAGGGCGCCACACAAGATTGAGTGACACGTCATATAGCCTATAACCATCGGACGATCAAGCCGCTTGCAACGATACCTCATATGTCCAGTTCTAATCAGTAGTTGAGGTGCTATGAGGGAACAAATTAACATACATACATACATACATACATACATAGCCTGTCAAAATCATAACCCTCCTTTTGGCTTCGCCGTAGTCGTAAGCTTTTATAGCTTGTGTTATGGAATCTAGAATGCGGATAAACATACTTTTTTTTTGTAAATACATAGGTATTGTTATAATACCTATGTACGTATTTTCAAAAAAAAAAAATAAGTATGTGGGTAGCCATATTCATGCATACAAATATTTGCACCGTGCGGGGATCGAACCCGCGCCTCCTGCATGGCAGTCGCGTGTACTACCGCCACGCCACAGAGACTGTCATTTTAATATCTAAAGGTAACAAACAATATAAAACTGTACGACATACAAAACATGCGGGAAAAATACTATTTCAGCTTTCGAAATCCCTACCCAATAATGGCGGCAGCAACCGTCCAAAGCAAGCTGTTCTGTTATTTACGAGACAATCGCCTTCAATGCTCGCTGTCGAGGAAATCTTTTAAACAGTTTCCCCTCACACTTAAGTTAAAGAGCCGTCAACTAACCGCCAATAAAGGCTCTCGTTTGAATACATCGCACCCCGGGACTGCACCCCGGAACTTGCACCCGCGCCCCCGCGCTAGGGCTGACGGTGTACGGACATATCCGGTAACCGGACATTATTTATTTTAAAACACATACCAAGTGCCATTTATGGATTATAAATCCATACTAATATTATACATGCCAAAATAACTCTGTCTGTCTATCTGTCTGTATGTCTGTCTGTCTGTATGTCTGTCTGTATGTTACGCTTTCACGCCTAAACCACTGAACAGATTTTGATGAAATTTGATATGGGGGTAGATTAGACCATGAGAAAGGACATAAGCTATGTTTGGTCGCGATAACCGACATCCACGTGGGCGGAGCCGCGGGCAAAAGCTAGTTTATAATATGCTAGATGACCCGACGAACTTCGTACCACCATTTTTTTTTCACCCGCATGGCGTCCGAGTCCGTTCCCGCTGCACTCTCTACTATATTGAGTACTAGCTTTTGCCCGCGGCTCCGCCCGCGTGGATGTCGGTTATCGCGACCAAATATAGCCTATGTCCTTTCTCATGGTCTAATCTACCCCTATACCAAATTTCATTAAAATCGGTTCAGCGGTTTAGGCGTGAAAGCGTAACATACAGACAGACAGACAGACAGAGTTATAGTTATAATATTAGTATGGATGTATTATACATATAAACCTTCTTGAATTACTCTATCTATAAAAAGAAAGCGCATCAAAATCTGTAGCGTAGTTTTGAAGATATAAACATACATAGGGACATGGACGCAGAAAGCGACTTTGCTTTATACTATGTAGTAAGTATAAACAATAATAAACTAAATACTACTTAAAAGTAAGTAAAAAAGCATCTGACGAGGCCATCAAGCTAAGCGCCGTCATTGTAACATGCTACATGTCTGTAATGAAGATGACAATGAGTCAATAAAAAGCGGATTTTTATTGCGTTAAGAATGTTTTGTGCATTATAACTTTATGATGCGAGTTTAATGGTTAATATGCTTGCCTCATAAAGTATTATATTCGTTTGTTCAACAGGAACACATACTTATTCTCTATTGCCTTTTAGAATTCTCTGAAAGTGAATGAATGAGCTATAAAAGCTATAAAACTCTATTTTGCGTAGTCTTTTTGAAAATATGTAAACTAGGGCCTGCAATACCGGTTAACCGGTTTACCGTAATACCGGTAAACCGCCGTTTTTGGCCCTCTGAAATATACCGGTATTAAAAATTGAAAACCGGTATTTTACCGGTATTTTTGCCGGAATTTTATACAATAATATTCACAATTCACATAAATTTAAACAATTGATTTAGTGTAAAAATAATGTATGCAATGTCCATATACAACATAATAAATAAATAAATAAATTTGACATTCAATTATAGGTTTTTGTAATTCCACATGAGAGAACATGGAAAACTACAGGCCCATCTCACTCTCGACTTGAGCCATGTCTACGTGTTGTTTTTCTGAGTTGTTACAAATGGCCTCACGCGTAAGCTCGCCGAGTTCCACCGGAGCAGGCTGGGTTTCAAAAAGGCTATAGCACCGTAGACTACTGTTCGACAGATTGTAGAAGAGACTCAATAGTACAATCAGCCGTCGTGTATGGTTTGTGAATTGTGGACTACAAAAAAGCCTTCGACTTCATCTAAACCTGGGCGGTTCTGGATGCCCTGCAGTGGTGTTGTGCCGATTGAGGATATCAAAGTGCTGACATTCTTGTATAATACTGCCAAAAAATCCGTCCAGCTCCAAGACCAGAAGACGAAGCCTCCAGTGTGGAGGCAGGGGAATGTTATATGGACTTAATATTCTCTAACGCATTAGAGTATATTGCATATTCGGTTCGTCGACGGCATCGTCATAGTTGTGGAGTCGTTAGAATAACTAGGCGAAATGCTAAACTAGGATAAAACTAGGATAAAACTAAGATTATGTTCAACGAACATTTTGCAACGAGACCGATGGAAGGGGTAATGCTCGAAGTTGTTCAAAAATATATATACCTGGGCTTTAGCTCGGTTAAAACAACTTCGAGAAAGAACAAGTCAAAAGGATCCAACTAGACTGGGCAGCAATTGGGAAACGGCGTTGAGTATTCTTTTCACCCCTACCGCAATGTCTGAAAACACTTACATACCATGACCTAAAAGTTGCACAGTGGGCTTTGGAGCAAGTTTGCTTGGAGTTTCTTTGAAGGATAGAATTCGAAACAAGGTCATTCGATAAAGAACTAAGGTTACCGACATAGCTCGCAAAATAAGCCAGTTGAAGTGGCTGTGGGTTTGTCACATCTGTCGACGGACCGATGGCCATTAGAGATAAACGAATGGAGGACGTCGAGTTTTTTTTTTAATTCATTCTCTCTATTTTTGCATTGACGAGTTAGTTTATCAAGTAGCTATCACAGTTTAACTTAAAATAAAATGTTTACTACCATAGATTATTATATATACTACCTTATCAAACTCTACTTTAATATCGTTACCACAAATATACCCATTACCGGTTTTACCGGTATTACCGGTAAAAAAAATCTAATACCGTTTTATTACCGGTATTCAAAAACCTACGGTAATTGCAGGCCCTAATGTAAACCCTGTTAATTTGACTCGGTGTAGTAACTTTACAGCCTAGTCTAAGTAAATTATAAATGCTTTTGTCTTTAAGAAATAGCAAGGTAAGATTCAGCATACGTCACACTTATTAGTTATATTATGAACTACGAGTAGCTTTTGCCCGCACTTCCGCCCTCATGGATGTCGGCTATCGCGACCAAACATAGCCTATGTCCTTTCTCATGGTCTAATCTACCCCTATACCAAATTTCATCAAAATCGGTTCAGTGGTTTAGGCGTGAAATCGTAACATACAGACAGACAGACAGAGTAAGTTTTGCATTTATAATATTAGTATGGATATGGTACTACGCCTACATCTTTCGTAAACTCGTTCCACAATAGCTACCCGGATCTCCGGATAAATACGAAGTGTGGGATCTCTAGTGATTGCGCCCTGGCTCCCTCGCGCCCCGGAGTCCATTCGCTATTTTTCACAGTAGCAGTACATTGGGTCCCTCGGGGGAAAGAATGGTAATCCTTGTTTAAAAGTAAAGTCATTTATCGCGAGAGCCGCTGATCCGACAGGGGCAGGCACTCAAATGGTTGAGTCATGGGGATTGGAAACGATTTAGAATATCTTTTAAACTTAATACTATAAGTATTTATGGGAACAGTTTCAAATATCAAGCATATAGGTATGGGGATCAACCATAATGCGTCACCACATTTTACTCAATGAATTTCATTGCTTAGTGAAAAATAGCAGGTTACGTAAACTTTACCGCTCTATATTTTTTCCCTAATAGGCAAAGGACGCAGACGGTTCTCGTTCATCGTTTACTATTAAGACGTTTTATGAGTAGGGACTCGTAATAGAATCAAACTTATCGATACTTGAATTAAATAATAACAAATACGAGTATTTGGGCGGAGTATTCAAGAATCAATGTTTAAAAATGATTGAAAAATCATTCATTGGTTCCAACAGTTCGTAATTGTTGGTAGATGACTCCACCGTCGCCCTAAAGACGGTATAAGGGAAATTTGAATTGGTTCAGGTGTGGCTCAGTAGCTAAGTTGGTAAGAGTATTCCCCCTGTAAGGTCGTGGGTTCAAGCACCACCTGAGTAATTAATATTTTCTGATGTAATTGAATTATCAATACTTACTGTGATTCATACTAGTATCGAATGCTCTTCCTTCTAGGTCTTAAAGTCGTGTGAATATTTCATACGAGAAGTCACCTCTCAAAGCGCCTTTTGCCTCTCCAAAACCAAAAGTATCGACATATTTGGAGTATTTATTCGCGTGTCTATTGTCTATGCACGAAGAGAGTGTGTCGTCGTGTAGCGCCTCTCTAACACGGTTTGGGCGGGAAGCCGTCGCCGCGGGCTGCAGAGACAAATGGCGCAGATAACTCAAGGCAGTCAAGGCGCTTTAGACTAAGGCGTTACTTAGCGCCCATTTTATTAGCCGCATTTATTGTTGGAGGAGGTGTACGTACTTCCACTGTAAGATATGTATCAGTTTGGTACTTGTGCTGTGAATGGCGGCGTGTGGGTGCTTTGACAGATTCAGATAAATTATTATAGTTAAATTTGGAGAGCCATCGTTGATTCTGATCTAATCGTATCAAGTAACCGTACGGTAGACAATAACAAATAAGGCACTCAGATATTATTTGCTATTATTAATAAAGGTCTTAAGTATAGGTTCTACGACAAAAGGTGCCGTTTTTGTAAATGATATCTTTGTCGGCTTTATATAACCTATGTAACTTGTCATAGAAAGCTGATATAATATTGCTCCAAAAGAAGTAAAACGTTAGCAACATATCTACCTATAATTATGTATGTAAGTACATCTACCGGAGATATACCTACATACATATAGGTAAAACATTCAGATTAAACTTATCCCAACCCGTATCTTAAAACTTAACCATCCCAATCATATTGATAACATCAATCCCATTTCTCAAAATCTTCAACATAATATGACACAATTTTTCGGTAATCTAGTCCACGTTCAAAAGTGCCGCCTCTATAAACAAAGCAGGGGGCTGTTCCGAGACAAATAATACGCATTTTTATGAGGTACTTACACTGGGATAAATCTGGTGAATCCGTGAGAGTGGCGAGAGGCAGCGTACAGGTACACGCTGACAACCAGCTTACGACTCCTGCCCCTAGCCCTAGCCCCATGTAAAGTAGCAATAAGACGCTCAAATAAACGGCTACTGCACCTCTAGTGTAGGGCGACCAGGAGTTATAAATTAGGAGGGACATTCCAAATTACGCTTCGCAGGTTTGGTTCAGTTTTACTAACAATTTTATCGTATATCCCTGACAATGTGCGTAGAGATGTAGCGACCAAATATTGTGTTTTAACTTCACATTACAAGTTTATTAAATTATTATTGAATTATGTAGGTACTTACTCGCGTTCCTTTGTTTTGTACAATACAAAACTCGTTCCCGCGATCCACAGGAGCCTATTTGCGAAATAGAAAATATTGATCTATGTTCTATATTCCAAAACACAAACTGTATCAATGCCCAAATTCATGTTCATCCATCCGTTTTATGTGAAAGAGTAATCAATATCTATTCATGCATCCTGATCCAAACATACACCTACATTATATTCATTCACCGTCACAAACTTTCACATAAAATTATGTTAGTACATTCGACAAGGAATATATATTGTCCTTCGTCGATTGTACATATGATCAATGTCGTCAAGTTCTAATTTACAGTTACACAAAACAGGTACCCTTTTACTTTTTAACGAAAATTCTCCTGTTTGCCGTTGTAGGTGGTGACTGTAGCCCTACTTCACGTAAACATCCGCTCTTCCTCGCACACTGAGCCGCGTGCTGCGAATGGACTCCAACGGCTGCGACTGACTGTATATTATTATATTATATTATATTTTATACGATTCTCCTCTCAACTGATTCACACGACCATAAACATTTTCTTTTATTAGCTTTATGGTCAACAAAAAATATATTACTAAAATTAATTGCGAGAAATAACTTGGATTCAATTTTGCAAACTAACAATTATGAACATCCTGTCCTATCCTACTGATCTTGTTCATCCCAGTCGCATCGGAGCCTATCAACTTGGAGTATGAGGTCCGCTATACCAAGTATAACTGCTGGTATGGCTAATCTTCGATATTTAGTCTGTCCCTTGTTACTAATCTATTATTTGAAGTTACAATGTTTGCTTTGGCTCAAATATAGTACATGGAACAATTATAGGCATTTTTTTATCCCTGGAATAAGTTCGCATCGCAAGCGAAATCAGGAGTCCACTCATTCATAGTCGCGGGTATCAAATAGCAATCTAAGCAATAATAAGTACAATATCAATATTTTATGTTCATATTTACGTACTGCCGTAAATTCATCCGATTGCAATAATTTTATTTACCCATTGCTTGCACCAACTCGAAGGTTATAGCATATAATGCAAGTAGTAATGAGGGCCCTAGTAGGGGGCGTTGCAGTCGTGTTAAAGGATTTTTATTAAAAAAAACCGATGCGTTGTCGAACCGGGAAGACTAGCTTCACTATTATATTTTATTTATTCAAGTCTTGACGGTCTTGACCACGGGCGCTGTAACAAACCCAAAACGTCGGCAAAAGTAAGTTTTCCAAAATTTATCGCGTGAAGTCCCGAAATATCATAAACTATGAAATTTATTCGTGTCTGTACCTTGAAAATATAAAAAAAAAACTTAGGTCATGTTAATTCCGAACCCAAAAATATTACGGAGTACGCAAAAATTAATGAACTGATTCTGAAGCATAATGGTCAGGCTTAAAATCTGGTAGGTATGCCTATCTTATCTCAATTGGTTGGGTATAACCGGAGATATATCCAAAAGGCGCGATAGCATCCGCTCGGCCCGGGGCTCCGGCACCAGCTAGTAGTAGTAAAACTTTGCATAAGATATAGTTATACTCCAGGCTACAGGAAGATGGTCTTGTCATTATATATCGTACTGACACGGACACTTATATGGCTTATGAAATTGAAGTCAAATCCTACGAACACTCGAAAGCGCACGCTGTGCTTGTAATCATAACCATTAAACGTTACTTTTAGTTGGCCTGAAATTAAGGTGACCATAAAATTTACGAGTTCTCTCGTGAGGCTGCAGGCATAAAGCCTCTGCAGGCTGCAGGCATAAATATTATACTACACGAATCTAAATAATTATGAACTAGAAATATGAATTATACTCGTGCCTCGTCCTCGAGATTAGTATTTGCAAATTTATATTTCATAATTACACATTGTAGTAACGCCTAGTGATACCACTTCTGCACTATGGTTTAAAGAGAAAAAAAAAAAATAAAAACAAAGTGGGTAGTCTGTAACAGCCCACACTTTGTAGCTCGGTCCACTTTCCCCATTCGCATTATAGTGCTCTTCCACTTCGCACGCATTCAAAATGCCAAAAAGACATAGTGAAAATACCGTCAACATTCTTACAAAAAAATTAAGAAGACTTGAAAAAGAAATTAAGTGTTTAAAACGGCCATCGCGTAAACGTTTACAGTCAAGCGAAAGTTCGTCGTGTACGACATCGAGGGACTCGACACCATCTCCGGATAAACTAGTAGGTTAGTTCGGTGTTATTTACTTATATTGTTAATTTTCGTAAAGCAATCAGATTAGTCTGCGGGACTATTTCGCTGCTTTTTTCGTTTTTATAAGCGTAAAGTATAACGAGTTCGCAATGCAATCAGATTAGTCTGCGGGACTACTTCGCTGCATTAATTTTTCGATCTACCCAGATCAGTCTGCGGGACTGTTTCGCTGTACGATCGTAATGTGCACACAGGTCAATCTGCGGGATTGTTCCGACGCACAAAATTCGTTATGTTCAGAATAGTCTGCGGGACTATATCGCCCTTAACGAATTCGTGTCGGTCTTGTTACAGACCGTGATATTTTCGAGCCCACGTCACCTACGACGTACGCTAACGGCACCACTAGTGCCGCCGCTGTAGGCAGCTCCGCGTTCGCACCGCCGGCCCCCGACTTGCCAGCCGTCGCTGACACGTCGTTCGCCCGCGCCGCATCGCCGTCCGCGCAGGAGCCCGCCCACGCTGTAACGAGTGCCGTAGCCGACGATGCGCCACCGCTGCCGCAATCTGGTCTAGAAATTGAAGACGCAGAGTTGGACCCTGATATTCTCGATATTCTCGGGACTGACCCGACCGCTGTCCATAAATACGGCACCGATATAAACAAAGACGTGGCCCCGCGATTTAACCATATCGTTACTAAGGGTTTAGATAAGGCAAATCGAAAGCAGTTGTTGGAAACATATCTCGTACCTGCGAACTGTGCGCATATAGGGGCTCCTCGATTGAATCTAGAGGTGAAAGCGGCCGTTCCCGACCTCGTAGTGCGGAGAGACAAAGCTATAGAAGCTAGACAGTCCGAAATCGCAGCCGCTATTTCATGTCTCGGTCGAGTTATGTCAACTCTTCTCGAAGGAAAAACCAAGAACCACGAGTTGCTAAAACGAGTAATGGACGCGGGCCGCATTATGTGCGATATACAGTACAGCGAATCTGTATCGAGGAGGAATTTCGCGCTGTATTCATTAAAAGAAGACATGAGGGAGCAGTTGTTGAATACCAAGATAGACAACCTTCTCTTCGGGGAAGATCTGCCCGAGACTCTCAGGACGGCGAAAGCCGTCACCAAGTCGAGCTCTGACTTAAAATTAGAAGCACCCAAGAAACCGAAACCTTCCACGCACGCTGCTAAGAATTTAAACTGGAAGACGGGACCCGGGAAAAGCAGGGCGGCACCGGGCCCCTCACGCCGCCCGCCGCCGCCCGCCCCGCAGCTAGCCGACAGCAGGCCGCGGCCCGCCAGCTCGTCGCACGGCTCGTCGCAGCGCACCAGGCAGACGCGCCGCCGCTGAGCGCGCCCACCACGCAGCCGCCGACGCCCGCGGCTGCCGCCTCCCCAGCATGCCCACCGGTACGTTACGCTGGCAGGCTAGCCTGCTTTTATGACCGATGGTCTCAGATCACTGAGGACCGCTCGCTTTTATCTTGGGTGCGCGGATATAAAATACAATTTAATAGTCCAGTTTGTCAATATCATTCTCCCGTTACTGAAATGAGATCTGATTCAGAAAAAATACACTATGATGAGGCTATCGGTAAACTATTATCGATAGGTGCTATCTCAGAATGTGAACCCGTTGCAGGTCAATTTCTTTCCCGTGTATTTTTGGTACCCAAACCTAATGGTGATATGAGGCTTATCCTTAATTTAAAAGCTCTAAACGAGTATATAGACACGCGACATTTTAAGTTAGAAGACCTTCGTACTGTTTTAAAACTCATTAGTAAAGGCTGCTTTTCGGCTACAATAGACTTGAAGGACGCGTACTTTTTGATAAAAATTCATCCTGATTCTCGTAAATACCTTCGATTTGCATTGAGTGACAATAGTAATAATAATACTCAATTGTTCGAATTTAACGTTCTGCCGTTCGGACTTTGCACGGCCCCATTTATTTTTACTAAATTAATGAAACCAGTCATGAAACTTTTAAGATCATGTGGGTTCCTCTCCTCTATATACTTAGATGACATATATTTAGTAGGCGGATCTTATCTTGAGTGTAAGGAAAATGTAAATACCACTTGCATCTTATTGCAAGCTCTCGGATTTATTATTAACGAACAAAAAAGTGCGTACGTTCCTTCAACATGTTGTCAGTACCTAGGTTACGTGATAGACACTCAGGCATGGCAAGTAAAATTACCTCGGGAGAAGCGAGAACGTATTTTTGAGGAAATTAAATTATTTACTCGTATAAAAAAATGTACAATCCGAATGTTTGCAAAATTAGTGGGACTGTTAGTATCGGCATGTCCAGCCATCGAATACGGATGGCTTTATGTCAAAGAATTCGAGCGATGCAAGTATTTGAATTTACCAGGTCACGATGACTATGATCGTCTTATGACCATTCCGGCTTCCTTGTCGGCAGACTTCAATTGGTGGAAAAACGCCATCAATACTTCTGTGCATAGAATTAGAGATGACTTTTTTGCTCTTGAAATTTATTCTGACGCCTCAACAACGGGGTGGGGTGCTGTATGTGACGGACAGACCGCCAGCGGCCAGTGGTCTCTAACCGAAAAAACTTTACATATAAATCATCTTGAACTCTTAGCTGCCTATTTTGCCATCAAAATATTTACAAAAGATTACAGAAATTGTTCAGTATTGTTAAGAGTAGATAACACTACTGCCATGAGCTACATTAACCGAATGGGCAGGGTTCAATTCCCTCATCTCAACAAAGTTACTAGGGACATCTGGCAGTGGTGTGAAGCTCGTCAAATACTCATCACAGCAGCATATATTAAATCATACGATAATTACATTGCAGATAAAGAATCCAGACGATCCCATCCAGACGTAGAGTGGGAATTGTCTCCAGCAGGTTTCATGCTTATAACTGACTTATTTGGTAATCCTCAGGTTGATCTTTTTGCTAGCCGGCTTAATAATAAATGCGATAAGTACATCTCTTGGCACCGTGACCCAGGGGCTTTTGTCATTGATGCATTCACTATAAGTTGGTCAGACATTTATTTCTATGCATTCCCCCCAGTAGCGGTTATATTAAAAGCTTTAAGAAAAATTATTTCTGATAAGGCAGAGGGTATCATGGTAGTACCAGACTGGCCGTCACAACCATGGTACCCCTTGTTTACCCGGTTAGTGAAATCCTCCGTAATTTCGTTAAATAGTAAACATCTCGTATTTCCACATTGCAGCAGCGGGAACATTCACTCCAACATTACCCTGGTGGGCGCAGTATTGTCCGGACGGCATTACTGCGAAAAAATACACCCGCAGCAGTTATAGATATATATCATGCAGGCATCCCTGTCCAACACCATGAAACAGTACGAAGGTTGTTTCAAAAAATGGTTTACATATTGTAGCGAAAATAATATTGATATGTTTCAACCATCCATTCCAGTAATTATTGAATGTCTCACAGTTGTGTTCACTAAATTGGTACAATTAATTGTTATAGAGCCGCAATGTCTTTATTAGTAGGTCCAGTAGCTCAAGATGAAAGACACACGAGATTTTTTAAAGGAGTGTATAGACTCCGGCCTCCCTTACCGCGCTATAATATAACATGGGATACAAGTATACTCTTAGATTACTTAAGTTCATTATATCCAAATGAAGTGTTGTCCTCGCTATTGTAACAGCGCATCGGGTACAGACCCTCTCAAAAATTTGTGTGTTCTTAATATAATTATATCGTCAGATCAAATAATCATTAAAATACCCGAACTTATCAAAACTTCTGAATTAGCTCACAGCACACGTCATGCTGCAACATCAAAAACAAGTAAGCAGGGTATCAACCTAGACTTAATTTTTAAGACCGCGGGATGGACAGGTAATTCCACTACCTTTGTTCGCTATTATAACAGACCCATTACGATTTGTTCGTCTGAAAGAAATTTAATTTAGTAACAATTGTTATTTTTCGTAATTATAAGATAAATCGTTATTAAATCAAAAGTTTAATTAAGATATTGAAGTAATAATTAAGTTGTAATTGTTTTATCTTAATAAACATAGTTACTCCAATCATTACGTGATTTTGATGAAAGTATTTACCACAAAATCAGGCATGATATTTTCGGCTGCTCTCAACGTCTACAATGTGTAATTATGAAATATAAATTTGCAAATACTAATCTCGAGGACGAGGCACGAGTATAATTTATGATTAAACGAACTTACCTGTACGTGAAGTTCAATCATAATTATACGAAGTGCCTCGTCCGAAGAGATTAGTATGTAAAACCCTCCCACCCTTTTAGTTGTTTTCAGTAAACAACTCCCAATGGCAACGAAAATATCATTTTCATCTATCTCTAAACTAAATGAGGAAAGTGGACCGAGCTACAAAGTGTGGGCTGTTACAGACTACCCACTTTGTTTTTATTTTATTTTTTTTCTCTTTAAACCATAGTGCAGAAGTGGTATCACTAGGCGTTACTACAATGTGTAATTATGAAATATAAATTTGCAAATACTAATCTCTTCGGACGAGGCACTTCGTATAATTATGATTGAACTTCACGTACAGGTAAGTTCGTTTAATCATAAATTATTGCTATACTTTATAGACGACGCATGCAAGACTCAGAGGCAGAACGTAAGTAATTTTATTGGCCGCGTAATTTATAATGGCGACAGAAATATAGGAGTGTATTGCATCTACACCACGGAGGACAGAATATGATTTCCTTCTCATGATATGCACCTACACTATACATATATAAAGAGGAGAGGTATACAATCAAATGAACGGTTCAATATATTTACACCGTTTGCACGAGAACTTTCATAGCGCGATACAGGATCCGTAGTTCTGTAAAAGTTCAGCTAGAATTCAATAGATGGCGCTAGAGACAGCTGGCTCATACCTACGTAACATAAATATTAGCTATCAATCCAATCGATCGCTTAGCCATGATCGATTGATCCCACTAACGAGCGCGAAGTGCCGAGTTGCTGACACGAGCAGGGCGGTTCGCCACTTACCGTCAATGTAATTAAAATATAAATGGAGATTAACTACTGTATCATTTCACACGATTACGGACCATTACCGGCCAATTAAATAAGTAACCATAGCCATAACCATATCTGTAGCTAATTAATTTATGTTAATAAATCTTCAAGTTGACGACTGGTCGACCGGGTAACCTCCTCTCATTTCATATCGGCTCAGACTATGGCATACCTACTGCTTTTCCTCCATACTCTCCTGTCTCCTTATACCTCCCAACTGTCTTTTATGTACCTAGTGTGATATGTAGATTAACCTGTCAAGCTACGCAACAAAATAGAATAATAGATGAACAATAGACTCGCGGTGCCCGGGCACAGGTTGGTGTTTGATAGGTTAAAAAGCTCATATAATCACTCGCGATTGTAGAGGCGGTAAAATACGGCGAAAGAGGTAACGTCTCTGCGCAATTGCAAAGGCTGAAGGGTTTTGGTGAAACTGAACTACAGCTTGTCGAAATCTTCTTATAAGTATTGTGCAGAGCTATCCCAAAGATGAAAATTGTATTCCTCCAGAGTCACCAGTGCTCAAGCAGGAAAACACTGACTTACCTTATTGAGAGCCCTGAGTTTGAAGTTTAGCTTGTAAACGCCAATAGGCTCGTCTCGTGTTACGTGAAATACCGCCTACCCCATCAAAGTGTACGGCAGGCAGGTAATAAGTAAGTATGTAATAGCAGCTTCACATTAAATAGTACAAGTTTATGACTCTCCAACGAGTGCTTTAAGAGGATCCTCCGGATGCACTCAATGCATGGTTTTATGGTGATCTCATAGTCGTTTGTGTGCCGTGGCCGGTAGCCGGTAGCTAGCCTTATTACGCAATTAATAATGTACTGAGTGGAGTAGTTAAAAGGCCATTCTTGCTGGAACGCGTGGGTTCGACAGGAAATGAGGAATAATATAAAATGTACAATATTGCTGTGTCTATCGGGTAGTTAGAGTCGGCCATTAGAAATCTATGATGTGTTTTGAGATAGGGGGAGATTTTTTCGGTCGTAAATAATAATATATTTTTATCGATCTATTAAAATAGAGAAATTGAGGTATTATTTTTTTTTATATGACTTATCGGAATATTAGTTCATTATTATTTCAATGAGCGGTATCAAAAAAATTGTAGATTAGGTGTTTATCTTTGTGGAAAAAGTTAAAGTTGAGTTAAAGTAGGTATTAGGTTAGATCAGTGATTCCCAAAGTGGTCCAGGTGGACCCCCAGGGGTCCACGGGAGACTTGCTGGGGGTCTACGTAGGCGTGAACAAAAAATGGGGGTCCATAAGATGCTAATGGGGGTCCACGAAAATTTATCTGCTTTTCTTGGACATTATTCACACATAGCCACTAGTCCCAAACTAAGCAGAGCTTGTGTACTATGGGTACTAGACAACCGATAAACATACTTAAATACTTTTTTTAACATAATGACCAAACAGCTGATCGAGGTTTGTATGGGAAGTCGAAAAATTTAATGTCTGTATTGGATAAGTCGTAGAACAAACATTGTTCAGGGTGACCTATAGACCACGTGGCCAAGAGGTTTTAAACGATTTACGATACACCCTGTATAAAGAAAACACCTAGTAGACAGATACAAACAAACATTTTCATGCACACAAATGTTTGTACCCCGCGGGATTCGAACCCGCGACCTCTTGGTTCAGAGGCAGCGTCCACTACCACTGAACCAAAGTGGCCGTCAATAGTAAAGAGCAAGCATAGTTTTTATAAGGGCCTACCTACATTATTTTAAGTACCTAACTAAGCAGATAATATTTTAATAAGGCAAGCGACTGTTACTTGTCTAAACTTGCGTATGATATTACGTACAATTTCGTGTACAGACTTGCAAAGCGCTATCCGCCCGACAATGCTTAAACTTGTTCAGACATGAATTTGATCACCACTATAAATACTTGATGCCAAAGGCAAACTCATTCATTTGTTTCCGGAATTTCGAAAAAAAGGTGTGAGAAACGTCATATCAGTGATTGCTAGTGCCGAAGAAAAGTAAGTACTTACCTTTTTTTTTGTTATAGTAATTAAGTATTTTGTTTACGTGTACTAGTCAGTTGATCACAACTGCTTGTATAGATAGGTGACTTAGTAACTTACGGATATTTTAATTGTCCTCTTTCGATTTGAAGACAAACACAGCACGTTTTATTCAATTGTTTTTTCACGAGAGAAGCACTGCCTCTCTAAAAAGGCCGAATAAGCAATATTGCAGAGCAATAAATTAAGCGTGAACTCATTGATTTGATGTTAGTTATGGTTTTTATGGACAATTTTGGGATTTCGACTTTTATTTTTTCCTACACAAATTTGATCAGCATTCGATACTGAGTTTTTTTTTTGTAGTATTAAAAATTAGTGGTAAATTAGGTGCAGTAGAAACTCGATTAACCGGACTAATTGTTGTCGATAGGCATTCGGATAATCGAAAATCCGGATAATCGAATGTATGAAGAATAATGTTGTGTTTATTAAAAATAACAAATACATAGATATCAACGAAAATCAATGTTTATGAAGAAATTAACACTTACTTATGTATGTATGTACATACATATTTTCATAGATTACATACATAATACTAAACTGCAGCATTAATCATGAAATAAAATATTTAGGTATGTATGTACGAATAATTTGTTTACAATAGGTATGTATTTGGTAATTTGCATTTGGTAATCATGAAATAAGTAGGTAATAAGTTTAATTTGGTTTAAAATATTTGGTAATTGTCATTTAACGTAAGCAACTTTTTCTCTACATTGCTGCTATATCACGAATTCGTTTCAGTTGTAGTAAACTCACAGTATCACTCTCTGTTTGTTTTTCAAACCACTTGAGAGCTGTTTCCAGAGCATAAAATGCTACATCATGAGATGGTCACAATTGCAAACGAACTAATACAATAACGAAACGCGCGGGGTAGCGATCCCACACGGCGCGGGCGGAATATGCAAGTTCCGACACGTACATGCTTGCATAAATTCGACTTGTAGGTACATATAAATTGGTCGCGGTTGGTAGTCCGGATAATCGCGAATCCGTATAACTGAGGGCCGGATAAACGAGTTTCTACTGTACTTTAAAATTGATACGTCTGTATTTGTCTTAGCGGTTTATTAGTTGGTCCCTTCACAAGCCGTAATTCTATTCCCGCGTGCTGACAAAGGCTGCGGTGTGATACCTATATTCAGAAAAAAACTTGGTTACAAAAACATTTTTTTTTTTCAGGTAAGTTAACTGACATGAAACATGGCTACAGCAAAGAAAAAATGTCGACAATATAGTGTCGATTATTTGAAATATGGTTTTGTTCCATCAGAGGCAGACAAACAATTGCCCATGTGTCTATTATGCAACAAAGTTTTGAGCAATGACTCTATGAAACCATCAAAGCTCGAAGATCATCTAAAAAGGTGTCATACTGATAAAATAGGTAAAGATTTAAAATATTTTCAAACATTGAAGGAAAAATATGAAAAGAGACCCACCATGCACAGTATGTTCGCTTCAACAGCTCAAAGTAACGATGATGGCTTGCGGGCATCTTACAATATCTCATTACTTATAGCAAAATGTTGAAAACCGCACACTATCGGAGAACAATTAATTTTACCCGCTGTTGAAGAAGTCTTAAAAACTGTTTTGCACAAATCTCCATTTGACGTACTAAAAAGAATTCCATTAAGTAACAATACAGTACAAAGACGCATTGATGAAATGAGCTCTGATATCGAATGTTTTTTGTGCAATCATCTGCAAAAAACTCATTTTACAACTGGACGAGTCAACGTTACCCGGTAATGAAGCATTATTATTGACATATGTCCGATATATTATGGAGGAAGAAATTCACGAAGAATTGCTATTTGCCAGAACTTTGGAGACTGACACTAAAGGCGAATCAATATTTAATGTACTGAGCAATTTTTTTACGGAAAAATCGATTCCATTTACAAACATTATTTCAGTGGCAACAGACGGAGCTCCTGCAATGGTCGGGCGATATCGTGGGTTTATAACTCATCTCAAAAGAATTATACCAGGGCTTACAGCTATTCATTGCGTAATCCACCGCCAACATCTTGTGGCAAAACATTTAAGTGACAGGTTGAACCAATCTCTTAATTTTGTAATAAAAGCTGTCAACAAAATCAGAAGCAATGCATTGAATACGCGTTTATTTGCTCAATTGTGCGACGAAAATGATGAAGACTTCCAGCGACTGCTCTTACATACTGAAGTACGCTGGTTGTCGAAAGGTGCATGCTTAACGAGATTTTACTCTGTTTTCGATTCCGTATTAGAGTTCCTAGAAAGCAGAGATCCAGATTTAAAAGAAAACTTGATCAAATTCAAAACAGACATTGCGTATTTGACAGATTTGTTTAAAAAATTTAATGATATTAACTTGCAGTTACAAGGGGACAGCCTGAATTTAATAAAAACAAAGGGGATAATTTCGGCTTTTCTTGGGAAATTGAAATTAATGAAGCAAAACATTAGTCGGCGCGAATTCTCTCAATTTCCAAACTTGTCACAGGTAGAATGTATTGATGAGGATATCCATACCTACAGTCAACATTTAAGTGCCCTGCATGTTGACTTTAAAACCAGGTTTGAAGATATGCTGACAATGGATATACCACCATGGATCATAAATCCATTTGATGAAACGGAAGTGGCCAATGTAGTATTACAAGAGGAGCTGCTCGAGCTAAGCACCAATGAGGAGCTGAAGGTGAAATTTAGAAAAGGCTACCAAACATTTTGGCTGTATGCAGAAATACCCGAAAAATATCCTGGACTGTGGGAAATCGCAAGGAAATTTTTAATAGCTTTTCCCTCGTCATACCTTGTAGAAAGGAGTTTAAGTGCCGTTTCAAATCTCTTAACAAAAAAAGGAGCAAATTAAACATCACAGAGCGGGGGGATTTGCGGTTATTGCTCACAAAAATAAAGCCAAACATTGATCGTTTGCTGACACTCCACCAAATACATCCTTCCCATTAATTAAAATTATGACTTACCTTTTTAATTTTTTCTTGTAATTCTATTCTTTTAATAAATAAAGTGTTATAAAATGTACCATTTTTCGTTTTTATTTTACCTATCGGAATATAGGGACAGAACTCAGAAGCGGCACTTTTTCATTTTTTGGCGACTTTAAGAATGTGGTAGAAATGTAGCAGCAGGGGGTCCATCGAAACTAGTAACATTTTGAAAGTGGTCCACGAGAAAAATAAGTTTGGGAACTACTGGGTTAGATCGTAAATCTGTCCATTAAATGCTATTAATGTGTCTGTAATCTGTCTATAAAATGACTTCGAGTTTTAGTGAAATGAGTAGAGATCACGATTTTGATAGTGATCAATCCAATCTTCACTTTGTTAGGAGCCTACTGCCGGTACTCTAGAATACTAAAACGCCGCAAATACTCCACAAATGCGAAGGTGGATAAACTGGATATTCCACCTTTGACATTCTTACTGCCGAATTTTTTCATGTCTGACTGGACAGGTGTAATTAGTTTTGAAAAAGTTGTTGCAATAAAACTTTTAATGATATTTTTAAATACATTCAACTTGAGTGACACTAAAAAGTAATTAAATAGATCCATCATATAGATATAATAATAGCATAGTGATAGCAACCATCACTTAAACCCTCTCCGCGAGGTTAAGAGGCCTTTAGCTTTCCATCAAGCGATCAGCATCATCCACATGAAGACGTTAGTCCTGATTGCATCCGAGGCCACGGTGTCTTCGGAGCTCAGCTCAGGTCCGCATCAGGCGATGTGATGTCAAATTGACGAGTCCTTTTATAAAAAAAGGCTCTCCCATAAAAGCTATACATATAAGCCAAATCAAAAAGTGCAATAAGCGGACTTCGTTCTCCAAAATGAAAACCTCGGATAGTTCCTAGATAGATCCTAGTAACTAGAAACCTAGGTGTTTCTAGATGCCTATGAAAATTGTACCGAACGGGAATCGAACCCTACACTAAATACCGTACTCAAGTCTCTATTAGAGGCGATATATCATCGGTATCTCGCCAATAAACCGGCGGCTATCGCAAGTCCGGACAGGCGACGCCCCGGACCGGACACCTGCCGGACTCGACCGGACACTATCGGGAGTGATATCACTTTGCGACGCGACGGTACCGGTGCCTATTACATTTCCCTTTTGTTAGGAACTGAAATTGTCTTTTGTACAGGTAAAAGGGCTTTTAGAAATTAAAATAAGGAACAGGTTAGATAGTGGTGAAATGGGGACAACTGGCGAGATAAAGTGGTCAAATATGGGTCTTTAGTTAATTTAAAAAAGAAGATTCGTCCTGTACCTAATATTTCATGTACAGTTACTGACAAAAGTAACTAAATCATAGCAAGGAGTATGATTGCGGACCCCGGGTTTCAAGGTGTATGCTATCTAGGGATACCGAGACTGTACCACTGCCGATTCGTGGGTAATTAGAACGAACAGGGTCTGGTTAATACAGATTCTGTGCGCACACAAATACGAATCATGGCTCCTCAAGTTGTTCAATTTTATATATTTCGATTTCATTTAAAATTTAGTGCCAAGGTAAAAAAATAATTATCTGAAGACTACTCGAACTCTAGCTCCTCTGCATAGACAGGTACTACCTACGTTAATCATACAATCTTATTCTGTCTTAGTTCCTCCACTAGTTTTCTTCGCGATATTTTCAGGAACCCCTTAAATCACGTCACTGGCAACACCGCCGCGCTCGCAGCCCTCGCGACCTAACTCCTTACTCCATAATATCTGACAATATTAGACAATAAAACTGTCAAAACCCATTTATATGAATAATGTTTTCTTACGGAGATTTTTTAAACACATAACACATCAAAATACACTTTATTGCGTATGTATAAGGTTCATTTTAGTGAAGTAAAGTAGTTTATAAAGTGAGTTAACTGCATTTTTATGGAGCGTATGGAAACTGCCACTTACGACGGTTTACTGGGAGACAGCGGGAAAGTTTATGGGATTTTTAAATTTAAGGGTATTCACGGCGCGAGGGAGAGAGGGCAAACCGCTGAGCTTCGGGCGTTTCATGAAAATCTCAGGAAATAAATAATAAGACTTACTAAAAAAAAAATCATACGAAACTTTCTTTAAAGTCTCTCGTGTATTTTCCGCGGGGCACTGAAGTTCCACGTGCGAAATCAAATGGTTCTTTTCAACAATAACATGAACCAAAATTAATTGATTTATCTGCCTTATCACGTTTTAGTTATAGGTACCCACTTAACGCATTAAGGATTCCAGGGGATTTCATCAATTAAAAAACAGACACCAACGATATATGTTAACAATGGTGGCTCTCAGCTATGACTCACCAGCATAGTGGTTAAATATCAGATTGTAGTATTAGAAACAATCTACAACTAACTTACAACACCATTATACTCGTGTGAAAATCTTTTACTTGTTTTAGAGCTCTGCCAAGCGTTTCTGAGTACTGCTACGGAGGTTAACCTATTCAGGCAAATGTGAAGTCTCAACAGTCGCCACGTGTTTCACCTCTATATGAGGCGAGGCATCCTCAGGACAGCTTGGCAGCGAGACAAACTGGTTGTCAATAAAGAATGCCGAGTAAACGGGTCTTAATGCGTTAAATACGTATAATACTTATTATGGTATATAGAACTTATGATATGAATGCCGGCGCCGTATCGTCGATATATCCGGCGTGTAATCATTTTCGTTGACGTTGTATAGGTAATAATATTGCGTAGTGCGTAGAGATGTTGCGTCTTTGGCAGTTTTCTACCGTCTCTACCATGGTGAATGTTCTGACGAGCTCTTCCAATTAGTCCCACCCTCCCCTTTCCTTCACAGGACGACACGTGCAGGGCTAAGATGTCATCCATTTACGGTGCAGAGTATACCTGCTAGAACCAAGCGTTTCAGTTATTCATTCCTATGCCGCACCACTGAGACCTGGAATTCCCTGCCAGCTCACGTGTTTCCTTCTTCCTACAGTCCCGGGTCCTTTAAGCGGGGCGTGAAAAGGCATCTAATGAGGCCGTCAAGCTGAGTGCCACCACTGTTAACATGGTAAATGTTTACGATGGTGACCCTCTTTCCGAGACTTTGCCTTTAGCTTAACATCAGGCGAGGTGAAGTCAAATTGACGTGTCCTGTGTAAAAAAAAAAAAAAAAAATATTTTGACGATGGCTTCTTGTCTCGTGATCCGAGCGTCTGTGGTATGTGTAAATATTAATTTGAGTAACAATAAAGTCAACAGGTTAAGATTAAGAACAAGCTGTGATTACCTACTTTCGACGTAAAAAATATTTGTGTCCACTTTTCGGCATCGTAAAGACTCGGATATCTATGGTAAAGACATTGTGTCTTTGCAATGCCGATCGTGGATATAACTTGCGCAGCGGGCTATGACGCGAGTTAATACTTGAAGTTTATAGGATTACATAAATACAATCACGCCTTTGTCCCCGGAGGGTTAGGCAGAGGTGAATTAACACCCTCATTACACCAATCATTGGATTCGGTCCCACATAATAGAGGGTGAGTCTATTGCCGCATTCCGGGCACTATTGTTAACTAAAGCCGTGTATCCGAGGCTGAGTCTGGGCTGTATATTTTTGTCTAGATTAAACTCTTAAAAAGAAAATAAAATCTTAGTAAGTACTTAGTATTTAAGATCAGCTCATTGCTAGAGAAAGGGGATCATCAAGTCGAGTGGGAAGAAAATCACAAAGTTTACGACCCCACGGTGGCAGGTTGCGAATCCAATAGTCTGTTTCACTTCCAAAATGGCAGCCTGACGTTCGTAAACGACACTATAGCCTAATAGAATAAGGATTGTAAAGTTTTGATTCCGAAACCAACAGCATATGACAACGCATGCAGCAGATAAAGCGCATACACTACTTGTTAAACTCCGCTACGGATAAAGGGGATAACTGAGAAGCAGCAATGAATTACGCTTTACTACGTGCATCTGCAGTTGTCGTCCTTTTACCTACCTTCGGAATGATACCTTTAAGCTTGAAGTTACTCAAGAACTTGCGCAGGCGTAGATGGACCAATCAGCGGTCTCAACGCCTTGCGGTAAAGTTTTCAATTTACACTTGACCGCAGAAACGGATATGGTAACATTGGTGACTGACAGCCGATGAGTTTACAGACAGACGGACATGACTGAGGTTTAGTTGTATTAGCGTTGCGCTTAGAGAGTGGCCCGACAGGTTCGATTGATGGGGTGGGTGAGCGGAAACGGCCGGCGTGTGCCGGTGCCGCCGCTCGGAGAGAGATGATGATTATCGTGAAAAGTTGAGATGTCCTCGTATGGAGCAGTATTTTTTCGTGGTCATACAAATAATAGAAAAGTAAGGAAGTACAGTGAACTACAAAAGTAGCTTAACAAATTCTAATTTATTGAACACTGTGGCCCCTAAACCTCACATAAAATTGTGAAAAAAAAACATTGAATATGTAAATTAAGTTTGTCTTCTGGGAATCATAACACTACATTTACTATAGACAGTTGCATTCCAATATAAGAAAGATTTGTAAAATATTTAGTGTTAATCAACTTATGGCGTTGACTGTACCTTACGTATTATTATATTGCAAAAGATGTTTATCATCATCATCATCATCATCGTCACTGCATAGTATAAAGTGAAGTTGTTTTCCGCGTCTGTCCGTCCCTATGTATGCTTATATCTTGAAAACTACGCTACGGATTTCGATGCGGATTTTTTTAGTAGATAGAGTAATTCAAGAGAAAGGTTTATATGTATAATATATATGCTTTATATAGTACAGGGTGCAGCGGAAACGGGAACAGACGCCACGCGGGCGGAAAAAAATTGGCGGTACGAAATTCGGAAGTATATTATCGCGAATCTATTTGTCTAATTTTGATCGCCCAATTTCACCACTGGTAGTAAGTAAATGGCCTGTTTGCTCTGTACCTTTCTGGCATTTGTGATTTTGACGATATGTACTAACAACGTACTTTGGATATTTTAAACTTGACAATTTGCAAACCATTGGACATCTTGTGTTTTCGACGTTAATCTCCTAATGTTTTCTTATGTTCAATAATTTTCTCTTACCTACTGCATCCAAATAAATATTTATTTCTTTCATTACACTTCGAACCACATTCCTGGGGCAGTAACCGCAATAAATAAACCACAGAACACAGTATATCACAAACATGTGTAGTTCACGGCTCACCGAAACATCTGTAAGCTTGAATTTCCATCAAACGCCGCCGCAGTATTCGTATCACAAACACACCGACCGCTTGCCGACATACCGGCCACTGAGCAATTGCAGACTCCCGGCGATCCACCACGGAAGGTTGGTTGTGGTCGGACCAGAGTTACTAAACTTATAATTACTGTTTTATCGTTTGTGGTGGCAGGCATGTATTTGGTTTTGAAATGTGGTATAATATTATAACCGCGGTGTCTGCCTGCTCTAATGGGAAAGAAGTGCATTCATATGGTATGCATGCACGTATTATAACTGCGACTGAGTCCATGCACGTATTACAACTGTGTGAAGTGTGAACCATGGAATATGAAATCAAGAGTTAATGCTCTTAAATCTCTTAAGAATAGTAATTAGTATCACTTATGAACGAACAGAGTTCTTCCGAAGAATGCTGTCTAGGAGCGTGCAAGAGACATACTATCGCAACAAAGTCAGACTTTGTGGATACACACGTATTTCGGGTTGACGGGAGTGTGTGACACCAATGTCTATTGGCGCACCGTCCTGTCTCCTGTCGTGAGCCTCGCCTCGTCCTTTCTGTGAAATTATGATCAATCACGACATACAAACGCTTAGTGAACGTCCCTGTGTTGTTTTTGGTTTTTACTTTCAACAGAAAACAAATATTCCCACAAGTAATGTGCAGGTCACTCCAGGTGGGTCACAAGTCAGTCCCGAGAGGCAACGACTCGTTGTTAATCAAATACAATAAAGTGTTGATGATCGCAGTCAGGTGTGCCCGCGCCGCCCGGGGCGCCTGCGCCTGCGTCATCGAGCCGCCATTGTGATAGACATTACGGTGAATGTAGTACTATGATTGAACTGTTACGTAGTGCACGAAGTGTTACTTCATTATTGGCGATGCACTGGCAGTATTATTGGAATGGATAGAGATTAATCTTTAACTGACTTGGAAAATATGAGATATATAAATCTGAAATTGAATTAAAAATGACAATTATTTCATATCTTCCTTCCTTTCCTTTTTAGTGGTTCAAAAGCTTTACTGAATCCCAAGCATGATCTGTGACTTTTGCCATAAAAAAATCCAATTATTTCTCTATCAACCGAAAGCCTAGCGAGAAAACCAATTAACTTCAGGAATTAAAAACTATAGGAACCAGAGACCATAAAAATTGCGATGTTATGGAAATTACATCGAACTAATAGCTGTCCGATGTGTAATAAATATAGCACGTCGAATCGATTATAGGCAAGGATTTTAATTTTATGCTATTTCAAGTTGTACCAGTACCTACACAAAAAGTTAATGAACAAAAATACTGCTGAAATTAAAATTATTACAGAGTTATTAACACAAAGACTTGCCTCCTGTAGTGTACGAGGTTTAATTGCCGGAATAAACAAAAGGTTATTGGGGGTGTAGCAAATATAGCAACAAGTCTGACAAAAAGTTCTAGTTAGTATGTACCTACTAACACCAATTAGCTTGAACCTTATTACGTATCTCAATATCAATCAAAATTAGCACTGGGGTCCCAATGTGGGGAATGAATTGGCCATCACAAAATCATATTCATCATATTTTTACAGAGACCGATATTTTCCTAAAAATATCTACCACAGTTGCCACGTGCACGTTGGTGCCTTTGGGACTTTTCCCAGGGGGATAGCTCCACAAAGGCCCCAGCACGCGCGTGTTGACAACAATGGGCGACCTCATTCGACTTCCGCGAGTACCCTCAAACTATGTCAGGCACCAGTAGGTACAGTTTGTACCGGTGTGTGAGTTCCTCAGAGATACAGAGTTGTATTTGCATATGAAAAGGTACGTTCGAGCTTCGAGCGACAATATGGAATTTTCTCTATTAGATTTAAAGGACTAGAAGTGTGTCCCGGCTATATATTGCCGATTGCGACAGTAAAATTTTGGATTATAAAGCGAAAATTTTCAGGAGTAGCGACTAACCTAAAATTTTACAAGAAGAAAACAAGACGTGCAGTGCACAGGCCTCGAGTCCTCATTTCTACTTGACAACACATAGCGTCAGTACCTACCTTAGTGGATAAAAGCGGTCGGTCTTATTATCCAAAGATCCCCTGGATTCGAATCTAGGACCCTACCCACTAAACCCATTCTTAAGTAATTTCGGTCTCTTATGACAAATTTCGATATATAGGTATGTACTCATATATCAGTAAATGCCATCACCATGATGTGCCATCGTCGATATTTAACTACATAATATAAAGTTATTTTAATAAATTGACTTACATTGTGAAAAACATGCTTTTCAAATGTGGTAGTAAATGGAGCTTTCAATATAGACCACTCAGTGGCTAGTGTCCGCCACTGCGGCACTAAACAACTTTCTACAGCACATTTATCACAGAAATCTCGAAAGCCAGTAAATAGAGCTTCAAAATATAGGCGTAAGGTGTTCCTACCCGGCCTGTGTGCAAGTAGCAAGAACACCTTTTAAATCGTGCGTACTGGCCGTAACCGGTCGCCGGCCAAGTTTGGGTCATGTCAGTGCGATTCGCCATCGCTGGTAATAATTAACAGTTCTGCTCTACGTGTAGCTTTACAATATGCGTGAAATTTTGGAGCCTCGTTTAGATTGTGCGCGTGTTACTGCGAGCCTTGTTAATTAGCGGATCATAAGATATTTGGTTCAATTATTTCATTATTATTAAAAGACGATATTTTTTCTAAAAACGGCTCTAAAATGGGCACAGAAATGGACCTCTATGGGTCCCTCGGGTTTCTGCAATAATAACACGGCCTATCTGACGATAGTTAGCGGTATGAATGTTTGCCACAGGTTCCCCGATGAGCATTGGGTTAAGTTTATGTTTCCTTATGACCAGTACGTAATAGAAGAAAAGAAATTGGAAAGAATAGGTTATGTATGAGCCCTTCACCACTGAACGTGCCTTCCATATCGTCGTGACGTAGTACAGAGAACTCTAAATAAGACTAGGTAAGTGTCTAATTTATTACGGTTCTATGAGTACTGATATAACGTGCCTACTTTCAGTCGCTTGATATGAATAGTAATCTAGCTCATCTAGTATTAGCTTATTTCACATATAATAATAATTTTATTAAAGTACTTCATATAGTATATTCCACATATTAATGTAACTACGTAGATATGTAACTCTTATTACGAAAGTCCTCAGGAAGCTTCAGTCACAGAATAAATAATAGTATTACGTAGCACTTCAGTCTTTAGTACAAATGGTAAGCATTTCAGTAACTTGGTTGAAATATTGAGGATTACAATAGCTCTACATACGTTGAACTTAACAGTGGATCTGCCCTTCCTGTATATGTATAGAAAGCTTTATTAGGTGTAGTCTACACAGAGCACCCAGCGTAATAGAAGCGTGGTACAGAAGCTCGACATGAAGGGAATAGAAATGGGACAGAAAACGTAGACTCGACATAGAGGCAATAGAAGCGAGATAAGGTTTTTGGCTCGACATAACGGGACTCGACATAAAGGGAACCATTCGCTGAATAGCACCTGACATTTTGCACGAAGAGCACCTAGTCTGTTTACACGGGAAGGATAGTGCATCAACCAAATCTGATATCTTTTCACCTATAGAACATAAATACAATTGAATACATCTTAAATTATACACATAGACCTAGTGTGTCACTGACCTGTCATGATGCATGACGTCAGCGCGCACCCAGGGCACGGCGCCCCACTCCTCGTGGTCCAGCTCGGCCTGCTCGTCGGGCTTGGGCCGCAGCAGCCCCGACAGCCACGTGTACGACTTGCTGCGCTTCATAACAACAACAACAGCACATCAACTCTCCCTCGCTCCCGTTGTTGACGCCTCAACAACGGTGCGTCACTAGTTGTGTTCCACGCACATCACTATTCTATCACGCAGGAACTTTTTTACACTTGAACACTTTTATTGAATCAAGAATTTTGGACACACATTCACGAATCTAATGTGGGAGCACTTACTGTACGCACTTTTCTAATTGAATTACACTTTTAAGGTGATTATTGCTTTGAGTTAAAATTTGTACACTTCTTTTGTTGAGATTTTTTATTGTTCTTTTTTATACGTATTGTTACATCTCTTGCCAATGTTTACAAACTTTTTTGGACCATATGCTTGCCCGAAGCTCACCGAACCATTCGTCATCCTTTACAAAAAGTATCAATGCCGTCCTTATTAGTCTGTTTCGATCCATGAACATATTGCTTCAACTAACATCAAAATATCAATTAATTTCCACTCATTAAAATTTCTGAGCCGCGTTCAATCACAGAACTATTCAGACATAAACGTAAGGTTACAAATATAATCTCTTTGGGGATTTGAATATAGTTGATAATTGTACGGTCCTCTGTGAAAAGACATTTTGTATTCTCATCGAAGAAAATTGCCGTCGGAGGCTGGATGGGCGCTCGGAGGTGTTGTGAAACTGGTTGTTCACTTAGAGCTCCGCGGGCGTCGCTGTGTGCTCGACAATTCACATCTACATGTTAATATTATTAGGTAACACAAGTTTTTAACCGACTAAAATAACTTTTGACAGCTACATATGTTTCCTTATAAAGAAAATGCGATATATTTGGATAGCGTGTAATTAATTTTATGGGTGGAGCAATTATTCGACAAGTTGTGTCTTGAGACGGCAGATAGAGATCAGAGGAAAGAGCGGTGTGCATTTGTCAAATTTTGACTTTTACAGATAACATTATACTTGAAGTTGTCGAGCTACTAATGAGTCTATTAAGATTGTATAAAAAAGATTCACCCATTAAAGCTACGTAGATACAACTAGAGATAACAAGGTTTGAATAAATCTTCTATTATTTAACAAACACGTATTCATAAAGTCAACTCATCTAAGAAGTAAATTATTATGAAGGGACTATTACAAGAATTATGTGTACTAAAATATTTACGAGCGTCGATATTAGCTCTATTGTCGACAATCGGACACATACAATATAGCTACACACTAAAGTTCCCGACGAACGTAATCTGTAGGGCTGTCACATTTCATTTACGTTACCTCGATAATGGACACAAGCGACAAAATCAGACACGAGCACAAACCTGCACGAAACTAAGCCTTATTGTAAGGTCAGTAAGGTAACGAATAGCTTGGTGAGCTTGTGGCCGGTGGGTGAGCAGAGCACTAACACTAATCCAGTGACACCACGAGTACCTGTAACGAGAGAAACAGAATTTTAGATGTCTAACGGACATAGATGTAACACTACATGTTAGGAACTACGTGTTTTATATGGGAAAAACTTTGTTCTATCTCACTAGTTACATCATCTAACTTGCTGATATAAATTTTGTGATTCTGTGATTAGAAAAGGAGGTTTATGAGTTTTTTTTATGTAGGACACGTCAATTTGATTTCACCTTGCCTGATGTTAAGCTAAAGGCAAAGTCTCGGAAAGAGGGTCACCATCGTAAACATGTACTATGTTAACAGTGGTGGCACTCAGCTTGACGGCCTCATTAGATGCCTTTTCACGCCCCGCTTAAAGGACCCGGGACTGTAGGAAGGAGGAAACACGTGAGCTGGCACGGAGTTCCAGGTCTTAGTGGTGCGGCATAGGAATGAGTCACTGAAACACTTGGTTCTAGCAGTTATACTCTGCACCGTATATGGATGGCATCTTAGCCCTGCACGTGTCGTACCGTGAAGGAAAGGAAAGGGTGGGACTAATTGGAAAAGCTCGTCAGAACGTTCACCATGGTAGAGAAATTGCTAGACTGGCTCTCTATCATGTTTTACTATCATCCTGTGAAGCTTTTTGAAAAATATGTATGTATTTGATATTGTACTGACTAATCCATAATCACTGAAGGAAAATTTTAATTATTTTTAATATCTGTGATTCGTCCCATTGGGCCGAACCTTTATAGGACGAAACACCGAACTTGTCAATCCATTGCTGACAGCCTCAGCACGCATTTTTCCTCAGCACGCAATAAAACCCGAGTAACACTCCTGGTGTTGCAAGAGCGCATATTCCACAGTAACCACGCGTAACCGACAATGACCAGTTGGCCATATGCTTGTTTGCCACCTTAGCTGTGTGATTTGTTATTTATCATTACATCCAGTCACATACAATTACGACCACTTACAGTGACACTTATGTACACCCACACACATAATATAATATGTATTATCCTTACACACTACACACAGTTCCTAGAAGAATCTTCATGTCTTATAATAGTTCGGGACTTCACGCGATAAACTTTGGAAAACTACTTTTGCCGACGTTTCGGGTGCGTTACAGTACCCGGGGTCATGACACGACTTGACTGGCCTGCGAGCGTCGCGCGGTGTGCGGGAAACATTTTTTGTGCGCCTACCCTCCATTACTTTCACATTAAATGTAAGGCTGGCGACACACCACACTCACTATGTCAGTTTTAGACGGTATCGGCACTGTGTTCTTGGGTTTCACAGTTTTGATCACTGGATTCCAGGTCCCGGATAGTTTGAATTCGTCTTTCCTATTGAAATTTTTATATTTTTTAATTTCAATAGCTTCACGCACAATCCGTGAATAGTTCTTCAAGGCGATTTTCCAGTTGTGTTCTAAGTTTGCACTTTGGAGCTTGAGCTACGCTTATTGTTTTTGATTGAAATGTCATTTTTTTCGAAAATGACTGACGTCTGACCTCCCAAGAGGAAAGCCGGTACCAGTGCCTATTGTTTAACAAGTGCACCTCTAGCAGTAAGTTGATTTGAACTTTAATGATGTAGGTAGAACCCTTTCACCACTAAACCGAGTTTGTTTTAGTTCATTAATATTGATGTACTTCAGGTTGTACGACTCATATACTTAAACTTTACCGCGGAAAGGTAATAGTTAATGATGTATTAAAATAAAAATTATCGTTTAATATATCCCTGATAAACCATCATAATGCAATGAATATAAGTGAAAAAATAGCAAATTAGGTTTAGTGTTAGTGCGTCTGTGTTAGAGTGTGTATGTGTGTGTGTAGATGTCACTATAGGTGTTGGTGCGTGTGTGTGTGTGTGTGCCGGATGTCGCAAGTGTGAGAGCGCCATCACCGAATTGGGTTTATGTGATTATTATTGGTTATTAAGTTTACTTAAAGAATTAAGTCTAGTTACGCACTACACAGTGGCGGTTTTATTTCCAATTAGCAACGTTTTATTGCTACTAATTCTTATCAATCTCACACATTATTTTCGAATAAGAAACCAGTTAATTCGCTTTAGTTTCTGAGAACAAACATACAGGGTGTTTCTAATATGAATAAATTCAAATTTTCATGATACGAAATACGCTTGGAAATACGCTTGGAAATACGCTTGGAAATACGCTTGGAAATACGCTTGTAATATCAACAAATGTTTGTGAACCACAACTACGGTGAATATATGCCGCCATCCATAAACTAAAGTAAAAAAACTTATGAAATTATCTGCAGGTTCATCGAGCAGCGACCAAGGTCCATTTGTCTTACCCACTCAAGAAATCACTCATTGTATTAAAATAATAACCTCCTTGCATACGAAGATGTTTCTTTTTAAATGTTAATTAGTTTCAATTTGTAGTTGTAAGTTCATAGCGGTAGCTGGCCTTTTATTGTACAATTGAACGCAGAGATCTGCAAACGAGTTGTATACTACATAGACATACCTAATTTGGGCAAGGTATTGTATTAATTTCTCTGTGAATTTCATTGAGTACAACGTTAGTTATCCAGTTTAATTGAACTTGAATACAAATACTTTACAATCTTAGCAGCTTTATAAATTTCACACACAATTTCTCTTGTTTGTGTAAGTTTATTCAGAATGATTGGAGTGATCAACATCAATGCGATTGACCACACCCTGTATTAGTCATTTTACACTAAATTGCGTTAAAAATGACCCTACTACATACGAAAATAGGCAGGTTATCGACCAAACCGTGAGATCACGTCAGGTGAATGTTAACAAACCAATACTAATTGATACTTAAAAATACATAAACCCAAAATCTTAATCTGATACAATATGTCTGCAACTGGAATTACTAATATCGTCATTATTAATAATTACATCAGTAATAATTACGCGAAATATAGCATGCGGATTATCATAAGTATTAATTGTTGGCTAACATGTTGTCTGACGAGCACACCCACGTCTGCCATGTTTGTTAAACTTTTGTCAATTTTAATGATTGGACACTTTGATATTTTAATATTAGTACGTAGGCAGCAGGCAGCTACTGTCAATTACATTTGATATTTTAATTCTAATTGAAACGGATGCTTAATCGTTCAGCCTAAGCGACTGGATAATTATTTCTTTAATATCTTCCATGTGTAAATTTATTATTATGTATTTAATCTTAAGATTTAAAATATTTATATCTGCTATTAACATAGCTCGGCGGATGATCGGCGTTACAGTAAATGCTTTCCACACCGCGGGCGTCAATCACGCATTCCAATCTGAGTTGGGATATTGAGTGATGGGAAAAGTAAATGGGAAAACAGAAAGCCTGCTGATTAACGATTCTACGGTAGCAAAGAATTACGAACAAAGCAAGGAAAAAATATATGAGACGAGCTTACATCACGTCTCTTTCACATCACGCTGTATTAAAATAGAGTGTACCTACCTCGGGAGAATATCTTGGACGTAGTCGCGAGTTAAACGAGGACGGATTGTTTTGTAATAACACCCAGTGCTATCCTCAAAAGACACACAAGAATCGTGTACTGCACGTAATGTAACTTTTAAACTATCGTGGCGTTTATAATGTTCGGGACTTCACGCGATATATTTTGGAAAAGCTTACTTTTGCCGACGTTCCGGGTGCGTTGCAGCACGACTTGACTGGCCTGCGAGCGTCGCGCGGTGTGCGGGGAATATTTTTTGTGCGCCTACCCTCCATTACTTTCATATTGAATGTAAGGCTGGCGACCAATTTCAATAGCTTCACGCACAATCCGTGGATAGTAGTGGCGATCAGTGGAGAAGACTTTGGGTTGATGAAGTTCAATCCAGTGATTGGTACCCGAGTCGAGGTGTTCTGCAACTGCCGATTTGTTGAACTGACGGTTTTTCACAGCTGCGATATGTTCTTTGACTCTCTCCGCAATGGTACGCTTGGTTTGGCCTATGTAGGAACTACCGCAGCTGCAATCCACGTTGTAGACACCCGGTGTTTCAAAAGGTATGACGTCCTCCGGTGTTCGTACGTACTTCGCTACTTTGGCGGACGGTTTAAATATGGTCTTGATGGAAAGTTACCGTACAGATGATCCGATCTTATCCGTTATCCCTTTCACATACGGCATGAACGCCGGTTGGCGGTGAACACCCGGCAGCATCATCCTCGGTACACGTCGCGGCTTTCTAGAACCCGTAACATACCCATTCACTTTAAGCACCTCCTGAATGTGGTCTAACCCCTGCTGTAGGTCTGAGCACCTCACACAAATCATTAGCTCGCTTGATGAGAGTCGAGCTCACTGATTTTAAATGAAGTGGGTGATGATGGGATGAGGCGTGCAAGTATCTATCTGTGTGAGTGGTCTCATCATTAACTTGATGTCTAGGAAGGACAATGTTCTATTGTTCTCAATCTCATACGTAAACTATGTCTTCACATGTTATGAGTTGAGATACTCAGTAAAGCGGACCACCTGCTCTCTGTTGCCTTTAAATAATATGTCATATACATACCTTTTCTATAACCTGATCTGGGAGTGCGCGTTCTGAGCTACCACTTCTTCAATATATTCCATTCAAATATTTGCCACGACCGGTGCCAAAGGGCTGCCCATAGCAACGCCGTTTATCTGGAGGTAGTGTTGGCCATGGTAAAGGAAGTAGTTCCCTTCGAGGCAATGTAATAGTGTCGCATAACTATCCGGTAGACCATTATCCTTCAACTTGGTTTCGATAATCCGTAGACAGTCTTATAAAGGAACATTGGTAAATAATGACTCAACATCAAAACTTATCAATAATTCATTCGGTTCCAACTTAATGTCTTTGACTATGTCCACAAAATGGCGAGAATCTTTGTCAAGTCCCGAACATTATAAACTACTGCACGTTAGTATAGAAAACAATCCGATACATACAATACATGTCCCGAGGTATGCCTACTTGATAAACTTAATAAATATATAATCCAGTTCAGTTAATTTAAGCTGCGCGCAAGCGCATGTTCTGGCGCTCTTTCGAAAGTGGCAAGTTTTATGTGAACCTGTAAATATACACCCGCCAGGTAGGCAGGGGCGTTCGCCTGCCCTATCGGACTTATGGAACAGTTGCGCTACTGCGACTGG
Source organism: Eilema sororculum (assembly GCA_914829495.1). Lineage (NCBI taxonomy): Eukaryota > Metazoa > Arthropoda > Insecta > Lepidoptera > Erebidae > Eilema > Eilema sororculum. The sequence continues at coordinate 23,274,847 of OU618549.1, forward strand.
CGAGCCAACGATGATTTAGTACGACTACTTTCCAGTTTATGGTCCATTTGGATGCTGCTCGAGATTTAACTGTAAGCACTGAGAGTTGTGCTGTAGTCAGTTAAACAGTTTATTTATATAACTTGGGTATAAAAATGTTTAAGGTGGTTTGTCCCCAGAGCTTGCATTTTGGAGGTCGTCTTCTCCCCCTAATGTGGATTATTTTGTCTTTAATTATCATCTGTGCGGGGTAGTTTTTTCCGACTACCTGGTATGTAAGTATATTATTTTGCTATCAAAAAATTATTAACAGCAGTTTGAAGTAACGAAAACATGCCTATTTGGCTGCTATATGATCACCCATTTCAAAATGGAATCGAAAATTATTGGCAATATAAATGGGAAAACTACCTCTTAAGCTTATAGAAAAATTTCGTTATTAAATTCTAAAACTTCCTCGACCTCATAAAGGAAAGAAAAATGCATTTCTCTAAATGCGCCAAGTGTTCATAGATATGAGCGAAGTTTAAAAGTTCTCTTTCGGATGATTCATGGTGACACTTAGTGAATTTCCACTTAATGGGCGAGCCCTGAGCGGTGTTCCAACTTATAATGAGTTGGCGACTGCAAGTCAGGGCCAAATGAAAACTTTTAGACCGGGGTGGAAATGTAAAGGACTTTTCAGACTCACAAGTAGAAAATTAAAATTATATCTAGCAACCCATTAAGTGTATAAGAAGTTTTCAAAATATTGCATAACACACTTGTACTTTTCCACTGAGTGGAAAAGAACAAGTGTGTTATGCAATATGTGTAGCAGATTCCACCAAGTGCCATCAATCTCCAGTATTTCAAAAGTTAATAAATCTTACATAGAATAACATCAGGAAAAATGATTTACTCATGGGGGGCTTGAACCCACGACCTTTCCCTTACAGGGGGAACGCTCTTCTTACTGAGCTACTGAGCCACACCTGTATCAATGGATGATTATTCCCGTTGGCTACCACATAGTTGGCCACCACTGGTGGACATTGGGAAATTTTATCACTTTTTATCCCAATGGCCACCAGTGGTGGTCAGCGGGAATAAAGTTTTATTACATTTTATGGTGCACATTCTGCAACTGATCCTAATATAGAAGGTTTACAGTTTGCATTTGGGGTAGGTAGGTACCTACTTCTTAAATACTTAGCTACGTTCAAATCAATCTGAATCAAAAAAGCTGAAATTATAGAGTGGTTACACGGCAATGGTGTGGAAACTGACAGTCAGATGTTAAAAAAAGAGTTGGTTAGACTGTTGAACTTTCACAAACAACAGACGCACCCATCATATTTTTTGGATGAATTGGCCAAATCAAATGGACACACGGTAATTCGGTTACCGCCCTATCACTGCCAATATAATGCAATCGAGTTGATATGGGCGCAGATCAAAGGTATCTATATTTTTTATTTATATAATATTATGTATATGCATATATTTCTAAAAATAATTACTGAATGTACAAATATTTTCAGGTCATGCAGCTAGGCATAACACAACTCCGCCATTCACGGCAAATAAAATGATGGTTTTATTGGAAGAAGCTTGCGCTCAAGTGACAGCTGACGATTGGCGAAAAGTGGTCGAAAGAACGAAGAAAATTTGCTTACAAGACTGGGATCGAGATGTACAATACGACAATATCATTGACCAACCGTTAATAATAAATGTCACGGATAGCTGCAGTTCAGACTCAGATTTTGAAGATCCGATTGACCCTGTATCAGATTCAGATTGATATAAATAAAATACAAACTCAAAGCATTTGTTTTATATTTCCAACAAATTATCGATATTTTGTTTATCGATGTGTCCCTTCTTAGTCGATAACAGCTTGACGACGTAACTTTTGCAGCACGTACCATGTACATTTGCATTGAGTTTTTTTCTATTATTTCCGAACATTACGTAATAATTTCTTAATATTCATTTTTATAATTTACAATTGTACACAATTATGATTTTTTCGTCTTTTTAATGGACCTCTAAAGGATTTGATGTGATAGGACGTCAGTACAATGTTAAGCGCTAACGAACTGTCATAGGGATCATCATTCACCGAGCTTATTATAGATGGTGCAGTGTCTTTATGTCTCTTGCGCATTCTGGCATGGAAATCATATCTTGTAGGAGTGATCGTTATACATTAAGGTCACTTCATCATTTAAAGACAGGGTGATCATACTTTCTGAAGAATTCACTCTCACAGAGTTACTTAAGTATTTTATTAGAAAATTAAAGAGTAGCATTTATCACAGCACCGATGTCGCAGCGACACCGTCTGTAAGTGTGAAACCACTTAATATCGCCTAAATGACTTGTGACTCTGGAGTGGACAATTTGACGTTCTCTCGTCTAGCTCTAGCACAGTGCGGGAAAGCGCGGGTGCGAGTGAGACAGCACCTTGAGTACCGTTGGTGATGTTCCATCACGCTTATAGTGTTTTGTTGCGTCATTCATTGTTTAGTGCGCATCGGTTTTACGCCAAGTTTAGTGTTCACTCATTTCACACTTCGGTTCTTGACTAAATATTTAAGAAATATACTTTGATATGTACATAGTTGAAGTGCGATGTAATTAGGTAGGTACAAGTATTTTTTTTCTACGAATTATGTAGAGACTAAAGCGTCGAACTTCTAGCTTTGCGTACATCACGGATTACCCAAGTCACTACTGACGTGGAACTCTTTAAGCTAAATATAGCTATTAGTAGTGCTAGTCTCATCATCATTTGTATCATTCATCATTGACAGCCTCTGTGGCGTGGCGGTAATGCACGCGACTGCCACGCAGGAGGCGCGGGTTCGATTCCCGCTCAGTGCAAATATTTGTATGCATGTATATGGCTATTTGCATTGGTCTGGGTGTTCCTATATATAATAAGTATATATTTACAAAAAAAAGTATATAAGTATGTTTATCCGCATTCTAGATTCCATAACACAAGCTATAAAAGCTTACCATGGGTCTAGATAGCGTTGTGTAGAATGTTGTGGAATATTTATTTATTATTATTATTATCATAATCAGGGCACTGAACCCGGTATTTAGCCCCGGGGTTCATTCTCCTAAGCTTACTCTTTCTGATGTGATCTTGGCTTTTACGAGGGCGATGGCCGTCTGACCAGCCTGGAGAGGAAAGTTTTCCGTTAACCAGCATGTTTACCAGCACGCAGGCAACGTGTCCCCACAATGGTACAAATGAGAAATTCATGAGCTTTTGTACCAGCTCGTACACGCTCATGCAAGCGTAATTCATACCATCGATCATGAATTACAGTTGAATTACAGTTGTATGATGGCTAGAACCAAAATACTTCATGCAACCAGTCACCGCATTAGACAATAGGTTATTCGTCAATATAACAGCCGTGACTGTGGTAAAACTGACAGCAAAACCTACCGTGTGATGGACGCCTAACAGTAGGTGTACGATACGACTTGCTCCGCGTAGAAGTACTACGCGGTAGGTTCCTTTTCGCCATGCATCGCTCAATTCAAAATGTTAGTAGATTTCAGATCTGGTTGTCAAGTGTGGGCCTGACAGACACAAGTGACATTTCTCACTTAGAGGGTAGACAACGCAACTTGGAGTCGAGATATATGACGGTAACTATACTGACGAACATCTCTCGTACCACGTGTACTACTCGTAGAACATGGATGGCTAAGACGAGTATTGATATATTACTCTAGTCTTAGTTATCTTTCATCACTGAACCCAAATGCTGAGCAAATATTGACAGGTGGTGTGTCGGATCGATTTCACGGGCAAGTGTCAAGCGTGAGCCGCCACTGCGCGTGACGTCACCACGCTGTGTAATCACTTGTAATGGTACAGTCGATGATTTTCAATGCTTAGCTCTTGGAGTCAAGGTCACTTTTTCTCGGCAATGAGAAAAAGCTTAACGAGTTAACTTTGTACTAAATGTAAACAGTATTTTTGATATCGGAATGTTTGAGATTTTTGACATCATCATCAGCATCCGTGGCGTAGCGGTAGTGAACGCAGCCGCAACGCAGAAGGCGCGGGTTCGATCCCCGCTCAGTGCAAATATTTGTATGCATGAATATGGGTATTTGCATTGGTATGGTCGTGCTTTGGAGAGTTGGAGCCCTAAAAAGCCCAAGCTGCAATGCTTCGATATCCCCTTTGGATTGTGGAAGTCATATGGCAGTCATATAAACCTGTAGTTAGACTGGTAAAGCGGACTCCAGACTCCAAGCCGAAAGCTTCGCATGCGACTGGGATTAACGCTAAGATGAAGAAGAACATTTGTGATTTTTATAGAATATATTATCGCTTAGGGCTAAGATTTATTAATAGTTAAGATTATAGCGGTGTTCATCTTAGCGTAGTTCCCAGTTTCCCGAGCCCAATCAATCGAGTAGCTCACGCACTTGATCTTGGTTCAACTACCGTTTTTGTAATTCTACTAGCTGGACTACTAAAACTACTTGTAAGATTTTAACCGCCCTAGTTGCGTTAGGTATGCCTACTGTGTCTATAAAGTCTAGATCATTGGCGGCTCACGAGCGATACGCGTGTGTATTCGTCGTATCTCGTAACTTCACCGCTGACATTACAGGTGTCTGTTTGTTTGTGTAACTAAGAGTCATTTAAATGTGGCACATTTATCTCCTCGATTGTAAGATTCTCGAAAGGAGAGAATAAAGTTACTTCGTCTAGAAGTTCGCAGAAACTATTGCCGCTCGGTCGTGGGCAATAGCTTCTGCGAACTCGTCGTCGTTGCCGCTGGCGACTCTGCCGAGAATTACCTCGCAATTGAATATTGATAGTGTCCGTCTAAACAGTTTTTCTGTTTGGTGGTCTGAACATAATTTAAAAGCAATAAAGCAATGAAACTCGTATGATATAATCGTAGGCGAGCATTGATCGTGTAAACATTTTGATAGGGCGATTATTGCTAACGATTATCGTACCTATACGATTTTATCAAACCGAACGTGCGAGAAACTCGCACTGTCTACGCAGAGTGAAATATATTTTGTATCCATACTAATATTATAAATTCGAAAGGAACTCTGTCTGTCCGTGTATCTGTCTGTATGTTGCGCTCTCACGCCTAAACCACTGCACGGATTTTGATGAAATTTGGTGAAGGGTTAGATTAGACCATGAGAAAGGACATAGGCTGTGTTGTTCGCGTAACCGGCATCTACGTGGTCGGAGCCGAGGGCAAAAAAAATGACCGATCAGCCCTTCAGCCAGCCATCTACTTTGTCTATTTATACCCTTAGGAACCCGCACTTGCAGAGCAAATCTATCATCTTCACCTAGCAAGAACCTTTGATTACCTTAGATTACACACGTAACATAATTGTAACACGCGCCCTGTCACTGTAAGTAGATCAATCAAGCAGCTCAGTGGCGTAATCACAGCCTCCATTAGCGTAGGTAACATGTTCATCTCCTGTGCGCTCATGGGGTCATCTATCACTCCGGTGACTAAGACCTATCGGTGATTAAGGGTTAACAGTACAACATTATGTAACTTTGAAACTGGATTTACGATGATATTATTGCATGTGTAAGCTCAGTCTCCCTGGACGCTCGCAGAAGGCATGTAAGTCCCTGCATAATACTCAATAGTGAAAATAATGAAAATCAAATCATTATAATGATATTTGCAGCACATTAAAAGCCTCTGTAGCGTGGTGGTCGTGGTAGTGAACGAGACTGCTGACAGGAGGCGCGGGTTCGATCCCCTAGTGCAAATATTTGTGTTCATGAATACGGCTATTTGCATTGTTCTGGGTGTTTCTATGTATAATATGTATGTATTTACAAAAAAATGCATCTAAGTATGTTTATCCGTATTCTGGATTCCATAACACAAGCTAGTTAAGCTTAACGTTGGCCTAGATAGCGTTGTGTGGAATGTTGTGGAATATTTATTTATTTATTTATTTTTACGAAAATAAACAGTAGATATTTGTACATCAGTATTCATAAAACTACAATAGCTTTTGAGTAAGAACGTGTTCTAAGTGGACTGGGAAGCTACAATAAATGCACATTATTTTGTTCCTCATAGGTAATATATTGAATACTAGCTTTTGCCCGCGGCTCCGCCCACGTAGATGTCGGTTATCGCGACCAAACATAGCCTATGTCCTTCCTCATAGTCTAATCTACCCGTAAACCAAATTTCATCAAAATCGGTTTAGTGGTTTTGGCGTGAAAGCCTAACATACAGACAGACAGACAGACAGACAGACAGACAGACAGACAGACAGAGTTACTTTCGCATTTATAATATTAGTATGGATTCGCTTGTACTGGTACCTATGTGTTGAAAAAAAAATTCGTTACCCTGTGTACGCAGGTAGAGGTACAGTGATAACGGCATAAGTATATTTGAATAATCTGTGTTAACATACATCCTTTGAAGGTCATCATTAATTGATCGGTATTTATTTTATATAAACATGGTCGTATTTTTGGTTTTATTGAGGAAAATGTAAGTGAAAATGCGAGGAATCATAATGATATCCATGAATAAATTTTGTCAATTTAAAGTTATTATCTTTTGATATTTCTCTAGTCGCTAAAAAGCCTGTGCACTAATAAATAAATATTTGAGTTCGTGGCTTATTTTAGCAACATAATAAACATTCAAATTTCCTGTTTGCCCAATATTATAACGTCTTGATAACGCTCTACTACGCATCCATTAGTCTTCTTATTCATTTTTATTCCGCAACATCATGTTTGTCAAAAGATTCTGCCACGATTTTGTCACTAATATTTATCTATCCTTTTTCAAATGTAAAGTGGTCGTCGAACAGGATAGGTCAAAAAGGACTTAAAATGTTCCGTTTATCGAAGCCGCGGGCATATTGCATTAAAGTAACTGTTTAATCTATACATAGGTTAGAGTCTGACAAGACACAGATAACTAATCTTGCATTATTTGAACAGCCCACTGCGTCATGTGTATTACGCTACACTCGGTTGCATTTAATCGAACACACAGTTAACAAAATACATAACACGATGAAAGATACGCTACGTACAGCTGTGACAATTAGTGTATTTTTTAAACGAAAGTTTTTAAATCAAATAAATCTAACGTGTGATATAAGGATCACTAAAGTAAATAGCGAACAGTTTCGCGCGCTCTGCAGTGTTTCACTTGTTATATCATTAGTTATCACACGTATCACAGTATCATGCTTGTTTACATTTGTTTTATAATATAGATTACAAGAGAATGTAATAATATATAGTCGTCTTCCAAATGAGAAAGAGACGGAACTTTGCGTATCTTCTTCTTCATCCTAGCATTAATCCCGATCGCATCTTGAGCTTTCGCTGCGAAATCCAGGGTTCGCTTTTACCAGATTAACTGCAGGTTAGGCTAAATTTCAATATTTTCCGTTAAGTGATTACCATATGACTTCGACAACTCATTGCCGATATCGAAGTATTGCAGTCAGATCAGTTGTTGGACTTATTGAGGCTCCAAAACCCGTAACGACTGCCATAGATGTTAGTTTGACAACCGGGACTGACGACGGCTTAACGTGCTCTCTGAGCCACGAAAATACACATGGCAGTCGTGACCTTATGTATAGTAGAATCAATGATCATCATTCTAGCAATATTCTCGGTTTGGAGGGTCATCTCGGACTCCGGGGTCCAGTAGAATAAGAATGTAAAGTCAAGGATTTGTTACCGAAACCGGGTATCCATAAAACGAGAGCGCTCCTTTAGTACAGTTCACATCACATTTGGACTAAGATGTTAATTTTGTATTAAGATTAGAATTCACACAGAATAGAATAAATAGTATACGCTATGATGGTAGTTACAGAGTATCGGCGTAAACAATATGTACTTACTCGTCTTAGAGTTAAGTACTTTATATGAAAATGCTTTAGGTGGATATTTTAAACTTCTGAATTTTGCACTGGGATTTCAAATACAATATGTATTTGAAGTCCCAGTGCAAAATTCAGACACAGGTTAAACGCCAGCAATGAAGCTAGATTGTCACGACAAGCTACTGAGGATCGTGACCACGTACAGGCAAGGCGAAGGTATGGTTGCCACTGGGAGGGCCTGGAGACGGACGAACACTGCAGAATCAGATAGAGAAACGACACGACCAAAACCAATAGTTCAAGGCTGCTTGCCTTCAACAGTCTGTATGTAGGTATCTACTGGTAGTCATGTTCTTGAGGTCGACCCCTACGGATTGGGCAGGCCTCATTTATTACATTAATATTGATATTTGATAACAAAATAAACACGATATCTAGACAGACACTGCTTGCTAAGACCAGATACAAAGTGACAACTAATCGGACGGAGGGCAGGAGACTCACGTGTGGTATTGAACTTGGGTCTTATCAGTCCTGTGCACAACAAATATTTAATGAACACCGGTATATGAGGCTCCGCGAATGCACGCGACATGGCAGGTGCGCGCGCGCCGCCTCGCTGGCACCCGTTTCTTCAGCGCGCGTCCTCCTAAACTCAAAATATTTCCTATAATAACTATTATTGCTAAATTATTATATTTAAATAGAAAGTGTTAACGTCGAAGATAAGTTTTAGTCTACTTTTTGGAAATATCTAGTGAAAGTATTTTTGAGATTAGTGCGGGAAATATGTGTTATGTTTGTTATATGAACTCAGGTATCAGTGAAAACTCTTAGTACTTTTTTGTTACAAAATTACGTCCACAAAATAGTGAAAATACCTTAAAGAGTATTGAGCTAGTCAGCTCGAGTGGCATAGGACTGGGAGTGTAGGGCAGGATGGAGGAGCCGCGGACCGACGGTAAGCGGGTGCACCTGGACGAGGTGCTGGGCGAGCTGGGCGCCTTTGGGCCGCACCAGCTGCTCACGCTGGGCATGCTGGCGCTGGTGTACGCCACCAACTCCATGTATAACGTCAACTATGTGTTCGCCGTAGAGGACGTCGGCTACAGGTGACTACACACCATACATATTCTAGTATACATATTATATACACGTAGGTACACATCGCTCGTAATAAAGAAGGAAGACTTAACAACATCTCAATATGTCTTTCGCAAATAGTAATACCAACAACTTAATATAATTCGAGTAAATACTTTGAGATCTTCTGACTTTGTGACAACTACTGTTTAGTCATCCCGCGACCAAGGCAGCTGAAAAGTAGGTGCCTCAGGGTGAATGTAAAAATAATACGAAACAAATCGCGATAGGATCCGTTAGTCGATGTTATTTAGGTTTTCATCAATACCGATGCTAAATAGCAGAATCTTGTACACGAGCTCATAAATTCAGTAGTCTTGCCTCTCTTATTTTCTACTCAAATCTCATTGAATCTTTTACGCAACTACCTAAGGTGTTATTAAACAACTAAAATTAGTGAGTCTGAAACCGTACAAACTGTAGCATTCTTCATCTTTATCTTCAAAGGAACTTCATTCCGCGCATGTAGATTTCCAAGCGACTACAATATAGGGTTCTTCCAAAGGGGCGTTAAAAGGTTCTTACATGGTCGGTAATACGAGTGTGAGGACCCTGGTCTTGCACACGTCCATAGACCACGATAACCACATTACATCAGATGGGCCGTGTGCCTGCTACCTAGGTTGTATAAAAAATATGCAATTCGATGTTTACTAGTTAGAGAGAATGGTACTTCTCCAGTGGAGTCGGTTCATCTGTGCTGGTAAATGAGAATGCCAACTTTAACTACCAAACATTTGGACAATGTAGGACAGTGTGGTCGTTGACGAAATTTAACTATTTGTCTTATTACCATTAGGCATCCTACAAAAGTAAACACAGATAGGTCCAAATAGTTTACGGTATATTACATACCGTGGGCATATAACTGGTGTCGGTCTCGTGTCTCCCCTGATGCTTATAGATGAAAAGCACAATCAATGAATCTCTTATATCCTGATATGGTTATGCTTTAGACGTAAACATTTTGTCGACTAAACTCGAAACCCTTAGCGTTCCAAAAGCTACTCCACACTATGCTACTCCTGACACCTTCGAGAAGATTATGTTCTATGTAACTTGCAAAACAGTGGACAAACACGAGGACAAGTTTTCGTGCTTTTGCCTAGTGAAAAATTACCTTAGTGGGTCGTACAGGTGCGACCAAGGACAACGTCCTTTACCCATACCTTGCAACATTGGGGAGCTGGTTGTGGGGGCTTGCCACCGCCTTAAAGCTGAGCCTTATTCTACGTTAACGTACGTACCTACTGTACTTACGTAAGTCTGTAGTGCATCTTCGATATATTTACAAAGTGCGGGCAACAAAAAGCGTCCTCGTTTGTACCTCGCCTTACAGTTGAAGTTTAAGGAGTTAAAGTCCTCTTCCGCCGCCCACGCATAGATGTCACTCATCGTGGCGCACGGCGCGGGTGCGCACGCGCACTCTAGATTGACTAAGAATAGCTCGTTCAGTACATAATGTACATATTATTATAATGTTAGGTTTGGTGTAGGCGGTGTGAAGCTACGTCCTTGAACAGTCGGCATCAGATCGATCTGTACTTAAAGTCGCCATCAGTGTTAGCTCAACACGTTCCAAGGTCGGACATCACGACGTTGGTTTTAGGTAGGTATGTGCAGCCATGGCGAATGGCAAGGATACGGACAATAAGTTGACCATGTACAATAAACAATGAGAACTGCATAGTGTAGGCAAGTAAAACCGACCACCTCAAAGCTGATGTGACTTAGGTACATAAAATGACCTACATATAAACATTTTTTTTAAAGATTATGTAAAATATGTTCTCTGAATACAAAATTAAATTGTGATAGCAAAAAGACACATTTTATACCTATCATTATTTGAAGATTTCTTAGTGTTAGTTCGGTAAGTTCTGACGACGGCCATGACTGTCACGACAGCACGAGAACGATATCTGTCTCGTGACAACAACTCATTAAGAAGATCTCACGTAAATCCCAACACAGTTACATTATTCATTATGAGTTGAGAAACATTGTACCTAAATTAAATGACTTTACAATTAGCACAGGGCCATTAACGACAGTAGACATATTTGGCGACTTCAAAATGTGACTTTTCAATGGACTTTTAGTTCTATTAGGGTTCGAGTTTCGGAAAAATTAAATGAACTATACCGGCAGACATCTAGAACAAAAGCTAGCTTGCTCGCGCTTGCTCACTGTACCGACCAATCAACAGTCAGCAAGTTCGCGCATGCGCTCTACACGACTAATCAAAAGTTAGCAAGTTCATGCATGCGTACTGTACGGACTAATAAAGATTCAGCAAGTCTGCACACACGCACTCTATGAACCAATCAAAAACCAATAAAAGGAATGAGCAACCAATGACGCGACTTTTTGGGAGCGTGGACGAAAAGGCGCGCCTCCGCTGCACCAAAGAGACCTAATTAAAAAAACATTTCTGTCGCTTATGGTCCAGTTGATTGCAGGCCATTATTATAAGGTTATCGCTACCGATTGGTTCCTATTTGGTTCTCTAGTCAATAAAAGGCATTAATGGATCTTTCTCTTATTTGCTGTTACAATAATGTCGCGATTGTTTCTCGCAAGTCGCAAGGGAGCCGAACACGAATACATTTGCATAAGAAACGGGAGACCTGTGCTCATACCGCTCGCAGCGTCCACACTCCACACAAGAGCGAAACAAGTGCTCAAGTGGTATATTTAGTAATAAAAATCAATGTTTGTTTGTTCGTATTTTATGAGCTGTCGTGCCGTGAGCTCATCCGATTGCGATAAAACTTTGTCAAGATATAACTTGCACATTGCGCGAAGATTCGAAAGTAGATAGCGCTGTAATCAGGTTACAGATAGTTTTTACACGTAAGTAATATCCCACATGAAGCCTGGAGACATTTGTTAAAGAAGTCATTATATTGAATTAGCTCTAATCCGTTAATTCGTCCATGCGACACATTGATCCCGTAGTTAGCAAAAAATTGATTGATTTTCTTTGAAACAAATTTCATTCAGACTCATCGAGCACTTTCTTCGTAAAAGATTCACACCCGACCATCCAGCAACACATCGTTATCAAAAGGTGTTTTGCTACAGATGCAAGGTCCCGTCGTGTGAGGGCGCCAGCTCCAGCTACCTGGCCCCCTGGCTGAACGCGTCGCTGGACGAGCCCGTGAAGCAGTGCTGGCAGCCCCCCGGCCCCGTGACGTCAGACTGCCGCGCCCACCCCCCGGGCCCTGGGGACGAGAGGTGCACCGAGTGGGTGTACGAGGTGCCTGACAGCTTCGTGGCTGAGGTATGAACCGCACAACCAACTGACGATATCGAAAGTTATGTAGCAACCGGGACTGACGGCTTAACGTGCTCTCCGAGGCACAGAATTCTCTCAATGTCTTAAGAATGGCCCACCCATCCTAACCCTGACCTACTTAAAAATATCCTGATTTTGTAGTTACTACCAGAAGCAAAAAAAAGAGTTTGACCAGGTAAATTCTTACAAGGAAGGACATAATACTAAAGGCTTCATGCGTTAAGCGTATATGGCCTGAGAATGCTATAAAACATTTCAACTGTCTAGCATTCATGACATATAGTCTGTTGACAAACAGAGTGGAGTTACACTAGACAACGGACAAGACTTGGGCCCCTGCGACCGCGAGTCTCCTCGAAAACCCTGGAGAACTGGGTAGCTCCTCACTCTATTAAGGTTGATGATGGTGTGTCACGCGCGCAGCTCTAAAGGAGAGGCCTACTCTCGTCTAGGTACAGAAACGGAATCGTATTTCTGGTAAATTGATCTGACGACAGCTAAAGTGCATTGTTTTACTCGTGGCCCACTTCCGATTCAATAATTATTCCGTCATGCCTTCAGTGAGATGGTACTCTGAGACTTGGATACGCTAGATAAAACTGCAGTAATAATAATAGGGTATTTGACTAAGTCGTCGATTCTTCCCAATACTGCTTAATAGCTTGTTCTGAAAAAATATGCCTTGCAAAATAAAATATTGCATATCTAAACTGAAACTATGACTTTTCATTAGTTGAAATTCCCAAAAAAAGTCAAAATATAAACAATCAAATTCAATTCAAATATATAACTTTTTAGATTCCTCATCAAATTTTAAACAACTTTTGTTATATAGTTCATATACGTGTAAACGCAACGTAGACTGAGATAAATGCGATATTCTCTTGCACTCCATACATTTGCACTACGCGCTACCGAAGCGTGACGTCACAATTGCGTACGATTTTGTATGGAGCGTTTTCGTGCGACTTGCGCGACAAATTGAATTTTTCAAAATCAAATATCTTGAAAACTATTTGTCGTACGAAAATTTTACTTTTACAGTTCATTATATTATAAGACAGTGGTCATTTTTCGAAAGTATAAAAAAATAGTCAAATAGCCCATTCTTAATTGAATAAAAATATCATAAAAAGTCCGTAATTAAGTTCTGCGTTGGTTCCTACACCTTTAAAGCACACTAACGACTACCACGGTTGACCAAGCTCGTTATTGATATATATTTTACACACATTTAAAGCTCAGGCGTGCCCTTATACTGACACGTACTAATGTCCTGCCACCGCCCAGTAATTACACACCTCGTCGATTTAATTATCACGTGATTATTTTAAATCGTCCGACTATGCTTTTATTTGTTTTTCATTAAATAACTAATTAATAATGATGACTTCCACGGGAGGCATCGTCGTGGCTTAATATCGACCTTATTGTAGAAGGCTAGAAGGATCCTGCAGGCAGGATGGCTTTTCAGTAGGTACCTGGGCGTCGGAGGGCACTGACTGACCTCCGTCCCCCATGAGCGCGGGCCTGGGGGTGACGGGTGGAGCCGCCTGTCACCCCAGCAGAAGCAGGCCACGGCGGCGGCGCGCTGAATAGCGCGCCTCCCCATTCCGGGGGCGAGTTGGGGACACCGTTGTCCCCCCTCCTGAGGAGGGCCAGACCGTAAGGGATGGCCCTGGGTCAGCCGGGGTGCGAGGGATATGTCTATAACAACCTCACCTCCGGCCTAGCACCAAGACCCACAGTCGGCGTGCGGTTTTAGTCGGTTCGAGTCCGACATAACCTCCCCTTCCGGCTCCGGCAGGGGGGGTATCCGAGGGGATTTCCGCACGAAAAAAAAAAAAAGTAGGTACCTGGCTGACTAGATTCTTCCCCGTGAGAAGCCCCGGTGTGCCTGTCACCATGTGCGGTGTGATTTACATTTAAACACTTACTACTTATAACGTACATTTATTCTATCTGCAAGTTTTCTGTACCTAATTACGGAATACAAGCCATAAAAAGTAGCAGTGTAATGGCAGACTTAATAATGCAAATAGAAGTCGTCGCTATCAGATTATGCTTAATGCCGATACCTACTTAAAATGGAACTGATCGGAATGTATTCATAAATATTAAATAGGTATTTACATACATAACATAACATAAACTCACGCCTGTATTCCCCGAAGGGGTAGGCAGAGGTGCTAGCACCCACATTTCGCCAGTTTATGTTTAGGTCCCAATGTAATAGGTGGGCGAGCCTATTGCCATTAACCGGGCACTTATAAACCTGCGATAAATACACACATAACTTCGAAAAGCATCGAAAAGTCATTGGTGTGTGCCATGGTAAACCTGGGATCGAACCCGAGACCTCGTCTCAGCAGTCCATTACCCATACCACATTTACAATTGCAATTTGCTTATCCAGGGGTTAGCGGCCCCAATTAATAGGTTTTTAATTAATGAATTCAGGGCGTTATATCAGTGGAACAAATTTCGACCGTGTTTTTCATGAGACTATGCGTGTAATTATTATCATTTTATCGTGTTATACATTTAACTGAAAAGAAACATTCTTCTTTTATTTTTGAGACCCGGTAATCAAACCGACTAAAACCTAAAATAATACATTCTGTATTTTTATGACTTCTGTCGATAGTGACGATCATAAGAATCAAATCTCTCTAAAAAACATGGTAAATTAAATGAAAGGAAATCCCTGAAATGTAAACTTATAAATTTAATGCCTTTTTTTAGAATCTTGGTGATGAGGTTAACAAAGACAGCACTTTTACTCAATAGTAAGGGAGGCCACGCAGCTAAATATGTAGTTACTCGAGCGTCGCGGAAACCTATTGAAATTGGTAGGTCACATGATTGAAAGAATAATGGTGCATAAAGTTTACAGTTTTAGTGGTGAGGGAGGCATATACAAAGCATAATAATAAATAAATACATGTTGAAGGAATTTTTACAGCATGAAGTATGCTAACTATACAAATCAAATACATAGGGAAAAAGAATCTTCTCGGGCGGGACTCGAACCCGCAGTCTTTCCCTTACAGGTGGAATGCCTGACCAATTCGGCTACCGAGACACGCCCGATATGATTAAAATTTCCCATCTTATACGTCTTTAAGGCGACGTGGCGTCATCTACCGATTTTCTTACGAACTATCGGAATCAATGAATGATGTTACAATCATTTTTAAACATTGATTTTTTGATAACTGCGCCCAAACAATTGAAGGAATTTTTACAGCATTAAGTATGCTAACTATACAATTCTCTCGGTAGCCGAATTGGTCAGGCATTCCCCCTGTAAGGGAAAGACTGCGGGTTCGAGTCCCGCCCGAGAAGATTCTTTTTCCCTATGTATTTGATAAATACATGTATCATCCATCTTAATTAAAGTTTTGTATTACTTTGGTCTTGTCTAATGTATTTCAGTTATTATAGTTGGTTTTAACTCCAAAATAAAAATAAAAAGACCGCGTTTGTGTAATTAAAGACATATCTTTGCAAGTTTCCCACGCAGTAAGGTTCAGCTTAAATCGCAAGATTTTCAAAATGGACACTCTTTAGCTAGTAACTAACCTACATTATCTTAATCTGACGCATAGATGTAAATTCGTAGAACAAATTTTTATTTAGCGCACCCACCGATATTGAAAGCTGCCTACTGGCTGGAGGAATTTGTCAACAATTGTAACTAGCCCCCCCTATCTTAATCTGACGCGGTCGCGTTACTACAGTATTTCCTTCTACGCCTCCCCTACTACAAGGAGTTACCTTTTCAACAATAAAGTTATCTTTGAAGCCAAATATTTCTTAAAATGAGTAGTTGCTAAATGACTGAACTTTGTTTCCGGTTTAGTATGTAACTTTATTGGGTAGCTGCTTGAGGTAAAAGTAATTTCGGGTATTGTAAAATGAAATTTAATTTCAATTAGGTACTATTGACCTAATATACTTACCGAGGGGTATTTAACCTCTCGATGGGCAGTTTTGAAATTCAATTCATTATTTATTCGGCACAACTCAAAAGTTATTCCAAGTCCGATCAAAGACAGACATTTTACAAAAAGAGAGGTACATTCTACAGACGCACTTGGGAATAAACTAATCTAATAAAAGTGACCATTGACTCAGTAATACGAGGGGCAGTGACGCCGGGCTACACTCTGTACTACCTACTCGAATGTACGATTTTAATTTGACAACGACGAATACTGTGATTGTCGAGGAATCTCCGTGAAGTGGCGCTGGCGTCCATGCCTAGCCGTGTTGCGCACAGATAACATAATTAATCGCCACTGACAGGTGTCACAACACAACACGTCAATAGGGAATCGTCACTGTACTCCATTCACTCATTTAACTGTCATTTCGATACTTTATAAAACAAATAAATTACGTGTGATCATTATTTTGATAAGGATACAGTCTTTGGTAGGTATCTAAAATTTTAAGTCGTTTAGATAAACATAATTAATTATTTCTTGAATATTATCTATCTAGTTGAAAAGTTGATACATATAATAGCGAACATGTTAAGTTCTAAAAGTTTTCTCAACTATTCTGAACTTTTCATGTCGAACTTTCAGTTCGATGTGTTGAACAATTTGTAATTCCTCTTTACACTTGTCCGACATCCAGAGCCATTAACGTTTCCTGTTCGCTTTAGTCACGGGAAAAGAAAGTGACGCAACAGACCGGGCGTGACGACACGCCTCGAAGGCCGTCACAGATAACACATGAACACTGCACTCACGTAATTGTCATTAAAATGCCTTGTTACCTTTGTTTGTCACGCTTTTGTAGTAGATACCTATACATCAGGGCATGTGAGACTGTGGACATGGCGGACTGACCTGGGGAAGTGTTTGATCTCCCATAAACAAAAGTGTAGACAGCCTCGGAGGCGCGGGCGCAGCGGTAGTAAACGCGGCCGCTACGCAGGAGGCGCTTCCTATACCGCGGTTCGAACCCCGCTCGATGCAAATGCATACTAATATTATAAATGCAAAAGTAACTCTGTTTGTCTGCCTGACTATCTGTCTGTATGTTACGCTTTCACGCCTAAACCACTGAACCGAATTTGATGAAATTTTGTATAGGGGTAGATTAGATCATGAGAAAGGACATTTAAGCTATGTTTGGTCGCGATAACCGGCGGGCGGAGCCGCGAGCAAAAACTAGTATTTCCTATTTGTATGCATGAATATGTGACTTTACATTGATCTGGTCGTGCCTCGGAGGGCACGTTAAGCCGTCGGTCCCGGTTGCCATACGAACATCTATGGCCGTCGTTACGGGTAGTTGGGGGCCCTAAAAAGTCTAACAACTGGTCTAACGGCAATGCTTCGATATCGCCTTTAGGTTGTAGAGGTTAGATGGCAGTTGCTCCACAGAAAATATCGAAGTTTAGCCGAATTCGCAGTTAATGATAAAGCGGACCCCATACTTCAAGTTGAAAAGCTTCGGATCCGACTGGGATTAACGCTAAGATCAAAAAGAATAGAAAAATGTAATCAATCAAACAGTATTTAACTTGAACCCGAGTTCGTCAAGCGGGGCGTGAAAAAGCTAAAAATAAAAAAATAAAAATCTAATTAAGGATTATCATTTCAAGATCAATGGCATAGGAAATGTAAGTCCATATCTTTTGGACTGCACCTCAGATTTTTATCATCATGATGCATAATAAAAAGATAAAAATTACAAACAAAACATAATATTGATTCCATTCTTATTCATTCATTAAGCGCTCGCAAGTAGTGTAAGCAGAAGATAAATGATAGTCCACAATCCAGCCAGACCAGGTACAAGTACACAACGGTCCTGGAGTGAGGGGGGGGGGGGGGAGTACACTTGATCAGTTTTTGCGCGAGCGCCGGCGCACGACCGGTCCACGCGCAATGCACTTGCGAAATAGTGTACACATGTGTAGTACATTGAACATAGTCTAACATCGCCCTGTGTGCATTGCGGGGGATATTTATATACCAGCAGGCGTGCGGGTTCAAGGGGCTCAGTATTAAGATTTAGAATGACATGCACGTGCGAGTAATTTGTTAAGGAAATGCTGGTCAACCGTGAGGAATCGTATCGTACACAGACGGCTTGAGGTTTGGTTGATTTCAAGTTTAGCTGTACACTTATAAATTGTAGGTACTATCATGGGGTTACTGATTGAAACCCAATTGTGTCAAGAAATTCCTTTCCTTGTCATTTTACTGTACTTGATTCTTGAAGTTGCTATTGAATTTTAATAATCTCTCTTTGCGTGAATGTGATGAATGAAGCCATTACTTAAATGGTGAGCAGTTGTCAGTGAGCTTGAGTTTAGCCACGTTTAAACACACAGTAAACGATCAATTTGGACAAATCGCAATCAATCACACCTTACCAGTCCATCGCTACTAGTTGATGAGACCACAAACCGCAACACACACGATCAAGTTCGTATCATGACACGCATTTTTTAAAAATCATCGCTTGTCAAAACAAATGCCAAAATCAACATATTTCCAAATTCTATTTTTTAATTAACTGGCCAGTACATTATACACTTTTGGTGTGACTTCGTATATTGCGCAACGGCACTGATACTTCGGAACACATATCTTGGTCCTAAGTCGTAGGTGAGGAGGCGCTCGCGCGAACATTGTTTTGTAATAACCTATGCTTGGTGAATTTGAGCTCGTCCACCGCAGTAGCACTCCGTGCTATCCTCAAAAGATATCCAAAAAACATTTTTAGATCCAAAATATATGTGCAGATGTCTGTACATGTATAGTATAACGTCTGTTCCAGTTCAACCTGGCTTGCGAGGACTGGAAGCCCACGCTGGTGGGCACGGCGCACAGCTTCGGCAGCATGCTGGGTCTGCTGGTGCAGGGCCAGATCTCGGACAGGTATTGTACGAACTTAATACCGCCAGATACCCTCATATTTTTTCCGCCCTCGTGGAATTCAGATTTGGTTTCCGATGCTCCTTATCCAATAATGAAACAGAATTATCCAAATTGGTGTAGTTCGTTCGGGAGTTATGAGCGTACATACATTAGGGAGGTTTCATTTGTATTCATATTAGTTAATACAATGCGATTAGGTATTAGGAACAGTGATGACAGTGGTTGGAGGTTCCGACGTTTCTATAACCGATGGTTAGCCTATCTGACTTGCACAGATGCTGAATCACATGTAGCGATATATGTAGTGCGTAATTAGAGACGAAGTTCAGACCAACAAACATGAAATGCGTAGCCTCAAGCCACCCTGGCGCGAGTAGATGAATAAATTCTATAAACGTGTTATTTATATTTATCGTGAGAATGTACGCCATTCCGTAGTTTAATAGTCCTTATAATTATATTCATATTCAATTAGAGAGCTGTGCCCCGCGACAGCACACGGCTCTCATGATGAAGTCCACTACAACATAAGTGGCTGGGCATGTAGAAGTGGCGTGGCCGGGCTATTAGTCAACTTGTACGTCTGTCTGTCCCCTGCGAGACGATTAAGAGCACGTTGTGTCTTAATTAGCCCGCACCGGCGATTTATTGCATATCGAGTATCGCCACGCTTGACAGAAAGTATGTGGCAGACTTTACGGAGCGTAATTTTATAACGTGCGTGCTCAATATCTGCTAGAAATGTGAGTTGACATGAACTAGAAGTTTACACGAAACCAAACGGCCTAGTTACCTTTTATAGAATTTGAGCGGCAGTAGCAGTTATTTCCGGGGAGAATCGGTATAAGGGGGAATTGGGAATAAGCCTGATTTTTAGGTTTCTTGAAAATACATACAGCCTGCTTACTTTCCCAGTTTTAGTTTTCTTTCACTGTCCTTTTCTCTCTTAAGGTGACAGGATACTTTTTCTTAAAGAATTGGCATGCAGAATTTCATATCTCCAAACAGTTGGCTACATCACGACTAGCAGTCCGCTCAGTACGGACGCGCCCTGCGCAACCTGTGAGTGATGGCCACCTTCGCAAGCGAGGCTCCTCCCCCTAGCAACTCGTTCTGACTGACATGTCGGCTTAACTACTTGTACATTTGCTTTATGACTGTAGGTATAATAAACAAACACCGCGTTTGTTGACACAGCGTACAGCGGGCTCACTTACGGTACTCGGATCGCTCTATTTGCGCGTGTAATAAAAATTACGCATCAAATTTACATGCCAAGAATTTCGTACACGTATCAAAAACATTAGAAATGCATCACATTTCGAATCACTGCTTTTAGGTTAGCTAACAGAAAGGGTCAAAATCATCGATAGCCATAGCTGAAGCTAGATACATATTTTTACTACAAAGTCTCAACCTAAAGTCTAAAAAGACCTTCGAAGAACAAACTATTCAATTCAATTCAATTATTTCTCAACAAACATAATTCGTGTAGAAATTATAACAATACTAGCTGTCCCGGCAAACTTTGTTTCGCCTTAGAAATTAGAATCAATTAGCTGTATCAAATTCTCCTAATTATTTTGAGATCGGAAAGCATTTCGATTCGGGCCCCAACATACGCCCACGGAGCTGACGACACTAATTAGGTCACCGGGGCCCATACTTACACGTACACCTACGGAGCCTATATACCTATGGGACCCATACAACCATATACCTCTACGCTCAAGGGCGTTCATACTTCCATAAACCATCAAGTTTTCGACCTAAATAAATATTTTCGCGGCCCAAGCAACGGGCATTTTGTTAATTCAGAAGAATATCTACTATAATAATCAATCACCCTCTGACGATATTTTGCACGTATTATGTCAATTCTATATCAAACGTCAGATAACATAGAAGAATATCATACAGCCGTAGTGTATTCAAATTCTATGCATACAGCAGTATTAGAATAATAAACACATTTTTTTCCAATTCGTATTCCAAATTCAAAATTTAGACATGGCGTATGTCGGATCAGCTATTTTATATGGTGGTTATGTATTCTTAAATTTTCTAATTTTCCGCGCAATTTTCTTCATTTTTTCTTTCATAAGAACCTTCTCCTAACAATAACGAACACAACATAAAAGAATTAGTGAAATCGGTCTAGCCGTTCACGCGTGATGTCATGACCAAGGGAAATAGGCATTCATTTTTATATAATAGATACCTAAATTAAATACATGGCAATCAATAAAAATTACAAAAATAATAAATACATGCAAATCAAAACAATGTCAAAAATATAAAATGTAAACTGTTACTTATGTTATGTTAAAATTTATCAAGAAAATAATAAAATAACAATAACAAACTCAAAATTAACAATTCAATAATCAATTCCAAGTCATATGATGATATTATCATTCAAAAATTAATAAACATTCATTTAGCAAGGTAAGCTAAGGTATTAAGAGCAAATCAAACTGTTATAAATTGTACCTATTATTGTCCGTACTAAAGATATGTACTAAATATCTGAACAGTTACGAACCAAAGAATTGAGATTGATGTTTACTGATGATATTTTTTTTTACGTGCGGAATATCGGCTCGACACACATTTTTTCGAAGATTCAAGATTAATCAATCCAGAAGTAAAAAAGCATAAGAGCGGCTTTCAAAGTGCAAGCTTTGAAAGCTTGAAAATTGGTGGTTCGAATAAAGAATAGAGATGATGAGCAGAAAGGTACTATACTAATACCACAATAATATGTGATATAGAATGGTTGTGATGTGTTCAGGTTCGGTCGCAAGACGGCGGCCGTGTTCGCGGGCACGATGGGCGCAGTGCTGGGCATCACCAAGAGCTTCGTGGGCAACTTCTGGGGCTACGTGGGGCTGGAGGCGCTGGAGGCCGCCATCGGGGACGCGCTGTCGCCCATTTTCATGCTCAGTACGTACCCGTGTCTCCACTGCGTTCAGGCTCAGAATGTCCCTTTCCCGAAACGTCAATTACCCAAAATACTCCTTTCCTGAAATGTCCCTTTCTCAAAATGTCTCTTTCTTGCGTCTGCTATGCGGTTAAACTAGGTATATTTAAAAATGCAATATCTTACAAAAGGAAGTTCCATCTACCGTAGAAAGAACGGGTCCGGTCGAGTACAACCTATTCCCAAAATGCCTGATTGCACTATAAACGAATGTCAATACCTAATAATATTGTTTGTTGTTAATAAAATAATATTGGTGTGGAACTTCAATGGATGAAGGAAAAATCACCCAGCGGAGGGTTCGGCGAGAACTAAAGTCCCTAGATATTCGAAAGTCAAGTGGGCCGGATGTCACACCGGCAATGACTCTTCTCCGCTGGACGAGTTCCGGATTCGTGGAAGACCACATACGTGCATCCTGTGCCTAAGAAAGGCGACAGGACAGACCCGTCCAATTACAGGCTCATCGCTATCACCTCCCTTCTCTCGAAGGTTATGGAGCATGTTATTAATACACAGCTCCTGGGGATACTTTGAGGGTAACGATCTACTGAGCGACCGACAGTACGGCTTCCGCCAGCGTCACTCGACCGGTGACCTTCTTGTGTATATCACATACCGTTTGGCGCAAGCCATCGAGAGCCAAGGTAAGGCACTAGCAGTCAGCCTAGTTATAGCGAAGGCCTTCGATCGGGTATGGCACAGAGGTCTTCTTGCAAAGCTACCATCTTATGGACTTAACTGAGGGGCTGTGTAATGGATTTCCAGCTTTTTGTCGAACAAAAGCATCCAAGCCGTCGTGGACGGCAGTCGCTCGGATCGTATGGATATAAACGCTGGTGTCCCACAAAGTTCCTTGTTGTCTCCGACCCTGTTTCTGCTGCATATTAATGACATGCTGTCGGACGACTTCATTCATTGCCATGCGGACGACAGTACTGGAGACACATGTTACACGGGCCGTGCAAACATCCCCCAGTCCGAGGTGGTGGGGAGTCGCGAACAACTTGTGTCAGAAATCGAGACTACTCTCTCGGGAGTATCCGATTGGGGTCGACTAAACCTGGTCCAGTTCAACCCCACCAAGATACAAATATGTGTATTCACCACTAAGAACACCTCATTTATTGTAGCGCCGCAATTGCTGGGCACACGGCTTACCATTGCCCCGAGTATCGGGATCCTAGGTGCCGACGTTTCAAGTGACGTCCAGTACCGCAGTCATTTAGAGGACAATGTCAAGCTGGCATCAAAGAAACTTGGAGTTCTTAACAGGGCGAAGCAGTACTTCACTGCGGGGCAGCGACTCCTTCTTTATAAGGCACAGGTTCGGCCCCACATGGAGTACTGCTGTCATCTTTTTGCCGGAGCGCCCGCACGCCAGCTTAACCCTTTCGACTCGGTGCAAAGACGTGCGTTGAGGCTCGTCGACAGTCACATACTCGCAGGCGATGTGGGAACCTCTCAACCTCAGGAGGGACTTTGCCTCACTGTGTGTTTTCTACCGCCTATATAATGGTTTGTGCTCCAGTATTTACCATGTAGAAGTATTTATGGGAGTTAACGCGGCAAGGCTCGACATCGTACGATTATATTATTTGAGTAACTTATAGGAAATGGGCAGGTCAAGCAACCGACGACGACCATGTAGGAATTGGAAAGATAAAGTGACGATTTAAGTATATAATGTAATGATAGTTTTAGGGTTAATTGTTCTGGGTACTCAAACATTGAAACTCAATACATTGAACACGCTGTCTTCTGTATACTAGCTAACAGAACATGTTGCTATCATGTGGTAGGTAATCGACCATAAAGCCGTGTATAGTTTATTAGTTTGAGCACAGGTTGGAGCTAGAAGTATTTTAAGGCCGACTCTACATTCGGAAGTGAATCGCGATCGCGAAGTTTAAAACTTCACGCAAAAAATATGAGGGTCTAATAACAACATCTACATTCACTCTTCAATTCAAAGCACGTCCAACATCTACAACAGAACACCACGATGCACGAAGGCGCAACATGCGCGTTTCATGGCTTTCGCATCAAATGTAGACCTGGCTTAATAAATTCACATCTACCATCAGACTGCAGTTAACAGTGGAACAGACTGCAGTTACTTATCAATCTATTTCGATTCCAGGCATAGAAATAGTGGAGAAGAAGCGAGCGGTGCTCCTGCAGATGATACTCCTGAACTGCTACACGTTCGGCCTGATCGTGATGCCCTTCATTTCCTACATGGTGCCCAACTGGAGGAGCTTCCTCCGCGTCATATATGCTCCTACCCTTCTCATTTGCATATACGCTTTCTTCCTCGACGAGAGCATCAGGTGGTTGTACAGCAAGGGAAAGAAGGAAAAAGCTGTGGAGTTGATAGAGAAGATCGCGAAGAGAAACAACGTGAAGCTGGACAGGAGGCTGCTGGACCGGCTGGAATACATCGATGAGGAGACCGAGAGCGGCGTTGTGAGCGACAGGAAGGTGCTGATGAAGACTTTCAAATCCAGGATTATGATGAAGAGGTAAGTGACTACTGGTACACCATTAAAATTCCTCAGTTTAGGATCCCACTTTTGTATCAGTCGCCTCTTTGACTATGATTTCGTCTGGAAGTTATTATCGCCCTAAAGGTTGTTTTGCGACTTTATATAATAAACTATATTCATAAAATATTACTTAATTTGGCTGTTCTATCATTTCAGATTCGTGATCTGCATGGTGTGGTGGTTAACCACCACATTAATCAACTACGGCATGATGATTAGCTCGGTGCTGATCGCGGGCAACAAGTACGTGAACTTCGCGCTGCTCATGCTGATGGACATCCCCGCCAACGTGTTCTACTGGCTGGTACTCTCCAAGTACAACAGGAAGGTCCCGTTGATCCTGGCGTTTGTGGTCGGGGGACTGTTCTGTATTTTACAGCCGTTCTTGCCAAAAGGTAGGCTACGTTACTTATTTGATAATTCTATTGAGAGATTACCTTGAGAATCATGCCAGTAAAATTAGGATTTCAGATTAAATGTACGTGGTTAAACAGTAAAGGATGTAAGACAGCTGTATGAAGCGAAGACAAAAGCAATTCTATGTTCTGCGTATGCTAAGACGCATGTGTGGTGTGACGAGATGAAAAAATAGAAAAACGGCGACTGTCATGGTATGGACATAATATGTGAAGAGATGAATGAATTGTAAAAAGGTCTAAAGTATGAATGTAGAGGAAATTAGGAGTAGAGCTAGGTCCAAGAAAAGATGAAAAAAAAATATGAGACAGAAAGGAGCGATTGAAGAAATCCTATCTGACAGGAATGTATAGAGAAGAATGACATGGTGCGCCGACCACAAATAATTATGAATAGGGCAGGGGCTGGCAGATGACGATGATGTGGCTAATCACTGACACAGACACTGTGGGTGATTGCAGGCTACGCGTGGCTGGGCGTGGCGCTGTTCATGCTGTTCGAGACGCTGGCAACGTTCTCATACAACATCGTGTACATGTACACGTCGGAGCTGTTCCCCACCTACACGCGCAACTCCATGCACGCCATCTGCTCCTCCGTGGGCCGCTTGGGCTCGCTGCTGGCACCGCAGACGCCCCTACTCGTAAGTATAGGCTAAGGAACAACTTTCAGATATACGAGTAAATACTCGATGTATTTTCTGTACAGCAAGTCACTTTTTTGTACTAGTTGGTTAACCAGCACACGATCAACCTGAGGATGGACTTGTTACATGTGCCTGCAAGCGCTTGGAGTATCAGTGTCACTCCGGTCACTGGTGTTCCCTACCCTAACCAACAGAGTTGGATTCGTGATAAGTATCTGAATTATTTAAATTTTTCTCTGACCCTAAAATTTCTTTCCCAGATGTCAATTTGGTTCGGTTTGCCAACATTCCTGTTCGGCGTGACCTCAATCTTGTCGGGATTTCTCACCCTGTTCATGCCGGAGACGGCGAACTGTGAGCTGCCGGACACCGTGGAAGAGGCCGAGCGCATCGGGCGAGCCCCCAAGGCCCAGACGCCCTTGCTCCCTGAACAGGAGACCGAGCTGAACAAGGCTCACATCACATAGGTTAACAAGCCAACAGTGGTGAGGGGTCCCTATAAACCGATTCTTGCCGGCTTGTTCTGCAAAGGGAAGCCGTGGTAGAGATGTTTAAAGGTATGCTATGGTCATTCTAATAGGCAAGACCTTACCACCGGCTTCACTTTTGAATTTTTTTTAACCTTCGCCACTGCAAACCATAGCATTTTGAAATTTTACGCGATACAGTGCAGCTAGGAATGTTTTAATTGTCGTAAAGTTGGTACAGAAGAAAGAGTATGATGTTATTAGGAGGTATAAGTACTCACTGCCTGCATTACTGCACTCACCAACTGTGTCTAGACTTGCAGTTAGCATCAACAAAGTGTTCCAGTCTCAAATGTGGTAGACTTAGCGTCGACGCAGCACTTCTCAAATACATTTGAACAAACAATGAAGGCGGTATCTCGAGTGGTTGTGATCGCATTGTTGACTGGCGTGTAAAGTAAACCATTATAGTTACATATTGACTCAATTATGAATTGAATAAATATTGAAAACGAGATGTGAACGTGAAATCCAATGCATTAACTCAAAAATTCAGACCCTAGGAGTTGAATTTTTATAATATTTATTAATAGACTGTAAGGGACTAGTTGCGGGTTCACATCCCGGCTGAGCATGCACTCGTTCCAAGGAATAAAATTAAATAATGAAATTTCATTTAGATATGCATGTAAGTAGGTGTCTACATTGTAATTTTTTTGTAAGTAGTCTTTGTCTTAAAGATGTTTGTGCAGCTTGCTCAATGCTTACATTACATGAAAACTTAGAAGCCAAGGAAAAACTATCGTTGGTCACGATTAGGTATCTCAGTATGTTTATTATTTACGTTAGCGCTAATTTTAAGAGCGTGATAGTAATGTTATTTAATTTTTAACAGCATTTTAGAATAATGCTAAAACAGGGTACCACACACAGGTATCAAAGGACGGAACACGTAGCGAATTATTGTTTTAAATACGATTAAATTGTATTTCTTGTTAAACATGTTTCATTTTAAAATCCACAGAATATGTTATAGATAGAATCTGCTTACTTAGGAAGAACTTGACAGTAAACTACCTTCCACGACATCCCAGAGGCGCCGTCATTATCCGTACGCAGTTACTGAGATTTGATAGTAAATTATAATAAGGATATGGAAGTAATGATTATCGATAAACTCCTGGTGCTTGTAATAAAATGGCCGCGGACGCCACCAGACGTCATTATCACATGTAGCATGTAGGTAGTGTTGTTACTCGTGGGCATCGGCATCGGCGTCGGCTAGCGGCGCCGCTGTACGCGCTCGCACTGCACCAGACACCGTCATTACATTTTATTAAAAAAGTTGTTATTGTAATAGTAGGTCCTCATTCATTGAAATAAATAAAAAAAGTGGACAAGTGCGAGTCGTAATGGTATGGCACACGAAGGGTTTTATACCATAACACGAACATTATGGTGTAAAAGAAAGGTACCAATGTGTAATTTTTATATTAAAGTGGCAATAAGTAAGGAGTGTCAAATGTAAGCTGACTAATCATTTTATGTATGAGCTACACAACCCGTGACAAATGGACATAACATAGCCCTAATCATACATACCTAAAATGTGCTCTATACGAGCAGTAGGTTGCTTCTGTCTGCAGTGGACAAGCTCAAATTCACCAAGTATAGGATTATTAATTACGAGTATTACAAAACAATTTCGTGCGCCAGGGCCTTTCATATCTCGCGCTTTAGATCCAAGATATACGATTCGAACTATACCTATAACGTATCATAAAGTACAAGTACAAGCGTAGTACAAGAGGCAACCTGCAGACCCGGCTCCAATTGCCGGATCTGGTAAAATAGGTACATATTATGTTTTTCTCAGACGGACCCTGACCTTCTGGGTGGCTCCTGGCATCTTCGCTGCGGATGCAATCAGGATAAAATGCAGATGATAATGATGGTGATGAAGAGGACTTATTTGTCTTAAGAAATTCTCAGTAGCAGCACGGAAAAGGCCCTGTTTACGACAATAGCCCGCGGCGCAATGTGTGTATTAAGAGTCCGTACTACCTCAAATGACATAGCATAAACGTGTATAATATCAAAAGTTCTAAAGCATGGACTTTTTAATTCATTTGTGGTAAAGTTGAGGATATATACTAATGTTTATGTGTGGCAAAAACACGATTACGTAAAATTTTCTTGATAGAAAACCATTGCAAAGTTACCTCTAAACCGTACAAATAAAACGATATTATGGATTAATTACGCAAAATAGGATCACTAAACTTACACAATAAATTGCAGTTTAGTGGTTAAGAGACATTATGTGTTTCAAATTTTACAAATATACATTGGTTTCTGCGTAACGAGCAAATATCTAAATTTTTACTCAAGCGATACCATTAAACTTAGAACCGCCCTGCCGCCCGGCCTCCTCCTCAGTGTTGCTTCGGCTATCATACGGGGAGCTTGTGTCGCACGCGCTCTGCGCAGACGATTACGATAGACGATACGAAAGTATTCAAGTACCTATCTTTTGACAGGCGAAATGGGTAATAAAGTAAACTGAAAGAGGAAAAGTGTATGTTGGCGTAAAAAAATATTAAAACATATGAATGATGTATTATGTAGACAGCCTCTGTGGCGTGGTGGTAGTGCACGCGACTGCCACGCAAGAGGCGCGGGTTCGATTCCCGCTCAGTGCAAATATTTGTATGCATGAATATGGCTATTTGCATTGATCTGGGTGTTTCTATGTATAATATGTATGTATTGATGATGATTCCGTGATGGTGGTATCCGTGGGGATTTTACGCACGATAAAAAAAATAGCGTTAGTGAACGCGACTGCTACGCAGGAGGCGCGGTTTCGATCCCCGCTCAGTGCAAATATTTGTATGCATGAATATGGCTATTTGCATTGGTCTGAGTGTTTCTATGTATAATATTTATGTACATACAAAAAAGTATCTAAGTATGTTTATCCGCATTCTAGATTCCATAACACAAGCTAATTAAGCTTACCATGGGTCTAGATAGCGCTGTGTAGAATGTTGTGGAATATTTATTTATTTATTATTATAGTAAGTATCTAATCAACCTACCTAAGTAGCTTATACTGTACATAACAATTTGCAATAGGTACTATATTAGTAGAAAGTAATAAATAGGTCAGTAAAAACCTACCTATTTCAAAAATTTGGATTGAAATAGGCATACCTGCCTATGTATCGACAAAAATAATCTTGCAGTAGCAGCCCAAGTCTTTCAGGCAGGTCCTGGCTACTACAGGTCGCTCACTGCGACGACGCGACGGACGACGCGGTTGGGCGACTCAGAGCCGAAAGTCGAAGTGCGGTAACTCCAACTTCTGTAGGTTAGGTTAGAACTGTGACCCCAACGCATGAGCCGAGCGAGCGTAGCGAGCGTGCCGCAGCAGCGGACGGCGAAGTGCCAGATCGGGTTATGATAGGAACGAGACCGTCGGGTCAGGTTAGGAAGAGGGTTACGTTCGGAACAAATTTTTAAAGTTTCTACCTAACCCGCGACCGGGTCAAGTTTTCGGGTCAGTTTCGGAATAAACGGAATATTTCTGTAAATACATGAGTACCTACCAACCCGAATGATCATAATATAAATATAGCAGTAGTTAGGTACTACTACCATACGTATTCCTATATTTATTATAGACAGTACGTAATTATGAATTTCCATTCATCTGTTTCTATTGAAGGGTCATCGCCCTCTGTGGGCTCAACAATCTAGCCACATTACTGGCTGTCAGATTCTCTGCCCATACGGGGGCCCCGTATAGGGCCATACTTCGCACGATCCCCAGGTACAGTCTCCTGCAGGGAGCGTTGGGTCTCCTGATGTTGGGCATCAGCCGCGCGAGTGCAGCTGATGCCCCCCTCAGTTTTGGGACCAAACTTCGGAAGTGATGTCCGAAGTTCCACCGGCCATCGAGCCCCAGATACTTCATCGAGGGCTCGATGCCGATGCTGACACCCCCTATCTGTAGGCTGGATCCCGCAGGTGGCTCCATCCGAGGTCCGTGGAAGCACCGAGCCTCGGACTTGTGAAGAGCGACCTCGAGACCCAGCCGCCGTGTCTGACCCACGACTTGAGCAACCCCTGCCGTGGCCTTTAGTGCTGCGTCTCGGTGCGCTGCTCCCCGCGCCGTAATGATGGTGTCATGCGAACCGGACGTCGGAGGTCGCAGAACGACCTCCGTCCTCTATGAGCGCTGGCCTGAGGGTGACCGGTGGAGCCGCCTGTCACCCTAGCAGAAGCAGGCCGCGGCGGCGGCGCAAGGTGCGCCTCCCCGTAACCGGGGCTAGATGGGGACTCTGTGGTCCCCCCAACTCGAAGGGGGCCATCTCGAAAGGGATGGTCCTCCTGGGTCTGCCGGGGTGCGAGAGATATGCTTTTGGCAATCTCACCTCCGGCAACCAAGGACTTGGGACGGCGTGCGTTTTAGTTCGAGTTCGACATAACCACCTCCACCGGCTCCGTGGGGATTTATCGCACGATAAAAAAAGACGAGGGTGTCATCGGCGGAACACGTTACGCTGACCCCTCTGAGCAACGTACCACACAGCATCCAATCGTAGCCGATGTTCCTCACCCTCCGTAACTACGGGCACGTCGTTCTCCACCACCTCCCCTAGGTGCCGTCTTCTTAGGGGCGGAGGCCTTGGCTTGGGACCAGGAGCACCACTGGGTGCAGCCGTCGTCGCTCAAGACGCGACGACGGGTGCCGCCAGCGGTGGGCGGTATGCCCGGTCCTCGGACGCCGAGGCGTCGCTCGATGACCTCCAGCAGCTGGACCACCGTTGGTGTCACCTTAGATGGAGCACGGAGAGCGGGGGTTTTCACACCCCGAGCCTCCCCGGTGGGTACAAGGAGGCCAAGAGGGCCCTCCATACGGCCATCAAGCGGTCCAAAAAGTTGGGCCGCGAGGAGCTGATAGAGACTCTGGAGCGCAACCCGTGGGGGCGCCCGTACCTTATGGTAAGGGGCAAATTACGCGCTAAGGCGCCCCCACTGACCCAGAGTCTCCAGCCGGAGCAGCTGGAGGTGGTCCTGGACTCCTTGTTTACATCAAGAGCGGAGGAACACATTCCTCCGCGCATGGCTCCGTCTCAGGCGCCCAGCGCGGAAGGCAGTGAGAACAACGTGCCCGTAGTCACGGAGGGTGAGCTAGGGGCGGCTGTACTGCGGCTTAAATCCCGCAGAAACACCGCCCCTGGACCCGACGGCATTCCAGGCTGAGCGTGGGTCCTGGCTCTTGAGGAGCTTGGGCCTCGACTTCTAGGGCTCTTTAGCGCATGCCTCGAAAAAGGCCAGTTTCCCAAGGTCTGGAAGACAGGAAAACTGGTCTTGATCCGAAAGGCGGGGCGGCCGGCAAATTCTTCAAGGGGTTGCTCAAGTCGTGGGTCGGATACGGCGGCTGGGTCTCGAGGTCACCCTTCACAAGTCCGAGGCTCTGTGCTTCCACGGACCTCGGATGGGGCCACCTGCGGGATCCAGCCTACAGGTAGGGGGCGTCAGCATCGGCATCGAGCCCTCGATGAAGTATCTGGGGCTCGTACTCGATGGCCGGTGGAACTTCGGACATCACTTCCGAAGTTTGGTCCCAAAACTGAGGGGGGTGTCAGCTGCACTCGCACGGCTGATGCCCAACATCAGGGGACCCAACGCTCCCTGCAGGAGACTGTACCTGGGGATCGTGCGAAGTATGGCCCTATACGGGGCCCCCGTATGGGCGGAGACCCTGACGGCCAGTAATGTGGCTAGATTGCTGAGCCCACAGAGGGCGATGGCCGTCAGGGTGATAAGGGGATACCGCACGATCTCAGGTGAGGCGGCATGTCTCTCAGCCGGGACCCCTCCATGGGACCTGGAAGCGAGAGCCCTTGCGTCTCTATTTAAATGGCGCAAGGAGGCGCTGGAGCGGGGCCAATGGCCTGCGTCTCGAGAAATCGAGGCCCAGCGGTCCCAGCTCCACCAGGAAACCGTGGAGACATGGAAGGTGTGACTTGAGCAACCAAAGGGGGGATTCGCCACAATCGCGGCCGTCAGACCGGTCATGGACGAGTGGCTGGAGAGGAGACATGGTACTCTCTCCTACCGGTTGTCACAGATGCTTACCGGGCACGGTAGCTTCGGTAGGTATCTGTGGCGAAGACACCGGGAAACCACGGCCGGTTGTCAGCACTGCGGGGACCGCAGCGATGACACAGCGCTCCACACGCTGGTGGAGTGCACGGCGTGGGCGCAACAGCGCCAGGTCCTCGTGGTGGGTTTGGGCGTGGACACTCTCTCGCTCGTGACCATGGTGGGAGCCATGGTCTCCAGCGGGAGTAAGTGGGACTGCGCCGCCTCTTTCTGCGAGCAGGTCATGCTCGTGAAGGAGGCGGCGGGGCGGGAGCGGGAGAGAACTCTCCCACCCGAGTTCCGCAGTCGGCGGCTTGGACGCCGCCGACGTGTCTTCGCCGAAGACCATCGGCCTCCATGACCGGGGGCCTGAGGACGGTGAGTTGGCTGCTCATCGTCCTTACAGAAGCAGGCCCATGACGGCAGCGTGACGTGACGGACTCACGCACGCCTCCCCCCTCCTATGAAGCGGGATGATACCCGAAAACCCCCCATAGACGCGGGATAGCACCTGAACCACCCCCTAGACGAGTTGGTTGTTGGGAGCCCTGGGACATCCTTCCGAGGGCTTACCCGGGGCTCCCAACTATAGGCTGCTGGGCGATACCGTGGGGGTTTTAGTCGGTAGGAGTCCGGCATAACATCCATGAAGGATTTCCCCCACGGTCAAAAAAAAAAAAAAAAAATCTGCTGCCCGTAGCTTCGCCCGCGTGAAGTTTTGTTCCCGTTCCTGCAACCCATGGGAACCTTAACCCGGAATAAAAAGCAACTTATGTGTTATTCCAGGTTCTAATTTACCCCTGTATAAAATTTCAGCCAGATCCATTTAGTAGTTTTTGCGTGAAAGAGTAACAAACATCCATACATACAGCGATACATACTCACAAACTTTCGCATTTATAATATTAATAGGATAAGTATAAATATATTATAAGTTTTATGTAAATTATCATTACAATATGCACACTTTTCTCAAAAGTTTGTTTATTGCCATAACTTTCTTGATGTCTAAATTACTAGCTACTTTACCCTATCGATTGATACACGCGTGAACTTGGCGGCCGAGCCTCGCGTCGGCCGGCCCGGGGTCATCGCGGGAGTGAGATAGATGCATCTGCGCGCGAGTAGTACCGGCGCGAGTGCGTTGTTGAGGCGCGCGGGGGTAAAATTTGAATTCGAGCTGGAGTGGTACGGACTCTTAATCGGCCTCGAGGTTATACAGGTACGATATCTACAAAGTCTACAAACGGTCGGTTTCGTTTGACTCCCAAAGTAATCGTACGCTTATTTACCGTACAAATAAATAGTCAACTCGTGAAGGAGTCTTCAACCGGCGACGACGTGCCCGGGGCGTTTGCCCTGCCATTAGAGGAGCATGTCGCGCTCTCACGCCTCCAGAGTCAACACTTGCGCTCCGAGGGATGCCCTCCACACTACACATGTGCAAGGTACCGGTTAACGGGTTGACGATCGTATACCAAATGAGAGGAAGTCTTTGAATAAATCGGTTGTTTAACTTTTCTATTATGTGTTAGCTGGTACCGTTAATAGAAGAGGAAGAAGAGCATTATAATTGGTGAGAACCTGATTGGTAAAGAAGATTGATGTGATTGTCTATTTTCATGGTATGAAGTATTTTCGGTGTGCGATAGATATGTGTTAAGGCGTTAGGCAATACCACACCCCTGGCATCTGAATACCCGACATGACGAGCGGTTTTAGTCAGTTCGAGTCCGACACCACCGCTCCCGCCGACCAGCGGGTGGTATCGGAGGATGTTCGCACCCAAATAAAAGAAAATAGTTATAACATAGTAGTAAATCTGGAGCTACTACGCAAAATGTATAAAAATATACTAGCAAATTATTTAAATAGGGGGAACCGGTACAATTACTGTGATACGAAGTGTGTCAGTGGCAAGCTCGGCGACGTCGGGTTCGTTAATAAAAAGCGGACAAGCTTTCTTCTCTCCCCTTTCGCGGCGATCTTTCGAGCTAATGGGTGATGCCGTTTTTTATTTTCTTGAAATAAATCTTTATTTCGTGTAAAAAACATTCAATAAAACTTAGTATCGATTGAACCTGAAAAAGGATACAATGATAAAATTAATATTATTGTCCAACTTTCACCTCACTCAATTTCAACAATAGTAAGTGAATATTTCTTTAACCACTTAGTCTCTACTGTTGCCCCCTACTTTGTTAGTTTTTTCTACGGAAGTACTTTTGAATTTTATGACTACAGTCAGAAAGGCGCAACAAATTAAAATTTTCTTCACCATCAATTTATTATAACCTATTTATTTTCTCTCCGAAAATCAAACCATGTTTGTGCGCAGTGCGGGGAGCGGCGCGGACGCACCTGCGCGCGCAACGTAGGTACTTGCATTGCACCTTGCGTGAGCACACGACGCATTTCGAGTACGAGACAATGAACTTCTGGACACTAAACTGGCTGATAATGACAGACAGTGTGACAAGCATATCACAGACACAATAATCTATTAGGTATGCTATGATTTACCTAGTTATTAGAGCTATCGTTACTTGATTTTATTTGCCGGAGGGATATATGCAGGTGGCATACAGTAAGTAGAACGCCACTTTCGCTAACATAACGAGGTGAGCCTATTGCCGTTTACGGGACAGATACTAACTTTTAAAATATCGCGTTACGTAACATCAGGCAAATCAAAGTTATGTAGGTACCTATTATACCATTATCGCGTTAATTCCCGTTAACATGATTGTATACGGAACAGATTTCGTATTTCCGTGATGCTACTGAGAATTTCCGAACAGATAAACTTAATAATACGTTGCTCAGCCCGGGAATTGGCCTCGGAATATCGCGATCGTGTCCGTATGCAGACATTGCACATCGGCGACAGTCGCTCCTTAGCCATTGATAGGGACCAATCCCGAGGAATAATGAAGCAGGGTTATTTTTGAACTTTGTTTTACTTGAATAATAAATATTTAGATATGTTTAGATTCTTTACCTGTATACAGTTGCAAGTTGTAACCAAAGATGGGCTTGTAGAAATGAAATTTAATTTTAATACGTTACATTTAAATTAAACCTTTATTGATATGCAAAAATAGACTCTTACCGATGCGACATTTCGATTGCTATTTAGATTTTGAAAAAAATAAATACATTTAAGTAGGTACATTCTGCCATATTTGTCTTGAAGTACCTACAAAGTTATTCTCAAGTAGGTACTACTTGAGAAAAATTGAACATCATTCAATATAGATTGGTGTTGCAAACGCAGAATGAGTTAAATTTTGCATTTGGTTGAGTTAGTAAATTACTGAATAAATGGTGAAGTATTATCTTCTACAGAAGATATGATAATAAGATATAATAAATAATATGATACATCATATTATATACCATATAGAGCAATGCGTGGTGTCTTGAAGTCTGGACCTTTAATATTCACCAATATCTACCTACTTTCAGTTAAACTTTCGAATTAAACGCTTATAAAAATTAAAACAGACATAAAAACATACGAAACGAGTTAATTGATACTGAATACCGAAACTGCGATGCCGCGGAAGTTCGCTACACGATAATCACACGAATATAATTGAATCAACTTCCTTCTGAAGCTCTCAAGGTTTTTTCCAGCCGCCTGGCCAATTTTGCCACATTTCATATAGCTAGTCTAATCGATTACCTACTAAAATTGAATTGGCTAAAAAAGTCGAATAGTAAAAATGCTCGATTCGCGACAGCCCATTTGATTGTATCCAATTATATCGAATGCTCGGAGCTCCACAATAGCGTTGGTAATCGTATAATTGTTTTGACCTCTGGCGGAGCCTCTATAGCACCTCGTAGCCCTCGCTCTAACATAATGGAAAGACGTTCACGCGAGTTATAGCTCACAATTACTCTGTAACTGCAACCTTACACGAAAAGTTCGACTCTCGTTAATTTAATCGATTCGGTGTTATTTAGTTAGAAATCAGGTTAAATTTTAGGTCTGCAGACACAGAATTGAGGAATGCTACCTTTAGTAAGGTTTATAAGGGCGTAGCCGTGTCCGTCGGGAGAGCGTCAACTTTCTTGCATTTTAAAGCTACTATCCATTTAATTCTATGGCAATGTGGCTAATACCTCTTTTATGTTGCAAGTATCATTAGGAGGTCCGTGTGAGAAAAGGATTTGAGAATGGTGATGAGCACTCAGTTTCTGTAAGGCCCTGTAGGCATGTACCTGCAAAGAGGAAGGAGGAAGAGTTTCACACAACGTGAGTCTCAGGCCAAGGAGTCTTTTTTTAAATAAAAGTTGTAACAGCTTCATAAGCTTCCATGTCAATAACGATCAGTCAGTTATCACTATTCGTGACACAACAATCACCTGCAATAAAGCGTGGTAACTGTAATTATGTTGCAGTCAAAAAACTGAATAGGTCGGAATCCTTCGCTTTGCTCTTGATTCAAAGTAGCGTCCTCGCCGTAAAAAAACTACTTTACTCCCTTTTTATACAAACTACTATTAAGACTTCTTGAAATCCAACTCGGAGAAATAGGTATGTAAGTTAAAATAAGACGTGAAATCAGGTGCTCACAGATATTCTTATCTGTGAGCACCTGATTTCACGTCTTGGGACATATTACAAGACACCTAACGGGAAGGGTATGGCGGATGAATCCTACAAATCCATCCAATTGGGGCGAGAGTGGAGAGTTAACTCATAATCCTCTCCAAAACAAAATCATGTCTTCAGTCTCAAACACCAGTGATTTCCAGACAAAAGTACTTTTGACCTGCTAGGTGTTCTGACTGCAACATGATATAAATCTATGTAAGAAATAGGAATGCTATGCAGTATCGAATCATGTTTGAACACTTAGAACCAAAGACACGTCCCATTGCCGGTTGTAGGTGACACATGTCGTGTGTTGTCTGGCGGAGCCATAAACGCGTGATGTTTTGTTACGTAAACAATCGCGTTTGTGTTGCTCCGTTATCTTTTGTGATTGAAGTTCAATGTGCAAACAGTTGCGTGTCGCTTAGTGGACGGTTAGAACGGATCCGTGCTGATGGTAGGTAGATACAAAGCACCTCGTAATAAAGCTCGTAATATCTCATTCTTAATGTGATGACAATATAACATCAGTACTTTGAGTATTGTCATTTTTTCAGTCGGAAGTGTTTACGAGTTAATTGTCTATTTCAGATATGTAGTTTCTCAAGCAATAGTTTTCATAAAAACAGGAGGCCAATAGGAGGTGGTGGAGCAAGCGAGTCCAGGGACTCCCAGGTGAGAGCATCGGATACAACGATAAGATGATCTATTTCAGGTGTATTTATAAAACAATGACAACGTTATGCCGACCGCGACGCATGCGCTACCCTTGTTTAAAAGTGCTTCGACGGTTATTTGGATGTTCGTCCGAACTTTGATTACACATTAAAGTTTGCATTTCGGTTTCGGTTGGTCGAGGGCACTTGAAAGCGCTCAAAGTTTATTATTTCTATCGAGCAGTTCATATTACAATTCGTATTTTAGTATACTAAACTGAACAATAAACCAACTATCCGGAATGTATTTTTTGCAACTAGAATGTAATAGTTTAATTCTTTATCTGTTGAATTTTACTGCCCATATTGTTGGCGAGCAAATAACAAAACAAGTTGGTCAAACGAAACGATAATATGTGATGTTCCTCTCACACGTACTTATAGCATAACTGTTACTCGGTATCACACCTCGTGGCCGAAATGTGGCGTGCTCTTACTGTTGCGGTAAATCACGTACTACGGCAAGTGCCTACCTACGTACCTACGTACTCGCGTACATACTCGTACGTTATATCGGCCGTTTCCGGTCATCAATCACATTGTATGCGGGCAGCCGATACTTTTTCATTTTCAATACTTTGTTAGTGAAAAAACAGAACACATAACTGTTCAAAAACTTGAACCTTGACTTTTAGTTCATAACGCTTCTTCCTACCACTTCCAGGAAGTAGGTTACATACCAACGCATACGAAATAAAGCTATAAAACTCCATCACAACAGATTAACACGAGGCTACCGCTTTAATTAATATGCAAGATTGATTGTATGTTACATACGCAAAAACTGATGAAGACCATCCCGATTGTGGTGTGAACGGGGCTCTACTGCACCTAATCGGTAACCAAAAGTCTGACAACTGACGACGGTGCCCTTTCCAGGATTGGGAGGTCGCGTTGTCAAAGCATTCCAGCCAGGTTCCTCTAGGTTGCAACAATGGGAAGAAAATTCGCGAAAATTAAAACGTAGGTATTCTTATGCGTCGTAGCGTTGTCCATTGTTCAGCTGGTACACCTCATTGCGGGCGACGTTAACTTGAGCCCCAAGGTCTTGGGGCCCGTACACCACATATTCAGGTTTGCAATGCAAATACGACGTAAACGCTTATAGGCGTCTCGTACGCCATAGAGATTCTATACCAGGGTGATGTTGAGTTTACAGAGATACACAATGTAGCTGCATTATCAGAAGTAGCCGTCTCATGGTCAATTAGCCATCCAAAGTCTACGCAATAAAGCACTGACGGTGATACAAGTCACGCTGAGGCCGGACTGGCTTATACATCAGAATAACACATAGGCTAATAACTCATATCCTCACGCTACTACTCAAGGGAACGGAGCAGTACTAATCCTGCGCAGACGAAGTCGCGGGCACCAGCTAGTGTATTTATAAGTTATTAGCTATTATTGTTGGCCCAAAATCGAACCGGTGTCGGTCGAACTATTAAATAGTGGAACCTGATTTTTCATTCTGCGGAATTCTGCGGTAGCCTAGTGGTATGGGTAATGGACTGCTGAGACGAGGTCTCGGGTTCGATCCCAGGTTTATCATGGCACACACCAATGACTTATCGATGGTTTTCGAAGTTATGTGTGTATTTATCGCAGGTTTATAAATGCCCGGTTAATGGCAATAGGCTCGCCACCTATTACATTGGGACCTAAACATAAACTGGCGAAATGTGGGTGCTAGCACCTCTGCCCCTACGGGGAATACAGGCATGAGTTTATGTATATGATGTATGTATGATGATTTTTCAGGATCATACTGATTTGTCTTTCTATAATCAAGAGATTTCTAAAACGCTGTTGCAAGTACTGCATAGGAACATAATCTAATTTAGAATAATATCTATTCGATTACATCAGGAAAAATGAATTACTCATATCCATGGTCGCCTTAAAAGACAGATTATATAGAGAAACGAAATTTGAATTGTTTCAGGTGTTGCTCAGTAGCTCAGTTGGAAGAGCATTCCCCCTGTAAGGGAAAGACCGTGGGTTCAAGCTCCACCTGAGTAATTTATTTTTCCTGATGTAATCGAATTGTATAGTTAGCATAATAAATGCTTTAGAATTTCATTCAAATAATATCTATTTTCAAATTCTGAAAGCTTGATACCTTTCTGATGGCCTGATACTCTAAACCTCTTCAAACATAATCCTGCTGAACTTGACGAGATAATAAGAAAGTATTTCCTGCTCACTACCACTGCAAAGCACTCGGACATAGATGTCTCCTCTATAATTTAACCAAATGGAATGCGCGCGCGCCGGTCATCGGCAAATGACGTGGCACAATCTGTAATGGCGTGTTGTGAGCAGCGGCACCACGGAGTGCCACTTTGTCACTTATTTAGTGCCATTTAGGGTTATGGCACTTTGTTCAGAGTAACGGAGTTTTGCGCTCAGACAAATGTTAGCCATTTGCGATGTTCTGAATAAGTAGATACTTTGACCTCCATAATATGTATTGATCAACAGTTTGCAGAACTCAATGTTAACAAGGCCGCTGGCTGTCACGAGACATGGATTAAAAGTACTCATGCACCCTTGAACTTGCGTTGTGACATGAACCACACGTCATAAATAGGAAAACACTACATTCAGGAGTAATTTCCGAATCTGCATCTGATGAGGCCGTCAAGCTAAGTGGCTCCATTGTTAACATAGATACGTGTTTGTAATGGTGACCCAGGCGCGGATCCAGGGGGGGGGGTCATGGGGGTCATGACCCCCCCCCTGGGCAGATCGTCTTCTGATTATTTTCTAAATCTCATATAGGTAAGTTTTGCATAATCTTACTGAACAACATAAAATATGTATAAGTAAATGTTTCAAGAAATGGGATCAATTGCTACCAATTTTTCTTTTTACATTTTTACCATTTTTCTTGTTGACTGTACGATTTTTCCAAAATCTGTGAATGCAGTTCAAAATATTTCAAAAAGTTAGGGAAGGTCTCCAAAGAACAAGGAAGCGATTGTTTTTTTATGGAATAGGGAGGCAAACGAGCAGACGGATCACCTGATGGTAAGCGATCACCATCGCCCATGGACACTCGCAACACCAGAGGAGTCACAAGTGCGTTGCCTTCCTTTTAAAAAAGAGTACGCTTTTTTCTTGAAGGTTTGAAGGGCGTATTGGTTCGGAAATACCGCTAGCGATAGTTCTTTCCACAGTTTAGTTTTGCGAGGCGGGGTTTTTTTTTTATATTTGGTCCGTCAATTGACTGCACCCCTCTAGATGGCAATAAAGCTGGCGTGCAGTTCAGAAGATACAGACCACCATTCTCGGTGCCATTGGACGTAAAATGGTGGTCCCTAACTTGACGGCCTTGATAGATGCCTTTTCACGCCCGGGAGTGTAAGAGGAGGGAAACACGTATGCGGGCTGAGCATTCCAGCTCTTTATCGTGCGGCAAAGGACAGAGTTCTCGGGAAACGCACAGTTATGGACCGCCAGCTGTCCAGATGGTGAGTGTGGAACTACTGTCGCGTGGAACGATGGCGGAAAGAGGCGGCGGGGATCAATCGGAACAATTCCTCGGAGCACTCCTCATAGTATAGACGATAGAAGATGTGCCAAAGATTCTAGCCGATTTGAAACATCCTGGCAGTTGACGATTCGAATCGCTCTCCGTTGGATGTGGTCCAGAGGGAGAAGTTGGCACTGAGGTGCTCCTGCCCAGTGATGAGAACTGTATTCCATATGTGGCCGTACTTGCGCCTTATAAAGTTGTTGGCGGTAAGCTGGAGTGAAATACTGCCTCGATCTATTGACCACGTCAAGCTTCATCGAGGCTAATAAATAAATAAATAATAAATAAATAAATAAATATTCCACAACATTCTACACAACGCTATCTAGACCCATGGTAAGCATAGCTTAACTAGCTTGTGTTATGGAATCTAGAATGCGGATAAACATACATAGATACTTTTTTTTTTGTAAATACATACATATTATACATAGAAACAATTTATCTTTATCTTTATCTTTATTTATTAATAATTTAGCTTTACCCTCTAAATGACCGCGAAACTGGACTTCGCTCGAGTTGTCAACACCAAGTATTTCAATATCGGCTGAGACAGTTAAGGGGATGCTCTCAAAACGCGGGAATACGACCACCCTAGCAGAAGCGCGAAACGGGGCTTCCTTGTACCCGGGGCTAGATGGGGACACAAAAGTCCCTACAACCGGAAGGGGGCCATCTGATTTCATCTGATTGAAAGAGATGGTCCTGGGTCTGCCGGTGCGAGAGATATGTTTTCGGCAATCTCACCTCCGGCAACCAAGGACGGCGTGCATTTTGGTTGGTTCGAGTCCGACATAACCGCCTCCACCGGCTCCGTGGAGGTGGTATCCGGGGGGATTTTTCGCACGACAAAAAAAAAAGGGAATACGACCAAGGGCTGTTTTTAGCAGTGAACGCACATACTCGTGCCTTTGTGGGGTTGAATCGGACCAAATTAAGTCTAAGTCTACCTCAAATTGAAACTTTATCTAAAGAGGTTTCAATTTCAGACACGCGCGGCTCGCGTTGACGTTTTCCCGAGAAATGTTTGCGCGGCCGGTATAGAGGGCATCGGGCATCGCTCGTACTGTCGTCCGCAAGACAATGAATGCTGCTAATTTGCAGCATGTCATTGACATGGAGGAGAAACAGAGTAGGCGATAGCACACAACCTTGAGGGACACCAGCATTCACAGACATTTACCGTCGACTACAACTTTTATGCTTCTGTCTGTTAAAAAGCTAGCAATCCATTCGCACAATTTCTCGGGAAGCCCATAAGAAGAAAGCTTTGATAAAAGCGCTTTGTGCTAGACCCGATCAAAGGCCTTTGCTATGTCGAAACTAACCGCCATGGCTTCTCCCTTGGTCTCGATCGCCTGTGCCCAACGATGCGTCAGGTATACTAGAAGATCACCAGCCGACCGACCCCTACGGAAACCGTACTACTGGTCACTGAGTAGATGATAACCCTCCAGATACCGAAGGAGCTGGCAGTTGATAATGGACTCCATTATCTTGACTTTGACTATGACCCCCCCCCCTGGCTGGAAAGCTGGATCCGCCCCTGTGGTGACCCTCTTTCCTGAGACTTAGCCTTCAGCTTACCATCAGGCTAGGTGAAGTGAAATTGACGTGCCATATAAAAATAATCCCT
Organism: Eilema sororculum; assembly: GCA_914829495.1. NCBI lineage: Eukaryota > Metazoa > Arthropoda > Insecta > Lepidoptera > Erebidae > Eilema > Eilema sororculum. Next base: position 23,317,794 of record OU618549.1, read on the forward strand.
GAACTGAATGAGCCGGTGCAAGTCGCAAAACAAAAACCACTCACACAAACAATACAACGCAACGGTGCAGTCGCCCTCCCTCAACATCTAGGAGCTGGTTTCCTCCGGAACTGTTTGAGATGATGTTCTGATTGCTTTTTGTTTCATATATGCAGACATGACATATGCCTTGTCACGCCCGTAAATCCCCGAAGAGGTAAGCAGAAGTGCATACAAATCGACATCCGCATATTTATTGTCGGATTGAGAACTGCCCTATCTCTTAGCCAGACGGGACTTTTTTTTGTCGTGCGGATATCCCCTCGGATTCCCCCCTGCCGGAGCCGAAAGGGAAGGTTATGTCGGACTCGAACCGACTAAAACCGCACGCCGACTGTGGGTCGTGGTGCTAGGCCGGAGGTGAGGTTGTCATCGACATATCCCTCGCACCCCGGCTGGCCCAAGGCCATCCCTTACGGTCTAGGCCTTCATTTAGCCTGTTGTGCTGAACTGCTGACTGATTTATTGATCACTAGCTGTCCCAGCTTCTTCGTTTCGCCTTAGAAATTAGAATCAATTATAATATTAATATTATATATATTCTACAACTTAATTATTTTGAGAATGGAAAGCATTTCGATTCGGGCGCCCATGGAGCTCCCGACACTAATAGGTCACCGGGGCCCATACTTACACCTACGGAGTCTATATGCCTATGGAACCCATACAACCATATACCTCTACGCTCAAGGGCGTTCATACTACCATAAACCATAAATTTTTCGACCTCAATAAAAAATAGCCACCATAAATATTTTGCGGCCCAAGCAACGGGCATTTTGTTAATTCAGAAGAATGTCTACTAATCACCCTCTGACGATATTTGCACGCATTATGTCAATTCTATATAAAACGTCATATAACATAGAAGAATATCATACAGCTGTATTAGAATAATAAACACATTTTTTTCGAATTCGTATTCCGAATTCAAAATTTGGACATGGCGTATGTCGGATAAGCTATTTTATATGGTGGTTATATATTCTAAAATTTTCTAATTTTCCGCGCAATTTTCTTCATTTTTTCTTTCATAAGCACCTTCTCCTAACAATAACGAACACAACAAAAAAAGAATTAGCGAAATTGGTTCAGCCGTTCAGGTGCCATCTCGTGACCAAGGGAAATAGGGGTTGATTTCATATATATATAGATGAAGCTTGCATAGGTACTCTATGGTTATTACAGGTTTATTGTGAACCACACAGCAGTTATTGAGTTTTAAATGTGCTTATTCTAGCTTAATGGACTTGCTCAACTTGCCTTAATTCCTTATTAGCTATTACTTACTGGGGCCTTAATCGCTATCGCTAACTAGGCATAAAGTAAACGCGTTAACTATAGTTAAACTACGCTCGTCAATAGTATTACTGGTATTACTATGAGGTAGGTAATCTGTGGTATTAGTACTTACCTACCCCCCTGTGAGTTAGTGTAAAGTAATAGAATAAAGAAGAGTGTAGACAGAGGCGCCTAGGAAATATTTTTGATGTTTTTGGCTTCCATTTTGCTTCATTGCTTGTCTACCTACAGCTCTACCAACTACAATTACATTTGCGTTTGTGGTGTAATTCGAAACAGATAGACTTATCCTAAAGTGGGATTGCTGAAACAAGTACCTACAGTACAAATCGAGAAGGCAGCAGGCCTGCCATTAAGTAATTAGCCAGGTAACATGTTGAAGCCCTAGCACAAAAAGCTCCACTTGGACCGGTCCCTCCGAAAAGCGGAACATGTTCGGCGAATCCTTACATAAAATAAGCGTGCATCATTCTCAGGGATCATTATGCTATTTTATTTTTTGCTACAACGTTCGGTTCAGTGCTCTTGGTAGATCATGTAAAAGGTTAAAGGTAGTTAGGTATACATACGAACAATTTACGGTATTAAGATGAATCACTGCAAGATCAGTTTGTAGATCTTCCCTATCACAGTGTTTGTCTATTGAATCAGTGCCTACTATTATAGACCCGTTCCAACTGGACTCGTAGCAGACTGGGCCGGATACCAGTTTTACGACCCGCAGCTAGGCAGACATTCCCTTAGATCTTACAAATGTGATCCAATAAATAGTTACCGTTTATTGCACGACACAAATACTGGGGCATCGAACTGCCCCCGGTCAACGCTCTGGCAGCTATCTCTTCATCATGCAGCAGGCTGCAGTGGGGTGCACTGTGCAGGCGTGCAGCAGCCCTGCTCGCACGAGTGCTGCGCTGCTCGCGGCACTGACACTCAACACAGCACAAACACACCTCGTCACGTCACGTCACACAAGTACACAGGCGGGTTGGCACTCCCGGGCGCGAATTGCGACAGTTACGGTTCAAACCGTGGCCGGCGAGTTCACACAGGACACGTCTCGTGTGGGCGAGCGGCGCGCGCGCACTGGCGCAGGCGCAGGCCCCGCGCCCGCGCCGCCACAACCTGCTCGCGGAGCTTTTTGCGTTAAAAGCTCCACAGATAAAAGTAAAATGATTGCGCTCCCACGACGCACAGTCGCGACCGGCCGCATACTGCGATGCAATTAATAGGCAGAGCTTTGTGTTTATCTCATGGAAACTGGAAAGTACAGCCCAAATGAGCGCTCGCGGGCCGCGGCTTTGTAAAATAAAAGTGAGAGGTTGTTGAGGAAATTGCACATTGGCTGATAAGATAATACACCTGCTATAAACGTCCAAACAGTGACTGTTTACCATCAGGGAGACAGTGTTGACGGATCATGGTGATTCCCCGTTTGAAGTGGGAGGTGGCTCAATTTCCTGCGGAGGGGGGTGTGTGGGTGCGAATTGTGCGAATTGAATACACTGCTAGCATAAGTACTTATTTTAACATACTTTTTGTAAAGCACGGGATATCCCCACCCCGATTAAAATAAATTACCTTATTACAGTGCAGGGAGGGATGGTGTTCCCATACTCGTCCCGCGATCAAATGAGCCAGGTTTCATATTGGTCACCATTGCGACTGGGCAATTTTTCATTAAATTAAATTATTATCAGATATTCAGATTATCTAATAGAATAGATATTAGACTGGTTTATTTTGTAATGGGCACAGAACTAATCGTAAATAATATTATTCCGGTTCTGCTATCTGGATTGCAGCTAAACTTGCTTGCAACTTGCTTATGTCATAAGCAGATCTACCGGTAGCGTTCGACTGCTGCGTCAGAGGTCGTTAGTTCGATTCCCGCTCAATGTAAACAGTCCAGGTGTATTGAGCTAGAGATTTCTTATTCATAGATAAATTACAATTTAATAGTTATTCGTCTCAACTCTAGTCATTGCTATAAATGGCGTCGTTTTTGATTGATAACGCGTCTGATTTATTCAGATCGTGGAATTGATTTCGATTCACCAGGACTTAAAATGTAAAATGTGTCCGATATGAGTTGTGGCTTCCTGTTTGTGAGGCCGTCCATCATTCCGGATGAAGGATCACGCAGTGGACGTTTAATCGAGAGCTACTGTAGGTACCTACTGAGAGCGGACCGCGGGCGCATAATGACATCCGAGAAGGTAATTAGAAGCTAGCCTATCTCTGAGAACACTTTTTTCCATCCTTGCACCTGTATAGAAATGTCACGCTTGAATTGCAATGCTATATACCATAATAGTGTACCACCTCATGCATCTTCAAAAGACATTCAAAAATAATATGTCCAAATAATATACCACGATCCACGTTTCCAGAAACTTTAGGTTTTTCTATAACCACTATCACTATCATTTTTCATTTTCTCTATCAAGGTTGTCGCACTGTTGTGCTTCATGATGTATGCTTAGAGAACTCCAGAGCTACGGGGTTCACTTTACTAACTATAATAGGCTCATTAGAATAGCGATTGCCCTCTGATCACTGACCACCCAACCACAGAACGAGTCACCTTTTCTGTCCCAGCCACCTTTGTCCTAGTGATACTTATCTTTAGAAAAACACCCGTACGTTTAATAAAGTTTCATAATCGTCGGGAATGGGCGTACTGAAAGAGACAGTTAATGGGTGAATTTCTCAAACGTAAAATTTTCGCGGCGTGACTGAAAATCATACCTTAAAGTTAACATATAGTAATGATTATTTTTTGTAAGAAAGATATCGTTTTGCTCTATATGCACGTATAAATTATATTATTGAAACTATTTTTGTGAGTGTTTAAAAAATGTATTTTCACCTAAATTCTAAGCTGTGGTGGCGCGTCCACAACCTGTTTTCTTGGGAATGATCACAGTTTAATCAAAACTTCATTAGTTTACTGAGTATACTTAATCATAATTCGATTCGGCATTATTTTAGCTATCTTCGATAATGTCATTCGTACTATTTAGTACTATACTTTATCTTAAAAATAATTTATAAGATGCGTCCGCGGCAAATGTAAAATTTTGGTGGGATTTATAAAAACATCGAAGGAGTCGTATTGAAAGTACCTATAAGGACGACACTATCATCATTGGAAACGTTCAGTTGGGTGTTAATGAGCACCAGTGCCAGTTGTCCCCATTCCCGTTTCGTTTTTCTGCCAAACACGTAAGTAGGTCGTTTCATAATTCTCTGACAAAAATATTGTAATTTTTGTGTTGATTACTAAAACCGTTTTATTCTCATTGTATGTTTTAATATTTAAGTATAGTGTACAGGTTCAGTATGTGTATTAAATTTTGGTAATGTAACCACTATATTCTAAATAGTATTTTTATAAATAATTTTTTTAGACGTGAAACTTATTTTGGTGGAGCAATTTTGGTGAATTTGGTGGGGTTTTACTAATCATCAAAATTGTATATTTACACCAAAATTTGTTTTCATACTTATTTGATTAAGCTCCTACGTAGTCCGACGGGCTACTAGGTCAGGTAGCCTCTACGTGGTATACCCTGGGCAATGGAGAAAGCACCGCCTCTCTCCCTAGGTGGGAAAGAGGTTGTTGGCTGTTGAGGGTTTTTCGGAAGCTTTCCTAATTTTCTCTCAGATTAACCATTAGCATATGAACTACCCATACAGCAGACAAGCGAGTAGTTGGGTGAAGTCAGCTGATGCCGCAGTAGGGTCAGGCCGGTGTGGTGGAGCATCGTGCGCTCTTTCCGTCACCTGCTTATACTGGTGTGAAAGGCGGCCTCACTCTTTACTACCAAGCCTACACCGTTAAAACCTGCCCACCCTTCTTCCCTCCTCTCCACTGTCAACATCATTTGGCTTTTCTTCCTCTGCTTTCTCACTTACATGAAATGGATGCAAGAGTGCCTCGTGCAATCTTTTGCACCTGACTCCACCCAACAAAGCGACGACGTCGAAGATGTGGGGACACTCAACTCCTGCTTATGTTGCTCCAGCAGCTAGCACTTTGCTATCGTGTAAAAGGTACTCAATCTTCTCCACAGAAGGCTTCTGACCTCTACCGTCCTCAAGCTCCTCACATGTTGCACCAATCTATCGGCGTCCACCACCGATATTAACAGCATACATGGGCAGTTATGGAGTGATTGTCTGACGCTATCCGACCAAAATACCACGCTGATTGGGAATGGACCAAGGACCGATCCTAGATGTACCCCGACAGTGATAAGGAAGATTCTGATATTGCCAACAGCGAACAACGGAATCAGAATCGTGGTACAGGTCCCGGATGGTGTAAACCTCTGGAACCCTTTTGAACCGCAATGCCCATCAGCTCACCGCGTGAGAAACTTAGTTGAAGGACTCTTGTAAGTTCAGAAATAGACATCACACTACCAACTTGTCTTGTCACTACCATGGCCTATCTTCCGTCCACCCTTAGGCATACCGAGTACCACCTCTCCCACTTTGAGAATAACTGCCGAAATCTTTTTCCAGCAATCTTGAATAAGTTCGTCGATAATATTGGCGCCATTAGAGTAAAATATAATCCTTGCTTCTAAACAATCAAATGTTTTGCTTTTATACTGATACTACTAAGAACTAAAATGGTTTTGCCATATATAAATGAAGTTGGTGATAAAAGGGTGAAAATTAAGGGTTATATGTACCTATTAAGTGCCAAATTCTAAAAAAAAACAAAGAAATAGTATAAGTAACAATAAATAAAAAATAAAAATAAGTTGATATGCAATTTTGGTGTTAGACACCAATTTCGGTGTATTGGCAATTCAGGTGTATAAAATAAACAAGTAATTCCCAGGGCTAATTGACTATCCAAGTAAAATAGGCATCTAAATAGGTATTTCTAGCTAAATATTGAAAGAGATTACCTAAATACCTAGAAATAAAAAAAATCACCAAAATTAGCTAAAAATTCGTAGATGTTGAAATTCACCCTAATACATACTGCGTCAATGTTTTCACCCTCCGGCGCATCTAGACAGATTCTCAACTGAACAAATTCTCAAGTGGATACATTCTGGACAGATTCTCAATTGGACAGAGTATAGTCATGTAACAAAACAAATTGGTGTTCAAAATATTGATTCAGGTATATTAATAAACAAGTTGAAAGAGCACCGAGACCGAGTGAATTAGTTTTGTAATAAATTATAACTGATAACACGATTGTAGAATTCAATGTAACGAAGTGCGCCTGTGAGTCGCGCAGGCGCCTCCATTCCTCTTATTTATCGTTGACGCGGAGCATCCCAGATGAAGCCAACAGATAAGCTTCCTCGGATGCTGCGCGGACGCACGATCTGACTCGTTCAAATGAATTACGTTATTTACAAGATGTTAAACTGATAAATGTTAGTAAGATTTGTTTTCATAGATAAAAAAAAATCATCCTAATCGAAGACCGGGAAGTGGATCAAATTAAGATTCCAAGATTTTCTTACATACTAAGTTACAAGTGAAGCATAAAAATAGGTAGGTTTTAGATCTTAGCTCTGATGAGTACTTTGATATCTCGACCTCCCCGAGAAAGGTTGGAACTCCTCGGAGTGAAGGGGTTCCAACCCCACTATTTAGCTTATAGAGTCGCGAAAACGGTGGAGAAGAAGCAAAAAGGGAATCTTATATAATGAGTGCCAGAAAAGATGTTCTCTCTTCAACCTTTTGGAAAATGCGTGCTTTGTGGAATGGTCCATCGATTGACTCACTATGAGCTAATTTAAGTATAATGATGATTAGAAATATGTAAGAGGACTCCCTCTCGCATGGACTAATCCTAATATGAAAGTACTGACTGGGCCGATATTGTTGTTTTGCCTAGTGTTGCAAGTGATTTTTATACCTTTTATTTATTATTATTACATTTTTTTATACCACTTAGGTGGCAGACAAGCACACGACCTACCTGATGGAAAGTGGTTACCGTGGCCTATGCACGTGTGTAAGGGGCGTCACAGTCGTGCTGTCGACCCTGTAGAAACCTACTAATGCCCTTATCGAAGAATTCCTTATTGTAGTCGCTTGGGAAAACCACGTCAGGGAGTTCATTCCACAGCCTGAGCGTGCGTGTGATTAAGTTTCTTTCATACTGCACAGTGCGCACGGCCTCCGGTTGCAAAGTGTGAGGATGAACACCCTGCCTATGGCGAGCGGTGTGATGATATAATGTAGCTGTGGGCATCATATTGAACAATTCATCTGAGTACAAACCATTGTGTAGGCGGTAGTAAACTCACCGTGAGGCGAAGTCCCTCCTGAGGGTGAGAAGTTCCTGGTTCCACATCGTCTGCGAGTATGGGATTGTCGACGAGCCTCAAGGCCCGTCTTTGTACCGAGTCGAAGTGGTCAAGTTGGTATGCTGGTGTTTAGGCAAAAATGTGACAGTCATTATTATGTTATTTTATTTATTTATTTATATGCATATATTTACCATAAATATCTAAATAAACAATTATAAATGAAAGATGACTGATTCTGACTGAAACTACAAGACTTTCTACATACTGCATAGTGAACCTCTGACCAGTTAAGATAAATTAAATGATGTCACCCCAATACAAAGAGCTGAGTGATTGTGAGCGGGCGCAGGCGCAACGGCCGCGCCTCTCTAGTAACTAGGCATCGCTTTGTGCGACACCGGCCGCTCTTCATTGTGACACGGGTTCACGTGGTCAGCAGGGCAGGCCGCCATAGCACTGCCCCGCGCCGCCGCGGCGGGCTGAAGGTAGTTATTCCACCAGTTTTGACTTTGTCAGTTTCTAAATGCATTATTTTACGTTTTTAGTGAAGTCTACCTCAAAAGTAAGAACAGAAAGCTTTTGCAAAGGTTTGTTTTGTTGTTCAAGAAAAAATTTTGACCAGAAATAGTTAACTAATGAAAAAGTATAGAACTAGCTTAATTCTCTAGCTCTACTTAAATTCAGCTTTTATTTACCCGTTCCTACTGGGGTTACCGAATTTCATGCAGCGTTGTCAATGTCAAGTCAAGCCTGGAGAACAGATTACCTATAGTGGGACTTGGGGTCCGATTAAGTCAAATTATGTCTTCAAAACATGTGTAGAAGTAGAGTAGAGAGCATTACCGCTCTATCCGCTCTACCGCTGAACCTATGTAAATGTGCCGACCCAGGACAATACAACCTTAGAAGAAATCGATGCAAATTGTAAGGTTTTAGATAGGATTGTTAAGTGAGTCGCTTAAAGCTTCGAGTACGTTGTGAACTCTGTCGAGGATCTGGCCGAGTCGAATATTCTGTAGCCCTTCACCTGACTTTGACCTTTCTGACTTTGCTGGGATACATTAATTCTTGCCTCTCGACGCGACACGTCGGCATGTCACTATCTGAATGAATACTACATTATTTTTCTACTAGCTGCAAAAGTTACATATCAAACTCAACTTGATTGGTATGAGTACTTGTCAAAAATCTACAAACTTAGCACTCAGCACTTAGATATGTACATGTACTTTCTTGTTAAGATAACGCGACGGGGTCATAATTATGATAATGAGGTCGTAACATTGGTTCGTTAGTTAATTAAATGGGCTGTATCAGTGTAATTGGTGTGAAATAGTCATTCCTAGGTAAGTACTTACTACAAATTTAGCTGATAGGTGGTAGTTACTGGTTTGGTTGCTATCAGATGGTCGGGATGTTATTGCGGTTTGAATGTCGGCTGATAATAATTGGTATTAGTCTCACTAGGACGCACGTGTCCAAGCTGTTGGTATTGAAATGTATGGCACCTCACTTGCCCGAGGAGGGCCAGACCATACGGGATGGCCCTGGGTCAGCCGATGTGCGAGGGATATGTCGAAGACAACCTCGCCTCCGGCCTAGCACTACGACCCTCAGTCGGCGTGCGGTTTTATTCAGTTCGAGTCCGACATAACCTCCCCTCCTGGCTCCGGCGGCGGGGGAGGTATCCGAGGAATCACACGAAAAAAAGGCACATCACTCACTTGGCGACGGCTGGCCAACTGCTTGAACGCCATGTTCTAGTGAGGCAGGGGACTTGGTAACTAGATAACTTCTTAGTCTTTATAAATAGTTGTTTATAATCATCAAAGAATGTGGCCAAGGGATATTTCATAATTATTGTGTAGTGAAAATAAAGCTTAGGTACGATCTTCAACCATTCATTAACATAATTCGTGTTCATGTACGACGCGTGTCGTCCCAGTGAAGGCGACGAGTTGGAAACTATTCCAGTAATTTCCATACCAAATCAAAATAAATCAATGTAACATGCATGTTAGCTACATATCTAAAGGTAAATCGAGAGAGCTGTACTGTCTGTACGTGCGCTTGCGCATCCCGGGCGAGCCGAGTAACGCGACACCGCGGGACGGCGACGGCGGCGCGGCGCGACGCGACGTTGTATTATTTCGTTGCGCTAACGCATGCTGACACTGCCTCCACTGCTCGGAGGTGTGCGGCCAGGGCTGCCAGGAGCGACAATGCTCATTTTTGTACCACGAGGTTAGCGATTAAGTATACACCTCACACGACTGTAAGGAGTAGGAGATTGTAACATTCGAAGTGATCAGCACGTCACCACTTGTGGAGGGGAAGATGGCTGGATAGAAGAGAGTGAAAGAAAGGAATATAGAAAGATAGAGATGTGAAAAACTTAATGATACTTTGTGCTCAACGAACCGGTGTTTTTTCAGGTTATAATCGCTGCCGCTGTTTCAGTTAACGTAGTTTATTAAATCAGCAAGTTCTAGTCATCAATTCTGTCTGCCGTGGATATTTCAGTGTGGAATGAGCTCCCAAGCGACTACGATATGGGGTTCTTCTAGAAGGGCATTAGAAGGTTTCTTCAGGGCCGGCAGCACGAGTTGCATACGTCCATAGGCCACGATTACCACTTTCCAGCAGGTGGGCCGCGTGCTTGTCCGCCACCTAATTGATACAAAAAAGATACAGAGAAAGCGCTTACAAATAGATAGCCACACGTCAGTGGCAACTCTGATGTTCAATAGGTAAGTAATACACACAGCAACCATCCAGCAAGAATTAAATTGATTTTGAATAATATCCGAGGAATACTCAGATTTGCGCCAACCCTGCGCTTGCCGGTAAGTCCCCAACAGACGGGGCGGCTAGGGTTACACGGTCACGCACAAAAAACGGCGCATGTGTCTGTCGCGGACCAGCACAGTCAGGACCTCGCCGAACGCAGCACTGCAGATACATCTGCACAATAGATTTGTGGCTGATAACAGTATCGCGACAGGTATACATTGGGCAGGTGCGCGTGCGCCTAACGAGTAATGACAACGACATACCTGGCACAGGTATCTGAATTATCTGACTGCAGAATGTTATCTAAAGTGGCCGCGACTGGGGAATGTTTATCTTAGGTTAATATTAATATTACTTACAATATTAATGATCAAGCACTGCCTTGTCTTGCGAAGATTACACATAACTTAAGTTACAATGTAAATACTTGTGTTATATATAATATTCCTGTATTTCTTGCATTCTATTATGTATTTAAAATCCTTTTTTATTTGATTAATTTAATAAATTCGATTGATGAATAAACAAACTAACGAACGTTTGTAACGTTCGCGAGTTTGTTTATTATTCAATCACTCAAAACGAGTCAACTGTTTTGGCGTCACTAATGGCACGGTGGAGACGACTGTGAATAGAATTTCTACAGTGCCTACAAGTAAGGATCATTATAGGTACTGATTTTGTAAAACTAGCCTGGAACAAGTTTGTCATAGCAAGGGTGCAAGTTCGTACAGAATGCTCGCTTCTCGAATCTCCAAATAGCTGCTGGTGTACAACTTATAACTCGGTTGTTTCCTATATAGGATATAGGAACGGCAGTGATCAAGAGGCTGCAGGATGGATTGACCCCTTGCAACATTGAAACATTGCTATATAAAGGATTATCACATACGTAATTATAAATGATATATTATTTAATGACGGATGGCTGAAGTAGCTGCGTGCTCATCATCATCAGACAACTGTAATTAAGTAAATACTGTTTGCCTGAATGACGTTCTACCTAGTGGCACTAGTGCTGTAATCATAATCACATCAACGTAATATAGAAATAAATGTCACTCCTGAGTACGACAGTGCAGGGTATGAGGGATGGCTGCACTTTGGAGCACACGACGTTATTCCTCAGAAAAAGCCTTTTGTGTATGACTTTCATATTTCATTTTGTTGCGTTAATATTGTACCTTGTAATTAGATAGTAGTAGATAAAATGGATACAGTTTAGTGTGAAAATTAATCGTTATCTCAAACTCATTCATTGTCATCAGAGTTACAGCACATGGGTTTGTTACAACCTCACAGCTATATAAATTCAATTAAATTTATACTTAAATCATTTATATCTATCGAAATTGTAAAGGTAATTCCCTGAACTTTAATTAAAGCAGAGACAAAGAAAGTCTCGCGCCCGCCCGTCGCGCAAAGACCAGGTTTCAATTAACAACTAGCTATTTCTGAGCCTGAAATACAAACGTCAATATTTCCTACAGTTTACTGCCTATTGTGTCGATATCCCGCAACCAACTGTAATGAAGGGTCCATCGACCATCGAGGCGAGAACGGGCGGCTCCTCGCAGGAATGCCTGACAGATTCCTTCCTCTTGTTTCTACGAAGACATAGTCCGGCTTGTACTGCAAGACGAATGTGTCGAGATACAGCGATAGTGCTGACAAATCGCTGAGATTACACGATACCGAATATTCGGAGGTACCTACACGCAGCACTGTCGTGTAACTATTTAAAAGAAGTAGATAATTTAAACTGGGGAATTTAAATGATTGTGTGATTGTTCAAATATTGTTATAACTAATTGGGCTTGATACATTACAGTCCCGAAAAATCCGCAACTCAACACACTTTTCCAATTGCGAAGTTGTAATTAAACCAAACTAGCCGCTAGCCGTAATGTCATATTGTGATGCTTGCTAATGAAATTCAATACCGCGTAAAAGCCCTAAATGAAATCGGTGAAAGAACCCTTGCAATCATTTGCCACTTACTATTGAGGGAATAATTTTATAGTAGCTATAAAGTCTATACGAACAGCATCAAATTAATTACTTACAGTGTGCAGGGGTAATGGAATATAAACATGCACGGATAATCCTATTGGTACGCTAACAACTATAAGATAGCATTTGCAAACGGCATATCCTTCATATCGTAAAAATATCTGTTCAGGGATGAGAAGTGAGCTCGTTAAATATAAATAATCAGATTTAATTAACAAATTGTACTCGTGAGATGGTCTAACCGCTAACGAGAGACGTCACATGCAGACCAATGTTTAATGTTTGTATCTGAGTATGGAAATATTTATATTGACTAGTGGTCGCCCGGTGGTCGAAATTCGACCATAAATAATTAAAAATTAAAAGTTTCAACATTATTAACGTTTATATACATATTGAGATTCTATTTCAAGAAAGGCGGTATTTCAGTATATAAGACTATAGACAAATAATAACTATATCATGTCTGAAGTTGACTACATACTAATAAAGGTTTGGAAAATATCGTATTCTCCGTCTACGCAATTTTCGTAAAAACTGACACAAAGTGTTAACTTCACCCTGCTTCGCCTATTAATCAATAATGGTATTATTTTATAACTCCGTACAATTTTTTTTGTATCTCTTTTTTTATTCGTCAGCTGTGAATATTTCAAATACTTAGGTATAAGACTGTGCGTATTACCAAAGCTTTAAAAAAAAGTATGAACACTTGAGTAAAAGTTGACCACAGACTAACAATAATTAAAGTTTTGGGGAATTGCATACTTCTCCGTTCGCGCAATTTTCGTAAAAAGAGATGCAAAGTTACCTATTTATTTATCAATATATATTAAGTTAAAACCTCCTTACTATTTTTTATATTTTTTTTATGTCGTCAGCTGTCAACATTTCAAATAAGTACGGGTTTTTTTTGGCCGGAAAGCGTAGAGGACGCATCGCGGTATTATTTTATTTTCCGAAATTGGTGTGAATTCAAGTTTTTATGTATAAAAATGGTGAATATTTAGCCTGAATGCCTTGGACAACGCACGTGTAGGAAAGTGGCATATTACAGTGAATAGTGATTATACGCGTTCAATCCAAATCCTGGGGAGATTTGGATTGCTTTTAGTAAAGTCCCCACAACGTTACTAAGGCATGAATTATCTATTTATCATTCACCATCATCATCATCATCATCATTATCATCATCATCATCAACATCACCATCACCATCTCACCATCATTAATATCATCCACAGCCACTGTTATTTCAATGAAGAAAATATTTGTAACTGATGATAAGGCAGCGTGGTCATAGTACCTTAGCCTGTTCCGAGAGGAACTAAAGAAACAAAAAAAATCAAATAGTTATGGAACTGTTGTGATGATTTACCTATGCCTTAAAAAAAATAACTGTATGTACACGTAAGTGACATGCGTATGTGTGTGTGAAAATTGGCTATAGTGTGCGTAACGTTTATTTTAATAAAAATAAGGTATTTTAATGCATTATTATAAAAAAATATTAATCTTATGCACTTCTCTTCGGTATGAACTATCAATATGCCAAATCTCACTCTCCTACGTACCCGCAATACGTACACCCTTCACGTATTAATATATAGATGAATACAGCGATAATCTCGGTGCACCTAACTCAAACATGTGAAATAAATATGGTGAACATCCCACAATGGTTAAGCTAGGGACTTTAATAGGGATTTATAATCTGCCGCATTTACACATTCGTGCGAATAACGAAGCGAATGACGAGGCAAACAACGAATACGGACAAATATGTAAACAATGCGTTCGTTATTCGCCTCGTGCTTCGTTTCGTGATTCGCGCATTCGCGTTGAGAGCGGTTTTTCGGAATGTGTAAATCTAGTTTATAGGAGCTCTTCTTAAAAATTTTTTCTTGATTATATGCAGAGAAATCAAGCTACTTGAACGTCTAAACAGGTGAACTACCTACTATTTTTTTTAGAAACGAATATATTGATGTGATTTTTTCTAGTCGGTTAGTTTGTATTTGAAGAAAAATATTTTATTATCGAAACTAAAGACCTAATCGATACAAATGGCGGTATTTTCAAGTGATTAATATAAATTTATTAGAGTCAATATAGTTTATATCTAATAGTAAGTACTATTATAGATAATACTGGTATAATATACGCACAATTAATCCACGTATCGCGCTGTTATCGTTTCAATTTCCGCTTGTTTCGAATCATAAGTCAGATTGATATGTCTAATGAGCACAATAACTCAATCTACACATTGTACCTACTGTCCCTCGTTAGTCAGTAGGCAGTTCCGCTCCCCGGGTATAACAGCCGGTAAGGTATTATAGCGTCTTGATATTTAACAGAAAATCTCTGATAGTTTGTTCTTTTGGCTAGGCTGTTCTTGGCTTTTATATTACTCATTGCCTACTTACTTGCCCAGGTGGGGAATGCGAGACCCGGGTGACTGCGGTGCCCACGTGCAGTCCATGGCGCACTTGGTCACGTGTCCCTTATGTCCTATCTCCTGCACTAAAGACGAATAAATAAAGCCACTGACAGCGCGGTTGAATTGGCATAATTTTGTGCAAGAACCATTTAGTGCCAGCAGTGAACCATTGACAAGAGACCAAGAAGAAGAAGTCTTACTTACCTTCTACTATCCAAACTTCTTTCTAATGCGTATTTTCTAACAGACTGACTGACTGGCCAGGTTTTGAACCCCGGACCTGGTACCTAACATAAAGATATTCATATGGCCCAAGAAGAAGGAGGCCTTCTTTGAGTCTATAGAGTGGGCTGATGCTGCATTCGTGCATATTCTCTTCTGCTACCCCTCTTCTGGTGATTCAGGTGATAATAGGTTGCTACTATCGCTTACCATGAGAATATTACTTACCATGAGAAACGTGACGGGAAATTAAAGAGGAGAATGGATTACGGTATATATTCACGTCTGGGAATCCCCGGAGGGGTAGGCAGAGGTGTATTAGCACCTACGTTTTGCCAATTATGACTTCCTGTCCTAGGACGTAATAGGGGGCGAGCCTACTGCCGTCTAGCGGGCCCTTTGTCTTGGGCTGTATGTTTACTGTCGGATGGAGAACAGCCCTATCCCTTAGTCGCCTTCTACGATACCTACTATCCACAGGAAGAGCTGGGGTGGTTCTATTCTACTCCACCGGGAACCAACACGGCATTACGTATTAAGCGTAAGGAGAGCAAAAGCGGTAACTTTTAAATTCAGGATAGTCTGATGTAGGTAGATGTATTGAGTTTCGTACCTACGGTCTACGGTTATCAAAAGTTTCATCTGTTTTATAAATATCATTCGTGCTGGAAAAAGCATTTGCATGCTTGCATGGCTCTCCTCGAAGTAGGTACAGTAATAAATTCATTTTTGAGTTATGACAACCTCTACACATTTATAATGAACATTATTATTGCATTTAAAAAGCAATAACATAGGAGTGGAGATCCTCCGTTATGGAGAACACACCGACTGCGTAAAAGTATGTTGATATATGAAGTCGCATTTAATATTTTTCATATGCGGGTGTAATATATGACCTGTTGTCAGGTGTCCCTGGGTACTTGTTGTACGCCGTCCGCCATTATGCCTCGTACCTAAATTATAAGGCAATATAATGATGGTGCGGTCCTCGCTAATAATTTCGTTTTCTAAATAAATTATCGACTCGTGTCCCAGCTAATATTTCGCAATAAGCCCTCGACCCTCGATGCTTTGCTGTGCAGTATATATTATCATACTCATTCGTTTGCGCCCACTAGTGGTCCTTGCTTAACTGCATAAATAGGGTTCAGTTCTATACCTAAACTAAATGTGGTTACTGTTTAGTTAACAAATCAGTATGGAGAGTTCGAGTCTGTACATTGAGTTCGTACCTAAGTATAGTTCGAATCATATATCTTAGACCTACAGCGCGAGATATAAATATCTATGCTTGATGATATCTTCAAAATACATCCAAGGAACGTGTACTGCACATATAGAGCACATTTTGAGCAAATCCATCTCGCACGTGTAATATCATTACATCGATTGGACCTATTAATAATCAGGACTAGTCTAACGATTTAGGTTATGTTGTGGTGTCACGCAAAGTTGTATTTGATTTCATTGGATCTCGTTCAACATATTGGGAACGCCTGAACGGTGGTCAACTTGGAAGACTCGTGACCGCCGAGAGTAGGACTCTACTTTGGCGACCTAACCTCTTAGATTAGTTATGAGATTTCCCATTACATAGATAAAGTAGCAAACTTAACAATCTGCGTGATTGGTCGACGCTTATATATCAGAGGAGTGCATTTAAATGCAGTCCATATAACGCCATCATTAGAGCAGTGGGCCCGGGGCCGAGAGCCCTGGGGCACCGCGTCTATCCAGTAGCCGGCCGAGCCAGGAAGTGTGATAAAATCGCGAATAGTATTTTCTTATACCTCGTTTTAACGTGTGGATTAATATATAATAAGGAATCGGATACGATAGAATTAAGGAATACTTTAGGATTCGCGACCGCTGACGAGTCCCGCCCGAGAAGATTCTTTTTCCCTATGTATTTGATTTGTATAGTTAGCATACTTAATGCTGTAAAAAATCCTTCAATTGTTTGGGCGCAGTTATCAATAATCAATGTTTAAAAATGATTGTAACATCATTCATTGATTCCGATAGTTCGTAAGAAAATCGGTAGATGACGCCACGTCGCCTTAAAGACGTATAAGATGGGAAATTTGAATCATATCGGGCGTGTCTCGGTAGCCGAATTGGTCAGGCATTCCCCCTGTAAGAGAAAGACTGCGGGTTCGAGTCCCGCCCGAGAAGATTCTTTTTCCCTATGTATTTGATTTGTATAGTTAGCATACTTAATGCTGTAAAAATTCCTTCAATAGTAACGTTTTTCAGTAACTAATATTCAAATAGATCTCATTTACTTACCAATTATTAAGAGTAGTGAGTGACCTTAGCCACCTGGGCGCGAATGAGATCACCGATTCGATCCAGCACCGACTCGCACACGTAGGCCGTGATTGGAACCAAATTAACATTTAGGAAGTCGTGAAGTCGTGACTCACCTATTGACAGACGCACAAAAAACCACCGAGCACTAGCCGCGGCCGCGGGGCGGCGCCCGAGCGCGACGCGCCAATCAGCGGCGAGCGCGGCCGAGCGCCGCTGAGCGCTGCCGAGCCCACGCCTTTGTTGGCCTAATTACGAGCACCCATTGTCCACAAATTCGTGATTAACACAAGCCACTATCAACATTACGGTGTACCCGAGTGGCAAGCGTGTGCGGCGACAATCGCGTGCACTTGGGACTGTCTTACCATCATGTACCTCATCAGAAAGCATATAAGTAATTGTTTATTTAAGTAAGTAAATGTAAGTTACATATGGGTATAGAATATACATATAGATACCTAAGAAAAAGACACCAAATGCAGCTGCGATAAAGGACAGTAGGTGCCTATTTTCACATTGGTTCACAGTCAACTTTTTACTGGAGTGGAGCTCCTGCAGACCTTGACACAGTTGACTAGGTGCGCTGAAGACCGCCGAAGCAAACAAGCAGTATAGAATGACTGCTTCAGTATCAGAGATTTTGTCACTCCACCGCCTATGTGACCTACTTGAAGAAGCATATTATATCATCTGTGGTATTAGAGTGTAGTAGGGACTTCATTCTGCGCTCAAGCTATGGAATGATCTCCCTATTATGTTTTTCCCAGTAACTACAATAGGAAGTTGCCATCAAGAAGGGCCATCCAGTACCTCCCTCTGTTCCTGTATTCTTACTAATTAATTGCGTCATGATAAATAACAAAATGAAGAATTATCGCTACTTCGAGCTCATGGGCTTTCATTTAATGAAATGATGTCCAGGCACGATAAGTGTAAATTCGATACAATAATATACATATACCTCGGGACACATATCTTGGACCAAGATGCGAGACAAACGAGCAGCTGGCACACGCAGATTGTTCTGTAATAATCTATGCTTTGTGAATTTGAGCTCGTCCAGCGCCGTAGCACCCCGTGCTATCCTCAAGCAAGACACATATAATACGTGTACTGCGTATTTTGGGCACATTTTGAGAACATTTTAGGTCCAATATAGGTATATGTCTCGAGGTATATACCTATAGGAGCCCGCTGCTCGCACGCAAGCTCTGTAGGTAGCCGGTAATTGGGCGCATTAGTCAACGACAACCCTTCACCACGGCGACCACTTACGATTGTGACTAGTAAATTAAAAAGTAAATTAACTTGATGCTTATATCAGGCCTGCCTCCTCCACAGGTGGTGAGACACGCACTGGCCGTCTGTGCGCGAATTTTACGAAGAATTTAGTGTGGACTAGTTACAAGCTCTTGCTGATACTTTATACGTATTCAGATATTCAGATACTTTATAATATGTGAACTAAAATATTAATGTACAATATATTTACAAAAATTAAAAAATACATCAAAAATAATAAATACGAGGGAGAGACTGAAACTTTAGGCATCGTAGAATGCCTCCCCATCGACCTCTACCGGTACCGTGCCCAAAAGGCTTGCGGCATTTCCCCGCTGAATAGCGATAGCAATTCTTTGAGCGTGGTAAAGGCCAGACCCATGGTCACGGAAAGAGTCGATTAATCGCTTCGCTATTTCTTTGAATAGCGCGCGCACTTGGACCCCACGTCCACAACGTTTCAACTCCAAACGGCTCGAAAGTATAATTACCAGATAAATTGGTATATTTGCGCCGTTTGAGAGTCTCCGCTGATGCAGCAGCAGCGCAAGCACAGTCCATCGTACTTGGAAGATGGGAAGGAGCCAGAGTGTCGACGTAAGTTGCGTGGCGCAGTAAAGGCCTGCCCATCTTCCAAGGCATCAACGACATACCGTTTGGTCTCGTGCCATTGTCGCACGCCAAGCCAACAGGTTCAAGTATAGCTGGCACGCCAGCGGTGACGAGAGCCCGACGGATAATGTCGTGACGAGACATGCGGCCTGCGCTCCTGCTGCAAGATGTCCGTAGATATTCAGATTGTTTCTATCAATGTGACAAAGTCCAAAAACCAAAATTCTCGTCTAAACGGATTAACTTGCCAGCTGCTGTGGTGATCATCGGGTCCTGCTGAGGTGTGATACCAGATGCTTTTAGTCAACCGCTTTGTGTGCCTTCAGGCCTGGTGGTACTAACGCCAGTTAGTTATTACATTTATTTTTTATTTAGAGCCGCCCATTTGCGTCAACTCTGTTGCAGATTGATTTAAAAAATAAAAATACACCTATCTGCAAACATAGTCGATGCGAACGGGCGACCCTATCATAAAGTGAGTTTATTACTTCCCCCTACGAGTCTCTACGTAACTGTAAATGGAAAAGGCTCTGCTGCATTCATACGGCATCTTGAAGATGTTTCTTACTTCTAATGCTCCTAAAAACCGCAATTATAAGGCGACTCTCACGCAGAGCAGAGACGTCGCAGGCGCAGGCGCAGTCGCAATGAGCACAAATAATTACTTAACGAGCGACAATTTGTCGCTCACACGGGACGGGCGCCCGCCGCGCCCGGTACTCTATCCTCCATACTAAAACATATACCTATTATAAATGTGAAAGATTGTCTGTCTGCCTGTTACACTTTCACACCAAAGCTACTGACCTAATTGTGATGCAATCTGGTACCGAGATAGACTAGAGACTACTGCCAAAAATCATCGCGAAAAAAGGCTTATAAGGTTTTAAATAAAAGACGAAAGCTTGTATGAAAGATCGTTATTTTAAATCACTTGAAAGTTAGCAAATAATATTTACTTAAAGCGTTTTTGAAATTTCAATATTATGATAGGTATGGGGATGAAAAGGTGAAGATAGTTCGCAGTGTTTGGTCGCGATAACCGCCATCCACGCAGGCGGAGCCGCAGGCCACAGCTAGTTGCTATATTATAAAGTGCGTACAATAATATGTTTGCATTGCGCAATATTTCACGTGCTTGTGCCTGCGCGAGGGGCGCGGGGTGCGGGGCGAGACTTCCTCGCGCGGTAATTGCGGGCCAATGACACGAAATGCTAGCTTCTAATGAGTTCCTACTCTAAGGATAATGTACTAAGTGGTAAGAAATCTTAACGGATAAGAAAAAAACAAATACAGACATTGAAAAGGTCCTCCATCACCTTCCTTTACATATACGTGTTCCCCTGTAAACTATAATTCTACTATCAATAATACTTCAGAAGCCGCCTAAGGAAAAGTTCTGAAAGTTACAGAAGCGTAAGGCCTTGATCACACGCACCAAGCGGTGTGGCGAGACAGTGCACTCGACCCATGCTGGCTGCGTGTGAACATAGCGCCGAATATTAGCCTGTACATCGCACTTGGCCGACAGCACTGTCACAGCACTGTTTCGCCACTCCACTCGGTGCGTGTGATCAAGGCTGGTGTTTGCCAGAATCGTGAAAACTTTTCTAAGGGCATAACTTTCCTGGATTCTGACTTCAGTGATTACCTATTTTTTCCTTTAGACTTTCTAAGCGTAAGCTCGTAAGTGGACATTGGGAAATTATTCAAGAATAATCTTATGTGTTTCCTGTAGTGCCTATTTAAATGTTTATAGCTAAGAATACTAATTTCAAGCTCGAGTTGTATTTGTGTGTCGTTGCTATGTATTTATGGTCAGGCGCATTCATTTCGTTAGTTTGGTTTGTTTGTAGTTTTAGAATGACCAACAAAACAGTTTACTTATACGGATGTCTCACAGTATGTTGTAGGTTTTTTTCAGTAGGCACACGTTTGGGACACGTGGAGAGCTTCCGATCAGCTGTCTGCTGTTGTCCCAAGGTGCAACACGTCGAAGTTCCAAACTACGCACCCCATAGTAGGTATCAAAATAATCTAGATCAAAGGACCAAAACATTGTAAGGTTCAATACCTTAAATCATTTTGGTCCTTCGACCCAGATTATTATATTTTGCATATTCCAGTTAGGGTTACCATTTAGGAATTTGAAAAGTCCTGACAAAAAGCCGGACATTTCGATAAAAATCCGGACATTTTTTTTTTGTGCGGATATCCCTCGGATACCCTGTCGGAGCCGGAAGGAGAGGTTATGTTGGACTCGAACCGACTAAAACCGCACGCCGACTGTGGGTCGTGGTGCTAGGCCGGAGGTGAGGTTGTCATCGACATACACCTCGCACCCCGGCTGACCCAGGGCCATCCCTTACGGTCTAGCCCTCCTCGGGAGGGGAGACAACGGTGTCCCCGACTCGCCCCCGGAATGAGGAGGCGCGCTTCTTAGCGCGCCGTAATCCGGACACTTGCAATGGCATGGTATTGCTCGGGACATTTATATATCTTGAACATAATGTGCTCTAAACGCGCATTACACGTTTCTTGGGTGTCTTTTCAGGATAGCACGGGGTGCTACTGCGGTAGACGAGTTCAAATTCACAAAACATAAATTATAACAATACAATCCGCGCGCACCAGGGCTTCATTATTTGTCACGCAATTTAGGTCCAAGAAACGTGTCCCAATCCCAAGATATAGGCATGATATACGAGACAAATGAGGCCCTGGCACCCGTGGATTGTTTGCTAGTAATAATATATGCTTGGTGAATTTGAGCTCGTCCATAGCAGTAGCACCCCGTGTTATCCTCAAAAGACACCCAGAAACATGTACCGTGCGTATAGAGCACATTTTTAGGTTCAGTCCTAAGGCCAGTCCCTGGGTCAGGTGGCTCATTCATATTAAAGTTATCATCATAAATGTATATACAAACCCATCTATATGACAGTATAATATACACAATATACTACATTTGACACGCCCAACTTATCACTAAAATAATAAAAATCATTGCTAATGATTCAATACAACCTTAAAAATATGAGTTGAGAAGATTTCTAAAAGATAACTTTAAATGAACCTGGGGGTACTCAGGGCCTCCGAATGAACCTGGATAAAACCAAGATCATGTTCAGCGAGCACGTTGACCTGCAGCCGATTGCTGTGAACGGAACTCCCCTCGAGATTGTTTCGGAGTGTACGAGGCAACAATAAATGCAAGCATCGTACAGTAGTATTGCGCGTGGTCAGCAGTTTACGCCGATCCGCGCTATTTCACCATTACATTCATTCAGTATCATTACGACCATCAATCAGTTCGGGTGTACTCACTATCAATCATAGCATATCATTTTGGATTAAGTTGAGTCAATATACAGTTGATATTAACTTCATCTTTTATTTATCATCTCAGTACGAGTAGCAGCTCGTACATTTGGTCCTTCGAAGCTTTACCTAGCGCGCGGTTTGGTTGAAAGCAAGGATCGATCGCGTGTGTGGTGTATTTATCAGTGACTATCAGGAACAACAGTGCCAGCTAACGAGGCAGATATCATCAGCAGCCCTCCAGCAGGTGTTGTACGTGTATATCAAGTAAGATCTTTCCAATTATTTTATCTTACACTCCCCTAAAAATGAAGAACTTGTTAGCTAATCAGGAGCAAACTGGTCAAGCTATGGAGCAGCTTATGGCGTCATTCAAGAAGACTGCCCGGGATCGTAGAACGGTCGAATATGTTAGGAGGAAGTTAGAAACGTTGGAAATGTATTGGAAGGATTACCAAAATAATCATTCACGTCTTTGTGAGTTCGGGAAAACAGATGATACATACTTTCTAGATGATCATTTTCAGCAAGCTTTAGAATTTTATGAAGGCGCTAAAGCACAACTCACACAGTATCTCCAGAGACCAGCAAGTCCGCAGCGAGGCCAGGAAGAAAGCAAGGCTATTACGACCCCTAGCACCAGCAAAACAGGGCTTTCCTCCGCGCCTGGACTTCCAAACAAACGGTCGCAAGCAACAGATAGTAAGACTGCCGAGATGCTAAAGAAACAAGCCAGTAACTTTAAAGCCTTGTCTTGGACAGTGAACAACATTGATTTAGAGGCAATAACAGAAAAGTGGGAGTTCGAGGACCTCTTGAAAGAGCTACAAGGAAGATGGTCAGTAATCGATTCTCTGCACTGGCAGCTGGATAGTGAAATAGGTGGCGAGAACGAGGAGTATGAGAGTACTTTTTCGGCTCATGAAAAAACTTATCAGTTTATGAAAAAGGCTATAAACAGTAAGCTATGGTCCAGTGCACACCGCGAAAAATCAACTCCAAAGATGGAGATACCATCGTTCAATGGCAATTATTACAATTGGGTATCTTTCAGAGATCTGTTCATGGAAACAATTCACCTAAATCCGTTGCTCTCGAATGCACAAAAGATGCAATTTTTGAAAAGCAAAGTCACCGGGGAAGCGGAAAAGTTGATACAGCATCTCCAAATTAGTTCCGACAACTATCAAGCTTGTTGGGACATTTTAAATCACCGTTATCATAATAAGAGGCTCATTTTCACATCTCATATAAACAGGATTTTGAATCTCGCAGTTATACAGCAGCCGAATGCAAAACAGATTAAGCGCATCCATGACACAACTAATGAGTGTTTAAACGCAATTAGAAATCTCGGTGTGGACATAAACACATGGGATCCGTTATTAGTTCATATCATATCCCAAAAGTTGGATTCGGATACTCATAGTGATTACATGGAGTCCTTAAAGCAGCCGAGAGACCTACAAACACTAAAAGATTTCTTAGAGTTTTTGGAAAATAAATTCACGTCTATGGAGTCCTCATTAGCACGCAGAAAACCCGAAAATCAGAACAAACCTGCTGCGGAGGCCTCCGGAGCGTCAGGAGGACATCGTCAGCAGAAATCCCATTCATTTAAATCCTTTGCTACTAACAAATCATCCTCAGATTCAGGCAAGCAACAGAAAAAGCAAAGTCGAGCATATACGCCATCTAAAAATTGTGCAATTTGCGGTGACGAACAACATGGAATATATCTTTGTCAACAATTTTTAAGTATGCCGGCGGATATGAAGCTAAAAACAATTTCGAAACACAATTTATGCAAAAATTGCCTACATGACCATAAAGGTAAATCTTGCTATTCAACTAAAAGGTGTCGGGAATGCAACGATCAGCATAATACAATTTTACACGAGGCGTTTACGAATGACGTAGTTTATACTACTACGGAGGCAAAGCAGGAACCTAAGCAGGCTAGCAGCACATACGTATCTCAACGAAATAATCAGCAAGAATCGTCAGAAATATTAATAACCACCGCCGTGGTTCACGTACAGGCAGGGGACAGCACATATAAAGAGATGCGAGCTTTAGTGGATCAGTGTTCGCAAATAACGCTTATCACAGAAAATGCCGCACAGCGCTTAAAACTTCCCCGAAAAAGATGTAGGAGTGTAGTAGCAGGCGTTGGAGAGAAAGAGAACAACTGCAAGGGGATAGTGACCTTAACCTGCGCATCTCTATATAATCCGAAGTTCATTTTCACAGTTGAAGCGTATGTCATGAACAAACTGGTAAAGGATCTACCTAGCTTCACCTTCAAGAAGCAACACTGGCCACACTTAGAGGGGTTACAATTAGCAGATAGTAACTTCAACGTCAGTCGGTCGGTGGATATCATCTTAGGTTCTGACAAATATCCGGAACTTATATTAGATGGCCTACGCAAGGGTAGCAACCCGACAATGCCCGTCGCACAGCAGACTGCGCTCGGGTGGGTAATCTGTGGCAGTACTGAAACCGCGATGTCACCAACGCGTCAGTGTTATGTTGTTAACTATTTCAACGACATGCGAAGGTTTTGGGAAGTTGAAGACGTTACGGAGCATTCAAAATCGGCAGAAGATCAAAAGTGTATCGAGTACTTCGAAAAAACTACCGTTCGTCGGGAAGATGGCCGGTACGAAATCCGTCTACCATTTAAACCAGATTACAAACAGCAATTAGGGTCATCCACTTCAGCAGCTCTAGCGCAGTTTCGACAACTAGAACGTAAATTTAGCAAAAATAATCTCATCGAGCAAGAATATAAACAATTTATCAATGAATATATTCAATTACATCATATGAAATTGTCAATGGATAACTTGATACCGGGGTATTATTTACCGCACCACGCGATCATTCGCGCTGAATCGACAACTACCAAGTTACGCGTCGTGTTTAATGCCTCCGCTCGGTCATCGACCGGTTATAGTTTAAATGATGTAATGTATACAGGTCCTAATTTACAAAAGGATCTGCTCACTATTATCTTGAATTGGAGACAGTTCCAGTTTGCGTATACAGCAGACATAGAAAAAATGTACCGACAGATAATGGTACATGAAGAGGATCAAGCGTATCAAAAAATATGGTGGCGGGACACAGCAAATCAGCCTATTCAAGCATATCAACTATCCACACTGACATATGGCACTAAACCCGCTCCCTTCTTAGCAATGATGTGCTTGAAACAACTCGCAGCAGATGAGAGACAGAAGTTCCCAGAAGCAGCAAGAGCTTTAGAGCAATGTTTCTATATGGATGACTACTGCGGAGGAGACCATTCCATAGAGGGGGCTATACAATTACGTAATGACTTAATACAACTTTTGAAGTCAGGTGGATTTAATCTTAGAAAATGGACTTCTAGTGACCCTGGGTTGCTAACAGGCTTAGGTACCGATCAGTGCTATCCGCAAATGTTTGAATTTAAGCATCCGGAATCAACAAAAACTTTAGGTCTTGGCTGGAATCCTCAAGGAGATAAGTTCATCTTTAAATCCACCCTACCACCCTCACCGTGCAAGAGTTACACCAAAAGGTCACTGCTATCTGATATTTCAAAACTATTTGACCCTCTAGGATGGCTAACACCACTTAGCACTAGCATGAAAATATTATTCCAGGCCGTTTGGCTGTCGAACTTACAATGGGATGATGAGTTACCTGCGGAAATACAAAGGAAGTGGGCAACCTATCGTCGGGAATTACAACACATTGACTCATTTGAAATCAGAAGGTGGCTAGGTATCAAGAAGAATGATCATATAGAATTGCACGGTTTTTGTGACGCGTCGCAGAAAGCATATTCAGGAGTGATTTATTGTCGAATCCGCAGAAATACAACATCTGTGATCTCGTTAGTCGCCTCAAAAGCAAGGATCACCCCCGTGAACAAAGTCCTAT
This sequence comes from Eilema sororculum, assembly GCA_914829495.1. Lineage (NCBI taxonomy): Eukaryota > Metazoa > Arthropoda > Insecta > Lepidoptera > Erebidae > Eilema > Eilema sororculum. The sequence continues at coordinate 23,344,368 of OU618549.1, forward strand.
CAATACCTAGACTAGAGTTATTGGGTGCCGAACTATTATCAAAATTAATGAGTAAGGTACAGCAGTGCTTTTCGAACTATTCTACCTAAGTATACGGATGGTCGGACTCGACAGCTGTACTCGGCTGGTTACAGGGAGATCTAACCCGTTGGAAGCCTTTTATTGCAAATAGAGTGGCAAAGATCAAGGACATAATGCCTTCGGTGTGTTGGAACTACGTTAAAACAACCGAAAATCCCGCCGATTGCGCAAGCCGAGGCTTATCGGTAGCACAGCTTAAGGAACATAACCTATGGTGGGAGGGGCCGTCTTGGTTGACGTCTTTCAGAAGAAAAGAGGAAACCATATATGTGACCAATCTGGAAATCAAACCATCAATCAAACAGACAAATACTATCATAAGAAGCGAATCAGAATCAGAAGTTATGACGAATATCATTGAGCTTTTAATGAATAAATATAGCTCTATAAATAAAATTATTCGAATATTTGCATGGATATTACGAATACCTAGTCACAAGAAACGAGTTCATAAACCTCACCTCACGTGGCAAGAATTGCGACACGCAAAAATGCTCATTATTAGAAGTACACAATTGCAAAATTTCGCTGACGACATTAAATCACTACGTAATGTCGCAAGCCTGCCGTCTAAGAGCGTACTCCTAAATTTGAATCCGGTAATAGATGAACAGGGATTATTACGTGTCGGAGGAAGACTTCAAAAAGCCCACATCAACTGTGAGATGAAGCATCCCATTATTATCCCACATGAGAGTCGTCTTACTACCTTACTGTTGCAAGAAGCGCACGAACTGACATTCCACGGGGGAGCACGACTCACGCGGTCTAATCTCAGACAGAAGTATTGGGTCATTGGGGGTAATAGAGCAACAAAGAAGTTTATACATCGATGTGTCACCTGCAGGAAGCAAAGCCCGATGCTCCAGCGTCAACTCATGGGAGACTTACCGTCCGCTAGGATAAACCCGGAAAAAGCATTCTATCACACGGGTGTCGACTATACTGGTTACGTTGACGTTAAGGCAAACAAAGGACGGGGTATAAAAACTACCAAAGGGTATATTGCAGTGTTTGTTTGTATGGTGACCAAAGCAGTACATTTAGAGCTAGTGTCTGACCTGTCAAGTACGGCCTTTTTGGCAGCGCTTAGCAGAATGGCAGCCCGGCGAGGTACACCGAGACACATCTATAGCGATAACGGGACAAACTTTATCGGCGCAAATAAACTTTTACAAGAACAATACAATCACTTACAACAGATATTTAATAACAATTTTTTAGCTGAGATATCAGAAATGGGAATAGAGTGGCATTTCAACGCCCCGTCTTGGCCAAGCGCCGGAGGCCTATGGGAAAGAGCAGTTCGGAGCCTGAAACATCACCTGAAACGGGTCGTAGGGGAGCAGAAGCTGACCTATGAAGAATATTGCACTCTTTTATCTCAATTAGAAGCTTGTTTAAATTCGAGGCCGCTGTGTGCACTAACAGAGGACCCAGAGGATATAGAGTTTTTAACTCCCTCACACTTCTTGTCAGCAAAACCAGGATCGACATTAATTGAAACAGCTTCCGATGCTAGAACAAGATGGCATCTCATAGCAAAATTATTTGAAGATCTATGGAAGAGGTGGAAGACGGAGTATTTAACGCAGTTGTCTGTTAGATCAAAGTGGTTGAAATCTCGAGAGAACATACGACTGGGTGATTTGGTTACCATTCATGAGGAAAACCTCCCAGCCGGCAAATGGCTGATGGGAAGAGTGATAGACCTTCATCCAGGACACGATGGACGTGTCAGAGTCGTTTCACTAAAAACAAAAAATGGCATTATCAAGAGGCCAGTAATCAAATTATCAATTTTGCCGGTATATCCGGACCATGATAGCAGCATCAATAATAACCAGGTGGAGATGGATGACAGGCGGGTGAACAATGGCCAGCCGAGATCTTTTATGTCCATGGCCATATCCCTGTTACTTTTCCTATCTCTGCTGACGACTTCACATGCGGCTTATAACGTGACGTCGTTTCCCGGAAATATGTCATTGTATTTCGATGCTATTTCGAACATGCAGGTTATCCGGGATAAATGGACCCTAGTGGTCTATTACGACATGTCGCCTTATTGGGAAGGAACAACGGCAGTGATGAAATCATTAAATCACTCGGATAAAATATGTACCAGGCTTCTAGATCAAGTTCAATGCACTACGATACTGCTACAATTACGTCACGAGTATCAAGAGTTACAACACTACAACAAGTTGTTGCTGGATCAGCATTTTGACGCGCACGCGAGATATCGTCGTGGCCTTATCAATGGCATCGGATACGTAGCTAACAGTCTCTTTGGCGTATTAGACGAACATTTCGCAGAGCAATATAGAAAGGACATTGAGTTGATACGTCAGAACGAACATCACTTGACAAGCATGTTAAGGAATCAAACGTCTGTCGTTGAAGCCGAATATAACCTGTTAAAAAGGACAGAAAACATCATGTCTATCCAGCACAAAACGATAAACAAACACCTTAACGCATTGGATGAAGCAATCAATCACGTCCAGGAAAAGATGATAAGTATCAGCGAAGTGCAAGACTTCACGCTATCAGCCATGACTACGAGCAATCTTATGCAAAACTTGAAACGGATTCAGGATACATTGCTGGATACCGTGACCGATATTTACCATGGAAAGTTCAATACCCATTGGCTAACCCCTGACCAATTACGTAATGAATTACAAGTTATTTCGAGTCAGCTAACTAAGGATATTAAACTGCCCATAGAAAACATTCAAAACGATCTCAGATATATTTACAACCTATTGAAGATCAAAGGTAGAGTATTGCGAGATTATTTCATCTTCGAAATCACATTTCCGTTGACTAGCAGGGAAACTTACAATCTCTACAAAACTATCCCAATTCCGCATCAGACCGCCAGTAATAACATGATCACAGTCCACCCAATTAACGAATACATAGCAGTTAATCTGGGAAAGGACAGCTACTTGACCTTGTCTGCAACAGAACTGCAAGCGTGTTTATATAATGAATACAGCTATTTATGCCATATCACCACGCCGATTCACTATCTGTCGGTAAACGAAAACTTTTGCAAGCTGAAGGGGAGCAAGGATCAATGCACTGTAAACAAATCTACGTGCAACCATGTGTGGCATGAATTAAATGAGCTATCAAAATATTTTTATTTTTGTTGCAACACGTGCGCATTACGTATTATATGTAAGGATCGAGTTACATCGGAACAGCTGTCTGGAGCGGGCATTATAAATCTCGGGTCGAATTGCATTATCAAAGGTGAGAACTTTGCACTGTATGCACGATCAAGGCCAGGGCATACCTTAGCCTTGAACCCGGATATAGTTACTCCGAACATAGCAGATTTAAATCATATGATAAATATATCTTTGGGTCAGTATATTGAACCGAAAGAAGACCAGATTAATCAAACGCTGGAGGATCTTGGGAAGCAGATCCAGCACTTAAAATCGGCGGCCACTGATCCATCTTATGATATACTTTCCACACACGACATTCATCAGTATATCATCACTTACGTCCTGATGGGAGCGATGGTGTTAACAGCTGCGGTGTTCCTGTGGCGTAGGAGGCGGGGTAGTGCAAAAGTCAGCTGTGCTCAGACTGCAGTGCAAAGTGTAGTGTTTTCGCGTCATCAATATACGGCTGACCGTCAGCCCAGTGAAGTGTCAGTAGAATCGATACGAGCGCGCAGTGTTAACTTAAGAGACCAAGCATCTTCGCCTATACCTAGGAAGTGTATTTTTCAAAGGGACATTCCAGAAGTTCATGGTTCTTTTGGCCCGGGAGGATGTTCGGAACCGAAGCAGACTCCAAAATAGAGACAGTAATTTATGATATAAGTACTAACACAGTTTATTGTTTATCACCTTGTCTCACATCATTCACACCCATTCAGCATCATTATCCACCTCCTCGCGAGGTGGGAGCATGTACGAGGCAACAATAAATGCAAGCATCGTACAGTAGTATTGCGCGTGGTCAGCAGTTTACGCCGATCCGCGCTATTTCACCATTACATTCATTCAGTATCATTACGACCATCAATCAGTTCGGGTGTACTCACTATCAATCATAGCATATCATTTTGGATTAAGTTGAGTCAATATACAGTTGATATTAACTTCATCTTTTATTTATCATCTCAGTACGAGTAGCAGCTCGTACACGGAGTATGTATACCTAGGGCAGATGCTCCAACTAGGGAGAAACAACTTTGAGGGTGAGGCTAAAAGAAGAATACAGTTGGGCTGGGCTGCATTTGGAAAGCTTCGTCAGGTATTCTCATCGCCCATCCCACAATGTCTTAAGACAAAAGTCTATTTTGTCGAGCCGAGACGTGGACACTTATGATACGGTTGGTCCACCAATTCAAGGTCGCTCAGTGTGCTATGGAAAGAGCTATGCTCGGTATATATCTGAGGGATCGAATCCGGAACGAAGTAATTCGGCAGAGAACTAAAGTTATCGACATAGCTCAACTAATTAGCAAGCTGAAGTGGCAGTGGGCTGGCCATATCTGCCGTAGGACCGATAACCGTTGGGGTAAACGAGTCCTTGAGTGGAGACCGGGAACCGGCAAAAGTAGTGTGACTGCAGATTGGCTGGTGGGGAGTGGAGGAGGACAGCCGAAGACCGGGCTAAGTGGCGTGTCATGGGAGAGGCCTATGTCCAGCAATGGGCTGCCGCGAGCTGATGATGATGATGATGGGTACTCAGTAAAGTATCTAGTGTTGAAAAGTATAAATTAAGTTTGATTTCTTTTTCAAGAAATTATTTTATACTATGAATACTAGTTGGTTTGCAAGAAGATTTATTGTTTGATCCTTATGTAGACTATTAAAGATTTTATATTTTGATTATAGATAAAGGACAGGTTAAGTAATAAAGATTAAGGACTTTTTTGATATTACATAGTAGGTATGTAATTTTCTTTCTCATATTCAATCTAATTGAAAAACATCCGGACAAGTTAGGGAGCCGGACAAAGTCCGGACAAGTGTCGAAAAGTCCGGACATGTCCGGATTAACCCGGACGGATGGTAACCCTAATTCCAGTTCAATAGACCTTTTTTTTTTTTTTTTTTTTTTTTTCGTGCGGAAATCCCCTCGGATACCCCCCCTGCCGGAGCCGGAAGGGGAGGTTATGTCGGACTCGAACCGACTAAAACCGCACGCCGACTGTGGGTCTTGGTGCTAGGCCGGAGGTGAGGTTGTCAAAGACATATCCCTCGCACCCCGGCTGACCCAGGGCCATCCCTTACGGTCTGGCCCTCCTCAGGAGGGGGGACAACGGTGTCCCCAACTCGCCCCCGGAATGGGGAGGCGCACTATTCAGCGCGCCGCCGCCGTGGCCTGCTTCTGCTGGGGTGACAGGCGGCTCCACCTGTCACCCCCAGGCCCGCGCTCATGGGGGACGGAGGTCAGTCAGTGCCCTCCGACGCCCGAGTTGCATGCGCGCGCGGGCGGCGCGATCCGCGAGTCTTTCTCGCTCGCGCCGCCTCTCTCGCTCCGCCGTCTCCTTCACGACCATAACCTGCTCGCTGAAGGAGACGCCGGCCGCCCACGCGTCCGCGCAGCGGACCATTGCTGTGAGCAGGGTGGCGAGGGTGAGAACTCTCACACCCAGGGCCGACACTAGCTCCCGCCTCGGTCCGGCCCATGCCGGACACTCGGTGAGCGTGTGCAGCCCCGTGTCCTCGCTCGCGTCGCAGTGATGGCACTCGGACGTTGGCTCCTTTTCGATCCGACACAGATATCTCCCGAAGCACCCGTGCCCGGTGATAATCTGCGTCAGTCGATACGAGAGGCTGCCATGTGGCCTCTCGAGCCATTCCCCCATGATGGGCCTTACCGCCTCTATGACGGCATGCCCTGCGCGTCGTTGCTCAAGTCGTCGCTCCCACTCCGCCACCATGATCTCGTGGAGCCGGGACCTCTCGGCCCGAATGTCTTCGGGCTCGGGATCGTATCCCCGCTCCCGCGCCTCCTTACGGAACCGATACAGTGCCGCAAGGGATCTCGCTTCCAGGATCCACGGTGGCGATCCGGCTAGGAGACTCGCCGCTTCAAAGGATATCGTGCGGTACCCCCTAATGGCCCTGCAGGCCATCGTCTGCTGCGGTGCATGCAGCAGTTGCACGAACCTGGCCTGCAGGGCGTCCGCCCATACGGGGCACCCGTACAGGGCCATGGACCGCACGACACCCGCGTAGAGTCTCCTGCAGGAGTCCTCTGGGCCCCTCAAGTTGGGCAGCAGCCGCATCAGCGCGTTAGCTGACACCAACAGTTTGGGGCGCAGACTTCGGAAGTGCTCTCCGAAGTCCCACCGACCATCGAGTACGAGCCCCAGGTATTTCAACCGGGGCTTGATGTCGATGGGAGTACCTCCTACTGTCAAGCTGGATCCCGGGGGTGGCCTGCGCCGAGGACCATGAAAGAACAAGGCCTCGGATTTGTGCAGAGCCACCTCGAGACCCAGCCGCCGGATCCGATCCACGACTTGAGCAACAGCGGTCGTGGCCCTCTGGGTCGCCTCGCGGTGTGTAGCGCCACTCACCGTCACTAGCGTATCGTCCGCGTCCAGTTCAATAGACCTAGGTACTCGTAATTATATCTTCTATCCGCATCCGCATTCCCAAGTCCTCGCTCAGTAAACGGCTAAAACAAATCATCTAGTTTTTGTCCAAGTCGCATGTCTATATAGAAGCATGTTTGTTTGTAAGTAACAATTAACTGCAGAACAGCCTCCGCTCAATCAAATATAATGAATTGCCATTCGAAGGGCCCTGTTTATGACGTCACATCCTGCGACTTGTTTACTGCACCTCTCATTACTGGTGCACAGGTCTATTGCCATTAGATTTATTCAACTGTCTGACTCCATGTAGATACGGCTCTCTGGATGTTAAATTCTCGATTATTACCAACTAGCTTTTGCCCGCGGCTCCGCCCGCGTGTATGTCAGTTATCGTGACAAAACATAGTCTATGTCCTTTCTCAAGGTCTAATCTACGCCTATACAAAGTTTCATCAAGATCACTTCAGTGGTTTAGGCGTGGAAGCATAACAGAGAGTAGACAGACAGAGTTGCTTTCGCATTTATCATTATTAATATGGATTAAGTACATGTAAATGTCGCCATACTACGTGTAGATAGGCATGTTTCTGGTACAAAATGCAAGCAGAATTTTTCCGAAATATAAGTTCTCCTTGGATGTTTAAAAAGCTAAAAGAATACGTTGTTCACATATTTTAGTCCAGTTCGATGGTCACTATTTATTTTCAATCCCACAGTGAGCAGTTAGGTATCGTTAACGTATCGAACCGAACCGATCGTAATCGGATCGAACTGAGACCAATTGATGAACCGCGTGAAGAATTAGGTTAGTAGGTGTGATTATAGAACATGAATATCAATTAAAAATGGTTTAACTAACATCCAGCGGTAGTGTGTAAGGGGTACATTCTTCTACTGCTCCTTATAGAATACCCTCATCATCTTCTTGGATCAATTAGTACACACAAAGACCTTGCTAACATATCAAGGGACAACCTTCGAGGGAGATAGAACTTTTATATTAGGTAAGTAGTATTTTTAATATAAGGAAGGCGTTGCAATTCCAAAATGGCAAATATACCCACGCAAAGTGCGGCGGCGACATCAAACGATATGATTAACACTAATTATACGCTTAATTGCGACAGAGAGCTGCGCCCGCGCACACGCGCACACACGCTCACACACACGCGCTGACACACACATGCGATATTGGTAGGTACATAATATATACCAAAATATTTTAATTACCACTTACGGTTGTCGTTGATCAAATTACGGCGAACTGGCGCAGTTGCCGATAGTGGGCTTTAATTAATTTTATGACCTTTCCTCTGTACGGCAACGGGCAATGGGCAGATAAGTTATATAAGTACATGGAGGCATCTCTATGCGTGGCGATCTCACGGTGTCTACAGATATATTGCTATTTTTATGTGTTATGGATCCATTAGAGCCTCAATTTAATACGTAGATGCTTGTGTTTATAAGTACACAACACGGCATGTGAATCCAAGACGACGTACCCCAAATCTGTCGTGTACGCCAAAATCTTGTGAAAAACGGCACTGTTTTGTGAAAGTTCTGTGACACTAGTTTCCATATTCCTATGGCGTAGAAGCACTTCCTCATGATTTGTTATTCCTTAGAGAGCTACCTGTGCGTGTCTTTCCTCGAGTTCTCTTCACCTCACAGTATCTGGTGGCACTTCCCGAGGAAATCAGATGATACACCAATTAGATTGGAGAACAATTTATTTCGCATATTATTATCGACTGGCCAGCGGCCACCTACCGAAGACTCGTTGTTTCTAGAGAGTTTGGAAACATCTGGAACAGTAGCAAACTGAATAATAATAAATAAGATTAGAAAGTACTCTCTCTTTTGTCACTGAATAGATAATAGTATTAGCTCCTGTCCCGTTGAGGTGGGCAAATGTTCCCACACTCGCTACAGTCGCTACGATTCCGGCTACGCCTTAGCTTTTTCTGTTTCTTCAAAACTCGCCGATTAAATAAATAAATATTTTATCATTAATTATTATACTTAAATACTGATTATAATGCGGTTTTTGTAATCAAAGAAGTAGTCACAAAGTAACTTTTTTGCTATTTTTTGTTGGCTATCTACTGATATCTAGTTTTTTTATGTAGTTAGCCTATAATCCGGTCTCTGCTAATGATAATGAGATGGCTAATTGCAGTACACGGGCCATTACGCCGACGAGCACTAGAGATAACATTAGGACGTGGAGTGTGCGGCTCTGGGCACTCTGAGCGGGCTCAGTACGACTGAACACTTATAACGACCTGATAAGGTGGAACCGTGGAAGATTTGTTGAGTTGCGTGGGCGCCGGGCGGCGGCGGTGGCGGCACCGAGCTTAGGTTATGGAGCGTTCGCCACATTGCATCGAGGAGAGTATAAAATCGTATAAACTAACTTTTAAACTCTCGCGTTCCATGATATACATAAATTATAACGGGAATTAACGCGATCATGGTATAGGTACATACCTTTGATTTGCCTGACGTTTCGACCAGGTTACACCGGCCGTGGTCACAGGCTGACTGGCGCAGTAGTGCACGCCCGCCGTCTTCGAGTCCGTGAGGTAGTAGGTTCTTCATCTACCCGCACATTCTCGATATTTTGTTTTCGCCATGTACCGTCACATACAACACTCACAGTGTCCCTATTCTGTACGCTAACTGTCCGTTGTCTATCCGACTGCGCAGAAAAGCGAGGCTGCATGTTTTTTATCACTGGAGTCCATGTTGCAGATAACTTAAATCCATCTTCCCGATTGAAATTTTTATGCTTCTTGATTTCAATCGCTTCACGTACAGCTCTTGAGTAGAAGTGACGTTCGGTGGAGAGGACTTGCGTTTGGTGGAATTCAATCCAGTGATTAGTACCTGCTTCTAGCAGGTGTTCTGCGATCGCGGATTTAGCAGTCTGGCGATTCTTTACAGCTGCGATGTGTTCCTTGACTCGTTCAGCAATAGTCCGCTTCGTTTGGCCTATATACGAACTACCGCAGCTGCAATCTATCTTATAGACACCCGGACACTGTAACGGTAAGACATCCTTTGGTGTACCCAAAGTGTGGTGTAGTTCGTATATAGGCCAAACGAAGCGGACTATTGCTGAACGAGTCAAGGAACACATCGCAGCTGTAAAGAATCGCCAGACTGCTAAATCCGCGATCGCAGAACACCTGCTAGAAGCAGGTACTAATCACTGGATTGAATTCCACCAAACGCAAGTCCTCTCCACCGAACGTCACTTCTACTCAAGAGCTGTACGTGAAGCGATTGAAATCAAGAAGCATAAAAATTTCAATCGGGAAGATGGATTTAAGTTATCTGCAACATGGACTCCAGTGATAAAAAACATGCAGCCTCGCTTTTCTGCGCAGTCGGATAGACAACGGACAGTTAGCGTACAGAATAGGGACACTGTGAGTGTTGTATGTGACGGTACATGGCGAAAACAAAATATCGAGAATGTGCGGGTAGATGAAGAACCTACTACCTCACGGACTCGAAGACGGCGGGCGTGCACTACTGCGCCAGTCAGCCTGTGACCACGGCCGGTGTAACCTGGTCGAAACGTCAGGCAAATCAAAGGTATGTACCTATACCATGATCGCGTTAATTCCCGTTATAATTTATGTATAAAATCGTATAACTTGCCAGTTTACGTATTAAGATTAACCACATGAAAATAAGGTGGGTGCATTTGCCTCTTATAGCATTGTTCCTGTTTGCGTCAAAGACTCGCTTCGGAGCCTGAATTTATTACTCGTCTTCGTCCTTAAGGTTCGCTTTATACTGCTTTTGGAATGTGGAAGCAACTGGCGCCTAACCCCCAAGTCCGACAGGTATGCTGGCCGGGCTCTCGTTCGTCAATCGGCAGCATAATCGAATTGAAGGTGAAATGGGCTTGGCCCTAAGTCCAATACATCCACAGAATGAACATTTTTATAATAAGTATCTTACGAATCGGATAAAGTAAATGAATAATTTATGTACATAATGCTAAACCGATAATAATTTTCCCATTATTGGCTATCAAACTTCATTAACAATCGCCGAGGCCGCCTGCAGTTTAATTTATTGTTTCCCGCCCATCTGCGCAGTGTTACATTAGATTATGTAAGGTATTAATTTTAATGATTTTAAATCGCTGTCGTGCCTGTAATGGCTAAATATAATATTATCTGTCCACTATACGCTCCGTCAAATATAGGACAACGAGTTCCTAAAACTGTCTTATTTCGTCGACATGGCAACCGTTAAAGTTAAAAGGCAAACTCCATTTATTTTCAACTTTTTTTGAGGTGTTTTTTGTGACGGGGGTTTTTTAAATTTTTAATTTAATTTGCCATGTATATTAGATATATTATATAAAATTAAAAATTAATAATTATGGGTGGACTACCCTTAACATTAAGGGGGATGAAAAATAGATGTTGTCCGATTCTCAGACCTACCCAATATGCACACAAATTTCATGAGAATCGGTCATGCCGTTTCGGAGGAGTTAACTACCAACACCGCGACATGAGAATTTTATATATTAGGTACTAGCTTTTGCCCGCGGCGCCGCCCGCGTCACCCGCGTGGATGTCGATTATCGCGACCAAACATAGCCTATGTCCTTTCTCAAGGTCTAATCTACCCCTACACCAAATTTCAGCAAAATCGGTTCAGTGGCTTAGGCGTGAAAACGTAACATAAAGACAGACCGAGTTACTTTCGTATTTATGATATTAGTATGGAGTATGGATTATCCTCATGATAAAATAATATAATCCTCTTAAAAAACAAATGATTACAAAATAAAAAACCCGACTGCCACTGAAAAGACCGAAATAAGTTTGATAGCAGGCGGTACCCATTAATTTTCTTCCGGTTTATGATTGGCAAATGGGTACCGCCTGCTATCAAACTTATTTCGGTCTTTTCAGTGGCAGTCGGGTTTTTTATTTTTTAATCATTTGTTTTATTTTACACTTTTTAGTTATGATATGACATGTATCTCTTTTTGTAATTTAAATTTAACTTAAATCAATAAGTAATAACATTAGCGAGAATGATTGTTTTGTTAAACAACTTTAAATCGTTATATATCCGAAAATATTATTTAAAATGAAAAATGATAAAAGGAACCTAAAGATGATTTTAAAATACCTATTCAACGACACCCCACTTGACATAGTTCATCGACATTTTGTTTTTTTCATTTTGAGAATATGGCGTCAGGTTGTCACTGTGGTGAATTTTGATTACTGCCATGTCTTTAGTGACACTCGCAAGGTTAAGACGAATCGATTGACGTATGAATTATCAAAATCGGCCCATGCATTTGGTCTCTAGAACGCCACATAGAAACAAACATACATACATACATACATACATAGACTGATAAACACATTACCCTCCTTTGCGTCGCGCAGTCGGGTAAAAAATAATAAACCTGCAAAAATGTAAAACTTTAATTAAAGATTTTCGCAACATTGACTCAACACTAATTTGTAGTAGCTATTCGTGTTTATCGAGAGCAAAAACAAATCGTTATCTGTGTCGGATCGTCCTGGTCTCTCATCGCGGGACAAAGTTAATTTTATGACAAGTTTAACGACGCACTTGTCCCCGTACCACAGCCGTATTGCGGTGGCGGGCGGAGGGCGGCGGACGGAGGCTGCACTCCTCGGAGCGGCGCTTATCAAACGTTTAAAATGTAATATTACTTATAAGTCTTGATGTTATTAGCTCTTTGCAGTTTAGCTGCCGGTCGCGGACCACCCGCGCAGTGTGCTCCTGTGCCAAAGTCGCCCCGTCCCTCACTGACAAGTGACAAGCGAATGATGGCGCTGACAGGTGTCCTGATTACCTGGGGACGGATATGATGAGATGACAACTAATATGCTAGTTATTTATGAAATGATTTGCATAGATTCCTTTTGAAATACAGTGTCTGTCTCTCTGTTTGTCACAACTACGTAGAAAAAAAGATTCCATTCTATTTTTACTTGGTGCTTACTACATCTAAATACCTACTAAATGAGTTTACTTATTGTCATGCTGTGCTGATAAGTAAAATAAATATTTTATTTCATGCTTTGCAATTTAGAGAATCAACTTTCACAGTTTTCATTAAATATAGCACTATCTAACCCGAAAATCGAACTATGCATACGGCCGCATTAGGTAGGCATTAGGTAGACCTCGAAACCAATAAGGCACTAAAATATTCTCTTCTTAGTTCCGTCGACTTAATCGACTTACTGAACCCAAAGCGGTTTATCACCCACCCAGTATTTGAGATTGTTGCCGATTACCTGCATTCTTTGCCCAGCACAGACATTTGCGCGCATCGATTACTAATTAGTGCTTTGACCTCTAAGTTTCAACGAATATTTTCTTATTCGGATGGCGTTAACCTTACCGTGTATCATATCGAGAGTGTTGAATTTTGAATACCTATAGTGGAGAATGTAGAATAAAACTCAGTTTGACAAATTTTAGTTTTTACACTAATGAGGTACAAGCAAGCACCCGATCCACCTGACAATGAACGAGTAACGTGAAAGGCAGTACGTCAAAAGGTAAGAAAGGTTAAACAGATATTGCGGTTGTGGTTTGTTCACCACACCGAAAAAGATATCATCAGCAAAACCTTGCGCCGTGTTTGTCTCCCGACTCTTTTTTCTGAGAGGAATACTATTGTACTATGTACACAACTTCAATGGCCCCCTTGTTCGTCTAGTGGCGTACCATACAGTCGCCGGTGGTCCCAACCCGTTTTATGATTTCATCCTTGTGAAGGAGATAGGAGAGGACACTTGAGCACTCTTTTTTGATAACACACACGCCACCTGGTTGATTCGCCTGTCACCAACAGATTAGCTGTAAGTAATTTTAGTGAAATAAACTAGAATGTCTTTTTGATAGCATACTGATGATGATGAGGCCGGCTCATGAGCTCTCTCGCCTCGAGCCAGACCGCGAGGAACCTGTCTATGATGTACACCTACGTAATGAGCGCGTTTTATTTTGTATTGCCAGCATTTAACTTGTTTTTTGCAAGAAAATCGTCTTCTGCAGTACTTGAAATCACGTACCTAGAATCTCTTTGTTCAATAAAACCCTAGCTAACTCTAGTTAAGTCATAAAACTCTAGTTAACTTGGGTTTTTATATATACCGTTATCAATACATTACTGAAAACCATTGTTCAAGAGTAACTGTTTACTTCTTCTTCATAAATGACGTATATCACCAGAAATTTCTGTAGATGACATTTCATAAAATGTAGAAGAGACAGCTTGGAAGAGCCCTTATAGCCCTAAGGTGACAACAAAACATATCCACGGGCTAAGTGTCAAACATGATACCTTAAAATAAATAATTTAAAAAATAAGTACCTACGTGCAAAACCTGACTATCTTTTCACATCGTCTTATTATGAAAGGTAAGCCACCAGGTGCGCTAGTGGGAAACAAATCCATGGCACCATTTTTACAAACTATCTCACTTATGATAGTGGTGTATAGCATATTATTATATAGCAGCATGTATACAAAAGTAATTTCGCAGTACAAATTCGTACAATCTAATAACGAGGGCGTATCGTACCGCGCCTTACCGCGCCGAACACCCACAATTAGCCAGTCCCTGATTACACTGTTTACCGCGTTACTTTCTTACAGCAACATGGCGTTGGCGAGTACCGAGTCGGTGCCGCGCCGCGCCGAGACGTGACCGGGTTCACACGACCACACCGCCCAATGGCGGTAATTATTGTTTCAAATGAAAACAAAACGACTTGGAGGCTGCAACAAGTGCACAGGATGCGATAATGCGCAGCGGGCTCACTCGAGCTTGGGATGCTCGTAATGAGGTGATTGGAGAGGCTCAGAATACTTATATTATAGAGGCATGCACTCCTTAACAATATTGCTAGTGGTATTGCACTTCAATTAATCCTAGAACGAATATTTCTAGGGCATGGTGAAGCGTGTAAATAGTCTGTCCAAAGTGTGGTTGCTAGGAAGGATTGGCATGAGGAGATATTCGTGTAAAGAGTGACGCAGAGAGCTCTGTAACACATAATTTTTAGGGTTTCGAACCCAAAGGTTAAAACGTAACTAACCCCTTTCCGCCGTCTGTCTGTCATCAAGCCGTATCTCATGAACCGTGGTCCGTGGTAACTAGGCAGTTGAAATTTTCACATTTGATGTTTTCTGATGCCACTATTAAACAGGTAAGGACTAAAACAGATTGGTACGGAAACCTTCGTGTATGAGTCCGACTCACACTTGGCCAGTTTTTGATTTTACTTCGTAAGTGTAACAGAAATTGTTATTTCATTATATCTCTACTTCATATCATGCTAACTAAATCCGATTGCATATTTTGCATTGGAAATATTGGAACATGGCCGCACCGCCCGCATGATCCAATCTAGCGATTAGTGCACGAACAGATTCTCGAACAGGTGTTCATACGAAACCTGTTGCTAGCGACGACGCTCATACGAGTAACAGTGAGTAGTGCGTAAGATCAACGGGGCCCAAGTCAGTCTCACCTGCTAGGCCTCTCTTGTTCCTTCACTACCGCCTTTTTATGCCTATCACCGCCATCACATGGTGCACACCATAGTGGCCATAGCCCGCACCAGGATCTGTATTGTGAGGCTTCTCGCTCGAACGGCTGCTGCGCCATTGTTTTGACTGCTATAACTCGGGACACATATCTTGGACCTAAATCGCGAGACAAACGAACGAGGATAATCTATGCTTGGTAAATTTGAGCACTTCCACCGCCGTAGCACCCCGTGATACCCAAGAAACGTACAGTCCCGGGTCCTTTAAGCGGGACGTGAAAAGGCATCTGATGCGGCCGTCAAGCTGAGTGCCACCACTGTGAACATGGTACATGTTTACAATGGTGACCCTCTTTCCGAGACTTTGCCTTTAGCTTAATGTCAGGCGAGGTGAAGTCAAAGTGATGTGTCCTTTATAAAAAAAAAATACTGAGCGTGTGCTCTATACGCTAGGTATTTTAGGTCCAAGATTCACTATATTTGGCTTTGTGTCAATCCATTATCACGTACTGCATAACGTCTTGGGGTGGTGCAGCGGGTTCAATTCTACTCCCGCTGGAACGCTCCGGCTGGTTTTATCGTCACGCCGCTAGACGCGCTGTTGAGCAGCGCGCTGTTAACAGCACGCGTTTGAACAGCGGTGCACTATAAAACGAGATTAGTAGCACGCGTTCCGCTGCTGTGAGACAGTCGTGTACAATATTATGAAGGTTAATGCGAGCCTAGTACTGGCTATTTACTTTTTATGGAAAAGAAGGCAACGGCGGAAAAGAGTAGTTCCAATTCCTTTCCAATTTCTTCCCAGGCTTTATTTTTTGCATCCTTATTTTTGTATAATTCATCGGCCGGGTCCCATAAACACCTTCTGGATCGAACTTCCTCGATTACTCGTCCCGTATCGATGTAATTCATTTCTTACACAATTATACCTACGGCGCGTCTCAACAGCGTCACACTAAAACGCACACTGGCCGTAGAAGCGAATGAGCAGCGCGCGTTTGGACAGCGCTGTCGAACATCGCGCGTTTATTAAACGGCGCTGCCCAAGCGCGCGACACAAAAACGCAACTTCTACTCCCATATATCTCTGAACGCGTGCGCTCCAACGGCGCTGCCGAAACGCGTAACGATAAAACCAGCCTCCCAAAGAGCCCTTCTTAAGGCCACTTATTCAGCCGCGTAGATTTCCTACCCATCAACTGTATAGGTACGAAATGCGAGGTACTCTCAGTACGCCAATTGTGTATATTAAGTATTATATTGTACCAGCATACCAAACTCAAGCCACCTGAACATACCGGGGTGGGACGACGGCGGGATCGGGTTTGCACCATTCCACTCTTCCAACATGCTTATGTAAATAAAGGACAACCCCAACTTTCATACAATCTTGGGCCCACATGTACAGGGTTGAAATTTAGGCAATATTTAGACCATCTAAGGACATTTTGTTTGCCTAATTTTCACGACGATTCACAATGGCCAAGTTTGTGAAATCGAGCATTGTTCATAGGTTTTTAGGTTATGTTGTAATACATAATGCGGTCAAACAGCGTCTTATGTTGTATTGTGTGTGATAGCTACACAAGTTATTCGCGTATCGCTTTTACTGATATGTCAAAGCAAAGACATGCTTTAGCTACTTTTTTGTTGTACGATATTGAACCTTATAGTTTTATTATCACAAGGCTGTATACATACTTGTTTGCTGTAGTAATATAGAATTAATTATATAAGTAGGTAATAAAATAAAACAACATTATTTTAAATATCATTATATTTTAAAAAAGTATTTTAATCTCTATCCCGGGTATCTTCCTATTTGGCTTTAGAAATGCTTACACTAGGACATAGGTCTTTCCTCCCCTTTTGTTCTGTTACATTTCTCAGTTTATGGCATCTAATTCATCGCAGAAGGGAACGTCCACACAGAATACACACTTGTCTGTGCCCCACTGGTGATTGTGCTGGTCTGTTCTCATCCAAACATGCACATTGAGCTTGAATCCAGCAAGATTCGCAAATGATGTCATTTGTATTCACCTTAAACAGAGATCATGTTATAAGCACTGAATATTCCATTAGTCATATAGGTTTTTTTTTTTTTTTTTTTTTTTGACCGTGAGGGAAATCCTTCATGGATGTTATGCCGGACTCCTACCGACTAAAACCCCCACGGTATCGCCCAGCAGCCTATAGTTGGGAGCCCCGGGTAAGCCCTCGGAAGGATGTCCCAGGGCTCCCAACAGACCCACGGCTTTAATGCGGCCTCGTCTAGGGGGTGGTTCGGGTGCTATCCCGCGTCTATGGGGGGTTTTCGGGTATCATCCCGCTTCATAGGAGGGGGGAGGCGTGCGTGAGTCCGTCACGTCACGCTGCCGTCATGGGCCTGCTTCTGTAAGGACGATGAGCAGCCAACTCATCGTCCTCAGGCTCCCGGTCATGGAGGCCGATGGTCTTCGGCGAAGACACGCCGGCGGCGCCCAAGCCGCCGACTGCGGAACTCGGGTGGGAGAGTTCTCTCCCGCTCCCGCCCCGCCGCCTCCTTCACGAGCATGACCTGCTCGCAGAAAGAGGCGGCGCTGTCCCACTTACTCCCGCTGGAGACCATGGCTCCCACCATGGTCTCGAGCGAGAGAGTGTCCACGCCCAAGCCCACTACGAGGACCTGGCGCTGTTGCGCCCACGCCGTGCACTCCACCAGCGTGTGGAGCGCTGTGTCATCGCTGCGGTCCCCGCAGTGCTGACAACCGGCCGTGGTTTCCCAGTGTCTTCGCCACAGGTACCTACCGAAGCTACCGTGACCGGTAAGCATCTGTGACAACCGGTAGGAGAGAGCACCATGTCTCCTCTCCAGCCACTCGTCCATGACCGGTCTGACGTCCATGCTAGTCATATAGGTTAGTTCTTCATGAATGTTACACATATCAGTCAAAATACATTGTCTTATACAAAAGTTGGCATAATTATCTACGGGATTAGGTAGACTCGTAGTAATTTCTATTCTATTGCAGCTATCACACAGCTTGTTAACGTTAATTATAATAACAATTTCAAAAGAGCGAGAAATAACGAATAGGTACTTACTATTTGTGGTGCGACCCATTCACGTATAGAAGCTAGTATCGCTGCATCGTTCAATTAATATCTGCCTATAATATTGCACCGATCGGTAGCGATTCCACAATTCACACAGAGACTCATTGTGATAGCTGATAGCAGCCGATGTGGTAAAGTCTAGTCCAGTTTTAAAGCCAAGGTCAACAAATGTAGCAAATAACGGTGTCCGGTAATCAAGCAAGGGTCAATTAGTTCGAAAATCATATACAATTCACAGAGTAAAAGCAGCAAAACACAATGATATCAAGTAACCGAAGGAAAAGCGAATGCGATGCGACCATGATGCGACATTTACAATGACAGGACAGGAGTGAAAATGACATATGATGTTACAGATAATAATTATGAATTCTATATGATCGATTATTTACAATCGATATTTTGACTTCCATTATGAAAGACTTTTTTTCTGTTCCGTGAAAGAGACAGGTTTCTTTCTGATTAGTGAACTGAATAACAAAAATAAAGATGCTACATAGATATTTTGAAATCATTTAATAAAGCCACGAGTTTTAAATTCATAGTTATTAGTTATCGATTTGATTTCATAATCGAATCGATAAAGCAAGCATAATCATAGCGCATTTACGAAGATCGGATTAAGTATTACATTCAACGTTTAAGAAGCTTGTTGATTAATGAAAATCACATTTTAAAACTTTTGTCGCACTTGGCCATTGCTGATTGTAATGAAGTCTAAACAAAATTATAACACAAAATTGACGAATTTTTTGAGGTAGGTTTGATGTCTGTGCACTCGGGCCCAAAATGGGGTATCTCCTTTCATATATTTCTAGGACCTTATTTGTACAACAAGTTAAACAAGAAATTAACCATCAGTAACTTGAATTATAGAGACTGCAAGGCTTTGGTGACTGATAACCTAAAGAACTACTTAGATTACGAGGACACGGAAGAGTTGTTGGAGATTGTAAAGTAAAATGTTGACTGTAAGATTATTGTATCTATAGTATAGACTAATTTTATTATATTAAAATTAACATTAATTAGTATTAAGATATGTAAAATGAGAACTGAGAAGGTCTGAAACACAGGTTTGACATAAACCTACATCAGGCTGGTCCCAGTTTTATGAAATAGATTTATATCTAACCTCGTTGTATAATCTGTTTAAAATATTAGTAGTAAAACGCATAAATGTAAAATAGACGTTAAGTTAGAATGTAAATTTATTTGTAATGATGTAGATCAGGCAGCTAATAATTTTGTACTCTACGTACCTATGTAACTGAACTGACTGAAAACAAACATTTATTTTATTTATTTATTTTTATTTATTACTTATGTCCCTAGCAATACAATATGTAGGTATTGAGTTTATTAAATTGTACCTATAGGAACTTGTCGGGATTTTGTTTGCCGACCAGTTTACGAATTAAGAATTTTTAGGATTATTGCAAAAATCTCAAATTAGTGTCGCGATTAAGGAGATTAAAACATTATTCTGATTGTAACCACTAACCTGCTAACCAAACCGTGGACTGTGGGTAACAAAGGCGACCGCGGGCGTGTGGGCGAGTGCCGTGTTTTGCGTAATTCCCTATAATTGTCCCTCATACGTACGCTAATGAAGTAATGGACAAATATAACCTGCCATCACAAAAACGTACAATTATTTGTTTGGTCACGGTGTGTTGGGCTGCCATGAGGCCTAATTATGCGCCGCGGCATTGATTGTTTACTTAACATAACCACCGGTAGGTACCATGTAGGTACCTATACAACTATTTAGTAATCTGTGCCTATACTTGCAACTTCACGTTAAGGTACACGTAGTGACAAAAGTTGCTGGTTATGCATTTATGTAATATAAGGGGAACCCGGTTAATAATATATGTGTAGGTATAGAGTACTAGCGGACCCGACAGACTTCGTTCTGTCAAAAAGATTTGCTGTTGAATCAGTCAGTCAGACGGTGTTTCCATTCAAACGTTTATCATCTATTTTACCGTCTTAGTAGTTAAATTTTGAAAAACGCTGATACAGGTGTTCATTTATTTCTTAAAAGACACAGGTTTATGAAATTTTGTGCATCTAGCTCTGAAAATGACGGACTTTCATACAAACTTCCATCCCTTATTTTACCCCTTTAGTAGCAGAATTTCCGAAAATCCTTTCTTAGTGGATGTTTACATCATAAAATGCAACTACTGTCAAAATTTCAAGTTTGTAGGTCCAGCGGTTTAGGCTCTGCGTTGATGAATCAGTCAGTCAGTCGGGACAAGTAATTTTATATGTATAGATTAATTTTGAATGATTTTTTTTTATAAAAGCATTTAACTTTAACCTACCTCACACTCACAGCTCGGCCTGTTGGATTTCCAATATTTTCATCCAGGTGATCAACCCGATCAAATAATACCTCATCATTTTAGCCCGAGAGATTAAAATAAAGAGTACATGAACAAGTGCCCGTACGCGGAGTTGCCGCACTGCAGTCACAGGCGTTTTACGAAGTTTGATTCTCTGAATGTTTCTGATACACTCGCTACTCTATACTTACATTCTGGCAGCAGTAGCAGTCATCCAATTATGGTACATAAGTAATTTTGCGACAACCTCACCTAAAAAATGGTCAGACGATGAACCAAAGA
This sequence comes from Eilema sororculum, assembly GCA_914829495.1. Classification (NCBI taxonomy): domain Eukaryota; kingdom Metazoa; phylum Arthropoda; class Insecta; order Lepidoptera; family Erebidae; genus Eilema; species Eilema sororculum. The sequence continues at coordinate 23,365,362 of OU618549.1, forward strand.
TATGTGTTCTAGAATATGTCCATTTATCAAATCAAACATCGATGTCGATTGTACTGTAAGGCTACATAGGTACTAATTTTAATTGTTCTGTTCTAGGTATCGCAGGTAGTGCGCGCTAATTTAAAAACGTTACAATGAAAAAAATAATGTAAACAAAGTAATAGATGCTTCCTTCACTGTGCTCCTCCCAGCGGTGAATACCATACATTAGGCAGCCTTGCCGCGCAGCCCGTGATTAGCTGGAGTATATGAGCCAGCGCCGCGGGGCCGGGGCTCAGAGACCACTGCAGGAGCGACTATGAAGGGAGCACTGGTAGCCGCAGCTGTCCTGGCGGTAGCGGCCGTGCTGCAGGCCGACGTCAACGTCATGAAGGACGTCACGCTGGGCTTCGGGGCCGCGCTCGAGCAGTGCCGCGAGGAGGTCAGTATTCACAACATTCCATACAACGCTATCTAGACCCAAAGTAAGCATGGCTTTGCAAGCTTGTGTTGGAATGGAATCTAGAATGCCGATAAACATACTTAAACACTATTTTTTTGTAAATACATACACGAACTCGCGCCTCCTGCGAAGCGGACGCGTTCACTACCGCCACGCCACAGAAACAACTTATAAATACACCTCAGAAACTTTATCTTATACTTTACCATCATTGGGGTCATAATGATCCGCTTATATCGGAATCGACCCGACTACCACAGAATATTCCGAGTTCCTGTGAAGTTGCCAATATCAGTATAAACCTCAAGCAGTACAACGCATCGTCCATGTGATTCATTCCTCCTTTGAAATATATTGAATGATCTGTTGTGTCGCAGAGCAATCTGGACGAGCAGAAGATGGAGGAGTTCTACCACTTCTGGGGTGACGACTTTAAGTTCGAGCACCGCGAGCTGGGCTGCGCCATCCAGTGCATGAGCCGCCACTACAGCCTGCTCACCGACACCTCGCGCATGCACCACGAGAACACACACAAGTTCATCAAGTCCTTCCCTAACGGTACCTAGCTCGTATACCATGACTATTAGTATTTAAACACAAGTATAAACCAGAATCTGTCCTGAGACGAATGACGGTAATACTTGAGAGTAGCCTGACAGCATTCATACCCCTATCATTAAAACTGCGTCGTGCGGAGATCCCCTCGGATACCCCCCCTGCCGGAGCTGGAAGGGGAGGTTATGTCGGACTCGAACCGACTAAAACCGCACGCCGACTGTGGGTCTTGGTGCTAGGCCGGAGGTGAGGTTGTCATAGACATATCCCTCGCACCCCGGCTGACCCAGGGCCATCCCTTACGGTCTGGCCCTCCTCAGGAGGGGGGACAACGGTGCCCCCAACTCGCCCCCGGAGTTGGGGAGGCGCGCTATTTAGCGCGCCGCCGCCGTGGCCTGCTTCTGCTGGGGTGACAGGCGGCTCCACCCGTCACCCCCAGGCCCGCGCTCATGGGGGACGGAGGTCAGTCAGTGCCCTCCGACGCCCGAGTTGCCTGCGCGCGCGGGCGGCGCGATCCGCGAGTCTTTCCCGCTCGCGCCGCCTCTCCCGCTCCGCCGTCTCCTTCACGACCATTACCTGCTCGGACGTTCTGATACCAAACGATTGTTTTATCTCTATCTGTTTACGCAGGCGAGGTGCTGGCGCACCAGATGGTCTCGATCATCCACGAGTGCGAGAAGCAGCAGGACCACGAGACGGACAACTGCTGGCGCATCCTGCACGTCGCCGAGTGCTTCAAGCTCACGTGCGTCAAGCGCGGGATCGCGCCCACCATGGAGCTCATGCTTGCCGAGTTCATCATGGAGACCGAGGCCGAGGCCGACGTCGTGTGACGCGACCTCGCCGCGACACGACCACGACACGACGCGCGACGACTACGATCCTGTCTACTTCCTACTTACATAGTTCGATAGACTATCACAGTGCTCCTAGCGTTAGGCAGATAGTTACGCACAAAATAATCAACATTTTTCTTCAAAAATGTACATACAGACCTACTGACTTAGGTGTATCTGGAGATTGTTACATAATACTTTGTACTTACATTTTGTTTATGTAAACTATATTTATTTATCACTTGTGGTGTCGTGTACGACGGGGAGCTCAGGCACTCGATTCTACTAAAGCTTTAGATATGCATGCTTTAGATTTAGATATGCATGCTGTGTTCACTTCCAGAAGGACTGACACTACCTTCACATAAGATTTCGCATATTGTGCTTGTAATTATGTGGTGTGTGTACAGTTTAGTGAACCAATTAATAAAAAAAAACTAAACCACTGTGATGCCGCCGCCGTCACTCCAAAAAAAATGACATTAAATTTTAAACTTTATTTTTATACAGCTAAATGAAATAAAAAAAAGTTTCATTCCACTTTTTCATTCACTCTGCAAAAAGTAACTTGATTTTGAGCTATAAAAACATCGCTTTGAAGTCTATTATTTTTGCAGTCGCTGTGACTGTCGACTATGGCTTGGCTTTAGCAGGATCGAGGCCCAGGTCGGTGTCTGTCGGTTACTTTAGTTTTGGTGCACTTCCACTTCATGATGTTAGCTATTACTTCAACTGGACAGGGTTCAATGAATTGCGAATCATTATATATTATATTGTATAAGAAATATTTTCAGACAATAGTTACGAAGGCTAACTATATAGTGAAATGACGACTTATGCTCGCAAACGGCTAATATATAATTTAAGAATGGTGAAAGTGTAAAAAATAATTCCAAAATGGTGGAGGCTAAAATAATAAGTAATTTTAATGAGTTTTAAAGCAATAAATATAAAAAAAAACATGGTGGAGGATAATAATATAAACTGGTACGTACCTACGTTCCGTTGTCTTATTTGTTCAACTTTCTGTTTCTGTAAGAGCTGTTGAATGGTAGAATATTCAACAATATGTGAGTGGTTCACGTTGGAGGTGCGATGGTAAGCCATACATCTAAATTAACATAGCTATCAATCAACACGGAGGGTAGAATATTAGCCATCATCTTTCTACAATACCGCCCTTTGTTGATCTTGTGGCAAAGCTTCTAACTAAAGACACCATCAAGTTGAGGTCCATCATTGTAATTGTAACATTGTTGGCGTATAATGGTGGACTTCAGTTATGAAAGTTTACCTCTTATTATACTGTCAGGTGAAATGACGGCAAGCGGGCGAGTTTCAAAAACAAACTGTTCCGTAGCTTGTACTAGATAACACAATACTAAACCTATACCTACATATTACACGCCTTTTTATTATGTAAAGAAATCCCCTCGGATACATATTACACCCAAAGATAAAGAAAAGATAGTACTTACATTAAAAGGGAGAGCCTAAGCCTGTAGCCTGGTCCTGTACACACGCTGATTGACGGACGAGTGTCTGGGCTGGGAGGTCGAGCGGTGGTTGCTCGCATAAAAGTCATGAACGTCAAATTATGGACAAGGGGAGCAGTGGAGCAGACCCCGGGCTCCGGAGTGAAGGATGGAGAAGGAGAACAACTTACCAGAGTATGGCTAAGAATGTGCTTGTTTACTGCCTTAGTAGTAAATTTTAAAAAGAACAATGTACACCTACCTAACTGAAACTAAAGAAAGAGTGATTATAAATATTTAACGGCGCTGTAATAGCAACCTAGTTAATCCGCTATACGACAACTTCGAGAGTAGGATTTGAACCCGTAACCTCTCCAGCACACTGCTAATACCACAACTAACAACACGAGGCGAGTTGAAAAGAGACAGAAAATACCTATCTATATTGATCGCTTTAACTTTGTCATTAAATATCTGCCGATACGCTACGGATACCGTGCAGATAATGCAATACGTAGTTCAAGTACTTACATACATAGTACCGTGACGTATTGTGTAGTGAGAGGTCTTATCAAGTAATAATATAATTTGGTCGTGACACCGTCAGGGGATGTAGCTCAGTGGTAGAGCGTTCGCTTTGCATGTGAAAGGCCCCGGGTTCGATCCCCGGCATCTCCAAACTTTTGTTTTTCCTAACAAAGTTTTGTTTTTTTAATGTTCTTTTTTTAATATTTTACTGAAGTCAAAACAAAGATTTCTCTAAAAAATATAAAATAAAGTTTTTCCAAAACGTATCAATTGACCCCGACGTGATTTGAACACGCAACCTTCTGATCTGGAGTCAGACGCGCTACCGTTGCGCCACGGAGTCGATGGCAATGGCGGCGAAATTACCGTTCACTTACCCAATTGAAAATGTGAAAAATTTAGGTCATGCAAGGTACGGAGTTGTCAAGTCACACATGAGACTCACAGTAACCATCAGGTCTTATATTAGTGGTTCTTGTTTAGGTTTAGATTCGCATTTTAATTTAGACATAAACTCACGTCTACAAATCCCCATCCAAGTAGAAATAAGGTGGCTCTATTATAGAAGCAGCTTATTACACATATGGCCATGTTGTGATACTGCTAGTGCCATCTAGTGAGGAGTTGCTTGAACTATATTTAACTTCGTTAGTTAGTACATTATGTGCTTTTCGATGATTAAATAGTTAGTTATGCTTAATAATTATTAAGTAGGATTCACATTTTATATTATTAGCAGAATGCATTATCTTTAAAAGCCTACCTGCACCTGCACACTCAGAATGTTGATTGAAATAGAATTCAACTTAGTTGTAATAGTGTGTTAAAAGATTAGCTGGACTGGAACTATCAAACATATTAGTATTTTCATTTACTTCGGGTTTAGGTACCCTCAACTATAATATAATAATAAAATTATTACCACAATAAATAACAACTGCATCGTATAAGTAATATCTACTTAATTAGCTAATAACTAGTTTTCCTTAAGTTAGTTCATCCTCGTCGGAGTAGGTACAGAGCAGGCATTACCGCGTCGGGGTCAGAGCGCAGCGCACTGGTCGCTCACACAACGCCACTCTCCCGGCACCAACATGGTGACAAGAGCCGTGCTACTGCTGGCCCTCGCCTCGCTGGTCTGCTGTCAAGTGGAGCAGAGCATATTCGCGCAGTTCTACCCTCGGTATCAAAAAGTTCAAGAACAACCGGCAACTGTGAAAACTGTGACAGTGATGTCTCCGCCGCTGCTGACGGTAGCCAGGAGCCGGAGAAGCTACTTCGACCGGGGCGTGGACTCCGAGGGCAACAACGCGCTGCTGCGGCGCCTACAGCCCCGCATGAGCGACCCTGGGTGGGTGCCCGAAATACGATCCAGAAACAAATTCTTCTTTGGATTGGGTTGATGGTGGCTGCTGTGGATTGAGGAACACCTCGGGACACATATCTTGGACTTAAGAAGCGAAATAAAAGGGTAAAAACGTTTTGTATTAATCTACGCTTGGTGAATTTGAGCTCGTCCACCACCCAAGAAATACATTTTATGTTCAAGATATATGTCCCGAGGTATACATACATATATTGTTCTAATTGCGGTCTGTGAAGATTATATCGTGCTTGTTTAACAATATTGGTGCAAGTCGTAAAATACAGAATGTTGTAAACAAACCAGTTCGAAGTCTATTACTGTCCGTGAGTAGATCACTGTGTACTGCCCGGGTCCGGTAGGTATTGCCGGTATGTAACTACTCCACACTACCAACTGGCTAGAACGATGCGATGACATTCTTGCGTATGTACACACAAAGGACACACTGTTCAATTAAAGATACTGTTTATACTGTTAATTGATGGCACTTAGTGGAATTTATTGTTACACATATATTATTTTATAGCACTTTTTCCACAGTATTTATTTTATTGCACCTGACCGGTATCGCCTCGTAAGGCTCGAGCGATCCTCAAGGCGAGAATGCCGTAAGGCGAGAATGCCGTAAGGCGAAACCGGAAATCGTGTTCAAATAAAGAATCAGTTCTATCAAAATAGTTTTAAAATATATTTAGGAATATTATATTAATAAGGCCGTCAGGGGTCAAAAGTAAAGTTTAGAAATAGTTTAGAATTCTGTATACTTTATAGTAAAAACCATAGTACTTTATAGTACAAAACCAAAAGGGTAGGCAGCGCGAGTGTAACACCCCTGGTGTTGCATACGTCCATAGGTCGCGGTAACCACTTTCCATCAGTGGGCCGTGTGCTTGTCTGCCGCCTAAGTGGTATAAAAAAAACCATCACGAATCAAATCAACGGCACCTACATACAAAACGTCTTATAAACTGATAATCCCTGTTAATTGTACGTCCAGTACTATTCCCATATTGCAGGCAGATATGTTGTAGATCCATTGGCGTCGGTCTCTGCGAGGTCACATGCGTCATTTAGTGCGTCAAAGCTTGTTTACAGTTCACTATCATCGTATTACAAAACAAATATCAATACGAACGGCGCGACCGCATCGTTTACTACTATGTCAGAGTGGATTTTAGTGCCTAAATAAGAAAATTGGGTGAATCTTAGAGGACGGCCAAGGTCGATGTAGTATACGTCAATTGATTCCCTTGGCACATATAATTTTCGAAGATTTTTCACAAAAAAGCCATAAGGATTGGGGTACACAAATTACCTTGCAAAATTATTTTATTCTAGAGGTACTGAGATAGGTACCATGGCACGTTGCAAATATGCACTGGAATACACGAATCGCACTCATAGTTATGAGTACATCATTCGAGGAAGTGCCGAACTTTGGGAAATTTTCGTCAACAATTTAGTGTTCAGTTCTTGGAGACGCCCACCACCACTGAGTAACGGTCCTCTGCACTGACATGATAAGTGTCTGTTCTGTATCAGAGTCTTCATTTCATTCAGATGTTTTTGTTTTTTCGGAAAACTTACAGCTAATACAGGTACATAATAGATAAGTTATAGTATGAGAAGATGTACCTAACTACACGTACTTGAGTGAGTATCTAACATTCGCAGTCAGGTCAGGCCTCTTTGAAACAACATATTATCGGTGTATAAAAAGTGAAGTACGTAGTATTTATTACAAATATGCTATACCCACTTACATCCATAGGCTATGCTAACCTTTTTTTTTTTTCATTCATCAAATTATTAAAACCGTTGTAGTCCAAGGCAGTTTCGTCATTTTGGACATCTACAAACCAAAGCCTTGCATTAAAATAATATATGTGCTCGTTTTCCTGTGAAGTGGGAAACCCAGCCATAACACAAGCATCACATCGCATGTAGATGATCTAACATTGTGTAGGTATTTATTTATTGTAAATCCAGTCCGCAACCTCGTGAGGAAGTTATACCGACTCCAGTTTTCCGATAACAGTTAACTACTTAGTCCATCTTTAGTTTATTACTGTCACTTTTTAACCAATATACTGAGTTAAACTAAGTAATCATTAAAATGTGTAAAATTATGTTCGATCTGTTGTTTTCTTTTACAATAAAGGCACTTAAGTCCCCGAAAGCTTCGTTTTGTACAGATTGTGAGTAAGTGATATACTCTACCTAAGTACCTACTTAAATGTCTTAAATATTGGGTGTCTCGAAAACATTCCAGTAGATGGCAATAAAATATAAACTCTACCTAATAGCTAGGTGTGAATATACATATATTAATAAAAAAAGCAAAATAAAATAAAATCGAAAGTAAAGAAAAGTAGGTACGAACAGTAGCGAGCCAGCCACAGGAGCGCGCGCGTGCGGCGCCTGGCTCGTGCCGCGGTTGGCATCACACCACAGATTACTCAACAGCACCTTTGTATTACCTGCTCTGTGCGGCAGACGTGGCTACCGACGCGACGACGTGGTGACCTAAGGCCCCAAGGCAACAGTTGTACGCGTGCGCCAACCTCATACGTCACGCATGGAGCCACATGCCGCAACTTTTTTCCATTTTCCTCATAACGCAAATCCTCGTACCTACATCAAAAATTTAAAAGTATTTTGTTGTTGTTGTTTATATTGTTTAATTACTCAAGCACACTAAAACGACTTGATAAATTTTGTAGGTACTCAGTATTTCTTTTTCAGTGGTAATAGGTTTCTGTGGACATGAGGAGTCATCGGCGGTTAAAGAGGGCGGCGGAGAGGAGTGGCGGGGTCTACATGACGACTCCAGCTAGAGTAAAGTATTTTATTATATGTGCTAGAGACCAAAACTGAAATAAGTAAGTAAATATAAGTTTACTTTGAGAATTTTTTTCTCATGTCTTGTAATTTGGTTCAAAAGCTATTGATATGTTTTAGTGTAATTTTTTCGCCACTTTGACCAACGTATTCCTTAACTATTGAAAAGTACCTCGTCCGTCAACCAGTCTATAATATGTAACCGACTTGGGCTGCTAAGCGGTTAGTGCACTCAATAAAAAGAACTGCAATGGTAGTTTGCAATCAGCTAGTCGATATGAATTAGAGACGCGGGCGCCGACGTGACGGCGAAACTTGGGTTTTCCTCGAGCGTCCTCTTGCGACCCAATCACATCACACATGGCCGATGTGCGCCGTATCAGCTATTTGGTGCAAGCTGCACACGATGCACGTGGCCACTACCGCGGGTTCTCGCTGCGTGTGCGACACTCGCCGGTACAGATGAAATGAAATGACTCGATCCTGCTGAGCTTTCATAGTATGTGGTGTGACGGAGCGAACTCTCATCAAATATGTTGTATCATACCCCTTGCTCAAATCAGTACTGCATTGTTTAATTTTTTCTAAACAAGCTTTTAATAGATACCCACAAAGAGGAAAGTTATCATACTCAACAGGCACACGCTGTAAGAACGTCACGTTTTCGAGCGCGCAACTGTCGAGTTCGTTCGATCGTTTGAAGCGTTCTTACAGCATGTGCCTGCAGGAACTGAATAACGATAGATTGACGACGTGTGTAAATCGGGTCGAGTGAGTAACATATTTTTGGCGTGCCACAGGGCAGTGTTTTGGGGCCCACCCTATTTCTAGTCTATATAAATGATCTCTGCACCCTCAAATTAAACAATGCAAACATTTTCACGTTTGCGGATGACACTGCCGTAATCTTTTATGCTAAAACATGGGAGGAAGTCGTTTGTGTGGCTCGGGGGGGACTTGCAAGCGTTGGATCCTGGCTGCGCCGTAATTTACTAACCCTAAATACAACCAAAACAAAATATATCGCGTTCAGAGTGTCGGAAAGATCTGCACCTAACTTACCTATTGAGATCAAGCTGCATAGTTGCAAAAACGGTGGCAGTCATGTCTGTGATGTTTTATGTCAATGTGATAAACTGGAACAAGTTGAGGATGTAAAATACTTGGGCGTTTCAATAGATCAACGACTCACATGGAGCACTCAGGTAGATACTTTATGTAAAAGACTTAAAAAGCTAACCCATATTTTCAAAAAATTAAATCGTATTGCTGATGTTGATGTGATAAGATTGGTATATATGAGTCTATGTCAATCTATCTTGAGTTACTGTGTGGTTGTGTGGGGTGCTATGCTCAAAACTAACTTGATAAAACTTGAACGTGCACAACGAGCTATATTAAAGATTGCATACAAAAAACCATGGCGCTATAGTACCGATTCTCTATATTCCGATTGTAAATTCTTAAGAGTAAGGCAGCTATATATAGCTTCAACCATTTTGAAATATCACAATAATGCAAAGCAACTAGCTCGTGCTTCTCACAGAACCTTGAAGTGGGACCGACCCAACGTTCGTTTGTGTCTCGCAAAAGCATCTTTTAAATTTATGGGACCTTATCTTTACTCAAAAATGTATCACTGCAATAATAATATACTAAACATGAATAGAATTAATTGCAAAATTGCTATTTTCGATTGGTTACATAACATGGACTATGAGGAGACGGAAAATATATTGAAGATTTCTATATGAAAAGTGGGCACTCACTTGCCCTTATACAAACTCACTCGCACACACACACGCATACGCGCGCGCGCACACACACATACACACACACACACACACACACACGCACACACACACACAAACATATCGTGCATGCATGCTTTTATTCTTTGTGTTCTTTTTTTTCCACTTATAAAAAAAATATATTTATTATGTAATATATTATTTCAAGAACAAAACTAATCTTGTATTGTTGTCATAATGATGTGATAGTGACTGGGTACCTCGACACAGGGAATCCTAGTGTGGTATCCAGGGAGCAATTCAATTGTATATTTGTTTGTGACAATAAAAAATTTTTAATTTAATTTTAATTTTTTAATATGAGAACGTGCACGTGGTAGTACGATGCTGCAGACGCGTGCACGTGCGCCCGTACTGTGCCGCACCGCGGACGAGCGCTGGGCTTTCCCGCATTCCGCGATAAAGGCACCAGCTGCCGCCACTCGGGGCCATGCCACGACGCCGCCGCGCCATTACTTGATGGATTATGTCATTTCTTCGTATTCACGTTTAGTAGGCATTACTAGTCATAAATATCAATCTCAAAACATTTCCTTAAATAAAAAAAATATAAGAAAATAAATTACGCATGTCTTATACATCATACGATTTCAAAATAAGTCATACGACTTTAGAAGAGGGAACTGCCGAGCATCATGTACAAATACAGTAACTTCAGTAGTTCTTAAAAAAGACTACGGTAGATTATATCAAAGTACCGTTTCGTAATTAGACCACATAATGACCCTAAGTGAGTTGGTAATGACTCGGAGGAGGAAAATGATAGCCGGAGGGTAAGAGTTATGAAATTTACTTAGGAAGGGATCTATCAACTGTAAAATTCAATACTTAGGCTATAATGAAGGTGTAAGTATCTTTGTCAAAAAATTAGGAAACTTGCAATATGGAGCGCGGATATTCACTCTTTCTAATTTGTTTGATCTTGATTCGAAATGCGAACCCGCAGTCTCATCTTGATGACTCTACGACTGACGCTCCCAAAGATTGTAATTTTAGCCAGTAGGTAATTACCTAATTGTATTTTCATACGAACTAGTTCGGAAAGCCCGAAATTTTAAGGATGCTTATTGTCGGAAAACACAGCAACGTCACTCGCCGTCCGTGTTGAGACGTTCTCGGTACTGGACAATGGCACATTATTCGGATACGAGCATGTGAGTGGTTGGCTCATGTTTAAAAAGTGAGTCAACGACCTTTTTGCTGACTCACTATTTATAGACTTTCTCAGTCTCACTAATAAGTAAATTGATTTATTTTTACTACTAGGAGCTGAATTTATCGACGGAATCTTGATTGCAGTTGGGGTCGGCTTGCCAGTCTACCTGTGATACGGCTGAACTTCGATGTTTTCTGTGAAGCGACTGCCATCTGACCTCCACAACAAATTGCCGATATTATCCATGTTCTGCAGTAAAACTAGTCGGGCTTCAATTACTCAGTTACTATCAAGGATGAAACCTTGGTAGAGTCGATTTAACGTACGAGACCTGGGTACAATAGGCCAGGGTGGACAGCAGTGGCGAGGGTTCCCTATAACCCGATTCTTGCCGACTTGCTCTGCACAGGGAAGCCGTGATAGAGATGCTTACATTATACACTCCCAACTTTTCCACCAGCTTCCCTTAGAAAATGTTTACCCTTCGCTACTGCTGGACAGTGACCAAAGAGAAGAGGCATCCGGCTCCTTGGTCACTGCTGCCGAACGTCTCTCGACACAGAGCATTTGACCCTTATACTTGCATGCACTTTACGGGACCTGTCTTAGTGACGGCCCTTTTGACTTGCTTAATTGCACTATACAGTATTTTGTACGTAGGATACTAATAGCAAATGTCACTTTTTGGTAATCTTTTTTTGTTTTTTTTTTAATTCACCTTGCTAGCTAGAAGCTAAAGGCAAAGTCTCGTAAGGGGTCACCATCGTAAACATGTACCATGTTAACAGTGGTGGCACTTAGCTTGACGGCCTCATTAGATGCCTTTTCACGCCCCGCGGGTCCTTTACTCGGGACTATAGGAAGGAGGCAACACGTGAGCTGGCAGGGAGTTCCAGGTCATAATCTTTTCTTGTGAGTCGCACACGCCCACGCGTAAAACGAGATCATTCTACTTCTCCTTTCGGAGCACCCATTTGCTCCCTGCTCTGTAGATATAAGTAACAAACGAGTGATGCCTCTAGTGACCCGAGCGATGATCTTCCACCTTAGTAGTGTTTGTCTGTATAAGTTAGACCTGTTTGACATAATCAAAGTGGCAGACTGGGCGGTATTTACATGTTAGTCTATTTTTGTCCCAAGTGGGGACCAATGCCATCCAGACCCCGCCGCACCTCCGAGTCACTCAGCTAGTTTCAACACTACTAGGTACAGCTGTATCGGGATTGATCGAAGTATTCATTATTTAATCGATTGATTTAAGATTATATTTTCTGTGATTTAAGTAAGAAGGTACTTCAGGAAACGGAGCAGACATGGAGCAGAATATGCCGTAGATATACTGTATACCTATTAGTTCTATGTTTGCAATCATATTCAAAGCAAATAAACGATGGATCTGACTTGTTTGCATTTGAAACTTGTTGGAATTTTCCTGGTCGTTGATTTAAGATTAGACTGTAACAGGGCTTTATCATGTGTTTCATCGTTTCTTGAATCATTAGGAATTACACTCGGAAATTACAGCCCGACGCCAGCGTGTATATAACCATGTGGGGCGCTATCTTTGCGATTAGTCTCAGACGCACCTCACCCGCGATGGCCGCCGTCACACGAGCCCTCTCCGTCGCCTGCGCGCTGCTGGCGCTCGCCGCCTTCGCCCACGGCGCGCCGCAAAACATGCCACTTGCCGACACCGGGATCATTGCACCACAGTCAGGACACATACCGCACAAGCTAACCAGTGCACCGATGGATGATAGAATAGTGTACGTGAAGAGGATACCGTGCGATAAGAACGACGCCAGGTGCTCGCACTTCCAGTACTACGAGTTCGACCTGATGGGCGCGCCGGAAGACGGAGCTCGCCGGTACCCGGACTATTGAGCGTGGTCGTGCGTGCGCGTACACAACAGTATGGACTGGGATTGTCTTGACGAAGGACACGGGATACTTCCGATGAACAGTTAACGCTAACTAGTGTACCTAGGTACCTACTGAGTGTCTTATGACCAGTATTAGAGCCAGTATTATTAATGAGTAGCGCATGTCGGTACAAATAAAGGCACCTACTTAGGTTTTAGCTATACAATTGCACTTGGACCTGTGTTTTAGTAGAACTAGGCACGTTGTAGTGAATATTATTAAAATGTCGAGGGCAGCTAACGTGATGACAGCAGAAGGAAGCTAGGGAGTAGGTAGGTACCTATGCGAATACAAGCAATGTTGGAGTGTAGCGTCAGTGTCTGCTTACCCCAGAGAGAAAAAGGTATACCTATATGTTTGCACCGACTAGATATTGTGTAAACTCTGTTGTTATTTTTAACTTATTGTTTTCTACAGCTTTTTGAATATAATATTATTATACCATGCCAATGTAATTCTAGTGCTAAATAAATACATTTATATTTTGTTATGTTCTCTTTGTATTTATTTACCTTCCTCTAACCACCTGAGAAAGAAAGAGAGGTTTCGGTTTCTTCTGAGTCCACCATTTTACCATTATGAGCTTCTACAACTCTTCACACATATTTTTCCATCAGGTGACGTGAAAACACACAGAAGAACTCTAAAAAATATAGAACCGCGGCTCCGCCCGCGTGGATGTCGGTTGTCGCGACAGAACTGTTTGTTTAAGCATCAAAATAAGACGTAAATATATATTGATTAAAAGGTGATCGTATTTGAAACATAAAGAGTACAATTTCACGAAATTCCGTGAAAAAGAAACAGTTTTTGTGGCAGATAAGAACAAAGAACCCTTTTTTTTAAGTTAATGTGAAAAACGGTTCAGACAAAAGTTGTAGACCTTGCTATTACCTACAACTTTGGTATTGAACTTTTCGATAGCAGGTTTAGTTTCACTGCAAACCGTCATCATTTTTGACGTTAAATACACGGGCGTAAAAGAGCACTTAAGAATGTCAAAATTTTACAATTGCCATTTACCTAAGTCAAGAAATATAAACATAACATAACATAAACTCACGCCTGTATTCCCCGAAGGGGTAGGCCGAGGTGCTAGCACCCACATTTCGCCAGTTTATGTTTGGGTCCCAATGTAATAGGTGGCGAGCCTATTGCCATTAACCGGGACCTTATAAACCTGCGATAAATACCACATAACTTCGAAAAGTTATTGGTGTGTGAGTGTGCCATGGTAAACCTGGGTTCGAACCCGTGACCTCGTCTCAGCAGTCTATTACCCACACCATTAGGCTACCGCAATATAAAAATTAGATATTCATTCCACAACAGTCCACACAAGGCTATCTAGACCCATGGTAAGCTTAACTAGCTTGTGTTATGGAATCTAGAATGCTGATAAACATATTTATAATGCTTTTTTTTAAATACATACATAGAAACACCCAGGCCAATGCAAATAGCCATCTTCATACATACAAATATTATTTGCACTGAGCCGCAATGTAATGTAGCCGTCGCGTACCTACACTACCGCCACGCCATAGAGGCGGTCTGTCGGTACATTAACTTTTTATTAACCTTTACAAATTTTTCACTTTTATTTTTAAGTTCAATCAAATCTTGAGGAAGTATAATATATATTTTTATACAGTTGCCTACAAATGAGTTACCAACTTGGGTTTAGGTTCTTCCGTACATATACTGTACCTTGTGCCAAACGGATTGAGAATAAAGTTTGTTGACCTGGTTGACCTTGCGACTAGTTTTGACCCGTTACTACAATTTTCACACTACAGCAGAGCCGACTGCAGCGCCACGTGGCGCCCGCGTGAACCTTTCTTTTTGATTACATAATACAATTATCACTATCACAGATACCTAATATAATATAGTTCTATACAGATGCACAAACGAACAAAAACGGTTACATCTATAAAAGCAGGCAGGCAGCTTTTATTTCCAAGCGTTGTTACTAGATGGCGACAATGCTTTAGCAATCCTATCCAATTTTTACTTTTAAAAAATAACATAACAAAAATAAAAATACACTAAACATATTTTTGAATATGACTGAATAAAACCATAAATATTCTAATCAATATTGATTCTGCAGTAATTTGAATTCTTATAGCAACTTACACGGTCTCGCTAGATGGCGGTTTCCTAAATTATCACTTTTGTCACGAAATCTTTATTTATTATATTACCAACGAGTTTATACACTTAAATGTGTATTATCATGTTTCAAGGTTTTGAAATAAGTAATTTACGTGATTCTAAATGTGGAAATAAGGCATCCTTCTCACTAGTTCCACCAACAATGAAATGTTTTAACTTTTAATTTCTTAAAATGAGACTACTAGTGCCATCTATTAGTTTTTGAGGTATACTAAAGATATTTTTTAGCGTCGTTCGTACCCATGTCACTACTTTATAGCTAATACGATATTGCGTATTAATTCACCTCTGCCTAACCCTCCGGAGATAAAGGCGTGATTATTTATGTATTTATGAATCTATGTATGTATAATACGATATTTACGTAAAACTTTATTCTCAATCGATGAGGCAAAAAGTTCTGTTGTTTCAGTTTCTAATTAACTATAAACTCGATAGATGGCAGCACAAACCAATATAATGTATAAAATAATCTCTAAAATAATTAAGTATATCTATTTTACATTTTATGGTTAATAACAATTCATGATTTAAGTACATTATTATTTTTATCATTTAAGTAATGTATGAAATAATAAAATAACTGGAAAGGTTTTATTTTTACGGAAACATTCTCTTTTTTATGTTTGCAATACTAATTACGTAACGTCATCTAACTGTCATCACGCCTTGTCTTGTGTCATTGTCATACATTTCGCACAATAGGCTGTACAGCGTTAAATTAAATTGTTTTTATAGGAAGATAATCACAGCAACAATGTCATCATAGTGGCTCAAAGCGGAGGTACGCTCAGGCCGCAACCATGAGCTACGACATCGGGTGGATCATCCCGCGGCTGCGGAACCCTGGCAGGTTGTGGTCCTGTGCGAGCTCCATCACTGTGGCCGTCGTCGGTTTATTTAGCAAAATTATCATAGGTGAGCCAAATTGTTGTTTGTTTCACAGAACATTTTGTCTATCGTCATCATTTCATTACCATAATCTTGTAAAAAAATAATCTAATACACGTAATCACACGATTCAAAGTGTACAGTCCAAATATCGCGCATCAGCTAAGTTTCACTTTTATTGCTTACAGCGCATTCGACGTGCTCTTATTATGTTACCGTTTTTTATTATTCTTAAGTTCGCCAAGGAATATTTAATATTTAGCCACAATGAACCTACATGAAAGATTTAAGGCTGAATACAGTTACATTACACATAGTTACATACATTACATGTCCACTTACATAAAACTATATTTCAACATCTCATATCACCTCGCAATTTCATGTTTTCACTCAACTATACTATTCTCTGAGATGTTTTGGATGTAGAAAAAATAATGTGGAGAAGTGTTTACCATTTCAAGTGCAAGTTAACATAACATTCATTGAATTATTTTAAACTATCAGCCCATTGATACAATTTTCTTTGTGTGCAGGAAGAATTTTATCTATGTGTTTTGTGTAAAGTGCATAAACTCTCAAGTGCAGGTGACCTAGGCACAAAACTAGTTGCTAACAGACAATGAGACAAGTGCCAGGACAACACTCATTACCATCACCACAGCACAGTTGTGTGACTTTGTTTGTGGGAAGGGAGCACATTTGAGATCTATTGAATTATCTTATAACATGACTTACTGCTCTCTTGTTAATTTTCTCTCTAAGGTATTTATAAATTCCACTTAATAATTAATAAAGAATTACCTTTACTATATTATGTAAATTTGTGCCGATCAACTTTAATGTTTACAAGCTAATCTTTGTTAAACCTAGTGAATGTCATTGTACAAAGTTATAACAAAGTGTGCAATAAGTGAGCTAAGGTCAACAAACCACACTAACATGCTAATAATCGGTCATGCACCTCTGATGAGCTCTCCAATTACATGCATATATTTATTACAAATTAATTTTTGCTGACTCTAATAGTGCAGTAAAAGTGATACAATTGGTAGTCCTCATTTTCTCCTAAATATTCATTACAATGTCCTAGGTTTGTGAAAATACTAATCTCACTGGTGCTATGAGGGGTGTTTATGTCCCAACCCATGAATGAATTTATGCCCAATAAGAATGAATAAAAACCAGCTGTGCCTGCGACCTCAAACCCTAGGTTGTAATATTTTGCACAGAACCCTAATTATTTTTCTGAAATAAAAATAGCCTAAGTTATACCTTAGAATATCAGCAATCTGCCAGTGAAAAGACTATTAAAATTGGCCCAGCCACTTTGGAGATTATACAGTTCGATGCAATGGACAAATATCTAATTTATTTATGTGGAGTTTTCACATTTATTCTACTAAATTCTTTGAGTACAACGAGCTTATGCAGTTAAAATTGAATGAAGTGGGATTTAATTGAATTATTCATCCATGAAATACAACCTCACTAAAGTGTGCTACCCCACTGCTCCACATAATAGTATTGTTCTGGTCCGTTGATCTAAGACACTATCTACTAATGTGATGTGTTGAGTATAATGAATTGCTATTATCAGTTCAGCTGATTACATTTGTACTCTGTAATATTTTGTAGCAATCTGCTAAGTACCAGCCATTGTGTATTGGAGTGTGTCGGCCAGCGTTGATTTAACTAATGGGTAGTATGTCTTACATATTCATGTAGTGCTAAGGTGAAACAAGTCAAATATTTCAATACAACAGTGCTATTTTACCTTCACTGTGTACTCATTTGCTTCCTGCATTGTTAATATATTTTACTGTTAATACAAGAACAGAACATGCATCATTTAAATATTATTTAAAATTATTTCCATCGAATTAGCTGTTCTATATTTTATCTGCTAATCCGTAAAAATGCTGAAATTATTTGTTAATTGAGGTTTATGATGTTAAAAGCCTCAAAATGGAGTGCGCTTATGATAATATCTCACTATCGATGTGTGTGTACGTCCGGCGCGTTATCTAGCAGCCCTATCTGCTGAATATCTAGTGACCTGTTTAGTGCACAGCACAGTGGTGTAACACGCGGGCCCCGGGGTCGGATTAGCTTGTCACTTGTGAGTAATCAAGTTTAATTCATTCAACAAGGTTTACAGATATTTTCTGTTTAAAAGCCAAAGATACTACTGTCTGTAGAGCCCTTATTATAGTATATCCACGAAAATAATAAGTTTACGTGGACCCAACGTACCTAGGACGTAGTACTGTTATTTACTCTGTGCCATAGGCTACAAAGTCAGACTAGTGTCGATTTAAGGCCGGTAGCCTATGTTTATCGCCACCTGCTGGTCTGCATTGAAAAACAATGTAGCTCAGTATGTATTATTCCAACTTCCAAGTTCCACCCCTACGCAAAGCATAGAAGCATCGGAAACGATGTATTTTCTTTCGTACCACTTTTGTTTCATCAGCCTATGGACGTGTGCAAGACCAGGAGCGTCATACTCGCGTAAAACCCAGTAAAATCCTTCTAATGTACTCCTTGAAGAACCTACTTGTAGTCTTATACTTATTAATGATTATAGTCGCTCGGAAGACCCACAGGACAGACAATTTTCTTAGCAGATGTCGACATGCCTCAATAGCAATGATCCGCTTTTCTCCAAAGACATTCAAGCAGCACAGCACGTCGTGCACTAATATAACTTGCTGAAAAAACACAATTACTTACATATATGCATACAAAGTGAACGAGTAGGTACGCAATGGACGCGCTCCGGTAGTTCCGCGTTGAGACGCGGATACTACGCTCGTAAACAACTTCACTAACTTATCGTTCTACGAGTTCGAACTCCCAGTACTCCACAGACCCATTCCTTTAGCACCTACATACCCACCATCTATAAATAGATTAAACAGCCCTGTTGAAGCTACACATCCCTGTTTAACACCCTTTTCAATTTGAAGCCAGTCTATGCACCCTCAGTTTATCCTAACACAAGCACTAGAACCCTCGTAGAATGATTTCAGTGCTCGTATCAAGCTGCCGCTCACCGCATATACAGACAATGTTGATCACAAATTCGTTCCTCACCACTCTCTCATAGGCCTTTTCCAAATGTACGAAAGCACAATAGACCTTTTATTTTTGAGCCAAGAACTTTTCGGCTATGCTTCGCAAGGAAAAGACCTGATCCATACACCCTTTACCTCTCATGAATCCTGCTTGTACATCCCACATCTTGTCTTTAGTCTCATTCATGTACTGCGATCTAGGTGAAGAATTAGATGTGTGACAGGCCGGCCCGACCGGGGAAGGACCTCCCTCGTACTCATTATCGACGCTAAGTGGCGGTATGCTATATTCGAACGTTCGTTGGTGAACTGCCGATTTCCTCCATTCCACTGTACAGGTCACACGCAACGCAACTGATAACTTTGGTGTTGTAAGGCCACGGTAACCGTTCACCACACCGTAGGAGCGGCGTTATAAGCGAGATATAATCTATAAGATTATTTATATAATATAGATGATATAATTTATATAATATAGAAGGGTTCACAATAATAAATCGTATAATATGGAACGCTCTATGTCGATGCGCAGTACTCAAAGGTGCGCTTGCGCTGCTGAAGTATTTTAAATATTCTTACTACATACTTAAGCGTTGATGTTTAGGTACATCTAACAATATTGTAATAGTTGACTTGAACACCCTGACCCATTGTGTAAATTTTATAATAGGCTATTTGGCTATTTTTTTACTTTCGAAAAATGACCACTTTCTTATAATATAATGAACTGTAAAAGTAAAATTTTCGTGCGACAAATAGTTTTCAAGATATTTGATTTTGAAAAGTTCAATTTGTCGCGCCACCCGAAAACGCTCCATACAAAATCGTACGAAGTTGTGACGTCACGCTTCTGTAGCGCGTAGTGCAAATGTATGGAGTGCAAGAGAATATCGCATTTATCTCGGTATACGTTGCGTTTACACGTATACAAGTTCATAATAAAAGTTATTTAAAATTAATGAGGAATCTAAAATTTTATATATTTAAGTTATATATGCGGTAGCCTAGTGGTATGGGTAATGGACTGCTGAGACGAGGTCTCGGGTTCTATCCCAGGTTTACCATGGCACACACCAATGACTTTTCGATGCTTTTCGAAGTTATGTGTGTATTTATCGCAGGTTTCTAAGTGCCCGGTTAATGGCAATAGGCTCGCCACCTATTACATTGGGACCTAAACATAAACTGGCGAAATGTGGGTGCTAGCACCTCTGCCTACCCCTTCGGGGAATACGGGCGTGAGTTTATGTTATGTTATGTTATATATTTTTATTGAGTTTGATTGTTTATATTTTGACTTTTTTTTGGGAATTTCATCTAATGAAAAGTCATAGTTTCAGTTTAGATATGCAATATTTTATTTTGCCAGGCATATTTTTTCAGAACCAGCTATCATTTTAAGCAGTAATGGGAAGAATCGACGACTTAGTCAAATACCCTATTATAAATATAGGTACATACGCCCGAAAACATAGGCATGTTACACTCCCACATTTTGCCAGCTACGTTTTTGTTCTCAAGGTACTTGACAACGAGCCTATGGGATGCCTAACTGGAAAAATTGGAAGTAGTATATACCTATGGGAAAGGTAAGAACGAGATACCTATTTAACAGAGAAGGATTTAGGACTAAAAAGCAATGCATAGCTCCAGAACTCCGTGGCCAGACCACGAACGGTGGGTGGCGCCGAATTTTGTTATTGTAGAATGGATACAATTTACTTGGGATTTACATTAACATTTATTTGAAAGTTCTATAAACTGTACTGGTCGGCCCGTTTTAAATATATCTCTCATAATGTGTCAGTGTATTGGTGGCCTCGACAAAACACCAACATGGTAAATGTCCCGAGCAATAGGTCATTATAGGAGTAATACCTGGAGCAGATAGCAAAGTGCGATATCGTCACTAAAGCACATTATTACCTAAGCCACTTCAGCCGGTGCTGGCGCATGGCGTAGACCGTGGCCACGTCCACGTCCCTTCGACCACGCTCGTCGCAGCTGACCTTTCGATGTAGTTATTTATAGGAACTTGGTTCGCGTTAGCATGGGCGACAGCGATCCTTTGTAACACGTATCAAAATTTCATTCTTATTTGTAGCTCCAGCAATATAAAAACACTATTAGTCGGTTTAATTACACTAGGTGCATGCATGGAATTTAAAATACGTACCTACTGTCACTCAAAAAGAGGACCCAGGATCAATTCAAATTAAACTGTGCTTCGTTAAATTCATTGAGTAAACCTGAGAATTTTAAGTTGTACAGCTTTACAGTATAAAAATCCACTGCCCCTAAAGTTTCTGAAAACTATTGGAAAGAATAGATAAATATTTCGCAACAATCCACACAACGCTATCTAGACCCATGGTAAGCATAGCTTAACTAGCTTGTGTTGTGGAATCTAGAATGCGGATAAACATACTTAGATACTTGTTTTTTTCTAATTACATACATACTATACATAGAAACACCCAGACCAATGCAAATAGCCATATTCATGCATACAAGTATTTGCATTGAGCGGGAATCGAACCTGCGCCTTCTGCAGTCGCGTTCACTATCGCCACGCAGATGGTTTTAGCTTGCATGGCGTTTTTATCTCCTGGTAATATAATCATATCATTTCCTTCTAGTATATGACCAATAATTGTTATTTCTTCCTAGCTTCACTCAACTGTTCCAAAAGCTCTATACTGTAGGCAAGCTGCATGAAAATCTCTAGCGCACTAGCTGTTATGGAAGGCAAACACGCTACGCGAAATAGTTACAATCCCACTACCGTTTAAACTGCACCGATAAGTAGAAGCGTGTGTGATAAAATCGTACGGTTTAAGATTGTTTCAACTGTTTCATCGAAGTAAGTAGTGTGAAAATATGAATATATAAAACAGAATCGTAGGCAGAGTAACTGGATAATGTGCCTGTGCGGCCAGCGGCCAGTGTTCGCGTACGTCGCTTAGTGAGTTAGTGGGCACGCGTGTTCTATTCACGTGTATGTGGATACACGCGTGCTCACAAATATATTTACAAAATGGGTCACCGCGAATGGCTCGAGGGTTAATGTCATGTATGCCAGCCAGTGTCAGTGGAAACGCCTTCAATTACCTACTTCAACAAAATGTACAAGGAATTAGCTTTTCTCATCATTAGCCAATTCTTCCACAAGGTTTTACGATTTTTTTTAACTGATATTTTCGGTTTCTTGTTTTAATGCAACAATAGCTAATGTGCGTCATTTGGTGATGCTATCGCGGAGTGAAATAAGTAAATAAATGTTCTTTTTTTGTACAAGGCGGCTAAACATATTTACTAGATCCGGCGCTGTGTTGTATCACTACCATGACTGATGGACCGTGTGGTTATTTGCTAGTACAGTGTAGTGTAAAATTGCTAATGGATAAGAATATTAATTTCGTCTGTATATACGTATAGGAAACAGTCATTAATGCTAGCGTGACCTACTAGCCAGCCACGGGCCGCATCACACGAGTGACGCAGCCACACCCGACTGTCAAAGGTCGTCAGTTCGGAGCCCGCACGCGACACTTCAGTAAACATTCAGATATAACAACGTTATCTTTTGTGAACGGGAGGCTCGTTCATTGTTAAGATCGGATTGCAACAACGATAAGAGCTGAGATCACGACGAGCTATGCGCTCTCACATTTTGCTCAATGACTTTCAGATGAAAGTTTCATCTAATGAAACGTGAAAACTCACTTCACGGATTTCCACTGTTAATATACGGGTACGAGTATAGTATTGTTACTAAAGTAACCTTTAATTTGAATATTTAGGTATGTAGATCGCACATACCTATGCATTCAATTTCGTACATACGTCCGCGTCAGTGTAAATAAATCTATAGCATTTTCTTTTTATTGCAACTCAGTGACTTTGCTGTAATTTCCTTCTGTACCTCGTGTTGCTATATCGCGCACAGTTCCCGCACTTCCCGCCCCGGTAGATACTTACATAACAAAGAACAAGGACCACGCTGTCTCTTCGGATGGCAAGTTCAGGAAAGCAAGTTCTTTTTACCCGACTACGACGAAGCCAAAGGAAGGTTATGATTTTGACAGGCTATGTGAGGAGCTATGAGCGAACAAGTGAACAAACATACATACTCTAAGAAAACAATACATTCTAGTAAAAAGTGGCATACGACCACGGCTACCCTTGAAATTTTCTTCTTGACTTTTTAGAGCGTGATATTTCAGTAGTCGGGATTTAGCTTTCAACTTAACTTAATTGATTTAAGCTTCCCCTTCTTTCCTTGTTCTCCCTT
Source organism: Eilema sororculum (assembly GCA_914829495.1). Taxonomy (NCBI): domain Eukaryota; kingdom Metazoa; phylum Arthropoda; class Insecta; order Lepidoptera; family Erebidae; genus Eilema; species Eilema sororculum. The sequence goes on from OU618549.1 coordinate 23,388,741, forward strand.
TCCTTTTAGCACGATAAAGAAAAAGAACGCTTTGCCCTCACTGGCGCGTGATCCTGTAGTTCCTATAATCTCAGGTTCTTTATGTAACTGTTGTTACACCTTTATTGCCTTTCTTTACTTAGCCACTACTGCTCTGCACCGCCAGTAGAGTGAAGGAAAATTTGTAATAAAAAATATATATTTTAATTTAAATAAAAAATGTCCACGTACAAAAAAGTACTGAAAATACCTTGTTTCCTTAAAGTATCGTGTTTGGGTAAAGTCTTCATATGTAACAATATCAAGCGTACCAAGAAGTTGTGGAGTACGTCACTTTACGTACCTCACGTTTCTTTTTATAGTATTTTTTATTTTCTATTAGACTAGCAGGCGTTCTAGCACCTGTCCGATTTGTGAAACCTACACTGTAATTAATTTGGACGCTTGCCCTGCTAAGAGGCTGGCTTGTTGCGATGTACTCGTTGTATTGCGAACACAAATACATCTTACCGTCAGAAGACAAAGAGTCACATTATGTTTGTCACCAGCTAAAACTAATTAATTGATGATCATTATAAATTACTTGGATCGTGGTGATGCTAGCTATAGGTACAACATTTCGTGACAAACTTTCATAATTTCCCTTTACACCACATACCTACAAAATATATTGCGTTTGATATCCTCGGGGCACGGAGCGTGCGCACACTGTGCCGTATGGACGCTGCGTTAACACTGTTAGTGCCGTAGAGCCGAAGAGTGTCCCTTAACATAACTCATTAAGTAATTGCGGGTTATTCCTATACAACCAACTAAACTGATCAAGTGAAAAGAAAACGGTCCATCTATGCGCTATATACCTGTATGTCTCCTACATGCAATGCAAGATCAACATACACGTATACCCGATACCTGCTGTGGCACGGTAGCGACGCGCGGATGCCCAATACCGGGGGCGAGTTAGGCACACCGTTGTCCCCCCTCCCGAGGAGGGTCAAACCGATAGGGACGGTCCTGGGCCCTGGGTCAGCCGAGATGGGAGGGATATGTTGAAGACAACCTCAGCTTCGGCCTAAAAAGACGACCCACACACGGCGTGCGTTTTTAGTCGGTTCTAGTCCGACACAACCTCCTCCGGCTCCGGCGGGAGAGGTATCCGAGGGGATCTCCGCACGTAAAAAAATAAGTAATCATATAAGTCATTTGCGGAAAAAATTAGGGTAAGTAATTGAGTAATGCCAAATGCAATTTTAAAGGCTACAGTAAGTACCAGGAGTTGATTTTCGTGTTTACGGTGGGCAGCTTGGCCAGGCTCGGGTTCATCGCGGAAACTCCACCACTCCACCATTCCATCCTCACGGCTCAGTCGACGTGGTCGATCACAAATGTAAGACGTGCGCTCGTGTGGTTGCAGAGTTCCTGAACAAGACGACGGTGTACAACCGCGAGACGCTGGACCGCGCGGCGCGGCGGCCGCGCGGCGTGCCGCTGCTCACCGTGTCCAACCACCACTCGTGCTTCGACGACCCGGGCCTCTGGGGTAAGCACTCGTCGTGTGCCAGCAACTCCTCTCACCTCCCATGTGCGCTCGTGTGCTCACATTGCTCACGCTCACTTGCGGGGGAGAGGGGAGAGAAAAACATGGTCATACGAAATGTCGTACACAGCTACTTTTTCATAATGAGGATAGTAGGAGATGTATTATCACCCACATATCGCCAACTCGTTAACGGGTCCATATTTTACAGGAATTTAATGTAAAATTGGTTATTCAACCAGCCAAAGGAGTATCGGACGTTTTGCAATAGAAGATGCTTACTAAATAAATTAATATACTGAATCTGCTGTTAATCAAAATGTAGGTCGCTATCTTCACCGTAGGTACAGACGCATGTTTTACTTATTAAGTATAATAGGTACCTAGGTGCATATTACTTGTAGATACGTATTGTATTACGATACGATGCAATGCAACTGGATAAATCGTACACCTACTTCTTGTAATATGCATAGTTCTTTATATCATTCTCTGAAAAAGTCGAGTAGGTGCTTACCTAGCTAAATTATAAATAGCACGTAACTAATGGTAGCTCTTAAAGAAGTTACGGAAATAGTTCGTGTCTCAGCTTCCCTGCCCCACGGACCACGGTAGCACGCCGTAGGACATGAGGTTGGAACAAAAATAAAACCTGCAACTGCAGCTGGTCACTTCATTTTTCTGTGCAAGTGTGGCGAGTAGGCGAGTACACCGGCGCAAACATGCTAGTGAACCAGTGCATTAAACGAGGCACGAGATCACGCCATAATACGTCATATCGGATGATTCACTTGTTTATCTAACAAACAAGTTTAGGCCGCGCCTACGCTGGTGGCACCAACCGGTCAAACCAGTATAAGCCCTGCCCACTTAGAGATGGCGGGCTAGTTTTCACTGTTCGAGCGACCCGGGAAGTTGGTACCGCCTGTTAAGTTTTATTAATTGTGTTATAGTATATAAAGCCACAATAATAAGTGTTAAGATTATTCCACCTACAGCATTCGCTACTATTGTTTACATTTTTGAATATACAGTTATCCTAACACCGCTGGTTTCAATCCCGTGTCTCATCACGTATATACTGCAAGCGGTCCAGTTACCTAACTGGACCGCCTCACTGGTGACCCCGACGTGATCTTCTAGCGCAATCTTCGTGCTTGATCAGCCAACATGATGAGAATACCGCGTGATGAGAATACCGCGTGATGAAAATACCGCTTGATGATAATACCGCGCGATGAATATACCGCGTGATGATAATACCGCGCGATGAATATACCGCGTGATGAGAATACCGCGTGATGAAAATACCGCGTGATGATAATACCGCGCGATGAAAATACCGCGTGATGATAATACCGCGCGATGAATATACCGCGTGATGATAATACCGCGCGATGAATATACCGCGTGATGAGAATACCGCGTGATGAAAATACCGCGTGATGATAATACCGCGCGATGAAAATACCGCGTGATGAAAATACCGCGTGATGAAAATACCGCGTGATGAAAATACCGCGTGATGATAATGCCACCGCTGGATGATAATACCACGTGATGAAAATACCGCGTGATAATAATAATCACCTGTCACACCACACCAAGCTGGACTGAAGCACTTCCATGGGTCCTACTGGGCATTCGCAGTGCATGGAAAGATGATCTCCAGACGTCTGCAGCAGAACTAGTTTACGGCGAGCCACTACGTTTACCTGGACAGTTCTTCTCACCTAGGCGGACCCACAGTTCGATTCCCGGACTACTATCGACCGTAGTCACGGTCTCAGCAGGGGAGTGTGTGGCGAGTAGGCGAGTACACCGGCGCAAACATGCTAGTGAACCAGTGCATTAAACGAGGCACGAGATCACGCCATAATACGTCATATCGGATGATTCACTTGTTTATCTAACAAACAAGTTTAGGCCGCGCCTACGCTGGTGGCACCAACCGGTCAAACCAGTATAAGCCCTGCCCACTTAGAGATGGCGGGCTAGTTTTCACTGTTCGAGCGACCCGGGAAGTTGGTACCGCCTGTTAAGTTTTATTAATTGTGTTATAGTATATAAAGCCACAATAATAAGTGTTAAGATTATTCCACCTACAGCATTCGCTACTATTGTTTACATTTTTGAATATACAGTTATCCTAACACCGCTGGTTTCAATCCCGTGTCTCATCACGTATATACTGCAAGCGGTCCAGTTACCTAACTGGACCGCTTCACAAGTATAGTAAGGGGCTCGTTATTTTATTTATCATCCTACTTAACACAAATGGTTTTTGCTGCTCAAGCGAACTATATGAGTACGTACCTAATGTACAATGTATTTAAAATACCTTTTCATCCCACCATCTCGGAAAGAGTATTTTTAATCTTCAATATCTGAGTGGAAAAGCAGTTTTTATTCTCTAGAGGATAAAGTAAATTGAATTTAGAACATCGTGTGCACTAAGTTTGTGAATTAAAAAAAACATTAAACCTATTCACTGCTACCTCTATGGTGCCGAATATATCATACAACTTTTTTTTAATTTGTTAAAAACTCAGACTCGGAACCTTCTTGGTGTTCTTTTTTTAATTTGCTTTGTACGCGGTTCTTTACGCGGCATTTTTTCACGTCATTGTTAAACCTTATATTAAAAACAAGAAACTTGAAAACAAGTGAAAAAACTAAAATGAGTGATTCTAGCGACGAGGAATTAATTATTTATTATTTTTCAGTACACAAGTGACTAACACCAATATTAAAGTACCAAACAAAAATATTACACTCAATTTAAATAACTGTAGCAACGTTACTTTAAAATTTTCTTAATTATACCTTAGTATTATTTTGTTATAATTTAAAGATCATTCTGTAATACTTACCTGTCATAATGTAGTAATTAATACCTAAACTGAAATAAAAGTATACCTATCTTGTGATTGTAAACGTTTTTTTGCATTTAGTCATTTCCTCGCTGAGGTGGAATGAAAAGTTACGTGTTGCACTCGAGTGCAAAGATTTTTCACCTGGTGCTCTTTTGATTTCCTCGCTAACGCTCAGGATTCTAATTTTGAATCACTCGCTGCGCTCGTGATTCAATTTTAGAATCCTTCGCTTGCTCGGTCATCAAAATTGAACACGCGGTTAAAAAGCAACTTTGCACTCTTGTATAACAAATAACTATTATCAAAATGTACAATGTATTTAAATGACGTATCGACAGCTAATAAAACTGTATCGCACAAGTTTTACACGCATTATGTGATCTAGGTAACATGAATATAAATTATGAAAATGAAAGGGCCAAGAATAGATCCTTGTAGCACCCCATGGCAATACAATACAACATGATCGAGATGACCTAGTTCCATTGATATCAACTTGTTGTATTCTATCGCTAGATCCGGCGCTGTGTCTCTGCGTCCATGAAGTGAAATGAACTTGATTTTCTCTCGAAATCGGCATAGTACATTGGAATAATAATGCATAATGCATGAGTTTCCGCAAGAGTGTTATGTTCAACGCAATCTAGACTTCGGAGAGATCGCAGAATACACCAATAACATGTTGCCATTGGCCGAGAGGCGCGCCTCGGCAGGTAGGCAGTAGGCAGTCGCCTTACGAGGCCGCTGGAATTAATTGAATGCGGAAGGCGGAGTAGTTGCAGTGATTCTGTTTGTATTTGGCGATTGCTTTTCAATCGCTATGCGGTACAAACAGCTATTGAATCTCTTGTATTCCGCGACCAACAAGAGATTTCCTTTATTTCATTCATTCCTTGTCAATATTGAACGTAATTCCTAATGCACCTTTCATACCTGCTACACTCAGATAAGCCCCATTGTCATGCTAACCACTCATATATTACACGGTTTTGTCAAAAGACGCGCGGAAGGGACTGTAAGATAGTTTAAGATCTCATATGAACAATAGCGTTGAGAATAATACTCTGTATTAAGATAACGATTGAAGCCAATTGATAGAACCGCGATATCGGCCGCTATCGCGCGTTCGTCATACTCGTACAATAACACGCCGCGCGCCGCGCTCGCCGCAGCCACAATGGCTAGACATGTAAACAAATAAACCTTTATCTTGCTCCAACGGCCACTGCCACTATTGTCGCCGCCACGCCGTTAACTGCCACATAACATAACTATTGTATTTGGTGACAGTGGGCTGTGGGCGCACTCGGCCAGGGAGCGACTGGGTACCAACTTGCCAATGAACCGTGGAAGCCACAGCACAGAACCTTTTCAGAAGTAGTTCGACCAAACAATATTTATGTATTTAACTGTATCCGCGACTTCGTCCGGGTGAACTAAGATCTGGGTACTGCTATTAGCTCGTATTTTTTAAAATTACAAACAGGTATATATGTAGTCCGATTATATTTATTTATAAAAAAATTATGCTTATTTTTGAAATCTGATAGTTATTGCTTAAATTTGAGACAGTTTGTTTTATACTATTAGATAAATGCATATAGATCTAGTGCTAGCAGCACACGATCACCATATGACAGTAGGCATAACGAAATGTTCGGTTTTAAACCCATGGAAACAAGAGTACTGTACAGGGTCCCTCTGTACAGTACTCTTGTTTCCATGGATCGCAGAAGGGACTCCCTGCCAGCTCACGTGTTTCCTTCTTCCTACAGTCCCGGGTCCTTTAAGCGGGCAAGGGCATCTAACGAGGCCGTCAAGCTGAGTGCCACCACTGTGGACATGGTACATGTTTCCGATGGTGACCCTCTTTCCGAGACTTTGCCTTTAGCTTAACATCAGGCGAGGTGAAGTCAAATTGACGTGTCTTATATAAAAAAAGGCATTCGGACGCGCCCCTAATTCTGTAACCTAGGATTCCAAGTGGTCTTAATGTTCAGATACCTATCACTTCTAGAGTACCTACGACAGAGACATAAAAGTGGACTACACTTTAATAATCGATTTTCTTCCACATTTGAATCGAAAATGAATTCAGTCCCGCGTCTCAGTCCCGCATAATATATTGCCCCCCGGGAAAGTCGAAACTTCAGTAACCACTGCTACGATACGATTGTGTCTGACACAAACGTCAATCCCAAGGGCGCAGCCAGTGTAGGTATTGCGACTAGCGAGTGACGGGTAGCGGCGCGTTACAGGCGTGCTGGGCAGCGACGTGTTGCTGCGCAAGGCGCGCATGCGCTGGTCGCTGGCGGCGCACGACATCTGCTTCACCAACGCGCTGCACTCGTGCTTCTTCGCGCTGGGCAAGTGCGTGCCCGTGGTGCGCGGCGCCGGCGTGCACCAGCCCGCCATCGACTTCTGCGTGGAGCGCCTGTCGCAGGGCGACTGGGTGCACATCTTCCCCGAGGGCCGCGTCAACGTCAACAAGGTGAGTGGCCCGCCCTGTCAGCGTCACGCACGCGCTCCTCGTCGCGCCGGCCAAGTTTTTGAAACGAAATTCAGTCATTGTTAAATGTAGGGTCGCAGGTGTCGTCTTTTTCCTACTAAACGTTTCCACCAGCTAGTTCCCACAGTGAGAGGTCCGTGTGTGTGCCGCAGGAGCACATCCGCTTCAAGTGGGGCGTGGGGCGGCTGGTGGCGGACTGCGCCGCGCCGCCGCTGATCGTGCCGGTGTGGCACGAGGGCATGGACCGCGTGCTGCCCAACCAGGAGCCCTACCTGCTCAAGTTCCGCAAGCGCGTGTTCCTCAACGTGGGCGAGCCGATCCAGATACACCACCTGCTCGACAAGTACGTACCGCACCACACGCACCGCTCGCGCTACACGTGCAATGGGACAAGTTCGGTTTCCGAATTGAATAATCGAAGCCGAGTCTTTCTAATCGCCTAGTTTCAAACAAATTCGGCCTCAATTTCATAGTTTCGTATAATCGGCATTTTCTCTTTTTGCTTTCGGAGAATCATTTCCTCAATTCGGAAACCGAGCGATCATTTGGTACGTCCAGCGGCGCCGCTGACAGACCGGTGTGTAACCGTGGGCCCGCAGGCTGCGGGAAGCGAACGCCAGCGAGGAGGAGACGCGCGCCGCCATCACGCAGCGCATCCAGGACGAGCTGCTGCGCCTGCGCGAGCGCACGCGCGCGCTCATCCGCGCCGCCGCCGGCGCCCGGCCCGCGCCCAGCCGCGAGCACGAGCCCGGCGAGCACGCCCAGCACGCCCAGCGCGCCAGCGAGCGCAAGCACGAGCGCGCCAGCAACGGCAAGGAGCACGAGTCGTAGGCGCGCGGGTGCTCGCGTCTAGTTGTAAGTGTACTACGTGGGAATGTTTATCGGTAAGGTTTAATACGATGTAGTGTACAGTGTAGGTGTCGTGACTGTGTGCGTGTCGTGTCGTGTACGTGCGCGTGCCCCCTCCGCCCCCCGCCCCCCGCCGCCCGCGCCCCTCTGTGTGTTCTATTTTTTACAATGAAAGTAATGACTGAAATGACCAGACGACACGTAGGTACATCTGAAGAAACGGGTATAGATATAAATGTACATACATGTATGTATAACTTTATTACGACGACCCTTACCGTATATTTGTAATATTTTCTCTTCCTTTTGTGTAACACTCAAAATTACAACTTCGCACAAATACTGGGTACGAATTTTGTCCAACGCAATCCGCAAACTTGTTATTCCTTCGTTTTAGTAATAGATCTGTACTAGTATTTTAAAATGCCCCAACGACAACGTTAACGAAACAGCGAGTTCGCAGAAGTTCCTACCGCTACCGGCTGTAGCTCTACCGGGGGTAGTTCGCCGGCGCCGGGCGCTAGCGCTAGTACAACCGAGAGCGGTGCACGATAGCGCCACGCGCCAGGCCGCCATGCGCCAGAGCGAGCGTCTATGTTATAATAAAATTGTGCTACGGACCTGACACGCGTAGTGAATGCCGTGTGATGATTGAAATATAAAAGCAAACAATTACATATCATTATTTTATGGTAGTTATAACTAATGATAAAATGTACCCATCGGAGTGGCCCGCTGCTCCCCACGGCGAGAGGGCGGGGTGGGGGGCAGGCACGAGTTGTTGTCGTCGGCGTTACAGGAGCTTCTATTTTGTAGTGACTCACTTCCGAGAATAATTTTTATATCGAGTTTTTTGAGTATTTTTTTACACCGTTTACCTAGTCTGTATGATTTATACCCTGTAGGCTAACTGTTACCGACCCCGCGGGGAGCAGGATGTAGGCTAACTGTTACCGACCCCGCGGGGAGCAGGACTTATCGACGTTTAGATATCATATATTGTGATGAGATGCTACCGAGGCCACCGCCATCTCTACAACCAAAGACTGTTGCACGTTGCGTGTAAACAATATTTTATATCCAACATATTTTTAAACGTGTTTATTAAAAAAACGATGAATTATATTTTCTCAGAGTTAAATATTACCTATATTAGCCCTAGTTGGACCGAGCGCCGAGCGCGGTCTGAGGTCACAGTAGGATTGTTTTGTTGATCAGTCTCACGTGCGTCACGTGGCCCGCGTGCGTCACGTGGCTCGCGTGCGTCACCCGCGGCGTGTCAGGCCGCCACGCGCCATGCGCGGGAACCGTTCTAAGTATTTAATTTATATGAAGTATTATAAGCGCTGTAAATGGTGAGCGAGTAAATGTTTTATATTTGTGTAGTGTACATATTGTGCGAGTATTTTGAAATAATCATTCCTAGGCGTCGTTGAAGCCCTGGCACGCCGGGGAATGTCCCGTAGTGACGGGCGACGGGAGACGAGTCTTCCGTACTGTTTACTTATGTATTTATTTATGAATCGTGAACACTCGCGTGGAGACTTGTATATATTGTAACGTGTTAGTGACACGTCATATTGTGTTAAGCCATAACATAATCATGTTCTGTTGTCCAAATAAATATGATGTGCTTTTTGAGAACTACTTTTTTTCAAAATAAATCGATGGACTTATGTTGTGTTGTTTGTATTCACCTGTAACTGTGCCCTTCACCTGCACTCCGATATATCTGAGAAATTTTCGAAATCTGATTTTAATAAAGCCCTCAGCCTTTTTGACCCGAAATTCGTGGAGTTGCAAGAATAGAACTTCCATGGGGGTGCGCCCATTTCGAGACAGAAGACAGTAGAGGATTCTCGCGACGCGGCGACGTGCATAAGGACAGTAGCAGATGTCGGGCTGTAGTCTCTCCCAATGGAGAAACAGGCGTGGGTATATGTACCATGTTTCAGGATGGTAATCTCACATTATTTAGAGCATAAACCTAACACTTCACAAGAGCGTCTTTGCTCAGCTACAGAGGAGTCGTCTCGAAAGGACGAATTATGTTGTTGCCGTACTATGCAAACATCAAATTATGATTAACAAGAAACTGTCAATACACATTTACGCGCTCAGAATGTGGGCGACAAATCATAAATTGATGTTTTGTGTAGGAACTATGATCTCTCAACCTTCTGGTGAGATTGGCTTGGACTCGAAGGTTTTGCTGAAACCTACTGCAACCCTCGCCCTGTACACCGTCAGGCTGACAAAGCAACGCTAAAGAAAAGAAATTGTACAGTATCGTGTAGCCAGCAGTACACTAGGGGGCATCGTGATCATGCGGCATACCCCGAGACCCTATAGGAACAAGGACTGGAGCAAATAATAGCCAAATATAATTCAATACGCTACTAATAATTTTATTAAAATTATTTAAATGCAATTCATAAAATATTATCACTTTAATATAAAATGTCAATCGTTCAGTGGTCCACTCGCGTGTCGCGTGGCCTGCCGCAGAGCTCGCCAACGCGTTACATCGCTCCACAGGCTGCCGTTGTTCACGAGGCAGAGTGTGTGCTCTCAGACACTGATATCACTATCTCGACTCTATTATACTTGAGCTAATCCGCGGGTGTGTGACATTCCATCTTATATGGATACTGTTCGAACCATCTAGCTATTTGCATGAATGTATGGGTGCATCAGCCTTATCTATGTGTGTGTGAAGATCTATTCCTTTATATGCATGTTTTAATGTGTCACAAGTCAGTATCAGAAATAAAGCATACCAATAAACACCGCTTTTAAGTTATAAAACTCCTTACATTCAAAAGTGAACCTAATCAACCCCACATATGGTCGATTTTCGAACCGGATTACAAAACTTACCTGCCGCACCTGTTGTGAAGCGGTCGACGCGAGAACAATAGATCACATTTTTTTCTGTTAAGACTGCGAGTGAATAGTGCAATTTATTAAGAAAACAAGTTGAAGACGTCTAAATTACGAATATTGAAATTGAATATAACTCTGTGATTACGTGACCTATATTGAATTTTCTTTTGGAATTATGGCTACCACACCTGATCAATTACTGACGGAACTAGAAGATATCGCATTGTTACTGCATAAGGCTCAAACTAACTTAAAGAAGTGTCCGAAACGCAGATTGACTAAAGGTTACATAGAAACACGTTTGCAATCCATTGACGAGTACTGGAATAAATTCACCACGGCGCATCACAGTCTTCTGAGGACTGTACCGAAAGAAAAGAAGAATGAAATTCCGTATTTCGCGAATGAAGACTATTTTGTTGTGGAAGAATTGTATCTATGTATGCAAGGTGATTTGAAAGACATCTTAGCGACGTTGAGTACCTCCATACCAAGTGACGCTGACGGCGCGAACCATAACACCGGTAACACTCATGAAGATAATCTTAAGCTGCCTAAAATTCAGTTACCCACCTTTTCGGGTGCTTATGAAGATTGGACGACGTTCAGAGACCTGTTTATATCGTTAGTTCACACTAATTCGAAGCTACCTAAGGTTCAGAAATTGCACTATTTGAAAGTTAGTATTACCGGAGAAGCAGAAAGATTACTGAAAACAATACAGGTAACAGAAAATAATTATGATCAAGCTTGGAGTTTGTTAAAGGAACGTTTTGGTAACAAACGGATTATAGTGAATTCTCTCTTGCAAAAATTGACTAACCAAAAGAAGATGCCTAATAAAGCAGCCACTCACATCAAGGCATTGTTAGACACAACTAGTGAATGCCTCGAAAGTTTAAAAAACCTGAATGTATCGACAGATTCTTGGGATCCACTTATCATATTTCTGACTGTTCAGAAATTAGACCCAGAGTCACACCAAGAGTGGGAGGAGTTTGCTCATAAAGATAATCTAGATGAGCTACCAACATGGCAAGACCTTCATAAATTTTTAAAGATTAAATTTCAAACATTAGAAATGGTTTCGCCACCAACACGGGAGAAACCTACGAAGAGAAGAGAATATACAGTCCACGTTTCAACAACACCTACTGCAACCAAACAAAGAACTTGTGTCATATGTAAGGAGAATCATACGCTAAGCCATTGTAAGGAGTTTACCAAAATGGAACCAACCAAGAGGTGTGAATATGTCAAAAACAATCAGCTTTGTTTTAACTGCCTGGCACCAGGACACTCAGCTAAGAAATGTCGGTTAAACATGTCCTGTCGCATATGTCAAAAACGTCACCATTCACTGGTTCACCAACACATGCAACAGTCCAACACTACTCAAACAAATGAGGTGCAAACAAATCACCATGAAGTTAAAGAACAAAATGAATCAACAGAAGTCACCGAACCAATTGAAGTCTCATCACATTTCTCCACAAGCACGTCGACAGCACTACTGGCTACAGCACTAGTACCAGTAGGTAGTGAGTCCGGACATATAATTCTGTTACGAGCATTAGTCGATCAGGGCTCACAAGCAACATTCATTAGTGAAAGAGCAGCTCAACAGTTAAGACTCAAGAGAATGCCTGCTAACGCAACAATCACAGGGGTAGGCTCCACCTCAACTAACGTAAAGCATGCTGCTTACATTGAACTGCGATCAAGACACGAAGAGACTTTCAAGTTACTAGTGAAGGCTTACATCATGTCTACACGACTTACTACGCAATTACCATCGCAAACCATTCCTACCAACACCTGGTCTCATTTATCAGGTCTCGTTTTAGCTGACCCAGACTTTAATAAACGAGGACCCATTGATTTACTCCTAGGTGTCGAAGTATGTGCCCAAATCATGAAAGGAAACATTATCAAGGGCCCCCCAGGTTCTCCATGCGCTCAGAGTACAAACCTGGGGTGGATTCTTTTTGGGAACATACACCAAGAAGGAAACAACAATGTTATTAATGTGATGCATCACAGCTTACACTTGGACAAGATGTTGAAAACAATGTGGGAGTTGGATAGTGAAGATAAGATATTGTTAACACCAGAAGAACGAAGATGCGAAGAAATTTATCTATCCACTCACTCAAGAACTAAAGACGGAAAATATGTCGTCAAATTACCAACTAAAACAAATGAATTATTATCAATACATGGAGGAACAAGAACGATAGCTATGAAGAGACTTTACCAATTAGAGAAACGATTAGAGAAGAATGTTACACTACAAACTGAATATAAGAAAGTTATGGATGAATATATAAGTATGAATCATATGGAAGAAGTACCACAAGAAGAAATAAACAACCCTAGTGTCTACCTACCACATCACGCAGTAGTTAAAGAAGATAAAGAAACTACAAAGGTGAGAATAGTTTTCAATGCATCACAAAAGGGTAACAACGATGTTTCATTGAACGACGAACTTCTAGTAGGGCCTCAGCTACAAACTGATATGAGAAGCCTCATCATGAGATGGCGTATGAGGAAGGTTTGTTTTGTAGCTGATGTATCACGTATGTATCGTATGATTTTGGTGACCAGAGAAGACCGAGATCTACAGCGAATCGTATGGAGGAGTAATCCTACTGAACCAGTTAAAGATTATCGGCTCACAAGAGTTACGTTCGGAACAGCATCTGCTCCCTACTTGGCCGTTCGAACGTTGCATCAAGTTGCTGATGATGAAGCTGCCATGTGCCCTGAAGCTGCTAGAATGATCAAAGAAGAGTTCTATGTCGATGATCTTATGGCCTCAAAGGACGATTTATCTGATGCAATACACACTGCAAAGAACATAGAGGCTATATTACAGAAAGGAGGGTTCATATTACAAAAGTGGTGCTCAAATGATATTAACTTTCTGACGCAATTTGAACCAGAAAAGCGAACCTCTAATGTTAGCCTCGATATTACACTTCATGGTACGATAACAGCCTTGGGTCTTCATTGGGACATGGGCAAAGATGTGTTTCGGTACAGTCTTAATTTACCGTCTGTGGCCAACACCGTCAGCAAGCGTACAATCCTCGCTGATATCCAACGACTGTTTGATCCACTGGGTTGGCTGGCTCCAGCCATGTTACGGACAAAGCTGCTAATACAAAAATTATGGTTGCAAGGAGTCGGTTGGGATGATGATATAGATGCGAGTATAAAACAAGAGTGGACGGCACTAAGAGAGAGTCTTCAGTATCTTAATGTAATCGAAGTGCCAAGATGGTTGGGCACTACATTCCATGATAAAGCAAACATCGAAGTTCACGGTTTTTGTGATGCTTCCACGAAGGCATACGCTGCAGTGGCTTATGTGAGATTTGAACGGGAAGATGGTAGCATCGAAACACAGATCATAGCTGCCAAGACTCGAGTAGCTCCAGTGAAGCCTGTCTCTCTACCACGCCTAGAGTTATGCGGTGCCCTTCTCTTATCACGATTGCTGAAACAAATTAAGACCGCCATGAAAATGTCTGATGAGAAAATATTCGCATGGACTGATTCCACCATTGTACTTTCCTGGCTGCTTGGTGACCCAACAAGATGGCAAGTTTTTGTGAGAAATCGAGTCGTTGAAATAATGGACAACATCGGAACGAACTGGTTTCATGTACAATCAAACGACAATCCCGCGGATGTTGCATCACGAGGAGAACACACTTCCGAGCTTAAAGAAAATCAACAGTGGTGGAGGGGTCCAAAATGGCTGAAACAGAATGAAATAACATTTAGCAGACCAAACAACTTGAATACCAATGTGGAAAGAAGAGAGATTGTACAAACAAATTGCAAGACAGAAGAAGTAAGTCTAGAGAAGCAATTTCAGCAATTCAATAGTTTAAAGGAGCTTCTAACATCAATTACCTTTTGCAAAAGATTTCTAAAGGGGAAAGCTATGGAAAACAAAGAAGCAATTATATCTACTCAAGAAATAAATGAAGCACTTCAGGCGTGTGTAAAAATTGCCCAAAGAGAAAATTTTCATGAAGAAATTACGAGTTTGCTACAGAAGAAGGAAGTTAAGAGAGATAGTAAAGTGAAAACATTAAGACCTTACCTTGATGAAGAAGAGATTCTCAGGGTGGGCGGTAGGTTACGGCACGCTGATATACCGGCAGATACTAAAAATCCCATAATATTAGACTATCACAATAATTTATCAAAACTTATAGTTAAGGATGCTCACCTGAAGACACTGCACGGAGGAATCCAGATGATGATGGCCTTCCTAAGAACTAAATATTGGGTAATTAAAGCAAAACATTTGATTAAGACCTGTATCAGTAAGTGTTTGATATGTTCCAAACATAATGCAGCAGCTAAAAATCAAATAATGGGTGATTTGCCTAAGGTCAGAGTCACTCCAGCCAAACCCTTTCTAAACAGTGGAGTAGACTTTGCTGGACCATACCAAGTGTTGGCATCCAAAGGCAGAGGATCAAAAACTACCAAGGCTTATGTAGCAGTATTCATCTGTATGGCTACAAAGGCTGTTCATTTAGAATTAGTTGGAGACCTCACAACTGAATCTTTCATTGGCGCTTTTAAGAGGTTTGTCGCCCGACGTGGAAGATGCTCACAGATATGGAGTGACCAAGGCAGAAACTTTATTGGAGCCAACAAAGAGCTGATAGAATGTTGGAAGGAAGCAAAATTTGAGCTTGAAGGTCCCATAGTGGAGTCTCTTGCACTAGATGGGACACAGTGGCATTTCATACCCGCGTACAGTCCTCATATGGGAGGATTATGGGAAGCAGGAGTAAAGTCCATGAAACACCATATGAAGAGGATTTTAACAACTAGCTTGACCTACGAGGAAATGAGCACCCTGCTTTGCCAAATCGAATCGTGTCTCAACTCCAGGCCGCTCAGTCCAATAGATGATGTGGACATAGACAACCTGACACCTTTAACGCCTGGCCATTTCTTGATTGGCGAAGCTCCCATAACTGTGCCACAACCTAACTTTCAAGACGTGTCAATTAGTCACCTATCACGTTGGAAGCACGTCCAGAAATTGCTTGCAGATTTTTGGATTAAATGGCAAGCAGAATACCTAACTAGCTTACAACAAAGACCAAAATGGCTTAGAAGATGTAAGGAGCTCGAAGTTGGTCGCATTGTTCTCATCAAGAATGAACTGCTTCCTCCTGGCAAATGGTCGTTAGGTCGGATTGTCGCTAAACATCCAGGCGACGATGGAATCACACGAGTGTATAGCGTTAAAACCGGTGCCTGTGTGATCAAGCGAAGTTTTAATAAACTATGTCCTTTGCCTATAGACATTGAAAATGATTAATGTTATAAATATTAAATTTTGTAGTGTGATTGTTATTGTCTTATATAAGAATGAATTTGTATATTGTTGCATGAGCTATATTTAAATTTCACGTATGACTTCCATTACAGTGTATGACTGGAGCATATACTTGTTAATGCACTTTGTTAATTATAATATAATTGTAACTTAATTCATATATGTAGGTCTATAAAGGCCATTATGCCCTTTGGTGGGCGGCATGTTCGAACCATCTAGCTATTTGCATGAATGTATGGGTGCATCAGCCTTATCTATGTGTGTGTGAAGATCTATTCCTTTATATGCATGTTTTAATGTGTCACAAGTCAGTATCAGAAATAAAGCATACCAATAAACACCGCTTTTAAGTTATAAAACTCCTTACATTCAAAAGTGAACCTAATCAACCCCACAGATACATTTAATGACATTTTAATGAAATTAGTATGCTTACTTTTCCTATAGCTTACAATTGGAAAAAGTCAAGATTCAAGAGGGGACTTGAATCCGCCGACAGGGGGATGCTTGGAACAACTGAGCTACTGCGCGTCTTTGGCCGACGCTCACGTCATCTACCCTTATTGTAACGAACTGTCGCTTCAGTTCCCGTCTCAGATGTCATCTTTTAACGATTTAAATCTATTTGGAGACAGTTGTTCAGCACCTATACAGGAAGTCGATGTAACCAGTTAAATCTATTCACGACACGATTCTCTTCCTTATTTTATAAAAAAAGATAATGTTTTGTTATAAATCGTCTATAGAGACTGATCGGAAGAGAACTAGTGTCGGTGGTGGGAGTCAGGCGTGAAGTGCTGCCGGCCGCACCGCGAGTGTTCCGGGCCAACGCACTGCTAGGTTGTTTGGATGATCGGAGCCAAGTCTTTTTGTTGGATTCTCAGTTGTCACGTTAAATTTTAGTCATTTGGGTATTGAAATCGGCTTCCTGTATACTTACTATTGAATGTTAAGCAGTGTACAGACATCGCGAGGCGTGCATGGCGATGTCCTAGGCCTCTACCTGAAGCATGCGAATCGTATCATTCTCGACGCATGCCTCCCGATGTCTGTACTGTGGATACATTTGGTAGAAATAAAATTATACACATATCATTATACACTTAAGCATTGTCAAGATCACAACGGAGTCATTAGCTAAAAATAAAAAATTAAGATTAACTCGATTATATATCTTGGACCTAAATCGCGAGATTAAAAGGCTCTGGCGTGCGCGCATTGTTTTGTAAAAATCTATAAGTACTTTGTGAATTTGAGCTCGTCCACAGCAGTAGCACCCCATGCTATCCTCAAAGTACATCCAAGAAACGAGTACTGCCTGTATAGAGCATATTTTAGGTTCAAGATATATGAATCGAGCTGTACATGCCGAGTGCGCGTCACCATAAAGTGTACAGGTAGCCACCCTACCGGTCCCCGAGACTCGCGTCACATGCGAACATTTGTTGACGGCCATCGGTCGGTCGGGGACCGCAGGTTAGATACCGTATTGATTCGTTTATAATTTAATTTTGTTTAAATAAATTTTATAACATTAACCATACAAATCGAATACATAGGGAAAAAATGAAGCGGGGCTCGATGTATTCGATTTATACATATAGGTAACATAGTTAATGCTATAAAATTAATCCAAATATTTGGGCGGACTCATCAAAAATTTAAGTTTAAAAATGATTGTAAAATCATTCATTAGTTCCGATAGTTCATAAGAACATCGGAGGATGAGTCCACCGTTGTCTTAGACGGATAAAAATAGAAGGGAAATTTGAGTCGCATCGGGCGCGTCTCGGTAGCCTAGTTTATCAAGGCATTCCCTCTGTAAGGGAAAGATTGCGGATTCGAGTCCCGTCTGAGAAGATTCATTTTGCCCTGTGTATTCGATTTAATTTTTTTATAACAATTTATTATGCGCTGCTACAGTATGCGTTCCTGGTCTGCCACACGGGCTACTTTATAAAATAGTAAAAGTAGTCGGTCGCTCGATCGCAAGGTCGCGGTCACAGGATCGTCTCACAAAGAGTAACACGGTAGAACTCGCACTGACATCACTCGCACGAGGGCTCCGTGGGTAACGGCGGACGGCCGGTCGTCGGGGGGCCTACGGTTCGATAGTTCGACCGCCTCGCGCGCCGGCACCGCGCGGAGCGGCGGCTAGGCGTGGTCGTGCGGCGCGTCGTCGGCGGGGTGCAGCGCCAGCACCGGCGCCGCGCCGAACGGCGGCCGGTACGCCACGCCCAGCGCGCGCAGCAGGCGCGGCGGCGGCGCCACGTCCGCCAGGTACTGCCGGCCCAGCGACGGCGCCAGCGCCGCCGGCAGCACGCCCAGCACGGCCGCGCGGCAGCACACGCCCGCCCAGCCGCCCGCCGGCGGCTCCAGCGCCACCAGCGCCGCGCGCGCCGCGCCCGCCCAGCGCAGCGCCGCGCCGCACTCCGCGCTCTCCGCGCCCGCGCCGCCCGCCTCCGGGTCGTGCAGCGCCAGCAGCACCACGTCGGGCCGCGGCAGGCCGGCCGGCGCCGCGTGCAGCTCCACGTGCGCGTCCGCCAGCGCCGCCAGCTCGCGCCGCAGCGCCGCGTCGGGCTCGGCGGGCGCCGGCGCCGCCAGCAGCGCGGCCGCGCGCGCGCCGTGCGACGCCAGCAGGCGCGCCGCCGTGAGGCCGGCCGCGCCCGCCGCGTGCGCGCCCGCCAGCACCACCACGGTGGGCGCCTGGTGCGCGTTGCGCGGGTCCAGGCGCCGCCCGCCGCCCACCAGGCGCAGCGCCACGTCGGCGGCGGCGCGCGCCAGCAGCACGTGCGCGCCCGCCAGCAGCCCGCGCTCGCGCAGCGCGCCCCACAGGCGCGCGCGCAGCGCCGGCGCGGCGCTGGCCACGCCCAGCCCCTCGTCCGTGACGTAGTCCACGGGCCCGCGTAGCTCGTCGGGCAGGCGCACGGCGCGGCGCGGCGCCGGCGCGGCCCCCAGCACGTTCTCGTCGTGGCGGAACTTGCCCGCGTCGTCGGCGTGGCGCACCACGTCGGGCTTGTGCGAGTTGCGGATCTGCTCCCACAGCTCGCGCTTGTTGAACAGCGCCAGGTTGCCCTGGAAGTCGAAGTCGTCGCGCAGCGCGGGGTCGGCGGCGTCGCCGAAGCACGCCTCGTTGCGGCGGCGCGCCTTGTCGGCGGGCGGCGCGCGCGCGCGCGGCGTGGAGCCGGCGGCGCCGTGGCTGCCGGCGGGCGACGCGCGCGCGGGCCCGGCGGGCGCGGCGCGCGGGCCCGGGCCGCCCTTGCCGCGCTGTATGTCGATGGGCTTGCTGCGCGCGGGCGGCGCGGCGCGGGCGGGCCCGCCGGGCTTGCCGGCGCTGGGCGCGGCCGCGGGCGCTTGGTTCCCGGCTGCAACAATTTTGCATAGATTGTACACTAAAATAGACTAACCTACTAAGGTGAACTACACTGGTATGCTAGTCGTACTAGGTATAATAAATAAGGTATGAACATTGACTGTATTATCTCTATGTGCCTAAACTGAATAAATGAAATTGATTCTTTGATTCTTCTTCTCAAATTGAGCCGAAATTATGTAACATAACTGATATGATAGTGAGCTTATGAAACTGTTTGATAAGTCTACTAATTGAGTACTATGGTGGAATAAAGCAGATCCAACGTACATGCTCCCCCTTACAAAGAGGAGCATAATGATGCTAAATGGATGTGAGATATATAAAGTCAGCAGTATGAGTGTAATGCCCCTGCCTAACCTGCCAATATCAATAAGCCAAAGTGACCACTTCCCATCAAGTGTAAATAAAAATGTATGCTAATCTATGTAATATCTAAAAATGTATGCATAAAAATATAAAATGTATAGAAATTGGTTTTCATGAAAATCACAATTACTTCTTCAGACATGTACCCTCAATTTATGTAACATTTATCAAACTCATGTTAAATTAAAAAATATTATATTCTAGTTGGCTACAGGTGATGGATCATCAACAGGGTATCAACTAATGCTCAACATGGTTGCTTCATTTGTATACCAAGCCCTCTTTATAAAAAAACTAATGCTTAGTATATATTTAGTGCATTGAATGGACCAGAACTAGACAATAATGTATTACAAAACCAAGGATATAAAGTTTTCAAACTCAGTGGGTCAAAGTCAGTCTCTTGCTTGAGACTAAGAGACAGAGCTGAGCAGATTAGTTGACTCCTCTTCAGCTAGCTGCAGATTTATGAGACTAGTGCTCAGAGAGTATCAGTAACTGGAACTCTATCACTAAAGAAATGCAGTGTACATGTGACAACCACTCACTGGAGCTAGTAGGGTTGGCCTGCAGCGTCTCGCACACAGTAGCACGTTGCACTTTCTTATTGCTCTTTGAGACAGCCACTGTGCTGTGTGTTTGCTCTGAAGGTTCCGCTTTCGACTCAATTATCTTCAATTCCTTAATATCCGCAGCACTGGTGAGCAAATATATATTGTATCGGTATGATAACTTTCTTAGACGAAATAAAAATATAGGCAATTAACTACTTACTTCAGAGTCACTTGCGATTTCGGGTAAGGAAAGCCATTCCTGAAAGCTTTTGTTAAAGTTATAGTGTTACCATCGGCCTCTAAAATTGTTCCCTGGTAGCAGCCGAGAGGCTCGCCGCAGTTTACCGAAATGGCGTATCCGACCCAGTTGGACATCTTGCCTAATTTAACTCCAACTATGCATACAGCTGATAAGAAAGCGATCCAATGCAACTAATAACGATGATCACGTTTATATTTTACACTTATAACCAATAACATTTAAGAACTGTGCAAGAAATCCATCTTCATTGCATCGAACTGCAATAAATCACAACTATACGAAAATGAAAATACCAGCAAAGCAAAGTTAGAGTTTAATAATACTCTTATAAGTTATAAAAGTCAAGTCGAAGAAAATTTATAAACTATACACAACGTCCATTCGTCCATGACACATTAAGTCTCAGTCAGTATTATGCTGTCACTTGTCAGTGTCACTAATCACTTTGGGCTGTCACACTATGTGTCAAAAGGCCAATATTACTAGCTGTCCCGGCGAACTTCGTACCGCCAATTTTTTCCTACCCTCGTGGCGTCAGATCCCGTTCCCGCTGCACCATTTAGGGGGATGAAAAATAGATGTTGGCCGATTCTCAGACCTACTCAATATGCTCACAAAATTTCATCAAAATCGGTCAAGCCGAAAGCCGTAAAAATCTGTGTGTGGTGTGTCTCGACCTAAAGGTCTTAGTTATCACGTCATAAAATACAAAAAAAAACCAGTTCAGGAAATTGTCAGGTCTGACGTCCCTTTGACGTATATTTGATTATTATTGATACATGTCAATTCAATGTAGTTCGTGCTTCTTCACAATAAGTTCAATTCGTATCAAGGAGTTGTTAAAGTTAGCCCGCCGCAGATCTTTGCTCATAAATTGGATACAGTCTGAGGTCCCGCACGAATAAGAAAGCAGCAGTTTATTTTTGATGTTAAGAAAATAAATGTGCAAATTGCGTTCCGTTAGCCTTAGCTAGAGAAGTTAATGAACGGCAGTATCAACCATGGTAAGAAAATAATATTTTTAAAATAAAGAGCACAAAACTAGTACATTTTAGATTTAGGAAGGAAGTAGTCAGGGCGGCACAAATATATTCATGTGCTCATTTTGAAAGTTCTGTCTGCTGCTCCAGCTGATCTAGACCTTGTGGTTGTGGACTGCCCATCGTCACACTAGATACGCCGCAGTGCCCGCAGTTTATATTTAACATAATGTGAATTATTAATTAGCTACAGGTAAAACATTAACAATAAAAATTAATAAAGTTATACTACATTATGTAAGGCCTTTACATAATTTAGTCACACATAAATAATTATGATATCCTTATAAGCAATCAATAGATCCTGGGGTTGGTGGTCAGATGAAAGTTGATCAGTTGCATCTTTTTGGTTTTGGGTGCTGCTATTTTTAAGTCATCAAAACCATTAGAAGTTCTTGCCCAATTACAATGCTCTAAAATATATATAATATACTCTAACCAGCTTGTCAAACTAGTGGTTATTCAAAATGTACACCTGTATGGTTGCAACACTGTTTTCAATTGCAGTCACTGCCTAAAGCAACACTAATCAATTAGTCATATGCACTTATATTATAAATACATCACACATTTTAATGCAAGTGTCAATTTAAATCCAATGACAATGTTTTACACTTACAGTATGAGTTTCTTTTTGCTGCAGTATGTTACTAACCTATGGGTGAAGTCCAAAAAGTAATGCCCATCATTGTAGGTGCTATTAATCTTTACTTTAATAACTCTCTCTTTAACAAATCAAGTCTTTACAGAAATAATAATCTTTTATTATAATCAAAATAAATTTTACAAAGGGCTATAAGTAAATTTTTTAAAATCAAATAAATATTACACAATTTAGTACTCGGCATACTACTACTGCCAGCGGGGCGCTGTTTGACCGGACGGTTGATAAGCCCTTCTGTATGGGCCATTTCACGCTACTCAGTATAATAGTCGAGGCTCTTAATGAAGGCTCACATAATGAATCTTTTCTTGGCTTGGCTGCTACACAAATAACTGCCTCTGCTGTTGTAAGTAGTGATGCGACACCACTGGCATCTGTCAAAGCCCTTCTCACGACCTTGATACCTTAGATCCTTTGCTGTTGCATGAAGAACTCAGAACCGCCAATTGCACACCCTTGCATTCCATTAAGAGTGTACCAAGTTCACACAAACACTTTTTGCGAAGTAAATACTTTTTTATACAGGCTGTTTTCACTCCGAGCACTACCAGAGGGCCACAATTATTTTTTTAACGTCAATCTGCCACCTTGTAGAACTTCCGAAGTAGTTATTCGCTTTGCAGTCAATTAGTCATGGAATACAACAGGGGTACTGTACTGTGTGCGCCAGATGGCTGAGGAGTATTCGGTGAAGGAGAACAAGCCGCCGCTGGCCGTGCTGTCGAGCGCGTGGCTGCTGGCGGGGCTGGCGCTGAGCGCCGGCGCGATGCTGGCGGCGCTGGGCGTGGACCTGGCGCTGCCCGAGCCGCTGCCGCGTCAGGCCGCCGTCGACACGCCCGAGCGCTTCGTGGCCGCGCTGGCGCACGAGCACCTCGTCAACCTGACGGCCGTCGGCCCGAGGGTACTGCACTGCACCGGCTTGTATCGATTCGATTAACTTTAAATCCTTCGCTATGAAACGTGGATTTTCATCAGTGTTTTAAGGCCCACGCCTTCTTTCTTTGTTTTACAACTTTTTTGTATCGCATCCGCTGGACGGCCCGCGACATCGCCTGCAGGCGCGCGATGGACACGAGTCGTCGCTCGTTTGACGACCGTTTACGCCTGGTCACACGACGTTTTTAAATAAAGCTCTGCATTGCCGCGAGCATAGCTCCTGCCATATCTTGGACCCAAAATATGTTCAAAATACCTCGCGAGTCGGGTCCAAGATATGTCGCACAGGTTATACTTAACATGTCGGGCAACATGGCGTGCGTGTAAAGTCGCCCAGTGGATAGGAGGCTTTAATGTGAGGCGCGTGTCGGGTGGCAGGTGGCGGGCAGCTACGAGAACGAGGTGGTGACGGTGGCGGTGCTGGTGGCGGCCATCCGGCACATCGCGGCGCACGCGTCGCCGCACAACCGCGTGGAGCTGGACGTGCAGCGCGCCAGCGGCAGCTTCGCGCTCGGCTTCATGGACGGTGCGTAGGGGGGTGGTGCTGCGTACTGGCACTGCGGCCGGCACTGACGCGCGGCGTGTTGCAGGCATGAACCACGTGTACCGCGACGTGCAGAACGTGGTGGCGCGCGTGCGCGGCGCGGGCGGCGCGGCGGGCGGCGCGGCGCTGCTGCTCAACTGCCACTTCGACAGCGTGCCCGACAGCCCCGGTACGTGCGAGCGCGCCGCCGACGGAACGTGCGTCGAGCCTGAGTCGTGAGCGAACCAAACGCACTAACGCATTATCGGTTACTTAAGTGTGAACGATTCAATGTTGTATCATACATTTGTCTGTTTTGGCGTTACGCGACCGATCATACATATACGACGTATGTTCCGTCAGATATGCACCGACCTTTACAATCGATATTTACGACCCCGACGTTACTACAGTGACGCCCGTATTACTGCCGCTGTCAGGTACTTCCATATCCGGTTTGAGCGTTTGAAGTTTTGAAGATAAGTAGGTCTGTACTTGTCACACCACGTGTCACACACATCACGATATGACTACAAAATTCCCCGTTCGTAGGTACGCATTCTGGCTAAATCATTGTCTCAAAAATTTATAAGACTCCCAACAGAAAAAGGTTGATATTTTGAAAAGTAAATATTTAGGTACCTCATCCCACGCACGCTTAATCTGTGGAATGAACTCCTTGCTGTGGTATTCCCACGGAGGACAGAATATGATTCAGTAACGGAGATGCCCCATTGATATTTCTCCTAATAAAAACGCGCGCCGAATGCGGGTAGTTAGTTGTAATTAGTCGTAGTTTGGTGAGTGCGGCGAAACACACCTTGACACTTGAACTGTTATATTATAACTTGGTACAAGATCGTAATAATTGGTTATTGCTCTCTCTAATATATAGTTATCGTGTTGGACGCTAATTCCGCACTGACTCGGGCCAGCCATGTCACTCAGTTTTATTAATTGAATGTGTAAATGACGCGCACCGCGATGTCGGCAAAATCGTATGTACAGTTCGTAGTGAGACTGTACAGGTACAATATAGAGTTTTTCAAAAAGAGCATTAGATAAGGTTTCTTCATGGTCGGCAGCACAAGTGTGACGCCCCTGGTGTTGCATACGTCCATATTAGTCCGCGGTAACCACTTTCCATCAGGTGGGCCGTGTCCTTGTCTGCCACTTAAGTGATATAAAAAATCATAATAATTGTGATATTATCGTTTCGGGACTTTCGATCGTTCCGTTAGCATGGCGTAGGGCTTCCCTAAGTATGGTCTCCCGGCCGACACGACACAGCTTGAATGGCAACATAATAATATGATTTAAGTTTTACTTTTTGGAAGTGTTTTTTGTGCCGGGTTTTTTTAAATTGTAATTTAATTTTGGAGATAAGAGTCTGTGTGCATAGCTACGAGCGCGCCAAGGCAGCACCTCCGCGAAGGTCGCGGGCCGCCCCCCGGCCGGCGGCCCCGCCCGCGTGCGCCGCGGCAGGTTCAATGTACAATAGGAAGCGAGTGTGAGAAAAAATACAAGAACAGTGAAGGTCGTCACTTATTTATTGCATAAGTTATTACAATATAATATATGTGCACAACCGACGCGACGTCACATGCCGCGCAGAGCGCCAGCTTTGCCTTGCTATATTGGTGTGCGTGACAGCTGGGGAGGTGTGTGTGTGTGTGTGTGTGTTGGCTACAATTATCTTTTAAACAACAAAACTGTCCGAGACGTCTCGGGAGATACATATTTGCTGAAGACTAAGTTCCTTCCCTAGCAGAGCGACAGTATGAATACGAAACCTACTAGTCTCTCGCCTGGTGTCCCGTCGTGGTCGAGTGCCCACTACTCGTTTTGTACCTTTAGTCGCATTATGTCCAATTCGCAAAATGTCCAACTGTCCAGTTCGCAGTAGGTCCAGTTCGCCATTGGTCCAGTTCGCGATTGGTCCAGTTCGCAGTAGGTCCAGTTCGCAATTGGTCCAGTTCGCGATTGGTCCAGTTCGCAAATGGTCCAGTTCGTAATTAGGGATCCTCCTTGATTACGAGAAGCTTTCTTGACAACCTTCTGAGAGGCTAGATTCAGGTCGAAGTAATAAAAATACCTATGTTGATTCCATATTATAAAAATACTAATGACTTAACGTGATTATTCGATTTCATGAAAATATAAATATAACTTTTTTTTTTTTTTTCGTGCGGAAATCCCCTCGGATACCCCCCATGCCGGAGCCGGAAGGGGAGGTTATGTCGGAATCGAACCGACTAAAACCGCACGCCGACTGTGGGTCTTGGTGCTAGGCCGGAGGTGAGGTTGTCATAGACATATCCCTCGTACCCCGCTATTTAGCGCGCCGCCACCGTGGCCTGCTTCTGCTGGGGTGACAGGCGGCTCCACCCGTCACCCCCAGGCCCGCGCTCATGGGGGACGGAGGTCAGTCAGTGCCCTCCGACGCCCGAGTTGCCTGCGCGCGCGGGCGGCGCGATCCGCGAGCCTTTCTCGCTCGCGCCGCCTCTCCCGCTCCGCCGTCTCCTTCACCAATCATTACCTGCTCGCTGAAGGAGACGCCGGCCACCCACGCGTCCGCGCAGCGGACCATTGCTGTGAGCAGGGTGGCGAGGGTGAGAACTCTCACTCCCAGGGCCGCCACTAGCTCCCGCCTCGGTCCGGCCCATGCCGGACACTCGGTGAGCGTGTGCAGCCCCGTGTCCTCGCTCGCGTCGCAGTGATGGCACTCGGACGTTGGCTCCTTTTCGATCCGACACAGATACCTCCCGAAGCACCCGTGCCCGGTGATAATCTGCGTCAGTTGATACGAGAGGCTGCCATGTGGCCTGACGGCATGCCCTGCGCGTAGTTGCTCAAGTCGTCGCTCCCACTCCGCCACCATGATCCCGTGGAGCCGGGACCTCTCGGCCCGAATGTCTTCGGGCTCGGGATCGTATCCCCGCTCCCGCGCCTCCTTACGGAACCGATACAGTGCCGCAAGGGATCTCGCTTCCAGGATCCACGGTGGCGATCCGGCTAGGAGACTCGCCGCTTCAAAGGATATCGTGCGGTACCCCCTAATGGCCCTGCAGGCCATCTTCTGCTGCGGCGCATGCAGCAGTTGCACGAACCTGGCCTGCAGGGCGTCCGCCCACACGGGGCACCCGTACAGGACCATGGACCGCACGACACCCGCGTACAGTCTCCTGCAGGAGTCCTCTGCGCCCCTCAAGTTGGGCAGCAGCCGCATCAGCGCGTTAGCTGACACCAACAGTTTGAGGCGCAGACTTCGGAAGTGCTCTCCGAAGTCCCACCGAATATAAATATAACTACCTACTAGGATTAAAATACCTATGTTGATTCCAGTTCATAAAAATACTTATAATTATGTTTTGATCATAATTATTACCAAATTATGATAGATATGATACATATTTTACATATTATTTGTTAAATAAAAGTGTTGATCATAAATTATAAATGCATTTTTACTTCGAGCTGAATCACGCCTCGCAAAAGGTTGTCAAAAGTTTATGAACTGGACCAATTGAGAATTGGACATTGTGAGAATTGGACGTTGTGAGAATTGGACAATTTGCGAATTGGACGTTGTGCGAATTGGACGTTGTGAGAATTGGACAATTTGAGCCCGCTGGACATTTTGCGAATTGGACATAATGCGACTAAAGGGCCTTACTGATAGTGTTTTACTAATTTAATTATATTAAGGAAATAAATAAACGAAAAACTAAACTGCTACTAATAAACTGCTTCCTTTGATTATATTTAATTTCAATTTAATCAAATACGGCTTCATTATATTTATCTACCTAATTATTTAAATGTAGGTACCTAATTACTTGTATAGGTAAAAAAGTACTTAGCTAGTTATCTACCATTCTACCGAATTATGAATAATGTTAGGAACTAATGACGGGACGCCGCCGCCCGTGAGGGGTGTTTTTATACCACTCACGTGACAAATAAGCACACGGTCCACTCGATGAAAAGTGTTTTTCGTGGCCTATGGACACGTGCAACACCAGGGGCGTCACACTCGCGCCGTCGACTCCATGGGAATAGGAACCTTCTAATTTTTCTTCTTCTTGAAGAATCCCATATTGCATTCGCTTGAAAAAAGCACAGCACGGCAGGAAGATCATACCACAACGTGAGCGCGTGCATGAAGTTCATACCGCACTGTACGCAGTACGTATCGTTACCGCTCGCTATACATATGTGAGGATGGAGTCCCTGCCTGTAGAACGTAGCCGTGGGCATCTTGTGAAGTGGACTAGGTTTAGACTTCCCCAGTCGGACACTCCAGTGAGATGTTAGCACGGCCCGTGCAACACGCACATTCACTCGACCAAGCACGCGTCGATGGACTAATAGTATAAGTTAACGGCGTTAACGCACCGAAAAGTCGATCGGCTGTGTGCTGTGGGCGCGGTGAACGTGAACGCGTGCTGATTGTGCTGAATAATGCGTGACTTCTATACACGTACTAATCATAGGTACCTACGTTGATTAACACTAAAATATTTACAAACCCTTTATTAAATTGGAATAGGTACATACATATATCAATAATGATATTGATGTATAAGTAAGTAGTTTTATTATCCTCAGGGGAAACAGTTAAAATATAGGGTTAGGGGTCATAGTGATCAATAAATTTGAAGTTGTTGGCCACTTTAATCGTTGGCCTACTAATCGGTACCTACACTCACACTAATGTACAACGTGTGTGCCTTTTCACAGCAGGCTCATTCGTTTGGTATTTCTTAAACATTGATGAGCACAGTCCCCACGGAATATTACTCTGCATCGTTAATAGGTAGTGCTAACGAACGGGAATCACGCGCTACCATCATTCGCTTCATTAGCATCCTCTTGTAAGGCCTTCAGTGTCTGTACCTGCTGACGCATGCCGCATGACGGCAGGCCCCATGCACACTCCCACCTATGTGCATTGTACCAATAGGCACACACAGCAGCCGGGGTTGTGTTCGATCTAATGCTGCATGCAGCCCTTAACTACTTGTAGGTACTTTTTGCTAACTATCGGATGGAGCAGGCAGCCCTACCCGACGACAGGCGCCTTGTGCGACACCCGCGCGAACCGATAAGGTGACACTGACCACCGTGAAGGTATTACTACACCGGAAACAGTACAGTCGGAATCAGAAAGATGTTGATAAACAAAGTACCTACTCAAAATGATATGCCCTTATACGAGAGTTTTGAGATCATTTTGAGACTTCTTGACACATGATATTTCTGATGTTGACTGTAAAGCAAAAGTTTGTTTTGGTCAATAACCGCCATTCGTTATCATATCACCGCGACCTTCACAGAAATATCAAAGCAACAAACAAAAGCGGCGCCCTCATAAGACGACCGGCGCGGCGCTAAGGTCACTCACTGGAGTATTACGCGCGACCCCGCGTTTGATAATAATTAGATACTAGCGCCGCGCCCGGCCGCAGTGATCGTCTCGATGTTGGGTTCTGTCGAGTGGTCTATCCCCACATGGGCTCCTCCATTATACAGATAGATATTTGCTACATAAAAACAAATATGAAATCGTTCAATGCCCTCATGTCAAAGATGGTGCAGCCGCTTTAACCTGTCTAATTGGCCTCAATGTGCCGGAATGTACTGGCAATGGGTCGAGCGGCCTATCGCAGCCAATGGAACCAATCGCTCATCCATTATGGGTCCGGGTTGGGTAATCGTAATCACCTATATCTTCAGGTACGAGTAGGTACTTATATCGTTGCGCGTCTGAGGATGCAAAGGATGTTCGAACGTACCCCACGGCCGGCGTTAGGCCGCGCCGCAATAAACCCATTACAGCAACAGTGACTTGTGTAGGGAACTAAGAGCTACACGCGGTAATGAGACGCGAGGCGGTTATTAATTGACCTCGTTCGATTTGCGCGCCAAGTCGAATCACAAGTGCACACAAACTGTAAACTAAGAACCTGTAAATTAATTAATTTAATAACTGTAGGCACTATCAGACTTGCGGAGCCGCGCCCGCCGCGCTCTTATTAGAAGACAGTTCGAAGCATGTGGCATGGATGACGTTAGGGATGGCCCTGTGTCCGAGCAGGTGCGAGGGATATGTCCTGCAACCTTAGCTTCGGCTATCCTCCATGAGCGCTGGCCTGGGGGTGACCGGTGGAGCCGCCTGTCACCCTAGCAGAAGCAGGCCGCGGCGGCGGCGCAAAGTGCGCCTCCCCGTAACCGGGGCTAGATGGGGACATTTTGGTCCCCACAACCCGAAGGGGGCCATCTCGAAAGAGATGGTCCTGGGTCTGCCGGGGTGCGAGAGATATGCTTTTGGCAATCTGACCTCCGGCAGCCAAGGACCCAAGACGGCGTGCGTTTTAGTCGGTTCGAGTCCGACATAACCACCTCCACCGGCTCCGTGGGGGTGGTATCCGTGGGGATTTTTCGCACGATAAAAAAAAAAAAAAACCTTAGCTTCGGCTATGCACTATCATCCACAAACGGTGCGCGTTTTAATCAGTTCGAGTCCGACATAACCTCCCCCATGGATGCTGTTCAGAAACGAGTGGTACTAGTACACACAAACGGCATACCTACCTACAAGAAAGAATTGACCTAGAATTAATTCAACTTTGGTGTGTTGACTTATATCACCGGCCTTATTCGCGTTACGGGTGATCAACATTGGGGTTGGCAGCGCGAGTGTGTCGCCCCTGGTATTGCACACGTCACTAACATAGGCCGCGTGCCCGCAGGTGCCAGCGACGACGCCGCGGGCTGCGCGGTGATGCTGGAGACACTGCGCGCGCTGGCGGCCACCGGCCGGCCGCTGCGCCACGACGCCATCTTCCTGTTCAACGGCGCCGAGGAGAACGTCCTGCAGGCCTCGCACGCCTTCATCACGCAGCACAAGTACCTCCGCACTCTCTCTATAGGCACTAGGCACGCCTCACTGCCTGCGCGGTGATGCTGGAGACACTGCGCGCGCTGGCGGCCACCGGCCGGCCGCTGCGCCACGACGCCATCTTCCTGTTCAACGGCGCCGAGGAGAACGTCCTGCAGGCCTCGCACGCCTTCATCACGCAGCACAAGTACCTCCGCACTCTCTCTATAGGCACTAGGCACGCCTCACTGCCTGCGCGGTGATGCTGGAGACACTGCGCGCGCTGGCGGCCACCGGCCGGCCGCTGCGCCACGACGCCATCTTCCTGTTCAACGGCGCCGAGGAGAACGTCCTGCAGGCCTCGCACGCCTTCATCACGCAGCACAAGTACCTCCGCACTCTCTCTATAGGCACTAGGCACGCCTCACTGCCTGCGCGGTGATGCTGGAGACACTGCGCGCGCTGGCGGCCACCGGCCGGCCGCTGCGCCACGACGCCATCTTCCTGTTCAACGGCGCCGAGGAGAACGTCCTGCAGGCCTCGCACGCCTTCATCACGCAGCACAAGTACCTCCGCACTCTCTCTATAGGCACTAGGCACGCCTCACTGCCTGCGCGGTGATGCTGGAGACACTGCGCGCGCTGGCGGCCACCGGCCGGCCGCTGCGCCACGACGCCATCTTCCTGTTCAACGGCGCCGAGGAGAACGTCCTGCAGGCCTCGCACGCCTTCATCACGCAGCACAAGTACCTCCGCACTCTCTCTATAGGCACTAGGCACGCCTCACTGCCTGCGCGGTGATGCTGGAGACACTGCGCGCGCTGGCGGCCACCGGCCGGCCGCTGCGCCACGACGCCATCTTCCTGTTCAACGGCGCCGAGGAGAACGTCCTGCAGGCCTCGCACGCCTTCATCACGCAGCACAAGTACCTCCGCACTCTCTCTATAGGCACTAGGCACGCCTCACTGCCTGCGCGGTGATGCTGGAGACACTGCGCGCGCTGGCGGCCACCGGCCGGCCGCTGCGCCACGACGCCATCTTCCTGTTCAACGGCGCCGAGGAGAACGTCCTGCAGGCCTCGCACGCCTTCATCACGCAGCACAAGTACCTCCGCACTCTCTCTATAGGCACTAGGCACGCCCAAGTTATATTTCCCTTTATTTCATTCAGCATGTTTGTTAGAGAGATTTCTTCCTTTTGATTGGCCCTATCGACTGATGGTTTAAAATACAGGATGCCATTTGTTCGATTTTTATTCGGTTCGATTTCCCGATGCGGGGTGTGGGGTGTGGGGTGTAGAAGTGAGCTGAGGCGCCGTTCCGCTCTGTGCAGGTGGGCGCGCGCGGTGCGCACGTTCATCAACATCGAGGCGTGCGGCGCGGGCGGGCGCGAGGTGATGTTCCAGGCGGGCCCGCGCGACCCGTGGATCATAGAGGTGAGCGCGGCGGAGCGGCCCGGCGGCCCGGCGGCCCGGCGGCCCGGCGGCCCGGCGGCCCGGCCGCTCGTCTGACCCGTGCGCTGTGCAGGTGTACGCGGGCGCCGTGCCGCGCCCCTTCGCGTCGTCGCTGGCGCAGGAGCTGTTCCAGAGCGGCGCCATCCCCGCCGACACGGACTTCCGCATCTTCCGCGACTTCGGCAAGCTCTCCGGTAAGCGCCCGCGCCATCTCGCCCCGCTCTACTTCCAAATCCGTATCACCCGTTTAAACCGAGTATGCCATAATTTATTGTTCAGTCATCGCACAGAAATCTGCCGGTTCGATGTCATTTATGACAACTCCGCTTCTTAAAGTTTCTAGACGATATTCCGAGGGTACACAGAATATCGTTTAAATGATTGATATGGATTGCAATTTTCTGGAGTCGAGACTTTGTATTGGATTAGTACCAAAGCCGCGTACAGACATCGCGAGGCATGCGTCGCGAATGCTATACATGGATGCTCACACTGAGTATTCGCGTTTTTCCATCTTCGCGAACGGCGCCTCAGGGCGAGCCGTATGCTCCGT
Organism: Eilema sororculum; assembly: GCA_914829495.1. Classification (NCBI taxonomy): domain Eukaryota; kingdom Metazoa; phylum Arthropoda; class Insecta; order Lepidoptera; family Erebidae; genus Eilema; species Eilema sororculum. The sequence continues at coordinate 23,421,366 of OU618549.1, forward strand.
GCGGACGGAAAATTCATGGCCCAGCGTCTTTTCTCTTTGTTTTAAGATTGAATCTACACGTCTCACTATGCCGGCACCATTTTTCTACTGACACACACCGTGCGTGGTTATTCGCGTACTCAGTTTGAGCGTGTGTCATTTCGTTTGAGTGGCATACATAAATGTACCGTCGCCGTCGCATGCCTCAGGTTGAGGCATGCTAAACGAACCATTCACGATCGCGACGCACGCCTCGTACAGACATTTCTGTACACGACTTTCCGTAATGTAGAGCACGCTGTGACACATATAACACAACACATCGATCAGTGTCATCTATCGTCTATCGACTGCCGGTAATCTGGTGTCAAACATTAACCCGTCATTCAATCAGAATTAATAATAAGAAGCGAGATAAGATTAGTAATATTAACGGTGTTCTAATTACTCAAAGATAAAAAGCATAATTGTAACAATTTTTGTAACTTTTAGCTTTCATTTACGGCACATGCTTGGACTCTGGCCAACGAAAGATAGCGCAAAAAGTTGGCGCCAAATTTAAAAAAGCAACACGTTACAACACTGAATATACACACCGAAATAACGGAGTCGATACTCGAATCTTTTTCTTATTAGGCATACATGAAAACTAGCTTATTATAGTACATGGTCATCATAGTCTAGTTAGTGTTGCAACCTGTTGGTTTTTCAAATTTGGCGCCAACTCTTTGCGCCATCTTTCGTTGGCCAGAGTCTACCAAGTAATGCATGATAAGGGTGAGGCCCCACTTGTGCGTGGCGCTGTGTTACGTTCACTAATCCCCATTATTCAAAAATGTTGCGTCAACGGGGAATAGTGAACAAAAAGTTCAATAATCCCCATTAACGGGGATTATCAACGGGGAAAAGTGGAATAAGCCAATCGGGTTCATGTCTGGGCTTCTGGCTGGCCAGTCCATAACTGTGATGTACCTAGCCCGAAGATATTCCCTGACGATGTCAGCCGTATGGACTCTTGCATTATTATGCATAAAAAGGAAATTTGGGCCCACACAGGTCCACGTGAGGTTCTAAGCACTCACGAATGTACCTTTCAGCATTTAATGTTTTCACCCGTGGTCCCGTAACAACCTCAAGTTGAGTTTTGCCACTCGCGGATATACCGCCCCAGACAGTCCATGAGCCACCGCCATAAGCAACCAATATATTATATAACAGAGTCTAAAATTATGAATGAAAGATGAGAACGCGCGGAATGCTTGACAACTTTGCAGTTAACAAAAATGATGATGCGTGCATTTACATGGTTTCGCAATTATGTCGAGCGTAGCTCGTACACGCTCCCAGGCGGGGATAGGATAGGATAGGATAGGGGACTCTTTTGTCCGCACTTAGCCTCTCTTTCTCCCAGGCGGGGAAGATGAGAGTATGTAAATGGGAATTGAGATGTAAGTCGAGACACGGTGATAAAACATCATTTTTTTTTATAAGTAAGCTGCCGCGCGATACCATCTAGATAAATATTTTCGCAAAAGTTTTGTGTTTGCCGTGTTCTAAATAAGTGAATGCAGTGTTTTTTATGCAACTTCAATCTATTGCATTATCGGTTATGCAACTCAGAACAAAGTGAATAAAAATACAGTGTATATTGGACAGTATTCAAGGTTTTCGATCAACTTTAAATCATAAAATATATTAAAATACCGTCAACAAGTGTCGATGCAACGAGTTTACCAGTACTATAAAAAGGGATAATCGACGCATTTTAATCGGCGCTTACGACGTTATTCTCGCGAAGACGCTCAAGCACTGATAACGCATTTGTTAAGCAAAGCCCAGCGTAACGGAATCTTATATTCATATTGAAAGTTGTTATTTATAATTGCTATTCTTAGCACTTGCTTATTCTGATGAACATGGCTCCCATTGTACCCTGGGGGTGTGGTACAAATGAGAGAATTGATGATCACGAGCAATTTATTAACTGCAATACATGCAAAAAAGCGTATCATTTTCTGTGTTTGTCGATACCTGAGATTCCGAGCGATTCTAATGCTTATATCAACTGGAAATGTCCGGGGTGTATGAGCCTAAACCCGAAGTCAGCTCGACGCACTAACGTAGCATCGGTTGAGTGTGAACGGTCAAGTGTTTTTCTATACATTTGTCTGTTCTGGCGTTACGCGACCGATAATAGCAATTGGTACTTACGTTATACGAACGAAATACTGTATCAGCCACGTGACAAATATGGCAAGAGCACATATACGCGGTTGTATTCCTTGTATACGCTATGCTGCCACAACAAAACCCCAGTTGATGGGAGAGCTCCCAGCTTGTAGGGTGACACCTAATAAGCCGTTTTTATTCCGGGGTCGACTACGCGGGCCCCATCAACATGAGGTTCTCTAAGGGACGGGATCAGCGATCGTATAAGGGATACATCTGCTTATTTGTGTGTATGGCCACCCGCGCTGCGCATATTGAGGCCGTTTCAGATCTAACGATGAAAGGATTTTTGACGGCGTTTAGACGTTTTGTTGCCAGACGTGGGCATTGTCGCCACATTTGGAGTGTCAATGGAACCAATTTCGTCGGCGCTGCCAGAGAATTGCGAGCGCTGTTTTCTCAAGAAAGTGCCGTATACCGAGACATAGCAGCAGCTCTCGCGGATTCTCAAACAGAGTGGCACTTCATCCCTCCCCACGCTCCACATCACGGTGGAGTGTGGGAAGCAGGGACTAAAAGTATAAAACATCATTTGAAACGGACCTTGGGAGACTCAACGCGAACATCCATACCGAGGATATTGAGGTGATCCTGCAGTGGCAGTGGTGTGCTCTGAAGAGTGGAAAGGGGAAGGAAAGGAGCCTGGGGCATGCGCGTTTACAGCAAAGCTATCTTTTTGGCATTGAACTCGACCAGGTTCCTAGCGCCCCATTGAGAAATGTGGTCCAGGATCCGGTCCAGCTCAGTGACAAGAAGCTGCCTTTTTTCCGCGAAATCAGACTGCTTGGCCGCAGGATGTGCGTAGTAACTCCCGTGTAAGGTGCTATCATCTGCATAGCAGTGAATGTTTCCGTTACAAAGCATGTCATTGATATGCAGAAGAAAGAGAGTGGGAGATAAGACGGAACCCTGCGGCACGCCAGCATTTACCTGCAAGAACTCCGAAGCTCGTCCATCACAAAGGACGCGAATACGGCGCCCCTGCAGGAAGCTTGCAACCCAGTTACACAGTCTAGGAGGCAGGCCAAAGGCTGGTAGCTTGAAAAGAAGCGATTTGTGCCATACCCTATCGAAAGCTTTGGCGATGTCAAGACTAATTGCCAGTGACTCACCGTGCTTCTCCATAGCCTCACCCCAAAGGTGGGTCATGTACGCCAGAAGATCACCCGTTGACCGTTTCGGTCTGAAACCGTATTGCCGGTCACTAAGCAAGGAGTGATCCTCTAGGTGGCGCATGAGCTGTGTGTTAATTATGTGCTCGAACACCTTGCACAGCACTGAGGTGACGGCTATGGGTCGATAGTTGGCTGGGTCCGAGCGATCCCCCTTCTTGGGGACCGGCTAGCGGCTGGACATTCGCCTCCTTCTAAGCCGAAGGCAATGTACCCGAACTGTAGGACAGTCGGTACAGCCGCGTTAGCATAGGAGATAACTCCGCTGCACATTTTTTAAGTACAACCGCTGGAATACCATCAGGACCACTGGCTTTCCGGACATCGAGTGGTTGCAGTACTGCACGGACATCGCATTGCCTGATACGTATATCAGGCATTGCGTGGTCACCAGCGGGCATTGTCCGTGGTTGCATACCACAATCATCGACTCGGGAGTTAGCCGCAAAGAGATTGACCAGCAAATTTGCTTTCTCTTGCGGCTCATGGGCCAGAGATCCATCGGGATAGCTCAGCGGAGGCAGCGAGGGCTGGCAGAAGTTGGCTTGCACGGCTTTGGCCAGTTGCCAGTAACCACGGCTACCCGTGGGATGCGCCACTAGCTCTTGGCCCAGCCGTGCTATGCGCTGGGCATCCGCCCTGACGCATGCCCTCTTGCAGACCTTTGTGGCTCTGTTGTACGCCGCCTTGAAGTGACCCACGTTGGGATCGCGTGTGGCGCGCGCCCGCACCCAGGCGCGGTACGCAGACTGTTTATGCTCAACAGCCTCCGCGCACTCGCGCTCGAACCACGGACTCCGGTGACATCGGTGTATGGGATATAGTATTCCATACCTAGACCGATCTCACCGGCGACGGCAGTAGCGCTCTCAGATGGGTTCTTACCCTCAAAGCAGCGTTCAACCCACGGGATGGACGCATAATTGTCGCGCAATCCATCCCAGTCCGCTGACGAGTAGTGCCAGAGACGCCTCTTTCCCTGCACGGGTCGTGGGGGTGCTACAATGGGCACCGTGGAGCGGACCAGACAGTGGTCGGAGTTATCTAAAGCAGTACTCACCGAGACACTGTACTGGTCCGGGCGACTGTGTCCACAAGTGTATTTCTACTAATTGCACAAATATCGCAGCAATCGCTTTTATTTTTACTAAGAGAAATGCGTGCGTTTAGTCGTCGTTTGCTTGGGCGTATGGCACGCGGTACGCCAGGCGTCGCGTGAAGCATGCTTGCAGCGATGCGACGTGAGGCTGACGAGACGAGAAGCTGTAAGCGATCGTACACCAAACGTAATGTGTCGAATACGCGGCCACGCCTCCGTGGACAGCGGGCCTAGTCCGTCGGGAGGTCGGCGGCCCGCTACAGACTGCGCCGTTGCAGGCGTGGACCTGGCGTGGAGCGCCAACGGCTACGTGTACCACACGCGCCTCGACACGGCCGAGCGCGTGCCGCCCGCCGTGCTGCAGCGCACCGGCGACAACGTGCTGGCGCTGGCGCGGGGCCTGCTGGCCAGCCCGCGCCTCGAGCGGCCCGCCGACGACGCCGAGGGCGCGCCCGCCTACTTCGACGTGCTGGGCTGCGCGCTGCTGGTGGCGGGCCCGCGCGCCGCCGCCGCGCTGGCCGCCGCCGCGCTGGCGCTGCTGGCGCTCAAGGTGCACGCCAGCGCGCGCGCGGCGCAGCGCGAGCTGTACGTGGCCTACGGCGCGTGGTGGCGCGCGGTGCTGGCGGGCGCGGCGGCGGCGGCGCTGGCGGGCGCGGGCGGCGCGGCGGCGGCGGCGGGCGCGGGCGCGCTGCTGCACGCGGCGGGCGCGCGCCTGGCGTACTACTCGCGGCCGTGGCTGCTGGCGCCGCTGTTCGCGCTGCCGGCCGTGGCGGCGGGCTGGGCGCTGCTGGCGGCGCTGTGGCGCGCGGCGCTGGCGCGCTCGCCGGGCGGGGCGCTGCTGCGGCGCGGCTGGTGGGGCGCGCGCGCGCTGCACGACGCGTGCGCGCTGCTGGCGGGCGGCGCGCTGGCGGCGTGCGCGGCGCGCGGGCTGCGCTCGGGTTTCCTGCCGCTGCTGTGGGTGCTGCTGCCGAGCGCGGCGGACGCGGCGGCGAGCGCGCTGCGCCTGCGCGGGGGCGCGCGCGCGGCGCTGTGGGCGGCGGGCGCGGCGCTGCCGCTGCTGCAGACGGCGTACCTGCTGCTGAACACGCTGCGCATGTTCGTGCCCATCATGGGCCGCGCCGGCGCGCCGGCGGCGCCGCCCGACGTACGTAGCGCTCCCCTGTGCTTCGGCCTGTTTTATTTACTTATTTAATTTTTACAGAGCGCTTACAGCTACCGTAGCTACAGATACAAAAGTCAATAGTATAAAAAGGCCACTATACTGGACCTTTACATTACTAATCGCTCTCCTAAACTCGGAGTCGCCGAAACAATGATGTATTGTATTGCGTAACCCTTGTGGACTCCTAGCTGGTAAAATCTGGAAATTCATTTAAAACAAATCCCCAGTAATACATTGTGCGCCGTGCAGGTGCTGATGGCGGTGCTTACGGCGGTGCTGGCGCAGGTGATGCTGAGCTGGCTGCTGCCCTTCGTGGTGGTCGCGCGAGGCGTGCCGCGCCTGGTGAGTGTACTTTGTGGCTCTGCATAAAACCGAGGCCATGCCACCGGAGGATTCCAGCCTCATAGTGGGAAACATTTCCATCGGTATCAAGCCTCAGATGAAATATCTGGGACTCGTGCTTGACGGCCGATGGAACTTTGGGGAGCATCTCCGAAGACTGGCCCCCAAATTGAAGGACACAGCTACCGCTTTGAGGCGATTGCTGCCCAACATGAGGGGGCCGGATGACTCCTGCAGGAGACTCTACGCGGGAGTCGTGCGGTCCATGGCCCTATATGAATTAATTAATAATATTGAAAGAATAAAATATGGGTGCCCAATATGGGCGGAAACCCTGACGGTCCACAATGCGCATCTGCTGCATGGGCCGCAGCGTGCAATGGCCAGCAGGGCCATTAGGGGGTACCGCACGATATCCCTGGAGGCGGCGAGTCTCCTTGCCGGATCCCTACCGTGGAACCTGGATGCGAGAGCCCTTTCGATGCTATATCGATATCGAAAAGAAAGCGCGGGAGCAAGGACGGGAACCCGAGCCTGAAGAAATTCGGGCCGTGAAGTCCCAGCTCCACCGGGACATGGTAGCTGAGTGGGAGCTACGACTTGGGCGACCAAGCGCAGGGCAAGTCGTAATAGCGGCGGTAAGACTCATTATGGAGGAATGGCTAGAGAGCCAACGTCCGAGTGCCACCACTGTGATGCGAGCGAGGACACAGAGCTGCACACGCTGACCGAGTGCCCTAGCGAGGCGGGTCCTAGTGGCGGCTCTGGGGGTGGGAGTCCGCACACTCGCTAAGTTGCTCACAGCGATGGTACGCGCGAACGTTTGGGGCGGCGCGAAGTGCGCTTCCCCGTACCCGGGGCTAGGTGGGGACACTAAGGTCCCCACAACCCGAAGGGCGTCCGGCATCCTTGGAGGTAGAAGGGCCAGACCGTAAGGGATGGCCCTGGGTCAGCCGGGGTGCGAGGGATATGTCTTTGACAACCTCACCTCCGGCCTAGCACCAAGACCCACAGTCGGCGTGCGGTTTTAGTCGGTTCGAGTTCGACATAACCTCCCCTTCCGGCTCCGGCAGGGGGGGTATCCGAGGGGATTTCCGCACGAAAAAAAAAAAAAAAAAAAAAGGCATCCTTGGAGGTGGTTTTTTAATACGTCCTAAATCGTAATTATCTTTCATTCAATTGACTCAAAAATGTTTAAAAAAGAATATTATGTTACTTGCTGCTAGAGAACCCTTCATGGGCGAGTCCGACTCGCACTTGACCGGTTTTTATTCTTTATATAATCGTGTCTCTCAGGCGAGGTCCTCGCTTTGTCTAAACGGGCCTGAAGTAACGACGGTAGTGTCAGACAAGCGTAACCCCTCGCAGCCAGGTGGTGGGTCGTGTGGGGTGTGTTGTACTGAGTGCGCGTGGTGACTGTGCGGAGTGCGCAGGCGCGGGCGCTGGGCGCGCTGGGCGGCGCGGCGCTGCTGCTGGCGGCGGCGGGCGCGGCGGGCGCGCCGTACGGCGCCGCGACGCCGCAGCGCCTCATGCTGTTCCACACGCGCCGCACGCTGCACGCGCGTGACGTCAGCGCCGCGCCCGAGCACTTCTACTGGGCGCCCGAGCTGGACGCCAACACGCGCCGCACGCTCGAGCAACACGGTGCGTACCCCCGCCATCCCCGCCATACCCGCCCGCGGCGGCCCTACCCAAAAGCCTAGTTTTTAAATGAAGATAGTTTGCTATTTTCTGATCCTATTGAGCGGGCTGGTCTTAAGTCTTAAGTTAATGATGCCCACATACGAAAGCGTTTTATAGTCAGTTTTGCAAATACGGTATTACACGACGTCGAGAATATGTCGGTGGAGAGTACGGAAAGGTGTGTAAGATAAGGAACCATAATTATCGATCGAACAGGATTACATTTGGTGTTGCAAAGGACTCGAGTCCTTGAGTCCTTTTAAAAGGACTCGGTTGATGTATCATATGACTCGACTCATTACAACAGGACTCCAAACTAAAGAACTAATTTACCTACGAGCTCTTTAATGTGAAAAAAGGACTCGAGTCTTGGGTCCTTTATTTGCGGCGAGTCGGACTTGAGTCATTTTATGTACGAGTCTAATAAATGATGACATTTAAACGACGCTGTGACGGGTAACATTTCGTTCAGGAAAAATCAAGATTCAAAACAGGACTAAAACCTGCAACCAGTTGTTTGTAGGGAGGGGAGTATGAAAATAAAAGAACGATTGAAGAAAAAGAAAGGTAAGGAAGGAAAGAAAAGAAAGAAAAGAAAGGAAAAAAGGAAAAGAAAGAAAAGAAAGACAAAAGAAAAGAAAGAAAAGGAAGAACAGAAAGAAAAGAAAAATGATATCACAGCCATGTAGAACAACAGGTCGCCTCGCAGCGTAATGCTGGACCGTGTTGTAGTACAGGCGGTGTGGCAGGCGGCCAGCGCTGGTTTTGAGAGGCGGCCAAAGAAGAATATAGTTGGATGGGTCTATTGTCGCCTCAAGATGAATGTATAGACGAATTTCAAGCGTCCAAGACGTGTACAAGTACTACTAGTAGCACAGTTGGTCAATGCCTTTCCCTCGTAAGGGACTGTTCACGTATTCAAAGCAAAAATTAGCCCGTGAATGAAAATTGTAACAAATACTAAAGATTGATTCAAGTGGTGCTCAATGGCTCAGTTGGCAGAGCAGTCGCCCTGTAAGCGAAAGGTCGTGAGTTCGAGTCTCACTTGAGCATTTCATTTTTTCTAATGTTTTTCGAACTTAACAGTTAGCATAATAAATGCTATAAAAAATTCATTCAAATATTTGGGCGCAGTCATCAAAATTCAATGTTTAAAAATGGTTGAAAAATCATTCATTGTTTCCAACAGTTCGTAAGAATGTTGGTAGATGGCTGCACCGTCGCCCTTATAGACGGATATCGGTCACGTAGTATCTTCTCGCTGATTTGCATATTTTGTGTTATGGCAGAGGACGTGATTTCTTAGCGTATATCATTATTATTTGTGCATTCTAATTTCCTTATAGAAATCACGTTCCTGTCTGCCATAGAGTCTTTTTTAAGACTTGAGGCCTTTTTAAGACTCAAGTCACTAGTAGATGACTCGAGCTCGGTTGGATTTAAGACTTCGAGCCTTTTAAGCGCACTGAGTCTTGCATATTTGAGTCGAGTCCTTCAAATTAGGACTCGAAGACTCGAGTCCTTTGCAACACTAATTACATTAGTCGAAAATCGTTAACGAAACTGGTCGTTTGTAGGCTATTGTGATTACACGATAGATTTATATCGCCCGGTAAATTGATCGTGAGTGGGCCTTTTTAGATTTAAAAGTTTACTATCGAATATTTAATAGTAAGTTGTAATATAAAAGTCTATTTAGTTTTCAGAAAACTATCGTATCTCTGATTTTATTCAAAGTTTAATCTATTTAATCTCGCTCGTCATAGTAAAGTTTTAATGTAAACAGAATAAATTACATAATTAAAAATATTGATTGGAGTCAATTAATTACAAGGATGCATCGAACACATTAATAAAGTTTACTTTAGTTACTTTGATGTGGCCAATGAGTATAACTTTTAATCAATTTAAAATGATCATCAATGACACCAATAGATATGGAAAATCCGTACTCACAAATTCGTACTAAATTATCTGTGAAATACATCAGGAAAAATGGAGTGTTCAAGTGGGATTTGAACTCACGACCTTTCCCTTACAGGGGAAATGCTCTTCCAACTGAGCTATTGAGCCACATTTGAATCATTTCAAATTTCAAATTTCTCTTTATATTCGTGTATATGGGTGACGGTGGCTTCATTTTTTCTGATGTATTTCGAATATTTAAAAATTAGCTTATTAAATGCTATAAAAATGTAGTCGAAGCTATGTTCGTTTGATACTGTGCGCAGTGGGCGCGGCGACGGAGCTGGGCGCGGCGGCGTGCGCGGCGGCGCCGTACTGCGGCGCGCCGTACTTCCTGCCGGTGCTGGCGCTGGTGGGGCGCTCGTACGCGGCGCCGGCGGCGGCGGGCCCGCGCGCGCGCCTCGAGGCCACGCTGCGCGTGTCGGGCGTCGGACCGGGCGCGCGCTCGCTGTGGCTGAACGTGACGCGCGCGCCGGCGCACGCCGTGCTGGTGGTGGCGCCGGCGCCGGGCGTGGCGCTGGCGGGCGCGTGGCGCGGCGCCGAGGCGCTGGCGGCGCCGTTGCCCGGGGCGGCGTGGGGCGCGCGGCGCACGTACTTCTACTCGCTGCACGCGGCGCGCGCGCCGGCCGCCTGGGCGCTGGAGCTGCGCTTCACGGGCGGCGGCGCGCGCCTGGCCGACGTGTCGCTGGCGGGCCACGCCATGGCGGGCGCCGCGCGCCTGCACGAGCAGCACGCCGCGCTGCTGCGCCGCCTGCCGCCGCACGTGGCCGCCACGGGCTGGGGCGCCGACCTGCACCTGTACGAGCTGTAGCGCGCCGCACGCCGCACGTGGCCGCCACGGGCTGGGGCGCCGACCTGCACCTGTACGAGCTGTAGCGCGCCGCACGCCGCACGTGGCCGCCACGGGCTGGGGCGCCGACCTGCACCTGTACGAGCTGTAGCGCGCCGCACGCCGCACGTGGCCGCCACGGGCTGGGGCGCCGACCTGCACCTGTACGAGCTGTAGCGCGCCGCACGCCGCACGTGGCCGCCACGGGCTGGGGCGCCGACCTGCACCTGTACGAGCTGTAGCGCGCCGCACGCCGCACGTGGCCGCCACGGGCTGGGGCGCCGACCTGCACCTGTACGAGCTGTAGCGCGCCGCACGCCGCACGTGGCCGCCACGGGCTGGGGCGCCGACCTGCACCTGTACGAGCTGTAGCGCGCCGCACGCCGCACGTGGCCGCCACGGGCTGGGGCGCCGACCTGCACCTGTACGAGCTGTAGCGCGCCGCACGCCGCACGTGGCCGCCACGGGCTGGGGCGCCGACCTGCACCTGTACGAGCTGTAGCGCGCCGCACGCCGCACGTGGCCGCCACGGGCTGGGGCGCCGACCTGCACCTGTACGAGCTGTAGCGCGCCGCACGCCGCACGTGGCCGCCACGGGCTGGGGCGCCGACCTGCACCTGTACGAGCTGTAGCGCGCCGCACGCCGCACGTGGCCGCCACGGGCTGGGGCGCCGACCTGCACCTGTACGAGCTGTAGCGCGCCGCACGCCGCACACGAACGTTATTACGAACGTTCCACGAGTAGAACGATGACTTATTTGTCGCCCAGGTGCTAAAGATTGTCGACGAGACAGTGTTTCGTTGGTTCCAGTAGTTCGTAGCAGTGTTTATAGACGTGTCCACTGTGCGCCCCAGGGACGAATATATATATACTATCGTGCCGGTTACCGGTGGAATAAAATAGAACCGCCCCATCTCTTTTTGTGGGTGTCCTAAAAGGGATAGAACCTTTCGCCTTCTGACAGTAAACGTCCAGGACGAGGCTAGGATCATATTTAACGAAACTTAGATGTTGATACACCTCTGCCTACCCTTTCTTTGATTTAGACGAGACTCGGTAGCTCAATAGTTGAGCATCCCTCCAATAAGAGAAAAATCGTAAGCTTAAATCCCGCCTAAGCCGTTCACTTTTTCCTGATATAATAACTACCTAATTGAGTAATATCTCTACTGTCAAAATGTAGTCCAATCAACATCGACTGCTTGCTTTTTCTTCTTGTATTCGCCGGAGTGACGAGCAGTAGTCGATTTATTTTGTTTACTGCTCAGAACATATAATATCTTGAATCTAAAATGTGTTCCTTGGGTGTCTTCTCACGATAGCACGGAGTGCTACTGCGGTGGACGAGCTCAAATTCACCACGCATAGATTATTACAGAACAATGTGCGCGCGCCGCCGGAGCCTCACTTGTTTCACGATTGCTAGGTTCAAGAGTCCAAGATACATGTCCTCACGTATACCAACATTTGATGACGAAATATAAACTTTGCTGACAAAATATATTTCCCAAAAAATTATACAATAGTACAAGAACTTGTTCCAGCAGATCGCTTCGATCTGTGCGCGCCTAGCGGGTACTCCAGAAGATACAAGCTCATCGGGGGCGAATACGTTTTTCTGCAGTAATGTCTGACAGAGAGCGGCCGTAGTGGGAGTGGTGTAACTAAAATATAATAATGTAGCAGTATAACATGTAATTGTACATATCTCAGTGTGGTCCGCGGCCGGTGTTGTACAAAGCCGCCGCCGACGGGACGAAAGGTTAACGGAAGGCTACGCACTAGGCACTAGGCGCTCGGCAGGCGCACGGACAACAAAACATTTTACAGCGACCCTTATATATTGTGTCGTGTATTTTGTGTTTTATAAACTTTTTTATACACGAGTATATCATGTATGTTTTTGGTTGCCTAAATTAATAATGTTTGACGAGTAGTTATGATATAAAATACAACAATAAGTACAAATATCACACGGCATATGTTTGACTCTTTTTTTTATTTGGTTCAAATCGCGCCCTATTGTGAAACTTCCCGTTCGCATAATGTTGCTAGCTAAGATGCGGGTCCCAACTTTTTAGGGTAGTCTTAAAACACTAGATCAGAAATATGTATGAAAATGTATTAATTATAAGCAATTATTATCTGTATTATACAGAGTGGTGACCAGTGTTAGTTATAGTTATTATAAATTAAATACGGCAATAAGGTAAGTAAAGTTTTAAAAAATAACCCCCAACGCATATATTAAAGTTATAAGTTATAACATATGTTAAAGTTATAAACAATAACTTTAACATGTGTGTGCGTGTTAGTCCGTGTACACTCCGTTTTGATGGTTTTCTAAACTCTAGCCGTGAACTTTGTATTTCCAGTCCATCAGGTGGGCCGTGTGCTTGTCTGCCACCTCAGTGGTATAAAATATAATGCATTCATTTCGACTCTCTCGTTTCATCGGTAGGGAAACTAAACTTAGATCTGTAACATATTTATAACAATAATAGTAACTACCTACATTTAACAAATTGCCAATGTGCGATGAAGCCACCAAAATTATTTTTGTGTTGAAAATCCCGTTTATCGAGAAAAGTTTACTATCACGCTGCTCCATAAGGGAGCGAAGCAGTAGTCATAAAAACAACCAAATCCGGTAGACAAATGTGGCTTATGGAGATGTGGAGTTCCTATGTAGGCATATCACGGGCGAGGCCGGGGCGGGTCGTCTATATATATATATAGTGGTAGTAAATGAGTCGTATTATCTCCCGATATACGCCCTATAATTTAAGTTGAATTATAGGAACTTGATTTGTTTACTGTAAACGACAGCGATATAGTAAGAAGCGGCCTTATTGCTCACCACTCGTAGTATGGTAGAACATATTCAACCTGTGATTTAGGCGTAATACTTGTAATATAATTGTAAGTACTAGGTTTAATAAGAAATGCGCTGCGTTAGGTGACCCTCCGGCCGGGGCGCGGCGCGGGGAGCGTGTGCATTCGGCGACAAAAAAAAAACAGGTTTTTGTCACAAAAATATACCTGAAAATCCTTCCACTTGAAGATTATTAAATCACGTGCAAAATGAGGCTATGCACTAGGCCAGGCTCTAAATATCAACCCCTGTCATAGCACTTACACTGCTTTGACTTTATTGTCAGGCTATTTTAAAATGAAAAGGCATCTTGTAAAGTATGTTTTTTTTTTTTCATTTAGTTAATGACATTTTTGCAGTGGTGTGAGTATGACATTGGTAGACAATTAGCAATGCCGAGCTCCTGGCGGATGGCTAACATAACTTCCGCCAGAGGGCAACATGCGCGCGAGAACTAAGGTTGCGATTGCCAACAGGTTCAACATCTTGCCCTTATTTTTTTTGTATGTCCACAAGATCCAAAATCCCCGTAGATAAGCCCAATCAGAGACGGCGTGTGTGGTTATGTCGGACTCGAACCGAATGAAACACACGCTGTCTTCCTGTCTTCGGTTGCCGGAGGTGAGATAGCAAGAAACATACTGTCTCCCTTAGGCCCGCGCTCATCAGAATGGGCTCCGGCCTACGTGCTCGCGCATCCTACCAACTGGTCGCGGCGAGGTGGCAAGCAAGAGAACTCTCACTCATGGGGCCACCACTAGGACCCGCCTCGTCATCCTCAATGCGGCACTTAGTCAGTGTGTGCAGCAGTCATGGCACTTGAACGTTGGCTCCTTCTGATACCGACACAGATAATCTCGAAGCACCTGTGCCTGGTGATCACCTGCGTAAGCCGGTACGAGAAGCTACCATGTGGCTACTATAGTCAGTCTCCCATGGTAAGTCTCACTGCTGTCATTACGGCGGCGTGGCCTGCGCTTGATCAACCAAGTTGTAGATCCCGCTCCACTATCATGTCTCAGTTGAGCTGAGACTTCCCGGCCTGGATTTATATAGGCTGCGCCTCCTTTCGGTACCGATATAGCACTCTCGTCTCCAGGATCCATAGTAGCGATCTGGCGAGGAGATTCCCCGCATCAAATAATATATTTATACTTTTATGTATATATTTTTATATTTATGTATGGGTACTTGAGTGTATCTATGTATTACTATATTTGGCTATAATATGTATGCGTATATTAGTACCTATTTAGGTACTATCTTATTTATGTAAATTAATTATTTATCTAGTTTACCTTTCGATAATGCACCTACTCTGTTGTTCTCTGCACCACCTATTAGGTTGACTGGTAGAGAATGCCTACGGCATTAAGTCCGCCTTTGTACGTTTGTGCATGAAGTTGAAATAAATAATATAGTGCGCCTTGGCCACGGCGATGGTGTGGAGCGCAAGTGCGTGGGCTACTGCCGGCTCCATCTGCGAGCAAATAATGCTGGAGAAGGAAACGATAAAGCGGGCCCGAGAAACTGGGTGAGCCGGGGTGCCGGGGTGCGAGGTGCCCAAGAAATATGGGCAATATTACACTTTCACCTGAAGACCCAAGACGGCGTTCGCTTTCAGTCGGTTCTCTCGGACGGCCGACCTTACAGAGGATTTTATAATTGCTTTGCAATAGCTTAATGTAGGTAAAATTGTGTTCATAGTCGCTACCTCGCGGGAGCGGGTGCGCCTCGTAGCCATAATAACGAAACTGTATTGTGCGGTACTGTCCTGCTCACTCGAACTGTTCACTGACACATCAACTCCTACAGTACATACTGTTCGCGGCAGGGGCGGATCCAGCTTTCCAGCCAGGGGGGGGTCATAGTCGAGGTCAAGACTCGAATTCATTTACAATATGTACTTTAATTTAAAAAAAATATATAGGTAAAGTTCTGTAATTAATATTTTGAATCGATACTTATATTGAAAATTACGTTAAATATACAAGCAGCATGCGGCCTGGGACCCGACTTCGCCCGGAATACATTCGCAAAGAAACATTATTTCAGTGGAGCAAGTACAACACCTCGGTCCTGCTGCCGTGTCATGGCTCCTAACTCTCTTCAATGACTGCATTGCTTCTGTTAGGGTCCCACGTCTCTGGAGAAAGGCCAAAGTAATCGCCATACCGAAGCCGGGGAAACCTATGGACGACCCCAATAGTTTCAAACCAATTTCTCTCCTGTGCCAACCTTGAAACTCTTCGAGAGGGTGCTTCTTAATCGTCTAGCTAACATCATAGACCCCAAGCTGATCCCAGAGCAGGCTGGCTCCTCAACCTCACGCAAAATATCGTGAATGGCTTTGAGACACACAAAGTGAATGGCGCAGTTTTTGTTGACTTGTCTTCAGCCTACGAAACTGTGAACATCAAACGCTTGCTCTGGAAGATGGAAAGAATCACTGGAGATCGCAAACTTGTGGCAGTCTTGGGCGAACTCCTCCGGAACCGACGCTATCAGGTGCAATTGCACTCCTAAAAATGTGGCTGGAGAGTGCTCAGGAATGGCCTACCTCAAGGTAGTGTTCTGGCTCTGTTGCTCTTCAACGTCTACACCAACGACCAACCCCTTAGCCCACGCACATTTCCTTTACGCTGATGACTTGGCTTTCACGTCACAGGGATCTTTTGAGAAGGTAGAGGAAAACCTGAACGACGCACTCGAGGAGCTACGCCGCTACTACATCATCCACGCAAGAGGCGCGGGTTCGATTCCCGCTCAGTGCAAATATTTTTGTATGCATGAATATGGCTATTTGCATTGGTCTGGCTGTTTCTATGTATAATATGTATATATTTACAAAAAAAAGTATCTAAGTATGTTTATTCGCATTCTAGATTCCATAACACAAGCTAATTAAGCTTACCATGGGTCTAGATAGCGTTGTGTAGAATGTCGTGGAATATTTATTTATTTATTATTTATATCAGTAATGCCCTGAAGCCCAAACCAGCAAAAACGCAGTTCCACCTCAGCAATGGGCTGGCAAAGCGAGAGCTGAAAATATAGTGGCGCGAAGTTGAAATAGAACACTGCTCACACCCCAAATACCAGGACAGGTCCCTGACCTTGAAAAAGAACCGCAAGATCCTCAAACAGAAGGTCTCGGCACGCAACAACCTCTTAAAAAAGCTGACGAGCACAACCTGGGGGACCGCACCGCCGGTGCTGCGAACGACAGGGCTGGCTTTGTGTTATTCTGTGGGTGAATATGCATGTCCCGTATGGGGTCGTTCTGCACATGCTGGGCTAGTGGATATAGCACTAAATGAGACCTACTAAAACAGGATGTCTCAAACCGACTCCGTAACAGATGCTGTATCCTTTAGCTGGCAAAGCACCTCCAAGCGTACGCAGAGACGTGACGTCATCCATGGAGAGGGGCAAGCTGGAACGGGATCAGCGACACCCCATGCACGGCCACCATCACGTACCAAAAAGGCTGAAAAGCCGAAAGAGTTTCTGAGCATGCGTTACACCCGCCGATGGCGATCCCTCCCTGGCCAGGGTGGACCTATGGAGAGCGCGGAGCTTGCTACCATTCCCTTTCATTCCGCTGTCGGAGAGTTTGCCCCCTGAGCACGACCTCTTCTGGATCAGGGGGAAGTCCCTAAACAGACTTCGGACACAGGTCAGCCGAAGCAAGGAGAATCGGTCAAGGTGGGGTTTCTTAGACAGCTTTCCTAACACAATGATGGAGAGTAAATAATGCAAAATCAAAATAATAAAAAAACTGAAAAAAAAAAGAAAACAAATTGTCCAAATTGTTTTTTTATGCCAATCTGTTATGTACCTGGAGCACTACAAGGGGCTTTCAGCTTCCTGGGCGTTCCCCTTACATCCGGTATTATAATTAATTACGCCCTCACTAAATTTTGCGTTCACGATATTTACGTCTTACGTCAGACCGCTAGAACCGCATAAGTTGCAATGCAATGATCAGGTCAAAGCTCGTCGTTCGGGCACAGTTCGCGTGCGTCGCGGGTAGGAATTTCGTTCATTTTTTGAACGGAGTGAGAGTGCAGTTCACTCGAGGGGCGCGGGCTGGATATGTGGAGAGTGTGATAGTCATAAGTAGGTTGGTATTATGCGAGTCATTCGTTAAATATGCTTGAGCTTAGATAAAATTCTTTTACTTATACTTATACATTATTTTATTTTGTTCAATTTATGCATGACTGACCTATATTATGAGATTAAGAAAATAATCAGAAGACGATCTGCCCAGGGGGGGGTCATGACCCCCATGACCCCCCCCCTGGATCCGCGCTTGGTTCGCGGGAGATGTTCATCACTCTAGAAACTAATTTATTTACTTTTTAAGTACATTTTAAAGCAATTGTGTAGTATGTTAAATTTTCAAAGCTATTTAGATTGGAAAAAGTGTATGCCCAGACGGGACTCGAACCCACGACCAGTCCCTTACAGGGGGAACGCTCTGAGCACTCAGTTACTGAGCCACGTCTTGAGCTTGCGAAGTTCTCATACATTCTTGTGCCACCTACCGATAGTTATTATATTATAACTATAAGTCCCGTCTGAACATTCACTTTTTCCAATTTACATACAGTTATTTACTGTGATCATAGTGACTGTTTATAGAGAATGGGTTTGTGTTACAATATTAAATGTTAATTACATTCTTGCTCGTATTATTTAATGTATTCTCAGGTAGGCTCCTATAACCTTCAGTAGATGCCTCGGTATAGAGAAAAAAATGCATTGATACCTTGTGTCCAGCTGAAGCTGTATCGTAAAGTACTCCAAGATAACATTACGCGTGGTCGAAATCGGAACCCTTTATTTTATATTCTATTGTCTTCAAACAATAAATAACACAAACACTTTGGGTATATGTCGTAAACTGGGCCCAACTGGGGCTAACCACCCTGGGAGGCTGCCCGTCGGCTGGTATGGCTCTCGTCATGCCCCACATTCATAGACAAAACCAGTCTCATGTCCATGCTTTGTCATGCGGTGCTTCGACTACAATCACCTCTTTTCCACGCCTTCCCTGAACTTATCCTTATGGCAGTGCAAAGGCAGCTTCTTTTCACTGAGCTAGACCGGATCTTGAACCACATTTCTCAATAGGGCGCTGAGAACCTGGTTGAACTCAATGCCAAGAAGACGCATTCATATGCGTTCACAGCAAACTCTTTAGAGCACGCCACTGCCACTGCAGGAGAACCTTCGTCGAGAGCATCATCCAGACATCCTCTGAACCTGAACAGAGTGAGATGTTTTTTCACGCCGGAGCGACGGTGTCTTCTATACAAGACCCAAATTCGTTCCGGCGTGGAATACTGCTCGCATCTCTGGAATGGCTCCGCAAAATATCTACTAGATAGGTAATATCGAGATTTCGTTATTGAGGTATCGATATTTTATTGATTCCGCACATCCCTACCAAAAATGACATCGCCGCTATCCGCTATAATGTTTGTTGATTGGTTGGACCCCTGACAGGTTGTTTTAAACTTGCCAGCACATCTTTTTATGTTGTAATAGTGGGAATTATACTTTATCGGTATACAAATCTAAGATCCCAATCACGACGCAACATGTAGGTACTCTATATGCACAGTAGGTACCTACGCGTTTTTTGGGTGTCTTGAGGATAGCATGAGGTGGTACACTATTAAAGTAGGTATATAGCATTGCAAGACAGTCTCTGTCGCGTGGCGGTAGAGCACGCGACTGCCACGTAGGAGGCGCGGGTTCGATCCCGCTCAGTGCAAATATTTGAATGCATGAATATGGCTATTTGCACTGTTCTGGGTTTTTCTATGTATAATATGTATGGTACTTACAATAAAAAAGTGTAGAGAGATTCCGTAACACAAGCTAGTTAAGCTTACCATGGGTCTAGATAGCGTTGTGTAGAATGTTGTGCAATATTAGGTCTTTACCTATGAAATTGCCGTTTTGTATGAAAAAATTGAAAAGATTAACGATTAATTTAACACGAATCAATGACTTTTGGAAAAATAATTCCACGATTTTAAAATAAAATTAATTTGAAATTAGAATTCTTAGCCAAACGAGAATTATTTTGATTTGAAATGGCCAGTACTGCAACACGGCAATTTCATTCGTAAACACCTATTAGTAATGAAAACAACAATTAGCGTGACATTTTTAACAGTCCCTGTCGCGATTTTCAGTGTCACGGTCAACTCTTTAACACAATCACTATCACTCTGTTGAATACTGATATGATGAACCTATCCACTATCCATTGTTTCATTTCTTCTAGGTTTTCACATAATTACACTCTCTTGTTCTGACTTTGAAAACGCGCAAATATAACTTCTTAAGTTCTGCTGATCAACGGCTATTATATTCATATCTGAACAATAAAAGATCTGGTAATATAAAACGATTATACTGGCAATGTTACACGCTGCAAGCCACGCCGCCTCCAAAGGACTTTATTTTGTGGTGTTAACTCAAATAATGTTGACATTTCAGTATGAAGATAAACTACTACAATGACATCGGGGCGTAATGTACACGGGGTGCCAGGGCCGGGCGCTTCCGCGTGGGGTCAAATAAAATAAAATAACAGATAAACATTTAAATTTATTGATGATAGTACATATGAGGCTAACACTGAGCTGTCGGACGAGCCGACATAACTAACGCTAAATAAATAGTCGCAAAACTAACATCACTCGCCAACGTGCTCGATAACCAATATTTACATACATGCTCGTTACATATCGCGTACTATAACCGACTAGGACTATGGTATATCCGACTAATAGCTACAACACAAGTCGCCGAACCGCCGGGGCCGCCTCGCCCCTCGCGCCTTACGCCCAGATCTGCAATGGAGACAGCCGTCAGCGCGACTACACTACACAGGTACAGCGAAACGATCCGAGGATGGTGTACGTAAGGCAGAATGTACATGTTTAACAGCATTCTCGAACCCATCATACAACTAGTTAATGGATTCATTGCTAACTTTATCTATACAAATTGCTGTCAGGGAAGAATACCGAGTTTAAAGGGAACGCTCTCCGCAGCCCCCTAGTAATACTCCAGGTCCATACACTGGGTACAAATCGGCAAAAAAATATATATATATGCTAATAATCTGTAGTGTACCTGGAGTACTAGTAGGAGCCTTCGGCTTCAGGAGCGTTCTCCTTACACACGGCCTTACAAGAAATTGACTTGATAATGTTTGACGTGACGTGACGCGGTGCTCGTGGCCGCACAGCACTATAGCTAGACACTGTACTGACCCGGAGAGTGCAGTCCCAGGAGGCGGTCCCGAGCGCGGTCCCGTCCGGCGCCAGCTGCACGCGCGTGACGCGGTGCTCGTGGCCGCACAGCACTATAGCTAGACACTGTACTGACCCGGAGAGTGCAGTCCCAGGAGGCGGTCCCGAGCGCGGTCCCGTCCGGCGCCAGCTGCACGCGCGTGACGCGGTGCTCGTGGCCGCACAGCACTATAGCTAGACACTGTACTGACCCGGAGAGTGCAGTCCCAGGAGGCGGTCCCGAGCGCGGTCCCGTCCGGCGCCAGCTGCACGCGCGTGACGCGGTGCTCGTGGCCGCACAGCACTATAGCTAGACACTGTACTGACCCGGAGAGTGCAGTCCCAGGAGGCGGTCCCGAGCGCGGTCCCGTCCGGCGCCAGCTGCACGCGCGTGACGCGGTGCTCGTGGCCGCACAGCACTATAGCTAGACACTGTACTGACCCGGAGAGTGCAGTCCCAGGAGGCGGTCCCGAGCGCGGTCCCGTCCGGCGCCAGCTGCACGCGCGTGACGCGGTGCTCGTGGCCGCACAGCACTATAGCTAGACACTGTACTGACCCGGAGAGTGCAGTCCCAGGAGGCGGTCCCGAGCGCGGTCCCGTCCGGCGCCAGCTGCACGCGCGTGACGCGGTGCTCGTGGCCGCACAGCACTATAGCTAGACACTGTACTGACCCGGAGAGTGCAGTCCCAGGAGGCGGTCCCGAGCGCGGTCCCGTCCGGCGCCAGCTGCACGCGCGTGACGCGGTGCTCGTGGCCGCACAGCACTATAGCTAGACACTGTACTGACCCGGAGAGTGCAGTCCCAGGAGGCGGTCCCGAGCGCGGTCCCGTCCGGCGCCAGCTGCACGCGCGTGACGCGGTGCTCGTGGCCGCACAGCACTATAGCTAGACACTGTACTGACCCGGAGAGTGCAGTCCCAGGAGGCGGTCCCGAGCGCGGTCCCGTCCGGCGCCAGCTGCACGCGCGTGACGCGGTGCTCGTGGCCGCACAGCACTATAGCTAGACACTGTACTGACCCGGAGAGTGCAGTCCCAGGAGGCGGTCCCGAGCGCGGTCCCGTCCGGCGCCAGCTGCACGCGCGTGACGCGGTGCTCGTGGCCGCACAGCACTATAGCTAGACACTGTACTGACCCGGAGAGTGCAGTCCCAGGAGGCGGTCCCGAGCGCGGTCCCGTCCGGCGCCAGCTGCACGCGCGTGACGCGGTGCTCGTGGCCGCACAGCACTATAGCTAGACACTGTACTGACCCGGAGAGTGCAGTCCCAGGAGGCGGTCCCGAGCGCGGTCCCGTCCGGCGCCAGCTGCACGCGCGTGACGCGGTGCTCGTGGCCGCACAGCACTATAGCTAGACACTGTACTGACCCGGAGAGTGCAGTCCCAGGAGGCGGTCCCGAGCGCGGTCCCGTCCGGCGCCAGCTGCACGCGCGTGACGCGGTGCTCGTGGCCGCACAGCACTATAGCTAGACACTGTACTGACCCGGAGAGTGCAGTCCCAGGAGGCGGTCCCGAGCGCGGTCCCGTCCGGCGCCAGCTGCACGCGCGTGACGCGGTGCTCGTGGCCGCACAGCACTATAGCTAGACACTGTACTGACCCGGAGAGTGCAGTCCCAGGAGGCGGTCCCGAGCGCGGTCCCGTCCGGCGCCAGCTGCACGCGCGTGACGCGGTGCTCGTGGCCGCACAGCACTATAGCTAGACACTGTACTGACCCGGAGAGTGCAGTCCCAGGAGGCGGTCCCGAGCGCGGTCCCGTCCGGCGCCAGCTGCACGCGCGTGACGCGGTGCTCGTGGCCGCACAGCACTATAGCTAGACACTGTACTGACCCGGAGAGTGCAGTCCCAGGAGGCGGTCCCGAGCGCGGTCCCGTCCGGCGCCAGCTGCACGCGCGTGACGCGGTGCTCGTGGCCGCACAGCACTATAGCTAGACACTGTACTGACCCGGAGAGTGCAGTCCCAGGAGGCGGTCCCGAGCGCGGTCCCGTCCGGCGCCAGCTGCACGCGCGTGACGCGGTGCTCGTGGCCGCACAGCACTATAGCTAGACACTGTACTGACCCGGAGAGTGCAGTCCCAGGAGGCGGTCCCGAGCGCGGTCCCGTCCGGCGCCAGCTGCACGCGCGTGACGCGGTGCTCGTGGCCGCACAGCACTATAGCTAGACACTGTACTGACCCGGAGAGTGCAGTCCCAGGAGGCGGTCCCGAGCGCGGTCCCGTCCGGCGCCAGCTGCACGCGCGTGACGCGGTGCTCGTGGCCGCACAGCACTATAGCTAGACACTGTACTGACCCGGAGAGTGCAGTCCCAGGAGGCGGTCCCGAGCGCGGTCCCGTCCGGCGCCAGCTGCACGCGCGTGACGCGGTGCTCGTGGCCGCACAGCACTATAGCTAGACACTGTACTGACCCGGAGAGTGCAGTCCCAGGAGGCGGTCCCGAGCGCGGTCCCGTCCGGCGCCAGCTGCACGCGCGTGACGCGGTGCTCGTGGCCGCACAGCACGCACACGCGCACGCCGCGCAGAGCGTCCCAGGCGCAGGCCGTGTAGTCGCTGTAGCCCGCGAAGATCAGGCGGCCCGACAGCGACCACTCCACGGAGTTGACGCCGAAGATCAGGCTCTCCTTGGCGTAGCGCGCCACCTCGCGGTCGGCGCGCAGGTCGAACAGGCGGCAGGCCGCGTCGTCGGAGCCCGAGGCCACGGAGTCGCCGGACGGGTGGAAGCGCACGCTGGTGACGTCGGAGTCGTGCGCGTCGAAGGCCTGCACGGCCTGCCCCGTGCGCATGTCCCACAGCAGCACGGCGCGGTCGCAGCCGCCCGACACGAACGTGTCGCCCGCGTCCGCCGGCGCCAGGTCCAGCGCCATCACGTCCGCGCCGTGCGCCTAGCCCGGGGACGAAACAGTACGTTTGTAATTGTAACCAGTCAATCTGAACACGAGATCTGTTACTTTACAACCTTTCTATATCTGACAATATGTTCCACCATTTTCTTTCCCTCTCTATGGCCAATCCCAACTTGCAAACAGATTAACATTTCTTCGTTATCAGAAAAACAAAGAGCTTAAAATGTAATTAATATTTGAATGAATTTTTTATAGCATTTATTATGTTAACTTTAAAATTCGAATACATCGGGGAAAAATGAAACGCTCAAGTAGGAGCGACACGACCTTTCCCTTACAGGGGAAATGCTCTTCCAACTGAGCTATTGAACCACACCTGAATTACTTCTTTCCCTTCTCTTTATATTTTTTTTTTTTTTTTTTTTTTATATCCGTCTTTAATCTCTCACATAGGCAGCCTCTGTGGGGTGTCGGAACCCGTTAATGTGTTAATTAGGTAATCTACAGATATAAGTGCAGAACCATTTTTCAAAAAGTTCATTTTCACACTTTACCTAGTTGGTCGGCAGATTAACGGATGGTACATCGTTAAAGTGTGGAAAACGATGAACGAAATACTTTTTTCCATTTAGGTACACTGTTATCGACGCGGACGACACGCTAGTGACGGTGAGTGGCGCTACACACCGCGAGGCGACCCAGGGGGCCACGACCGCTGTTGCTCAAGTCGTGGATCGGATCCGGCGGTTGGGTCTCGAGGTGGCTCTGCACAAATCCGAGGCCTTGTTCTTTCATGGTCCTCGGCGCAGGCCACCCCCGGGATCCAGCTTGACAGTAGGAGATACTCCCATCGACATCAAGCCCCGGTTGAAATACCTGGGGCTCGTACTCGACGGTCGGTGGGACTTCGGAGAGCACTTCCGAAGTCTGCGCCCCAAATTATTGGAGTCAGCTAACACGCTGATGCGGCTGCTGCCCAACTTGAGGGGCCCGGAGGACTCCTGTAGGAAACTCTACGCGGGTGTCGTGCGGTCCATGGCCTGCATGGGCGCCCTGCAGGCCAGGTTCATGCAACTGCTGCATGCGCCGCAGCAGAGGATGGCCTCCAGGACCATTAGGGGGTACTGCACGATATCCTTCGAAGCGACGAGTCTCCTAGCCGGATCGCCACCGTGGATCCTGGAAGCGAGGTCCCTTGCAGCACGGTATCATCGGTTCCGTAAGGAGGCGCGGGAGCGGGGATACGATCCCGAGCCCGAAGACATTCGGGCCGAGAGATCCCGGCTCCACAGGATCATGGTGGCGGAGTGGGAGCGACGACTTGAGCAAGCACGCGCAGGGCATACCGTCATAGAGGCGGTAAGGCCCATCATGGGGGAATGGCTAGAGAGGCCACATGGCAGCCTCTCGTATCGACTGACGCAGATTATCACCGGGCACGGGTGTTTCAGGCGGTATCTGTGTCGGATCTAAAAGGAGCTAACGTCCGAGTGCCATCATTGCGACGCGAGTGAGGACACAGGGCTGCACAGGCTCACCGAGTGTCCGGCATGGGCCGGTCCGAGGCGGGAGCTAGTGGCGGCCCTGGGAGTGAGAGTTCTCACCCTCGCCACCCTGCTCACAGCAATGGTCCGCTGCGCGGACGCGTGGGCGGTCGGCGTCTCCTTCAGCGAGCCGGTAATGGTCGTGAAGGAGACGGCGGAACGGGAGAGGCGGCGCGAGCGAGAAAGACTCGCGGATCGCGCCGCCCGCGCGCGCAGTTAACTCGGGCGTCGGAGGGCACTGACTGACCTCCGTCCTCTATGAGCGCGGGCCTGGGGGTGACGGGTGGAGCCGCCTGTCACCCCAGCAGAAGCAGGCTACCTCCCCATTCCGGGGGCGAGTTGGGGACACCGTTGTCCCCCCTCCTGAGGAGGGCCAGACCGTAAGGGCCTAAATGGCCGTGGGTCAGCCGGGGTGCGAGGGATATGTCGATGACAACCTCACCTCCCCTCAGCTAGGCCGGAGCCTAGCACCACGACCCACAGTCCGACATAATCAATCAAAGTATCCGAGGGGATTCCCGCACGAAAAAAAAAAAGGTACACTGTTATCGAAGTGATGCCTTAACCTAATCTATCCGAATCGGAGCGCGCGGTGTCCACGCCCGCGCGGATGCATAATAATTCATGACAAAAAATATTGATTTAAAACTTTTTATTAAAAAAATCTGTTTTATGCACTTTACTGCATGCCTGGACGTTAATCTGCAGATTACCTAGGTAGTCTGTAGACGTAAGAACTCAAACAATACTTCGCACTTTAACTGACGCGGGCAGGTAATCTGCAGAATACTTAGTTAATCTGCACTCTAACTGACTGTGGTAGCTCTCTTCACCTCCGCAATAATGTCATTGCTCCCCACCTAGTAACTGTCTTTTATGACTATGTCAGCGGTAAACTTCCTGATTTAATAAAACGTAGCAAAGTCATACCTTTGTTCAAGGCCGGCAGCGCCACAGATCCTTCGAATTTCCGACCCGTTTCTGTGTTGCCGACCTTGAGTAAAGTATTTGAGATACTAATTCTAGGACAGTTGCTGACCCATTTTTTGGTGAAAACAAATTGTTTCATGATAAACAGTTTGGGTTTACTAAGGGACATTCGACTACTGATGCTGGTGTAGAACTGTTAAATTGTATTTACGAAGCCTGGGAGGATAAGCATGATACATTAGGTGTCATCTGTGATCGATCCAAGGCTTTCGATTGCGTTCACCGTGACACATTAATCAGGACAATTAAAAGGCAACATGATAATTATGACGAAGTGAATGGTGCAATCACAATAGTCCTTTGCTATAATATAAACAAACTTTGCCTTAATGGGAGCAAAACTAAATGTATTAAATTTACTCTGCCTAATCTTAATGTAACACAGGTGGAACACAATGTACAACTCAATGGACAAGTGTTGAACCTTGTGGAATCGACAGTGTTCTTTGGTTTAAGGGGCCAGATCGTGAAAATCACCGAAAAGAGTGTTACAATTTTTCATATTTAACCTATTTAGATATGATTGATATCAATGATACTTTGTATATATTACAATCAAAGACCAAAAATTATGGTATGCTTATATTAAACTCTTAAAACCTAATAGTTGTTATATAATAAACGTCAAGAAACGCACAAAATTGAGAAAAAATGCAAAAACATGCCTTCGTATTTTTCAGATTTAACCCAATAAATCAACACAAATTGATAAAAAGAAACGCTTTTTGAACACTGAAGAAACCAATAAAATATAGCGTGTACGTTTTTTGTACCTTTACAAACAAGGACTTCCTCTTTTAAAGCCCTAAAATCTAGATATGTTTTACGTAAATTCTCCATACAGGCTAAGTGAAATAGGCTCCAGTTTTTGAGTAAATTCATATTGAAAATGAGTGATTTTAGCAATGAACCGGTATACATTTGAAAGTCAAAGACTTCTTGATAGGGAAGACAAAACTTATTTGATGATACATTTAGTAATCAATCTAAAAAAACAATTCAAAGTTACTGAAAAACGCGTAAAATAGTGTCTTTTTTCTGCCATATTTATTCTCATCGCCCGTCAGTCGCCCACGGGCCTTCGAAGCAGGAGCACGTCTCTTTGGCGCGTGATGACAGTTCATGCATACACAAATAGGCCTACCAAGAAATATATGAAATGAAAAATGGCGCCACCGTCTTCATAATCATTTGGACGGCAATAAAATAGTATGCATTTTACAGTGACAACCATAGTTCCGATTTTAGCCATTTCACACTTTCGTTGGTACATTTATAGCATAATGTGTCAGATTTTGACATACTTGCTTTAAGGTTTGAACTGTAAAGTTGGGGATATACCTAGTTAAAATATTTTTTGTAGAAACAATATTTTTAGGTTCTGTTGTAATGAAATTATAATTAGATACTAACTTCATGGTCTATTTTATATGATTGTATAGGTAAGTAGGTATATACATATGTATATTGTAAAGTAGCTGTTTCCGTACATATTAGTAATAAAAAAAGTTTCGTTGGCTTATGTTATATTAAAGATACTGATTCATATTTAGCAGCATCACTAGAGTCGCAGGAGTCGCGGGTATCAGTTAGTGCGACCACCAGTAGACCTGGTGCACTGGATTAGAAGCCTTATGTATCGCAATGTCGCAGATACGCAAGAGAGCCGCCTTCGTTGGTACGATCACGTCAATCTGCGTCTGATCGATAAGGAGCGAACGTCCGAGTGCCATCATTGCGACGCGAGCGACGTCACGGGACTGCACACGCTCACCGAGTGGCCGGCAAGGTGGGAGCTCGTGGCGGCCCTGGGAGTGAGAGTTCTCATCCTCGCCACCTCGCTCACGGCGATGGTCCGCTGTGCGGACGCGTGGGTGGCCAGCGTCTCCTTCTGCGTCCTCCTTTTTTTTTCTTTCTAATGGTCGTGAAGGAGACGGCGGAACGGGAGTGGCGGCGTGAGAGAGAGAGACTTACAGATCACACCACCCGCGTGCGCAGGCAACTCTGACGGATAGAGCCGCCTGTCACCCCAGCAGAAGCAGGCCACGGCGGTGGCGTGCTAAGAATCGCGCCTCCCCACTCTAGGGCGAGTCCTGGTTTTCCTCCTCCCGAAGAGGGCCAGACCGCAAGGGACGGCCCTGATGGTTAGCCGGGGTACGAGGGATATGCCAAAGACAACCTCACCTCCGGCCTAGCACCACGACCCTCAGTCGGCGTGCGGTTTTAGTCGGTTCAAGTCCGACATAACCTCCCCACCCGGCTCCAGCCGGGGAGGAAATGTAGGAAGAAGAGCTGCAAGACGGACCCTGAAACTGTGCAATTGGGTTGCTAGGTGCCTGCAGGATCGCCGTATTCGTGTCCTCTCTCCCCATCACTCTCTTTCTTCAGCTTTCATTGCTATGCAGATGATAGCACCTTACACGAGAGTTATCACGGAAATCCTGCGGCTACACAGTCTGATATCGATGAAAAAGGGTAGCTTCTTATCACTGAGATTGTCCGGATCGTGGATCACATTTTGCAATGGCGCTCTGAGAACTTGGTGGAGTTCAATGCTAAGAAGACGCAGGCACAGCAAAGGTAAATGCTGGCGTGCCGCAGGGTTCCGTCTTATCTCCCAATCTCTTTCTTCTGCATATCAATGACATGCTCTGTAACGGAAACATTCACTGCTATGCAGACGACAGCACCTTACACGGGAGTTATTACGCACATCCTGCGGCCAAGCAGTCTGATATCGCGGAAAAAAGGCAGCTTCTTGTCACTGAGCTGGACCGGATCCTGGACCACATTTCTCAATGGGGCGCTAGGAACCTGGTCGAGTTCAATGCCAAGATGACCCAGGCATGTGCGTTTACAGCAAAGGTATCTCCTTTCCTTTCCCTTCCCACTCTTCAGAGCACACCACTGCCACTGCAGGATCACCTCACTATCCTCGGTATGGATGTTCGCTGCAAACTGAATAACAAAAACTATATCGAGAGTATCATCAAATCAGCCTCGCGTAAACTCGGAGTCCTGAACAGAGTGAGACGTTTTTTCACGCCGGAGCAGCGGTGTCTTCTATACAAGACCTTCGGAACTTTTGTAATTCGGGCTTTTAAATATCGTTTCTTTTGTACGTAACTGGCAGGTATGGTTTGTCTACGCGGTGGGCATTTTAATTTTATGAGTATTTTCAGTATCCTCAGATATCAACAATTAGGTGTAGGTATATCCCCAGCCTTATTTTGTTCGAAATCTCATAATCTCTGTGAAAAGTTGAACATGCTATGTATGACACTGAAACAAAAGACATGCCAATGACGTCACGTAACATAATATGACAGGGATGAATGTATAAGAAGAAAAGAGATACGAAATGTAATTGACAGACGTAATACGTCACAATAAATCATATTACTCAAAAATGCACTCTAACCACAAGGCTTAAAATAGTTTTTTCATTATTGGTAAGACAATTTTCACCATTATTTTGACTGGTAAAGAGCGTCTTGCAGCCCACTGTGCATCTCGGTGATGTGTGCGTGCACGGCTGCGTCTGTATTTTGACAGATTTTGAGTCGTGCGCTCCGCGGACCCGGTCCTTAAGTATTGATGCTAAACTGCAGTGGGGATTACATGTTATAAAAATAGCCAGTAGATTAAGCTCAGCTTCATATGCTGTAATTAAAAATTAAGAAAATCCCCGTCACAAAAACACCTCCAAAAAGTTGATAATAATTTTTTTTTTTTTTATACAGGACACGTCAATTTGACTTCACCTCGCCTGATGTTAAGCTAAAGGCAAAGTCTCGGAAAGAGGGTCACCATCGTAAACATTTACCATGTTAACAGTGGTGGCACTCAGCTTGACGGCCTCATTAGATGCCTTTTCACGCCCCGCTTAAAGGACCCAGGACTGTAGGAAGAAGGAAACACGTGAACTGGCAGGGAATTCCAGGCCTTAGTGGTGCGGCATAGGAATGAATCACTGAAACGCTTGGTTCTAGCAGGTATACTCTGCACCGTAAATGGATGACATCTTAGCCCTGCACGTGTCGTCCTGTGAAGGAAAGGGGAGGGTGGGACTAATTGGAAGAGCTCGTCAGAACATTCACCATGGTAGAGACGGTAGAAAACTGCCAAAGACGCAACATCTCTACGCATCTGCAAAGGCTCGAGGGTGTTCGTGACCTCAGGATCCCCAATAATGCGGACCGCACGTCGCTGCAACCTGTCGAGAGCATCTAATAAGTACTTTGCGGAGCCGTCCCAGAGATGTGAGCAGTATTCCACGCAGGAACGAATTTGGGTCTTATATAGAAGACACCGCTGCTCCGGCGTGAAAAAACGTCTCACTCTGTTCAGGACTCCGAGTTTACGCGAGGCTGATTTGATGATACTCTCGATATAGTTTTTGTTATTCAGTTTGCAGCGAACATCCATACCGAGGATAGTGAGGTGATCCTGCAGTGGCAGTGGTGTGCTCTGAAGAGTGGGAAGGGGAAGGAAAGGAGATACCTTTGCTGTAAACGCACATGCCTGGGTCTTCTTGGCATTGAACTCGACCAGGTTCCTAGCGCCCCATTGAGAAATGTGGTCCAGGATCCGGTCCAGGTCAGTGACAAGAAGCTGCCTTTTTTCCGCGATATCAGACTGCTTGGCCGCAGGATGTGCGTAATAACTCCCGTGTAAGGTGCTGTCGTCTGCATAGCAGTGAATGTTTCCGTTACAGAGCATGTCATTGATATGCAGAAGAAAGAGAGTGGGAGATAAGACGGAACCCTGCGGCACGCCAGCATTTGCCTGCAAGAACTCCGAAGCTCGTCCATCACAAAGGACGCGAATACGGCGCCCCTGCAGGAAGCTTGCAACCCAGTTACACAGTCTAGGAGGCAGGCCGAAGGCTGGTAGCTTGGAAAGAAGCGATTTGTGCCATACCCTATCGAAAGCTTTGGCGATGTCAAGACTAATTGCCAGTGACTCACCGTGCTTCTCCATAGCCTCACCCCAAAGGTGGGTCATGTACGCCAGAAGATCACCCGTTGACCGTTTCGGTCTGAAACCGTATTGCCGGTCACTAAGCAAGGAGTGATCCTCTAGGTGGCGCATGAGCTGTGTGTTAATTATGTGCTCGAACACCTTGCACAGCACTGAGGTGACGGCTATGGGTCGATAGTTGGCTGGGTCCGAGCGATCCCCCTTCTTGGGGATCGGCTGGACATTCGCCTCCTTCCAAGCCGAAGGCACTGTACCCGAACTGTAGGACAGTCGGTACAGCCGCGTTAGCATAGGAGATAACTCCGCTGCACATTTTTTAAGTACGACCGGAATACCATCAGGACCACTGGCTTTCCGGACATCGAGTGATTGCAGTACTGCACGGACATCGCGTTGCCTGATACGTATATCAGGCATTGCGTGGTCACCAGTGGGCATTGTCCGTGGTTGCATACCACAATCATCGACTCGGGCGTTGGCCGCGAAGAGATTGACCAGCAAATTTGCTTTCTCTTGCGGCTCATGGGCCAGAGATCCATCGGGATTGCTCAGCGGGGGCAGCGAGGGCTGGCAGAAGTTGGCTTGCACGGCTTTGGCCAGTTGCCAGTAGCCACGGCTACCCGTGGGATGCGCCACTAGCTCTTGGCCCAGCCGTGCTATGCGCTGGGCATCCGCTCTGACGCATGCCCTCTTGCAGACCTTTGTGGCTCTGTTGTACGCCGCCTTGAAGTGACCCACGTTGGGATCGCGTGTGGCGCGCGCCCGCACCCAGGCGCGGTACGCAAACTGTTTATGCTCAACAGCCTCCGCGCACTCGCGCCCGAACCACGGACGCGCTCCGCGGACTCCGGTGACATCGGTGTATGGGATATAGTATTCCATACCTAGACCGATCTCACCGGCGACGGCAGTAGCGCTGTCAGATGGGTTCTTACCCTCAAAGCAGCATTCAACCCACGGGATGGACGCATAATAGTCGCGCAATCCATCCCAGTCCGCTGACGAGTAGTGCCATAGACGCCTCTTCCCCTGCACGGGTCGTGGGGGCGCTACTATGGGCACGGTGGAGCGGACCAGACAGTGGTCGGAGTTACCTAAAGCAGCACTCACCGAGACACTGTACTGGTCCGGGCGACTCGTCAACAGAAGGTCTAGCAGAGAGGGCTCTAGGCCGGACTCTCTTGGTATCCTCGTGACCTTGTGCACCAATTGAGTCAAGTCATGCGCCAGGGCAAATGCGTGAGTGGCTCTTCCCGCATGGTTTGTTATGGCGGAGCCCAACCAGATCTTGTGGTGGGCGTTAAAGTCCCCCAAAAACACCAATTCGGCGTTCGGAAACCGCTCCTGCGCATCATCTGCCGCCTGACTCAGGTATTCGAATAGTCGAGTTATCTCTGCATCTCCTGTATGGGAACGGTAAAGGCACACATAGATCTGACTCGCGGAGCCATGGTCTACGTGTACCCACAGGATGGAAAAGGATGGGTCCTCTAGACAGCGCAAACGGCGACAACAAATATCCGCCCTAACAAACACGCACACCCCGGCTTTTGCTCGGAAATTTTCCTCGATAACATAGCCGGGGTAAAGCAGGTAGGCCGTGTCGTCAGGGCGGCGTATTTGTGTCTCCGTTAGAAACAGCATAGCTGGTTTCGCCGTCTCCAGGTGTTGGTGGACGGCGTTGAGGTTCTTATGGAGCCCACAGATGTTCGTGGACTCCACCTCAAATAGAGTTTTTGTGGGAGAGTCCCTAGCCGCTGTTTCAACAGATTTTGTTTTGTGCGCTGCCATGAGGTGAAGGGTAAGGGAAGGCGTGAAAAAGAGGTGATTGTCGCCGCAGCACCGCGTGACAAAACATGGGAGATTGGTTTGATCTATGAATGTGAGGCGTGACGAGAGCCGACGCGCCGAACGGAAGGGCCCCCGTACCCTCCCGAATATGGTCGCCGGGCTCCCGTCCGGTCGCCAACCGGCACGACGAGCCGTATCGGGATTATGCGCGACCTGGTGGGGCAGCCTCCCAGGGTGGTTAGTCCCAGTTGGGCCCCTGTACTATGCCGCGGGCGGCCAGCGGCACCACCGTTTCTACGGGTCTCCCTGCCCGGCGCGGCGCCCCGCGTCACACCCCACTAGACTACGCCAACACCCACCGGTCCCACTAGTGCTGCGACTACCATCACCTCGGCCCGGCTATGCACTTGCTGATCCCTGAACGCAATCCAACCGAGATTGGATTACTATGGAGGGTTTTTCGCACTTGTGCACGGTGGTACCAACCCGGTCGAAATAAGTGTCAAATTTGTGCCATCAAATTTCTACCACCAGTAAATGGAGTTTTCCTTTTAATTTTTGATATACCTCGTAATATTTTGATTCAACGGTTGCCATTTCGGGGGACCCTAACTGGTTAAGCACGCCGTTATATTATCGGAACAATTCAAGGTCCCCCGACATGGCAACCGTTGAATCAAAATAAGTTAAAAGGCAAACTCAATTTATTATCACCTTTTTGGAGGGGTTTTTTATGATGGGGTTTTTTAATTTTAATTTTATACTTTTTAAATTGATCTACTAGTCAAGCTCTTTCATGTGATACCCATATAGAGGGTATTATGAAGGAATACGTATTCCGAAATGTGGCGGCGGCCATCTTAGACCAATTTTTATCAAACAAAGCTAAGAACACTCCAGACTAATATACCTTTCGAACAAAAAAACTAAATCGAAATCGGTTCATCCGTTTGGGTGCTACGATGTTACAGACACACACACGCACGCACACAGATTAACACACACAAATGCATTTAGGAGTAAACTGTGCCAGAAAGGCTATTATAAAATCCAAGAATATTTAAAGAATAAACAAGCTTGGAAATGAGCTGTTCGCGCAGCTATGCTACTTGAGCAAATCACTGTAACTAGGCTTTATGTATGCGACTAAGTGAATGGCCGTAAATACTTAGACCAAAAAAATGCCCGCTGAGTATCTTGTCGAAGTCTTCTCAGGTCTGGGCCGCGTTTCGAACCGGTGCACAGTGTCGCGACTCCATAGAACGTTTTATCATAAATCGGATTTTCAGTGTACGATATTTTTTGTGTCGTTTTATGTACAAAGTGGATACGTCAGCACAAGTAAATAATAGATTTTAATCACAATCATTTACTCTAGGTTAAAATATTCATTTAAAATGCTAATGCTACTATATCTTTTTTTGTTTATTTCTAGATTCGTATTGTTGAAATCAATGGATCAGATGTTAACAACAAGATGGTTATTAAATCTGTGTTAGTATGTGATCTAGATGTCTTGCGAGTATGCGATTCTCTGTAATTTCGTGCATCTTTATGCCTTCCTTCTAGAGGATCTTCAGAGAGCTGACCAATAGGTAAAGTAAATGACTCGATCAGTTCACGGCGTGTACGAGTATAAACTTATCTTACAAATCATTCGTCTCCTTTAAAAGTCCTCTGAATTTATCTTAATTAATTTTTAATTCACTAGAAATCACTCTGTTGATGGTATATTTTTTTTTATTTGACCCATCTTTTGCTCAAATAGCTAATCAAACTGATATTACTGAAACTGGTATTCGGTCTTCCTCTTTCTATCTGTGATAGAAAGAGGAAGACCGAATTGCCCACTGATTGGTTCCCCAAATGTAATCTTTTAGCACGGTTTCAAAGACAACATAGTTATTAATCCACGTTTTATACTTTATATTAATTATTTCAGATTTCCTATTGCTTCCTCTCCAATCTGCTCTCATAGAAAAAAACCTGCAGTTTTTCTCATACTATTTTTATGAACTGGGGAGACTTTGCCAGTCCATAATAAAATAATAACCAATTAAAAACAGTATCAATTTTATTTTGGGGCCTCGCTGAAAGCCATTTTTCGAAGCATTCAGATTTTTTTATTTTACGGGTAAATGAACCTAAAACCAAATATCTCGTAAATCGCAAGAAAGAGCACATTGACAGTTTTCAAATACAAAGTTCATTAATTTATCTTACTCATATAAAAAAATTAAAAATGTATTTGGATGAATATTTTTTTAAACTCTAGTCAAACTTTCAACATACTTTCCATTAACAGTAATATGTTCAATAACTTACCAATGTCGGACATTTCACTTAGTTTTGTATGGTAATATAGAAATGGGTATGTATCATAATATATAAGTTCAAAATACATATGGTTGGAATATATAAAGTTACAATACCGAAAATCAAAATATATAATGCATCAAAATATATAAAGTTATTTGAGATAAGTTCTAAATTTCTAAGTTTGAATGCCTTAATGGTCGAAATATATAACAATCACAATGCATAATGGTTCCTAAGGCTACGTTTTATAATGTATAATTTCAAAATACATACGGTTGGAATGGTTTACTAATGAGAAGCATAAAATATATAGACATAAATTACATTGGCATAACGAAATTCAGCATAATGATCATAACGCATAATACTATTAAATATTATAAATGTTTTGGCATAATGCTTGTGGTCATAAATACTAATAGCATAATAACAATGAAGCATAATTTTATAAAGTATAATGTTAGAAGCGCATAATGATATAAAAAAAAAATAACCACGAAGGCTAATCTCCGCTCCGCTTCGCTCCCGCATTAGCCTTCTAACCCAACCTAACCAAGTCGGGTTATGTAGTGACTGTCCTAAAAACATTGTGCGAACAATCCGACTTGGATGGGTTAGGTACGAAGACTAGTCTTCGTGGTTAGGTTTTTTTTAAGCCACCCAGAAGAACATTAGGTTAAATGAATTATTATGCATATATTGATGATTATTCCTTCAAATTATTATACTTTTTGATTTTATATATTTTAAACTTATACAATGTAAAGTTATAGATTTTAAACTTATGCATTATGATACGGTACCCTATAGCAATTACATTGTTCTATAATAAATTTAAGTTATTTTTGCAGTAATAAATACTGTATCACATGTAAATATTGCTATGAATTCACTCGGATACGCTACGTAAGTATTTCGTATTTCAACGCATCAATAATTGCTATATTAAAAATTCACCTATTAGAAAAATAGAAAAACTGTTTTTTTGATATTTTCTAAGGTTTACGCGAATGTCACTCATTACGATACACACGATAGAATCCGTAAAAAGTGGTTTTACTGATTTTTTGATAAAGGCACGCGACACTGTGCTGTAGTCCATTTGCTAAACTAGTCTTTAATATTTATTTTTATATTGACTTTTTGCTAGTGTTAATTTAATGATCTGTGCAGAATAAATGATTATGAATTTTGAATTAAAATAGAAGGTGCAGAGAGAACGGGCCATGGACAAGGCAAAAAAATATGGCGGAACGAAGTCAGCTAGTTTAATTATATTTTAATAGACGTCGTAACGGGGGAAACTGATACAACGTGGTTCACAGTACGTCACGGAGGAGGGAGGGAGGAGGAAGGAGGGAGGGAGGAAGTGCGCACCTGGAAGCTCTGCAGCAGCTGGCCCGACTCCACGTCCCACAGCGCGCACGTGCCGTCGCCCGAGCCCGTGAGGATCTGGCGGTCCGTGTTGGGGAACAGGCAGCACGCCATGTACGACGTGTGCGTGGCGAACGTGCGCTTGCGCGCCGCCGGCTCCTCCTCGCCGCCGCCCAGCGGGAACACCGTCACCTTGTTGTCCAGGCCCCTGCGCACAGAGCACGCGTCACGCCCCGCTCGCACCCCGCACCCCACACCCCACACACCCCACACACCCCACACACCCACACACCGCACGGTACGTACCCGGCCGCGACCATGGTGCCGGAGGGCGCGTAGGCGCAGGCCATGACCCACGTGCTCGGCATGGGGATCGTCAGCTCCTTCGTGCCCGTGAACGCGTCCCACACAATCACCTTGCCGTCCTGCGAACCATCAGACGTTAAGTACTCATATTACCTGTGGAATGATTCAAATGTAGTTATAGGTGGTACATATCAATTCGCCGAAGTTCATTTCAACGGTCGTGACGCAGAACGTCACATTCGCAAAATATCATCGTGAAAAATTTGGTCACTTTAGCACAATGTCACTTTCTTAAGAAAGTCACTTTCAAAATTACCCTTTCTTAAAATGACACTTTCTCAAAAATGTCGCAATTTGTGTGTTATTGATATTATGAACATATTGTTATACAACCATTAGGTGTGTCAACCAGTAGGTGAATCAACCGTAGTTAAGTCGACCGTAGTTGAAATGAACGTCGGCAAAGGACCACTTATATGGTGCTGACGCAGAAAAAATAAACTATTACCAAATTTTCATAATCTTTTTATTTGGTTCTCATCCCATACAATCGTGTTCCAGATAAACTATATACAGGTATAGTAACACTCAGTAAATTTATACGATTCATTTAATAGTGGTCAAATACGCATTTGGTCCAATTGTCAAAAAACGACTTGGATAGGTTAGGTTAGAAGGCTAATGCGGGAGCGGAAATTATAGTTAATCGCAAAACACAATACAAAAGCCTACTTCCCATTACTACTTAGTATGGCATACTAGATCCCAATAACCGATCAAAACTCAAAAAGATTTTTGTTTTTATTATTTGCAAATCACACTAGCAGCTCAATGAGCTGATGCAAACTATATGAGCTGATATAACTTGGCAAGTACATGTAGGTATTCTATGAACTGCATTAAGAAATTAACAGAAAAATTAAAAAAAAAGCAACAAATTTTAGGAGTTTGATGAAAAAAAAAATTGACTTTCAGTTCTAAGTATTAGACCCCCAAAATTTATTGCTCTTTTTTCTATTTTTGTGATAAAAGCGGTTCACAGAATACATCTACTTACCACGTTTCAACAGAATAGGCATTATAGTTTCGGAGAAAAGTGGCTGTGACATACGTACGGACAGACAGACCAGATGAATCTATAACGGTACTCTAAAAAACATGTGTTCTAAAAATTAAATAGGTTTTTGTTCCAGGTACAGCCAGTAAGATTTTTTCCAGTCTATCAATAATATTCTACCACATACATTATAACATCATCTAATAAACCGAGCGTATGATTATGTTCTATGGCATACTAGAATTTGTAGGTAATTTGAATTTATTTACTTAGATAATGCCTATAATATTGGAACGATCGATTATCAGTGTAACTAAATCAATGGTCCACTTGACTCCTAGTGGATATTCCGAGGTAGAACTGGCCCACTTATATAATTATATCTGGGCGAATGTGGTATTAACATCTTGCAAGAGGGTACAATACAACTCGCCTGCGGGCAAGATATTAAGAGGGCGACATGTCGCCTAACCCATTTTAGTTACCCATCTTTGGACATTCTCTAACAGTGCTATATCTCTCTTGAAGTTATGGGTGGTCCACACCACATAAGCATGTTCCAGCATTGGTCGAATATGTTTTGAAGAGTGGGATAAATGTTTATGGTGTGAGGCATCTAAATGTTTTCCTTATTAAGTAAAGTATTGAATTTGCTCTCTTGACAGCCCATGAGATGTGCATTTCCCACTTCAAGTCATTACTTATGACAACACCCAAATCTCTCTGAGAGGTGGTCAAACTGGTTTTTTGCACTACCACACATCTGATGGTACTCATCATGTAACGTGTAAATGAATAACACATGTTGCTGGTTCGACGTCTTTACACATCATATCAGATGTGTGGTAGAACAAACCATACAATTACAATAAACTGCTCTTAAAATTACAACAATGGTTAAGGTTTAGATATTCTATATATTTGTACCACGAAAGTGCAATTTTGCAGATGGCGATACATTGCGTGTACCTGTGAGGAGGAGACGATGTGCCGCTTGTCAGGCGACCAGTCGCAGCACAGCACCTTGGACTGGTGGCCCTTCATGACGCGCCGCAGCTTCAGGTTGGGGAACGTGATCGGCTCCAGGCGCTCCGCCACGCACGACACTGCCATGGGAACATATGGGATAGAACAGCACTAGACTAATCACTATACTCACATAGTTTATATACAGTAATCAGTTTATTTTGTATAGTAAAAATCAATGCCACTTTTCGTTGTAATGTTATAACTCAACAGCGCCTTTACCGATTTGGCTAATTTTGGTCTTAAATTATTCATGGAAGTCCAGGGAGGGTTTGTTAAAAAAGCGTGGAAGAGAAACGGCCAGTTAAGACGCGAGGTTAAATAGTTGTCGTAACAACTATTTAACCTCGCGTCTTAACTGGCCGTTTCTTGTTTATGATATAAGCCAGAGCCTCCTCAAAAAACTAGATGCGAATGTTACGAAGACATTGAAATTCAGTCGGCAGACCCATCGACATTATATAGAGCCTCAAATAACTTTGGAATGACGTTCAAGAAACCATCGGAACTGGTTGTGGAATATTTATTTATTTTAATATTTATAAAGTGCAAGCTCTTCCAAAAGACCAAAGACTTCAGAGCTAGAGTCACGCCTCCAATTCCATAAAAAAATCATGATAGGCTTGCAGACTGGTACGGTAGGTTTAGGTCCTGGGTCAGCCGCGGTGCGAGGGATATGTCGATGACAACCTCACCTCCGGCCTAGCACCACGACCCACAGTCGGCGTTCGGTTTTAGTCGGTTCGAGTCCGACATAAACTCCCCTTCCGGCTATCCGAGGTGATTTCCGCACGGAAAATATAAAAAAAAATAGGTTTAGGTAATACTAGGAGGCAGTCAGACAGACATAACAAAATCTTTTCTTCAAGTAGATGAAAATAATACCTACAAAGTGCAATGACATAACATTATTGTAACATCTTAACTTGTACCATATTCATGCGAATAAATTAATTTGATTTGGTTTGATTTGAACCTAGAAATACAAAATGAATGGTTAGCACTAGGTGAATTTTGTATTCCCATAGCCTTAAAATGGCGTACCTTAATATACGACTGGTCACCGGCTCTCCTTAAATTCTATCTCAATGCATTCCAGTTGACCCTCCCCGACCAAAGCAATCTTGGCAGATGGGGAAAGGCCACAGATAAAACATGTAACTTATGTGGTGAAGCAATTGGTACTACTAGGCACCTACTGGTGGGTTGTAGGACGCTATTAGACCGGGGTCATTACTCGCGCCGACATGATAAGGCGGTAAGTTTGGCGGTAGCAAGAGCGAAAAAGGGTTTAACTACAAACCAAAGAAATGACGTCGCGTTTGTAAAGGAAGGCTGCTCAAAAAAGACTAACAACAAAAAGACGACAAAAGCGATACTCAATAATTTTGATAGCAGCCGCTGATTGGACAATACTCGCAGATCTGTATGTAGGATGTTTGTGCCTCGTCATCCAGACCCGATATATTTCTATTCTCGAAACAGTAAAAGCGTACAGTACTAGTAGAACTCACAGTACCTACCGTGGGAAACTAACATACCTAAAGACCACGCTATAAAAATAAACAAGTACTTTGACTTGACCAACAAGTTTTAAAGAAATTAATATTTTAACAGTTGCTTCCCAATACATTTATGATAATATCTTATATGTACGCAAGAAAAACTCTGACCAACACAATTATAATACTAGAAATAAAAATAAACCTGCAGTGCCAAAACTCAGGCTTCATAAGGTTGGTAATTCGTTTGTAGGCAATTGTATAAAATTGTTTAATAAAATTCCTCAGGATCTGATAGACATGCCACTTAATAAATTTAAAATTGAAGTTAAAAATTGCTTAATAAAAAAAGGTTATTATAATTTAGACGAATATTTAAATGATAAAGATCCATGGACATCGTAATCTCATCTCTTGCTCGCACTGTATAAATTTGTTATAAATAAAACTATATTCTATAAAAAGAAGAAGGATATTCGAGTTCACTGAGTTTCTTGCTGGTATCTTCTCAGTAGAACCAACCTACCGAACCAGCGAAAGAATCATTTTCCAATGATTTATTTTATTTATTTTTAATATGACTGACATTGTACAATTCTGACGTTCATATGTGCTCTTTATGTGCCTAAATTGAATAAATGAAATTGATTCTTTGATTCTTTGATTGAGTTAACCAAAAATAGCTATGTGGTTATACTCTACGCCATAGAAGTAGGAGCAAGGGGAATTCCAGCTAAATCCCTGTATAACTTAATTAAAGACCTCGGATTGCCAAGAGCTTCAGTAAGCTCTTTACTCAAACAAATATTTAAAACGGTGTTGATAGGATCTTACCAAATTTGGATAGGTAGAGGGGGAACACGACTGATGGTGGAGGTGAGCGCTGATGAGCGAAATGAGCCCAAACTCAATGAGCTAATGTTGTTTCATTGCGAAGTTCCCTTGGCCTTCTTCCAGCTCCATCGTCAGACGAGTACCATACCATCATAATATTGCATTATCACGCAAATTACACATGTATGCAAAATGTTAACTTAATTGTAACCAAGAAGTGGTCAATCAATTAGTTTCCAAGATATGAACTTTTTAAAGGGGCTGCTCAGTGAGCTGCTCGTGGGTCATTCCTGTTCATCGATGGAGCAGTATTATAAATGTCAACATATCGGGCAGATTATTTGAAAATAATGCAAGTGACACAGTGGTAAAAAGTCAGATCATGGAAAATCTACCCCCTGTGCAAACACCACCAGCTTCTACACTATACACTACGGCTCGACGTATTACTTACGCGACACATCGTTTAGTTTTTGCCTCTCTTCCTCGAGTTTCTGCTTGAGCGCCTCTGCCTCGCGCAGCAGTGACTCGAGTGTCTCCTCGGGGCTGGCCGCCACGGCGGTGTCCGCCGCCATCGCGCCGCACGCGGTTTCCTCGCCTTGTGTTACGTGCCTCCTCTAGCACCACATTTTGATGTCAAGTCCTCCTATCACGCCCCTCGGCTGCGAGTGCGCCGCGTCTCACCACACCCACAGCCACCGCCGTTTCTTTTGAGAGTAATGATGTCTGAACAAAGGACGCTCTCAACAATGAGACATCCGTTAAATGAGTATACCACCAAATGTTAAATTCATATCCAGTTTAGACATTAGCTACAAAGTACACACAATCGATACCAAACTTTGCTTGCTTCTTCGTCCATCAAACATTTGTCAATGTCATTATATTGTCAAATGTCATTGTCATTTATTTACTTAGAGTATCAAGAGCTGCCATACCTACGGAAAAAAACTGCCTACCTAAACTTGGATTTTATGAATGAATGGATAGCAGTATGGCGGCCTAGTAGGGAATCCAGTAAACTGTCGATAACTACTTATCGATAAAAAAAGGGCACAGACTAAAAATTTATACATTTGAAAGAAAAAATTAAGTGGTTAGCTTAAGTGGATGCCGATTATTTGTTTTCTCAGGTTGCAGTGTGCTTAGGGCTTTCTGTCAGACTTTCCTTGTGATAGCCGGAGTTTCGAATAATTCGCCCAGAAGGACGTAAAATCTACAAAGATTCTTTACAGTCTTTGAGTAGCGATATATATATATATATATCGCTACTCAAATATATATATATATATATATATAAATCGCGAAGGACTTCTTGCGTCTTTACAAACTACCACCCTGCGGCGTCCACTGAATGTAGTGAGATTTTTAATGTTTTCAATGCGTATGTAAGATGTTTTCATCAGTATCATATCAGTAGTCGACGTCAAATTTCATTTAAACATTAAATGGTGATATTCAAATTAAATATTTCTAGCTGAATTTGTGCGTCCGTTCACTCTTAAATTTTTCTTGCACACTGAATACCTGCGTATACCTACTAAACACTGCATGCACATTCCCGCCTCCATCCGAATGTATGTTTAAATCAATTCCGTATAATGCTCTGCATATATCATAATGATTATAATAACTAAATGACATCCATCTACTATTGAATACAGATTGGTTCCGAATACTGTTTTTGAATAATTGTATCCAGCTTATCAGCCAAGAGGCTTCCACCTATATAAGGGTTTATAATGACTCCAGGCATAGATAATAAATATAATTAATAGTTAGCATACAAAAGTGACAATACCTATGTATAGCGTAGGTATTTTCACTTTGGTGGTCAACAAAATCTTAAAAAGCAATATAATCATTTTTGACGAGTTTTTGTTTTATGAAGGCTCTGTCTACGTCGGTTGAGTTACCCCACAGTAATATGCCATAATTTAAGATTGAGCCAACATTACCGTGGTACGCCATAAGAGCTGGTTTTTCGCAAGTTGTATTTCTAAGCTGGCGTAGAGCAAACACGAATCTATTTACTCTCTTGCATACTGCATCTACATGCAGCTTCCAGTTACAGTGTTCATCTAATATGAGACCCAGGAAGCGAATATGACTGTCCCTGCTTATTGCAACACCATTCAACGCTAGCTCGAAGTTTTGTAGGTTCTGCTTATGCTTAGAGCAGATCGCAGCTGCCGGTGAGGGTTTGGCCACCCAGATGGCAAAACAGGCGAGGAGGGAGGCTGAGGCACAGCGGCGGGAGGCCGAGACCCGACGCCAACTCCACTGCCCCCCGTAAGGGGGCTGGGAGGTAGCTGGAGCCGCCAAGCAGAGACGGAACGCCGCCAAAAAGGCAGCCAAAATGGCCAGAAGGGCCAAGGCTGCCGCGATGGCAACAGCGCCGAGGAAGCTCCGCGCCCCACGACTGACGGCCGTCGTCATTACGTTGACGGCGGAGGCGTCGGAGAACCCCATCGCGGCAGCCCCAAAGGTTGCCGATGGGCGGGGCCTGCTTATTGGCGGCTTCCAGATGGTGCAGGTATGGCTCCTGCAGGCCCGACCAGCACGGTGCTTCCGGTGCCTGTCGGTGAGCCACGTGGGGGTGCAGTGCACGGTGGAGGCCAGTTTCCGAAGGTAACGGTCGGTGACCGTTGCTTCCGCTGTAGCCAACCCGGTCATAAGGCCGGTAGTTGCGAAGCTCCGTTGCACTGCTTCAGGTGTGCAGCAGAGGGCAAGCCGGCCGACCATAGGGCTGGTGCCAAGGCCTGCACCGCGGGGAGGCCGAAACCGGTTGGCAGTTCCATAATGGATCCTCAGCTCCGCGTCCTGCAGA
Source organism: Eilema sororculum (assembly GCA_914829495.1). Taxonomy (NCBI): domain Eukaryota; kingdom Metazoa; phylum Arthropoda; class Insecta; order Lepidoptera; family Erebidae; genus Eilema; species Eilema sororculum. The sequence goes on from OU618549.1 coordinate 23,465,412, forward strand.
CGAATGCGAACCACTGTGTTGATGCTCAGGCACTTTTGCTCCAGAGCATGGCACAGTGAGGCATTAATGTCGCCGCTGTCGCCAAGCCGTACACTCACCGGTTTATCGGGCCTGCCTGGGAAACCGACCTGGACGAATCGGTGGCACTGGTGCACAACGCCGCTTCCGGCAGACCCCCCCCTCCCCCCCTTGTTGTACCCAAATGCGACCGGGCTCGGTCGGCGAGAGATGTCGTGCGGGGATCGGTCCTGGGACCGCTACTGTGGAACATCGGTTACTACTGGATGCTTCGCGGTGAGCTTGCGGACGGTACCGCCGTCACGTGTTATGCGGATGACACGCTGGTGACGGCGTGCGGGGCTACATACCGCGAAGCGACCATGAAGGCCACGACCACGGTTGCCCAAGTCGTGGAGCGGATCCGACGGCTGGGTCTGGAGGTGGCTCCGTATAAAACCGAGGCCATGTTCTTTCATGGGCCTCGGCGCGTGCCACCGGAGGATTCCAGCCTCATAGTGAGAGACATTTCCATCGGCATCAAGCCCCAGTTGAACTATCTGGGGCTCGTGCTCGACGGCCGGTGGGTCCTCGGGGAGCATCGCCGAAGACTGGCCCCCAAATTGAAGGACATAGCTGCAGCTTGCTGCTGCCCAACATAAGGGGGCCGGATGACTTTTGCAGGAGACTCTACACAGGAGTCCTGCGATCCATTGCCCTATATGGGTGCCCGATATGGGCGGAGACCCTGACGATCCACAATGCGCGTCTGCTGCGTGGGCCGCAGCGTGCAATGGCCAGCAGGGACATTAGGGGGTACCGCACGATATCCTTGGAGGCGGCGAATCTCCTTGCCGGATCTCTACCGTGGAACTTGGATGCGAGAGCCCTTTCGGTACCGAAAGGAGGCGCGGGAGCCTGAAGAAATTCGGGTCGTGAGGTCCCAGCTCCACCCTGAGTGGGAGCTACGACTTGGGTGACCAAGCGCAGGGCACGCCGTAATAGCAGCGGTAAGACTCATCATGGAGGAATAGCTAGAGATGCCACACGGCAGCCTATCGTACCGGCTGACGCAGGTGTTTACCGGACACGGGTGTTTCGGGAGCTACCTGTGTCGGATGCGGAAGGAGCCAACGTGCGAGTGCCATCACTGTGATGCGAGCGAGGACGCAGAGCTGCACACGCTGACCGAGTGCCCGGCGTGGGACACGGCGGCCGAGGCAGGTCCTAGTGGCGGCTCTGGGGGTGGGAGTCCTCACACTCGCCACATTGCTCACAGCGATGGTACGATGCGCAAACGCTTGGGGTGCGGCCGCCTCCTTCTGCGTGCAATTAATGCTCGAGAAGGAGGCGGCCGGTCGGGTCCGGACTAGACTACGGGCCCGGGAAGCCCACGAAGAGCGAAGGCGAACCGGTCGTCGCGGAACGACCTCCGTCCTCCATGAGCGCTGGCCTAGGGGTGAACGGCGGAGTCTCCTGTCACCCTAGCAGAAGCAGGCTGCGGCGGTGCCGCCAAGTGCGCCTCCCCGTACCCGGGGCTATATGGGGACACCGAGGTCCCCACAACCCGAAGGGTCTGCCGGGGTGCGAGAGATATGCTTTCGGCAATCTCACCTCCGGCAACCAAGGACCCAAGACGGCGTGCGTTTTAGTCGGTTCGAGTCCGACATAACCGCCTCCACCGGCTCCGTGGGGGTGGTATCCGTGGAGATTTAGCGCACTATAAAAAAAATGTATAAACCGGTAAGCTCAGAGGCACAGGCTGTGTGAACAGATAAGCTTACATCACGGCCGGCACATGTCTGTTGGTTTACAAACTTCGGTACGCGAGCGCGCTGAAGCCCGCCGCTCCACGCCCCGCGCCATGCGTCCCTCGTGAACCCCGAAGAGGCCCCTCAGACACCGTACCTAGTGCCCGTTTAAGGATGTTTAAGAGACGCAAGATTGTTGTCACGAAAACATGATAAAAACTTTACAAATACGATATGCAATGGACACGATAAGATCGGTGAACTGAACTCAAAGTATACGTGGTAAATTATACGCTGAACACTAGTGTCCTCCAAATTTCAGTCGGACGATGGCGGAACTACATTATACGCTAAAAGGCATTGTAGTGATGGAATTACGTCCATGCCAATTTTTCGCCATTGCATTCTAAGGATCATAAGGGAGCATTGGGCTAAAAATGAGGGTCGGTCAATCTTGCGTCCGTATTCCGGACGCACAAAGTCAGTCGGACGCAGCATCATCGGTAAATAACGCCATGTAGGACGCAACATGTCCTTCAAGATGTATATATATATATATATATATATATATATATATATATATATATATATATATATAAATCGCGAAGGACTTCTTGCGTCTTTACAAACTACCACCCTGCGGCGTCCACTGAATGTAGTGAGATTTTTAATGTTTTCAATGCGTATGTAAGATGTTTTCATCAGTATCATATCAGTAGTCGACGTCAAATTTAATTTAAACATTAAATGGTGATATTCAAATTAAATATTTCTAGCTGAATTTGTGCGTCCGTTCACTCTTAAATTTTTCTTGCACACTGAATACCTGCGTATACCTACTAAACACTGCATGCACATTCCCGCCTCCATCCGAATGTATGTTTAAATCAATTCCGTATAATGCTCTGTATATATCATAATGATTATAATAACTAAATGACATCCATCTACTATTGAATACAGATTGGTTCCGAATACTGTTTTTGAATAATTGTATCCAGCTTATCAGCCAAGAGGCTTCCACCTATATAAGGGTTTATAATGACTCCAGGCATAGATAATAAATATAATTAATAGTTAGCATACAAAAGTGACAATACCTATGTATAGCGTAGGTAATTTCACTTTGGTGGTTAACAAAATCTTAAAAAGCAATATAATCATTTTTGACGAGTTTTTGTTTTATGAAGGCACTGTCTACGTCGGTTGAGTTACCCCAAAGTAATATGCCATAATTTAAGATTGAGCCAACATGACTGTGGTACGGCATAAGAGCTGTTTTTTCGCAAGTTGTATTTCTAAGCTGGCGTAGAGCAAACACGAATCTATTTACTCTCTTGCATACTGTATCTACATGCAGATTCCAGTTACAGTGTTCATCTAATATGAGACCCAGGAAGCGAATATGACTGTCCCTGCTTATTGCAACACCATTCAACGCTAGCTCGAAGTTTTGTAGGTTCTGCTTATGCGTAGAGCAGATCGCAGCTGCCGGTGAGGGTCTGGCCACCCAGATGGCAAAACAGGCGAGGAGGGAGGCTGAGGCACAGCGGCGGGAGGCCGAGTCCCGACGCCAACTCCAAAAAGTTACGGCGGAGCTGGAGGCCCTCAAGAGAAGGGACCGAGTTGCCGGGAGTGGCGACTCGGTCAATGCGGAAGGCGCAGCCGGAGCGGTCGGCGCACCCTGCTCTGGCGGGCGGCCGGTGCAGCCGGAGCGGCCAGCACAAACAGCGCAACCGGTGAAGCCGCCAATTCGACCAGCAGAGCCAGAATCGTGGGTCGCGCTCAGGGCAAGGATAAGGGGAAGGGCAACCCCGGACCCCGGCCCGGCTCTGGGTGAATCCCCGAGCCCCCGTGAGGGGGCTGGGAGGTAGCTGGAGCCGCCAAGTAGAGACGGAACGCCGCCAAAAAGGCAGCCAAAATGGCCAGAAGGGCCAAGGCTGCCGCGATGGCAACAGCGCCGAGGAAGCTCCGCGCCCCACGATTGACGGCCGTCGTCATTACGTTGACGGCGGAGGCGTCGGAGAGCCCCATCGCGGCAGCCCCAAAGGTTGCCGATGGGCGGGGCCTGCTTATTGGCGGCTTCCAGATGGTGCAGGTACGGCTCCTGCAGGCCCGACCAGCACGGTGCTTCCGGTGCCTGTCGGTGAGCCACGTGGGGGTGCAGTGCACGGTGGAGCCAGTTTCCGAAGGTAATGGTCGGTGACCGTTGCTTCCGCTGTAGCCAACCCGATCATAAGGCCGGTAGTTGCGAAGCTCCGTTGCACTGCTTCAGGTGTGCAGCAGAGGGCAAGCCGGCCGACCATACTGCTGGTGCCAAGGCCTGCACCGCGGGGAGGCCGAAGCCGGTTGGCAGTTCCATAATGGATCCTCAGCTCCGCGTCCTGCAGACGAATGCGAACCACTGTGTTGATGCTCAGGCACTTTTGCTCCAGAGCATGGCACAGTGAAGCATTAATGTCGCCGCTGTCGCCAAGCCGTACACTCACCGGTTTATCGGGCCTGCCTGGGAAACCGACCTGGACGAATCGGTGGCACTGGTGCACAACGCCGCTGCCAGCAGCCCCCCCCCCCCCCTTGTTGTACCCAAATGCGACCGGGCTCGGTCGGCGAGAGATGTCGTGCGGGGATCGGTCCTGGGACCGCTACTGTGGAACATCGGTTACTACTGGGTTCTTCGCGGTGAACTCGCGGACGGTGCCACCGTCACGTGTTATGCGGATGACACGCTGGTGACGGCGTGCGGGGCTACATACCGCGAAGCGACCATGAAGGCCACGACCGCGGTTGCCCAAGTCGTGGAGCGGATCCGGCGGCTGGGTCTGGAGGTGGCTCCGTATAAAACCGAGGCCATGTTCTTTCATGGGCCTCGGCGCGTGCCACCGGAAGATTCCAGCCTCATAGTGAGAGACATTTCCATCGGCATCAAGCCCCAGATGAACTATCTGGGGCTCGTGCTCGACGGCCGGTGGATCTTCGGGGAGCATCGCCGAAGACTGGCCCCCAAATTGAAGGACATAGCTGCCGCTTGCTGCTGCCCAACATAAGGGGTGTATTCACCGCTAAGAAAACCCCATATATTGTAGCGCCGCAATTCCTGGGCACACGGCTTACCATTATCGAGTATCGGGATCCTAGGCGTCGACATTTCAAGTGACGTCCAGTACCGCAGTCATTTAGAGGACAAGGTTAAGCTGGCATCAAAGAAACTTGGAGTTCTTAACAGGGCGAAGCAGTACTTCACTGCGGGGCAGCGACTCCTTCTTTATAAGGCACAGGTTCGACCCCACATGGAGTACTGCTGTCATCTTTTTGCCGGAGCGCCCGCACGCCAGCTTAACCCTTTCGACTCGGTACAAAGACGTGCGTTGAGGCTCGTCGACAGTCCCATACTCGCAGGCGATGTGGAACCTCTCAGCCTCAGGAGGGACTATGCCTCACTGTGTGTTTTCTACCGCCTATATAATGGTTTGTGCTCAGATGAATTATTTGACATGATGCCCACAGCTACATTCTATCATCGCACCGCTCGCCATAGACAGGGAATTCATCCCCACACATTGCATCCGAATACGGTGCGCACCGTGCGGTATGAAAGGAACTCCCTGCCACGGTTTTCCCAAGCGACTACAATATGGGGTTCTTCAAGAGGGGCATTAGAAGGTTTCTTCAGGGTAGGCAGCGCGAGTGTAACGCCTCTGGTGTTGCATACGTCCATAGGCCACGGTAACCACTTTCCATCAGGTGGGCCGTGTGCTTGTCTGCCATCTAAGTGGTATAAAAAAAAAGGGGGCCGGATGACTTTTGCAGGAGACTCTACGCAGGAGTCCTGCGGTCCATTGCCCTATATGGGTGCCCGATATGGGCGGAGACCCTGACGATCCACAATGCGCGTCTGCTGCGTGGGCCGCAGCGTGCAATGGCCAGCAGGGACATTATGGGGTACCGCACGATATCCTTGGAGGCGGCGAATCTCCTTGCCGGATCTCTACCGTGGAACTTGGATGCGAGAACCCTTTCGGTACCGAAAGGAGGCGCGGGAGCCGAGCCGGGAACTCGAGCCTGAAGAAATTCGGGTCGTGAGGTCCCATCTCCACCCTGAGTGGGAGCTACGACTTGGGTGACCAAGCGCAGGGCACGCCGTAATAGCAGCGGTTAAACTCATCATGGAGGAATAGCTAGAGATGCCACACGGCAGCCTCTCGTACCGGCTGACGCAGGTGATTACCGGACACGGGTGTTTCGGGAGCTACCTGTGTCGGATGCGGAAGGAGCCAACGTGCGAGTGCCATCACTGTGATGCGAGCGAGGACGCAGAGCTGCACACGCTGACCGAGTGCCCGGCGTGCAGGTCCTAGTGGCGGCTTTGGGGGTGGGAGTCCTCACACTCGCCACATTGCTCACAGCGATGATACGATGCGCAAACGCTTGGGGTGCGCTCCTTCTGCGAGCAATTAATGCTCGAGAAGGAGGCGGCCGGTCGGGTCCGGACTAGACTACGGGCCCGGGAAGCCCACAAAGAGCGAAGGCGAACCGGTCGTCGCGGAACGACCTCCGTCCTCCATGAGCGCTGGCCTAGGGGTGAACGGCGGAGTCTCCTGTCACCCTAGCAGAAGCAGGCCGCGGCGGTGCCGCCAAGTGCGCCTCCCCGTACCCGGGGCTAGATGGGGACACCGAGGTCCCCACAGCCCGAAGTGTCTGCCGGGGTGCGAGAGATATGCTTTCGGCAATCTCACCTCCGGCAACCAAGGACCCAAGACGGCGTGCGTTTTAGTCGGGGGGGTCTCCGTGGGGGTGGTATCCGTGGAGATTTAGCGCACTATAAAAAAAATGTATAAACCGGTAAGCTCAGAGGCACAGGCTGGTGTGAACAGATAAGCTTACATCACGGCCGGCACATGTCTGTTGGTTTACAAACTTCGGTACGCGAGCGCGCTAAAGCCTGCCGCTCCGCGCCCCGCGCCATGCGTCCCTCGTGAACCCCGAGGAGGCCCCTCAGACACCGTACCTAGTGCCCGTTTAAGGATGTTTAAGAGACGCAAGATTGTTGTCACGAAAACATGATAAAAACTTTACAAATACGATATTCAATGGACACGATAAGATCGGTGAACTGAACTCAAAGTATACGTGGTAAATTATACGCTGAACACTAGTGTCCTCCAAATTTCAGTCGGACGATGGCGGAACTATATTATACGCTAAAAGGCATTGTAGTGATGGAATTACGTCCATGCCAATTTTTCGCCATTGCATTCTAAGGATCATAAGGGACCATTGGGCTAAAAATGAGGGTCGGTCAATCTTGCGTCCGTATTCCGGACGCACAAAGTCAGTCGGACGCAGCATCATCGGTAAATAACGCCATGTAGGACGCAACATGTCCTTCAAGATGTATATATATATATATATATGTATATATATATATTCGATATATATATATATATATATATATATTGTAACGGGTTCTTGTTTTTAATGCTTGTTAATAGAAGTTTAACTAATTGGTCTAGTGAACTGTAAGAGCTGTAAGAAATGCAAGTAATTAATCTATTTGAGATTTGAAATGAGAGTATGTAAATATGTCTATACCGGCTAGAGTATGAGCAGGGATATGAGATTAAATAAAAATATTGGATTCGACGATTGAAATAACAATGTTATATTCGAAATTAATGCGTTACATAAATTTATATAGGTAGGTATTATCAAAAAAATGAATCTCAGGGGATGGATTCGTATAAGTATTCTGCCGAGGCGTTGTTTGGATCCGCAGTGCAAAGATGGTAGTATGCACTTAGCTCGTTGACATCGGAGCAGGTGATGTGCTGGTGATGATGCCGGCGTCTCAGGGTCTCCGCTGGTGTGCCTCACAGCCAAATGGTGGCGTGAAGCCCGGTGCGAAGACCCTGGAAAACGAAAGAGTGCGGGTCAGTTTGTCACTAGGTAATTACGTCCAAGTGACCCGCTAAAAATATAGCAGGTGAAGATAATGTCCCCAGCGGCAGCGCAGCATAGCTACAAGCTATAAAAGAATAAAATTATGTTATGCAGCACAAGCTGATGACGTGACCGTTGACCGTAGTAGAGGTCATCGGTCCCGTGGCACTAAGAGGGTAGGCTGAAATAACCTTACACAAAATAAAATGAAATATAATTAAGCCGCGCATTAAGCAGGCTATAAGCTGGACCGCTGGGAAGGCTTCACCTGTAGAAAGAAGTGGAAATGTTGATCTCAAAGAAACTCACCCGGTGCCGACAACAGCAGTTGGCCGCCGGGGTCAAAGCAACCTCCCTAGGCAAAGGAAGCCAAGGAAAAGGGACGATTCAATGTTAACAGTTGACAGTTGAATAGTGTTGGCCAGTCTCGCTCGCGCAACCATAGACAATTAGTGATAAAAACTTACTAAATTATCGGTTTATTGCAAGGAATAATTAAAATACGTTTAGAAAAAGTCTACAACGTTACAATATATACATTTTAAATCGATTTGGACAATAAACAATTTTTTCGCATTTTTATTTAATATTTTTGTTTTTCTTTTTTATTTTGCATTATTTGCTCTCCATCGTGTTAGTAAAGCTAAATGAAACGGTAAATTCATAAAAAGAACATCACTACAAAGAAAAAACAACTAGAGCGCCAAGCGCGTGCTCTTTTGTAGTGGTGTTTTTTATAAAATTACCGTTTTATTTAGCTTTACTAACAAGATGGAGAGTAAATAATGCAAAATAAAAAATAAAAAGAATCCAAAAAAAAATCGAAGCATTTTTTTTTTGCCCATATCGATTTTATTTTTATGCCAATTTGTTATGTACCTGGAGTACTACTAGGGGTTTTCGGCTTCGTGAGCGTTCCCCTTACTCCCAGTATATATACAATATGGATACGACATATAGGCATTAATTGAAACCATATACTTGGTACCCCCATAGCTTCAAATAGGAAAAATTTGAACAAAATCGGCCCAGTATTAAGGGCAGAAACTAGGGTTTTAATGTTATAAAATTTTGAACAACTTTAAACACTCCGTAGAATCGCAGTTATCAATGAGCTCTAAATTGCACGAAAATACTACCATTAGGGTTACCATCCGTCCGAGTTTCCCCGGATTTGTAGCCACGTAGCACCCGAGAGCACTATACCCACTCCGACCTGCCCATGTGGTGCATGTGAGACCATCACCAGGTAGATGTCCCCAATGAGCTTAGAGTAACAGCCGCCGGCCGTCACGGCCACCGTCCGCCTGGAAAGTACATACGGCGTGCCGATGTTCCACGTTACCTCCACTTGCCTACTTGGTTCTTCTTTAGCCATGTCCGGCTCCGGTACACTAGTGAACGAGCGAACCTCTTGGGAAAGTGGGCATGGGCGTGGATGCATGCACGAAATCCCGGATAAGATTTCTTATCGTATCTGGTGGTTTTGACTTTTCCGGAGATGACTGGCGTCCGACGTTTTTACAGGCTCGGCAGCCCAACTGTAACAGCCCTGGGGTGGCATACGTCCATAGGCCACGTTAACCACTTTCCATCATGTGTGCCGTATGCTTATCTGCCACCTTAGTAGTATAAAAAAAACTTCTTGTCCTGGTTTACGGATTTTGCAGATGGAAACCCTTATTACTATTAAAATTGCACGATGCGACGTTGCCGTTCTGTGTATTCATTCATTTTTCCATTCATCAATTTCGTAAAAATACGATTGTAATGAGAGAGACATAATACCTCAAAGGGTGCCGCCGGTAGGGTAAATTTCTGATTAACGGCAGTCTGTTACTCGTAGGTACAGAGAATAATGGTTGTTTTGATTACACATAAAACTTTTTGATTTGATAAGTAGGTACCTGCTTATCAATGATTAACTTTGTATTTGATTTCTTTATAATTTTTCCATAACAAATTCAATAATTAAGAGTATTAATATCTACGTAATGAAGAATTTAAAGCTCATAATTTCAGTGTTAATCCCGGTTGCATCCATATCTTGTACTTTGGTGCCTGAGGGCTGCTTTCCTAATCTTTATTTTCATTTGGTTTATCTTGGCTTTTGTGGGAGCGACTACCGGGCTACCCTCCAACTCTGACAGGAAAACTACGCACGATGACATGATAATGAACACAATGAAAATTGACAATAAATACCTTCCAACTATTCATCAATCAGGTTAATAATAAATAAAATATTCTAAAATAAACATATTCAAAGATGGATATTGGTGCCTTTACCTTATTAACCTAGGTACAATTTTATGTTTCGATAATTTCTGGAATGTTGTCAGTAACCGCGACGTCACTGGGGACCGCGTGTCGTTCTTTGATCCTCTCGGTTTATTTTCTCGTTTTAATTTGTTTTTAAAGTGAAATTGACACTAATCTATTCTTTTTGTGTTTGTGAATTGTGTTTATTTTTTGTTTAGCTATTCTATCCTTAATTTTAACGGTGAAAATGAGTCTAAATACCTACCTAGTAAATTTGTTGTGCGAGTTTTGTTACATTCTTTTTTTGAAAAAACAACGAAGTGTATAGTGTACCTAACGTGTCTCTGAAAGTGACTCGCAGCCGTATTATTGAGGCATTTGATAAATTGAAAGCAAGGTAGGTACCTAACCGAAATCTGTTGAACAGTTAGTTTGGCGATATCATTTTATGTTTTCAAGTTAGTGGCGGGCATTTCTAAAATTTAGATTCACATTTTTAAGCACTGCCGTGAAAAAGTGGTGTTTATAAAGTTAAGTGAACTTTCGTGATAGGTGCCTAATCTTACCTTAGTAGGTAGGTCACGAGCGCGCGTCAGCTGGCGGCACGTTGCCGCTTTGCTTCGTGCAAATTCTAAGCGTGTATTTTTGTGAATGAATCAATGACTTATAAAAGTGGTTACATTTTCTACATTTATTTTAATAATTAGTTTGTTAGGAAATTTAGTTTTTTTTAAATCTGCGAATTTGAGTTTAAATTTAATTTTGTTTCATTCCTATGGACCAGGACGCTTCACTGTTTCCGTAAATGCCTATATGTCGTATCCATACTGTATATACATTTGTACTACCTTTGTTATAAAAGATATTTACTTCAAAATAGAAGTGCTTGACTTGCCTAGTAGGTACCCGAATGAAAAGTTATGTAATCCGCCATTTCAGTCCTATGTTCTTACTGTACCGTACAAAGGTCGCGCGAGGGTTTCGGAATTAAATCAAAATCAAGGAGATTTGTATAAAATCATACTTTTAATTTTAAAATGGAAGTAATTTCTTGTTCAACTAGTTATATCATATTGATTTTGTAGTTTTATAGATGTAAAAAATGTTTTAGTATCTATTCATCAGTAATACCAGTACCATTATGCGATGGAATAATAAAAAGTCAACGGCATTTCAAAAGTCATTCACTATGTATGGAAAGTGGTCTTCGTTCTTTAAATATTTGGGAAAATATCGATAATTAAAATTCTATCACCGCATCACTAGCAATTTTATTTGACCAATCAGGTGCTACTACATCCCCACTACGTTGGAAAGCAAGATGGAGAATTGGCGTTTTCCTCATATGATTTTATGAATGAATTTCGTAGTAGCTTCACGTCATTATATTTATTATGTCTATGTTTATTTATTATTTTTGGTTTCGTTAGTTCCTTTCGGAACAGGCTAAGGTAATATAACCATGCTGCCATCACCAGTTTTATACATTTTCTTCATTAAAATGAAATGATCGTGGATGATAATGATGATGAGTTGATGACGTTGATGATGATGATAACGGTGAACGATGATTGATGATGTAGTAAAGTTGTGCGGACTTTACTAAAAGCTCCCTGGGGAGATTCGGATTGAACACGTAGAGTCACAATTCACTGTAATATGCCACTTTCCTACACGTGTGTGTATTGTCCAAGACGTTATGTCTAAAAATCCACCATTTCTAAACATAAAAACTCGAATTCACACCAATTACGGAAAATAAAATAATACCGTGATGCGTCCTATACGCTTTCCCGCCAAAACTCCCCCATTTTCATTTAACTAATCGTCATTATTCTTCGCTCCTCATTTTTATATGGAATTTTATGACTGGTAACTTTCGTTCAGGTTCAGAATGTCCAATCCTCAAAATGTCAAGCGGTTTCAAAATGTCCAATTCCCTGATTGTCCAGAGCACCTATAAAAATTATCATCACCCGTCTCCCGTAACATTAATTCTTCTTGAATGGCCTCAACACACAGAGGCCATTCAAGAAGAATTAATGTTACGGGAGACGGGTAACGTGATTGGAAGTAAACAGCTTCGTATTACAACCCCAACAACCAAAACTTGAACACGACACTCACAGCGCGATTGTATCGCACGTTGCACTAGGAGGTCTCTCGGGCACTTTCAGTCTTAACGCGATACTCACAGCGTGACTGCACCGCACGTTGCAATAACAGTACACTGCACTTTCACCGCACTTCACTTGCACTTCACTTTTCTGCCTATTTCGCTTTTTTTTAAATTTATTTAATAGCTGTTGGATACAAGTCCTTATAGCCTAAATTTAAGTGAAACGTTATTTCGGTGTATTGTCAGAGTTGTTTGATTTCTCAAATTTCGCGCCAATTTTTTGGCACCATCTTTCGTTGGCCAGACTCTACAATACTTATTGAGATTTGCGATAGTTGGCGAGAAAGCGTAGAGGACGCATTTCGGTTTTTTTTTTTTCCGATATTGGTCTGAATTCGAGTTTTTATTTAGGTATAAAAATAATGGATTTTAGACAAAAGGTCTTGGACAACTCACACGCGTGTAGGAAAGTTGCATATTACAGTGAATTGTGACTCTACGTGTTCAGTCCAGATCTCTCCAGGGAGCTTTTAGTAAAGTCCCCACTACTTTACTGAGGCAGCAATCATCTCATTCATCGTAATTATTATCATCATCATCAACATCATTAACCCATTATCATCATCGTCATCAATTTTAAACTAAAGTACCTACATACAAAATAAGGGTTGACAAAAGGTCTAGCTACCATAGTCATAAAACCATTATTAAAAAAATAGTACATATTTATTTTTTATTGAATGTGATTGTTACCTACATAAACTTTGAATATGCTTTGAATCATAGATATAGGAAGAACGCTCGCGCGCTTAGTAGTTAGGCCATACCTACAGATTAGGCGTGTACGTTCCATTTTCGTGAATGAACGTATGGCCGACGGTTACTACGTTAGGGCTGTAGCTTCTAGTATCGTAATATTTGTCGATATCTTATATTTAGGAGTATAGAAAAATGCTAGGCGCATGGTATCATCATGACGGTTTATGCGAAGAAAATTACAATAAAAATATTATAAGCATTTTTGATTTCAATATTGTCGATGTGACAGCTTATCGCATTGTGTACGATCGTGGTGTCTAAACTGTATTACATTATAACTGTATTACACATTTAATTAAAAGAAACTTGTGATTATTGCTATGTGTTGCATCAGAATTGGCAAAAATATTTTTCATATCATAAAATTCACACATAAATTTAAATATTTATAAGTAATAACTTTCGGGGGTTCTCTTGTTTGTCAGGTGCATTTTAATTAATTTTTCTCGCATTTAATTTTTTAAATATAACTCCTTGTGATAAAGCCAGCTTTGTATTGCGTGATACTCTCTGTATACGCATCAATATTTGTTTTAACACAAATCTACGGCGATCTCCACTAAGCTATTTTTGGCGGGCTGTGGCCGAGCGACTGCGAAGTAAGAAAATAGTAATAACCGTAGGCCGACAAATTTGTAGGTATACAGAGGTTAGTAGATAGGGTTCCGATCGGAATGGAAAAGGCGCCTGCTTGTAATGCAATAAAACACTAGATTGCTGATGACCCACAATTGCTTTATTCACTTGCTAATTATTATTACAAATGAATGACCCGCTAGTGTTTATCTCATCTCATCAACGTACATAAATTTGAACTCGGTTTATATAGTGGCTGTTGTAACGAAACCATAGCGCGATTTAATATGTGGTACAACGCCATCTATCGAGCTTTGATGCAAACTTACATATAACTTATTACAGTACAATGTTTGTAAATCTTGGACATACCGCCCGCCAAGGACAAGCTGCAAAATGTCCTTAATTATAGCCCTTGGTGGAAGGTTAATGCCCACGACTATCTTGCGTTAATTACTAACATGTATGATTATTACCATACAGTATAAATACTACTTATCTAGTTAACACCATTTAACTTATGGCTAAAATATAACAATTTTAGATATAAAAATATAAAAACCAACAAACACTTAAGCTAATGTGCTACCGGTAGAACACATATTTTAGAGACAGGTCTCTTTATAGTGGACGTCTTGGTTCTAAGACTAACCACCCGTGTGATACCGTCAGGCCCGGGATGTTTACATTCTACCCGTCCAAGCAACCATCTACCTGGAGGTAAATCGTCCTCCTTAATTAAGACTACATCACCGAGAGCAGGTTCCGGCGTCAGGTAAGTCCATTTTCGTCTTTGCAGGAACTGATTTAAATAATCCTGAGACCAACGTCGCCAAAACTCTTGTGTCATTTTTTGAGTGACTTGCCAACGTCGAAGAGTGGATATGTTCGACTCTTCATAATTTGTATCCGGCACTATAACTAATGGTTCCCCAACCAAAAAGTGGCCTGGGGTCAATACCTCTAGCTCTCGCTGATCCTCACAATAAGAGAGAGGCCTTGAGTTGAGGCAAGCCTCAATTTGCGCTAAGACTGTTGACAGCTCCTCAAAAGTCAACGTTGCGTTCCCGACCACCCGTTTAAGGTGATGTTTCGTAGACTTTATACCCGATTCCCATAAACCTCCTTGATTAGGAGCGTGAGGTGTGATAAACGTCCACTGCGTGCCATTGTTAGCCAGACACTTGGATAATTCAGGTATAAAGCTTGACTTTTCTTCGTCAAACAGCTCGGCTAGTTCTCGCGCAGCTCCCACAAAATTGGTGCCATTGTCGCTTTAAAGGCGAGCGCAGTGACCACGTCGGGCCACGAATCTTTTAAACGCAGCCAAAAACCCTTTGACGTCATGTCACTGACCGCCTCTAAATGAATGGCTCGCGTCGCCATACAAATGAATAAAGCTATATAGCCTTTATATGCCTTATTTCCGCGACCAGGTGACATCCTAATATTAATTGGACCAGCATAATCCACTCCACTGTTGAAAAAAGCCTTATTAGGCGTCACACGTGAAGATGGAAGTTGGCCCATTAATTGATTTTTGGTTTTGTGGGAATATCTGATACATACGACGCATTTCCTATAATATTCTTTAACCAGTGATTTAATTCCCACAACCCAGTATTTGGACTTCAAGTATGTGATCATAGCTTGAGGTCCCCCGTGCATGGTTTTGAAGTGTGCATCAGTTACTAATAATTTAGTTAGAAAAGAATCTTTCGGAATTAGAATTGGGTGTTTGCGGTCATACTCCAACGGTGCCATTTCGAGGCGACCCCCTACACGTACTACTCTCTCAGAATCTAAAAATAAATTTAATGATTTAAACCTACCCCTATTGTTTAATTTAGACCCGGACGTTTCCAATTCATTAATTTCCTCTGCAAAATGTTCTTCTTGACACCTCTTAATACAGATCTTCATCGCGTCAGTAAGTTCTATAGTTGATAAAGTGCATTCCTTGTTACTATTTTGAATGACTTGAGACCTTTTGTATTTCAAAAACCTTCTACAATATGCTACTATGCGCAACAATTTCTGAAGCGATGAAAATCTGTTCCAAAACGAATTGTCGAGGATGCCAGTGTGAACCTTTACAGCTTCCAATTGAGTTTCCAAATGCTTTGGTTTTTTATAATTAATCACCGGTGCGCGTAAGAACTCCGGCCCATTAAACCATATGGACGTTTCACACAATTCCCCTGGAGCTACCCCTCGTGAGGCGCAATCGGCGGGATTTTGCTTTGATGGAACGTGTGACCAAAATTGGGTATCCAGAGTGTTTAATATGTCCGCTACGCGATTGGCGACAAAGGTCTTCCACCGACTGGGGTGGCCGTTAAGCCAAGCCAGTACCACTTCGGAGTCAGTCCAAGCACGTAAATTATCTGTTTCTATCTTCAGAACCTTGGCTACTTCTAACATTAATTTGGCTAACAGTACGGCTCCACACAACTCCAATCTGGGTATTGACACCTGCTTTATGGGCGCTACCTTCGTTTTTGAGGTAACTAATGCCACATGTATGTTACCCTGCATATCTACAACCCTAACGTACACCACAGCGGCATAGGCGATTTTCGAAGCGTCAGAGAACCCATGCAGTTGTATACCAGTTTTGGAGTTCGTATTGTACCACCTTGGGATTTTCACATTTACTAGCAAAGGTAAGTTCTTACGATAGTTCATCCATTCTTTACACAAATTGCTTGGCACTTCTTCATCCCAGCTTACACCAGCTAACCACAGTTTCTGTATCAAGACTTTTGCTATAATTATGCTAGGTGCTAGCCAGCCCAATGGGTCAAAAAGTCTAGAAATATCGGATATAATTTTTCTTTTAGTCACAGGTGCAGCGGGGAGAGGCAACTCTACAAAATATTTGATAACGTCGCTACGAGCATCCCAGGTAAGTCCGAGAATTTTAGTTATATTATCTCCGTTTAATTTTAGTTCCTCGTCCTTAACCTTTATACCCTTATTTATTTTATCTAATAGCTCGTAACTATTACTATTCCATTTATTTAACTTAAATCCTGCTTTTAACAGAGTTGTATTCATTTTCTGATAAAGTTCATAAGCTAGATTTGTATTTTCAGCTCCAGACATGTAATCGTCCATATAAAAATCATTCAGAATGTTTGCCGCTACCAATGGATTATTCTGACATTCATCGTGAGCTAACTGCTGGAGAGACCGCACTGCCAAATAGGGAGCCGAAGCCGTCCCAAACGTAACAGTGATAAGTTCATATTCTTTTAATTCTTCATTTGAGTTATTTCTCCACAGTATGCGTTGGAGTATCGAATCTCTCCGATCAACTAACACTTGCCGATACATTTTTTCAATGTCAGCAACCAGACATATATTATTCATTCTCCACCGCATTATTATGTGACGGAGATCCGCCTGCAACTTTGGCCCAACCAATAACATATCATTTAATGATAAGCCATTTTTTCCCTTACAGGACGCATCGAACACTACTCGCACCTTTGTTGTTACTTTATCCTCCCTTATTACGGCGTGATGAGGTAAGTATATAGCTTGCTTTTGGACGGAATCACTTTCATTGTTATTTACCGCTATCATATGATTCAACGTTAAATATTCATTAATAACTTTCCCATAGTCTAATTTTAATTTAGGATCTTTATTTAATTTTATTTCTAACCCCTTGAATCTTTTTTCAGCTATACACTTAGACTCACCAAACCGATCAAGCATACTTCGATCACGAAGCGGCAACCGAACAACATATCGACCGTCATCGTTGCGTACCGTAGTAGTAGAGAATAATTCTTCACACTTAATTTCATCCTCTGTGAGCAGATTTTTTGATTCAGATGGTTCATTTTCAATCTCCCAGAACCTCCGTAACAAGTCATCTGCTTGTAGGCAAGAATGCATGACCGTTATTTTGTGTGAAGAAACCGCGGGCGAAGGATCTACAGCTGACACACCCGATAAAATCCACCCCAAATCAGTTTCTTGTGCTAACAGAGTTCCGTTAACATTGCGTTTAATGCCTGCGTGGATGATCTGACTGTACACCTCAGCACCCAACAAAATATCAATTTTGTTAGGCCTGTAGTACTCTGGGTCAGCTAGGTCATCTTCGGTCAAGTCAACCCATTCTACCTTAGTTACTTTAGTAACTGGGAGAAGAGTTGTTACCGATTTGAGTACGTAGGCATTAACGGTATGTTGATGGCTCGGATTTTTCCTTGACCTCACATTTATTGTGACTGTGTATCGTGATGTGACACATGTGTCACCCCCAACACCTAAAATAGTGTTATTGGTCGCAACTTTAGTTAAACCTAAATACTGAACCATGGATTCGGTAATAAAGGATCCTTGCGACCCCTGATCCAGCAGAGCTCTGACCATCCTATATGTTCCATCTTTCGACTTTGCTTTTACCAAAGCAGTAGTAAGCAAAACTATTTTGCGACTATTCCCGGTCGAAAGATGTGTGACCATAGTCTCACTGGATTCCATCGCCGGTGAGACAGATTCTTTTACTATATTAGCTGAAACAGCTTCCGCTGGAGGAGCGCTACTGTCCTCCCTAGTTGACCCGGTAACTTCTTCTGGATGTAATAAAGAGTGGTGGCGGCGTTTACATACCTGGCACCTTAAGGTGTTTTTACACTCTTTGGCAGAATGGTTACTTTTTAGACAGATAAAACATAAATTGTTTTCCTGAATGAAATTACGGCGATTATTGACCGTCAGTTTACTGAATTTTTTACAATTATTTATCTTATGTTCAGCAGAACAAAATGCACAAGTGGTAGTTGGTTTATTTTTAACTATGTGAAAAGATTGCGTTGCCTTGGGATTTCTGTCCTTTTTACGCCCCTCAGGTACACCTTCTAAACTTTCAAGCCCTCGGAAACGACTTCTAAGATAGTCTGCAAATTCAGCAAAAGTGGGGAGTTCTTGGTTACTCTCTGCCGACACCTTTAACTCCCACGCCTTCCTGGTTTCTTTATCTAATCTTTGACTAATTATGTAAATAATCAGAATATCCCATGACGCAATGTTTACACCTAGGTTTTTAATCGAATCTAAACATTCAGTGGTTGTGTTTAACAATAATTTGATTTCACTTGCAGATTCATTTAATAAAGACTTTTGATTTAATAGGCGTTTTAATATATTATTAACCAAAAACCTTTTGTTGTTATATGTGTCATTCAACTTTTCCCATGCAATTTTATAATTATCAGATGTCACTTTTATATTTCGGAGTAATTGTTCTGCTTCCCCGGTTAAGTGCCCTTTCAAATAATAGAATTTTTGTGAGTCATCTATGTTCGTGTTTTCATGAACTAAACCTATGAACAAATCTTTAAAAGTACTCCAATCAGCATAATTCCCAGAAAACGAAGGAATTTTTATTTCTGGTAACCTTACTTTACATACTGCCTTTACTTCTTGGCCACTAGAACTATCATTTACATTTGAACTTGTTGAAGTACTTTGAATTTCCGTTAACGTATCCTTTAACAAACATTTAAAATCAATGTAAAGTTCTTCGGTAACATCAAATTTATTTTTCTTATAATAATCAGAATTTTGCAGATCTGCCTTAGTTACACTTTTTATAATGTGCTGATGATTAGAATTAAAGGTTTCAAATCGTTCATTTAACGTTTCTAAGTTAGTTTGTAAATATGAAATAGTAATTCGCTGTTTGGGACATTTTTTATAATTAGATTTGGCTTTATTCATCTTTTCCATAATATCATCTTGTAATCTTAAATACCCTTCCACAGCCTCCATTTTGTATTAGATAAGTAGAATAATTTAAGGAAGTTGTAAAAAGTTTATTATATCTATTGAATAAACTCCAAAGATTACAAATTTAATAAGTTAAGTTTTAACACTTGTAAAATTTTCTAAGTGTTTAGAACTGTAATAGGCTAAGTCCAAATATTACAGAAATTTTCTAAGTGTTTCAACTTTTAACCTATATCGGTCTAAAATCCGGCATGGATTCCCCGTGTCAACAGACTTTTGCTTAAAACTAATACAAGTCCCAACACCACTTATAATTACACTAAGTTAACTTATTCTAAACAATAAAGTTCAAATTGCACTAATCTTCTTCACTATAATTTCTGAAGTTAATGTTTGATGTAATCTTGCAAACTAACTTTTCAAGTTTAAATCTTCTACGAAATAAGGTTCAAAATGTACTCACGTTTTTATAGCACTCACTATCACAATCCGTGTTATACGCTGCAACTGCTGTTCACTTAGCATACAGCGCCCTCTGTTGGTGATCACAGGCTGCTTTGAATTCCGACTCGGCACCGACGACGATTACTCCTCCTCCGCACGACCTTAGGCTGTCTCTTCAGTTGACACCACTTCTAAGGAACAATATCACTAGCGCCACCTGGCGGCGCTTCCTGGGCACTATACGAAGTGCTTTGTTCGATCGCGTATGCTAGGAGTTGGGTAGTACCTATTCCCCTAGGCAACTACCAATAAATGCGCCTAAAAAATCTCAACATTCCGGCTCGAATAGGACCATAGATAGGGTTCCGATCGGAATGGAAAAGGCGCCTGCTTTTAAATGCAATAAAACACTAGATTGCTGATGACCCACAATTGCTTTATTCACTTGCTAATTATTATTACAAATGAATGACCCGCTAGTGTTTATCTCATCTCATCAACGTACATAAATTTGAACTCGGTTTATATAGTGGCTGTTGTAACGAAACCATAGCGCGATTTAATATGTGGTACAACGCCATCTATCGAGCTTTGATGCAAACTTACATATAACTTATTACAGTACAATGTTTGTAAATCTTGGACAGTTAGTCTCTCTAACTTAAGGAACTTAACTGAGTTAGATTGTTGATTTTCCAGACAGTGAGTTATCTGTACCAGCTATTAGTTAATTTGTACTATTATGTGAAAAAAGAGTATTTTCGTCGACAAATCATTTGTTGGAGTACATCACTATCATGCTTCTTGTAGTTTCGTGTAGAGTAAAGTAATGAATGAGTGTAACAAATCATTCATGGATGTTGCCAAAATCGGCACGCTGTCAAATTTATACACTCATTTTCCCAAGTGAGAAATAACTTAAATGTTTTGTCTCTTTTTTACAGGCAAAACTGTGTATTAGAAAAAAGAGACAAAGTGATGTTTCATGGTCTGTCTCATGTTTACCTCATATATGTATAACTAAAATTTGTATATGTTGAATAGGGCCACCCTGTGGCTTTGAATACACTACGTTTATTCTTGTTCTTCTCTGTCTACGGATTGTTATGTTACTCTGTGTTACTTTTACAGTATATTAATAATCTATGACTAACTTTTCTTTTGTGAGACTGCGAAGCAAAGCGAATAATAATACCATAGATAAAAATACTCTGCCATAGACATAGTAAATATATACTCTGCCTTATTTACTATGTCTATGCCTTAGAGTATCAAGAGCTGCCATACCTACGAAAAAAAACTGCCTATCTAAACTTGGATTTTATGAATGAATGGAAAGCAGTATGGTGGCCTAGTAGGGAATCCAGTAAACTGTCGATAACTACTTATCGATAAAAAAAGGGCACAGACTAAAAATTTATACATTTGAAAGAAAAAATTAAGTGGTTGGCTTAGGTGGATGCCGATTATTTGTATTCTCAGGTTGCAGTGTGCTTAGGGCTTTCTGTCAGACTTTCCTTGTGATAGCCGGGGTTTCGAATAATTCGCCCAGAAGGACGTAAAATCTACAAAGATTCTTTACAGTCTTTGAGTAATGACTTTGAGAAATAGTATCTATGTATGTTTATCCGCATTCTAGATTCCATAACACAAGCTAGTTAAGCTATGCTTACCATGGGTCTAGATAGCGTTGTGTAGAATGTTGTGGAATATTTATTTATTATTTATTATTATTATTATATATATATATATATATTTAGTAGTACTCCAGGTACATAACACATTGGCATAAAAATAAAATTCGAATTTTTATTAAATATTTTTTTTTTTTTTTTTGCATTATTTGCTGTCCATCGTGTTAGTAAAGCTAAATGAAACGGTAAGTTCTTAAAAAGAACACTACAAAGAAAAAACAACTAGAGCGCCAAGCGCGTGCTCTTTTGTAGTGGTGTTTTTTTTATAAAATTACCGTTTTATTTAGCTTTACTAACAAGATGGAGAGTAAGTAATGCATAATAAAAAATAAAAAGAATCCAAAAAAAAAATCGAAGCATTTTTTTGCCCATATCGATTTTATTTTTATGGTTTTCGGCTTCGTGAGCGTTCCCCTTACACCCAGTATATATATAAATCGCGAAGGACTTCTTGCGTCTTTACAAACTACCACCCTGCGGCGTCCACTGAATGTAGTGAGATTTTTAATGTTTTCAATGCGTATGTAAGATGTTTTCAGCAGTATCATATCAGTAGTCGACGTCAAATTTAATTTAAACATTAAATGGTGATATTCAAATTAAATATTTCTAGCTGAATTTGTGCGTCCGTTCACTCTTAAATCTTTCTTGCACACTGAATACCTGCGTATACCTACTAAACACTGCATGCACATTCCCGCCTCCATCCGAATGTATGTTTAAATCAATTCCGTATAATGCTCTGCATATACATAATGATTATAATAACTAAATGACATCCATCTACTATTGAATACAGATTGGTTCCGAATACTGTTTTTGAATAATTGTATCCAGCTTATCAGCCAAGAGGCTTCCACCTATATAAGGGTTTATAATGACTCCAGGCATAGATAATAAATATAATTAATAGTTAGCATACAAAAGTGACAATGTATAGCGTAGGTATTTTCACTTTGGTGGTCAACAAAATCTTAAAAAGCAATATAATCATTTTTGACGAGTTTTTGTTTTATGAAGGCACTGTCTACGTCGGTTGAGTTACCCCACAGTAATATGCCATAATTTAAGATTGAGCCAACATGACTGTGGTACGCCATAAGAGCTGTTTTTTCGCAAGTTGTATTTCTAAGCTGGCGTAGAGCAAACACGAATCTATTTACTCTCTTGCATACTGTATCTACATGCAGATTCCAGTTACAGTGTTCATCTAATATGAGACCCAGGAAGCGAATATGACTGTCCCTGCTTATTGCAACACCATTCAACGCTAGCTCGAAGTTTTGTAGGTTCTGCTTATGCGTAGAGCAGATCGCAGCTGCCGGTGAGGGTCTGGCCACCCAGATGGCAAAACAGGCGAGGAGGGAGGCTGAGGCACAGCGGCGGGAGGCCGAGTCCCGACGCCAACTCCAAAAAGTTACGGCGGAGCTGGAGGCCCTCAAGAGAAGGGACCGAGTTGCCGGGAGTGGCCACTCGGTCAATGCGGAAGGCGCAGCCGGAGTGGTCGGCGCACCCTGCTCTGGCGGGGCGGCCGGTGCAGCTGGAGCGGCCAGCGCAAACAGCGCAACCGGTGAAGCCGCCAATTCGACCAGCAGAGCCAGAATAGTGGGTCGCACTCAGAGCAAGGATAAGGGGAAGGGCAACCCCGGACCCCGGCCCGGCTCTGGGTGAATCCCCGAGCCCCCGTAAGGGGGCTGGGAGGTAGCTGGAGCCGCCAAGCAGAAACGGAACGCCGCCAAAAAGGCAGCCAAAATGGCCAGAAGG
The DNA here is from genome assembly GCA_914829495.1 of Eilema sororculum. NCBI lineage: Eukaryota > Metazoa > Arthropoda > Insecta > Lepidoptera > Erebidae > Eilema > Eilema sororculum. The sequence continues at coordinate 23,488,529 of OU618549.1, forward strand.
ACCAAGGCTGCCGCGATGGCAACAGCGCCGAGGAAGCTCCGCGGCCCACGATTGACGGCCGTCGTCATTACGTTGACGGCGGAGGCGTCGGAGAGCCCCATCGCGGCAGCCCCAAAGGTTGCCGATGGGCGGGCCTGCTTATTGGCGGCTTTCAGATGGTGCAGGTACGGCTCCTGCAGGCCCGACCAGCACGGTGCTTCCGGTGCCTGTCGGTGAGCCACGTGGGGGTGCAGTGCACGGTGGAGGCCAGTTTCCGAAGGTAACGGTCGGTGACCGTTGCTTCCGCTGTAGCCAACCCGATCATAAGGCCGGTAGTTGCGAAGCTCCGTTGCACTGCTTCAGGTGTGCAGCAGAGGGCAAGCCGGCCGACCATAGGGCTGGTGCCAAGGCCTGCACCGCGGGGAGGCCGAAGCCGGTTGGCAGTTCCATAATGGATCCTCAGCTCCGCGTCCTGCAGACGAATGCGAACCACTGTGTTGATGCTCAGGCACTTTTGCTCCAGAGCATGGCACAGTGAGGCATTAATGTCGCCGCTGTCGCCAAGCCGTACACTCACTGGTTTATCGGGCCTGCCTGGGAAACCGACCTGGACGAATCGGTGGCACTGGTGCACAACGCCGCTGCCAGCAGCCCCCCCACTTGTTGTACCCAAATGCGACCGGGCTCGGTCGGCGAGAGATGTCATGCGGGGATCGGCCCTGGGACCGCTACTGTGGAACATCGGTTACTACTGGGTGCTTCGCGGTGAGCTCGCGGACGGTGCCGCCGTCACGTGTTATGCGGATGACACGCTGGTGACGGCGTGCGGGGCTACATACCGCGAAGCGACCATGAAGGCCACGACCGCGGTTGCCCAAGTCGTGGAGCGGATCCGGCGGCTGGGACTGGAGGTGGCTCCGTATAAAACCGAGGCCATGTTCTTTCATGGGCCTCGGCGCGTGCCACCGGAAGATTCCAGCCTCATAGTGAGAGACATTTCCATCGGCATCAAGCCCCAGATGAACAATCTGGGGCTCGTGCTCCACGGCCGGTGGATCTTCGGGGAGCATCGCCGAAGACTGGCCCCCAAATTGAAGGACATAGCTGCCGCTTGCTGCTGCCCAACATAAGGGGTGTATTCACCGCTAAGAAAACCCCATATATTGTAGCGCCGCAATTCCTGGGCACACGGCTTACCATTGCCCCGAGTATCGGGATCCTAGGCGTCGACATTTCAAGTGACGTCCAGTACCGCAGTCATTTAGAGGACAAGGTTAAGCTGGCATCAAAGAACTTGGAGTTCTTAACAGGGCGAAGCAGTACTTCACTGCGGGGCAGCGACTCCTTCTTTATAAGGCACAGGTTCGACCCCACATGGAGTACTGCTGTCATCTTTTTGCCGGAGCGCCCGCACGCCAGCTTAACCCTTTCGACTCGGTACAAAGACGTGCGTTGAGGCTCGTCGACAGTCCCATACTCGCAGGCGATGTGGATCCTCTCAGCCTCAGGAGGGACTTTGCCTCACTGTGTGTTTTCTACCGCCTATATAATGGTTTGTGCTCAGATGAATTATTTGACATGATGCCCACAGCTACATTCTATAATCGCACCGCTCACCATAGACAGGGAATTCATACCCACACATTGCATCTGAATACGGTGCGCACCGTGCGGTATGAAAGGAACTCCCTGCCACGGTTTACCCAAGCGACTACAATATGGGGTTCTTCAAGAGGGGCATTAGAAGGTTTCTTCAGGGTAGGCAGCGCGAGTGTAACGCCTCTGGTGTTGCATACGTCCATAGGCCACGGTAACCACTTTCCATCAGGTGGGCCGTGTGCTTGTCTGCCATCTAAGTGGTATAAAAAAAAGGGGGCCGGATGACTTTTGCAGGAGACTCTACGCAGGAGTCCTGCGGTCCATTGCCCTATATGGGTGCCCGATATGGGCGGAGACCCTAACGATCCACAATGCGCGTCTGCTGCGTGGGCCGCAGCGTGCAATGGCCAGCAGGGACATTATGGGGTACCGCACGATATCCTTGGAGGCGGCGAATCTCCTTGCCGGATCTCTACCGTGGAACTTGGGTTCGAGAACCCTTTCGGTACCGAAAGGAGGCGCGGGAGCCGAGCCGGGAACCCGAGCCTGAAGAAATTCGGGTCGTGAGGTCCCATCTCCACCCTGAGTGGGAGCTACGACTTGGGTGACCAAGCGCAGGGCACGCCGTAATAGCAGCGGTTAAACTCATCATGGAGGAATAGCTAGATATGCCACACGGCAGCCTCTCGTACCGGCTGACGCAGGTGATTACCGGACACGGGTGTTTCGGGAGCTACCTGTGTCGGATGCGGAAGGAGCCAACGTGCGAGTGCCATCACTGTGATGCGAGCGAGGACGCAGAGCTGCACACGATGACCGAGTGCCCGGCGTGGGACACGGCGGCCCAGGCAGGTCCTAGTGGCGGCTCTGGGGGTGGGAGTCCTCACACTCGCCACATTGCTCATAGCGATGGTACGATGCGCAAACGCTTGGGGTGCGGCCGCCTCCTTCTGCGAGCAATTAATGCTCGAGAAGGAGGCGGCCGGTCGGGTCCGGACTAGACTACGGGCCCGGGAAGCCCACGAAGAGCGAAGGCGAACCGGTCGTCGCGGAACGACCTCCGTCCTCCATGAGCGCTGGCCTAGGGGTGAACGGCGGAGTCTCCTGTCACCCTAGCAGAAGCAGGCCGCGGCGGTGCCGCCAAGTGCGCCTCCCCGTACCCGGGGCTAGATGGGGACACCGAGGTCCCCACAGCCCGAAGTGTCTGCCGGGGTGCGAGAGATATGCTTTCGGCAATCTCACCTCCGGCAACCAAGGACCCAAGACGGCGTGCGTTTTAGTCGGGGGGGTCTCCGTGGGGGTGGTATCCGTGGAAATTTAGCGCACTATAAAAAAAATGTATAAACCGGTAAGCTCAGAGGCACAGGCTGGTGTGAACAGATAAGCTTACATCACGGCCGGCACATGTCTGTTGGTTTACAAACTTCGGTACGCGAGCGCGCTAAAGCCTGCCGCTCCGCGCCCCGCGCCATGCGTCCCTCGTGAACCCCGAGGAGGCCCCTCAGACACCGTACCTAGTGCCCGTTTAAGGATGTTTAAGAGACGCAAGATTCTTGTCACGAAAACATGATAAAAACTTTACAAATACGATATTCAATGGACATGATAAGATCGGTGAACTGAACTCAAAGTATACGTGGTAAATTATACGCTGAACACTAGTGTCCTCCAAATTTCAGTCGGACGATGGCGGAACTATATTATACGCTAAAAGGCATTGTAGTGATGGAATTACGTCCATGCCAATTTTTCGCCATTGCATTCTAAGGATCATAAGGGACCATTGGGCTAAAAATGATGGTCGGTCAATCTTGCGTCCGTATTCCGGACGCACAAAGTCAGTCGGACGCAGCATCATCGGTAAATAACGCCATGTAGGACGCAACATGTCCTTCAAGATGTATATATATATATATATATATATATATATATATATATATATATATATATATATATATACATTTGTGCTACCTTTGTTATAAAAGATATTTACTTCAAAATAGAAGTGGCCGACTTGCCTAGTAGGTACCCGAATGAAAAGTTATGTAATCCGCCATTTCAGTCCTATGTTCTTACTGTACCGTACAAAGGTCGCGCGAGGGTTTCGGAATTAAATCAAAATCAAGGAGATTTGTATAAAATCATACTTTTAATTTTAAAATGGAAGTAATTTCTTGTTCAACTAGTTATATCATATTGATTTTGTAGTTTTATAGATGTAAAAAATGTTTTAGTATCTATTCATCAGTAATACCAGTACCATTATGCGATAGGATAATAAAAAGTCAACGGCATTTCAAAAGTCATTCACTATGTATGGAAAGTGGTCTTCGTTCTTTAAATATTTCGGAAAATATCGATAATTAAAATTCTATTACCGCATCACTAGCAATTTTATTTGACCAATCAGGTGCTACTACATCCCCATTACGTTGGAAAGCAAGATGGAGAATTGGCGTTTTCCTCATATGATTTTATGAATGAATTTCGTAGTAGCTTCACGTCTTTATATTTACTATGTCTATGGTCTATGCTCTGCGTAGTGCCGTCGAGAGAGAGGTTATGTTTTTGTTGTCGTTAAAATAAAAGCAGCAGTTAAAAGTATAGCCACGGCTATGATATAAATAGCAAAGATAGAATATCATATTAACTATTCAAGGCCGTATCTGCCTATAACCTTTTATTATTATTTTATGATCGAAAGGTGCCAAAATATGTTTTTGATATGAAGAAATATTTCACAGTGTGATTATACCGGTTAATATTATAAATTACAGTTTTTACCAAATAACTATGTAAGTAAAATTGTATTACAAGCCATGTATTAGCCAATTTTTCAAAAGTAGGTAAAAGTACAGATGTAAAATTCATTTTTTTAGGTCTTTCAGCCCAAAGTCAAGTATAGTAACTCGTACGATAGATCTAAACTACGCTAACAAAAAGCGTTCCAGTTCGCTCAAATGGCTCGCCGTCAACATCATTTTGCTGCTACTGTTCGCGTATGATTTGTGAGTAGTTCAATTTTATCCACAGAGCAGTTGAGATATTTCCTAAATGCATGGTTATCCCAGATCCCACACAGCTTTTTAATTAATTCCACTATAACCTCACAAAAGTTAGCCCTGCTTTTGAGATTTCTTATGATGTATTACATATATGACAAATTATGAATTGTTAAGTAATTTTGTGTTATTGAACATTAAAAAAAATGCCATCACAAACAAAAAAGTATAAAATAACTCACCTAGGGAAATAACTGAAATTACAGATTTACCGATCTGTTAGAAGTTGGTGCCAAGCCTGAGAGGTTATATTTCAATTGATTCCATCATAGCAGCTCAGTTTTCAAACAAGGCAGCAATTTCTAACAGAACAGTAAAGTAAATCTGTAAATACAGTTACTTTCTCTAGGTAAGTTATTTTATATATTTTAGCTTTGGAAGTTAATTATTTTAAACAGCACTTTAACTTACTTTTTAGTATCTGTAATAATGTTTCCCCCATAAAAGTGGTCTAATACAGTCCAGTTGACCATAGTTTTGTTTCTTAGCATTGACATAATGTTTGCAATAACTTAACATTCATGCTATTATGTCATTAGAGTTCTATCGTCTGCCTCTATAATTCTAGCACTTCCTTGACCATTATAATGTGACCACCATACTGCTTATCTTTGTACAGGATCATCTTAAAACTAGCTGTAAAGCAAACAATTCCCATTTCCTATTTGATTTTAAGGAGTTCTCTGGTGTCTCGAGTCCATGGTCCCATAAAATTGATAGGGGACCACCTGTGAGTTGTACCAAACTCAATGCAAAAATAATTTTTGATCTTGGTTCATAATTAGCGGAAATATGGAACAGAAATGAGTCATTCCCCCTGTAAGGGAAAGGCTGTGAGTTCAAGTCTCACTTGAGTATTTAATTTTTTCCGATGTTTTTCGAAGTTAGCATAATAAATGCTATAAAAATGCATTCAAAAAGAAATAAGTAAGTTATGTTTCAAGAGTTAATGCATTGTCACTTCCTTAACTCGATGTAGAACTCACATGATTTTGCAAAATACAACATAAATAGGTAATGTACTAATTACAAGAACAAAGAGGTAGAGGTTTTTAGTTAGCACAGGTCACCCGCGCTATGCAGCCAACACGTACCAGCCAGTAATCCGTACAATTTGCGTTCGATTTCTATGAATGTTAATGTTCCAAATTCAAATCACTTTGCCGGCCCGCTGCTTGGCTCTGAACATCCTATCGTCCCCGCAGGTCGGCGCGCTGCGCCGGGCCGCTGGCGGCGCTGCACTGGCTGGAGCTGGCGCTGGCGGGCGCGCTGGGCGCCAACGCGCTGCAGCACGCGCGCGGCGTGGTGCGCGCGCGCCGCCTGCGCGCCGGGCCGGCGCCCGCGCGCGCCGCCCGGCCGGCCGCCGCCGCGCCGGACGAGGGCTCGCTGTCGCCGGCGCGCGCGTGGCGCGTGGCGGACGCGTCGCCGCCGCCGTCGCCGCCGTCGCCCGCGTCGCCCGGCGCGCGCCTGGAGCGCCTCGCCGCCGCCGACGAGTTCATCGCCGACCGGCGCTCGTTGGCCGACTACCTCAGGTATTACGCTTTACTGTCATTGTTTTGTATCGATCGCTCGTGTACGTGTATCGGTCTTCTGGAAAGAGTCTCCTCCCGGTGCGTCGCTCGCCATCGGCCGGCGACCCCTTCTGCAGGCGAGTAATGCTCGAGGAGACGGCGGGACGGGACCGGCAGATGCAGTAGCAGTATTGTTATACATATGTATATCTTCCTTTAGACTACTTACTTCCCTCTAGGTAGGGTTGAAATCTTTCACCCTGCGATTTTCAGCTCCGATATAACTTATAATTTGGATAATAATACTTATATGTGTGTTTGATACATGTCCGCAAGCCAGCAACAGGTTCGCATGACCAATCGCCTCCCAGATGGTACCTACAAAGTACCATCCAATTGTTAAGGAGATTGAATTATGAATTTTCGTGATTGTCAGCTGGCAATTTGATACAGTAATTAAAGTTAAGCCTATGTATTGAAGGACGAAAAGATGGGTGTTATAAAAAAAAAGAAAAAAATAATGAGCCTTTGAAAATGACTGAATTTTGTCAGGGCACCAGCTGACGTGGTTTTCACCACGCTTGGCAGCTGACATTTTGTTTCTTTAAAATGAAGAAGAAGAAAGAAGAAAGAAAAAACGTTTATTAACACAACACTGCTTCGTCCGCAGGTCGCAGTCGGCGCGGCGCGCGGCCGCCGGCGCCGACGAGTGGGCGCCGCTGCCGCCGGCCGCGCCGCCCGCCACCTACCAGCTGGCCTCGCTCGACTCCGGTGAGACCGCACCCCGCTCTTGCGGACTTACACAATACGCAAGCCGCACGGCGCGCAGTGCGCCGGCAGACTATATTATCAATTATATAATAGGGTAGATGTAAACAATATTTTCTGATAGTGAGATTACGAGATGTCTCTACGCTCGAACAATTTCTGTAACCAGCGGAAAGAAGGTGACATCGAATCGGTCACACGCATTTGGTTTACTTTTGACCTGTTCGAGAATAGTGCAACACTAGTGTCCCGTGCCCCGTGTCGCAGAGGGCTCGGCGCTGGAGGAGAGCGCGGGCGGCGCGGGCGCGGCGCGCGGCTCGCCGGCCGCCTGGCGCCGCCTGCTGCTGGAGCCGGCGCGCGTGACGGAGTGGAACCAGAACCTGCGCCTGTGGCTGCACGTCACCATCCTGGCGCGCCTCGTGCGCGAGATGGCGCGCGCCGACGCGGCGCTGGCGGCGCTGGGGCTGGGCGAGGCGCGCCTGGGCGCGGCGGGCGTGGAGCGCCTGCAGAAGCTGCCGGCCGCCGCCGCGCTGCCGGCGCTGGGCGCGCTGCTGCCCTACCTGGAGCCCTTCGCCGACCAGCGCTACGCCGTGCAGCGCGTGCGCGAGCTGGCGGCCGGCGGCTGCCTCAGCGCCTACCGCTGGAGCGGCGGCGGCTCGGACTGGGACGAGGGCAAGCCCACGGACGCCGAGCTGCTGCTGAGCCTGCTGGCCGCCTACCTGGACGGGCAGCTGCCGGGCGGCCCGCGCCCCTTCAGCGCCGCGCACCTGTCGGCCGCGCCCGCCGCGCCGCCGCGCGGGCCCCGCGCGCTGGCCATCCATCGCGTCACCGCGCGGCCGCCGCACTACGTGCTGGCGCTGGGCGACGAGATCGTCGAGGTACGCCGTCCGTGTGCCGCCGACGCGTCCTTGACACCCTTGAACATTGATCCACCCCCAACCCCGGCACGCAGGTGGCGCGGGGCCGCAACAACCTGCTGCACACCGTGCTGCTGTTCGTGGCGGCGGCGGCCCGCACCGAGCCGCCCACGCTGCAGCGCCTACACCTGGGCCCCGCCGGCCTCAACATGCTGTGGATCATCGGCCGGTGAGCCCCGCCCGCGCCTGGGCCCCGCCGGCCTCAACATGCTGTGGATCATCGGCCGGTGAGCCCCGCCCGCGCCTGGGCCCCGCCGGCCTCAACATGCTGTGGATCATCGGCCGGTGAGCCCCGCCCGCGCCTGGGCCCCGCCGGCCTCAACATGCTGTGGATCATCGGCCGGTGAGCCCCGCCGGCCTCAACATGCTGTGGATCATCGGCCGGTGAACCCTGCCCGCGCCTGGGCCCCGCCGGCTTCAACCACATCTCTCATTAATGCTATTTAAATATAACACATGAACGAATACTGTTTCTTATTTATTCTTCCGCCGATTCTGATTGATTATTCGATGGATACTATCGAATATGACGTTTTTAGCGTGTTAAAAAATGCGACCGGTGCTTTAGTAACAAATTCTGATAGAAATTTGCTACAAAGCACGGTCGCCGAGCAAAAAACTTAATTATTTTACCTACTTTTTTAATTTTTTTTTTATAGCAGTGCACTGTGTGTGTGTGTGTGCGCGCGCGCGTGTGTGTGTGTGTGTGTGTGTCTGTGACGGGGAGTGAATATAAACGAGTGATGGATTACCATGTTCTATCATTTTGTACGATTAACATGGAAACATCTTTTTGTAATTGATTGTTAAGATCAATTGTTAAGATAGTTTGACTACTCTGGATTAGTAGTGTTCGGAACGGTTACATTTTGATAACATGTTAAAACGATACGTTAAAAAGAAATAACGTTATTTTTATACGTTCCGTTAAAAAATATAACAGAACGTCTCGTTAAGTTACTTTGTAATTATAACAAAACAAAGAACGGAACGAAAGAACATATCAGAAAAATAATTAACTTAACTTCGATTCTAAAGTATTGTTGGAATTGGAAATGTAGCTCTTATTTGCTTACAGTAAAGCATAATTTGGCAGAATCGTTTCGTGCATCGAAAACATACGAAATATTTATTGCAATATAAATCCTAAACGCTCACACATAGAGAATAATTTCGCACAAACTACACTCGCGCCATATTGACTTAAAGTCGGTTCGAGTCCGACTGTGGATCTTGGTGCTAGTTTTTATGAAGTATTTATATAAATTCACACTGTAACTTCTTTTTTTTCGTGCGGCAATCCCCTCGAATACCTCCCCTGCCGGAGCCGGAAGGGGAGGTTATGTCGGACTCGAACCGACTTTTTAGTCGGTTCGAGTCCGACTTTGGGCACGCCGACTGTGGGTCGTGGTGCTAGTTTTTATGAAGTATTTATATAAATTTACACAATACCTTCTTTTTTTTCGTGCGGCAATCCCCTCGAATACCTCTCCTGCCGGAGCCGGAAGGGAGGTTATGTCGGACTCGAACCGACTAAAAAGTCGGTTCGAGTCCGACTATGGGCACGCCGACTGTGGGTCGTGGTGCTAATTTTTATGAAGTATTTATATAGATTTACACTGTACCTTCTGTTTTTCGTGCGGAAATCCCCTCGAATACCTCCCCTGCCGGAGCCGGTAGGGGAGGTTATGTCGGACTCCATAGATTATTTCAAAACAATATTTAACTTTAAATTTTCAATATTAGAACAGAACAAAAGAACGTATTAGATATTTAACTTTAACTTTTCAATATTAGAACAGAACAAAAGAACGTTTTAGATAATTAACTTTAACTTTTCAATATTATAACAGAACAAAAGAACATATTAGAAAAATAACATTAACTTCGATTCTAAACTATTGTTGGAAATATAGCTGTTATTTGATATATATATATATATATAGATATTTATTGCAATATGAATCCTAAACGCTCATATATAAAGAACAATTTCGCATGAACTACACTCGTGCCATAAAATTCTCGAAGCTTGTCGCCGCTCGCCAATACATTGTTGGCAAGTACTTGTCCGACGCGATACGATACGCGATGGTTAAATAACATATCAAATAATTTAACGTTTGCCTGATTGAATATATAACAGTGTTGTTATAATTATTTTTTAAGAACATGTTATTTTAACAGTTACGTATTATAACGAACACTCCTACTCTGGATGCTTACAACTTTTTGAGTACTCTAATTATCAATATAATAGTGAAATTTTGGTTTTAAGATTATTTTGAGTACTCTACTCGTCAACATTTTTCTGATGCTGACTGTACAATTTAAATGTGGCTTTGAATACCAAGCTTCACTACAAGCGTCTCTGCCGATAGGTTGGCTCGGTATTCGCTAAATTTCAGATGTCAGCTTACCAGCGTTCCTGTCTTCAGTCTACAGTACGGAAGAATTAACTAGGAAAATTCTTGCACCTACACTAGTTAATTCGGAAGTATTGTCCAAGCTATGCAGTGAATGCTTGGAAAATTGCATGTCCAAACACGGATCTCCCAGGGAACCTTTTCTCACAGCGTCAGTGGGACGGGCCGCTTTGCAGCTTAGTTAGACAAAATCTATTAAATACTTGCTCTAATGCTGCTGAGTGTGTCCGTTTCCTGGCGGTTGGAGTGTGGGAATCGGGTCTTTAGCTGCAAGCTCATCCATCATCTAACATAGGGACTATGTTAGACGACACTACTTTCCGCATCGCCACGTGCCTCCGATTAGACGCGCCGTGTTTCTCTGCATCGATGCCATTGTGGAGAAGTTGACCGACTCGGACACTATGGCCTGTCGTGCTGCAGGAGCGCTGGGCGAATGCCACGGCAAGCCAGCCTCAACGACATAATCCGCCGTGCTCTTGTCACCGCCGGTGTGCCAGCCGTGCTTGAACCTAACGGTTCGGCGCGCGACGATGGCAAGAGACTGGATGGTATGTCGTTAATGCTCTCAAACGGCGCAAATACTCCAAACTCATTGGAGACTATGAAATTGTGCCGTTTGGAGTCGAAACGTTGGGGCCTTGGGGCCCGAGTGCTCGCAATCTCTTCACTAAGATTGCGAAGCGTATGGTCGACGCTTCTCGTGACCAGAGGGCAGGCCTGCTTTTAGGTCAGAGAATAAGCATTGCCATACAACGTGGCAGTGGCATGCGATGCGGAGGATTTCTACGACGCGTTTTAATTTTAGTTTTATTTTTAGTTTTTAATTGATTTTTCTTATTTTATTTGTAATTATTATTAGTTGTTTAAAAATATTCAATATGTGTTTACTTTTTGGAGATGTTTTATATATATGGAGGTCAGCGGCAGTTGCTTCATAGGACATATTGAAGTGCAGTTGGAGACTTGGAGAGTGTACTTCTAGTGAGTTGGGAAAAGAGTCTGAGGATGATGATTGATCTTAAAGTTATTCCTCTAAAAAAGAATCATTGTATCTCAGGCATTGAATATTTGCAAATATTTTATCTGAGTTAACAACTGAGCTGCCATCATCAATTTTACAAGGAGTACCTATAATAGAAATAAATACTTCTTATTTTCTTTTATTTATACTCAAAGCAATTGCTCAGGTCAGGTTGCCTGTCATGTTTGCATTGTGGAGCCTGAAGACTGCTCGTAGGTCTTCTCTTCTGTTTGTTGTTCTAACCCTGAGTAAATCCAGTGCCAGAGTCTCACTTACCTATCATTTACCAGGTCCATCGATTCACAGGCAAGGTCGGCTCGGATCTCAAGTGAGTCAGAAGGGCCCTTTATTTACTAATCTTCATATGAATCTAAACAAAATCAAAACAAGACCATTTAAACCAATTTTTAACAAGATCAGAACTTATTTATTAGTCTCCCTAGACTTAAATACCTAATAGCTTATCACATCACATGGAATGTGACTTCAATAGTATAAAACAACAGTTCATGCCACTGCTAAATTAGGCGGGAACGGGGGGCTCGTCCTCCAGGTCGGCCGCGTCCCGCAGGTGCTCCTGCAGCGCGGCCGCCAGCGCCGCCACGAAGCGCAGCAGGTCGGGCGCGGCCGGCCCGCGCGTGTGCAGCGCGCGCGCCAGGAAGGGCAGGCGCCGCAGCGCGCGCCCCGACAGGCGCGCCGCCGCCGCCGCGCGCGCCAGCTCCCACAGGCGCAGGCTGGCGCGCGACGACTCGCTGTCGGCGAAGCGCGAGTCCTGCAGCAGGCGCAGCTCGAACACGGGCTCGCGCGGCGCCAGCACGCCGCGCGCCATGAGCTCGGCGCAGCAGCCGCGCAGGATGGCGTAGGCGGCGCGCGCCGACGGCGGGCCCACGCGCCGCTTGATGTCGGCGCGGTCCACGAAGGCCACGTCGATGGCGCCCGTGACGTTGGACGTGGTGAGCACGAGCGCGTTGGGCCGGCGCCGCAGCCGGTCCAGCTGCGTGAGCAGCGCGTTGACGGCGCGGATGGAGTCGGACGGCTCCAGGCCCGACAGCGCGGCGCGGCGCGCGTGCGCCAGCGACTCCACCTCGTCCACCAGCACGCAGGCCAGCAGGCGCCGGTCGGCCGCGATCTCCTCCAGGCGCTCGAACAGGCGCGCCACCAGCTTGCCGCTCTCGGCGAACCACTTGGAGAAGAGCCCGTGCGCGTTGATCTCGACGAGCCTGGCGCGCGGGAAGCGCTCGGCGAGGCGTATGGACAGTTTCTGTGCGAGGGCGCGGCAGAGGCTAGTCTTGCCGGTCCCGGGCGGCCCGTGCAGAAGCACCACGCGGTTCCAGCCGATGATATTGGGGTCGACGCCTTTATCGGCGAAATCGAAAGCGGTTTCTACGAATCGCACTGTGTCTTCTTTCAGTCTAGTATCGTAGATGAGGCTCTCCCATAGCCCGTGAAATTCTTGACTAGGTAACGCCCACATGTCGGCCGCGGCGAATTCCTCACCGGTGCTGGTGTCTGTCATTGTATCCGTTTCGGCACCAAAAGAGTCTAATTTATATATATGATAAACGAACTTTGCCTGAGTAACTAACACTTCAGTTTCATGGTCAACGTCACAGAAAGAAATCTTTTGGACGTGTTCTTTGAGGTCGAGATTATCTTCAAAGTCAGTTTCTGTTAAGGAGGCCCCAGGATTAACGGAAATAAAATTGATAAGTAAAGACTGAACCAGACCCATAACATAGTCTTTGTTCGCACGACTTAAAGATTTTTGAACCACTTCTACGTGTAGTGGGGAATTCATTTTAAAGAGTTTACTACTGTACCTATTTATATATAAGTTCATCAACTATGTAATCTCAACTGTCCACAAAACCACATCCATAAGTTGTGTTCACGACAAACAAAACAAACTCACAATGGACTGAAGCCATACTGAAGCTGAGCTGAGAATTATTAAAATAACTGCAGAAAATCAAATTTGACATAACTTCAACAGAAACCATAGACATAAATATACAGACGTGAAGCTACTACGAAATTCATTCATAAAATCATATTAGGAAAACGCCAATTCTCCATCTTGCTTTCCAACGTAGTGGGGATGTAGTAGCACCTGATTGGTCAAATAAAATTGCTAGTGATGCGGTGATAGAATTTTAATTATCGATATTTTCCCAAATATTTAAAGAACGAAGACCACTTTCCATAAATAGTGAATGACTTTTGAAATGCCGTTGACTTTTTATTATTCTATCGCATAAGGGTACTGGTATTACTGATGAATAGATACTTTTATTTTTGTGCCAATGTGTTATGTACCTGGAGTACTACTAAATATATATATATATATATATATATATCGTTACTCAAAGACTGTAAAGAATCTTTGTAGATTCTACGTCCTTCTGGGCGAATTATTCGAAACTCCGGCTATCACAAGGAAAGTCTGACAGAAAGCCATAAGCACACTGCAACCTGAGAATACAAATAATCGGCATCCACTTAAGCTAATCACTTAATTTTTTCTTTCAAATGTATAAATTTTTAGTCTGTGCCCTTTTTATATCGATAAGTAGTTATCGACAGTTTACTGGATTCCCTACTAGGCCGCCATACTGCTTTCCATTCATTCATAAAATCCAAGTTTAGGTAGGCAGTTTTTTTTCATAGGTACACAGGGTGGCCCTATTCAACATATACAAATTTTAGTTATACATATATGAGGCAAACGTGAGACAGACCATGAAACATCACTTTGTCTCTTTTTTTCTAATATACAGTTTTGCCTGTAAAAAAGAGACAAAACATTTAAGTTATTTCTCACTTGGGAAAATGAGTGTATAGATTTGACAGCGTGCCGAATTTTGGCGCAATCCATGAATGATTTGTTACACTCATTCATTACTTTACTCTACACGAAACTACAAGAAGCATGATAGTGATGTACTCCAACAAATGATTTGTCGACGAAAATACTCTTTTTTCACATAATAGTACAAATTAACTAATAGCTGGTACAGATAACTCACTGATTGGAAAATCAACAATCTAACTCAGTTAAGTTCCTTAAGTTAGAGAGATTAACCTCTGCATACCTATAAATTTGTCGGCCTACGGTTATTATTATTTTCTTACTTCGCAGTCGCTCGGCCACAGCCCGCCAAAAATAGCTTAGTGGAGATCGCCGAAGATTTGTGTTAAAACAAATATTGATGCGTATACAGAGAGTATCACGCAATACAAAGCTGGCTTTATCACAAGGAGTTTTAATAAAAAAATTAAATGCGAGGTTTTGCATCATTACTGCTCGAAGAAGAAGACGTGAAGAGCCTCATTTACAAAAAATCAAGAGGAGGCCTTTTAAACGACTCATCGAGCGTGGCAAACATACACATAACACAAAAACGGAAAAAATAATTAAAATGCACCTGACAAACAAGAGAACCCCCGAAAGTTATTACTTATATATATTTAAATTTATGTGTGAATTTTATGATTTGAAAAATATTTTTGCCGATTCTGATGCAACACATAGCACTAATCACAAGTTTCTTTTAATTAAATGTGTAATACAGACTTTTCTAGACATCAGATTTAGACACCACGATCGTACACAATGCAATGCAAAGCTGTCACATCGACAATATTTAAATAAAAAATGCTTATAATGTTTTTATTGTTATTTTCTTCGCATAAACCGTCATGATGATACCATGCGCCTGCATGCATTTTTCTATACTCCTAAATATAAGATATCGACAAATATTACGATACTAGAAGCTACAGCCCTAACGTAGTAACCGTCGGCCATACGTTCATTCACAAAAATGGAACGTAGGTATACACGCCTAATCTGTAGGTATGGCCTATCTACTAAGCGCGCGAGCGTTCTTCCTATATCTATGCATAGGTATGGCACCACTTGATATACTCTAAGACAGAAACAGAAACTTTGACAATGACAAATGATGAAATGACAAATGCATTTTATTTTGGATTTTATGACTCGGTAACTATGGCCTTTAAGTCAAATAAATGCAAACAAATAGTATAGGTCTACCAGAATCTCATGGCACGATTTAAAAAAAAGCATTACGATTTTCATATGGGAATGTTGATGTCATCACGTCAAATTTGGCCATCTCACATAGAAGAAACTCTTGTACGACTATTTCTTTATAAAAGACATAAGACGAGACATAAAAACTTTGTATGCCGGTCAGACTTGTGCGCATGTGCGCGCACAAGTCTGACTGGCATACAAAGTTCACAAAGTTTGAAATTGATATACACCGAAATGTCAAATATCATGGGGGACGGAGGTCAGTCAGTGCCCTCCGACGCCCTAGTTGCCTGCACGCCGGGGCGAACTACGAGTCTCTTTTGCTCGCGCCGCCGCTCCCGTTCCGCCGTCTCCTTCACAACCATTACCTGCTCGCTGAAGGAGACGCCGGCCACCCACGCGTCCGCATAGCGGACCATTGCCACCAACTCTCACTCCCAGGAGTCCCAGGGCCGCCACTAGCTCCCGGCTTGGTTCGGCCCAAGCCGGACACTCGGTGAGCATGTGCCCGTGTCCCCGCTCGCGTCGCAATGATGGCACTCGGACGTTGGTACCTCTTCGATCTGACGCAGATACCGCCCGAAACCGCCGTGCCCAGTGATAATCTGCGTCAGTCGATACGAGAGACTGCCATGTGCCCTTTCTAGCCATTCCCCCATGATGGGCCTTACTGCCTATATGACGGCATCCCCACGCGTGGTTGCTCAAATCGTCGCTCCCACTCCGTCACTATATTCTGAAGGACACTGCACTGTCGACATTTGTCAGGTATACTACCGCCCTGGAGAATCATTTAGATATTAATTCCCGTTGTTTTCGTTCTAGAGTAATTGCACAGGCCCTAGTCACAACCAAGACCATTGTACATCATACAAATAATCAGTAATTAATAGTACAAAATAATCAGTAATCAGAAATTTACCTTGAAATATGATCTTGTGATTTCTTAATTATTGTCTAACTACACGAAGTGTAATTATTATTATTTGCAAATTCCAAAGTTGGTTAAAACAGTCCTCATAGTAAATAATGGTTGTAGAGAGGGTTCCCCGTCTTGCTGAATTATAATCCAGCAGGGCTTAATAAAATAGAGCACGAGTATGGTGATAATTCCAAAAAAGGGATATGGCTCTTGTTGAAAACGTGTCGTGTCGACTGGTGAGCAGGTGCCACAGGAAGTTAACTGATGGCAGTAGGAATCTCATTAAAAGAATATTTCACTTTAGCAGTTCAGTATTTTGTTGATCATTTTTCAAGAATAAAAATCTCTAAATAATACCTAAATATGTCTACTGCTAGGTATGGAATACAAATTAAAATTTTGTTTTATTTTAATTGTTTATTTATGGTATAGTCCCTGTGTATTGTTTAAAATTATATATATTTTCCCCACAATTTCTAAGTATCAAAATATCAAAGTTTAAATTCCAATTTCCCCAGTATTGCACTTTACAATTTTATAATTTGCTATTTGACATGAGATACTGTTACACCTATCCCACATCTTTAAATTTATCAATAATTGTGAATAAAAGCTTTCGTATATCATTCTTTTCAGTTTTTTTGGGAATTGTTTTAAGGAACACTAATCAATTTAAATAGTTTACAAATACAAAATTTAAGTCTCAGACAGACGTGTTTGTACGTACTGACAGGACATAAATTGCCATATAAAAGTTTAGAAAAATCGATTTGTTCTTCTTCCTTGATTGAAGTGTTTAGAAATGACATGACGGACTATAAGACATGGCTTAAAGGTCCTGCAACCATGCCATAAATCTTTAAAAAAGTACTTACTGATTGCTGCGATGCGCCATTTTATTTTTTTTTTCATTTTGGGATCAGCCAGTATCAGTGGAAGATACGTGCGTTAAAATAAAAGAAGTATTACATTAAATTAGATTGATTTTAATATAAGTACAATATTTAGTTTTGTTTTATATGGTGTGATTTAGTCAAATTATACCACCATGAGGCCACAATTCGCACTAGCTTTTGCTCTTCTATTTATAGCGTTTGGAGTTCCCTCAAACGCACAAAGTAAGTAAAATAATTCATGATTATTATTGATTTTTGTCCAGTACCTTCATGTACTGTTCGGTTGTTAAGTTATAAAAATAGTCCGTGCGTGGAAGCACTTGCCGTTAAACGCAGGTTGTCGATATCGCGTTCACTAGACGGGCGCCGAGCTTGCATGATGTCACTGGATGAGTAATTAACTGCTACGACCTCTTTGTGTTCATAATGTATTCATCCAATTTAGCTGAATTATCGCGGACCACTATTTATTAATTGGTCGGTAAGCGACTGTCGGGACTCGGGAGTAGAAAGGGAGCGACAAGCGAAGGGTCTACTTCCAAGGACAGTCGGAGTCGCGCAGTTCGATGCTGTTACATGTTGTACCGATTGATTACTATTCCATGGACAGTTTGTGACTAGCTGAGCATGGGATGTGCTCCCCTTTTGTGCTAGGTGAATGTTGCATTTTAAGAGTAGGTAGTACCTTGGCTGCCACATACATAGTTATTTTAGCTTTAGTATTTTTACTATCGGGACTAAGATTTATCACAATCACAGTAAATAAGTACAAAACTTATAAGTTGAAAGGTCTAGAAAATACTATACATCAAAATAAATGAGGCAATTTGTATGAAATAAACAATAATTGTTATGTCATAATTTTTATAGTCCATTTAATTTACTATTACAGGTTGGATGGATGATTTAAAAAAAAACAATAAATAAAATATTCCACAACAATTAATGATAGTAGTATGTACCTACTAAGTATAGAAGATAAATAAGAATAAACCCGACTTCTACAGCTTTTTTACCATTCATAAGTGATCCCAGATAAATAATAATTCATTTTAATTAAAGGAAAATACTCAATTTCACCTTGGCTTATCAGGCGGATCAAATTCAATTTGATTTTGATATAATATACCAACATACAAAAAAGGAAGTTAAGTCCAAGTAAAATTTGTGTTCTACAAAATACACATTTATGCCTTTCTTATTTAAACTACCAACAATTAGTTGTATGCTGCTTGTAACTTTTATTGCACAGATAGTGCTCCTTGCCTTGTTGTTTGTTAGATGTTGGCGTTATCTGCGTGATAACAGTGAGAACAAACACATCATGTTATCCTACTGTTATTTGATATTCAGAAGTAATAACTTGTTGTTCCTATTGTTCAAATGTAACAGACAAATTATTTCACATTTCATGATAATTTGTTGTTACCAAAGTAAATAAGAGATTGTAAATTTTAATTCAAGGTTTTGAAAAATAACAAATAAAACAACCACTTACATCGTAACCTGTAATAAGTCAAGAATCAAGATGTTTCCCATTGTTCAATAGAAGGGGAAATGTACAAGACAATCCAGTGGCACTTTAATGTTTTCAACAACAGACTGCTGATATTGTCTTTATTCTGCCAAATGTGTGCAGTACCACCAGACTTGTAATGGCACACCGCACACACTATAATATTAACAATAAAGTAGGTACATACTGCCAATAATAATGCAGGTCAATGAATATTGGACAGTATGTATTTTACTTGTCAATATTATTGTGTGTGCATGCGTGTGTGAGTCTGTGTACTCTAAAGTGGTATTAAGAGTATAGGACTATACAATGTCGACTGACAGGAAGTAAGATTTAATAAATAATTACCTACACATATTACCATTTTTAAATAGGACAACACTGCTTTCTATCACAGTAGTGACCATTTTGATGACATACTACATATAATAATGTATATAGTACATATTCATGGTCGATTCATCATGATCTCAGTCACGAATAGTTTAGATGTAAGGCTAGTGCAACGTTTTTAAATACCAACTATAGTTTGCAGTATATCTCTACAAGGCAAGCGGTCACAAAAATGACATAAGAAGTGTGCATTGTATCGTATGGATGTATGTATGCACGTTGTCTGTCGTAAATCGTAAGTAGGGACGTAAAACGTGAAGAGGTCGCTAGCAGTGACGGGAGCGATCGGCAGTGGGTAGGGGGTGGCAGCGGGCAGTGGCTCGGTGGTAGTGACGCGTGGCGTGCGCAGTGGCGGGCGAGGAGACGCTGACGGTGGACGAGGGCGCGCCGCTGACCGTGGAGTGCGCGCTGCGCGTGGGCTCCCGCGCGCTGTGGCGCCTGGACGGGCGGCCCGTGCCCGCCGACCTGCGGCCGGCCGGCGAGGCGGCGGCGGGCGGGCGCCTGACCGCGCGCCTGGCCGCGCCCGCCGCGCGCGCGGCCCACGCCGGCGCCTACACGTGCGAGCGCGAGCCCGCCGCGCGCGTGCGCGTGCTGGTGCGCGCCGCCCCGCCCGGTACACCGCCTGCACTGTAGCGCTCGCATGCTCCCGCCCCGCGGTGCCGAGTCCTGTGATTCGAGGACAATGTTCGTGTCTACCAGTAAACATTCGCTGCATTGCCACAGCTGTTGTACTTGACACGACTGAGAACAGAATGTCACGCAACCCGCAACAAATGTTCATTGGCCGACGCGAGGGCCTAGGGTACTGGATCGCTTCGCTCTCTGTATCACGCTGTGTGCTCAGTAGTTAGATCGTCGTAGGTACTGTATCCTGGTTTTAGTTTGTTTAATGTTGTTAGAGTTCTGAGAGTTTTAAAATAGTTAGTCGTTAGTAGATAGGCATTACAGTAGTGATCGTGCTATGTTGCGAACAATTTAGAATGAAAGGCATCGGGACGGAGCAATCGACGCCCCTCGACATGGAGAGCGGCGACGCGACGCCCTGCCGGTGCCGCCTGTAGTCGGTATGTTGTAGCCAGGCGCGGGCGCCTCAGAGTCGGTATCGTGTGTCTTGTGTGTCGTATCGCCGCTGTAATCTTCTGTAGAATTGCCGCAGCCTAGTTAATAATTAGATAAACTTTGTAGTAACGATATCTATGTAGGTAATTAATGATAAGTACACTTTTTGTTTCTGGTATTTGCGCAAGGATTTTGTCACCACGTACTAGGTATACGTGACACCGGTGACACGTCGCATAATATATTATGTTGCGCTGAGCCGAGGCCGCTCCGTCTTCGCCCCTCGCCTCGCACGCACTACGCGAAAGCTCCGTGATCCGTGACGTACGGTTGGTGCGCTGCTCAATGACTTCTTCCTGAGTGGCTGTACTGCAACCGCATCATCACTGCCATAATTTGTCCAGATGATCAGAATGCACCCCTCCTTATTGTAACACTACATGGTTATGTATGACTAGGGCTGCCATCCGAGATGTCTCCTAGTTTAGAAGGCGTCCGAGGAATTTTCGGGTTGGACTCTAAAATTGTAATCCGGACTAAACTCGGACTATATATGAAACCTAGAATACTGCAGTTCATGGAAGTATGAGCTCCATATCCTTCACCGCGATTACCTCGCAAAGCAGATTGTCCACGGGGTCTTTACGCAGGTTCTGCTAGGGTTATAGGCAATTCCAACATCACGCCCAGTCCAGTTGTCCTGGAGGACCTTCGACTCCCGAGTTGCCTCCGTTTGTCATGGGCTGTGCAGGCCGAGAGTCTACTACGGACCCGCTCAATAGTCTCCTTCTCGAGCATTTGCTCGTAGAGGGAGACGGCAGCAGCCCACGCACTCGCACAAAGTGCCATCGCCATGAGCAAGGCGAGGGGCCAGAGAACTCCCATTCCTAGGGCCGCCACTAGGACCGGCCTCGGCGTCTCCCCCCACGCTAGACACTCGATGAGCGTGTGCAGGCCAGATTCCTCGCTCGAGTCACAGTTATGGCGCTCGGATTTCGAGACTGACACACCTGCGTCAGCATTGTGCGTCTACCGGTGCGAGAGACTATCATGTTGTTTTGTCATCGATGCTAACAACAAATTTGCGGACAGCGTTTTTTTAATCGTACTAATCAATGGTGCAGAGGGATTTTTGTGTAGCTACAATAAAGTGACGTGTCCTATTCCAATTAATTTTCAATCGCTGGTAGGTAGTCGATCATGTGATGTCGCTCACCCACTGCATCGATAGCATCGGCAGCTAAGAAATAAGAGGCTTGAATGTACATATGACTAGCGCATAACCATAACCGAAAGCACGTCCAACAGTGTGTGCGTGCAGAGGGCGGGCGGGGACACGATGAGCTACTGTTTTGAGATCTAACCTAAATATAAAATCGAGTGTTTTAGTAACTAATTAAAAATTAATATTTAATATGCATGACGTAAAATAAAAATGACCTACTTCTCTCGTGAAGGAACTAATTTTCTGATCTTATCTAAGGTAATTAATAACAAAATCTTTTAAAGATTTTTTACAAAGATTTGACGTCTCCAGACTACGCTTCGTTAATCCGATCAATTTAGACATCAGAGGTAGGTACCTATAATTTGCACTCGACATGAAGTTAATAAGGATTACGGTTAAATCGAGGCGGCGTTTTTCCCGCTTTATTTGTGCTATAAGACCTTGATTCCCTTGAAACAAACTTCTGATTCAAAGCAAAATATTTAATTTACAAGCAGCACAAGTTCGCATCTCAATTTAGTTTCATACAGAATTTACGGAACCCTATTTGCCTGACTTGCACTTGACCTGGTTTTAATGATAATTGCATGAATTTTAACTTATTTTTTTAGCTTAAATCCATTCCAAATATACGATCGATGAGGACATATTTTTATATTTCATTATAATATGGTGTTTTGAACAATTGTACCAACTAGTTGAGTGCCAATTATTGTACCCGTAACCAATACCCTCAGTCCTTTATTTTGTTATCGTATTGAAGCCTCGAGTTAGACTACTAATTGGACTACGTTGTACAGAAACGATTCAACCTACAAAACAAAATCATTCATAGTAAAACACTCGCCGGGATATTTACCATGTTCCTTATATTTTTCCGAGGATCTGATATTTCGGCGCTGTTTCAAGCGCCATGATCACGGATGCTCTGGTGACCGCTGAGTTAGTTGTTATTAGGCAGACCGTATCGGTCTACGCTCTTCTGCACTCATTTATGACATGCGGCGTCCCTACCATTGTCCGCGTTCTCACACTACACTCGAATAACGTTCGCGAGTTTCGCGACACACAACACTCAGAATCGACTCGCATGGGTTTCGGACATGTAGTTTCTTCAGATTTTGTGAACATACGGATCACTGGATGCCAGACACTCGACAGTTGAAACCAATTTTGGCCCAACCCACAGTTGAAGTTTTTGTACTTTTTAATTTCAATGGCTTCTATAACAGCGCCGAACTATCGGATCCTCGGAAAAATATAAGAAACATGATAAATATCCCGGCGACTGTTTAACTATGAATGTAAAATGTAAATCTAAAAAGAAAATCAATTCAAATAATAATTATTGTGTTGCTTTGCGTGCTACAACCTGCGGCTAAATATGCTGAAGGTACCTACTTGTAACCTTTTGTAACCGCTCACTCAAAAAAAAAAGAAAATGCTTATCCAATTTGAAACAGTCGTTCTGGATAGTCATATAGCTTGTGGGTTAGATCATTTCTGCACAACACAGACCGCTTAAATTTGTGAACACAAGACAAGTGTGTAACGAGTGCGCGTCGCAGGCACGGGAGCGCCCGCCGAGCCCACCGCCGCGCCCGCGCCCGCCGCCGCGCCCGCGCCCGCGCCCGCTCCCACCCCCGGCAACGTGCTGGTGTACGACGTGGGCCGGCCCTTCGAGGTCAACTGCACCGCCTCGCCGTCCGCCGGCGCCGCCATCGTGTGGTGAGTGCACTCCCGCCCCGGCCCGGCCCGCCCGCGCCCCGTCCTCAGTTCCTCACCCGCGCCGACTTTCTGTCGCAGGCAGAAGAACGGCACCGCCGTGGAGAACGTCGCCGACCTCAGCGGCCGCTACGCGCTGGACAGGGAGGGCGCCACGTTCCGCCTGACCGCGCGCAGCACCGAGGACGACTTCGGCAACTACACGTGCGCGCTGGCCGACTTCGCCGAGACGTGGGACGTGCGCGGCCGGCCGCACGCCAAGCTGCCGCACAACACCAACGTGGTGGAGAAGCAGACGCTCAAGCTCACCTGCAAGGTACGTATGGGCGCGGGCGCTCGGCGCGGCGGCTACTACGTACTACGTACTGACCGCGGTCTCGTTGCAGCTCACGGGCAAGCCGTACCCGGCCGTGACGTGGAGCTTCGCCAACGCCACGGAGAACAGCTCGGACGTGCTGGCGCTGCTGGGCGAGCGCGTGCGCGTGCAGGCCAGCGCGCAGGGCGTGGCGGGCGCGGAGCTGCTGCTGGCGGAGGCGGCGCGGTGGGACGCGGGCACGTGGAGCTGCGTGCCGGCGGGCGGCGTGGCGGCCTCCACCACGCTGCGCGTCAAGGACCAGTACGCGGCGCTGTGGCCCTTCCTGGGCATCTGCGCCGAGGTGTTCGTGCTGTGCGCCATCATCCTGGTGTACGAGAAGCGCCGCACCAAGCCGGAGCTGGACGACTCGGACACGGACCAGCACGAGCAGTGAGTGTCGCCCGCCCCCGCCCCGCGTCGCCCGCGCTCGCTCACGTCTGCTTGTTGTTGCAGGAAGAAGTCGTAAGCGCCCGGGCCGCGGGCCGAGACGCGCGAGCCGCCGCCGTACCTTTGACTTTGTGATCGTTGTTTTGTTTCGTTCGCAATACATTTTATGTTTGTTTTCATATTTCGTTGACGACGGAGCGCCTCCGGCCGACCGGCGCGAGTCGGCCGCCGCGCCGCCGGGAGCCGACCGGTTCGCTTTATGTTTACGTTGTATTATAGCTTTGTAATATATGCGCTGACTCGTGTACTTATCGTTTGGATCGCTGTGGACGCCCGTCATCGACAGGCTGTAGGTGTATGCTCCTTGCGGCGAAGTCGTGAGCGGCTAGGTGCAGTACCGCGAACGTCATGCTCCAATGTGTAACGTCATGTTGCGCCTTGCAGCATCTTATTGCAACTATTACCGTCGTGACTCGTGTCCCGTCGCAGCACGTAGTGCTGTGCCGCGGTGCTTGGCCACCGAGCCGCTCGAGTCCGACCATTTTTATGTATTGAAATACCAAAACGTAGATTATATGTTATAAATTATTATGTTAACATTGTTGTTTTATTTACTTTAAATGCAGAAGAGGAGGAAAACTTTAACGTTTGAGAGACGCGAATTGTTATTGAATAGTACCCCGTGCTATTCCCACAAGACACCCAAGAAACTTCTGCGCGTAAATTCAAAAGTCGTAAATATATGTATCAGGCAAATTGGTTTTATGGCGCTTTGGGCTTCAGATGTTTTGAGTTTTAGGCGAATTGACATCTCAGGCATTTTGGGAATCGGTTGCACTCTGCCGGACCCGTCCCGATTGAGGTGTAGTATACAACTCTGACACCTGAGCCAAGGGCTGTCGGCACTACGGATGCGCTACACAAACTGCTTCTGCCTCTAGGTATAGTCATTTGCTACGAAATACGTTAAATAGTTAAGAATATTTTGAAGTAACCAACCACCTTTCTTTTCTGGGTGGTCGGTTATGCAAGGTACCTATGGTTTTTAGCTAACGTGGTGCGACTTTATTTTGCCTCTTCATAACGTGCTCACGCTAGAACATCTATGGTGTTATATTGAGTTGGATCAATATTCACTACACACTTCCAATAGGCTATTTGACTAAGTCGTCGATTCTTCCCAATACTGCTTAATATGATAGCTTATTCTGAAAAAAGATGCCTTGAAAAATAAAATATTGCATATCTATGAGACTATGACTTTTTATTAGGTAGTTGCAATTCCCAAAAAAAGTCCAATCAAATTCAATTCAAATAAATAACTTTTTAGAATCCTCATTAAATTTTAAATTACGAACTATATACGTGTAAACGCAACGGGTTTATCCACTTAGTTATACTATTAGTTATACGATATAACAAAATCGACTGAAAAAGTCCAAATAGTTATACTGCTTAGTATAACTACGTGGATTCGATTAATTTGGGTTGTTTTAGTCCAAATAGTTATACTGCTTAGTATAACTACATGGATTCGATTAATTTGGGTTGTTTTAGTCCAGAAAGTTATACTGCTTAGTATAACTACATGGATTCGATTAATTTGGCTTGTTTTAGTCCAGAAAGTTATACTGCTTAGTATAACTACATGGATTCGATTAATTTGGGTTGTTTTAGTCCAAATAGTTATACTGCTTAGTATAACTACATGGATTCGATTAATTTGGGTTGTTTTAGTCCAGAAAGTTATACTGGATCCGATTAATTTTGATTGGATTCATCCATTTAGTTATATTCGTAAATAAACAATCACTTTATAATATTAATGGGCATTTTATGTTCTAACACATTAGTAATTA
Organism: Eilema sororculum; assembly: GCA_914829495.1. NCBI lineage: Eukaryota > Metazoa > Arthropoda > Insecta > Lepidoptera > Erebidae > Eilema > Eilema sororculum. The sequence goes on from OU618549.1 coordinate 23,514,218, forward strand.
AAGAAAAAGTGTATTTATGGGCTGAAGGAGATAGTGGTGGACAGTGTTGCCGTTATAAAAACTATAATTATTTATTTTATTAACTTTAATTGTTGGAATTATATAAATAACATTTTAATTTGTTACATTTCTGTGTATGTGCTGCAGCTGCGAGAAATAAATGCATTTTCTTTCTTTCCGTTGACTAATTGCATTTGTGCGTCCATTATTATCATGTCGTTGACTAAACTGCTTTTTTTTTTGGTTCTCTTTTCTTTCCCCGATATGGATAATAACATCTTCGGTATCTTTCAGAATAGATCTCAAAAATTGCATAATGCTTACACGTTTCCTGGCTCTGAATGCTTGCTTTAAGTTCATATGCCATGCTAAAATTACTGGCTAGAGAGGCATCGCAGTACTAACCAAGTTGAAGCATGGCATATGAACTTAAACCAAGCATGCAAAACCAGGAAATATGTAAGCATTACGCAATTTTTGAAAGCGATTCTGGAAGATGCCGAAGATGTTATTATAGATATTGGGGAAAGTAAAGAGAACCGAAAAGAAAGCAGTTTACTCAACGACATGATGATAATGGACGCACAAATGCAATTAGTTAACGGTAATATCACAATAGACACTTTTCTAGAAACAGTGCGATAGCATTTTACTCACTATTTAGGAGAAAGAAAAGAAGAAAGAAAATGCATTTATTTCTCGCAGCTGCAGCACATACACAGAAATGTAACAAAATAAAATGTTAAATAAATAATTCTAACAATTAAAGTTAATAAAATAGATAATAATAGTTTTTAGAACGGCAACACTGTCCACCACTATCTCCTTCAGCCCATAAATACACTTTTTCTTTAATTACAAAAGTGTTGGAACATAAAATGCCCATTAATATTATAAAGTGATTGTTTATTTACGAATATAACTAAATGGATGAATCCAATCAAAATTAAACGGATCCAGTATAACTATTAGGACTAAAACAACCCAAATTAATCGAATCCATGTAGTTATACTAAGCAGTATAACTTTCTGGACTAAAACAAGCCAAATTAATCGAATCCATGTAGTTATACTAAGCAGTATAACTTTCTGGACTAAAACAAGCAAAAATAATCGAATCCATGTAGTTATACTAAGCAGTATAACTATTTGGACTAAAACAACCCAAATTAATCGAATCCATGTAGTTATATTATGCAGTATAACTATTTGGACGAAAACAACCCAAATTAATCGAATCCATGTATGTAGTTATATTATGCAGTATAACTATTTGGACTAAAACAACCCAAATTAATCGAATCCACGTAGTTATACTAAGCAGTATAACTATTTGGACTTTTTCAGTCGATTTTGTTATATCGTATAACTAATCGTCGCCTCAGTGCTTATTTGTTCTATCTACCAAATTTACAGAAAATTAACTTTAAATGTAGTATTGTTAAGATTCAAATTTCAATCTTATTGGTTAAGAAATTTTTTAAACTTTTTTGCTATAATATAGAAAAAAAGACATTTAAATTTTATCTGTGACACAACACTGTAATAAATATTTTGTGCTTGTTTGCTCTATGTCCACTGTTTGTTTTATATCCTACATCATAACAAATGTTGAGTGCTTGAGTGTTCTATGTCCACTCAATCGACCAATCACAGCCCATGACGCCATGTCTGCCATTTTGTTTGATTTGTCATTGTGGCTGGAGACATTGTAAGATTCGCTTCGTTGCTCCCGAAAAAATTTAAAAATATTATTTAAATTGTTGTTTCTAGTAAAATTGTGTTCGACAGACATTAAATTATGTCTAGAACAAGCTATAGGAGCAAAATAAATGAACAAACGCAGCCGCAAACAGAGCAGTAAGTACTTTTTGATTTACGCTCGATTCCGTTCTGAATTTTACACAGAGTGTTGTTTTTTAATAAACTATGAGCCCCGCAGTCGGACATAACAGGTATGTTCGACTGCGTGGCTCAACGATCCTTTTTCATCGTTATAAGAAGTATGACTTATTGATTAATGTAATGTGTCCTAATTTTCAAACCTAGTTTTTTTTTCATACTTCTGCCAACTCCTAGAAAGAATTGTTTGGTATGTACAATGAAGGTATTTAAAAATTATTATTATAACTAACATTGGTTGTGGTGCTTAAACGCTTCGATAACAACTACTTCACTCTGTTTTGCATTAAATTAAAACACTGAAGGATATTGATTGCTTGAACAATTTTTTTATACCACATATGTAGCAGATAAGCACATGGCCCACCTTATGGAAATTGGTTACCGTGGCCTATGGCAATTTTTTTATTGAAAATAATTTACACCTAGATTTTTATTTTCAATTATTATTAGTCTACGATTAATATACTATTGATTTTTATAAAAAAATTGTAAAAAGCACGATTTTTTTTGTATAGGACACGCCAATCTAACTTTTGTTTTTGTCAGCATCTTTTTTTTTTTTCTCATTGATATTTTATTTATTTATCAGCATCAGCTCATCTTGTTGTCACAATACAGTTGTATGTAAAAATAAATGCTGATCAAAACGAAGCCAATCACGTCATATTTTTACTTAGCTTACTTACTCCACATATAATTTAGGCATAGGTACTCTGTAGCTACATTGATGTCCTTGCTCGATTATGTTATTAATTACATTGAATTAATTTTTTATCAATTTATTGAACTTTCTGAAGCTTAATCAATTTACAGGATTTTGCTTTCTGCTTTTTGCAGTGCAAATTATCGATCGACTGTTATTTTGTTTTATATCCTTAACAGGCTTGAAAAAGTTAAGAAAAAGCTTTTTGTAAATCATGATGTTGCTGAAAAATACTACATAGAAGACACTCCAAACAGATATATACTCAAGGTAAACAAAAAGTTTTTAGAGCATCAAAAGGCAAGCAAGGAAACATGTATTCTATTAGCTATAAGCATTTAAAATAATTAGTAAACTAACTATAAATAAAAACTTTTGTTTAAAATGCATTTATTATTTGCGAGTTAAATCCTATCATCTAAAATACTAAATACATCATCCTGTATATACATCTGACACATAGACCAGTTAAGCACGAAAAATTAAAACAGTCTTTTTGTTCTATCTTTATTGAGGTATTGTTCTAAGTCCACATTCGTAATTATATTTGTGCAAATTTGTTCTATCTCCATATAGTAACTGTAAAATAAGGTACAAATAACCACCATTTTATACATTACATTATAATAATGTATTCATAGACAACTCATTTATAAAGTAATTCCTTAGAATCTACAAACTAAAGGTTATTATAAAAATAGGGATAAAAAATCTTCTCACTGTAAAATGTAACCAATGGTAGATAGGACAAACAAGCACTGAGGTGACGTAATAGTATAACTAAGTGGATAAACCCAACGCAACGTAGACCGAGATAAACGCAACATCTCTACGCATTTGCAGAGGCTCGAGGGTGTTTGTGACCTCAGGATTCCCAATAATGCGGACCGCACGTCGCTGCAACCTGTCAAAAGAATCTAGTAAGTACTTTGCGGAGCCATCCCAGAGATGTGTGAGCAGTATTCCACACAGGAATGAATTTGGGTCTTGTATAGAAGATACCGCTGCTCTGGCGTGAAAAAACGTCTCGCTCTGTTCAGGACTCCGAGTTTACGCGAGACTGATTTGACGATGCTTCCGATATGTAAAGTTTTTGTTATTCAGTTTGCAGCGAACGTTTAAAAATATATCACTAACTTACATACCTAATTGCTTCAGTAGGTAGGTACCTACACTTTACTGTGCACAGTGGGTATTTCTATTGTAAGAATATGGTAACATTCAATTTGATAAGGAAATTAATTATTAATCGATAACTAAGCTATGTAGTAATAATATTCTTATTTTTTCTTTGGTCCTTATTATTTTAGACGATAAATTCATAAAACGTAGATATTTATATTGATAAACGTAGATTATTATTTACTAGAATGAGTTTAACTACAATTTGAGTGTCTTGAAATGTCAAGATGCTCAAATTGTAGTCAAATAAAACTACGCCATTGTTCTTTCATGTCATGATACACCCAGATTGTTATAGTCGTTTGGTAGAAAAAGTTAATTATTACTTTCGTGGCTGATTCCCGTCAGATTTCCTTCACGGCCAAAATCTATGGCCGTGAAGGAAATGAACACACAATTAGCAGGCAGCCGGCCGGCCGACTAGTGTATGCAATTTTCGACGTTATTGACATCAGTAGAACAGTGTTTTTTTCGTAGGTATATTCGTGATCAGCGACGTTTATTTATGTTATTGATAGTAGGTACCTAAAGATCGCGCTATTTAAACGCGCTCCATCCCTATTGCATTTTTTTTACGCTCGCGCGTTTTCGGTATGACCAATCATAAAGCAGTTCCTCGCTTCTCCAACCTCAGCTAGATGCCAGAATTGTTTGTTAGTAAAATATGAACGAATCTAGGTGTCTATAGGGCTGCATGGTCGTGGGCACCCACCCTTATTGAAATCTGCCTACTGGCTGGAGGAATTTGTCAATATGTAACTGACTAGCCTTCTTCTTCATCTTAGCGGTAGTCCCAGTCGCATCCGCAGCTCTCAGCTTGGAGTCTAGGGTCCGCTTTACCAAACTAACTGCGGATTTGGCTAAACTTCCATATTTTCTGTGCAGCGACTGCCATCTGACCTCCACAACCCAAAGGCGGTTTCGAAGCATTGCAGCTAGACCAGTTGTTGGACTTTTGAAGACTCTAACTACCCGTAATGACTGCCGTACATGTTCGCATGGCAACCGGGACCGATGGCATAACGTGCTCTCCGAGGCACGACCAGACCAATGCAAATACCCTTAATAATGAATAATGAATATGCATACAAATATTTGCATAGAGCGGGGATCGAACCCGCGTTTCCCGCGTAGCGGCCCCGTTCATTACCGCTACGCCACGGAGACTGTCATTGTACCTATATATGTAACTATAGCCTCCTATCTAGTTTCCTTCTACGCGTATATGGAAACTATGGAAAATCTGCATTTTCTAAGCCAAGTACCTACCTAAGTAGTAAGCGAGTAATGAAAGATTTGGTACATTGGAACATTTAATTCAAGTAGTTAGGCACTATTAGGTAAGTATGGTATGGTAGGCACCAAAAGATTCAGACATACAAATAAAAATAGCATTAAGTAGTCGTTCAGTCGCATAGAAACTAATATAATCTTATTATTAGTTCCGAGCTCTTCCGGGGTCCGTTCTGCGGTGGGAGGCGACTACTCCTTGACCTCCTTGAGCTTCTTTAAATGATTGTCAAGACGTTTGTTCTTAAAAAACGTGCGGTTTTTCATTTTCAAATCTTTCTTGATCTGCGCCAGCGACATAGGGCCGCGCCGCCCGCCGGCCGCGCCGGGCCCCCCCGCCGCCAGCGCCTCGAAGCGCCGCCCCACCTCGCGCGCCTGCCGGGCCAGGCCGAGCCGCGCTCGAGTCAACGGTTACACACGCACGTACGCAAGTTTTCCTGTATTTCTTTCATGGAATCCAAATACAGAAAAGCTTGGCGGTCGTCATCTACGCGTTACCTACGCGCTCAACTAAAGATAATGAAACGTACTTAGTATTAGGTATTTATATTATGGGCATAGCTACTTACATGTCCCAGTCTTCTGAGGTAGGTATATGTATCAATCAAAGTAATTTATTCTCAATCTTAAACAATAAAATTGTTTCATAATGAAGTCAATTTTAATTCTACTTAATCTTAGTATCCGTTGCCACTGCCATACAACTCGGCGGAGTACAGACATGCGAACTCCTCGGAACCGGCTGTAGCGCTAGGTCGGCGGGAGGAGTGAGGAGTGAGGAGGGACAGGCGACTCACGTCGAGCGCGTCGCCGTCCACGCTGCCGTCGCTCAGGAAGCTGTAGAGCAGGTCGTCGCGCTCGGCTCGGCCAGTGGCGCTAGGTCGGCGGGAGGAGTGAGGAGTGAGGAGTGAGGAGGGACAGGCGACTCACGTCGAGCGCGTCGCCGTCCACGCTGCCGTCGCTCAGGAAGCTGTAGAGCAGGTCGTCGCGCTCGGCTCGGCCAGTGGCGCTAGGTCGGCGGGAGGAGTGAGGAGTGAGGAGTGAGGAGGGACAGGCGACTCACGTCGAGCGCGTCGCCGTCCACGCTGCCGTCGCTCAGGAAGCTGTAGAGCAGGTCGTCGCGCTCGGCTCGGCCAGTGGCGCTAGGTCGGCGGGAGGAGTGAGGAGTGAGGAGTGAGGAGGGACAGGCGACTCACGTCGAGCGCGTCGCCGTCCACGCTGCCGTCGCTCAGGAAGCTGTAGAGCAGGTCGTCGCGCTCGGCTCGGCCAGTGGCGCTAGGTCGGCGGGAGGAGTGAGGAGTGAGGAGTGAGGAGTGAGGAGTGAGGAGGGACAGGCGACTCACGTCGAGCGCGTCGCCGTCCACGCTGCCGTCGCTCAGGAAGCTGTAGAGCAGGTCGTCGCGCTCGGCTCGGCCAGTGGCGCTAGGTCGGCGGGAGGAGTGAGGAGTGAGGAGTGAGGAGGGACAGGCGACTCACGTCGAGCGCGTCGCCGTCCACGCTGCCGTCGCTCAGGAAGCTGTAGAGCAGGTCGTCGCGCTCGGCTCGGCCAGTGGCGCTAGGTCGGCGGGAGGAGTGAGGAGTGAGGAGTGAGGAGGGACAGGCGACTCACGTCGAGCGCGTCGCCGTCCACGCTGCCGTCGCTCAGGAAGCTGTAGAGCAGGTCGTCGCGCTCGGCTCGGCCAGTGGCGCTAGGTCGGCGGGAGGAGTGAGGAGTGAGGAGTGAGGAGGGACAGGCGACTCACGTCGAGCGCGTCGCCGTCCACGCTGCCGTCGCTCAGGAAGCTGTAGAGCAGGTCGTCGCGCTCGGCTCGGCCAGTGGCGCTAGGTCGGCGGGAGGAGTGAGGAGTGAGGAGTGAGGAGTGAGGAGTGAGGAGGGACAGGCGACTCACGTCGAGCGCGTCGCCGTCCACGCTGCCGTCGCTCAGGAAGCTGTAGAGCAGGTCGTCGCGCTCGGCTCGGCCAGTGGCGCTAGGTCGGCGGGAGGAGTGAGGAGTGAGGAGTGAGGAGGGACAGGCGACTCACGTCGAGCGCGTCGCCGTCCACGCTGCCGTCGCTCAGGAAGCTGTAGAGCAGGTCGTCGCGCTCGGCGCGCTCGGGCGGCGGCGGCGCGGGCCCCGTGAGCTCCTTGCGCACGTTGTCGATGGTGGCCTGCATGCCGCTGATGCGCTCCTGCAGCCGCTCCTGCAACAGGACAGGGCGGTGCGGTGGCGGGGCGGGGGCGCGGGAGGGGGCGGGGCGGGGCCGGGCGCGGCGCGGTACCTTCTCGGCGCGGAGGTCGAGGATGATGGCCATCTGCGCGGCCAGCTCCTGGTCCTTGGCGTCGGCGGCGCGGCGCGCCAGGTCGGCGGCGGCGTCGGCGCGGTAGCGCGCCTGCGCCTCGGCCTTGAGGTCGGCCATGAGGCGCGCCACGGTGCCGCTCGTCACGTCCAGCTCGCGCTCGCGCTCGGCCGCGGCGGCGCCGAGCTGCTCGATGCGGGCCGCGTCCGCCGCCCTGCGGCATAGCGTGTACTGTGTACTGTGTGTACTGTGTGTACTGTGTACTGTGCCTGCGGGCCGGTCCAGTCGCAGGCAGAGCGCGCTTTCGCCTCCCCAGTGCGAGGAGATCGCGTCTGCTGCGTTTCGAGTAACAGGCTTATCAAATCGAACGCGAGCAATTTCTAATTTTATGTCCGAGTAACTCGCTGCGATCGAAAGGTCGGCAGTAACATACCGTCTTCGTTCCGTCGCGTGGTGGGTAAAAGAGAGAAAATGTAGTCCAGGGACGGGCCCGAAGTTGCTACGTTACTGGGCGGGAGGAGTGAGGAGTGAGGAGTGAGGAGGGACAGGCGACTCACGTCGAGCGCGTCGCAGTCGCATCTGCTCACTACCCTCGAGGTGCGTGCGATCGCACCTATTGCACGCTCGCAAATACAATAATTTGCCAAGAAGGAACATCAATGTCGTGATCGTCCTCGGCATGTTATTCGATCAGAAATAAATAGGAATAAGAATATAAAAAGTACAAATATAATAATTTAATACAGGATGGAAAATTTTCATATCGCATGGAGGAGAAGTACTCAAAAAGAGGTAGCGAATTTCTCTTTACATTTTACTTTACTTTTCACAAGGAAACTTTCCTTTATTTTTAAAAGGAAACATAACTGCTTTCAAAGATTTTCGAAAATTCGCTTTACATACCTGGTAGGTAGGTAATCGAACCGACTAAACCCCGAAAAAATGACACCTGTGTGTTTACTTGGCTATCAATAAGATCAAATCTCATAAACAAACATGGGAAAATAAATGAAAGGAAATCCCTGAAATTCTATCTATCAATTCTCCGGTGTCCCGTACCTACAGCTTTAGACGTTTTCGATTACCGGGTGTGTGAAGTGAGTTATCGAAAATCTTAGAATGTAGTTTTGTTTCTTCCTAATAATAAAGGAGCGTTTCCTTTGCGTGAAATTCGCCATGGCCAGTGTGTGGAGTACGTCCCCCCGGCCCCCGGGCAGCGCGTGCGGTACCGCTGCGCGTCCCGCTCGGCGCGCGCGGCGTCGCGCTGCTCGGCGGCGGCGCGCGCGGCGCGCTCGGCGGCCTGCGCGCGCTCGGCGGCGGCGGCGGCGCGGCGCTCGGCCTCGGCCCGGCGCGCCGCCAGCTCGCGCGCCTCCGCCGCCCGCGCCTCCGCCGCGCTCTCCAGCGCCGCAGCGCGCTGCGACAGACCACCCATCGATTTGTTAAGTACGGTTCCCATGGCCCGTTTTATCACAGGCGGACCGCGAACATCAAAGGCGCGTCTGCGTCCGTTGTAATCGTTCATTTCACGAGCTTATATTTCAGTTTTTAACTCTTTATGAAAACAAACTGGCGCTTTGGAATAGTTCGTCGCCTCAACACAAAAACAAAAACAATGCCATATGCTTGGTTACGCATGAAAATTAATTTAAAAGATGGAACTATACCAATTGCGGAGATAAAAAAGAAAAATTACAATTTAATGTCTACCTACAGAAAGTTGAAAGCTAAAGTCAAGGATTCTATGAAAACGGGGAGCGGCATCGATAATATATAAAGGCCGCATCAGGCCAGCACAGGCCGTGGGAACGCTTAGCACGGGCCGGCACGCGGCCCGCCGCCGCGACGTCCGGCGGGCCGTGGGACCGCTGCTTTACGCGTCAGAGGGAGCAGCCCCGGCCGATGCTGGCCGCACGGTCGCTCGTCGCACCTGGTTCTGTTCGTCGATGACTCTCTCCATCCTCGTTTTGTCCTCGCCGAGCGACGTCAGCTCCGCTCTCATGCGCTCGACGGTGGCGACGGCCTCCTGAAACAGTCTCGAGTGGTAGCAGGAGCGGGGGAGGACCGGTGTCCGACCTCGAGGGCGGATGCCGATAGCGCTTAATTCTCAGCGATGCGGAACGTGATTTATAGAATGGAATCGATGCGATCGCGACGCATTGCACCCTGACTGTTCCACCGGTACGCGACAGACCGTGGTGCAGTGCAAGTCGTTAAAAATACGCGATTTCGACTCATGCCGACGAGGACTTCGTCGCTTAGAAAGAGCCTGTCCAGAAGAGACGCTTCACGCGCGAGTCCACCCGCGCGCACCTGAAATAATTAAGTTAAATATTGTCCAACTGTGTTGTAAACGTTTCCTCACTCACCCTCGACTCGCCCATTGTAGGCGGCACCATTCCCGTTGGGAGTGGATGTATTGGTTGATGAGTTCAAAATGGAGCATAACAACTTCGTTACCGAAGATTTTATTGACGAAGTTGAAAAAAGGAGTAGGTATAGGTACATAGCCATAGTATGGAATCATCAGTCTATACCAATAGAGTCATAAAACCGCTGTTTCCGAGTCCACTTCTCTAACTGGCTGGATAACTCGGTATAGAAACGCGCGCAAAACGCGGTATCTGGACGCAGTAGAAATAGAGAAGCGCTCGCGCAGTCGCGCGTATAACGCGTGTCCTGGCGCGTGGCGCGTGGTGCGTACCGCTCGGCCGGCCGCCTGCGCGTGGGCCCGCGCGCGCGCCGCGCCCAGCTCGCGCGCCAGCGCCGCCTCGCGCGCCTCGCCCGCCTCGCCGCGCGCGCGCACCGCCTCGGCCCTGGGCCGCGGGGAGCGAGCGTGAGTTTTTTATTTCAATTGATTTATTTACTAGCTGTGCCCGCGGTTTCACCCCCGTTTATTAGGGTTCCGTAGCCAAGTGGCAAAAAAACGGAACCCTTATAGATTCGTCATGTCTGCCTGTCTGTCTGTCCGTCCGTATGTCACTTTTCTCAGAATCTATAAGGCCTATTCTGTTGAAACTTGGTGAGTAGATGTATTCTGTAAACCGCAACATGAATTTCACACAAAAATAAAAAAAGCAATAAATTTTGGGCTACCCATATACTTAGAACTGGAGTTCAAAAATTTTATCGGTTTCAGTACTGCGTCGTAACTTGATGTTATGAGGTCTATAATCTTCTTGTCTGTCTGTCATCTTTTTCAATAAATAAGCAATACTTACTTACATACTAGACACAAAAATATATTTTTGAAATTGAACAATCGCCTTGCGTAGTTCTGGAGCTTCATGAATCTATCAATTAACGTATCGCATCCACTAAGTACCGGACATAGGACTCTCTCTCCCAACGTCGTCGTCGCCGTCGTCGTGAGACTTTGGCCTACTGTTATTACGCTCGCTAGTCAGATGGCTTGTTAAAGGCTGTAGTATAGGGATTACGTTCGAGTTTTTACTCTGTCGCAGTGATGCAGTCTGTCTAATTTTTCCGATAGTCTCCTATTAAGGTATATTGTATTCTTTCTCTTTAAAAACAATAAATACAATGGTTAAGGTAATTGCCCCTACTGTCAGTGCCGGTTTTAACACTACCAGCGCTCTGGGCGAGATTTCTACAGCGCCCTCCAACTGCAATTCAAACCCATACGAAAAAAGGGAAAGCATATAATGAAATAACCATTTATTAAAAGAAATAATTAATTATTACATAAAATAACCGTTTATTAGAAAAAATAAACTAATAAAATTTTACTTTTCTATCAGCAAACTCTTTTTATAAGGTTGTCAAAGTCGATATTTTCAGCAATTTCGTTTTCAATTGACAAAGTTGCTAAGTTTGTCAATCTAGATTGAGATTTTGTTGATCGAAGATAGGTTTTTATCAGCTTCAGCTTTGAAAAACTCCGCTCCCCACTAGCAACCGTTACAGATATAGTCACTAATATTCGCAATGCTATCCACACATTTGGATACAGTTCTTGTAAGTTGCGATCTTTGATGAAATTTAAAACAAAAATGGGAGTGACATTCTGATCAGGCAAAAAGGATATCAGACTTAAAAGTTCATCACACAACATACAACCATCTATGTCTGATTTAGAGTCTACAGTTAATTTTAATTGGAGATCACTACATTATATTGTACAAAAAAGACCAAGTTGGGGGTGCGCCTGCGGCGCCTTTTTTTATCCGGCGCCCTGGGCGATTGCCCAACCGTGCCCTACCCTAACACCGCTACTGCCTACTGTCTCGTTTCAAAAATACCCCCTGTATAAATAAGTAATGTACCTATACCTATTATACATACTTAAGTAGGTATAGTAAACCGAAAAAAAAACTTACTTTGACTGCACGTCGCGTCACACGAGCAACTGTGTCGTGCCACGCGCTCGTAGTTTTGAGAATTATCTAGAACACATTCGTGGATGCGCACTTTCAGAGGTAGGGAGAGTGCGCGAGACTGAGCGTACAACATGGCATGTGCCTGTGGGTCGTTTGAATTAGGTGATGTACGGTACGCTCGGGGCGAGTGGGGTGACCTCGTGCGCGGTGCGCCGGGCAGGTAGCGACAGGTAGCGACAGGTAGCTCGGGGCGGCAGGCGCACTCACTCGGCGCGGTGCGCGTGCGCGGCGCGCTGCAGCTGCAGGTCGCGCGCCGCCAGCTCGCGCGCCAGGCGCGCCGCCTCGCCGCGCAGCGCCGCCGCCGCCTCGTCGCGCTGCGCACACCCCCGCGCTACGGTTACTGCGCCACGCGCCGCGTCCTCGTCTGCCGCCGGCTGGTGAGCCGACAGTGCGAGGAGCCGCTCCCCACGGAAATCGTAGCCCCCCGCCGAGTGATGGTAATCAACTTTTTTGTAAGAACGATTCTTTCGTTTTCCTACCTAGTAATATTTTGATACAATGATGATGACCATGATGATGATGGTCGGGGGTCGGGGGACTTTGGATTGTTCCGATAACATGACGGAGTGCTTTACCAGTTAGGGTTCTCCGTCATTCTGTCATCCAATGTCCTAACTAAAGGTATGCATATCAAAATCGCTTGAGGATATTTGTTTCAAAATTGAGTTGCAATAATGTGTCCCGAAAAAATTACATAATGTAAAAACGATACTTCGTGGCTGTCCCAATTCTATATCGTAGGTAGGTCTATCGATTTATATGAAGTGATCGATAAAGCGGACACTATATTCGGGATATTCACAGGAGTGGGCCTCGTGGCTCTCTTTTTATCCGACTGCCGAAGGAAGAAGGTTAGGTAATGTTTTTCGAGACTATGTATGTATGTCAGTACGTATGTATGTTCATTTATTTGGCACGGCCAACAGTCTAAGCGGCTTAACAGATTTGGATATATCAGGTGTCATTTGATTGGTCATGATTGTGAATTTCTAAAAAATTCAAATGGTGGATTTTTGGCGCCAAAACGTATGTTGTCAAAAATATTTTTGATTCAAACTTATCGAGAAGGGTATTAGAAAGAGATTACAAAAACATATACGTGTCATAACATAACTAAAAATTATTTAAAAACAAATTATTAAATAATTATTATGAAAACAAAAAACCCGACTGCGAAGTAAAATTAAAACTGAAAAGCAGATATAATTAATTATTAAAAACTAGCTGTTACTCGCAACTTCGTCCGCGTTAAGTACGGAACAGCTCAAACTCATCATTATACATGGTGGACGATTTTCATCCCAACTGGAACGGAACTACTCGAAAAACTGCAAATAGTAAATTGTACACAAAGGAAACATTCCTTTATTTTTGAAAAGAAACAAAGTTGTATTCAAATCGTTTCGAAAACTCGCTTGACATCTTCCACCCTGTATTTTTCAATAACATAATTATGAAGACAGTCTTTTTTGAGTGACTGACTTATAAATACAGGGCTAAACTACTGAAAACTACAAAAAAAGACAGGCTTCTTCTATTGGCTTCGCAAATACTGCGGAAGGATTTTAAAAAATTCAACATTTTGCTGACGAAATCATTATCAAGTAGGTATGTTGATGAACATGGCTAAATGTGGACATAGCAATTTTCATCAGTTTTAATGGTTTAAATATTCTTCCTTCCTTCCAAATTCTTAAAACATGTGCTGCCACCACTTAAGATCTGAACAAATTAAAATACATCAAATATTTTCAAGAAAACCCGGAGCCTTGAACGCCCTGAGCAGTGACCAGTGGTCCTCTTCTTTGCCGAGCCAATGGTGGTTAGTTCCAGTTTTATGATAAAATCCATCGACCACAGTCACATCGTTGTTCGTTACTTATTAGACGGAATCGATAAGATCGCAGCGGCGTGCATTGGTACTCATTAGATCACTAACATTGTACAATGTCTGCAGTTGCATAGAGACGTTGGTATTTTCCATCTGTACCTCACAACGGCGAGTGAAAGAGCCTATTAGGAATCTTTCAACTAATCTCTCCTTCCTTCCGTCACTCACATACGGTAGAAATAATGCCACCTCAAACCAAGTGGTTCGGAAATTCATTTCTTTATCAGGCGGTTAAGAACTGTATTGCTGTACCCACACGTGTGTGTTTTCTCCTTTTTACGATCCGGAGTTTTTTTTATATAGGACTCGTCAATTTAATTTCACCTCGCCTGATGGTAAGCTAAAGGCAAAGACTCGGAAATATGGTCACCATTATAAACATGTACCATCTTAACAATGGTGGCACTCGGCTTGACGGCATTGTCAGAAGCCTTTTCACGGTCCGCTTAAAGGACCCGGGACTGTAGGAAGAAGTAAACCCGTTAGCTGACAAGGATTTTCGGGTCTTATTGGTGCGGCATAGTAATGAGTCACTGAACCGCTTGGTTCTTGATCGAATATTCTGAACCGTATGCGGGTGACATCTAAGCCCTGCACGCGTTGTCCTGTGGAGGAAAGGAGAGAGGCGGAACTAATTGGAAGAGCTCATTAGAACATTCATCATGGTAGAGACGGTAATACGATAGGGACAACTATCTCCCAGAATACGTAAGGTGCTTCAGAGAAGGTTCAACGATTTACTTCCTCCATGAGCGCGGCTTTGATGGTGATGGCTTGGGCTACCCATCATCCTAGCCGAAGCAGGCCCTACTCTTCACGTTGAGGCTGCCTATTCATGATAGGTAACCAATACCGGTATACTGGGGTACCTCACCCCAAAATACCCACCAATGCCCATCTCCTCTGTTAAATTTTGATCGGTTTGATTCCAATATTGCGCTTGCCCCGATCTGGTGGTATCGGTATCAATGGGGGATTCCAGTTTCATTTTTATTACGTCTCAGGCTGGTGGGACCATCTTTTCATTATCCGAAATGAAGAATTTTGTAAAGATCTAAGAATATTATATCTACTATTACTGTCACAAAGCCTAGTTTTATGTACTACCTATAGAACAATAAGCATAGAATTTATATTATACTTAAATAAAACTATAATTACACAATAAAATAAAAAAGTTAAACAAAAGTAAATAAAAAAAAGGAAAATTACATTTAGGATGGATTCGAACGCGACTCGGCAAAGTTGTAAGTCCACAGCAGACATATTGAGCTACAGTTACCATGAAATTATACTGTGAAATAGACATTTACTTATGTCATAAAACATTCTGCCCCATTCCTTAATAATTTTTTTTTTTTTTTTTTTTTTTGTGTTTTCATCTGCGATCAGTCTCTTGACTATAAACAGATTTGCTGGTAGCATGTAACATTATGTAGAGTGTATCTCTCAGCAGAGATATCCACTCATTAGGTTGTGCAGGTCAGCTAGGTTGCCATGTGCAGCCCAAGTATGTCCTTTCGTTTTAGCCTTTTAGTGTAGCTCTGACATGTTAGCCCGGCAGCAAGCGCATTGGGGTGGTTTTCCAAACGTCTCTGGTACTTTAGGGCACACATTTTGATTTCCTCCTTCACTGTGTTCACCTGGAGGTTTTCATGTATCTCGTTGTTGGTTACAAGCAATGGGGCTTGTGCTATTGTTCGGAGTATAATGTTTTGCATCCGTTGCAATATCGAGATGTTTGAGTTGCTGCAGCTACCCCACAGCTGTATTCCATACATCCAAACTGGCTTTAATATGGTCTTATAGATTAGGAGTTTGTTATCTGTGGATAATTTGCTGTTGCGTCCAACTAGCCAGTGAAGGTCCCTGTACCGCAGTTTAGTTCCTCCCTTTTAGCCTTTATGTGGTTCTTCCATGTTAGTCGCCGATCAAGATGTAAGCCAAGATATCTGACTGTGTCCTTATGTGGTAATATTGCATTTTCCAATTTTACGGGTGGACAGTTCCCATTTCTTAGGGTAAATGTGACTTGGACTGATTTACTATTACTAGCCTTGATTTTCCATTTGTGCAACCACTCGGTAACTAGATCAAGGCCTTTCTGCAGTGTCTCAGTGGCTTTCAGTGGGTTTTTGTTACTAGCAAGAATGGCTGTATCATCGGCAAATGTAGCAGTTGTAACATTCTCGATTTGTGGAAGGTCTGCAGTGTAGAGAATGTACAAGACAGGTCCCAAAACTGATCCCTGTGGGACCCCTGCTTTTATCTCACAGAGTGTTGATGACGCTCCCGCTTCTCTTACTTGGAAAGATCTATCGGTTATATAGGACTGCAGTATCAAGAAATAGCAGTGTGGTAGGTTACGCTTGATTTTACTGAGCAGTCCATCATGCCAAACCCTATCGAATGCCTGTTGGACATCAAGGAAGACAGATGAACAATACTCTTTGTTCTCCAGGGTGGTTCTTATTTGATTGCAAACACGATGCACCTGTTCCACGGTTGAGTGTTGCTCACGAAATCCAAATTGATGGTCTGGTATGACACCTTGTTCCGATAGGAGTGGTGAAATCCTTCTCAGCAGGACTTTCTCAAAGACCTTCGAGAGAATTGGCAACAAACTGATAGGTCTGTATGATGTCACATCGTTGGCTGGTTTTCCCAATTTATGTATCATCAGGATCTGAGATAACTTCCACAGCTTGGGGAAATACTGAACTCTGAGAATGCCATTGAATAAGATTGTTAGATACATAATCGCTTTTTTTGGGAGTTGTTCAAGTACCTCTTTCGTTATTAGGTCGGCACCTGGGGCTTTTTTATCTTTTAGGTGTCGTATAATCCAGTATATTTCTCGTGGTGATGTTGGTTTAGGTGGTAACGAAAGCTGGAAATCGCTATTTAGAATCTCTTCAATGTCGTATTCTGCGTCTCGGTTAACAGAGTCGTGAGGGATGAAAACATTGGACAAGTGCGCAGCAAAGATTTCAGCTTTTTCTTTTGGCGTCCGAGCCCAGGTATCATCGGTCTTTCGTATCGGCGGTTTCATTTCCTGGGGCCTATTGTACGACTTTGTGAACTTCCAAAGTGAGTAGTTTGTCGCCTCTGTTGCAGTAAGAGAAGCCAATTTTGCCTCTAAGGCTGTATTGTGCCAGTCCTGTATTGTTGTCTTTAATTTGGATGCAGCTACATTGAAAGCCCTCTTATCCTCTATCCGTCTGCTAACATGCCAAACTCGTCGCAGTCTGCGTTTTTCCAAAATTTCCCTTCTAATAGTCATTGGAAAATTGTGTGTCGCTGGTTTGTGCAGTATATTTGGAGTGTTCGACGAACACGCTTGTTGAATAAGAGTGGTGATTTCCTCCGTCGCCCTCTCCAGATCTTCAGGCGTTTTTAGTGCCACTTTTAATTCTACCCTTTTCTCTAAGAACTCACGAAAGGAATGCCAGTCTGTATACTTATTGTACAGTCTTTTGGGCCTCTCATACTCAATGGGGAGTGTACTAATTGTTAATAGTATTGGAGTATGGTCTGAGCTACCGTCATAGCAAGATGTGGCCTTGAAATATTCTTTAGGCATTCCTTTGATAATAAAGAAGTCCACTAGATCTGGAATTCTTTCTTTATCGGTAGGCCAATAGGTAGCTTCTGAAGTGGATACTGCAGTTAAACTATCCTTGTCTAGGCTTATTTTGAGTTGTCTGCCTCTTGTATTAGTCAACCTAGAGCCCCAGTCTGTATGCTTTGCATTCCAGTCCCCGCCAGCCACAAAGCGATTACCAAGTGTTCGAAAGTAGTGTGTGAACATGCTATTGGAGATCTTATGCCTTCCAGGGCAGTAGATAGCGGAGGCATTGAAATTGCCGCATTTCGTTTCAACAGCTATTGTGGTTGCCTGTAAATATTCGGTTTCGAAGGCAGGCATTAAGTGATGTTGGATACTCTTCTTTATGATTATTGCTGAGCCAGCGTGAGCAGTACCATCAGGATGACCGGTTACATACGCCGCATATCCCGTAAGGGCAAACCCAGTAGCAGCAGTGCAGTGGGACTCCGATATCAGGATTATGTCTAAGTTGTGCGCCTTTATCATAACTTCTACTTCGTGTTTGTTCGGTTTCAAGCCGTTTATGTTCCAGGTAGCTAGGTTGAGAGTAGTCATTTTAAAAGGTTTTCTACAATTTTGGTCATGAGCCCCATCAGGGTACTCATTTGTTGAAGGATTAAGTCGAATTTTTCCGATTGTTTAATTAATAGTAGCTCTAGGGCTTTATTGGTTGAGGTTGCATCTTTATCGGTTTTTACAGTTTCGGCATATGTTTTATTCGGCTGTGTGCCAGTATCGAAGTTTGGTTGTGGGTATTCAGAGGTTTTCACAATTAAGGGCGTGTTGGGTATTATTTTAGGCATAGGTCTTGCTTGTTTAATAGCCCTCCTGGCAGATATTTCTTTATACACCTCGCAACCTTTATAGTTGGCTGGATGTGGTCCCTGACAGAGTGCGCATAGTGCTGGTGTAGATCGATCTGATTTGGGGCATTCTGAGGTCTTGTGTGATTGGGCACATTTAACACAGCGATACGGACGCATGCAATAATTTTTGGAGTGGCCGTATTGTTGGCATCTCTGACACTGTACTATTGATTGTCTTTTTTTGGGGTCCTCAATTACAATAATCTGGCGGTCAATAATTTTAATATCTTTAGCAGCCTTATTGTGGGGGCCTGGCGCAAGGTTGACGAAAAACGTTGATGTTGGTCTTTTGTCTGGGCCATACTTTGCATTTATTATTTCACCAGAAACAGTGTTTCCGGTTCCTTCGATGGCTTCTTTGATTGCAGTCAAGGGGGTGGTTGGATGAAGGTTTCTGATGACAATTCTAAAGACTCTTTCATCTTTTCTATTAAAGGTGTGTCCGATTAGTCCATTTCCTCTGACTAGAGCAATAAGTTTCTTATAGACCTCCATTTCTGCACAATTTATTCTCATTTGGTTTCTATTTATTATTTTGAATGAGAACTGTGTCTTTTCCACCGCTGTTACTAGTAACTCAGTTAGCTTACTGACATCTTCTACACCATAAAGAATTATTGGTGGTGGTTTGTATATTTTCCTTTGAAAAACGTGTGCACAGTCTTCCTCAGTTAAATCAATAGGTAGCGCGTCAAAGCTGTTAGATGTACTGATTTTTTCCGGGGATGGTGTATTAGATAATTTCTTTCTCTTTGGATTTGGAACTCTTTGCCAGGATGGGGGGCCAGTGACTTTTTCTTTAGGTTCTTCTGTGGATCCATCATCATTTGTTTTTGTGGTAGAAGTGGTGCCAAGTGATGCACTTCTAGATTTGGTAATAAATAAGCTTCGATGGAAAGCTTGCTGTACAAATTTTTTGTTACCTGTTGGGCTGCCGTCACCAGAAGATGACAACAAGTTTGGAAGACATGCTTGTTGCATAATTTTCTTGTTACCAGTAGCATTTACTGTTACAGAAGCCTGGTTACCCGCTTCTGTAGAGTCTTCGGTAGCAGATTTCCCACTCTCCAGCCCGGATACTGAAGAGCGCCGGGGGTTAGCCGGATCGCATGACAAAATATTACTCTCTTTTTCTGACATTTCCATAAAATTGATTGGGAAATCACTAATAACACTTTCCCAAGGTGTCATCGCCACGCTTCTAGGGGTATTTAAAGCCTCAAGGCCTGTGGAGGCCTGGTCAGGTTATTTAGCCGCCGCCTGTTGTTCGGCGTTGTTGCACCATCCGGGGGTTGTCAAATTGCAACGTATGTGTAAAGAAAATAGCGTGATGATATTAATTATGAAAGAATTTAGAAGTCTTTTTACCGAACCAGCTGTACACTAATCTGTCAGATTCGAGAGAACATCGTTCGAGACTAATGTGAATTCTGTCGAGACTCTTGCTGTGCCGAAGATTCTGCAGTAACCTAACCTGACTTGGCTGAGATATAATAACTCTTGCCTCTCGAAGTTCTTCTGATTCCTATGACCGAAATAATATCTTCATATAAGCATTGTTACTGCTTTATTGGTTTGATCTATTCACCCAATCACAAATTGTTAGCCGTGATTTGTTATTATTGACATAACTTTTCTATATCCCACTGACCTCCTATACAAATCTTGTGAACTACTAACAGTCCGCCAGCTATTCATAATGAGCACTGTACTAAAACAGCACGCAGCACTCCCCTACAGCACTGAAATTGTAAATAAAAGACGGAAAGATATTGCATGCACACAGCGAATTACGATAAAGCACGAATATACAGCCAAATTCTTTATGTTTATGGGACCACTGCTGTATAATAGAGTAAATGCCATAGCAGACATTTATCCCCTGAACTACAACCAGTGTAAGAATGTCCTAAAGAATTTCCTGCAAAAATTGACACACGATGAGACAGAGAAGTTGATAACGGTGGTGAAATAAATATTGTTAAGTAGTTTAGTAACTAAGATATAAGTTTAGATTTATTTACCAATCCACTTTGCAAGTAGTTTTTATACCTAAGAATTATTTATTTGTTTATTTAAAATGTAAAAAATGCACCACAAGCCTGAAAAACAGGATTACCTAGTTCAGGCACAAGCTATGTAGCACAGCTGAATAACTATAGATAATGTAAGAGTTATTCGACAAATGTAGAGCTCATATATAATATATGTATTATTACATAATACATCTAAGATAGTATGCACTTAGTATAAAAGATAGCAATAGATAGATTAAGAAACTATGTAACAAGTACTAATGAATTAATGAAATAAATTATTATTATTATTATTATTATTTATTTATGAACCGATTTCAATAAAACAAACACTAAATGTTAAGTGAAGCCTACCTCAATCTATTAGTGAAAACCGCAACCTAATCCGTTCAGCCGATTCTGAGATTAGCGTGCACAAATTCACAGACAAACAGAGAAACAGATAAACAGATAAACAGAGAAACAGAGAAACAGAGAAACAGATAAACAGATAAACAGATAAACAGATAAACAGACAAACAGACAAAAATTCCAAAAAACATTGTTTTGGCTTCTATTACGTTTATAAAGTCCCCCTATACCAGTTTTTCTCATTTCCTTTCCATGTACAGACATCGATCGTTTACAGATTTATTATATGTATAGATAGATAGATAAGAAACTCGACTGATGCTGAAAAGATCGAAACAAGTAGGTATGATATAGCAGGTGGCACCCATTCATTTTTTTCAGGTTTATGATTTGTAAATGGGTACCGTCTGCGACCAAACTTATTTCGATCTTTTCAGTGGCAGTCGGGTTTGTTTATTATTTAATAATTTGTTTTATTTTATACTTTTTAGTTATGATATGTCATGTAGGTATTATGTTATTGTAACCTCCGTATAGTTTCCCTCATTATAATACCGTAGTGGATAAGTTAGAGGCGACAAGGGGCGCACCTGGCGCAGCTCGTGGTCGCGGTGCTCCAGGCGCTGCGCCAGCGCGCGCGCGCGCTCCTGCCCCAGCGCCAGGCGGCGGTGCGCGCGCTGCGCGGCGGCGCCGAGCTCTCGCACGCGCGCGCCGCACGCGCCGTAGGCCGCGCCCAGCGCCTGCTGGTCCCGGCGCGCGCGCGCCACGCCGCGCCGCAGCCGCTCGCCGTACGCCTCCAGCACGTCGCACACGCCGCGCGCGCCGCACAACCTGCGGGCCACCTCTCACTGCGCCACTGCCGCACACCTCCATAGCGTGCGTGGTGTACAGAGAGATACCTGCATTATGTTGTACTTAATACTGGACTTACTGAAACTCACCGACGCGTCGACGTTCCCACTTTCCACAACCAAATATACAGGGCTTAATATTTACATAGGGGCATTGGTTGGAATGAATCGTGTTAGTTCAGTGAGTCGGTACTGTCGGTAGGTGTATCGTGTGTGGTGTGTGCTGTGCGAGCGGGGCTCCACGCCGCGAGAGGACTGAGCCGAGGCCCGAGAACCGACTTGTTGAGCGTGTCGGGGCGCAGGCGCAGCTCCTCCTGGTACTGGCCCGACACCGCCTCGTGCTGCATCTGCACCTCCACCATGTTCTGCTGCAGGCGCTCGTGGTTCGTCTCCAGCTGGTGTAGCTTCTCCTTCAAATCCCAGTACGCCGTATCTTGTGCTACCTGTGCGCACGCGTACACCGTTCCCGTATCAATAAATATACAATAGTAAGCTCATATGAAAAGTAGGTACCTACCTAGGTTATACTGCTTATAGTGTGTGAAGTGTGAGTGGACACGAGAACATTATGCATAGTGCTCGCACATATTCATAGTATCTCATTATCTAATAACTTGGTCTGTAACCTGTAACATATAGGTACAATATCGAGTGCGCAGCCGGGAATGTATGAAATTCCGACCCATCCACCCATCCACCTATATGCTCACGCCCATTTCCCTCCGGGGTAGGCAGAGACAACATTTGACTCTATACTTAAATACTTTTATATCACCCATACAGCTATCCACGAAAAGGTTGAACAGCCAAGGCGAACCCGGGTACCTCTCCGCAGTGCAGCGCTGACTAAAGACTTGATCCGTACATCCCCTCCTATCCCCTGCGACCCAATCCGTCATATTCCAGTATTTTGTACGACTATCTACAGCTCACACCGTCGCCCCAAAATTTTCGCTGGTTAAATTAAATACCTACTATTTGAATGAATTTTTTATAGCATTTATTATGCTAACTTTTTAAGTTCGAAAAACATTGGAAAAAATGAAATTCAAATATTTGGACGCAGTCATCAAAATTCAATGTTTAAAAATGGTTGAAAAATCATTCATTGTTTCCAACAGTTCGTAAGAAGTTGTTGGTAGATGGCTGCACCGTCGCCCTTATAGACGGATATAAAGAGAAGGAAAAATTTGGAATGATTCAGGTGGTGCTCAATAGCTCAGTTGGCAGAGCAATCCCCCTGTAAGGGAAAGGTCGTGAGTTCGAGTCTCACTTGAGCATTTCATTTTTTCCAATGTTTTTCGTACCTACTATTTGTTTTAAAATTTAATTAAAATGTATGAATTATCATCAAACATGAATGGTAGGTACAAAAAACAACCTAATGTTATTCAGGTTGCTGTCTACACCTCGCAATTTGATTTAAACTGATGACTTTTAGCCTTGGTGGTTATTGCTTTTAACAACCATCCGGGTATCTATCAAAGTCTATAAACTTCTTACATTGCCGGTGGAACAGTCGGCATTCTATAAAATGGCAGGCAATGCATTCCACAAAATACCTGAACTGAATTATACAGATTGCCGTTAGAACTGTTAATAACAATCGATTATTAACCTGGTTTTCGTTGTTTTATTTAAAAAAATATGTCAATCGGAAAAGCTATTAAAACGAATAAACAAAGATAAGATCAAAATGCATAGGAGGGTTGGTCGCTTACCTTCAATTTAATAATCTTTGCAGTTTCTCGGGAAACTTTTTCCCTGAGCTTCTCTGCATCAGTGTTCATTCTTTTTCTGCCGGTGACCTTACTAATATCAGATATATCCATTTTGATAGGAACAATAACAGAATGTAAATCCTGACAACCGAAGCAGCTATAGGTGTTTGAATAAAAATTAATAATCGTAGTATTTTATACCTATTATCCCGCCAAATTTTTATTTTTGATTTTATATGTTTTTATTTCTTTAATTCCTTTCTGAACAGGCTAAGGTACTATGAGCATGCTGCCTTAAATAAATAAATAATAAAAAAGCCTTTAATCTTTACAAAAATCATGTGTGTGTGTGTGTGTGTGTGTGTGTGTGTGTGTGTGTGTGTGTGTGTGTGGGTGTGTGTTTGTGTGTGTGTGTGTGTGTGTGTGTGTTTGTGTTGCAATTAGATAATCATGCCTCCATGTGCAACTACATTTAAATTTGAATTGTTTTTATTACATTTTCGGTAGTGTCGTAGTCGAGACTCTTCAACCACGCAAGTAAGGTGTTTTTAAAATGGATACTGTTTTGCGTGTTAATTTTTTTATGGGTCTTTAATAAAACATTGTATATTCGCGGTTATCACATCAAAATGCCTCTGAGCAAAGGTGGTTCGCACTCGTGGTACCGGACAACGTAGAACTCTCTTGGATGTATTGAGTACGGTTGGGACTGGAAATTTGTGGTATCTTTTCAACATTTCGTAGATATACATCTTTCTAACCGAAAGCACTTCAGCCTTTTCATATACCATGGTTGTTGGATGCCTAATAGGTAAAGACATAAGGACTTTTAGTACTGCACGTTGGACCCTCTCCGCACTGATCAGAATTGTTTTCTCGGCTCCCCCTCAGGCACATATGCAGTATCTAATCAAACACTCCCACAGTGCCCTATAGGTTTGGATGAGAAGATGTTGGTTTACCTCGCACGCCGCTTCACGCAGCGCCAAGAGCTCCGCCTGGTAGACGGTGCAGTGCCTGGCGAGAGCAAGCTTGCGGGCCTTTGTCTCGGACTGACTGTTCCATATAGAAATAGCAGCTCCGACGCGGCCCTCAATCCTGCTCCCGTCAGTAAAGATTTTTACATCGTGTTGGACAGTACTTAATTGTTCCTCGTCTACCACGCTGTCGAACTCCAGGCGCGTACGCTCCACGGGATGCGGGGCTGCCAAAATGGGTGCCAGCCGTTCGATCTCCCTGTCCTTCAGCCACGGCTGGTAGGTTAGGTTAGGTTTTTTTTTTTTCCTTTTTTTTTTCTAGCACCTCTCACTTGTGCCGGGGCACTTCGTGAAAGCCTATTCTATCACTTATCCTTTCGTGCCAACTAGTCTGCCTATGTTTTAAAAAATAACCCACTCAGGGTTCAAGCGGCTTTTAGTTATTTTACTAATTTCTTATCATCTAAACAAGTTTAGTCACGCTTTCATTCGTATCCTCTAGTAACATACAAGTTCTCGCAATCATGCCTCTCGTACTTTCAAACTGTACCTTTCATACTTATGGGATGGGCTGGGGCCTATTTCTGGCTCGGTGCTTTTCTTTATTTATTTAGACACTGAACTCATTACACTTAGTAGTATATGTAGTTACAAAATGTTTTCTTAATCCTTAACTTACTTGCTATTAATTTACAATTATTCTCTTATATTATACTAATTATCTTTACTTATTGTTATGCATATTCCTATTTTCCACTGTGTTTAAAATCTACTGTAAAATATTGATGTACAATATTGACCCGAGATTTAATGTTATGTCCTATTTCTATTATTAACTATATTAACTACCTTTGTTGCGTACTCTAGGAAATGCTCTCTGTACTTTTTAGTTACAAACAGTGGTAGGTTTTCCTTCAACATTTCTACGCC
The DNA here is from genome assembly GCA_914829495.1 of Eilema sororculum. Classification (NCBI taxonomy): domain Eukaryota; kingdom Metazoa; phylum Arthropoda; class Insecta; order Lepidoptera; family Erebidae; genus Eilema; species Eilema sororculum. The sequence continues at coordinate 23,539,205 of OU618549.1, forward strand.
TACTTTGTTCTCGAAATTGTGTCTATCTCGCGCGTGGATCGGGCAGTCCACGATAATGTGTGCGACCGTCTCTGGTACCCCAGGCTCGCAGGCACACGATGGGTCCTCCTTACACTTGAACCTAGCCAAGTATGCGGAGAACCCACCGTGTCGGCGTGTCCTGTTAGCAACTGGGTCGTGATGCCGGCGATCTCGATCTTTCGAACGATGCTGTATGCTGTTACCGCGCATGGTAGGAAGAGCTTGGTGCCCGAAGCAGTCACACCCGCTCCGTACCTTTCGCCCCATTCGTGAAGCGTGATCTGACGCAGACCACGCTTGACGAACGAGACTGGGCACAGATCGTAGTGGGGGGCAATCTTCAGCCCCAGAGCCGCCTCCTTAGCGAGCTGGTCGGCCCGCTCATTGCCCTCCAACCCCGCGTGGGCCTTGATCCAGAACAAGGAAATTTCCTTGCCCTGGACCAAGCCCCGCTTGATGTTAAGTCTGGCTTCAACTGCCAGAGGGTGGAGGGCATGACGGTTAATTACCGTCAGGAGTGCGGCTCTGCTCTCACTGAAGACCCCAAACGTGGCCGCGCCTCGCTTAAGGACCTCACTGGTCGCTTTGCATATAGCCAAGAGTTCGGCCTGGTAGACGGTGCAGTGGGGCGACAGAGCAAGTTTGAGGGCCCTGGTTTCGGTCCCGTTATGCCAAATGGATAACGCGGCACCGACCCGGCCCTCAATCTTGCTCCCGTCCGTGAAAATGCGCGTTTGGATATTCTCCACACGGTTATAATGTTCCTCGTCTACCAGACTGGTGAGCTCCAGGCTCATATGCTCCGCGGGGTGAGGTGCTTTAACAGCTGGGGCCATTCGTTCGATCTCCCTGTCCCACAACCATGACTGGAACACTCCTCTCTTGGCCTCGTACAACGAGGCCACCTCGCGAACTCTGAGGTCCAGAGGGAGTAGTCCAGCCAAGATTAGCCCTGAGTGCAGGGAGACCGTCCGGTAGCTCTTACAGAGTTTTTGCGCGAAACCGCGCTGCACCACGTTCAGCTGCTTTCGGATACCAAGCTTGTCCACCGCCGCGCACCAACTACTGGCGGCATACAGCACCGTTGGCTCCACCACCGCTGTGTAGATAGCCCGGATCACCTCGGGGTGCAACCCCCAGCCGATCCGGGCCATCCGCGCGAGCTTGTGGTATATGCCGATCGCCTTCCTGCATACATCAGTGACGTGAGTGTTAAAAGTGAGTTTTTCGTCGATGGTGAGCCCCAGGACTTTGATTTGTTTGGACAGTCCAATGCCTATCCCGCCCATGCTGAGGCGTGGGTCATCGTACTTTAGCCTCCGCGTGATTACCATCGCACAAGTTTTGTGCGGTGCGAATTTCAGCTTGTTTCGGATGCCCCACTCCCGCACATGCTCGAGAGAGGCACTGGCCTGCCTCTCAATTTCCAGGCCGCTGTCCCCATCGAAAACCATCACTACATCGTCCGCAAAAGCCTGCACATGAACCGCCCTTTCTCTCAATTGGTGGAGCAGAGGGTCCAATAGGAGGTTCCAAAGCAAGGGTCCGCCAATTGAACCCTGGAGCAGCCCTTCTCCGTGGAGCGTCTGCACTCCTCGCCCGCATACCTTACCCTCACCTCCCTGTCGCTAAGGTAGCTGCTGATAACCCGTCTCAAATTCACCGGACATTTCTCGTCCGCCAGCCGTACTTTAATAGCTGGCCACCATGCGCTATCGAAGGCGCCCTCTATGTCCAAGGACACCATAATGACCACCCTCTTCTCATCGAGTTTAGCCCTTATGTGGCCCATAAGGTCATAAAGGGCGTCTTCGGTGCTTTTCTGGGGCATAAAGCCGTACTGGCGGGGGCTAATTGTTGGTAATAAATAGAAATTGAGACGGGCCACCAGCATCCTCTCGTACACCTTCCCCAAGACGGGCAATAGACCAATAGGTCTGTACGACTTGGGGACGGTGTACGAGTCCTTCCCTGGCTTCTTCAGCACCACCACCACGGCTTCCTTCCATATCTTAGGAAAGTAGCCGTGGAGAAGGCACCGATTCAGCAGCTTCAGGAAGAGTGCGGGGTCGGCCCCGATGGCGTGAGTGCAGATATCGGCAGTGAAGCCATCCGCCCCCGGAGCCTTCTTAGGGTTAAATTTGTGGAGGGCATCGTGGAGTTCGCTCATCGTAAAGGGTGGGTCATCATCATGATGACCCGTCTCATTTTCCACCTCTTTTGATTTTTCGCGTATCTCCTGATGCCCCACGTTGTCTTCCTCTACCCGATCTCTCGGGTAGAAGGTTTTGGCCAGAAGTTCGGCTGAACCCTTTGCGTCCAGGTAAGTTCCATTGACGGTTAACGGAATATCTTCCTCCCTTGCTGTGGCCATACTGCTAACCCTATAAATACCCTCCCACATGCCCTCCCGGTCCTGCTTTCCACAGAATTCCTTCCAACTCTCGACCTGTGCCTTTTTTACTTCCGATTCATAAATCTCCTTTTGTTCCAGGTATCGCGCCACTACCCTCTCTCTTCGGACCGGCGCTGCATTCCTGATTCGACGCTTTTTGGTCTTTACGAGCCTCTGTAGCTCTGCGAGCCTTTCGGACCACCACGGCATCGTGATCAACCCCCCCGGTTTTTTGACTGGGATACTTTTTTTTTTTTTTTTTTTCCGTGCGGAAATCCCCTCGGATACCCCCCTGCCGGAGAGGGGGGACAACGGTGTCCCCGACTCGCCCCCGGAATGGGGAGGCGCGCTTCTCAGCGCGCCGTCGCCGTGGCCTGCTTCTGCTGGGGTGACAGGCGGCTTCACCCGTCACCCCCAGGCCCGCGCTCATGGGGGACGGAGGTCAGTCAGTGCCCTCCGACGCCCGAGTTGCCTGTGCGCGCGGGCAGCGCGGTTCGCGAGTCTCGCTCGTTCGCGCTGCCTCTCCCGTTCCGCCGTCTCCTTCACGACCATTACCTGCTCGCTGAAGGAGACGCCGGCCGCCCACGCGTCCGCACAGCGGACCATAGCTGTGAGCAGGGAGGCGAGGGTAAGAACTCTCACTCCCAGGGCCGCCACTAGTTCTCGCCTCTGTCCGGCCCATGCCGGACACTCGGTGAGCGTGTGCAGCTCTGTGTCCTCGCTCGCGTCGCAATGATGGCACTCGGACGTTGGCTCCTTTTCGATCCGACGCAGATACCGCCCAAAGCACCCGTGCCCGGTGATAATCTGCGTCAGTCGATACGAGAGGCTGCCATGTGGCCTCTCTAGCCATTCCCCCATGATGGGCCTTACCGCCTCTATGACGGCATGCCCTGCGCGTGGTTGCTCAAGTCGTCGCTCCCACTCCGCCACCATGATCCTGTGGAGCCGGGATCTCTCGGCCCGAATGTCTTCGGGCTCGGGATCGTATCCCCGCTCCCGCGCCTCCTTACGGAAACGATAGAGTGCCGCAAGGGATCTCGCTTCCAGGATCCACGGTGGCGATCCGGCTAGGAGACTCGCCGCTTCAAAGGATATCGTGCGGTATCCCCTAATTGCCCTGGAGGCCATCCTCTGCTGCGGCGCACGCAACAGGGGCAGGAATCTGGTCTCCAGGGTGTCCGCCCACACGGGACACCCGTATAGGGCCATGGACCGCACGACACCCGCGTAGAGTCTCCTGCAGGAGTCCTCCGGGCCCCTCAAGTTGGGCAGCAGCCGCACCAGCGCGTTAGCTGTCACCAACAGTTTGGAGCGCAGACTTCGGAAGTGCTCTCCGAAGTCCCACCGACCGTCGAGAACGAGCCCCAGGTATTTCAACCGGGGCTTGATGTCGATGGGAGTACCTCCTACTAACAGGCTGGATCCCGGGGGTGGCCTGCGCCGAGGGCCATGAAAGAACAAGGCCTCGGATTTGTGCAGAGCCACCTCGAGACCCAGCTGCCGGATCCGATCCACGACTTGAGCAACAGCGGTCGTGGCCCTCTGGGTCGCCTCGCGGTGTGTAGCGCCACTCACCGTCACTAGCGTGTCGTCCGCGTAGCACGTGACGGTGGCACCGAACGCGAGCTCACCGCGAAGCACCCAGTCGTATCCGATGTTCCACAGGAGCGGCCCCAAGACCGATCCCTGTGGGACACCGCACGACATCTCACGCCTACCGACGCCGGTCGCACTTGGGTAGATGACGGCTCTCTCCGTCAGGTACGCCCCGACTATGCGGCGGAGGTAGAGAGGCACGTCGTGGTACACGAGCGCCTCCCTGATGCAACTCCAGGGCAAGGTGTTGAACGCGTTGGAGATGTCCAAGGACACCGCCAACATCACCTCGCCCCGGGCGACCGCATCCTCCGCCAGAGTCCTCACGCGCATGATGGCATCCACAGTGGAACGCCACCGGCGGAAGCCGTACTGGGTGTCCGCTAGGTCTGGCCCCACTCTAGAGAGGTGCTCGACGAGGCGCTTGGCAATGACTCTTTCGAAGAGCTTGCCCACCTCGTCGAGCAAAACTATGGGCCGGTACCCAGACGGCTCGTCCGCCGGGCGTCCGTTCTTGCGGATGAGGACCAGTTTCCCCGTCTTCCACATCTTCGGAAACTGGCCCCGCTCCAAGCATGCGCTGAGGAACCCTCGCAGTCGGGGTTCGAGACCGTCTTCCCCTAGAGCTAGGACCCACGCACGGCCTGGAATGCCGTCGGGTCCCGGGGCGGTGTTCTTCTTGGCTCTAAGCCGTCGCACCGCCAGCTCTAGTTCTACCCAAGTGACCTCGGGCACGTCGTCGTCATTAACCACGCCGGGCGCAACAGGCGACCGAGGTGGCGGAGTCATCTGCGGCGGAACGTGTTCCGCTCGCACCGGGAACAGGGATTCCACCACTCCTCCAAGCAGAGCCGGCTCGAGAACCTGGGTTAGCGGTGGGGCCCGGGGGCGCAGCTTTCCTCTTACCAAGCAGTAAGGCCGCCCCCATGGGTCCCGCTCCAGTGTCTCCAGCAGCTCCCTATAGGAAGCTGCCTTGGACCGCTTGATCTCTGCTCGGAGGGCATTCCTGGCTTCCCTGTATCCCTCTTGTAACTCCGCCACTAGGGGATCTGTGTCTGCGGGGCGGCTACGTCTCCTACGGAGCCTGGCCCACCGGCGGTGCGCGATCACGCAGGCTTGCCGCAGCCTCGCGATCTCCGCAGTCCACCAGTAGACCCGGCGCCTCGGACTATAGGCTGGAGCCCTAGGCATACCCGCATCGCAAACAACAGTCATGGCCTCCCGGAACCACGCCGCTTATAATAAACGCAGTGTTATAATAAAAAAAAATCTCGTTAATGAAAGGTTTTGATATTATATGTATTCTCGCTTAATATCTAGCAGATAACTAAAAAGACTAACGAGATATACAAGATTAAAAATTACATGCCACGGCGATGAAACATGTGTGTACGGCAATGAAACACACGTCCATGGCAATGAAAGAATTATGCCAAGGGAATGAAAGAATCAATCACAGAAATGAAAATCCATATAAAACATAATACTTTATATACCTACTTACATACAATAAATACTAGGTTAAGAATCGTGCAAAAGGAGTAGGTACAATTAAACAAATATAATAGAATCAAAGAATTGTCCAATCATTTATTTAAATTCTTTCACACAAAAAAGAAATTAACAATACACTAATATGAATAAAACAAATAATATGGTATACTTTTGTTAATTATGCAAAAGTAAATGCGAACAACATACATAGTACACCACAAGTTTTTAATTTACGCATCAATATTTAATGTGAAGCGAAACCAAAACATTTTTATAAAATCTAAAGATGAAATAGTCACAGCCCACATCGGTTATGGGTCTTCTTCATAGTCTTGACAAAATAAACAAACCATTATTAAAATCAAACTATTTATAATTGATTGTACAGTAAAAAACTCATCAAATCTTTCATCGTATTGCAGAAAGTTTTCGAATCCTCTGAGTTCAGTATTATAATGTAATGCCTAATCATACTATGGCGATGAAAACATAAGTCACGGAAATGAAACATCAGGCCACAGCAATGAAACTAAATCGTTTTACAATGCATGGCAATGATTTTTTTATCATTGCCGTGTTTTTTTTTTCATTGCCATAGCAAATTTTGACCACGGAAACTACGGCAATGAAAGCACGGCAATGAAAAACAAGACAAAAATATAAAATAACAAAAAATCTAATAATTATTCGAAGTATTAATCACTTCACAAAAATAAACAAGAGAAATTGCGTTCTATTCAATGTTTAATCAAGAGGATAACTTATTAAAATAGAAAGTTATACCTATCCACGGCGATGAAAGAAAAAATGTCCAGTAACATAAAAATGGTATACTTACATCAATGGTGCCAAAACGCAGGTACGTGTGTACGTTCTTCCGCGTCGAGCACTTAGGCGGCACCAATATGCAACGTTTAGCGCATATAAGGGAGGACGCAAGTCGTTAGATAAGACAATATTCTAAAATATGTTTAGAACACGGCGATGACAGGCAGTTCTGGGACAAATGTATTTTTTTTAACCATTCGTTGTATTGTTTAAATATTTGAATAAATGTATTTCCTAACAATACTTTAACTATTCACGTATCAACTAAAAATAGGTTTTAATAAAAATAACCAATAGATTTTTATCAATGAGGTATCACGACACAGTAGGTGACGTGTGGACAAACACGGCAATGAAAGATTTCGATGTATTTTGTTTTTTTTTGGAGTACCTATAATCCTATTTAATAGAATATTTAGTGCCCCAGATAGATCACTATTTCACCTATCTACCAAAAAATGTTAGAGCATTATAACTATGATTTTTAGTACCGATTTCATCGATGCCACGCAATTCTTGGTCCCGGGAAATTCACCCCGATATCGTCAGGCCTGTCCGGCACCATGGCCCAGGCCTGCACAGAGGCGGCTTCCAGGAGAGCTTCCCTATTCAGACCCCTTAGCACCCAGCGCGGCTCGCGTGGGGCCGGTGTGACCGGCGCATCACTCTCGGGAGGGGAGACATCGAACCGAACGAATCGGTGATCCGCTAGTGTCTCCACCTCCACGACGACATGCCAGTCCCGCACACGTTGCGACAGCGAAGCGCTCGCGAACGAGAGATCTACGATCGATTCGCGCTCCGCCACCCAGAACGTGGCTTCGGCCCCGCGATTCTGGAGAACCAGACCGAGAGTACCGGCCCAGCTCTCCAGAGCCCTGCCTCGCGGGTTCGTGTGCCGGGACCCCCAAGCCTCAGACCAGGCATTGAAGTCCCCAAGCACCAGAACCGGGCGAGGGTGACAGGCATTGACGACGTCGGTCAGCCGCTCCAGCGACCGCCGATACTGCCCTATGCGTCGGTGTAATGCCGGCGTGAGATAGACGGCCACGACCGCAATCTCCCCCACACGCGCCGCTACGATGCCATGCTCCCTTGCGATCACCACAAAGGGAGGGGCACCCGCAGCGGCGTTACGCACCAGTGCCGCCGATCCATCCAGGTCGAACACCCAGGCAGGCCCGGGAGGCCGGTAAGTGTATGGATCGGCGACAGCGGCGACGTGTATGGACCACTGTGCCATGCTCTGGAGCAGAAGTGCCTGAGCATCGACACCGTGGCCCACGTTCGCCTGCAGTGACTGGGATACTCTCCCCACACGCCACCTCGATCGCTCCCGTATATGCTTCGAATAAGGCGTCAAGCTCTTTGTTGTGCCTTGTTTCGCCTATCACAATATCCGAGAGCGATCGGCTGACGCTGGTTTTGAAAGTATCCCAGTTGGCCTTTTTAGTATTATAAATGCGGGTAGTGCGCTCGATTCTCGTGCCCCTGGCTCTTTCCAGGTTGAGGTTGAACAATATGCCGTTGTGGTCCGAACTCGGCACGAGGCCCGTGTCCACCTTCCAAGCGTCGACCAGGTCGACCATGTTGTCGGTGCAGACCGTAATGTCCACGTGGCTTTTGATCAGCAATTGAGATTCGAAACACACATCCAGCAAGCGGTCAGAAACTGCTTCTACCGGCTGAAGGTGTTGTACAGGATTCGCCCCTACATAAGTGTGAACATTAGAAAGTTGCTGTGTGAGTCACTAATACTTTCTAAGCTGAATTATGCTGACTGCGTATATGGGAACTGTGTCCTGAGTAGAACTGAGCGACTTGTCCAGCGTGTACAGAATGCCTGTGCACGATTCTGTTTCTGGATCCCCCCACGCACACATGTAACACCTTTTCTAAACATGGAAAACATTATGAAAATGGAAGAATGCAGAGAGTTACACCTCGCCACTTTGCTGTTTGGGGTGGTCCAGAGACAGAGACCAAGATATTTGTACGATAAGTTGTCATGGGCGAAAGACTATAACAGACATGGGACAAGGGCGTCAGCTTACCTTATGATTACACCGAGCCACAAGACCACTGCATACCGGGGCAGTTTTAAATTCGCAGCAAGCCGAATTTGGAACGACCTGCCACCGCCAATCCGCGCTCTGAAAACAATCCATTCATTTAAAAATACTTATCGAATACACCTATTGAAAAAGCAACAAAAGAAAGGATAAACTCACACTGGGAGTGCACGCTAGTAAACATTGTGACGATTGGCGAGGGAGTAGTTCGGCTGCTGTGGATAACGCCATCCCAAAGATGGTGTGACGTCTCGGTCCCGGGTCATCCTCTTTTACTGCGCGACCGCATGTTAGCCTCATACATAATTACTCCTTATACATATGTCCTATAACCTATAACACACACTACACTTTTAATCACCCCCATATAATGGTAAGACCCATTATATGGGGGTGATTAAAAGTGTAGTGTGTGTACACACTACACTTTTACACGAGCTACACTTATATTCACACTGTATTTCGTCCTTCACTCGCCATCGCCTAAGGCAGTAGCACTTGCTGTGGTTAGTATAGAAAATAAACAAGAAATTACTCTTTATGTAACAATCATGAGATTACATCAACTTGTCAACTCGTAATGTAATAAGATGTCTAACGCGAGCTAGGTAACTTATGCAATATGCGGGCGGTGACAGCGTCGGGGCAGTGGGCATGTATGCGCGGGAGTTATGTATAACTTTTAACTACAAACAAAGTATAACCTACTACTAACTTCGAATAATAATATCGCACGATACCATGTTACATCCATAGAATTTCTCCTTTTTAATTCCACTTTGCCCTGACGGTGTGAACCGCTGTTGAGTTTTTTTTTTGCTAAATACTTATAAATGAACATATCAAAGAACTTAATAATAATGAACAAAATGTAAATATATTGTACCTACCCACCTGTGTACCAATCAACAGCGAAAGCGACGTACACGTGGGTAGCAGAAGTCCTTTACGCTCGTTCCGTTCGTGGGAGTTTTGTTTTTGCAAGCGCATTCAAAACTCCTTCCGACTTGACTTTATACTATAATTACTTAGTTATAAACTATACTGTACCTATAAAATAGTGCGTGGCGTCAGCGCTACCTAGTGGCCCCATCTGAAAACCAGCGCTGTGCATACTCAACGAAGGGTGTGCGCAGCATTTAATGCTGAGATGGGGCCCTATTTGGGTTCGCATAGTGTGGAATGTTGCATCCGTAGCTTAATTTAATATACCTACTAATAAAACTGTTATACTTACCTACCTATTTATACTTAACATGTCCACTGTGTAGAACTTAAATAAAATATTTTTCTTTCTTTCTTTCTTTCTTTCTATACCTCTTTCCACCCCTTACAGTGTCGAAAGTCGGAATATCCCCGCTATTCAGGACCTGGAGGTCAAGTTCAGCGAGGATACCCCTCAGTAACTCGCCTCTGTCGTCCTCAAACCAATGTCCCCACCAGGTGCTCTTTGCGTTAGCATCACCCCCAAGAAGAACAAGCCGGGAACCTAGAGCTCGCCTCACCTCTATAAGTTGCTCTAAAGTTCGGTTCAAAGTAGAAGGATACCAGCGTGATCATCCAGGCACTGGTCCGGATCCCCACCACTACGATGTTGTCAGTGGTGAGTTGCGAGTACTGCACAACATCCAAAGTTGGATCGAAGACGGCAATAGCCGCCTTCACAGTCCCTCCTCCTTGCCCAGTGTTCTGGAAGACCCTAACGCCCTGGTATGCCTTCATCTTCGCCGAATTTCCAACATAGGGCTCTTGAATTAGAGCAACAGTGGCTTTCCGCCTCGAGGCTGCGAGTATGAGCTTGTTAGATTTAGGGGGGTAAAATTTGATGTGACCATATATATAACCTATAAATTACTATATATACCTATAAACTGGATGCCATTTGTAATTATGTATTTGAACCAAGGAAATTAAACAATAAATACAATTCTGTTTTATCACTCCTTTTATTCTGTTATACTATGTCAGTTCCAAAAGCTGTTGTAGACAGGAAAGAACTGACAAGAAAACCTGTCCGCCTTCTAACCACAACATAATTTTTATTCTACTTCATGTTACACCAGGCTCGTAGCCAAATATTACAATATAAGACAACCCTGGTTTCAGACCAGTTACAACAGTATAATAGCTAAACTATAACACAGATACTTATCACATAGGAACCACATTGGAGTCGAACCACTTTTCATAATTATTAGTATGACAATACTTGCACAGTCACTAATACGCTACATTGATATTGTATCATCTGGTATATCAGTTAAAGAGACTAATAGCCGAGACTATGATACATAGGTAGTACATAAAACTTAGATACCACACTGGTATCGAATCAGCCCTTATAATCATTGGTATAGCCATTAGCCATACTTTTACAGCCATTATTATTATGATAATTTATTATGCCCAAGGATTATCACAAATACATCAAGTAATACTTTGATTCGGTTACTTTACAAGTATATTTTAGTTACACAATATTTGGAACACCCAAAGAGGGTATTTAATTATAATTGCTAATTCAATTACTTATTAAATACCAATCCACTATTATATTATTCACTATAACAGCAGTTATTACTACATTCACTGTTAGAACACTGTAAGTACATATTATTATAACATAAATATAACAGAGGTATATCGTACCTCACACTTCGACGGCTCGGGATCGACTGTGCGAATGACATCCGACATCGTCTTTTTATAACATTTGAGACGTCGCATTGCATCGAATGATTTTCACCTACCTACTTATAAAAATATTGTATAAAGTAGTTTCTTATTTACAAATCCTTTAAAATATTCTTTATAGTAATATAAATACACTATAATACATCAAGCTACACCTCACCTGATCGCTGGCCACTCCATATTTTAACATGATTCTAACACGGCCATACTGACAATTACTTCGCTCTCGAAGTATATACAACGAATTTTATTGCAAATTGCGATCACATATTACATACTTAAACTTAGTCATTATAATTATATTTCTTTTACATCACTTTTTGCAAAACAGAATTTATACATTAAAGAAAAAACACTTCCTTAGTATCAAAATTACCCCAAAAAGAATAGTCAACACCAAAAAAATATAGATATTCAACAACATTTTGGTACTTTGTCTCAAACTTAAGATTTAAACATTTAGTCTTCGATCTTTATGAAATCTTAGCATAGTAGAAGGGCAAAAAACATTTTATAAAATGTGTGTAAAATATATATATATATATTATCTTCTGTTATTATTCAGTTATCTAAGAACATTAATTACCTCCGAATCCAACGGACTAATGTGAACTTTTATAAAATGTCTTTTGTTATTGTTCGGTTATCCAAGAATATTGATTACCTCCGAATCCAACGGAATAATCTGAACTTTTATAAAATGTCTTGTTATTGTTCAGTTATCTACGAATATTGTTTACCTCCGAATCTAACGGAATAATCTAAACTTTATCATTTCAAACACCATCTATAAATTTACCATTAAATTAATTATGTATCACGGCATTTGATTATAACAGTTGTATACCCGAGATAAAGTCTCTTATTTTACACGAGGTATAAGTCTTGTTTTTTAACCGAGATATAACCGCCTCGCCTTTTTTCCCCATGAGACAAAACCGTCTCGCCTTTTACCCGAGATATCATAGTCTCACCTTTTACCCGAGACATAGTCTCTCCTTTTACCCGAGACATCATAGTCTCACCTTTTACCCGAGACATCATAGTCTCGTCCCTTTTGTTTTTTACTTACAACCACCACTAATGCCAAAAGCCAATAACACTATATATATAGTAACACAAATAGCAATGTTTTTAATCCATCACGGCCATTCTGAACTACACTTTGATCTCAAAGTGTTTAGTAAATCCATAATAAAATAATATCTATTGTAGTCCTTTAAGGTACATTGTACATACGTAGTGTAAATGCTATTGACTTTCTTTTTTATTCGAATTTTGTTCGTTTTAACTGTACTTGACTTTACTTTGATTGTAATTTACTTTATTATTGTAGCTTAATTTGAATAAACTTTACTATTGCATCCACTGTACTCCACGTTTCAAACCAGTGATCCATTTGCTAAATAGTATTTAATATTTATTTTTTATATTGGCGTTTTACAAGCAGAATAAACGATTTAGTTAGAATTTGAATTTAATATTAAATCGACGGTAGGTACTTTTCGTGTAATATTAACTTTAATATTGGACCGACTGTACTTTTAGTTTAATATTGAACCGACTGTACATTTGCTTTAATATTAAGTCGATTGAACTTTTACTCTAATGAATCGACTGTACTTTTACTCTAATATTGAACCTACTGTACATTTACCTAAATATTGAATCGTCTGTACATTTACTTTAATATTAGACCGACTGTACTTTTACTTTAATATTGAACCGACTGTACATTTGCTTTAATATTAAGTCGATTGTACTTTTACTTTATTATTGAACCGACTGTACTTTTACTTTATTATTGAATCGACTGTACTTTTACTTTATTATTGAACCGACTGTACTTTTACTTTATTATTGAACCGACTGTACTTTTACTTTATTATTGAATCGACTGTACTTTTACTTTATTATTGAACCGACTGTACTTTTACTTTATTATTGAATCGACTGTACTTTTACTTTATTATTGAATCGACTGTACTTTTACTTTATTATTGAATCGACTGTACTTTTACTTTATTATTGAACCGACTGTACTTTTACTTTATTATTGAACCGACTGTACTTTTACTTTATTATTGAATCGACTGTACTTTTACTTTATTATTGAATCGACTGTACTTTTACTTTATTATTGAATCGACTGTACTTTTACTTTATTAATAAATCGACTGTACTTTTACTTTATTATTGAATCGACTGTACTTTTACTTTATTAATAAATCGACTGTACTTTTACTTTATTATTGAATCGACTGTACTTTTACTTTATTAATAAATCGACTGTACTTTTACTTTAATAATAAATCGACTGTACTTTTACTTTAATAATAAATCGACTGTACTTTTACTTTAATAATAAATCGACTGTACTTTTACTTTAATAATAAATCGACTGTACTTTTACTTTAATAATAAATCGACTGTACTTTTACTTTAATATTGAACTGACTGTACATTTACTTTAATATTGAACTGACTGTACATTTACTTTAATATTAAATCGACCTTACTTTTATTTTCTTATTGAATCGACGGCACTTTTATCTTTAATATTGAATCGACGGCACTTTTATCTTTAATATTGAATCGACGGCACTTTTATCTTTAATATTGAATCGACGGCACTTTTATCTTTAATATTGAATCGACGGCACTTTTATCTTTAATATTGAATCGACGGCACTTTTATCTTTAATATTGAATCGACGGCACTTTTATCTTTAATATTGAATCGACGGCACTTTTATCTTTAATATTGAATCTACGGTACTTTTATATGAATCTATTGAACTTTTAACTTTAATATTGAACCGACTGTACTTTTAACCTTATTACCTTTACACGACTTTTGACTTTATTGGCTTTACACGACTTTTGACTTTATTGGCTTTACACGACTTTTGACTTTATTGGCTTTACACGACTTTTGACTTTATTGGCTTTACACGACTTTTGACTTTATTGGCTTTACACGACTTTTGACTTTATTGGCTTTACACGACTTTTGACTTTATTGGCTTTACACGACTTTTGACTTTATTGGCTTTACATGACTTTTAACTTTATTGGCTTTACATGACTTAAATTTATTGGCTTTACATGACTTTTAAATTTATTGGCTTTACATGGCTTTTGACTTTATTGGCTTTACATGACTTTTAACTTTATTGGCTTTACATGACTTTTAACTTTATTGGCTTTACATGACTTTTAACTTTATTGGCTTTACATGACTTTTAACTTTATTGGCTTTACATGACTTTTAACTTTATTGGCTTTACATGACTATAACTTTATTGGCTTTACATGACTTTTAACTTTATTGGCTTTACATGACTTTTAACTTTATTGGCTTTACATGACTTTTAACTTTATTGGCTTTACATGACTTTTAACTTTATTGGCTTTACATGACTTTTAACTTTATTGGCTTTACACGACTTTTAACCTTATTAGCTTTACATGACTTAACCTTATTGGCTTTACATGACTTAGCTTTATTGGCTTTACATGACTTTTAACTTTATTGGCTTTACATGACTTTTAACTTTATTGGCTTTACATGACTTTTAACTTTATTGGCTTTACATGACTTTTAACTTTATTGGCTTTACATGACTTTTAACTTTATTGGCTTTACATGACTTTTAACTTTATTGGCTTTACATGACTTAACTTTATTGGCTTTACATGACTTTTAACCTTATTGGCTTTACATGACTTTTAACTTTATTGGCTTTACATGACTTTTAACTTTATTGGCTTTACATGACTTAACTTTATTGGCTTTACATGACTTTTAACTTTATTGACTTTTAACTTTATTGGATTTACATGACTTAACTTTATTGGCTTTATATAGTTCACTTAGTGTTAGGTAACTTTAGAATGTGTCCAACTAAATAAAAAAAAATGGGTCGTATTTTAAAGTCCTGGTAACCATCACACATTAATGAGCATCAGTATCAATAACTTAAATTGTAAAGAGATGAATCCAAATAAATTAAGAATGTCTTTCAATCTTTTTATCACGGTGTATGTGTATACATACCCTTTTAGTAATTCTCATAACAAATAAAATCTACTTTACACAGTAATCATAAATAAGTAACTGTTCGGCCAACCTGATATATCTTAATAGGTTACTTGTCAGGTACCGAAAATAACTATTTTAGAATACAAAATATTAACACCACTAATTCTAATCACCAAACTTTTAGAATAGGTATAGAATATTAACACCACTTAATCTGATCAAACCATTTCAGATCACCAAAAAGATTCACTTTGCTTTAAGTATTAGTCAAGCCACATATTTTGTTCAAGAAAATAAAACGTTTGACCATTACTTTTTTTTCATTAAATATGAAATCCAGTATTACATCAATGATAATAGCCAGAAATTTTAAAATAATTCGTTAGTGATCAGCCCGGGTGGTTTGCAATTAAAACTATCAAGAAGTTACACTATCCAACTTGAACCTTATAAATCACAAAAGCTACAATACCGTTTTTGTGCACTTTTTTGTTCTGGATCTGATCTGGATCAGATCTGGAGCCCCTACTTTGCTAAGGATATCGACCTACTAGAGAGTGCCCAAAGAAGAGCCACTAAATTACCATATGGTTTTCAACGTAAGCCTTATGAAGAACGCCTCAAACTTCTAAAACTACCGACACTCCGGGAACGAAGAAGAAGGGGGGACCTCATAGAAACCTACAAAATTCTAACTCACAGTTACAACCTGCCAGATATACGCGATATGTTTGAGCTTCGCCATAAAGTGTACTCATCGCGGGGACACAGCCTCACTCTAAGCCGGACACACTCACACTCCCTTACTGCCTACCACTGTCTAAACAACCGCGTAGTGAGTGACTGGAACAAGCTACCCGAAGATGTCGTGCTTGCCCAATCCGTGAACAGTTTTAAGTCTCGTCTGGACAAATGGCTGGAAACAAACCGCTAATACACAAGAACACTGAGTGATATGGGCATATCAGCAAGTTGCTGCTCGCCCATTAAACTATAATAATATAATAATAATAATAATAATGTTTTGGAAATACACTGCTTCGCAGTACCGCTGCAAATTGATGCTGGATTTCACTGCCTTGCAGATAGCTGAGCCGTCAGTCATTGCTCCAGTGGGTAGCAAATATTACAGAAGGCTTTTGGCAAGCCTCTCAGATACAGATACAATCTGAAACTTGTACAATATGTATTAGAATATGGTTTTTGCGTATCCCACTTCTGATGTTAGATTTAGGGGGGTAAAATTTGATGTGACCATATATATAACCTATAAATTACTATATATACCTATAAACTGGATGCCATTTGTAATTATGTATTTGAACCAAGGAAATTAAACAATAAATACAATTCTGTTTTATCACTCCTTTTATTCTGTTATACTATGTCAGTTCCAAAAGCTGTTGTAGACAGGAAAGAACTGACAAGAAAACCTGTCCGCCTTCTAACCACAACATAATTTTTATTCTACTTCATGTTACACCAGGCTCGTAGCCAAATATTACAATATAAGACAACCCTGGTTTCAGACCAGTTACAACAGTATAATAGCTAAACTATAACACAGATACTTATCACATAGGAACCACATTGGAGTCGAACCACTTTTCATAATTATTAGTATGACAATACTTGCACAGTCACTAATACGCTACATTGATATTGTATCATCTGGTATATCAGTTAAAGAGACTAATAGCCGAGACTATGATACATAGGTAGTGGTGGGACGTGTAAATAGTCCTGCCAAACTGGTGTGTTTGCACACAAAGCGTTTAAGAAACCTATGACCTGGCGTTTGGTTGTAAGAAAGGAAATACTTATGTGACCGCTTCTATGAATGAAAACGTAAGAAAATCGGCACTGACCTGTGTTCCACCTCGTGAGGATTCAGCTGCAGACAGGCGTGGTTCCTGGCACGTGCTGGTAGGTAGGTATATTTCGACCGGCCGGTGACTTTCTTGAATTTGTCGTTTTCTTCCGATACACTTCACTTATACTGACTTGAGAATGTGGCCAAAGGAACTTATAGAATTACACAGAAAGAAACGAGGAGTTGAATTAATCAAACTTCCGTTTTTTGCGTTAGCGGAGTCAAAAAAGGACACCATTCGGTGCCAGCGGCGAGTTAGTGACTAAAAAAATGCGAGCGGGTAGATGATCCGCCGTGGTGCTTGAGAGTCTCGCTCGTAGAAACTTCATTCTCAAAATATAGTTCGAAAAATCTGTGCGCAGCGCCTCTATTGGCCTTCTTCAACACTAAGTGGTCAACAAATGAGCGCCAATATTCAAACATTATTCCCTCACAGAAGCGGTTCTTTTAAATTACAAAAATTGAAATACAATTAAATTATGTGGGAAATAATTAAGAAAGTACACAAGCGCTCCACCAGGTAGTACATAAAACTTAGATACCACACTGGTATCGAATCAGCCCTTATAATCATTGGTATAGCCATTAGCCATACTTTTACAGCCATTATTATTATGATAATTTATTATGCCCAAGGATTATCACAAATACATCAAGTAATACTTTGATTCGGTTACTTTACAAGTATATTTTAGTTACACAATATTTGGAACACCCAAAGAGGGTATTTAATTATAATTGCTAATTCAATTACTTATTAAATACCAATCCACTATTATATTATTCACTATAACAGCAGTTATTACTACATTCACTGTTAGAACACTGTAAGTACATATTATTATAACATAAATATAACAGAGGTATATCGTACCTCACACTTCGACGGCTCGGGATCGACTGTGCGAATGACATCCGACATCGTCTTTTTATAACATTTGAGACGTCGCATTGCATCGAATGATTTTCACCTACCTACTTATAAAAATATTGTATAAAGTAGTTTCTTATTTACAAATCCTTTAAAATATTCTTTATAGTAATATAAATACACTATAATACATCAAGCTACACCTCACCTGATCGCTGGCCACTCCATATTTTAACATGATTCTAACAAGCTCGTCAGTTGCCAGCTTCCTCCTCTGGAGGTTTGCTTGCAGCACTCTGTATGGGGGTGCGGTTCCTGAGGCGCCTTTAGCACTGGTACTGAGTGGATGTCCTCGCTATCGTGTCCCACCTCATTCGCACCGGGCACTTGGAGCTGAAGACACTGTGCCCCGTGCTACTCAGCTTCTCCCTCTGGCAGTTCACGCAGTTCGGCTCTACGCCGGCCATGTAGTCGGGGCACTGGGCTCTCATGTGGAGCCCCCCACAATGACTACATTTTATTTGGTTGTCACCAGCGCAGAACTTTCTTGTGTGACCGTACCCTAGGCATGAGGAGCACTGCACAAGAGGCGACTGATCAGCCACCCTTATGGGCTGAAGGTCGATGTGCAGCCTCCCCATACCCAGAGCACGGTTGTAAACCGCCGGGGAGACCCTAAGCACCACGTGACACGTGTGCGGGTTCCTCGCAGTCTTCCTGTAGAGGAGAGCCATTCTGATTTGTTCTGGGGCCAGGCCCCGGAACACCTCATGGTTTCGGGACCTTACGGCCTTTAACAGGTCGTCATCTTTATGGCTCCGTAGGACCCCAAAGAGGATTAAAAGTGGGTCCTTGTTCTTGATTTCCTCAAAGGAAAGACCCTTCTCCCTCTCTTCCAGCCTCCTTCATGCCCTTTTCCTTTCTTCCTCTGTCTTGTATCCTATGATCACCTTTCTATCCTTCGCCTTCCTTATTCTTTCCACAGTCACCCATTCATTATCCTCATTTGCCACTTTCCTCAGTCTCTCCATCAGTTGCTCTCCTGTATCATCCTCATCCTTGGACGTGACCGCTATGGAGTGCAGCGTCACCCGCTCAGGGGGTTGAACACCTGACCGACCTGCCGCTACACCCGCATACGTCACTGCCCCCTTTCGTTCTCTTTCTATCTCTCTTTCATCTCTATCATCATTCTTCCATTCTCTTTCAGCAATCTTTCATTCTCTTTTATTCGCTTTAGTATTTCCTCACCGTTATCTCTGGCAGGGGTTGGGGCAACAGTGGCAGAAACCTCTGTTGGCCCGACACTCGGCCTTCTAACTGCCGCTTTTCTTTCTTTCTCATATGCTTTTATTATTTTGTCTAGCAGCTCTGTCCTACTCATAATTTCCATTTTTATTTCTCTCTTAATATTTCCAGATATGCTTAGCTGCTTTTTTATTTGATCCAGACAGTCCTGCGCCGTGGAGTAGCGCTCCAAAGCTGTTGGAGCCGGTAGTGGGGCACGTGCCCCAATGTCTTTCACCTTCTTTTCCTTTAATATGTTAGATGGCGCTTTAGCTTGTAGGGCTCCTGCGCGGAGCTCGCACTCATCTATGCTCCTTCTAACCAGCGAGCGCTTTTGCCCCACGGGGCTAATTTCCACTACGAAAGTGCGGTCTTCCACAGATGCGGGTTCCCTAGTGGCAGAAGTTTCTGGCCCTCGGGTTGGTGTACGTTCTGGTATCATTTTTACCAGTGGAGATGCGCGTTAAAAGTAAAAGTAAATAAAATAATAAACAAGTGTAAAAAAAAAAAAAAATAGAATGTCCCAAATAATAAAATAGGGCTTAGTCGGAATTACGCGGTAAAAATTAAATTTGATTATCAACTTAAGATAAGTCCGGTTTAGAATACTAAATACCGGTCTGTGCAGACCCTTGGTCTAATAGAGTAATGGCTGTTCGATCCGAACAAAGTCCCTGGGGTGTGCTGTGTGTATGTGTTGTAGTGTGTTGCGTTGTATGTGTACAGTTGTTGAGTGTTAATGTATGCAGCCTGAAGCGTGTGTGTATTATGTGTGTGGAGTTGCGTGAGTGTATGTATACAAGTACGGCTTGCTGTCCGGTCGCACTTAAAAGTCAGACACAAAGGCACAAAAAATTCAATTAAATACAAATAATAAATAATAAATTTTAGACTTTAGGTCTAGTCTACAACTATAGTAGTCAAAAAGCAAATGCAAGAAAATACACAGGTTAACAAACAGTCAAAATTTTACACTCAATGAGTGCCCTCCAGGGTCAGTTGGATATATAGCTAAATAAAAAAAATAAAAAAAAAAAATAAAAAAAAAAATAAAGCAAAGAAAATCCTTAACCTAGTATTCAATCGCCCAACAATGGGTAGAGTCCGCTAAAATATGTACATAAACCAAATTTGAGCTCTCTAGCTCCAAAAACGACGACTCTACTGTTGACTCTACCAGAAGCTCTAGATAGAGTCCCCCCTCTAAGTCGAGCAGGTAGAGCTCCCCGAGCCCTCCACAACGAGCCCAAACTCGGGGGTCCTAGGACCAAGGGTTCGGAGATAGCAGGGCCACAAAGTTTTCGTGCATGAACCTGCACGAAACTTCAAACCCCGATATACCGAGAACCACCTGTCCGATCCAACCGAGCGAGGGCTCCCCGAAAAGGCCCCGGCGAGATCCAGCCCCTCAGGCTACTTTGGGGTCAAAAGGGGTGACCCAAAAAGTGACCCCCCCAAGTTTGTGGGGTCTACCCCCCACCACACTAGACGGGTTTGAGGGTAGAAGCCGAGTCCCCCAGAGAAAACCAGAGGTCGCTACGACCACCGGTTCCGGAGATATACGGCCCCAAAGTTTTTCAAAATGGCGGATGTGCCAAACTTTGGGCACGTATATCTCGAGTTCCAGACGTCCCAGCGAACCCAGAAAAGTTTCTCCCTGGTGGGCTCGACCCCCTCTATGACTCTAATATGCCAAAAAGGAAAAGAAAATTTTGAAAATTTTCCGGGAATAAATTTCCCGGATTTTCCGGAAAGGTGTGGTGCGGGATAGGTGGCCCTTCGCTGACGTCCCCAGTCGAAATCCGGTCCCTCTACGACTTCCGGTTACGGAGCTACGGGTGTTTGAAATATTACAAGATGGCCGCGCGCGCTCAAGGTCAAACTTTGACCGGCTGTAACTCCTGAACGGATGGTCGTAGAGAGCCCAAAATCGATATCTGGGCTTCGCACGACGTCCTCTGTCCTCCCAGATGTCCAAAAACGGATTCTGGAGAAAATGCTCCAATACCCGAAAAGCAAGTCTAATCTTAAATTTTGCTCTCCAGCACGCCCAGCAAAGAAAAAATTTTTACGATACAATCATCCAGTCCGGAGATAATTTGAAAGCAAACTTCGTGCAGGTCCTGTGCAGAATGCTGGAAATTACGATTTTCGTTGTTTTTGCCGCTAGAAGGGGCGTGTTTGGGCTTAAACAGGTGTAGATGGCTTGTCTAAACCCCACCCCGTCGTCAAAAACAAAGAAAATCTACCCCCTTTTAATTAATTTTGAAAAAATCGTAAAAAATCGCTAACTCCGAGCTGGATAATGTCAAAAATACACAAAAAATCTTATAATTCGACAAAAACAGAGCTCTATTTATTCTTTTACATAAAATATAAAAATACCCAAGTTTTCAGGGAAAATTTCCCGAAAAATCCAAAAAAGTGGCTCCAAAAAAAGTCCAAAAAATCCAAAAATTTGTAGACACGTAGAACAAGCTAGCGCGCAAAATATAGCAGTTGCGGATTTGGAATAAGTCTCCTAGGTTCACTGCTACCGATGTGCAAAGTTTGAAAGTTCTATTGCTTGTGTAAATTTTCGTAGTGGAGAAAAAATTTTTCTTTTACCAGAAAATCGTTGGGTCCAGTACGATCTTCCTTCCTGCCAAATTTCAGCTCCCTCGGACTGCGGGTTCAGGTACCACGTGCCCACGTGGTAGTTGTTTTTCTGGCTTTTCCAAGGAAACTAGGGATTTCCCGGAAAAACCAATGCACGAAGAAGATGCAGCTCCGCTGCCCGCAACCGGGGTCACTTTTTCACTTGTGGATCGTATCACTGGTCACTGAGTAAATTGGCAAAAACTGGTACACCACGTTACCTTAAGACGGTTATAGCGTCTCGGCCGCAATGGTGCGGCTCAATCCCGATATGCGAACAGATGGGGGACGGTGAAGCGCAACTTTTGGTATAACTTTCACTAGAATACGTCAAGAAAAACCCACTTAATTGATTTTTTTAGTGCGGAGCTCGTTAAAAAAGCTGCCGGTCGTCGCGGAGAGTGACGGGCGACTGGTTAGGTTAGGTTAGGTTTTTTTTTTTTTTTTTTACGTGGTGGAATGCATTTACGCACTTCGCTCACCCCCCGCGGGGGCAGGGGGCTCGCTTCGTGTGGGACTCCTGGCCGAAGCCAGACTACCCACTAAACCACCACGGTGTTCCTCCTTCGCCCAATCCAAGCCGCGGGATAGAATGCTCACCGCGACTCGGCTAGGAACGCCCGCCCTGTTCGGCGGGCTCGCTTCTCGGGGCCCCACCATCCCGGCCATCGTGCCGATATGGTGGGGCCCGTCCTCCTCTTAAGAATGCGCCCCAGGAACACGTAGGGGCGCATTCCGCCACATTAGCATTGGGGCAGCGGGTCCCCCGACCCACCGCCCGTGGCTCCTCTCAGTTGGCGACGCGGGCAAATTGTGCTCGCCGGCGTCCCCTCGCCGGGGGCCTGCGGGGCGGGAGAGTGCGTCCAGCTCGCTCCCGCTCCCGCAAGGCCTCTCTCTTGGCCGCCATCACCTCGCTAGCATACGAGGCGACGGCGGCCCAACACTGTTCGCTGTCGGCCATAGCCGGAATTATGGCCGCCAGCGAGAGGTCCTCACCAACAGTGCTCGTGAGGGCCGTCCTTTGTACGTCCCATGCCTCACACACGGCCAATGTATGGTGTGCCGTGTCAGGGTCGCCGCTGGTGCAGTTTCGGCACCGGGGCTCCGATTCCACCCCCACCACCTCCCACAGGTACTTGGCGAAGCAGCCATGACCCGTGAGAAGTTGAGTGAGGTGATATGTTGGAGCCCCATGACCCCTCTCCACCCACTCACGCAGGACTGGCCAAACGGCCCCCACGAGCAGTGTGCTGCTTCTTGTCGAAGCCAACCTTTCGGCCCATTGCCGGACGAGATCGTCGCGAGCCGCCTGTCTCCAGCGATCGATCTCCTCCGGAGCTGGCCGACCTCCAGCAACTCGCCGCATCAGCGCGCCCTCCTCGTACACCCTCTTAAGGACGCCAGCCTCGAGATCCCAAGGGATACTTCCCGCAATCAAGCACGCCGCCTCGTAGGAGACGGTGTGGTACGCCCGTGCAGCCCTCTGCGCGATGGCGCGCTGCGGACGTCGCAGCAGCGCTACATTTGCTGGGCAGAGGGCGTCCGCCCAGATTGGCGCCCCGTAGAGCGCCTTGGAGCGCACCACTCCATCGTAGAGACGGCGGCACGCAGACCCAGGACCTCCACTGTTGGGCAGCAAGCGCGAGTGCATTCCAGCAAACGCCAGCAACTTTGGTTCCAGCTGCCGGAAATGCTCCGCGAACCGCCACCGACTGTCAAGGATGAGCCCGAGATATTTCATGCTACTCCCGACAGCGATGGCGGTGCCACCCACCACTATCGTCTGATCTCGAGGCGGCGTCTTCCGAGGCCCGTGGAAGAAGAGGGCCTCGGACTTTTCGAGGGCCACCTTTAACCCAAGCACCCCGATGCGGCGCACGACATGGGCGACGCCTGCCGTAGCGAGAACAGCGGCGTCGCGAAACGAAGGGGCCCGCGCGGTGACTAGGGTATCGTCGGCGTAACAGAGTACACCGACCCCCCGAAGATTAGCACCGCGCAAGACCCAGTCATAACCTATATTCCACAGGAGCGGCCCAAGGACCGACCCCTGTGGAACACCACACGTCATGCTTCGGCGGACCACCCCGTCTTGGGCCGGGTAGATGATGACCCGGTCCACGAAGTAGTCCGCAAGGACGCGCCTGAGGTACCACGGGACATTGTGATACCTCAGCGCCTCCGCAATGGTCTCCCAGGGGAGAGTGTTGAAGGCGTTGGCTATATCCAGCGATACAGCCAACAACACCTCACCCCTGTCGACCGCTTCGTCTACGCCATCCCGCAGCCGGGATATGGCATCGAGAGTCGACCTCCCGCGACGGAAGCCGAACTGGCCGTCACTGAGGTTGGGCCCCGCCCCCTCAAGGTGACCGACGAGACGCGCAGCGAGCACCCGCTCAAAGAGCTTGCACATCTCGTCGAGCAAAACGATGGGGCGGTAGGCCGACGGCGACTCGGCAGGGCGCCCGTGCTTCTTAAGTAGCACGAGCTTGCCGGTCTTCCTTCGTCGCGGCACTCTCCCCGACGCCACACACTCCGACATGAGGGACAGCGTCTCCTCCTCTAGTGCCGGCATGACTGTGGCTATAACCTTCCCAGGGATGCCGTCCGGGCCCGGGGCGCGATTTCTGGACTTGAGTGCCAACATCGCGACCCCTAATTCGGCCTCGGACACGGGAGGTATTGCCACTTCGTCTGCCGGCACCTGGCTTGGTGCCACCATCCGCGGTGGGACCCACTCCTCCCTCGCAGGGAAGAGGGAACTGACCACTCGGCCCAGAAGATTCGGCTCGAGAGTTCTGGTGAGGGGAGGCGCCCATGGCTTGAGTTTCTGACTCACAGTCTTGTACGGGCGCCCCCACGGGTCTCGGTCGAGGCTCTCGAGCCACTCCCTCCAGGCCTCCTCCTTGGCGGCCTTGATCGCCGAGCTAAGGGCCTCACGGGCGACCCTATACGCGGCGTGCAGCTGTTCTTCTCGGGCGAGGTCTCTGACAGCCCGCCTTCGGCTGCGGGTGTACTGCCTCTGGGCCGCGTAACTTGCGGTACGCAGCCCGGCTAGGTGGGGACGCCACCAGTACACCTGCCTCCGGGGCGGAATAGGCCTCGCCCTCTGCATCGCCGCGTCGCAGACACGAGTCAGAGCTCCAGCGAGGCGCTCACATCTCGCGTCCACGTCAAGGCCGCTGTCATCAGCAGCCCACCGCTCGACGATAGCCGCCTCTTTGGCCAGCTCGCGGTCTAATGTTCCGAGTCGCCACCGCGGACCTTCCCCTGCCAAGGGGCGGTCGAGTTCCACACGAGCCGCCGAGGCGGGGGAGACGATGTCGAACCGGATGTAGCGATGGTCCGACGCGGTCTCCAACCCCCTGACGACCCGCCAGTTGTTGATACGACGGGCCAGGACAGAACTGGCGAATGAAAGATCGACAATCGATCTGCAGGTTAGGTTAGGTTAGGTTTTTTTTTTTTTTTTTTTTTTATCTAGCGCCTTCGACCCATGTCGAAGCCTATCTATTCGTACATCATTCTAGCCTTCTAATTTCGCGAACTCAACCCTCTCAGGGTTCATGTATTAAACTAACTATTCTATCTATTATGCTATTATGTTTCTCGCTTTCATTCCGTCCCCTAGTAACATTCAATTTCTCACTTTTATACTTCTCGTACATTCGCGCTAAACCTTTCATACTTGGAAATTCGGGGGAGGGAGGGGGGATGCTTTAATTTTACATTTATTTAAATTTTCTTTACACTATTACATTATGCACTTCCTAAAAAATGTCTATACATATTACTTACTTTACATTTATTATCTATTTTATACAAAACTACTCTCTACAGTATTCCTTACTACTATATATCCTTCTTGTGGATACTTTTATAAGTATCCATCCGAGGATCTCAAACTCTGTTCCTTGTTAGCACTACTTTTATAACTTTCTCCCAATACTCCAGGAAGTAGTCTCGATATTCCTTCGACATTAACAATGGTAAATTTTTAATGCTAATATCCAAATCTATTTTTTGTTCCAGGTCGTGTCGATCCCTGGCGTGGATCGGGCAGTGAACCAAGAGGTGGACGACCGTCTCGTCGACGCCCGGCTCACAGGCGCACGATGGGTCCCCCTTACACTTGAAACGATACAAGTATTCGGAGAACCCACCGTGCCCCGTTAGGAGCTGGGTCGTGGTGCTGGCGACCTCCATCTTCCGGACGACACTATATGCCTCCAGTGCGCAAGGGAAGAAAAGCTTGGTACCGGAAGCCGTGTGGCCAAGCCTGTACCTTTCGCTCCATTCGTGAAGCGAGGTCTGACGCAGACCCCGCTTCACGAATGAGACTGGGCACAGGCTGTAGTGTGGCGCTATCTTCGACCGCAGAGCCGCCTCTTTGGCGAGCTGATCCGCTCGCTCATTGCCCTCCAACCCAGCGTGGGCCTTGACCCAGAACAAGGATATTTATAATAAAATACTACATTATTAGTCACCTATGCTTTCCTCTTTCATTCCAATTCTCTTTGTCATTCAATTTCTCGCATTTATTCTTCTCGCACTTTCATACGTCCTTTCATACTCTGTGGGATATGGGGGCATATTGGAATATTGTGTACCTATTCTTCACTAATTCTTCTCATTTTTTTTTTCTTTATTTATTTAATAAAAGCATTTTACACAGTTAATATATTACATTCTTATTACTACTTACATTTAACATTCAGGCAATACAGAGTATACATTTTTTGCTATTTACATTATTTACCTAACATAGTGAGCTGTTATTTCGAACACTGTTGCTTCATTCTTATGCTAGGCAGCATTATGCCTAGTATAATGTGCTAGCATAATTTATGTCCTATTCCTATTTACCGTCTTGACAATTTTATTAGCATAATAAACTTGACCGACTTCTCAACAATTGCATTCGATTCGTCTACAATCTTAAGAAGTATGACCATGTTTCGGATTATCGTGCAAAGCTGGGTTGGCTACCCATCCGACGGCGACGCAGTCTACGAGCTGTCAGTCTGGTCTATACGCTATTAAATTCTCCCAATGCACCGGCTTACTTAAAATCCCAACTCCACCTTCTTGGTTCGCACCATAATAAAAATCTACGCTCGTCTAGCAATCTTCTTCTTCACTGTCCCACTCACACTTCAAGCCTTGTGCACTCTTCTTTCTCTGTGCAATCAATTCTCCTCTGGAATGCGCTTCCTGTAGAAGTTAGGATGTCCCCAAATCGTTTAGTCTTCAAAAAGAAAGTTCGGTTGATCTATAATGAACCATAGGCAGAATAATATTTATAAGAATTTTCCGTATAAGTATGTATATATGTATAGATGTTATATTATGTATAGCGATATGTATTTTATTTATATATTGTACGTATATATTATATGTATATATATATTTACCAACTTATTTAAGTATATTCATATTTACTGTTTGTATGTTTATTATTTATACCGTATAAGTACGAGTACCTACTAGATAATACTTCGAGCACCTACCTTGACAAATCTCTGCATCACCCAAAGGTTGACTGGTAGAAAATGCCTACGGCATTAAGTCCGCCTTTGTACATTCTTTTGTGCATAAAGTTTTAAAATAAAAAATAAAAAATAAATAGTTGATAAATCGCCCGGTGTGTTTGCAGATAAGTGTTTTAATGAGCACAGTGCTAAAACAGCACGCAGCACTTCCCTACAGCACCGACATCACTAACAAAAGGCGGAAAGATATTGTATGCACTGAACGAATTGCAATAAAACACGAGTACACAGGCAAATTTTACCTGTTTTTAGGACCTCTTCTATACAAAAGGA
This sequence comes from Eilema sororculum, assembly GCA_914829495.1. NCBI lineage: Eukaryota > Metazoa > Arthropoda > Insecta > Lepidoptera > Erebidae > Eilema > Eilema sororculum. Next base: position 23,566,849 of record OU618549.1, read on the forward strand.
TAAACGCTATAACAAGCATTTATCCTCTAAATCAGTGGTTCTCAAACTTTTTAAATGACGGAACCCTTTTGGGAAGCAAAATACTTGATGGAACCCTACAATAAAACAATTATTTTTATAAGTGTATTCTTCATTAATCAGCATAATAAAAGTACAATGTATCAGTTACTAATTATTATTTACTTCACCACTTGGTAAGGACAATAATAGAAAACATTAAAAAAGAAAAAATCTAACTAGTGGGAGGTATGAAACTGTTTTTTATTTTTCATCAATTGCTTGATATCAGGTTTGATGGAAGAAAGTTGGAGTCTCATATCAGCTTCGGCGTCCAGTCTATTGCGATATTTTGTTTTCGTGGCTGCGTAGGTAGAGAATCCTGTTTCGCACAAATATGTAGTTGGGAACGGGAGAAGAATATCCAGAGCCATTTGGCCAAGCATTGCATATTCATCTTGGATTCTGCACCAAAAATCATTAAGAGGCGTCGTTTTGAACAATGACTCCATACTTGTGTCTGATGACATTTCTAAAAGACATTCATATATCTCATTTGACATGTTTTCAGGCTTTTCCAAGTTGGGTAAAAAAGGATTATGAATCCAGGAGTTCACTTTAATTTTTGTATTGTGTTCTTCGGGAAAATACTTTTCAAAAGATGCGCGCATCGAACTGAGATATTGGACCAATTCTTCAAACACATTATCTTAAACATTTCTGAGTCGTTTTCGCTAACAAACTCACTGAGTAACGTAAAACTTTCTATTTCTTTCTTACCAATGCAAATGATCCAAAAATCTAATTTTCTTTTAAAAGCAGTTATTTTATTATTGGCCTGAAACACTGTTGTCTGTTTACCTTGCAACGATAAATTTAATTCGTTAAGTTTTTGAAAGATATCCGCCATAAAAGACAATCGGAACAACCAAGTTTTATCATACAAACGGTCCTTCAAATTAAAAGAAGTATCTGCTGAAAGAAACATTTGTAACTCGGCTCTAAGTTCAAATAGCCTTGTTAAAGTTTTTCCCCGAGACAGCCATCGCACTTCTGTATGGAACAGCAGTGTTTTATGTTTGCTGCCATAATCTTCACACAATAATGAGAACAATCGGGATTGTAGTGGTCGTGATTTGATAAAATTAATTATTTTTACCGCTTCATCCATAACTAATTTTAGATTAGACGGCATTTGCTTCATCGCAAGTGCTTGTCTATGCAGAATACAATGACTGGAACTACAATTAGGCGCTTTATTTTTCATTCGTGACACTGCTCCTGCTGTTTTACCTGTCATCGCCTTGGCCCCATCTGTACAAATGTCAATGCAATTGTTCCAACTGAGATTATGTTCTTCAAAAAATATATTTATTTTATTAAAAATTTCTTCCCCGGTAGTGTTTGTAAGCAGCGATGAACACATAAGCATGTCTTCTTCAAAAGAACTTTTATATGGATATCTCACAATAACCAGCAGGATAGCCAAACCAGCGACATCAGTCGACTCGTCCATTTGCAAAGCGAATCGTGTATTTTGTAGACGTGTAACTAGTTCTTGTTTGACGTAGCTTGCCAGATCATGGATTCGTCGTGAAACAGTATCGTTTGATAGCGGAACAGTAGAAAGATGCTTTGCAGATTTTTCATCAAGCATACATTTTGTTATGTCTAATACACATGGTTTTATTAATTTCTCAGCGATAGTGTGCGCTTCACCTGCTTGTGCAATGCGATAGCTAACTAAATATGATGCCTCCGTGGCCTTTTCGTTGGTAGTTTGTGTTACATGCATCATATTTTTTTGACTTTCTAATAACTGATCTTTTTTGCGAACAAAAAATTCTTTATTCTTGTCTTTAGTCTCGGGGTGTACGGTTTCTAAATGTCGACGCAATTTGGCAGGTGCCATGGAACTATTAGGAAGCAGTTTACTACAGAGCATGCAGAGAGGTGAGCCGTTGGAATCAACAAATCCGAAACTGATATAAGATTCATCATACTTCCTTTTTTTCGTCTTTGAAACCGTCGAGCTTGACGTCGTGGCACTCGTGGTGTTCGGGTTGCGATCGGAAATGGGTTTAGAATCAAGAGATGTTTGTTATGAACGGAAATTGTTTATTGTTAAATTATACACTATAGATTGCACTTTATGATAGTTTATAATATTTTTGCAAAGCGGTGTTTCCTTCCCAGAAAGGATGCAAATCGTAGTAAGCAATTATTTTCCACTCGTCTCTCACGAGCTGTATGTTTGCTACTTTATCGAAATAAATGCCTTGTTGCTTGTTCAGGGAATTAACGTTTATGCACATAGCGGTCGTTAACATTGATATAATATATAGGAAGGTCAATGCCGTTGTAATGAAACTCGATCTCGGTCGTTTGTTTAGGTATAACTGACCATTCCCACTAGTGTTACTTGAAGCTCCCGTGTCGGGTTTTGAGTTATGTATTGTTTCTGGATCAAGTGGTAATCTAGATAATTTTGTTACGGGTCTTTTTATCAGGTTGTTTTTGGTTTTTAAGGTTACAACTCTCACGTAACCATCACTCCCAGGGTGGACTTCAACCACTCTTCCCAGGGCCCATTTTCCTGACGGAATGTTATCATCGTGGATGACTACCATATCTCCGATTTTCATGTTTTGTTGAGGGTATTTCTTCGAAATTTCATTCTTCAACTGATTCATCTGGCCGAAATTAAATTTCACTATCAGCTTTGTAACACATGTTCATATGAAAATATGGATTCTAAAGAACATATATTTGAATGAGGGACTCATTTTTATACAGCAGTTTTCAAGATATCGACATTCAAATATTTTGTGCCCAGATGAATCAGAATTGGTGACATATAAATCAGAAACAAAAATTTAAATTAAACAACTTTAATACTTAATCAATTAGACAAACCTTTTACAATTAAAAAATCACTGTACATATGTCAAACATTCCATATAATTAACAAACGTACACAAGTAAGTCAAGTATAAGTTAATAAAATTACTTAAAGGAAATATTTTCTTGACTTTTTGCAAGGGAGCGATTCAATTTCCTCAAAAAGTTTTTCTTGGTGACGAGATCCTGAATTTTTGGATTTTTCTTATGTTTTCCATCTTTATGCGCTCTGCCAGTGTCTTTTTCTCCTTCTTTTTATCTTCAGGTTGTGGCATTGTTGTAAACTACAAAATAAAAAAAATAGAGATATTTAAAGATAAATAACTTTTCATGAAAAATGAAATGAAAATGAAAAATATATATTAGGGAAAATTAAAACTACCATTTTATCAATTGCGTGATAGTATACGTTACTGTAAAATGTAACAAAAATGCAATTAAATATTTAAACTAAATACATATTATGAAAGTATGTATAGCGGCCATATACTTGTAGCAGCTATACTTTAATATGTATGTTACAAATAAAAGCAAATTAACGCTATAAAACCGCTATTTTCTAATCCATATGGTGTTTTGACCATATGAAGCAGGCACAGATGAATCAGGATTTTGCCTATAATTATGCATAACTCCATATTCATACAGGCTTTAGTATTAAAAGTTTTCCACATTAAAATATTACCTAAAAGCATCACAGCAAACGCAAATTGAGGTTTTAAAACAATAAAATAAATCTTATAAAGTAGGCTTTGTAATCAGAATGCCACCTGATCCAAGCACAGATGAATCATATATTTACCTTTGTAACACCGGGTTCTCTGGATACCAGCCGCACGTCCACCTCCTAGCTTGTTCGTTGCATGGCTGATTCCCCACGCGCGCAAAATCCGTATCCTAACTGTATTACCCGGTCAACTATGGTCAAGCGCAGCTTACACCATATTAATCAGTATTATACGCCGGACACTTATGTTTTACTTTTTTATAAAAAAAGTATTAGTAGTTATAACTACCACGCATTATTTTGTAAAAGGATAAGTCATTTCCTTTCAATAAAATTATTATTTATATGCATTTATCAAAAGAAAAACGTTACATCAAACATTTTCTTTCGGAAAATGGCAAACGGACGCGTTATATGAATCAGAAGAACATACTTCAAATATTTTTATTTTGTACCTAGACAGCAACTATTTCAAAAAAATCATTTGACCAAGTTAGGGACAAAGCTAAAGTATCCAAAACAAAAAATTACAGGCAATTATGTTAGTTGGTTACAGAAATACACCCATAGAAATAGAAAATTTTGTCTTCGAAGAACTACCCTTGAGGATTCTGCCACTTTCCTCTTGAAGTTAGTTGGCTCAAATATTCCAACTTCCATCTTTTCCAAATATCTCTAAATATGTTCTGAGTCAAATGCCAACGTGTTCGAGCATCTTCACCTGTTTCTATCATCGTAACTCCGGGTTTTCCTGTCAAGAAGTGAGCGGGTGATAAGTAGTCAAGATCCTCTATATTTTCTGTTAGAGCGCACAGAGGGCGGGAATTTAGGCACGCTTCTAATTGAGCTAATAATGTTGAATATTCCTCAAACGTTAGTTTTTGTTGACCCACCACCCGTTTGAGGTGATGTTTTAAGCTCCTAACCGCTCGTTCCCATAAACCACCGGCGCTGGGCCACGCCGGTGCATTAAAGTGCCATTCAATCTTCATCTCCGTCACTTCTGTCCGCAAACTGTCATTTAAAATGCGTTGTAGTTGTTCCCATTCCTCTCGTAGGATTTTGTTTGCCCCGACAAAGTTCGTGCCATTGTCGCTGTAAATATGACGGGGTGTTCCTCTTCTGGCCGCCATTCTTCTTAAAGCAGCCAAAAAGGCTGAACTGGTAAGTTCAGACACTATCTCTAAGTGTACGGCTTTGGTCACCATACATATGAAAATAGCAATGTAACCCTTTAATGTACCTCCACTTCGTCCTTTGTTTCGTTTCACCTCAACAAATCCCGTATAGTCTACCCCGGTATGATAGAATGGGCTGGCTGGATTTATACGAGGTGCTGGTAGATCTCCCATGAGTTGTTCTTGTGGTTTCCCTTCATGTTTTCGACACGTAATGCATTTACGAAGCTCTCTCTTGACGGTATTGTTGCCACTGGTAATCCAATATTCCTGCCTCAAAGTAGCTAGCGTAAGGCGGGGACCACCGTGGAATGTTAATTTGTGGGCTGTGTTTATGACCAAGGTAGTGAACCGTGAGTTGCTTGGTATGATCTTGGGATGTTTCATCTCCATGTTAATCATCGCATTCCTAAGTCGACCTCCTACTCGTAGAATGTTGTCTTTGTCAATAAATGGATTCAACTGGAAAAGTTTACTTTTGGAATCCACCTTTCCATGTTTTACTAAATGGTCAATTTCTGTCCCATACGCTTTCATTTGAACGTGACGTATAATTTTCAACTTCGCCATCCGTAATTCTTGTAATGTGAGATATCCCGGTCGTTGCTGTTTACGATTGAAAGTAGTGATGCGTAATATGTAGGCCAAGATGCGTATGATTTTATGGAATGAACTGTGTTTTGTCAACAATAGATCAATGATACTTTCTTCTTTGTTATTTAAGACCACATTAGTTTGTTTTGTCGACTTCTGCTCCTGTTCTGTTGTGAATGTTTGTTTTTCCCATAAATTTGTCTCAAATGTTGTGAGCCAGCTAGGTCCATTTTTCCATAATGATTGATTTTTCAGTAATTGACTTGGATATAGACCCCGACTCGCGGCGTCAGCAGGATTTTCGCTTGTGTTGACGTATCGCCACTGTTCTGAGGGGAGCGTGTCTGTTATTTGGCGTACTCTGTTTGCTACAAAGGGTCGCCATTTGTTCGGGTTTCCATTCAGCCATCCTAAAACGACTTTGGAATCTGTCCACGCATGTATTTCAATGTTATGTTCGCACCATGATTGTTTTATTTGTTGAATGAGCTTAGATAATAAGTAAGCGCCACTTAATTCTAAGCGCGGTAACGTCAGCTGTTTGTTAAGTGGTACAAGTTTCGTCTTAGCAGCGACTATTACAACTCCCTTTTGTTGTTTGATTCGGGCGTAAACCACGCATGCGTAAGCTTCAATCGAGGCATCACAGAACCCGTGCAATTCAATGGTGTCATGTTCGTTACTCGAAATCCACCTTGGAGTTTCATAGTTGTTTATGTTTTTTAAATCTGCTTGTAATTTAGACCATTCAGTGTAAATATCAGGCGACACTTCCTGGTCCCACTGTGTATTAGATTTCCAAACCTTTTGGAATAATAATTTCAGTTTCACTACCACTGGAGCTAGCCATCCCAAGGGGTCAAATATTTTAGAAATTTCTGATAATAGATTTCGTTTAGTTAATTTAGCAGGATTTGATACTTGACATGTAAAGGTGAACGTATCCTTCGTTGGATTCCACCCCAATCCGAGTATCTTCGAAGTGTTTTCTGTTTTGAAATGGAAGGTTGTTTCTTGTTTGTCGGGAACTTCGAGTACGTTTTGTAATACTTGTGGATGGTTGGAGGACCACTTACGTAAGTTAAAACCTCCCAATCTCAACAGTCGAGTGAGGTCTTCAATTAACCTTTGGCCCTGTTCTATGTTATATGCGCCGTGGACTAGATCGTCCATGTAAAAGGACTCTGTTAAGACTTTGGAGGCCTCAGGGAACGACACATGTTCATCCTTTGCTAGCCGTTTCAGGGTCATCATCGCTAGAAACGGCGCAGCTTTGGTTCCATAAGTCACTGTCGATAGTCGAAACGATTGTAAAGGTTGTTCAGGCGATTCTCTCCATATGATTTGTTGTAAAGGGGTGTCTAATTTGTTTACTAGTATTTGCCGATACATCTTCTCGATATCGGCTGTAAATGCATATTGGTATAGTCTCCATTTCAATAACAAGCTCTGTAGATTTTGTTGCAAGTTGGGTCCCTTATACATTAAATCATTGAGTGAGTAGCCTGTAGATGTTTTAGCCGAGGCATTAAATACGACTCTGTACTTGGTAGTTGTCGACTCGGCGCGCTCTACGCCATGGTGCGGCAGGTAACATTCTGGCATGACACTACGAGTACATTGTTCCATATGACCGAGTTCAATATATTCGGACATAAAGTCTTTATAAGCCTTTGCTAAATGTTGTTGTTTCTCTAATTTTCTCTCTAAAATTTTAAACTGAGCCACGGCCATCGGTTTTGAGGAACCAAGTTTGGGTACCATGTCACTCTTCATTGGTAATCGCACGACATATCGGCCTTCCTTGTTTCTTGTTGTATTTTGTTCGTAATGTTCGATGCATTGGATCTCTTCTGATGACATCTGATTCTCTTCCGAGATCTCTTCCACTTCCCAAAACTGTTTTATGTCTTCAATATTTGTGACAATGACGTTACAATGTAGTGTTTGTGCATTTCCGCATAGGATCCAGCCGAGTTCTGTTTGTTGCGCGACAGGTTGAGTTACGTCTCCGCCCTTTATTATGCCGCTCAATATAATGTTTGAATAAACATCGGCACCGAGCAATAAATCGATTGGTCGGCTCACATTAAACTCAGGATCGGCCAACTCAATGTTTCTAATTGTAGACCAATTTGGAATGTTAAATGTTTTGTTCGGTAAGTGTTTGACAAGGCTCGCCATAATGACCACTTCCGCATTGAAATTATAATCCGTATACAGTGATGCACATTTTATATTTATTTTTCCTTTGCAGTTATTTTCCCGCTGTCCGACGCCGAAAACCACTCCTTTGTAATGTTCTCTTTTAATACCCAATAATTTCGCAGCATGTTCTGTTATCAGGGATATCTGGGACCCTTGATCAACTAAGGCTCTCATTTTTAGGTAGGTTCCATCCGCTCCTTGGACCTTTAGTTGCGCTGTTGCTAATAATATTTCCGGACAGCTGTTTTGGGATGTCTGCGAGGTATCGATCACGTGTTTCTTGGATGTTGCAACCGTTTGACATGACGTTGACTCTGATGCTGAGTTAACAAATGCGTCATGCAATAATGTACTGTGGTGACTCTTGCAGTTTCGACATTTATGATTGGAAGTGCAAGGTTTGCCATTATGTGAAAATAGGCAATTAACACAAAGTCCAAGTTTTTTCACCGTTTAAAATTTTTTGCCAATTGGCATTTGTAAAAATGTTTTGCAATTGTATATTCCATGTTGATGTTTGCAAAGTGGGCATTTAAAGCCAGCTCCGGTCACGTTGTAGGATTTCACAATTTGACTGTTTGCATTTTTGAACATATTGTTTGATGCTGGTTTGCCTGTCGAAATATGTTTTTTAAAACTTCCAGAATTTTGGGGATGTTTTTGCGACTCCTTTTCATGATTACGGCGGGATGAGGTTTCTAAGGTCGTAAACTTGCTTTCTAAGAAGTCTATAAGTTCTTGTAATACTGGTAGTTCACGTGGCTCTTTCACCGTCTCCAGATAATCATCCTGTGTTTCAAGATCCATTTTTTGGATAAGTAAATGTTCTAAGATTGGACCCCATGTTTTTGTGTCCGCTCCTAGGTTGTTTAGAGCGTTAATCGTCTCCAATGTTATATCATGCATTCTTTTGATAGGTGTTATTGAATTATGTTGTATGTTTGGTAAGTTTAATAGTATATCCATATGAGACCTGAAAATTCGTTTTTTGTTGTTATAGCGTTTGTTTAGGATATCCCAACATGATTTATAATTCTCGGAGCTTATGTACAGATGTTGAATCAATTTTTCGGCTTCTCCACTAACTTTTGTTTTCAATATCTGCATTTTTTGGGAATCCGGCATCATCGTATTGTTATGAACGGCGTCAATAAATAAATCTTTAAACGACATCCACTGTGTGCAGTTACCGCTAAATATAGGAATTTCTAACTTTGGTGTAGACTTTTCCTTGTAAGATACTGACCACATTTTTTTGTTAATTTCCCTTTTCAAGGTATTAAATTGTTTTTCATGTTTAGCGAAATTGGACTCATATACCCAGTTTTCTCCGTTCAGTTCACTATCGATCTGCAAGTGCAATTTATCTATAGTAGACCAACGATTCTCAAGCGTTTTCAGCGCATCCTCAAACTCCCATTTTACTGTTAAGCTATCTAGCTCCATGTTCGATACTGTTCTCGTGAAAGCTCTGAAATTGGCTTCTTGTTGTCGTAGCATTTCATCCATTCTACTGTAGCTACCCTGTTGTTTTGGCATTGTTGTGGGTGTTCGACGTGCTGTAGCAGCTGCAGCAGCATCCTCCTCTTCTTCCTCTGGATTTTTCTGCCTGTGGTCGGTCTCACCCGACCTCTCTCCTGTCGTAAAAACGATACTAGGCGGCTTTGCGAATTGTTCCAGGTTGCCCTTATGGATCGACGACACATATAGCTGGTATGTTTCTTTTGCTTTTTCAAAGCGTCCTCCCGTGAAGTAAGTATCCGTTGGGTCTAACTCCTGCGAAAGACGATCCTGATGCTGTTGTATCGTCGTCCACAACTCGTCTAACTTGTTCCACTGCCCCTTGTAATAGTCAGGCTTGCTCTTCCTCTCCCTACTATCTTTTTTGAAATTCGTCCACTGCCTATCAAGTTCTACAAACAATCGAAGCTGTTCTTCAAGCAAAGACATCTTGAAATAAGATTAGAATTGGATAGATCTTACTTGAATGCTCCCCGGCTGGTTACTGGTTCCTGTTGCTGGCTGGCTTACGGTTGTTGTGCGCCTGCTCGTTCTCCTGATCCCGTTCACACCTCCGACCTTCCCTGATGTTGCGCTAGTTCACACTTCACACTTCACACGTTTAACACTCAAACCGAATACGAAACGCGCGAAGTCCTTAAGGATCGAAGGACCAATGTTCGGGTTGCGATCGGAAATGGGTTTAGAATCAAGAGATGTTTGTTATGAACGGAAATTGTTTATTGTTAAATTATACACTATAGATTGCACTTTATGATAGTTGAATAAATGTTGATTATATTAAATGTTAAGTATGGGATGTTAATGTTGGAATGTTATTGGTAAATGTTAGGTGAATGCACCCGGTCGCGACGGTCACCGAAAGTACACTAAATAATTAAAACTTATTGTCTAATTGAGTCGCGTCGCCAGCGGGCTCGCGGCACGTGTTCGGTGTCAGCATTAAACCGAACACGTGGCATCATCTTCTGGATCGGTGATTGCTAAATTCTCCGCGCGCATTGCTTTTGAACATTCAGCGTCATTAGAAGATGTTGTTGGAACACGTTTAACACCTTTAAGCCAACGTTCCATTCTTCTTTATTTATAATGTTACAAGTCAGGATAGTGGGGTTTAAATAATGCACAATCGTTACTGCGTATAAGAGACTAAATTTAGAACCTACAGGGAAGAAATGTATAAAACTGAGACAACAGAATACAGCAGGCAGTAAAACAATGAACACTAGTTTCTCGCTAGCGAGCTTGTAAGTAGGTAGTAACTTATCGCTCCGAACGCTAATCATCAACTGACGACGCCAACGCGCGATCCCCGCTTTTATACTTAGTCCTAGACTCGATCTCAAATATTCTCGAAAATACTCGAGTCGGCACCTTTGATAAACAAAAAGCAAAAATAAAAACAGAAATTTAAAAATAGCGTTGTAAACAATATCGACTTTATCCTTTGAAGTTAGAGACGAAAGTCGCTTGTTGACAACTATAGCGTCTAATTCAGAGGCGGCTTTTATCAAAGAGACTGAGCGCTTACAAGTATACTACCCGCTCGTTTTAAGTTTGCCGCTGGCGATAGGTATGAGTGTATGACGTTCGAAATTTTTTATTTAATTGTAACAATAAAAATTGTGTACGTTAGATATTTGGGTAAAACTATGACACATTATAAGTTTTGTTGTCACGTGGGGGAGGGTACGCGCATTCCACAGACCAGCAAACTTAGAGCGAACGCGTTGTACAAGTATAAAATTGTTGAGACCAAACTTATGAGATATTGTACCAGCTAATGTAACACAAGCTTATACAAATACAAATAAATAAATAAATAACATTCATAGCGTTTTGTCTCCGCGCGGCCGCGGAGTCCGCACAGCCGCGGAGCGACCAGAGAGAGGTGTTTTGATTTTTTTATTTCTAAATTCTTGCGGAACCCCGACAGAGGTATCACGGAACCCTAGGGTTCCGCGGAACACACTTAGAGTATAGCTGCTCTAAATTATGTGTCTTGTAAACGAGTCGTGAAGAATGTCCTCCAAAGATTGTCCTACGGTGACACAGAGGAGTTAATCTCTGTATTAAAATAAATAATTAGTTTTAAGTTGCTTATTTAGACATAACTTTGGCTAACCGTAGCAAGTCACTTTAGCATTGTATTGTATTCATAGTAATTAGTTGTACCTGTAATAGTATTTTAGAATTATTATTAGTCTGCACTTGAAGCCTGAAGCACAGGACTACCTAGTTCAGGCACAATTTAGATAATATCCCTTAGTAAAGACCTATGTAAGACACTAAACCGCACAAATAAATATACATACGTAAGATAACCACTTATGCACAATGTAACAACGCACAATAGATTAAGAAACCATGTAAAATAACTGTACAACGTTTATTAAATAAATTTGATTTGATTTGATTTGAATGCCGTGTTCATCTATTTTAATCCCGGTGGTGCTTTCCAGCTGGAGCCTATCGTAAGCGTGGATTGGGCAGTCCATCAGGAGGTGAGCCACTGATTCAGAGACCCCCGGCTCACAGGCACACGACGGGTCCACCTTACACCTGAATCGGGTCAGGTATTCGGAGAACCCGCCGTGCCCGGTGAGGAATTGGGTTGTAGGACCTTCGATGGTAATCCTCCTGACGGTTCGGTGTGCCTCCACCGCACAGGGGAAGAACAATTTGGTGGTTGAGGCGGTTTCACCCTCCTGATATCGCCTGTTCCATTCGTCAAGGGAGCCCTGTCGTAGGGCTCTCTTGACGAATGAAACAGGACACTGGTCATAATCAGGTGCCTTCTTAAGTCTTAAGGCGGCCTCGCTCGCCAGGCAATCCGCCCTCTCGTTCCCCTCAAGGTCAACGTGGGCCTTAATCCAGTAGAGGGAGACGCTCTTGCCCTGCTGCTTACAGCGGCCAAGAGCGCCCCTAGTCTCTACTGAGAGGGGGTGGAGAGAGTGAGGATTGACCACGCTAAGGAGCGCCGCCTTGCTGTCACTGAAGACGCCGAACGCGGCCACGGCGTGTCGCTCTACTTCGCACACCGCTTTGCGCAACGCCAGGAGTTCCGCCTGGTAGACGGTGCAGTGCCTGGAGAGAGCAAACTTGCGGGCCCTGGTCTCGGACTGGTTGTCCCATACAGAGACAGCAGCCCAGACGCGACCCTCAATCTTGCTCCCATCAGTGTAAATTCTAAGATCATGCGGTTCCACGTTGTTAAATTGTTCCTCGTCTACCACGCTGTCAAACTCCAGGCGCATATGCTCCGCGGGGTGCGGAGCTGCCGAGGTAGGTGCCATCCGCTCGATCTCCCTGTCCCCTAGCCACGACTGGGACACTCCTCTCTTGGCCTCATACAATGAGGCCACCTCCCGAACTCGGAGGTCCAGAGGGAGTATGCCAGCTAACAGCAACGCTGAGTTCAGGGAGACCATGCGGTAGGCTTTGGTTAATTTCTGAGCGAACACCCGTTGCACCGCGCTCAGCTGCTTCTTGACGCATACTTTATCAGACGCCTCGTACCAAGCACAGGCCCCATATAGGATGGTGGGCTCGATAACAGCCGTGTAAATAGTCCGGATGACCTCGGGGTGAAGCCCCCAGGAGATCCGGGCTGTTCTCGCTAATTTTTTATAAATATTTATGGCCTTGGTACACACTTTTTTAATATGACTGTTGAAATTGAGTTTACAGTCTATAGTAAGCCCTAGAATTTTAATTTCTTTGGACAGGGCAATGCCTACCCCACCCATGGTCAGGCGTGGGTTGTCATAGTTCTGCTTGTTGGTGATTACCATTGCGCAAGTCTTGTGCGGAGCAAATTTCAATTTGTTTTTGACACCCCACGCCCGAACACGTTCGAGGGCGGCATTGGCCCGACCTTCAATTTCGAGGGCAGTTTCCCCGTCGAAGACGAGAACTACGTCGTCCGCGAAGGCCTGTACGTAGCTTCCGTCCTCACCGAGGAGACGAAGCAGGGGATCCAATAGTAGGTTCCACAACAAGGGACCCGTTATCGATCCTTGGACACACCTTTTTTGGGTTCCTCTTTTGCACTCTGCCCCTGCATACCTTACCCGCACGCGAGAGGTCCTCACCAACAATGCTCGTGAGGGCCGTCCTTTGTCCGTCCCACGCCTCACACACGGCCAAAGTATGTTGTGCCGTGTCAGGGTCGCCGCTGGTGCAGTTTCGGCACCGGGGCTCCGATTCCACCCCCACCACCTCCCACAGGTACTTGGCGAAGCAGCCATGACCCGTGAGAAGTTGAGTGAGGTGATACGTTGGAGCCCCATGACTGTGGCAATAACCTTCCCAGGGATGCCGTCCGGGCCCGGGGCGCGATTTCTGGACTTGAGTGCCAACATCGCGACCCCTAATTCGGCCTCGGACACGGGAGGTATTGCCACTTCGTCTGCCCGCACCTGGCTTGGTGCCACCATCCGCGGTGGGACCCACTCCTCCCTCGCAGGGAAGAGGGAACTGACCGCTCGGCCCAGAAGATTCGGCTCGAGAGTTCTGGTGAGGGAAGGCGCCCATGGCTTGAGTTTCTGACTCACAGTCTTGTACGGGCGCCCCCACGGGTCTCGGTCGAGGCTCTCGAGCCACTCCCTCCAGGCCTCCTCCTTGGCGGCCTTGATCGCCGAGCTAAGGGCCTCACGAGCGGCCCTATACGCGGCGTGCAGCTGTTCTTCTCGGGCGAGGTCTCTGACAGCCCGCCTTCGGCTGCGGGTGTACTGCCTCTGGGCCGCGTAACTTGCGGTACGCAGCCCGGCTAGGTGGGGACGCCACCAGTACACCTGCCTCCGGGGCGGAATAGGCCTCGCCCTCTGCATCGCCGCGTCGCAGACGCGAGTCAGAGCTCCAGCGAGGTGCTCGCATCTCGCGTCCACGTCTAGGCCGCTGTCATCAGCAGCCCACCGCTCGACGATAGCCGCCTCTTTGGCCAGCTCGCGGTCTAATGTTCCGAGTCGCCACCGCGGACCTTCCCCTGCCAAGGGGCGGTCGAGTTCCACACGAGCCGCCGAGGCGGGGGAGACAATGTCGAACCGGATGTAGCGATGGTCCGACGCGGTCTCCAACCCCCTGACGACCCGCCAGTTGTTGATACGACGGGCCAGGACAGAACTGGCGAACGAAAGATCGACAATCGATCTGCCCTGAGCCCGCACTAGAGTATGGACCACCCCCTGGTTCAGTAGCACCAAGCCTTGGGACACCGCCCACTCCATCGCCATCTCCCCCCGGTCATCAGTCTCCGGAGATCCCCACGCCCTAGAATGAGCGTTGAAATCCCCGGCCACCACAGCCGGGGTGGGGTGCACTTCGACCAGCAGAGCCCCGACCTCAAGGAGCAACTGCTCGAACTCGGCGAGGCTTCTACTAGGGGGACAGTACACCCCAACCACTGCAGCGCCACCCAGCGTGACGAGTACGCACCCACGACCCCTACGCACTATGTCGAAGGGTGGGGCGGCTCGCTGGGCGACGATTGCCACCAAGCCGTTTTGGTCGCTGGCCCAATTCGGGCTTTCACGAACGTAGTACGGCTCGGCGACTACTGCCACTGTCGTCTGCCACTGCGCCATGGATTGGGCCAGAAGGTCCTGGGCATCGGCGCAGTGGTTGACGTTGGCCTGCAGTATGGAGATGGAGTGTGCCATTATGATTGGGCGGTGTCCATCGCCTCCTCATGTTGCGGCAGGGTGGGAGTTGTTTTAGGTGCCGTCCCACCTGCTGCTCCGCCTTTTCTTGAGGCCGCCTTCTTACCGGAGGCCGCCTTACATTCTCTGGACCCCAGCCGATGAGCGGACGCCTTCCCCGCCGCCGCACAGACGGGGCAACCGGGCTCCGCGGAGCAGGTGGCCGACTTGTGGCCGGCCTGCCCACAACGGAAGCAGAGCGCACTGCGGTCAATGTTCGCAGTGCACTTGGCCCCAACGTGCCCCGGCTCCAGGCAGCGGAAGCACCGCGCCGGTCTCGGCTCCAAGGTGGTCAGCCTGACCACTGACCACCCGACGAGTACCCGACGGCCATCCGTCAGCCTCTTGGCAGCCTCGATCGGGCACCGCAGCCAGGCAGTGCCTTGGCGACCCCGTGGGCGTTGGATGTCGCCCACCTTAATTGAGGCGGCCGAGCAGCCTCCCTCCGCTGCCAACGTTGTCGCCACCATTTCTTTAGAGGCCGAGTCGCTCAAGCCAGAGATGCGCAGCTCCACACACCTCTCCGGCCTCGCGACACGGACCTCCTCCAGCACCTCTCTCAGTTTGGCGGCCAGGTTGTCCGCCTTCCGGGCGCGGTCCTCACCCGCCACCTCCATGATGCGACCCCCGGTTGCCGCCTCACGGAACCGGAGGCCGTCTATGCCCAGGGCCTTGAGGTCTATGGCCCCTTCGGCCCTGGACAACACGTCGTGGTACGTGATGCCCTGCTCCAGTGCGCCCGGCTGCAGCGTGACGGTGACCGCTGCAGTTGCCGGGGCGCGCAGTTTGCGCGCCTTGCGGGCATCACGCTTCCGCTTCTTAATCACTGGAGCGGTCGGGGGAGATGTGGCTGGGGCCGACTTCGCCACCTTTGGCCGCGCTGCCACCTTATTCCATGCGGCCACTGGGACCGCAGTGGGGACCGACGTGGACGCTAAAGAGGACTCTGTGGCAGGCGTCCTCTGGCGGGCAGCTTCCGCCTCTTTGGCTGCGGCTGTCTTCTTCTTGGCGCGGCCCTTCTTTTTTGCCTTCCTCTCCCCCCTGGGCTCGTCAGGGCCTGCTCCTACCTCCATCTGCTCATCTGGCAGACGAGCAGAGTGGGACGGGGGGGAAGGTGGAAGAGGCGGGAGTTCCACAGTAGGCTCTTCAACACTTGCGGATCGAGCCGCCACTCGTTTATCCGCCTGCAGAGGTGGGCGGATGCGGGTCTCGGGCAACAGTCGGTCCGCAATCCCCGCAAGCCGCGCGTTAATTAGGAACGCGATTTCGTCGCGTCCCATCGGGGGTGGTGCAGCCTGCGCCTGCTGCTGCCAGGCCCGCATTTCCGCCCGCACAGCGGCCACCTCTGCCTGGAGCTGGGCCACCTCCTCAGATTCTGTGCGAGACCTGAGCACACGCACGTGCTGGAGGATAGTTTCACATGCGAGCTTCAGGTCCCGCACGTACTGCCCCTTCAAATTAGAGCTTTTGGTGGCGATGGTTTGCACCATCCCCACCGCCGCCTCAATGGCACCCGATAGCTGCTCCGAGCTGAGGGGCTCAGGAGCTGCTGGTGGCTCTACCGCATTGGGTTGTCGGCTGGGCCCAGGCTGTGGGCTAGGGGTAGGGGTCTCTCTTAGGTAGAGAGACCTCTGCCGCATCCTCTGCAGGTCGTCGGCCATCTCTTCCTCCCTCCGCAGTTCCAGCTCCCGCTGCTTGGCCGCGTTAAGTTCGGCCTGGGCTTGCGCCAAGCCAGCGAATTCGCCCGTCGTTATCGGGCGACCGCGGGGCTTCTTGGGTGTATGGGACACCTTTTCTACCTCTGGGACTCGCTTTCTCCAGAATCGTCCCATGGGGGACGACGAGCGTGAGCCCTCTGGACTGGACACGTCCAGACGGTCCAGCACCACCATCGCCTCTGGGAGAGAGCCGAGAGGCCTCGTGGCCTCCGTCCCGAACTCCATCTCTGCTTCGCGTTCACGCGCCTGTCGCTCGGGAGCTTGGTCCCGGCACGACTCACTGGTACTACCAAGGTTTGACATTGTCCTGAAAAGGACAGTATCAAAAACTAAAAAAAACATGACAAGTGTGGGTAGTCGCACTATACACACACACATTAAGAGCTGCTACTAATTATTTAAATTTAAAATTAGTAAAATAATTAATATATATGTTTAATCATACCAGCTTTGCCTAAAAACCCACCTGCACTTGCTACCTAGTGTTCCAAACAATTCTCACACAGTGTTCGCTTGTTTGTGCTCAATCTATCATGGATCTCAAACTTGCTAGTGGCCTTGAAGAACTAGAGAAATTATTCAGCTCTCGGATGAAAGAATATGATGAGAAGCTGCAAAGAATCTCCCCTGGAGCTGTGCCTGCACCCCCTGACCTAGCATCACTGTCACGTGAGTACACTGATTTTAAAAACTTCGTGTGGCAATTCTTGTCAAAAATAAAGGCACAGGTAGAACTTCTCTCACTGGGTCTAGACAGGCACGAAACGATCATGCGGAGGAAGGTGCTGCTTTTTCACGGTATACCAGAGAAGCCAAACGAAAATCTACACGAGTCTGTTCGCAGAATCATTTCAACCGAGATGAAGGTCCCAGAAGTTGGTCTGCAACACATCAATGTCTGCCATAGGCTGGGTGGCGCACGTGAGAAGACGCGCCCGGTCCTTGTGCGATTTCACAGCATGGAACAGCGCAACACTGTGTGGGATAGTAAGACGTCTCTCAAGGGCACAGGCATTACACTGTCCGAATTTCTGACGAAGACGCGGCATCGTGTATTTACTATAGCCAGGCAGCACTTCAGTGTTAAAAATTGTTGGTCAGTGAAGGGAAAAATTGTTATTCTGACTCCCGATAAGATTCGCCGCAAAATCGAATGTAGAACTGAATTAGATGCCCTCATTGCGGATTTTCCCCACGCTGCTGCCAAGCCTGATGGGTCTCCGAGGCCAGATACTGCTGCATCGTCCATGAGTACAGCCGCGAAAACTACAACAAGATTAGTTAAGCCATCCCGCCGTCGCCGTGATTAAGACAACGCAACGTCCCAACTTTTTCGTGCTATCATATAACCGGTCATTCCCGAACTTTTGTTACTACGAATTCGAAATGTTCGGGTACCTACGTCACTCTTCATTAGTACTATCAACAGTTTCATGTTCTAATACCTTCTATTCTTTATAAACTACACTTCACTATTAAATGTCAGTGGATGTCATATCAGGGAAAATATGGCAAATTGACATTGACTGATCTGACATCCGCGTTTCGTTACTCCAAATACTGAATAGGTTTTTTTTTTTTTTTTTTTTTATCGTGCGAAAAATCCCCACGGATACCACCCCCACGGAGCCGGTGGAGGTGGTTATGTCGGACTCGAACCGACTAAAACGCACGCCGTCTTGGGTCCTTGGTTGCCGGAGGTGAGATTGCCAAAAGCATATCTCTCGCACCCCGGCAGACCCAGGACCATCTCTATCGAGATGGCCCCCTTCGGGTTGTGGGGACCACAGTGTCCCCATCTAGCCCCGGTTACGGGGAGGCGCATTTTGCGCCGCCGCCGCGGCCTGCTTCTGCTAGGGTGACAGGCGGCTCCACCGGTCACCCCCAGGCCAGCGCTCATGGAGGACGGAGGTCGTTCTGCGACCTCCGACGTCCGGTTCGTCTTCGCTCTGCGCGGGCTTCCCGGGCACGGAGTCTGGTCCGGACCCGACCGGCCGCCTCCTTCTCGAGCATTACTTGCTCGCAGAAGGAGACAGCCGCACCCCAAGCGTTCGCGCATCTTACCATCGCTGTGAGCAACGTGGCGAGTGTGAGGACTCCCACCCCCAGAGCCGCCACTAGGACCCGCCTCGGCGTGTCCCACGCCGGGCACTCGGTCAGCGTGTGCAGCTCCGTGTCCTCGCTCGCATCACAGTGATGGCACTCGGACGTTGGCTCCTTCCGGATCCGACACAGGTAACTCCCGAAACACCCGTGTCCGGTGATCACCTGCGTCAGCCGGTACGAGAGGCTGCCGTGTGGCCTCTCTAGCCACTCCTCCATGATGGGTCTTACCGCCGCTATTACGGCGTGCCCTATACTGAATAGGATTGTGAAGTGTGTTCATGTTAAGATTGCTATTGGAATTTTATATAGATGAGTGACCGCATCAAAATATTGTTTTTCTTTTTTTTATCGTTTCGATTTTTCATTGTGTGCTTTTGGCTGTATTATCGAATACAGAAAGACTAAAATTATATTATTGTTATATTGTAAAGCGACGTCTTTCGTGTATGGGAGTCCGGTTTCACTACTTTACCTTTTTTTTTTACGTCCTTTTATTCTTACTTTGACACTTTTGATTTGTTGTTTTTTTTTTTTTTTTCTCTCGTTAAAGCACGAATGACTCACATTGCCTACCATGTGTATTTCTTTTTCTCCACTGGGTTAGCGAGTAGGTGAGATCGCAAGGTCCTTACTCCATTATTGTATATTTTTTTAAATTATCTATCTTGTAGTTTATTTATACGTATTTAAATATTTATTCTATACTTTATGCATAACCCGGAAGATTTCGACAATATAAATAACAGTTTCTTTTCATGCTCTTCAGATACGGATAGCTTTGTTAGCGCGGATGGCGAGTCTCTCTCTCCTGCTCTTACCCTGCACGATGGAATCACTTCATTATTTTCTAATTATCCTAAGAACCTTAATTTAGTCCACATCAATGCACAGAGTCTTCTTGGCCACTATACTGACCTCCTGGCATCTTTTAGTAACTCCCCGGTGGATGCTATACTTGTCTCAGAATCATTTTTAAAACCCTCCATACCCTCTACTCTCGTTTCACTTCCCGGCTTTGTTCTGGTTCGAAATGATAGAATAGGAATGGGATGCGGTGGTGTAGCCATATACCTACGAGCCAACATTTCCTACAATATTGTTAGCGCATCGCCCTCTCCCTGTACTGTCAAGACATCTGAGCACTTGTTTATAGAAATTAAGTTAGCCCACACTACGGTTCTACTCGGGGTATTCTATAGTCCAAATATGCATATTGATTATTTCAATAACTTTGAGAATCTACTCCACTCTCACTCTCCTTCTTATGATCACGTAGTCATAATGGGTGACTTTAATACCTGCTTATTGAAGGATGACAGCCGGTCTCGAAAACTAATGGGCATTCTATCCTCCTACAACTTTAATGCTTTGCCACTACCTGCCACTCACCATCCCCCTGGCCACCCTTCCACCTTACTTGATCTCCTTATAGTATCCTCCTCTGACTACGTAGATACACATGGCCAATTACCTGCCCCTTTTTCATATCACGACCTTAATATACATCTCTTATCGGATAAGACCTCCTAAACGTAAGGCACAGTACCGTTGTCTTCGCAATTTTAGGGGTATTGACCTAGAGGCATTACGTCGTGACGCCAGTGGCACTGACTGGACACCCATTTTGAATTCGACAGATGTCAATGACATGGTGGATATTTTCGGGTCGAGGGTTATAGAACTGTTTGACCATCACGCCCCCCTAAGACGAGTCAAGATCAGGCACAACCCGGCGCCTTGGCTGAATGCTTCGATTAAAACCCTAATGGCTCGCAGGGACAAAGCAAAAAGGCGCTACAGAGGCAGTCTATCGGATCAAAACTTGCTCGCATTCAAGACCCTACGCAACCGCTGCAGCCGTATGTGTAGAGACGCAAAGCGACGCCATTTCTATGACTCTCTCAACAACCGAAACTCTTTGGATACATGGAGATTTCTCAGGTCTGTTGGCATTGGCAAATCACCCGTCTATGACCCCAGGGACATAGACTTGTGTGCCCTAAATGACCACTTCTCTCTACCACCAGTCTCACTGGACGCAGATACCAAACAGAGCACTTTACATGCGCTTACTAGTGTCTCCACTCCACAGACTCCACTGACCACCCGACGAGTACCCGACGGCCGTCCGTCAGCCTCTTGGCAGCCTCGATCGGGCACCGCAGCCATGCAGTGCCTTGGCGACCCCGTGGGCGTTGGATGTCGCCCACCTTAATTGAGGCGGCTAAGCAGCCTCCCTCCGCTGCCAACGATGTCGCCACCATTTCCTTAGAGGCCGAGTCGCTCAAGCCAGAGATGCGCAGCTCCACACACCTCTCCGGCCTGGCGACACGGACCTCCTCCAGCACCTCTCTCAATTTAGCGGCCAGGTTGTCCGCCTTCCGGGCACGGTCCTCACCCGCCACCTCCATGATGCGACCCCCGGTTGCCGCCTCACGGAACCGGAGGCCGTCTATGCCCAGGGCCTTGAGATCTATGGCCCCTTCGGCCCTGGACAACACGTCGCGGTACGTGATCCCCTGCTCCAATGCGCCCGGCTGCAGCGTGACGGTGACCGCTGCAGTTGTCGGGGCGCGCAGTTTGCGCGGCTTGCGGGCACCACGCTTTCGCTTCTTATCCACCGGAGCGGTGGTCGCCGGGGACTTCAATGCCCATTCCACGGTTTGAGGTTGCCCCGCGGCCGCAGCCGACGATCGCGGCCGGTTGCTGGAAGAGTGGGCCACGACGACCGGCCTCACGATCAGTAACCGTGGGTCGGTCGACACGTTCGTGACACAGCAGGGGAGGTCCATCGTGGACATCACGTTCACGACCCGTACATCCGTTACGATGTCTCCACGGGCCAGCACGTGGTGAGTCCCAGACGCGAGGGGCCGTCCGCCAAGAGGTGGGTCCTGGGGTGCATAGACCGGGAGGCGTTGAAGCTGGCGTCGATCGTCCAGTCATGGGCGACTCCTCCGGCGGAAGTAGGAGTCGAGGAGGAGGCCGAATGGTTCGCGAGCGCCGCGTCGCAAATCTGTGACGCGTGCATGCCTCGGGCCAAGCCTCGACTCCCCAACCGGAAGGTGTACTGGTGGACGCCGGAGATCGCTGAACTGCGATCTCTGTGCGTCGCGAAACGTCGCCGGTACACCCGGTACCGCCGCAGGGCGCGGCGGGTGCCGGAGGAGGAGGCGCAGCTGTACGCCGACTACCGGTCGTGCGCTCAGTCCCTCGGGGTGGCAATAGGGGACGCGAAGGAAGCTTCGAGGGCGTCTCTATTAGCCACCCTTGACCGGGACCCCTGGGGGCGGCCCTACAAGGCGGTCAGGGCTAAGCTCCGTCCATGGGCGCCTCCGATCACGGAGTGCCTGGAGCCGAGAGTGCTGGGGGAGGTTATCTCCTGCCTGTTTCCACAGGGGGAGGAGGGGTTCGTTCCCCCAGTGATGGCTCCGGCGCGCAGAGAGGAGGTCGTGACGGAGGTGCCGCAGGTCACAACGGCGGAGTTGGCCGTGGCCGTCAGGCGGGTCCAGGAGAAAGGTGTGAAGGCTCCTGGACCCGATGGAGTTCCCGGACGCGTTTTGGTGGTCGCGCTCCGGGAGCTCGAGGAGCGGTTCTGCGGGCTGATGAGTGCGTGCCTGCAAACTGGGCAATACCCGGTCCGGTGGAAGACGGGCAGGCTCGTACTCATCAAGAAGGAGGGACGGCCCGCGGAATCGCCCTCGGCGTACCGACCGATAGTGTTGCTGGACGAGGCGGGTAAGCTCTTTGAGAGAGTGTTGTTCGCTCGCATCGTCCGGCACCTCGAGGATGGAGGTCGCGGCCTGTCCGACTACCAATATGGTTTTCGGCCACGTCGCTCGACCGTCGACGCCGTCCTTCGAGTGAGGGCGCTGGCGCAAGAGGAGGTCCGCAAGGGCGGGGTGCTATTGGCGGTGTCACTGGACATCGCCAATGCGTTCAATACCCTGCCCTGGGAGTGCATACGGGAGGCGCTCAAATACCATAATGTGCCTCCCTACCTCCGCAGGATTGTCGGCGCCTACCTATCGGAGCGGTACGTGGAGTGCCCAGGAGAGGGTGGCAGCCTTCACAGGTGGGCCATGTGCCGCGGTGTTCCGCAGGGGTCAGTGTTGGGGCCCCTCTTGTGGAACATCGGGTACGACTGGGTACTCCGAGGAGCTCGCCTCCCGGGCGCCAACGTGACCTGCTACGCAGATGACACGTTGGTTACTGCCCGGGGGGCGACCTATGAGGACGCCGCGCGCCTCGCCACTGCGTCGGTGGCCATGGTCGTGCGGCGAATAACGATGCTGGGACTCGAGGTGGCGCTCAACAAGTCGGAGGCCATTTGTTTCCATGGCCCTCGGCGAGCGCCACCGGCGGACTCCCACATCGTAGGGAGTGGCACCCGGATCGAGGTCAAGTCTGAAATGAGGTACCTTGGGCTTGTCCTCGATCCAAGATGGAGCTTCCGCGCTCATTTCAACCGCCTGGTCCCCCGTCTGCTCGGCACGGCCGCCGCCCTTCGGTGGCTGATGCCGAACCTAGGGGGACCCCAGACGAGCAGCCGCCTCCTGTACATGGGAGTGGTGCGGTCGATGGCCCTATACGGGGCCCCCGTGTGGGTCGAAGCCCTGACGGCACACAACATCGCCCTCTTGCGACGTCCGCAGAGGGTGATGGCCGCCGGGGCGATAAGAGGATACCGCACCATCTCATTCGAGGCGGCTTGCGTTATGGCGGGCTCCCCTCCGTGGGAGCTGGAGGCCGGTGTCCTCGCGTCAGTGTATCATTGGCGCGAGGAGGCCCGGAGCTATCGTCTGATCTCGAGGCGGTGTCTTCCGAGGCCCATGGAAGAAGATGGCCTCGGACTTTTCGAGGGCCACCTTTAATCCGAGCGCCCCAATGCGGCGCACGACATGGGCGACGCCTGCCGTGGCGAGAACGGCGGCGTCGCGGAACGAGGGGGCCCGCGCGGTGACTAGGGTATCGTCGGCGTAACAGAGTACACCGACCCCCCGAAGATTAGCACCGCGCAGGACCCAGTCATAACCTATATTCCACAGGAGCGGCCCAAGGACCGACCCCTGTGGAACACCACACGTCATGCTTCGGCGGACCACCCCGTCTTGGGCCGGGTAGATGATGACCCGGTCCACGAAGTAGTCCGCAAGGACGCGCCTGAGGTACCACGGGACATTGTGATACCTCAGCGCCTCCGCAATGGTCTCCCAGGGGAGAGTGTTGAAGGCGTTGGCTATATCCAGCGATACAGCCAACAACATCTCACCCCTGTCGACCGCTTCGTCTACGCCATCCCGCAGCCGGGATATGGCATCGAGAGTCGACCTCCCGCGACGGAAGCCGAACTGGCCGTCACTGAGGTTGGGCCCCGCCCCCTCAAGGTGACCGACGAGACGCGCAGCGAGCACCCGCTCAAAGAGCTTGCACATCTCGTCGAGCAAAACGATGGGGCGGTAGGCCGACGGCGACTCGGCAGGGCGCCCGTGCTTCTTAAGTAGCACGAGCTTGCCGGTCTTCCATCGTCGCGGCACTCTCCCCGACGCCACACACTCCGACATGAGGGACAGCGTCTCCTCCTCTAGTGCCGGCATGACTGTGGCTATAACCTTCCCAGGGATGCCGTCCGGGCCCGGGGCGCGATTTCTGGACTTGAGTGCCAACATCGCGACCCCTAATTCGGCCTCGGACACGGGAGGTATTGCCACTTCGTCTGCCGGCACCTGGCTTGGTGCCACCATCCGCGGTGGGACCCACTCCTCCCTCACAGGGAAGAGGGAACTGACCACTCGACCCAGAAGGTTCGGCTCGAGAGTTCTGGTGAGGGGAGGCGCCCATGGCTTGAGTTTCTGACTCACAGTCTTGTACGGGCGCCCCCACGGGTCTCGGTCGAGGCTCTCGAGCCACTCCCTCCAGGCCTCCTCCTTGGCGGCCTTGATCGCCGAGCTAAGGGCCTCACGGGCGGCCCTATACGCGGCGTGCAGCTGTTCTTCTCGGGCGAGGTCTCTGACAGCCCGCCTTCGGCTGCGGGTGTACTGCCTCTGGGCCGCGTAACTTGCGGTACGCAGCCCGGCTAGGTGGGGACGCCACCAGTACACCTGCCTCCGGGGCGGAATAGGCCTCGCCCTCTGCATCGCCACGTCGCAGACGCGAGTCAGAGCTCCAGCGAGGTGCTCACATCTCGCGTCCACGTCTAGGCCGCTGTCATCAGCAGCCCACCACTCGACGATAGCCGCCTCTTTGGCCAGCTCGCGGTCTAATGTTCCGAGTCGCCACCGCGGACCTTCCCCTGCCAAGGGGCGGTCGAGTTCCACACGCGCCGCCGAGGCGGGGGAGACAATGTCGAACCGGATGTAGCGATGGTCCGACGCGGTCTCCAACCCCCTGACGACCCGCCAGTTGTTGATACGACGGGCCAGGACAGAACTGGCGAACGAAAGATCGACAATCGATCTGCCCTGAGCCCGCACTAGAGTGTGGACCACCCCCTGGTTCGAGTACGCACCCACGACCCCTACGCACT
Organism: Eilema sororculum; assembly: GCA_914829495.1. Lineage (NCBI taxonomy): Eukaryota > Metazoa > Arthropoda > Insecta > Lepidoptera > Erebidae > Eilema > Eilema sororculum. The sequence continues at coordinate 23,592,024 of OU618549.1, forward strand.
ATGTCGAAGGGTGGGGCGGCTCGCTAGGGGACGATTGCCACCAAGCCGTTTTGGTCGCTGGCCCAATTCGGGCTTTCGCGAACGTAGTACGGCTCGGCGACTACTGCCACTGTCGTCTGCCACTGCGCCATGGATTGAGCCAGAAGGTCCTGGGCATCGGCGCAGTGGTTGACGTTGGCCTGCAGTATGGAGATGGAGTGTGCCATTACGATTGGGCGGTGTCCATCGCCTCCTCATGTTGCGGCAGGGTGGGGGATGTTTTGGTTGCCGTCCCACCTGCTGCTCCGCCTTTTCTTGAGGCCGCCTTCTTACCGGAGGCCGCCTTACACTCACTGGACCCCAGCCGATGAGCGGACGCCTTCCCCGCCGCCTCACAGACGGGGCAACCGGGCTCCGCGGAGCAGGTGGCCGACTTGTGGCCGGCCTGCCCACAACGGAAGCAGAGCGCACTGCGGTCAATGTCCGCAGTGCACTTGGCCCCAACGTGCCCCGGCTCCAGGCAGCGGAAGCATCGGGCCGGTCTCGGGTCCAAGGTGGTCAGCCTGACCACTGACCACCCGACGAGTACCCGACGGCCATCCGTCAGCCTCTTGGCGGCCTCGATCGGACACCGCAGCCAGGCAGTGCCTTGGCGACCCCGTTGGCGTTGGGAGCAGCCTCCCTCCGCCGCCAACGACGCTGCCACCGTTTCTTTTGAGGCCGAGTCGCTCAAGCCAGAGATGCGCAGCTCCACGCACCTCTCCGGCCTGGCGACCCGGACCTCCTCAAGCACTTCCCGAAGTTTCGCGGCCAGATTATCCGCTTTTCGAGCTCGGTCTTCGCCCGCCACCTCCAATATACGAGCTCCAGTGGTCGCTTCGCGAAACCGGAGGCCGTCGATTCCCAGGGCCTTAAGATCTATGGCCCTTTCGGCCTTGGCCAACACGTCTTTATACGTGATGCCCTGCTCCCGCGGGCCCATTGCCGGAAGAGATCGTCGCGAGCCGCCTGTCTCCAGCGATCGATCTCCTCCGGAGCTGGCTGACCTCCAGCAACTCGCCGCATCAGCGCGCCCTCCTCGTACACCCTCTTAAGGACGCCAGCCTCGAGATCCCAAGGGATACTTCCCGCAATCAAGCACGCCGCCTCGTAGGAGACGGTGTGGTACGCCCGTGCAGCCCTCTGCGCGATGGCGCGCTGCGGACGTCGCAGCAGCGCTACATTTGCTGGGCAGAGGGCATCCGCCCAGATTGGCGCCCCGTAGAGCGCCTTGGAGCGCACCACTCCATCGTAGAGACGGCGGCACGCAGACCCAGGACCTCCACTGTTGGGCAGCAAGCGCGAGAGCATTCCAGCAAACGCCAGCAACTTTGGTTCCAGCTGCCGGAAATGCTCCGCGAACCGCCACCGACTGTCGAGGATGAGCCCAAGATATTTCAGGCTACTCCCGACAGCGATGGCGGTGCCACCCACCACTATCGTCTGATCTCGAGGCGGCGTCTTCCGAGGCCCGTGGAAGAAGAGGGCCTCGGACTTTTCGAGGGCCACCTTTAACCCAAGCGCCCCGATGCGGCGCACGACATGGGCGACGCCTGCCGTAGCGAGAACAGCGGCGTCGCGAAACGAAGGGGCCCGCGCGGTGACTAGGGTATCGTCGGCGTAACAGAGTACACCGACCCCCCGAAGATTAGCACCGCGCAAGACCCAGTCATAACCTATATTCCACAAGAGCGGCCCAAGGACCGACCCCTGTGGAACACCACACGCCATGCTTCGGCGGACCACCCCGTCTTGGGCCGGGTAGATGATGACCCGGTCCACGAAGTAGTCCGCAAGGACGCGCCTGAGGTACCACGGGACATTGTGATACCTCAGTGCCTCCGCAATGGTCTCCCAGGGGAGAGTGTTGAAGGCGTTGGCTATATCCAGCGATACAGCCAACAACACCTCACCCCGGTCGACTGCTTCGTCTACGCCGTCCCGCAGCCGGGATATGGCGTCGAGAGTCGACCTGCCGCGACGGAAGCCGAACTGGCCGTCACTGAGGTTGGGCCCCGCCCCCTCAAGGTGACCGACGAGACGCGCAGCGAGCACTCGCTCAAAGAGCTTGCACATCTCGTCGAGCAAAACGATGGGGCGGTAGGCCGACGGTGACTCGGCAGGGCGCCCGTGCTTCCTAAGTAGCACGAGCTTGCCGGTCTTCCATCGTCGCGGCACTCTTCCCGACGCCACACACTCCGACATGAGGGACAGCGTCTCCTCCTCTAGTGCCGGCATGACTGTGGCAATAACCTTCCCAGGGATGCCGTCCGGGCCCGGGGCGCGATTTCTGGACTTGAGTGCCAACATCGCGACCCCTAATTCGGCCTCGGACACGGGAGGTATTGCCGCTTCGTCTGCCCGCACCTGGCTTGGTGCCACCATCCGCGGTGGGACCCACTCCTCCCTCGCAGGGAAGAGGGAACTGACCACTCGGCCCAGAAGATTCGGCTCGAGAGTTCTGGTGAGGGGAGGCGCCCATGGCTTGAGTTTCTGACTCACAGTCTTGTACGGGCGCCCCCACGGGTCTCGGTCGAGGCTCTCGAGCCACTCCCTCCAGGCCTCCTCCTTGGCGGCCTTGATCGCCGAGCTAAGGGCCTCACGAGCAGCCCTATACGCGGCGTGCAGCTGTTCTTCTCGGGCGAGGTCTCTGACAGCCCGCCTTCGGCTGCGGGTGTACTGCCTCTGGGCCGCGTAACTTGCGGTACGCAGCCCGGCTAGGTGGGGACGCCACCAGTACACCTGCCTCCGGGGCGGAATAGGCCTCGCCCTCTGCATCGCCGCGTCGCAGACGCGAGTCAGAGCTCCAGCGAGGTGCTCACATCTCGCGTCCACGTCTAGGCCGCTGTCATCAGCAGCCCACCGCTCGACGATAGCCGCCTCTTTGGCCAGCTCGCGGTCTAATGTTCCGAGTCGCCACCGCGGACCTTCCCCTGCCAAGGGGCGGTCGAGTTCCACACGAGCCGCCGAGGCGGGGGAGACAATGTCGAACCGGATGTAGCGATGGTCCGACGCGGTCTCCAACCCCCTGACGACCCGCCAGTTGTTGATACGACGGGCCAGGACAGAACTGGCGAACGAAAGATCGACAATCGATCTGCCCTGAGCGCGCACTAGAGTGTGGACCACCCCCTGGTTCAGTAGCACCAAGCCTTGGGACACCGCCCACTCCATCACCATCTCCCCCCGGTCATCAGTCTCCGGAGATCCCCACGCCCGAGAATGAGCGTTGAAATCCCCGGCCACCACAGCCGGGGTGGGGTGCACTTCCACCAGCAGAGCCCCGACCTCAAGGAGCAACTGCTCGAACTCGGCGAGGCTTCTACTAGGGGGACAGTACACCCCAACCACTGCAGCGCCACCCAGCGTGACGAGTACGCACCCACGACCCCTACGCACTATGTCGAAGTGTGGGGCGGCTCGCTGGGCGACGATTGCCACCAAGCCGTTTTGGTCGCTGGCCCAATTCGGGCTTTCGCGAACGTAGTACGGCTCGGCGACTACTGCCACTGTCGTCTGCCACTGCGCCATGGATTGAGCCAGAAGGTCCTGGGCATCGGCGCAGTGGTTGACGTTGGCCTGCAGTATGGAGATGGAGTGTGCCATTACGATTGGGCGGTGTCCATCGCCTCCTCATGTTGCGGCAGGGTGGGGGATGTTTTGGGTGCCGTCCCACCTGCTGCTCCGCCTTTTCTTGAGGCCGCCTTCTTACCGGAAGCCGCCTTACACTCGCTGGACCCCAGCCGATGAGCGGACGCCTTCCCCGCCGCTGCACAGACGGGGCAACCGGGCTCCGCGGAGCAGGTGGCCGACTTGTGGCCGGCCTGCCCACAACGGAAGCAGAGCGCACTGCGGTCAATGTCCGCAGTGCACTTGGCCCCAACGTGCCCCGGCTCCAGGCAGCGGAAGCATCGGGCCGGTCTCGGCTCCAAGGTGGTCAGCCTGACCACTGACCACCCGACGAGTACCCGACGGCCATCCGTCAGCCTCTTGGCGGCCTCGATCGGACACCGCAGCCAGGCAGTGCCTTGGCGACCCCGTGGGCGTTGGATGTCACCCACCTTTATGCAATCAGCGGAGCAGCCTCCCTCCGCCGCCAACGACGTTGCCACCGTTTCTTTTGAGGCCGAGTCGCTCAAGCCAGAGATGCGCAGCTCCACGCACCTCTCCGGCCTGGCGACCCGGACCTCCTCAAGCACTTCCCGAAGTTTCGCGGCCAGATTATCCGCCTTTCGAGCTCGGTCTTCGCCCGCCACCTCCAGTATACGAGCTCCAGTGGTCGCTTCGCGAAACCGGAGGCCGTCGATTCCCAGGGCCTTAAGATCTATGGCCCTTTCGGCCTTGGCCAACACGTCTTTATACGTGATGCCCTGCTCCCGCGCGGCCGGCTGCAGCGTGACGGTGACCGCTGCAGTTGCCGGGGCGCGCAGTTTGCGCGGCTTGCGGGCACCACGCTTCCGCTTTTCAGCGGTCGGGGGAGATGTGGCTGGGGCCGACTTCGCCACCTTTGGCCGCGCTGCCACCTTATTCCATGCGGCCAGTGGGACCGCAGTGGGGACCGACGTGGACGCCGAGGGGGACTCTGTGGCGGGCGTCTTCTGGCGGGCAGCTTCCGCCTCTTTGGCTGCGGCTGACTTCTTCTTGGCGCGGGTCTTCTTTTTTGCCTTCCTCTCCCCCCTGGGCTCGTCTGGGCCTGCTCCTACCTCCATCTGCTCAACTGGCAGACGAGCAGAGTGGGACGGGGGGGAAGGTGGAAGAGGCGGGAGTTCCACAATAGGCTCTTCAACGCTTGCGGATCGAGCCGCCGCTCGTTTATCCGCCTGCAGAGGTGGGCGGATGCGGGTCTCGGGCAGCAGCCGGTCCGCAATACCCGCAAGCCGCGCGTCTATCAGGAACGCGATTTCGTCGCGTCCCATCGGGGGTGGTGCAGCCTGCGCCTGCTGCTGCCAGGCCCGCATTTCCGCCCGCACAGCGGCCAGCTCTGCCTGGAGCTGGGCCACCTCCTCAGATTCTGTGCGAGACCTGAGCACACGCACGTGCTGGAGAATAGTTTCACATGCGAGCTTCAGGTCCCGCACGTACTGCCCCTTCAAATTAGAGCTTTTGGTGGCGATGGTTTGCACCATCCCCACCGCCGCCTCAATGGCACCAGATAACTGCTCCGAGCTTAGGGGCTCAGGAGCTGCTGACGACTCACCCGCATTGGGCTGTCGGCTGGGCCCAGGCTGTGGGCTAGGAGTAGGGGTCTCTCTTAGGTAGAGAGACCTCTGCCGCATCCGCTGAAGGTCGTCAGCCATCTCCTCCTCCCTCCGCAGTTCCAGCTCCCGCTGCTTGGCCGCGTTAAGTTCGGCCTGGGCTTGCGCCAGGCCAGCGAATTCGCCCGTCGTTATCGGGCGACCGCGGGGCTTCTTGGGTGTATGGGACACCTTTTCTACCTCTGGGACCCGCTTTCTCCAGAATCGTCCCATGGGGGACGACGAACGTGAGCCCTCTGGACTGGACACGTCCAGACGGTCCAGCACCACCACCGCCTCTGGGAGAGAGCCGAGAGACCTCGTGTCCTCTGTCCCAACCTCCATCTCTTCCTGTCGCTCGGGAGCTTGGTCCCGGCACGACTCACTGTCACTAGCAATGTTAGACATTGTCCTGAAAAGGACAGTATCAAAAAACAAGTCAACCTCAACTGCCGCAAGATAAGCTACCGAGATTTAGTCACCCAACGTGCCACTCCGTTACGGTGGTCACGTTGGGGTCCAGGGCACACGACGGGGACGTACTCGATAGCTCTTGGGGCGTGCCCCTAGCTCTTGGGGCGTGCCCCGGCGTGCCCCAGGTTAGGTTTTTTTTTTTTTTTTTTTTTTTTTTTTACGTGGTGGAATGCATTTACGCACTTCGCTCACCCCCCGCGGGGGCAGGGGTCTCGCTTCGTGTGGGACTCCTGGACGAAGCCAGACTACCCACTAAACCACCACGGTGTTCCTCCTTCGCCCAATCCGAGCCGCGGGATAGAATGCTCACCGCGACTCGGCTAGGAACGCCCGCCCTGTTCGGCGGGCTCGCTTCTCGGGGCCCCACCATCCCGGCCATCGTGCCGATATGGTGGGGCCCGTCCTCCTCTTAAGAATGCGCCCCAGGAACACGTAGGGGCGCATTCCGCCACATTAGCATTGGGGCAGCGGGTCCCCCGACCCACCGCCCGTGGCTCCTCTCAGTTGGGGACGCGGGCAAATTGTGCTCGCCGGCGTCCCCTCGCCGGGGGCCTGCGGGGCGGGAGAGTACGTCCAGCTCGCTCCCGCTCCCGCAAGGCCTCTCTCTTGGCCGCCATCACCTCGCTAGCATACGAGGCGACGGCGGCCCAACACTGTTCGCTGTCGGCCATAGCCGGAATTATGGCCGCCAGCGAGAGGTCCTCACCAACAATGTTCGTGAGGGCCGTCCTTTGTCCATCCCATGCCTCACACACGGCCAATGTATGGTGTGCCGTGTCAGGGTCGCCGCTGGTGCAGTTTCGGCACCGGGGCTCCGATTCCACCCCCACCACCTCCCACAGGTACTTGGCGAAGCAGCCATGACCCGTGAGAAGTTGAGTGAGGTGATATGTTGGAGCCCCATGACCCCTCTCCACCCACTCACGCAGGACAGGCCGAACGGCCCCCACGAGCAGTGTGCTGCTTCTTGTCGAAGCCAACCTTTCGGCCCATTGCCGGAAGAGATCGTCGCGAGCCGCCTGTCTCCAGCGATCGATCTCCTCCGGAGCTGGCCGACCTCCAGCAACTCGCCGCATCAGCGCGCCCTCCTCGTACACCCTCTTAAGGACGCCAGCCTCGAGATCCCAAGGGATACTTCCCGCAATCAAGCACGCCGCCTCGTAGGAGACGGTGTGGTACGCCCGTGCAGCCCTCTGCGCGATGGCGCGCTGCGGATGTCGCAGCAGCGCTACATTTGCTGGGCAGAGGGCGTCCGCCCAGATGGGCGCCCCGTAGAGCGCCTTGGAGCGCACCACTCCGTCGTAGAGACGGCGGCACGCAGACCCCGGACCTCCACTGTTGGGCAGCAAGCGCGAGAGCATTCCGGCAAACGCCAGCAACTTTGGTTCCAGCTGCCGGAAATGCTCCGCGAACCGCCACCGACTGTCGAGGATGAGCCCGAGATACTTCAGGCTGCTCCCAACAGCGATGGTGGTGCCACCCACCACTATCGTCTGATCTCGAGGCGGTGTCTTCCGAGGCCCATGGAAGAAGAGGGCCTCGGACTTTTCGAGGGCCACCTTTAATCCGAGCGCCCCGATGCGGCGCACGACATGGGCGACGCCTGCCGTGGCGAGAACGGCGGCGTCGCGGAACGAGGGGGCCCGCGCGGTGACTAGGGTATCGTCGGCGTAACAGAGTACACCGACCCCCCGAAGATTAGCACCGCGCAAGACCCAGTCATAACCTATATTCCACAGGAGCGGCCCAAGGACCGACCCCTGTGGAACACCACACGTCATGCTTCGGCGGACCACCCCGTCTTGGGCCGGGTAGATGATGACCCGGTCCACGAAGTAGTCCGCAAGGACGCGCCTGAGGTACCACGGGACATTGTGATACCTCAGCGCCTCCGCAATGGTCTCCCAGGGGAGAGTGTTGAAGGCGTTGGCTATATCCAGCGATACAGCCAACAACACCTCACCCCTGTCGACCGCTTCGTCTACGCCATCCCGCAGCCGGGATATGGCATCGAGAGTCGACCTCCCGCGACGGAAGCCGAACTGGCCGTCACTGAGGTTGGGCCCCGCCCCCTCAAGGTGACCGACGAGACGCGCAGCGAGCACCCGCTCAAAGAGCTTGCACATCTCGTCGAGCAAAACGATGGGGCGGTAGGCCGATGGCGACTCGGCAGGGCGCCCGTGCTTCTTAAGTAGCACGAGCTTGCCGGTCTTCCATCGTCGCGGCACTCTCCCCGACGCCACACACTCCGACATGAGGGACAGCGTCTCCTCCTCTAGTGCCGGCATGACCGTGGCAATAACCTTCCCAGGGATGCCGTCCGGGCCCGGGGCGCGATTTCTGGACTTGAGTGCCAACATCGCGACCCCTAATTCGGCCTCGGACACGGGAGGTATCGCCACTTCGTCTGCCGGCACCTGGCTTGGTGCTACCATCCGCGGTGGGACCCACTCCTCCCTTGCAGGGAAGAGGGAACTGACCACTCGGCCCAGAAGATTCGGCTCGAGAGTTCTGGTGAGGGGAGGCGCCCAAGGCTTGAGTTTCTGACTCACAGTCTTGTACGGGCGCCCCCACGGGTCTCGGTTGAGGCTCTCGAGCCACTCCCTCCAGGCCTCCTCCTTGGCGGCCTTGATCGCCGAGCTAAGGGCCTCACGAGCGGCCCTATACGCGGCGTGCAGCTGTTCTTCTCGGGCGAGGTCTCTGACAGCCCGCCTTCGGCTGCGGGTGTACTGCCTCTGGGCCGCGTAACTTGCGGTACGCAGCCCGGCTAGGTGGGGACGCCACCAGTACACCTGCCTCCGGGGCGGAATAGGCCTCGCCCTCTGCATCGCCGCGTCGCAGACGCGAGTCAGAGCTCCAGCGAGGTGCTCACATCTCGCGTCCACGTCTAGGCCGCTGTCATCAGCAGCCCACCGCTCGACGATAGCCGCCTCTTTGGCCAGCTCGCGGTCTAATGTTCCGAGTCGCCACCGCGGACCTTCCCCTGCCAAGGGGCGGTCGAGTTCCACACGAGCCGTCGAGGCGGGGGAGACAATGTCGAACCGGATGTAACGATGGTCCGACGCGGTCTCCAACCCCCTGACGACCCGCCAGTTGTTGATACGACGGGCCAGGACAGAACTGGCGAACGAAAGATCGACAATCGATCTGCCCTGAGCCCGCACTAGAGTGTGGACCACCCCCTGGTTCAGTAGCACCAAGCCTTGGGACACCGCCCACTCCATCACCATCTCCCCCCGGTCATCAGTCTCCGGAGATCCCCACGCCCGAGAATGAGCGTTGAAATCCCCGGCCACCACAGCCGGGGTGGGGTGCACTTCCACCAGCAGAGCCCCGACCTCCAGGAGCAACTGCTCGAACTCGGCGAGGCTTCTACTAGGGGGACAGTACACCCCAACCACTGCAGCGCCACCTAGCGTGACGAGTACGCACCCACGACCCCTACGCACTATGTCGAAGGGTGGGGCGGCTCGCTGGGCGACGATTGCCACCAAGCCGTTTTGGTCGCTGGCCCAATTCGGGCTTTCGCGAACGTAGTACGGCTCGGCGACTACTGCCACTGTCGTCTGCCACTGCGCCATGGATTGAGCCAGAAGGTCCTGGGCATCGGCGCAGTGGTTGACGTTGGCCTGCAGTATGGAGATGGAGTGTGCCATTACGATTGGGCGGTGTCCATCGCCTCCTCATGTTGCGGCAGGGTGGGGGATGTTTTGGGTCGTCGCCGTCCGTCGTCCCACCTGCTGCTCCGCCTTTTCTTGAGGCCGCCTTCTTACCGGAGGCCGCCTTACACTCGCTGGACCCCAGCCGATGAGCGGACGCCTTCCCCGCCGCCTCACAGACGGGGCAACCGGGCTCCGCGGAGCAGGTGGCCGACTTAGGTTAGGTTAGGTTAGGTTAGGTTAGGTTAGGTTAGGTTAGGTTAGGTTAGGTTTTTTTTTTTTTTTTTTTTTTCTTTTTTTTTTTTTTTTTTCTTCAGGAATCCCCCCACTCGATTAATCATGTGGGGCCCTTGTTACAGTTGTCTTATTTATTAATCAATGATTTGTCAGTTTAGAAAAGTGATAATTTTGTTATTATTTCAATGTTTTGGTTTTATTACTTTTATATTATAATTTAGATAAATGTAATATGTAGTCGTTTAGAAATATAATTATTTATTCAGTATATATTAATGTATATATGTAGATTATTATATGGATAGGTATAGTAATATAGTTTTAAATAAGGAGGAAGAGTAGTAAGCAGTTGCAGCTTGGTCTAATTTTTCAAAGAAAATTATTCTCAAGTGTGTTTTAAGTATTTATTATATATTTATACATTTAGCATAGAGTTATAAAGTGATTTTATATTTTTATAATATGAAGATACATAGATATAATAGGATATTTATAGTTACTGAAGCAGTAACTTGGTCTATCTTTGTCTATTATTATTACGTTATATTATGTCAGTATATATATATAGCTTTGATTATATAATGTCTAGATAGAGCCTCGTCCTACTGTCAACGGAAATAAAACGAGTCAACCTGTGCAAACATGTGTGCGTGCGGCCCGTGTTTTACACGTTGCATTCGTGCTTCTGTGTGCGTAAATATGATACCAGCTACAAGGAAAATTTCCCAAGAAAATCACCTAGGTATAATTAAATTGTTTTTTTTGACAGCCTCTGTAGCGTGACAGTAGTAAATGAGAATGGTATGCAAGGGGCACGGGTTCAATTCTCGGTTAGTGCATATATTTGTTTGTGTACATATGACGAATTTGCATAGGGTTTTTCGATTTCGATTTCGGTTTCGGTTTCAGTTTCGGTTTCGGTTTCGGTTTCGGTTTCGGTTTCGGTTTCGGTTTCGGTTTCGGTTTCGGTTTCGGTTTCGGTTTCGGTTTCGGTTTCGGTTTCGGTTTCGGTTTCGGTTTCGGTTTCGGTTTCGGTTTCGGTTTCGGTTTCGGTTTCGGTTTCGGTTTCGGTTTCGGTTTCGGTTTCGGTTTCGGTTTCGGTTTCGGTTTCGGTTTCGGTTTCGGTTTCGGTTTCGGTTTCGGTTTCGGTTTCGGTTTCGGTTTCGGTTTCGGTTTCGGTTTCGGTTTCGGTTTCGGTTTCGGTTTCGGTTTCGGTTTCGGTTTCGGTTTCGGTTTCGGTTTCGGTTTCGGTTTCGGTTTCGGTTTCGGTTTCGGTTTCGGTTTCGGTTTCGGTTTCGGTTTCGGTTTCGGTTTCGGTTTCGGTTTCGGTTTCGGTTTCGGTTTCGGTTTCGGTTTCGGTTTCGGTTTCGGTTTCGGTTTCGGTTTCGGTTTCGGTTTCGGTTTCGGTTTAGGTTTCGGTTTCGGTTTCGGTTTGGGTTTCGGTTTCGGTTTCGGTTTCGGTTTCGGTTTCGGTTTCGGTTTCGGTTTCGGTTTCGGTTTCGGTTTCGGTTTCGGTTTCGGTTTCGGTTTCGGTTTCGGTTTCGGTTTCGGTTTCGGTTTCGGTTTCGGTTTCGGTTTCGGTTTCGGTTTCGGTTTCGGTTTCGGTTTCGGTTTCGGTTTCGGTTTCGGTTTCGGTTTCGGTTTCGGTTTCGGTTTCGGTTTCGGTTTCGGTTTCGGTTTCGGTTTCGGTTTCGGTTTCGGTTTCGGTTTCGGTTTCGGTTTCGGTTTCGGTTTCGGTTTCGGTTTCGGTTTCGGTTTCGGTTTCGGTTTCGGTTTCGGTTTCGGTTTCGGTTTCGGTTTCGGTTTCGGTTTCGGTTTCGGTTTCGGTTTCGGATTTCGGATTTCGGATTTCGGATTTCGGATTTCGGATTTCTGAAATAATGTTTTCAGAAATAATGTTCTAATCCAAATCAATAAAAAGGAGGGACATTGGCTCCCCCAATCGGTACAAGGCTCCTCCAATCGAACCAAACCACGAATTTAAAAAACTGGCAACACTTACAAATATGGCGCGTGATAAATGACATATTGTTGTGATGAAAAAAATAATTAATTTAACTTGTATTTTGGTTACTTTATTCATAAAAGGTAATGTGTGTAGTAGTATTTAGGCGTCCTTTTTAATGCCGGCAAACTTTGATAGTGCTAGTCGCCATATTTCGACAGTTTTTATTTAATGTTTTTCGCGGGTTTTACGTTGTGACACCGAGCCGACGCGAACGTCACTGAGCTGCGCGTAAGTATTATGAGATTGAACAAGCTGATATTTTTTGAGACGTTTGTACGCATTTGTCACTCCATCTAGACATATAAATAATCAAAGATATATAGATATGATGAGTAGATGATTCATTGTTGAAGAGCATATGATATAGGTATATATATAAGTTATTATTATGATATAGTTTTAGAGTAAGGAATAAGAATATTTAACAGATGCATCTTGGTCTAATTTTCCTAAGGAAAATTGTTCACAAGTGTATTTTATTTGTTACGTTTAGAATAGGATTACATAGCTCATAGATATAGGTTTATATGAAGAGATTTAGGGAAAGTTTTATAGGATATTATATGTTATAAAAGTAGCCAGAAAGAGGATACATAATAAGTTAGGTGTTTATTTTAAGGTATTAATCAATCTCCGTGTTTAAAATTTTATTTGGTTTTGAAACATTGTAAGAATAATTTTCGGGGTTTTCCTGTTATATAGTTTGTTTATTACTGTTGTTATTGCAATTTAGTCCGATTATCAATTTATTAAATTTTGAATAGGTGGATTTGATTTATTTACGTTGTTTGTTTCTTTGTTGTATGATATGTTTGTGTAGGTTTGTGTTTTGTGTATACTTATTTTTATTGGTTTATTATGCAATTTTATCTTATATAAAATGCAGAATGCCCGATGTGTTGAAATAATGTAATTTTGATGTAGCATGTAGTGTGATTAGAAGTGAAATGCGTGTCCTGATACTGGTGTGTAATAAATTGTACAGTGTTCATTTTGTGTTACTTGTGTAAATATTTGTTTTGCCTGATAAGCATCTTACGATAGGTGGAGTCTGTACGTTGTTAGGTTTTAAATTTGTTCCCTTAGAATCTGTAGGTAGTTTACTTAAGTATTATGTAATACGTGTAGTGCAATGATTAATATTACATAGTTTATGTTTCCTTTAAAATTGTTTCATTTTTGCTTCCGTACTCCTTGTGTCCGACACAGTGTCCAGAGTATCTTTAGCGATATGCTACTGACGCTCTGGCCACTGCGTCCCACTTTTTTCGTACTGGGCAGTCCTCAAAGAAGGCATGGTGGTACTCTTTCTTCCCCGTGGCCCGGTAACAATTTATACAGCAGGGACGATAGCCTTCCCTCGGGCATTCCTCGTCCCTGTCGTGAGGATGCTCTCCGCAGTTTGAGCAGAGGTCCACCTTCTCCTCACTGGTGCAGTAGCGTTTTCCGTGGCCATAGCCCAGACACCGAGTGCACTGTACGAGAGGCGACTGGTCCTCTACTACGACTCTCTGGTGATGTATGTATATATATCACCCAACTTACTATTTTCCTTTCTAAAAACTCACTATTGAACCCTCTACAGTCGGGATTTCGTTCTGGTCACAGTACTACTACTACACTGGTTCATATTACGGAAGACATCAGAACGGCTATGGAGGAAGGTGAGCTGACAGTGTTAACGCTGTTAGACTTCAGTAATGCCTTTAATACCGTTGATTTCGACGTTCTACTTGGCATATTGAGCTCTCTTAACATATCTCCAACGGTAGTTGACTGGTTTCGTAGTTACCTGTTTGGTCGCCGACAGCGTGTTTGTATCAAGGATACTTCTTCCTCATGGTGTACAACTACTGTTGGTGTACCACAGGGCGGCGTTCTATCTCCCTTACTCTTCTCAGTTTTTATAAACACAATCACCAACGACCTATCTTCTTCCTACCACCTATATGCAGATGATCTTCAGATATATTCTCGGGCTCCAGCGGATCAATTGAAGGATGCTGTCAACACCATTAACAGTGACCTTGCATCAATATGTAACTGGAGTGCTTCGCACGGACTTGAGGTTAATCCACGCAAGACACAGGTCATTGTTGTTGGTAGCTCTAGGATGATGGAGAAAGTAGATTGGTCACTTCTTCCACACGTGACTTGTAATGGAGTAAATGTTCCTTATAGTCACCAGGTTAAAAACCTGGGGATACTTATGGACAATCACTTATCTTGGGGTCCACAGGTCCAGGAATTAAAGCGCAAAACTTTTGCCGCTGCGGGGTCTCTGCGCAGGCTCCAAAATTTTCTACCCACTGCCACTAAGACTGCGCTTGCACAAAGCCTTCTTTTCCCTATCCTTGACTATGCTGATGCCAGCTATCTCGATCTCACTGAAGACCAACTTAACAAGCTTGAGAGACTCCAAAATCTTTGTATAAGATTCATATTTGGTCTACGCAAATATGATCATGTTTCGGAATTTCGAAAAAAACTCAAGTGGTTACCTACCTATACGCCTTCGCCGGAATACTCATATTCTTTCCTTATTGTACAACATTTTATTTAATCCCTTAACTCCCTCATACCTCAAACAACGTTTTGAGTTCCTGCACAACACACACTCGAAGGTTTTGAGATCATCAGAGAATCTGAGATTGAAAATGCCGAGTCATTCCACCAAATTTGCCGACAAATCTTTTTCAGTTCAAGCGGTTCGGTTGTGGAATGCTCTCCCAGCAACTATCAGGCGAGCTCAGTCCTTGCCTATATTTAAAAGACAAGTCAGAGAACACTACCTAGTCTCTCTGACCGAAGTGGAATAAATTATTGTCCTTGATTATAATATGGGAAAATGTTAGTATCTATATTTATGTGTATATTAATGTTATGCCATAATCTTACTCGTAATAGTATGTATGTATGTTTGATATATTTATGTATATCTACCTATACTTAGGTAGCTATTGTGTTTATTTATTTTATTTGTTATCACTTGATTATTTATTATCTATGTACACCAAACTACCCTGAAATCATTGTCTCTATTTTTTTCTCTCCATCCTATGGTTGCCTGGAAGAGATTGCCGCAGAGCGATAAGGCCGCCAATTGTATTTACCTACCAAATTGTTATTACTTGTTATTATGCTATATCCTTGGTGTACAATAAAGACAATTATTATTATTATTATTATTATTATTATGTAGAGTCGCCTCGCCTCAGTCGCTCTCGCCCACGCCCCCGGGTCCACGCTGATGACCACGTGGTGGCAGTCAGGGTCTCGCGCTCTCCTCTTGTACCGGACGGTTATGCGGCTGTCTTCACCGTCGAACTCCCTAAACACCTCCTCGTTCTGGCTCCGAAGGGCGCACAGAAGTTCCCCATCGGTATGCTCCTTAAGCACGCCCTTCAGAATCAGAAGAGGGTCCTTGTTCCGGATGTCTTCGACGACGAGGCGTCCTTTCCCTTCTAGCCTATCTTTGATTTTGTTTCTCTCCTCTATTGTACTGCACCCCATTATTATTTTCCGATCTTTGGCCTTCTTAATCTTTTCTACCTTGACCCATCCCTCCCCGTTCGCATCCATAGCCTCCCTAATATTGCCCAATATACAGTCCGCGGTTTCGTTTTCGTCAGTCGAGGTGACAGCGACTGAGTACAGCGTCTTCGGCTCCAGTTTGCCGTGTTGGATGCGGTCCCAGGTCTTCGCGGTGACTCGCTTCACTTCATCAACGTTGATGACGAGGTCCGTGTACTGTATATTGGACTTTTCCTGTTCGGCACTATGTTCTGCCCATCTATCTTTGCTGTCGGTTAGCACTTTGTTGGTAGCTTCGTCGATTCTGGCTAAGATGCGACACTCCATCTCCTGAAGACCTGCCCAATCTCTCCCCTGCGACTCCACCATCACTCTATCAACTGTCGCCCGCTCGACTCCCGTAATCGGTCCTTTTATGGACCGCTGCCCCTCTATAACCGCTTCGGCCTCCTTAACTAGCTGGTAGAGGCGCTCTATTTCCTTGGTGACCGTCAACTTGATATCGTTCCTCAAGTTCCTCGCGCTATTCAGTGCCATCTTGGCGCGGTTGTTGCACAGCTTCGCCTCCTGTGCCCTGCCCGCCACTGGTGCCGCGGGCCCGTCAGGAGCCGCCGCTGCCAGTGCGGACGAGGTAGTAGGCGACGCTGCTGGCTCTCGTGACTCAGGGAAGATGTTCGGTACCTGGTCATTGGACTTTCTACCTTTTCTTGGCTTGGTCACCTTCTTCAAGAGGTTATCTTCCTCTGTCTCGGGGCCACTGTCCAAGACAAAGGTTCTCTCGTTCTTCGTATGGCGGTATGTTTCATTTGGAAACGGTGAGTGGCCTGCGAAGTTCATGTTTATGGGGCGATGCAAAGCGAGTGACTAAAGTGACTAAAACTAGGTGTATAGGTGTATAAAATGTATATAAAAATGTAAAAATGTAAATGGGACAATACAAGGTAACACGAATCTGCTGCGACTATAATGATAAAAGTGTATAAATAACAATTGTCAAATTAAAATGTAGTTAGTCAATATCAATATAAAATGTCAGTTTTAATTACAGTCTAAATATAAATGTACAGAGTACACAGGTTATATAGTATAATTCCAATTGGAATTTGTTAAATAATAGTCAAAAATAAGAGTGTACAATGTACACTAGTTAACACGCAAAGTGTATCTAAATTTCAATCGGTATAACCAAGTTATAGTCGCTATAAACTAAACAAAAACCGCACTTCAGGCCGGTTAAAACTAGTTTCAGCTGCTAGCGCGCGACCTCGCGTGACCCTCCCAACCGAGCTGATGTGCCTAAGGCAGAAAATCAGGGTGGGCGGGCGGGGCTCGCGTTTCTGAAAATCGCGTTTTTCACGAAAACTACGGACCCTAGGCGGTCGTGTGAGGTACCTACGGAAAGGCCTTGTCGGCGGCCACACGGTGGTGCAAAAAGCAGTATAGGCTTTCCTGAAAAATTTAGAAAATAACGCTCAAAAACCGAAAATTGAATTAAAAATTTAGACTAAAAAGTTTATTATTGGGCGAACTGTACCACCTAGAAAGTCGGGAACGGTACCGACGGACAGAGGGCGTCCCAGTGGACACGTTCCAATCGCTAGATGCACAGGTTACGACTGATGGTAAAGAAAAAACGAGGAGTTAAGTTTTAGTAGGTAGGTACTAAGTTGGCACTTCGCTCCCTCGGGAACACCTTGGAGTATAATCGCCTGAACGGCTCGGCGGTGTAGTTGCCGTCTCCCTTGAGCGTCCCTAGGTATCAGAACCCCCCTAGACCCCTAAAAAATTCAGAAACTAAAATTAAAATGAAAATTTAATAAACAACCTATGGAATCGACCTAATGATACCAAATACAGATGATGATGTATCCGTGTGGTGTGTCGGAAGAGAGGTAATGTATCCGCGCACTTGATGGTATACGATTAACACCGAGTGTCCGTAGCAAAAAGTCTAGTAACAATTATTTAAAACTTAAAATGTGGTGAAAATCCCTACTCGGCTGGCGAAATATGGTGTTATTATGCACAGGACTCGCCTGATCTTCTCGTGTGTAGTATCAGAAGACGCGCAAAGTCGTCTCACACAATATGGTGTAATTAGAATTTCAGCGGTCGGTACAAAAAGTTTGGCAACAAGCAAACTTGCTGCCAAAAAACGTTCGAAAATCGCTCAAAGTGACGTAAGTAAGGGATTTTCGTGAAAAATCTATGAAAATTGTGAAAATTTATGGTCGCGCTGAATAGCCGGCAGCGTCCCGAATCTAAATATGTATATATTGTATAGGTTTATCAATGCTAATTAGCTATATAAATTTTACAAAGTTTTAAATGCGGTGGTTAGGTTAGGTTAGGTTAGGTTTTTTTTTTTTTTTTTTTTTTTTTTTTTTTTTTTTTTTTTTTTTTTTTTTTACTGACGCCTTCGACCCAAGTCGAAGCCTATTCTAACTAAACTTATGTGCTACTCTAGACTACCTGAAAAGCTACAACCCTCTCAGGGTTCATTGCTTACTTTAACTATCTATATACATATATCACACATTCATTCCGAGCCTCTTTATCATTCCAGTTCTATCATTTATACCTCTCGTACTTTCTTTCCAGACCTTTCATACTTTGGGACACATGGGGGGGGGGATGGTTTATTTGAGCGTCTTTATATTTTTATTAACACAAAAGAAAATTTACATTGAAAAATTTAAATCTACATCTAATTTACATATCTATGTTACGTTATAATCATAATATATATCTAATGTACAACTGCCTTATTTACTATAATTTTTATTTATAATATAAGCACTTTCTATTTTTTTGTCTTTACATTTTTCACTTTCCTGATGGTGTCTTATTTCCTTAATTTATAACATTCTTCTTACATCTATTGCAGGTATTTATTTACAAATATCTATCTTAGATGTTTTATGTTGCATTTCTATTATTGACGATTTTCACAATAGTCTCCCAATATTCAAGGAAAAAGTTCCTGTATTTTTTAGACATTAATGTTGGCAAGTTTGCTTTACAAATTTTTAAGTCTACTCTTTGCTCCAGATCTAATCGTGCCCTTTGGTGGATTGGGCAGTCCGCCAAGAGGTGGACGACCGTCTCTTCCACTCCTGGCTCGCAGGCGCACGATGGGTCCCCCTTACACTTGAAACGGTACAAGTATGAAGAGAACCCACCGTGCCCCGTCAGAAGCTGAGTGGTGGTGCCGGAGACCTCAATCTTACGGACGATGCTGTACGCATCCAGTGCGCAGGGGAAGAAGAGCTTGGTGCCCGAAGCCGTTTTGCCCAGTCTGTACCTTTCGTTCCATTCATGAAGCGAGGTCTGACGCAGACCCCGCTTCACGAACGAGACGGGGCACAGGCTATAATGCGGCGCAATTTTTAATCGTAGAGCCGCCTCTTTCGCGAGTTGGTCTGCTCGCTCGTTTCCCTCCAACCCGGCGTGGGCCTTGACCCAGAACAAGGATATTTCCTTACCCTGGGTCAATCCCCGCTTGATGGCAGACCTGGCTTCAATTGCCAGGGGGTGGAGGGCATGGCGGTTGGTAACCGTCATGAGTGCGGCTCTACTGTCGCTAAAAATGCCGAATGTGGCCGCACCTCGCTTGAGGGCCTCACTGGCCGCTTTGCATATGGCCAGGAGCTCTGCTTGGTAGACGGTGCAGTACGGGGAGAGAGCAAGTTTGAGGGCCTTTATTTCGGCCCCGTTATCCCACATGGATAACGCAGCGCCGACTCGACCCTCAATCTTGCTCCCATCCGTGAATATCTGAACTTGCGTTCGATTTTGAACGCTCCTATAGTGTTCCTCGTCTACCAGACTTACGAACTCAGGATTCATATGCTCCGCGGGGTGAGGAGCCTCAATTGCTGGGGCCATCCGCTCGATCTCCCTATCCTTCAACCATGGCTGGGGCACTCCTCTCTTGGCCTCGTACAACGAGGCCACCTCACGAACTCTGAGGTCCAGAGGGAGCATCCCAGCCAGGATCAACCCCGAGTGCAGGGAGACCGTGCGGTAGCCTTTGCAGAGCTTCTGAGCGAAACCGCGCTGCACCACATTCAGCTGCTTCTGGACACCAAGCTTTCCCACCGCAGGACACCAGCTACTGGCTGCATACAACACCGTCGGCTCCACAGCGGCGTTGTAGATAGTCCGGATCACCTCGGGATGCAATCCCCAACTGATCCGGGCCATCCGCGCCAGCTTGTGGTAAATACCGATTGCCTTCCTGCATACGTTAGTGACGTGAGTGTTGAAGGTGAGTTTTTCGTCGATGGTGAGCCCCAGGATTTTGATCTCCTTGGACAGTCCAATGCCTACCCCGCCCATGCTGAGGCGTGGGGCATCGTACTTCTGCCTCCGCGTGATTACCATCGCACAAGTTTTGTGCGGTGCGAATTTCAGCTTGTTTCGGATGCCCCACTCCCGCACATGCTCGAGAGAGGCATTGGCCTGTCCCTCAATCTCCAAGGCGCTGTCCCCATCGAACACCAAAACCACATCGTCCGCGAATGCCTGTACGCGTCCTGTCCCCTTTTCCAGTTGATGCAATAAGGGATCCAGTAATAGGTTCCACAGTAAGGGTCCGCCAATAGACCCCTGGACGCATCCCTTCTCCGTGGAGCGTCTGCACTCCTCGCCCGCATACCTAACCCTTACCTCCCTGTCGCTAAGGTAGCTACTGACGACTCGTCTCAAATTCGCCGGGCAGTTCTCCTCCGCCAGTCGTACTTTAATTGCCGGCCACCATGCGCTATCGAAGGCGCCCTCTATGTCCAAGGACACAATAAGGACTATCCTTTTCTCATTAAGTTTAGCCCTTATATGACCCATGAGGTCATAGAGGGCGTCCTCGGTGCTTTTTTGTGGCATAAAGCCGTACTGGCGGGGGCTAATCGTCGGCAGTAAGTAGAAGTTGAGACGAGCCACCAGCATCCTCTCGTACACCTTCCCCAGGACGGGCAGTAGACCAATAGGTCTGTACGACTTGGGGACGGCGTACGAGTCCTTTCCTGGCTTCCTCAGTGCAACCACCACGGCTTCCTTCCATATCTTAGGAAAGTAGCCGTGGTGAAGGCACCGATTCAGCAGCTTCAAGAAGAGTAAGGGGTCGGCCCCAATGGCGTGGGTGCAGATATCGGCCGTGAAGCCATCCGCCCCCGGAGCTTTCTTGGGATTGAATTTCCGGAGAGCATCATAGAGTTCGCACAATGTAAAGGGGGGGTCATCATTATGATGACCCCTTTCCTTGTCCAATCTATTTGCTTTTTCTCTAATTTCGTGATGCCCTCCGTTATCCTCCTCTAACCGATCTTGCGGGTAGAATGTTCGGGCCAGCAACTCGGCTGAGCCTTTAGCGTCCAAGTAGGAACCATTGGCGGTTAGGAGCGTGTCCTCCTCCCTCACTGTAGACCTCCCGATAACACGATAGATGCCCTCCCATAGGCCCTCCCTGTCCTGCTTTCCGCAGAAGTTTTTCCAACTTTCGACCTGCGCCATTCTTACTTCGCTTTCATACATCTCCTTTTTCTCTAGGTACTGCGCTATCACCCATTCCCTTCGGACCGGCGCAGCGTTCCTGATTCGACGCTTGTAGGTGATCATTACCTTCCTTAAGTTGGCGAGTTTTTCCGACCACCATGGCGAAGAGATCAGCCCCCCCGGTTTTTTAACTGGGATACTCTCTCTGCACGCACCCTCGACTGCCTCCGTATAAGCTTCGGCCAAGACATCGAGCTCGTTGTCGTGTCTTGTGTCGCCTATCACTATATCCGGAAGCAGCCGAGTCATGTTAGCTTTGAAAGCATCCCAGTCTGCCTTTTTGGTGTTATAGGCGCGAGTGGTACGGCTGATACTTGTACCTTTTGCCTTCACCAGGTTGAGGCTGAACTCTATGCCGGTGTGGTCTGAGCTCGGCGTGAGGCTTGTGTCGACCTTCCAAGCGCCGATCCAGGCGACCGCATTACTGGTGCAAGCCGTAATGTCCACATAGCTGTAGTACCTTTTTCCGCCTCGTACAGTATCGAAAGTTGGAATATTTCCGCTATTCAAGACATGGAGGTCCATTTCAGCGAGTACCCCTCTCAGTAACTCGCCCCTATCGTTCTCAAATCTGTGACCCCACCAGGTGCTCTTCGCGTTGGAATCGCCCCCAAAAACAACAAGCTGGGAACCTAGACTCCGCCTCACCTCTTTGAGCCGCTCTAAGTAGGGCCCCAGTGGTGTTGGCTTCGGCTCGAAGTAGAAGCACACCAGCGTGATCATCCAGGCACTGGTCCGGATCCCCACCACTACGATGTTGTTAGTGGTGAGTTGCGGGTACTGTACAACATCCACATTCGGATCGAAGACGGCAATAGCCGCCTTCACAGTCCCTCCTCCTTGCCCAGTGTTCTGGTAGACCCTTACGCCCTGGTATGACTTCATCTTTGCCGAGTTGCCTACGTAGGGCTCTTGAATGAGAGCGGCCGTGGCTTTCCGCCTCGAGGCTTCGAGTATGAAGTCGTCGATTGCCAGCTTCTTCTTTTTGAGGTTCACCTGCAGCACCTTGTAAGGGGCCACATTCCCCGGGACAACGTTAGCACCGGTACTGAGTGGCGGTCCTCGCTATAGTGTCCCACCTTTCTCTCACAGGGCATGCATCGCTAAATACGCTGTGCCCCGTGCTGCTCAGCTTCTCTCTTTGGCAATTACAGCAGGTCGGCTCTACACCAGCGGCGTAGTCGGGGCAATCGGCTCTCAGATGAGTCCCGCCACAGTGACTACACCTAAGCTCGTTCTTGGGGCAGAGCCTCCTGGTGTGCCCATACCCTAGGCATGAGGAGCACTGCACCAAAGGTGATTGATCCGCCACCCTTATAGGTTGGAGGTCAATGTGCAGTCTCCCCATGTCCAGGGCACGGTTGTAAACCTCCGGAGAGACCCTGAGCACCACGTGGCATGTGTGAGGGTTCCTGGCCGTCTTTTTATACAATACTCCCATACGGTCTTGTTCTGGGGTCAGGCCTCGGAACACATTATGGTTCCGAGCCCTTATTACCTTTAACATATTGTCGTCCGTATGGGTTCGCAGGACGTTATAAAGAATAAGGAGCGGGTCCTTATTCTTAATCTGCTCAACGGCCAGGTCCTTCTGCTTTGCGGCGATTCTCTCCTGTGCCCTTTTCCTTTCATTCTCGGTTTTATAACCTACGATCACTTTCCTATCTTTCGCCTTTCTTATCCTCTCAACCATAACCCATCCTTCATCTTCATTCGCCACCTTTCGTAGTTTCTCCATCACATGCTCGCTTGTCTCTCTTTCATCTTTCGACGTAATGGCTATGGAGTGCAGCGTCGCCCGCTCAGGGAGCCGCGCTCCTGAGCGGCCCGACGCTACACCCGCATAAGTCAGTACTTCCTTTCTCTCTCTCTCTTTCTCCCTTTCGTCTTGTTTCTCCATTCTTTCCTTAAGTTCTTGCATCATTCTTCCATTCTCTTTTATTAACCGTTCATTCTCCTCTAACTTTCGTAATACCTCTTTCCCGTGTGCGCTCGGGGGAGGGGCTGGGGAGGCGGGGGCCGGCGACCCCACCCTCCCAGTACCCTGCCTACTCTGGCCCTTTTGCAGATCAGCATCACGCTGGAGCGCCTTTATGTGCTTCTCGAGCGCACTCACGGCTTCTTCGATTTTGGCTTTTATCTCGCTTTTCAGATTCCGCGAGAGAGTAGCCTGCTCCCGTATGGTTTTACAGCACCTTAGGGCAAGTCGCGCGGTCGGTGACTGTTCGGCTTTAGGGGATGGCAGCGGGTGTTCTGCTGCCTTTTTTGTATTTTGTGGTGGTGGCCCAGCTATGGCTTTAAGCATTTCGATGCTTCTCCGAACAGTCCCCGATCCGCGGCCCCCTTTGTTGGTTTTAGGGCTGTCTTCAAGGGTGAAAGTGGAATTTCTCTCCATTACGGGGCTAGTTGCCTTGTCCGCAGGCGTATGGAATAGTGCCATTCTTCTTCGGGGAGGCGCGCGTTAAAATGTAAAAGTAAAATTCAAAATTTGTAAAATAAAAATAAAAATAAAATAATAATAAAACAATGTCGAAGAATTTAAATTAGAGTTGGATTTTCTAAAACTGTATATAATGAACATAAAATTCAAAATTATGACCAGAATTGAGATTATGAATGAGACAGATAGTATGCAAAAATAAAATAAGAATCCTAATTGACGTCAGGCTCGCAGCACGATACGGCTGTGGCAGTCAATGTGAGCAGTAGACTTAGAAGAGTTTGTGTGCCTGAGTGTGTGTAAATGTGTTGTGTAGTGCTGTATTATGTGTTTGTGTCCCGTTTGGGTGTGTACTGTATGTAACCTGGGGTGCGTGGGTGTATACGTGTGTGTGCTTGTAATATGAGTGTGTGTATGCAAGTAGGCACGTGGCAGTCAGTACACGTAGCAAGTAGGGGTAGCTCTGCTACCCTGTCAATAAAGAAATGCAAAAATATAGGCGAAAACAAAGATTGCACCAAACACACAAAGATAGGATAAAATAAAATGGAGATAGAGCTTACTCTATCCGTCTCTCGTAGCTCAGCTACCGTCTGATAATATGCCAATAGGGCACTAGTCTTAAAATAACTTAACCTAATATAAAACAAACTAAAACTATGTATTGCGTCGCAATAGCGATCGTCAAACAAAAAGAGACGCTTAATTTAGTACAGTCACCCAAGCAATGGGTAGAGTCACCTACACTGCTTGCAGATGCTGAATTTGGGCCCTCTGGCGCCAAAAATGCCGACTCTACGGCTGACTCTAGCAGAAACTCTACGTAGAGTCCCCCCTCTAGGTCGAGCGGGTAGTGCTCCCCGAGCCCTCCACAACGAACCCAAACTCGGGGGTCCTAGGACCAAGGGTTCGGAGATAGCAGGGTCGCAAAGTTTTCGTGCGGGGGCCCGCACGAAATTGCAAACCCCGATATCCCGAGAACCACCGGTCGGATCCAACCGAGCGAGGGCTCCCCGAAAAGGCCCCGGCAAGATCTAGCCCCCGACGCGACTTTGGGGTCAAAAGGGGTGACTCAAAAAGTGACCCCCCCAAGTTTGTGGGGTCTACCCCCCACCACACCAGACGGGTTCGGTGGAGGAAGCCGAGTCCCCCAGAGAAAACCAGAGGTCGCTACGACCCCCGGTTCCAGAGATATACGGCCCCAAAGTTTTTCAAAATGGCGGATGTGCCAAACTTTGGGCACGTATATCTCGAGCTCCAGACGTCCCAGCGAACCCAGAAAAGTTTCTCCCTGGTGGGCTCGACACCTTCTATGACTCTATGATGCCAGAAAAGAAAAGAAAATTTTGAAAAATTTTCCGGGAAAATTTTCCCGGATTTTCCGGAAAAGTGTAGTGCGGGATAGATGGCCCTTCGGCGACGCCCCCAGTCGAAATCCGGTCTCCCTGCGACCCCCGGTTCCGGAGCTACAGGTGTTTGAAAAAAGGCAAGATGGCCGCGTGCGCTCAAGGTCAAACTTTGACCATGCGTAGCTCCTAGGCGGCTGGTCGCAGTGAGCCCAAAATCGATATCTGGGCTTGGCTCGGCGTCTTCTGTCCTCCCAGGCGTCCAAAAGCGAGTTTCCACTAAAATGCTCAGATACGCACAAAATTATATCAAACCTAAAATTCACTCCCCAGCACGTCCAGCAAAGCAAAAATTTTTCCAATAGGATGATCCAGTCCGGAGATAACTTAGATGCAAACTTCGTGCGGATCCTGTGTGAAATGTTGGAAATTACGATTTTCCTTGCTTTTGACGCTAGAAAGGGCTAGTTTGGACTCAAACAAGTGTAAAAGGCTTGTCTAAACCCAACCCCGGCGCTAAAAACAAGGAAAGTCTACCCCCTTTTATTTAATTTGGAAAAAATGATAAAAAATCGATATCTCCGAGCTGGATGGTCACAAAAATACACAAAGCACAAAAATACTCCGCGAACCGCCACCGACTGTCGAGGATGAGCCCGAGATACTTCAGGCTACTCCCGACAGCGATGGCGGTGCCACCCACCACTATCGTCTGATCTCGAGGCGGCGTCTTCCGAGGCCCGTGGAAGAAGAGGGCCTCGGACTTTTCGAGGGCCACCTTTAACCCAAGCGCCCCGATGCGGCGCACGACAAGGGCGACGCCTGCCGTAGCGAGAACAGCGGCGTCGCGAAACGAAGGGGCCCGCGCGGTGACTAGGGTATCGTCGGCGTAACAGAGTACACCGACCCCCCGAAGATTAGCACCGCGCAAGACCCAGTCATAACCTATATTCCACAGGAGCGGCCCAAGGACCGACCCCTGTGGAACACCACACGTCATGCTTCGGCGGACCACCCCGTCTTGGGCCGGGTAAATGATGACCCGGTCCACGAAGTAGTCCGCAAGGACGCGCCTGAGGTACCACGGGACATTGTGATACCTCAGCGCCTCCGCAATGGTCTCCCAGGGGAGGGTGTTGAAGGCGTTGGCTATATCCAGCGATACAGCCAACAACACCTCTCCCCGGTCGACCGCTTCGTCTACGCCGTCCCGTAGCCGGGATATGGCGTCGAGAGTCGACCTCCCGCGACGGAAGCCGAACTGGCCGTCACTGAGGTTGGGCCCCGCCCCCTCAAGGTGACCGACGAGACGCGCAGCGAGCACCCGCTCAAAGAGCTTGCACATCTCGTCGAGCAAAACGATGGGGCGGTAGGCCGACGGCGACTCTGCGGGGCGCCCGTGCTTCTTAAGTAGCACGAGCTTGCCGGTCTTCCATCGTCGCGGCACTCTCCCCGACGCCACACACTCCGACATGAGGGACAGCGTCTCCTCCTCTAGTGCCGGCATGACCGTGGCAATAACCTTCCCAGGGATGCCGTCCGGGCCCGGGGCGCGATTTCTGGACTTGAGTGCCAACATCGCGACCCCTAATTCGGCCTCGGACACGGGAGGTATCGCCACTTCGTCTGCCGGCACCTGGCTTGGTGCTACCATCCGCGGTGGGACCCACTCCTCCCTCGCAGGGAAGAGGGAACTGACCACTCGGCCCAGAAGATTCGGCTCGAGAGTTCTGGTGAGGGGAGGCGCCCATGGCTTGAGTTTCTGACTCACAGTCTTGTACGGGCGCCCCCACGGGTCTCGGTCGAGGCTCTCGAGCCACTCCCTCCAGGCCTCCTCCTTGGCGGCCTTGATCGCCGAGCTAAGGGCCTCACGGGCGGCCCTATACGCGGCGTGCAGTTGTTCTTCTCGGGCGAGGTCTCTGACAGCCCGCCTTCGGCTGCGGGTGTACTGCCTCTGGGCCGCGTAACTTGCGGTACGCAGCCCGGCTAGGTGGGGACGCCACCAGTACACCTGCCTCCGGGGCGGAATAGGCCTCGCCCTCTGCATCGCCGCGTCGCAGACACGAGTCAGAGCTCCAGCGAGGCGCTCACATCTCGTGTCCACGTCCAGGCCGCTGTCATCAGCAGCCCACCGCTCGACGATAGCCGCCTCTTTGGCCAGCTCGCGGTCTAATGTTCCGAGTCGCCACCGCGGACCTTCCCCTGCCAAGGGGCGGTCGAGTTCCACACGAGTCGCCGAGGCGGGGGAGACGATGTCGAACCGGATGTAGCGATGGTCCGACGCGGTCTCCAACCCCCTGACGACCCGCCAGTTGTTGATACGACGGGCCAGGACAGAACTGGCGAACGAAAGATCGACAATCGATCTGCCCTGAGCCCGCACTAGAGTGTGGACCACCCCCTGGTTCAGTAGCACCAAGCCTTGGGACACCGCCCACTCCATGACCATCTCCCCCCGGTCATCAGTCTCCGGAGATCCCCACGCCCGAGAATGAGCGTTGAAATCCCCGGCCACCACAGCCGGGGTGGGGTGCACTTCCACCAGCAGAGCCCCGACCTCAAGGAGCAATTGCTCGAACTCGGCGAGGCTTCTACTAGGGGGACAGTACACCCCAACCACTGCAGCGCCACCCAGCGTGACGAGTACGCACCCACGACCCCTACGCACTATGTCGAAGGGTGGGGCGGTTCGCTGGGCGACGATAGCCACCAAGCCGTTTTGGTCGCTGGCCCAATTCGGGCTTTCGCGAACATAGTACGGCTCGGCGACTACTGCCACTGTCGTCTGCCACTGCGCCATGGATTGGGCCAGAAGGTCCTGGGCATCGGCGCAGTGGTTGACGTTGGCCTGCAGTATGGAGATGGAGTGTGCCATTACGATTGGGCGGTGTCCATCGCCTCCTCATGTTGCGGCAGGGTGGGGGATGTTTTGGGTGCCGTCCCACCTGCTGCTCCGCCTTTTCTTGAGGCCGCCTTCTTACCGGAGGCCGCCTTACACTCTCTGGACCCCAGCCGATGAGCGGACGCCTTCCCCGCCGCCGCACAGACGGGGCAACCGGGCTCCGCGGAGCAGGTGGCCGACTTGTGGCCGGCCTGCCCACAACGGAAGCAGAGCGCACTGCGGTCAATGTCCGCAGTGCACTTGGCCCCAACGTGCCCCGGCTCCAGGCAGCGGAAGCACCGCGCCGGTCTCGGCTCCAAGGTGGTCAGCCTGACCACTGACCACCCGACGAGTACCCGACGGCCATCCGTCAGCCTCTTGGCAGCCTCGATCGGGCACCGCAGCCAGGCAGTGCCTTGGCGACCCCGTGGGCGTTGGATGTCGCCCACCTTAATTGAGGTGGCCGAGCAGCCTCCCTCTGCTGCCAATGATGTCGCCACCATTTCTTTAGAGGCCGAGTCGCTCAAGCCAGAGATGCGCAACTCTACACACCTCTCCGGCCTGGCGACACGGACCTCCTTTAGCACCTCTCGCAGTTGTGCGGCCAGGTTGTCCGCCTTCCGGGCGCGGTCCTCGCCCGCCACCTCCATGATGCGAGCCCCTGTTGCCGCCTCACGGAACCGGAGGCCGTCTATGCCCAGGGCCTTGAGGTCTATGGCCCCTTCAGCCCTGGACAACACGTCGCGGTAGGTGATGCCCTGCTCCAGTGCGCCCGGCTGCAGCGTGAGTGTGACCGCTGCAGTTGCCGGGGCGCGCAGTTTGCGCGGCTTGCGGGCACCACGCTTCCGCTTCTTAATCACCGGAGCGGTCGGGGGAGCTGTGGCTGGGGCCGACTTCGCCACCTTTGGCCGCGCTGCCACCTTATTCCATGCGGCCACTGGGGCCGCAGTGGGGACCAACGTGGATGCTGAAGGGGACTCTGTGGTGGGCGTCCTCTGGCGGGCAGCTTCCGCCTCTTTGGCTGCGGCTGTTTTCTTCTTGGCGCGGCCCTTCTTCTTTGCCTTCCTCTCCCCCCTGAGCTCGCCAGGGCCTGCTCCTACCTCCATCTGCTCATCTGGCAGACGAGCAGAGTGGGACGGGGGGGTAGGTGGAAGAGGCGGGAGTTCCACTGTAGGCTCTTCAACACTTTCTGATCGAGCTGCCGCTCGTTTATCGGCCTGAAGAGGTGGGCGGATGCGGGTCTCGGGCAGCAGCCGGTCCGCAATCCCCGCAAGCCGCGCGTCAATAAGGAACGCGATTTCGTCGCGTCCCATCGGAGGTGGTGCAGACTGCGCCTGCTGCTGCCAGGCCCGCATTTCCGCCCGCACAGCGGCCAGCTCTGCCTGGAGCTGGGCCACCTCCTCAGACTCTGTGCGAGACCTGAGCACACGCACGTGCTGGAGGATGGTTTCACATGCGAGCTTGCCGGTCTTCCATCGTCGCGGCACTCTCCCCGACGCCACACACTCCGACATGAGGGACAGCGTCTCCTCCTCTAGTGCCGGCATGACCGTGGCAATAACCTTCCCAGGGATGCCGTCCGGGCCCGGGGCGCGATTTCTGGACTTGAGTGCCAACATCGCGACCCCTAATTCGGCCTCGGACACGGGAGGTATCGCCACTTCGTCTGCCGGCACCTGGCTTGGTGCTACCATCCGCGGTGGGACCCACTCCTCCCTCGCAGGGAAGAGGGAACTGACCACTCGGCCCAGAAGATTCGGCTCGAGAGTTCTGGTGAGGGGAGGCGCCCATGGCTTGAGTTTCTGACTCACAGTCTTGTACGGGCGCCCCCACGGGTCTCGGTCGAGGCTCTCGAGCCACTCCCTCCAGGCCTCCTCCTTGGCGGCCTTGATCGCCGAGCTAAGGGCCTCACGGGCGGCCCTATACGCGGCGTGCAGTTGTTCTTCTCTGGCGAGGTCTCTGACAGCCCGCCTTCGGCTGCGGGTGTACTGCCTCTGGGCCGCGTAACTTGCGGTACGCAGCCCGGCTAGGTGGGGACGCCACCAGTACACCTGCCTCCGGGGCGGAATAGGCCTCGCCCTCTGCATCGCCGCGTCGCAGACACGAGTCAGAGCTCCAGCGAGGCGCTCACATCTCGTGTCCACGTCCAGGCCGCTGTCATCAGCAGCCCACCGCTCGACGATAGCCGCCTCTTTGGCCAGCTCGCGGTCTAATGTTCCGAGTCGCCACCGTGGACCTTCCCCTGCCAAGGGGCGGTCGAGTTCCACACGAGTCGCCGAGGCGGGGGAGACGATGTCGAACCGGATGTAGCGATGGTCCGACGCGGTCTCCAACCCCCTGACGACCCGCCAGTTGTTGATACGACGGGCCAGGACAGAACTGGCGAACGATAGATCGACAATCGATCTGCCCTGAGCCCGCACTAGAGTGTGGACCACCCCCTGGTTCAGTAGCACCAAGCCTTGGGACACCGCCCACTCCATGACCATCTCCCCCCGGTCATCAGTCTCCGGAGATCCCCACGCCCGAGAATGAGCGTTGAAATCCCCGGCCACCACAGCCGGGGTGGGGTGCACTTCCACCAGCAGAGCCCCGACCTCAAGGAGCAACTGCTCGAACTCGGCGAGGCTTCTACTAGGGGGACAGTACACCCCAACCACTGCAGCGCCACCCAGCGTGACGAGTACGCACCCACGACCCCTACGCACTATGTCGAAGGGTGGGGCGGTTCGCTGGGCGACGATAGCCACCAAGCCGTTTTGGTCGCTGGCCCAATTCGGGCTTTCGCGAACATAGTACGGCTCGGCGACTACTGCCACTGTCGTCTGCCACTGCGCCATGGATTGGGCCAGAAGGTCCTGGGCATCGGCGCAGTGGTTGACGTTGGCCTGCAGTATGGAGATGGAGTGTGCCATTACGATTGGGCGGTGTCCATCGCCTCCTCATGTTGCGGCAGGGTGGGGGATGTTTTGGGTGCCGTCCCACCTGCTGCTCCGCCTTTTCTTGAGGCCGCCTTCTTACCGGAGGCCGCCTTACACTCTCTGGACCCCAGCCGATGAGCGGACGCCTTCCCCGCCGCCGCACAGACGGGGCAACCGGGCTCCGCGGAGCAGGTGGCCGACTTGTGGCCGGCCTGCCCACAACGGAAGCAGAGCGCACTGCGGTCAATGTCCGCAGTGCACTTGGCCCCAACGTGCCCCGGCTCCAGGCAGCGGAAGCACCGCGCCGGTCTCGGCTCCAAGGTGGTCAGCCTGACCACTGACCACCCGACGAGTACCCGACGGCCATCCGTCAGCCTCTTGGCAGCCTCGATCGGGCACCGCAGCCAGGCAGTGCCTTGGCGACCCCGTGGGCGTTGGATGTCGCCCACCTTTATGCAATCAGCGGAGCAGCCTCCCTCCGCCGCCAACGACGCTGCCACCGTTTCTTTTGAGGCCGAGTCGCTCAAGCCAGAGATGCGCAGCTCGACGCACCTCTCCGGCCTGGCGACCCGGACCTCCTCAAGCACTTCCCGAAGTTTCGCAGCCAGATTATCCGCCTTTCGAGCTCGGTCTTCGCCCGCCACCTCCAATATACGAGCTCCAGTGGTCGCTTCGCGAAACCGGAGGCCGTCGATTCCCAGGGCCTTAAGATCTATGGCCCTTTCGGCCTTGGCCAACACGTCTTTATACGTGATGCCCTGCTCCCGCGCGGCCGGCTGCAGCGTGACGGTGACCGCTGCAGTTGCCGGGGCGCGCAGTTTGCGCGGCTTGCGGGCACCACGCTTCCGCTTTTCAGCGGTCGGGGGAGATGTGGCTGGAGCCGACCTTGCCACCTTTGGCCGCGCTGCCACCTTATTCCATGCGGCCAGCGGGACCGCAGTGGGGACCGACGTGGACGCCGAGGGGGACTCTGTGGCGGGCGTCTTCTGGCGGGCAGCTTCCGCCTCTTTGGCTGCGGCTGACTTCTTCTTTGCGCGGGTCTTCTTTTTTGCCTTCCTCTCCCCCCTGGGCTCGTCAGGGCCTGCTCCTACCTCCATCTGCTCAACTGGCAGACCAGCAAAGTGGGACGGGGGGGATGGTGGAAGAGGCGGGAGTTCCACAATAGGCTCTTCAACGCTTGTGGATCGAGCCGCCGCTCGTTTATCCGCCTGCAGAGGTGGGCGGATGCGGGTCTCGGGCAGCAGCCGGTCCGCAATACCCGCAAGCCGCGCGTCAATGAGGAACGCGATTTCGTCGCGTCCCATCGGGGGTGGTGCAGCCTGCGCCTGCTGCTGCCAGGCCCGCATTTCCGCCCGCACAGCGGCCAGCTCTGCCTGGAGCTGGGCCACCTCCTCAGATTCTGTGCGAGACCTGAGCACACGCACGTGCTGGAGGATAGTTTCACATGCGAGCTTCAGGTCCCGCACGTACTGCCCCTTTAGGTTGGAACTTTTGGTGGCGATGGTTTGCACCATCCCCACCGCCGCCTCAATGGCACCCGATAATTGATCCGAGCTGAGGGGCTCAGGAGCTGCTGGTGGCTCTACCGCATTGGGCTGTCGGCTGGGCCCAGGCTGTGGGCTAGGGGTAGGGGTCTCTCTTAGGTAGAGAGATCTCTGCCGCATCCTCTGCAGGTCGTCGGCCATCTCTTCCTCCCTCCGCAGTTCCAGCTCCCGCTGCTTGGCCGCGTTAAGTTCGGCCTGGGCTTGCGCCAAGCCAGCGAATTCGCCCGTCGTTATCGGGCGACCGCGGGGCTTCTTGGGTGTATGGGACACCTTTTCTACCTCTGGGACTCGCTTTCTCCAGAATCGTCCCATGGGGGACGACGAGCGTGAGCCCTCTGGACTGGACACGTCCAGACGGTCCAGCACCACCATCGCCTCTGGGAGAGAGCCGAGAGGCCTCGTGGCCTCCGTCCCGAACTCCATCTCTGCTTCGCGCTCACGCGCCTGTCGCTCGGGAGCTTGGTCCCGGCACGACTCACTATCACTACCAAGGTTTGACATTGTCCTGAAAAGGACAGTATCAAAAACAAGTCAACCTCAACTGCCGCAAGATAAGCTACCGAGATTTAGTCACCCAACGTGCCACTCCGTTACGGTGGTCACGTTGGGGTCCAGGGCACACGACGGGGACGTACTCGATAGCTCTTGGGGCGTGCCCCAGGTTAGGTTAGGTTTTTTTTTTTTTTTTTTTTTTCGTGGTGGAATGCATTTACGCACTTCGCTCAACCCCCGCGGGGGCAGGGGGCTCGCTTCGTGTGGGACTCCTGACCGAAGCCAGACTACCCACTAAACCACCACGGTGTTCCTCCTTCGCCCAATCCGAGCCGCGGGATAGAATGCTCACCGCGACTCGGCTAGGAACGCCCGCCCTGTTCGGCGGGCTCGCTTCTCGGGGCCCCACCATCCCGGCCATCGTGCCGATATGGTGGGGCCCGTCCTCCTCTTAAGAATGCGCCCCAGGAACACGTAGGGGCGCATTCCGCCACATTAGCATTGGGGCAGCGGGTCCCCCGACCCACCGCCCGTGGCTCCTCTCAGTTGGGGACGCGGGCAAATTGTGCTCGCCGGCGTCCCCTCGCCGGGGGCCTGCGGGGCGGGAGAGTGCGTCCAACTCGCTCCCGTTCCCGCAAGGCCTCTCTCTTGGCCGCTATCACCTCGCTAGCATACGAGGCGACGGCAGCCCAACACTGTTCGCTGTTGGCCATAGCCGGAATTATGGCCGCCAGCGAGAGGTCCTCACCAACAATGTTCGTGAGGGCCGACCTTTGTCCGTCCCACGCCTCACACACGGCCAAAGTATGATGCGCCGTGTCAGGGTCGCCGCTGGTGCAGTTTCGGCACCGGGGCTCCGATTCCACCCCCACTACCTCCCACAGGTACTTGGCGAAGCAGCCATGACCCGTGAGAAGTTGAGTGAGGTGATACGTTGGAGCCCCATGACCCCTCTCCACCCACTCGCGCAGGACGGGCCGAACGGCCCCCACGAGCAGTGTGCTGCTTCTAGTCGCAGCCAACCTATCGGCCCATTGCCGGAAGAGATCGTCGCGAGCCGCCTGTCTCCAGCGATCGATCTCCTCCGGAGCCGGCCGACCTCCAGCAATTCGCCGCATCAGGGCGCCCTCCTCATACACCCTCTTGAGGACGCCAGCCTCGAGATCCCAAGGGATACTACCCGCAATCAAGCACGCCGCCTCGTAAGAGACGGTGTGGTACGCTCGTGCAGCCCTCTGCGCGATGGCGCGCTGCGGACGTCGCAGCAGCGCAACATTTGCTGGGCAGAGGGCGTCCGCCCAGATGGGCGCCCCGTAGAGCGCCTTGGAGCGCACCACTCCATCGTAGAGACGGCGGCAGGCAGACCCCGGTCCCCCACTATTGGGCAGCAAGCGCGAGAGCATTCCGGCAAACGCCAGCAACTTTGGTTCCAGCTGCCGGAAATGCTCCGCGAACCGCCACCGACTGTCGAGGATGAGCCCGAGATATTTCAGGCTGCTCCCGACAGCGATGGCAGTGCCACCCACCACTATCGTCTGATCTCGAGGCGGCACCTTCCGAGGCCCATGAAAGAAGACGGCCTCGGATTTTTCGAGGGCCACCTTTAATCCGAGCGCCCCGATGCGGCGCACGACATGGGCGACGCCTGCCGTGGCGAGAACGGCAGCGTCACGGAACGAGGGGGCCCGCGCGGTGACTAGGGTATCGTCGGCGTAACAGAGTACACCGACCCCCCGAAGATTAGCACCGCGCAGGACCCAGTCATAACCTATATTCCACAGGAGCGGCCCAAGGACCGACCCCTGTGGAACACCACATGACATGCTTCGGCGGACCACCCCGTCTTGGGCCGGGTAGATGATGACCCGGTCCACGAAGTAGTCCGCAAGGACGCGCCTGAGGTACCACGGGACATTGTGGTACCTCAGCGCCTCAGCAATGGTCTCCCAGGGGAGGGTGTTGAAGGCGTTGGCTATATCCAGCGATACAGCCAACAACACCTCACCCCGGTCGACCGCTTCGTCTACGCCGTCCCGCAGCCGGGATATGGCGTCGAGAGTCGACCTCCCGCGACGGAAGCCGAACTGGCCGTCACTGAGGTTGGGCCCCGCCCCCTCAAGGTGATCGACGAGACGCGCAGCGAGCACCCGCTCAAAGAGCTTGCACATCTCGTCGAGCAAAACGATGGGGCGGTAGGCCGACGGCGACTCGGCAGGGCGCCCGTGCTTCTTAAGTAGCACGAGCTTGCCGGTCTTCCATCGTCGCGGCACTCTCCCCGACGCCACACACTCCGACATGAGGGACAGCGTCTCCTCCTCTAGTGCCGGCATGACCGTGGCAATAACCTTCCCAGGGATGCCGTCCGGGCCCGGGGCGCGATTTCTGGACTTGAGTGCCAACATCGCGACCCCTAATTCGGCCTCGGACACGGGAGGTATTGCCACTTCGTCTGCCGGCACCTGGCTTGGTGCCACCATCCGCGGTGGGACCCACTCCTCCCTCGCAGGGAAGAGGGAACTGACCACTCGGCCCAGAAGGTTCGGCTCGAGAGTCCTGGTGAGGGGAGGCGCCCATGGCTTGAGTTTCTGACTCACAGTCTTGTACGGGCGCCCCCACGGGTCTCGGTCGAGGCTCTCGAGCCACTCCCTCCAGGCCTCCTCCTTGGCGGCCTTGATCGCCGAGCTAAGGGCCTCACGGGCGGCCCTATACGCGGCGTGCAGCTGTTCTTCTCGGGCGAGGTCTCTGACAGCCCGCCTTCGGCTGCGGGTGTACTGCCTCTGGGCCGCGTAACTTGCGGTACGCAGCCCGGCTAGGTGGGGACGCCACCAGTACACCTGCCTCCGGGGCGGAATAGGCCTCGCCCTCTGCATCGCCGCGTCGCAGACGCGAGTCAGAGCTCCAGCGAGGTGCTCACATCTCGCGTCCACGTCTAGGCCGCTGTCATCAGCAGCCCACCGCTCGACGATAGCCGCCTCTTTGGCCAGCTCGCGGTCTAATGTTCCGAGTCGCCACCTTCCCCTGCCAAGGGGCGGTCGAGTTCCACACGAGCCGCTAGGTTAGGTTTTTTTTTTTTTTTTTTTTTTTTTTTTTTACGTGGTGGAATGCATTTACGCACTTCGCTCACCCCCCGCGGGGGCAGGGGGCTCGCTTCGTGTGGGACTCCTGACCGAAGCCAGACTACCCACTAAACCACCACGGTGTTCCTCCTTCGCCCAATCCGAGCCACGGGATAGAATGCTCACCGCGACTCGGCTAGGAACGCCCGCCCTGTTCGGCGGGCTCACTTCTCGGGGCCCCACCATCCCGGCCATCATGCCGATATGGTGGGGCCCGTCCTCCTCCTAAGAATGCGCCCCAGGAACACGTAGGGGCGCATTCCGCCACATTAGCATTGGGGCAGCGGGTCCCCCGACCCACCGCCCGTGGCTCCTCTCAGTTGGGGACGCGGGCAAATTGTGCTCGCCGGCGTCCCCTCGCCGGGGGCCTGCGGGGCGGGAGAGTGCGTCCAGCTCGCTCCCGCTCCCGCAAGGCCTCTCTCTTGGCCGCCATCACCTCGCTAGCATACGAGGCGACGGCGTCCCAACACTGTTCGCTGTCGCTCTTCCTGTCGCTCGGGAGCTTGGTCCCGGCACGACTCACTGTCACTAGCAATGTTAGACATTGTCCTGAAAAGGACAGTATCAAAAAACAAGTCAACCTCAACTGCCGCAAGATAAGCTACCGAGATTTAGTCACCCAACGTGCCACTCCGTTACGGTGGTCACGTTGGGGTCCAGGGCACACGACGGGGACGTACTCGATAGCTCTTGGGGCGTGCCCCCCGCTAGGTTAGGTTTTTTTTTTTTTTTTTTTTTTTTCGTGGTGGAATGCATTTACGCACTTCGCTCACCCCCCGCGGGGGCAGGGGGCTCGCTTCGTGTGGGACTCCTGGCCGAAGCCAGACTACCCACTAAACCACCACGGTGTTCCTCCTTCGCCCAATCCGAGCCGCGGGATAGAATGCTCACCGCGACTCGGCTAGGAACGCCCGCCCTGTTCGGCGGGCTCGCTTCTCGGGGCCCCACCATCCCGGCCATCGTGCCGATATGGTGGGGCCCGTCCTCCTCTTAAGAATGCGCCCCAGGAACACGTAGGGGCGCATTCCGCCACTTTAGCATTGGGGCAGCGGGTCCCCCGACCCACCGCCCGTGGCTCCTCTCAGTTGGGGACGCGGGCAAATTGTGCTCGCCGGCGTCCCCTCGCCGGGGGCCTGCGGGGCGGGAGAGTGCGTCCAGCTCGCTCCCGCTCCCGCAAGGCCTCTCTCTTGGCCGCCATCACCTCGCTAGCATACGAGGCGACGGCGGCCCAACACTGTTCGCTGTCGGCCATAGCCGGAATTATGGCCGCCAGCGAGAGGTCCTCACCAACAATGTTCGTGAGGGCCGTCCTTTGTCCGTCCCATGCCTCACACACGGCCAATGTATGGTGTGCCGTGTCAGGGTCGCCGCTGGTGCAATTTCGGCACCGGGGCTCCGATTCCACCCCCACCACCTCCCACAGGTACTTGGCGAAGCAGCCATGACCCGTGAGAAGTTGAGTGAGGTGATATGTTGGAGCCCCATGACCCCTCTCCACCCACTCACGCAGGACAGGCCGAACGGCCCCCACGAGCAGTGTGCTGCTTCTTGTCGAAGCCAACCTTTCGGCCCATTGCCGGAAGAGATCGTCGCGAGCCGCCTGTCTCCAGCGATCGATCTCCTCCGGAGCTGGCCGACCTCCAGCAACTCGCCGCATCAGCGCGCCCTCCTCGTACACCCTCTTAAGGACGCCAGCCTCGAGATCCCAAGGGATACTTCCCGCAATCAAGCACGCCGCCTCGTAGGAGACGGTGTGGTACGCCCGTGCAGCCCTCTGCGCGATGGCGCGCTGCGGACGTCGCAGCAGCGCTACATTTGCTGGGCAGAGGGCGTCCGCCCAGATGGGCGCCCCGTAGAGCGCCTTGGAGCGCACCACTCCGTCGTAGAGACGGCGGCACGCAGACCCCGGACCTCCACTGTTGGGCAGCAAGCGCGAGAGCATTCCGGCAAACGCCAGCAACTTTGGTTCCAGCTGCCGGAAATGCTCCGCGAACCGCCACCGACTGTCGAGGATGAGCCCGAGATACTTCAGGCTGCTCCCAACAGCGATGGTGGTGCCACCCACCACTATCGTCTGATCTCGAGGCGGTGTCTTCCGAGGCCCATGGAAGAAGATGGCCTCGGACTTTTCGAGGGCCACCTTTAATCCGAGCGCCCCGATGCGGCGCACGACATGGGCGACGCCTGCCGTGGCGAGGACGGCGGCGTCGCGGAACGAGGGGGCCCGCGCGGTGACTAGGGTATCGTCGGCGTAACAGAGTACACCGACTCCCCGAAGATTAGCACCGCGCAGGACCCAGTCATAACCTATATTCCACAGGAGCGGCCCAAGGACCGACCCCTGTGGAACACCACACGTCATGCTTCGGCGGACCACCCCGTCTTGGGCCGGGTAGATGATGACCCGGTCCACGAAGTAGTCCGCAAGGACGCGCCTGAGGTACCACGGGACATTGTGATACCTCAGCGCCTCCGCAATGGTCTCCCAGGGGAGAGTGTTGAAGGCGTTGGCTATATCCAGCGATACAGCCAACAACACCTCACCCCGGTCGACCGCTTCGTCTACGCCGTCCCGCAGCCGGGATATGGCGTCGAGAGTCGACCTCCCGCGACGGAAGCCGAACTGGCCGTCACTGAGGTTGGGCCCCGCCCCCTCAAGGTGACCGACGAGACGCGCAGCGAGCACCCGCTCAAAGAGCTTGCGATAGCCGCCTCTTTTGCCAGCTCGCGGTCTAGTGTTCCGAGTCGCCACCGCGGACCTTCCCCTGCCAAGGGGCGGTCGAGTTCCACACGAGGCGCCGAGGCGGGGGAGACGATGTCGAACCGGATGTAGCGATGGTCCGACGCGGTCTCCAACCCCCTGACGACCCGCCAGTTGTTGATACGACGGGCCAGGACAGAACTGGCGAACGAAAGATCGACAATCGATCTGCCCTGAGCCCGCACTAGAGTGTGGACCACCCCCTGGTTCAGAAGCACCAAGCCTTGGGACACCGCCCACTCCATCACCATCTCCCCCCGGTCATCAGTCTCCGGAGATCCCCACGCCCGAGAATGAGCGTTGAAATCCCCGGCCACCACAGCCGGGGTGGGGTGCACTTCCACCAGCAGAGCCCCGACCTCAAGGAGCAACTGCTCGAACTCGGCGAGGCTTCTACTAGGGGGACAGTACACCCCAACCACTGCAGCGCCACCCAGCGTGACGAGTACGCACCCACGACCCCTCCGCACTATGTCGAAGGGTGGGGCGGCTCGCTGGGCGACGATAGCCACCAAGCCGTTTTGGTCGCTGGCCCAGTTCGGGCTTTCGCGAACGTAGTACGGCTCGGCGACTACTGCCACTGTCGTCTGCCACTGCGCCATGGATTGGGCCAGAAGGTCCTGGGCATCGGCGCAGTGGTTGACGTTGGCCTGCAGTATGGAGATGGAATGTGCCATTACGATTGGGCGGTGTCCATCGCCTCCTCATTTTGCGGCAGGGTGGAGGATATTTTCGGTTCCGTCCCACCTGCTGCTCCGCCTTTTCTTGGGGCCGCCTTCTTACCGGAGGCCGCCTTCTTACCAGAAGACGTCTTGCACTCGCCGGACCCCAGCCGATGAGCGGACGCCTTCCCCGCCGCTGCACAGACGGGGCAACCGGGCTCCGCGGAGCAAGTGGCCGACTTGTGGCCGGCCTGCCCACAACGGAAGCAGAGCGCACTGCGGTCAATGTCCGCAGTGCACTTGGCCCCAACGTGCCCCGGCTCCAGGCAGCGGAAGCATCGGGCCGGTCTCGGGTCCAAGGTGGTCAGCCTGACCACTGACCACCCGACGAGTACCCGACGGCCGTCCCGCTAGGTTAGGTTAGGTTAGGTTAGGTTAGGTTTTTTTTTTTTTTTTTTTTTTTTTTTTTTTTTTTTTTTTTAATACTAGCGCCTTCGACCCATGTCGAAGCCTATCTATTCGTACATCATTCTAGCCTTCTAATTTCGCGAACTCAACCCTCTCAGGGTTCATGTATTGAACTAACTATTCTATCTATTATGCTATTATGTTTCTCGCTTTCATTCCGTCCCCTAGTAACATTCAATTTCTCACTTTTATGCTTCTCGTACATTCACGCTGAACCTTTCATACTTGGAAATTCGGGGAGGGAGGGGGGATGCATTAATCTTATATTTATTCAATTTTCTTTAAACTCTTACATTATGCAACACTATTTCTAAAAAATTATCTATACATATTACTTATTTTACATTTATTATCTACTTATATAAAACTACTCTCTAGACTATTCCTTACTACTATATGTCCTTCTTGTCGATACTTTTGCAAGTATCCATCCGAGGATCTCAAGCTCTATTCCTTGCAAGCACTACTTTTATAACTTTGTCCCAATACTCCAGAAAGTAGTCTCGATATTCTTTCGAAATTAACAGTGGTAAATTTTTAATGCTAATATCCAACTCAATTTTTTGTTCCAGGTCGTGTCGATCCCTGGCGTGGATCGGGCAGTGAACTAAAAGGTGGACGACCGTCTCGTCGACGCCCGGCTCACAGGCGCACGATGGGTCCCCCTTACACTTGAAACGATACAAGTATTCGGAGAACCCACCGTGCCCCGTTAGGAGCTGGGTCGTGGTGCCGGCGACCTCCATCTTCCGGACGACACTATATGCCTCCAGTGCGCAAGGGAAGAAAAGCTTGGTACCGGAAGCCGTGTGGCCAAGCCTGTACCTTTCGCTCCATTCGTGAAGCGAGGTCTGACGCAGACCCCGCTTCACGAATGAGACTGGGCACAGGCTATAGTGTGGCGCTATCTTCGACCGCAGAGCCGCCTCTTTGGCGAGCTGATCCGCTCGCTCATTGCCCTCCAACCCAGCGTGGGCCTTGACCCAGAACAAGGATATTTCCTTGCCCTGGGTCAATCCCCGCTTGATGGTCGTCCTGGCTTCAACAGCCAGTGGGTGGAGGGCGCGGTGATTTGTCACCGTCATGAGTGCGGCTCTGCTGTCGCTGAAAACGCCAAATGTGGCCGCGCCTCGCTTGAGGGCCTCACTGACCGCTTTGCATATGGCCAGGAGCTCTGCTTGGTAGACGGTGCAGTACGGGGAGAGAGCAAGTTTGAGAGTCTTAATTTCGGTGCCGTTATTCCAGATGGATAACGCAGCACCGACACGACCCTCAATCTTGCTCCCGTCCGTATAAATTTGTACTTGCGTCTGCGTTTTGACGCGCTCGAAATGTTCCTCGTCTACCAGACTTACGAACTCCAGGTTCATATGCTCCGCGGGGTGAGGAGCCTCAATTGCTCGGGCCATCCGCTCAACCTCTCTATCCTTCAACCATGACTGGGACACTCCTCTCTTGGCCTCGTATAACGAGGCCACCTCGCGAACTCTGAGGTCCAGAGGGAGCATTCCAGCCAGGATCAACCCCGAGTGTAGAGAGATTGTGCGGTAACCTTTGCAGAGCTTTTGAGCGAATCCGCGCTGCACCACATTCAGCTGCTTCCGAATACCAAGATTCTCCACCGCAGGACACCAGCTACTGGCCGCATATAGCACCGTCGGTTCCACCGCGGCGTTATAGATGGTCCGGATCACCTCGGGATGTAACCCCCAGCTGATCCGGGCCATCCGCGCCAACTTGTGGTAGATGCCGATCGCCTTTCTGCATACATTTGTGACGTGTGTGTTAAATGTGAGCTTGTCGTCGATGGTGAGCCCCAGGATTTTGATTTCCTTGGACAGTCCAATGTCTACCCCGCCCATGCTGAGGCGTGGGTCATCGTACTTAAGCCTCCGCGTGATTACCATCGCACAAGTTTTGTGCGGTGCGAATTTCAGCTTCATTCCGATGCCCCACTCCCGCACATGCTCGAGAGAGGCATTGGCCTGTCTCTCAATTTCCAAGGCGCTGTCCCCATCGAATACCAGCACCACATCGTCCGCGAATGCCTGTGCGTGAACTGCCCTATCTTTCAGCCGGTGTAAAAGGGGATCTAGTAAGAGGTTCCACAGTAGGGGTCCGCCAATAGAACCCTGGACGCATCCCTTCTCCGTAGGGCGTCTGCACTCCTCGCCCGCATACCTAACCCTTACCGCCCTGTCGCTAAGGTAACTGCTGATGACTCGTCTCAAATTCGCCGGACACTTCTCCTCCGCCAGTCTCACTTTTATGGCCGGCCACCATGCGCTATCAAAGGCGCCCTCTATGTCCAGGGACACCATAAGGACTATTCTCTTCTCAGCGAGCTTAGCCCTTATGTGACCCATAAGGTCATAGAGGGCGTCTTCGGTGCTTTTTTGTGGCACAAAGCCGTACTGGCGGGGGCTAATCGTCGGCAGTATGTAGAAGTTAAGACGAGTCACCAACATCCTCTCGTACACCTTCCCCAAGACGGGCAGTAGACCAATTGGCCTGTACGACTTGGGGACGGTGTACGAGTCCTTCTCTGGCTTCCTCAGTGCCACCACAACGGCTTCCTTCCATATCTTAGGAAAGTAGCCGTGGTGAAGGCACCGATTCAGCAGCTTCAGGAACAGCAAGGGGTTGGCCCTAATGGCGTGGGTGCAGATATCGGCTGTAAAGCCATCCGCCCCCGGAGCTTTTTTGGGATTGAACTTCTGAAGAGCATCGAAGAGTTCCGCAACCGTAAAAGGTGGGTCATCGTCATGATGACCCCTATCAACGTCTAGTTCCTTTGCCTTTTCTCGTACTCCTCGATGCTCCCCATTGTCCGCACTGACCCGATCTTCTGGGTAGAAGGTTCGGGCGAGCAACTCGGCCGAACCCTTGGCGTCCAGGTATGAACCATTGGCGACAAGGAGGGTGTCCTCCTCCCTCACTGTGGCCCTACCTATCACACGGTAAATTCCCTCCCAAAGTCCCTCCCTGTCCTGCTTTCCGCAGAAGTCCTTCCAACTCTCGACCTGTGCCTTTTTTACTTCACTCTCATACATCTCCTTTCGCTCTAAGTACTGCGCTATCACCCACTCCCTTCGGATCGGCGCAGCGTTCCTGATGCGACGCTTGTAGGTGACCATAGTCCTCCTTAAGTCGGCGAGTCTTTCCGACCACCACGGCGCACTGATCAACCCCCCCGGCTTCTTGACTGGGATGCTCTCTTTGCACGCGTCCTCGACTGCCCTCGTATACGCTTCGGCCAAGGCA
This sequence comes from Eilema sororculum, assembly GCA_914829495.1. Taxonomy (NCBI): domain Eukaryota; kingdom Metazoa; phylum Arthropoda; class Insecta; order Lepidoptera; family Erebidae; genus Eilema; species Eilema sororculum. The sequence continues at coordinate 23,634,636 of OU618549.1, forward strand.
TCAAGCTCATCGTTGTGTCTTGTTTCGCCTATCGCTATATTCGAGAGCAGTCGAGTCACATTGGCTTTGAAAGCATCCCAGTTTGCCCTGCGGGTGTTGTAGGCACGGGTCGTACGGCTAATGCTCGTACCTTTCGCCCTTACCAGGTTGAGGTTGAACGTAACACCGTTGTGGTCTGAGCTCGGCGTGAGGTTAATGTCCACCCTCCAAGCATCGATCCAGGCAATCGCATTGCTGGTGCAGGCCGTTATATCCACATAGCTGCAGTACCTTTGTCCACCTCTCACAGTGTCGAAAGTTGGAATGTTTCCGCTATTCAGGACATGGAGGTCCATTTCCTCTAACACTCCTCTCATCATTTCTCCTCTTTCATCTTCCTCATGGTGACCCCACCAGGTACTATGCGCATTGGAGTCCCCCCCAAAAACAACAAGCTGGGAACCTAGACTTCTCCTCACCTCTTTGAGCCGCTCTAAGTAGGGCCCCAGTGGTGCTGGCTCCGGCTCGAAGTAGAAGGACACCAGCGTGATCATCCAGGCACTGGTCCGGATCCCCACCACTATGATGTTATTAGTGGTGAGTTGCGGGTACTGTACGACGTCCACTGTCGGATCGAAGACGGCAATAGCCGCCTTCACAGTCCCTCCTCCTTGTCCAGTGTTCTGGAAGACCCTAACGCCCTGGTATGCCTTCATCTTTGCCAGGTTGCCTACGTAGGGCTCTTGTATGAGAGCGACCGTGGCTTTTCGCCTCGAGGCCTCGAGTATGAAGTCGTCGGTTGCCAGCTTCTTCTTCTGGAGGTTCACCTGCAGCATCCTGTAGGGGGTCACGTTCCCAGGGACAACATCAGCACCGGTACTGAACGGTGGACCTCGCTATGTTGTCCCATCTCTGTCTTACCGGGCACAGTTCACTATACACATTGTGCCCCGTGCTGCTGAGCTTCCCCCTCTGGCAGTTAATACAATTCGGCACTGCACCGGCAATGTAGTCGGGGCACTCGGCTCTCATATGGAGCCCCCCACAGTGACTACAGTGTGTTTGGTTGCCGGTGCAGAACTTCGCTGTATGTCCGTACCCTAGACATTTGGAGCATTGCACAAGTGGCGACTGATCCGCCACCCTTACGGGTTGGAGGTCTATGTGCAATCTCCCTATGTCCAGAGCACGGTTGTAAACTGCCGGGGAGACCCTCAGCACCACGTGGCACGTGTGCGGGTTCCTCGCCGTCCTGCGGTAGAGCACGGCCATCCTCGCCTGCTCTGGTGCCAAGTCGCGGAACACCTCACGGTTCCTTGACTTTACGGCCTTGAGCAGGTCGTCATCGCTGTGACTCCTGAGGACGCCGTACATGACGAGGAGTGGGTCCTTATTTTTTATTTCCTCAACGGCGAGGTCCCTTGCGTCTGCCAGTCGTTTCTGTGCCCTTTCCCTTTCACGCTCCGTTTTGTAACCGACTATCACTCTCCTATCTTTCGCCTTCCTTATATTCTCTACCATAACCCATTCTTCATCCTCATTCGCTACCTTTCTCAACTTCTCCATCACATGCTCGCTCGTATCCCTCGCATCCTTCGATGTGACGACTATGGAGTGTAGCGCCGCCCGCTCGGGGAGCTGCGCTCTCGAGCGGCCCGACGCCACACCCGCATACGTCGGCACTTCCTTTCTCTCTCTCTCTTTCTCCCTTTCATCCTGTCTTTCTATCTTCTCCTTTAGTTCATTCATCATCCTTCCATTCTCTCTAATTAACCTTTCATTCTCCTCTATTTTTCTAATTATCTTATCATTCATGCCATCACCGTGTGAGCACGGGGCAGAGGCCGGGGCGACGGGGGCCGGTGACCCCGTCGTCCCAGGGCTCCGCTCCGCCCGGTTCCTACTAGTCCCCGCGTCGGACCCGAACGCTTTAATATGCCGCTCCAATGCGGCGACCATTTCCTCTATCCTATGCTTTATTTCGGATTTTAGGTTGCGCGAAATCCCTACCTGCGCTTTGATAACCCGACAGCACCCTAGCATTTTTTCTAGTCGCACACTCGAGGACTGTCCGGGCAGCTTAGGCGAGGGGGGCAGGTGGACGGCCCCCTTTTCCAAGGCTTGCGAAGAGGTCCCGGCTACGCCCTGGATCCTCTCGATGCTCCTCCGGACAGTCCCCGACTGGCGCTTACCTACTACTTTCTCGGGGCTGCTGTCCAGCACAAAGGTCGAGTCCCTTTCACTCTGGCGGGGTTGGTCTTTGACGAGTGGCGAGCGAGATAGAGGCATTTTGGTGCGGGGAGGCGCGCGTTAAATTTAAAATGTAAAAATAAAAAGTGTAAAAATGTAAATTGTAAAAATGTATAAATTGTATAAATTGTAATTCAAATTTAATTGTCAATATAAAATATGTCAGTCAGTCGGTATGTAGATTTACTACTAATAATAATTAGCTGTCACAGTTAAAAATAAAATTGTAAATTGTAAATATAAAAATGTAGAACAATTAGTCCTATACTATGTATAACTACGCTAGTAGCTAGGTCACGCACAAGCTCGTCGTACGACGCGGCGGTGATGCACGATCTGGTCAGCTGCCGTGGCAGTCAGTATGCCTACGTGTGTGTTGTGTTGTGTTGTGTGCTGTGTAGTGTATGTGTCCCGGTGGGGTGTGTACTGTCTGTAGCCTGAGGCGTATGTGTGTTTCGTGTGTGTGGAGTAATGTGTATAGGTAGGTATAGGGGAAAAGTTAGTTTTTCCCTAGAAAAGTGAAAATTTATAAAAATCGCGGTTTCCTCAAAAACTACGGACCCCAGGCGGTCGTGTGAGGTACCTACGGAAAGGCCTCGTCGGCGGCCACACGGTGGTGCAAAAAGCAGTATAGGCTTTCCTGAAAAATTTAGAAAATAACGCCCAAAAACTGAAAAATGAATTAAAAATTTAGACTAAAAAGTTTATTATTGGGCGAACTGTACCACCTAGAAGAACGGGAACGGTACCGACGGACAGAGGGCGTCCCAGTGGACACGTTCCAATCGCCAGATGCACAGGTTACGACTGATGGTAAGCCAAAAACGAGGTGTTGAGTTTTAGTAGGTAGGTACTAAGTTGGCACTTCGCTCCCTCGGGAACACCTTGGAGTATAATCGCCTGAACGGCTCGGCGGTGTAGTTGCCGTCTCCCTTGAGCGTCCCTAGGTACTAGGCACCCCCTAGACCCTTTAAAAATTCGGAAACTAAAATAAAAATGAAAATTTAATAAACAACCTATGGAATCGACCTAATGATACCAAATACAGATGATGATGTATCCGTGTGGTATGTCGGAAGATAGGTAATGTATCCGCGCACTTGATGGTATACGACTAACACCGAGTTTCCGTAGCAAAAAAGTTAATAAAAATTAATTCAAAGTTAAAAAGCGGCGAAAATCCCTACTCGGCTGGCGAAATACGGTGTTGTGCTGCACAGGACTCGCCTGATCTACTCGTGTGTAGTATCAGAAGACGCGCAAAGTCGTCTCACACAATGTGGTCTAATTAGAATTTCAGCGGTCAGTACAAAATGTTTCGCAACAAGCAGATTCGCTGCTACAAAGTGTCGGAAAATCGCTCAATGTGATGTAAGTACAGGATTTTCTTGAAAATTAAATGAAAATTGTGAAAATTTATGGTCGCGCTGTGTAGACGGCAGCGTCCCGAATCCAATGATGTATATATTGCTATAGGTTATCAATGCTAATTAGCTGTATAAATTTTACAAAGTTCTAAATGCGGTTAATTATTATTATTTATGATGCCTTAAGGTAGACTTTGGTACCTATAGCCTGCACAGAATCGCGAATAACTCAAAAACTATAAGTCCTAGAGAGTCGCGCGTGGTACCGGCAGAAAGGTCTCGGCGAGCTCCTTAAGGATGTGCAATAAAAATTTGGAAAAGTTGTATAGGGGAAAAGTTAGTTTTTCCCTAGAAAAGTGAAAATTTATAAAAATCGCGGTTTCCTCAAAAACTACGGACCCCAGGCGGTCGTGTGAGGTACCTACGGAAAGGCCTCGTCGGCGGCCACACGGTGGTGCAAAAAGCAGTATAGGCTTTCCTGAAAAATTTAGAAAATAACGCCCAAAAACTGAAAAATGAATTAAAAATTTAGACTAAAAAGTTTATTATTGGGCGAACTGTACCACCTAGAAGAACGGGAACGGTACCGACGGACAGAGGGCGTCCCAGTGGACACGTTCCAATCGCCAGATGCACAGGTTACGACTGATGGTAAGCCAAAAACGAGGTGTTGAGTTTTAGTAGGTAGGTACTAAGTTGGCACTTCGCTCCCTCGGGAACACCTTGGAGTATAATCGCCTGAACGGCTCGGCGGTGTAGTTGCCGTCTCCCTTGAGCGTCCCTAGGTACTAGGCACCCCCTAGACCCTTTAAAAATTCGGAAACTAAAATAAAAATGAAAATTTAATAAACAACCTATGGAATCGACCTAATGATACCAAATACAGATGATGATGTATCCGTGTGGTATGTCGGAAGATAGGTAATGTATCCGCGCACTTGATGGTATACGACTAACACCGAGTGTCCGTAGCAAAAAAGTTAATAAAAATTAATTCAAAGTTAAAAAGCGGCGAAAATCCCTACTCGGCTGGCGAAATACGGTGTTGTGCTGCACAGGACTCGCCTGATCTACTCGTGTGTAGTATCAGAAGACGCGCAAAGTCGTCTCACACAATGTGGTCTAATTAGAATTTCAGCGGTCAGTACAAAATGTTTCGCAACAAGCAGATTCGCTGCTACAAAGTGTCGGAAAATCGCTCAATGTGATGTAAGTACAGGATTTTCTTGAAAATTAAATGAAAATTGTGAAAATTTATGGTCGCGCTGTGTAGACGGCAGCGTCCCGAATCCAATGATGTATATATTGCTATAGGTTATCAATGCTAATTAGCTGTATAAATTTTACAAAGTTCTAAATGCGGTTAATTATTATTATTTATGATGCCTTAAGGTAGACTTTGGTACCTATAGCCTGCACAGAATCGCGAATAACTCAAAAACTATAAGTCCTAGAGAGTCGCGCGTGGTACCGGCAGAAAGGTCTCGGCGAGCTCCTTAAGGATGTGCAATAAAAATTTGGAAAAGTTGTATAGGGGAAAAGTTAGTTTTTCCCTAGAAAAGTGAAAATTTATAAAAATCGCGGTTTCCTCAAAAACTACGGACCCCAGGCGGTCGTGTGAGGTACCTACGGAAAGGCCTCGTCGGCGGCCACACGGTGGTGCAAAAAGCAGTATAGGCTTTCCTGAAAAATTTAGAAAATAACGCCCAAAAACTGAAAAATGAATTAAAAATTTAGACTAAAAAGTTTATTATTGGGCGAACTGTACCACCTAGAAGAACGGGAACGGTACCGACGGACAGAGGGCGTCCCAGTGGACACGTTCCAATCGCCAGATGCACAGGTTACGACTGATGGTAAGCCAAAAACGAGGTGTTGAGTTTTAGTAGGTAGGTACTAAGTTGGCACTTCGCTCCCTCGGGAACACCTTGGAGTATAATCGCCTGAACGGCTCGGCGGTGTAGTTGCCGTCTCCCTTGAGCGTCCCTAGGTACTAGGCACCCCCTAGACCCTTTAAAAATTCGGAAACTAAAATAAAAATGAAAATTTAATAAACAACCTATGGAATCGACCTAATGATACCAAATACAGATGATGATGTATCCGTGTGGTATGTCGGAAGATAGGTAATGTATCCGCGCACTTGATGGTATACGACTAACACCGAGTGTCCGTAGCAAAAAAGTTAATAAAAATTAATTCAAAGTTAAAAAGCGGCGAAAATCCCTACTCGGCTGGCGAAATACGGTGTTGTGCTGCACAGGACTCGCCTGATCTACTCGTGTGTAGTATCAGAAGACGCGCAAAGTCGTCTCACACAATGTGGTCTAATTAGAATTTCAGCGGTCAGTACAAAATGTTTCGCAACAAGCAGATTCGCTGCTACAAAGTGTCGGAAAATCGCTCAATGTGATGTAAGTACAGGATTTTCTTGAAAATTAAATGAAAATTGTGAAAATTTATGGTCGCGCTGTGTAGACGGCAGCGTCCCGAATCCAATGATGTATATATTGCTATAGGTTATCAATGCTAATTAGCTGTATAAATTTTACAAAGTTCTAAATGCGGTTAATTATTATTATTTATGATGCCTTAAGGTAGACTTTGGTACCTATAGCCTGCACAGAATCGCGAATAACTCAAAAACTATAAGTCCTAGAGAGTCGCGCGTGGTACCGGCAGAAAGGTCTCGGCGAGCTCCTTAAGGATGTGCAATAAAAATTTGGAAAAGTTGTATAGGGGAAAAGTTAGTTTTTCCCTAGAAAAGTGAAAATTTATAAAAATCGCGGTTTCCTCAAAAACTACGGACCCCAGGCGGTCGTGTGAGGTACCTACGGAAAGGCCTCGTCGGCGGCCACACGGTGGTGCAAAAAGCAGTATAGGCTTTCCTGAAAAATTTAGAAAATAACGCCCAAAAACTGAAAAATGAATTAAAAATTTAGACTAAAAAGTTTATTATTGGGCGAACTGTACCACCTAGAAGAACGGGAACGGTACCGACGGACAGAGGGCGTCCCAGTGGACACGTTCCAATCGCCAGATGCACAGGTTACGACTGATGGTAAGCCAAAAACGAGGTGTTGAGTTTTAGTAGGTAGGTACTAAGTTGGCACTTCGCTCCCTCGGGAACACCTTGGAGTATAATCGCCTGAACGGCTCGGCGGTGTAGTTGCCGTCTCCCTTGAGCGTCCCTAGGTACTAGGCACCCCCTAGACCCTTTAAAAATTCGGAAACTAAAATAAAAATGAAAATTTAATAAACAACCTATGGAATCGACCTAATGATACCAAATACAGATGATGATGTATCCGTGTGGTATGTCGGAAGATAGGTAATGTATCCGCGCACTTGATGGTATACGACTAACACCGAGTGTCCGTAGCAAAAAAGTTAATAAAAATTAATTCAAAGTTAAAAAGCGGCGAAAATCCCTACTCGGCTGGCGAAATACGGTGTTGTGCTGCACAGGACTCGCCTGATCTACTCGTGTGTAGTATCAGAAGACGCGCAAAGTCGTCTCACACAATGTGGTCTAATTAGAATTTCAGCGGTCAGTACAAAATGTTTCGCAACAAGCAGATTCGCTGCTACAAAGTGTCGGAAAATCGCTCAATGTGATGTAAGTACAGGATTTTCTTGAAAATTAAATGAAAATTGTGAAAATTTATGGTCGCGCTGTGTAGACGGCAGCGTCCCGAATCCAATGATGTATATATTGCTATAGGTTATCAATGCTAATTAGCTGTATAAATTTTACAAAGTTCTAAATGCGGTTAATTATTATTATTTATGATGCCTTAAGGTAGACTTTGGTACCTATAGCCTGCACAGAATCGCGAATAACTCAAAAACTATAAGTCCTAGAGAGTCGCGCGTGGTACCGGCAGAAAGGTCTCGGCGAGCTCCTTAAGGATGTGCAATAAAAATTTGGAAAAGTTGTATAGGGGAAAAGTTAGTTTTTCCCTAGAAAAGTGAAAATTTATAAAAATCGCGGTTTCCTCAAAAACTACGGACCCCAGGCGGTCGTGTGAGGTACCTACGGAAAGGCCTCGTCGGCGGCCACACGGTGGTGCAAAAAGCAGTATAGGCTTTCCTGAAAAATTTAGAAAATAACGCCCAAAAACTGAAAAATGAATTAAAAATTTAGACTAAAAAGTTTATTATTGGGCGAACTGTACCACCTAGAAGAACGGGAACGGTACCGACGGACAGAGGGCGTCCCAGTGGACACGTTCCAATCGCCAGATGCACAGGTTACGACTGATGGTAAGCCAAAAACGAGGTGTTGAGTTTTAGTAGGTAGGTACTAAGTTGGCACTTCGCTCCCTCGGGAACACCTTGGAGTATAATCGCCTGAACGGCTCGGCGGTGTAGTTGCCGTCTCCCTTGAGCGTCCCTAGGTACTAGGCACCCCCTAGACCCTTTAAAAATTCGGAAACTAAAATAAAAATGAAAATTTAATAAACAACCTATGGAATCGACCTAATGATACCAAATACAGATGATGATGTATCCGTGTGGTATGTCGGAAGATAGGTAATGTATCCGCGCACTTGATGGTATACGACTAACACCGAGTGTCCGTAGCAAAAAAGTTAATAAAAATTAATTCAAAGTTAAAAAGCGGCGAAAATCCCTACTCGGCTGGCGAAATACGGTGTTGTGCTGCACAGGACTCGCCTGATCTACTCGTGTGTAGTATCAGAAGACGCGCAAAGTCGTCTCACACAATGTGGTCTAATTAGAATTTCAGCGGTCAGTACAAAATGTTTCGCAACAAGCAGATTCGCTGCTACAAAGTGTCGGAAAATCGCTCAATGTGATGTAAGTACAGGATTTTCTTGAAAATTAAATGAAAATTGTGAAAATTTATGGTCGCGCTGTGTAGACGGCAGCGTCCCGAATCCAATGATGTATATATTGCTATAGGTTATCAATGCTAATTAGCTGTATAAATTTTACAAAGTTCTAAATGCGGTTAATTATTATTATTTATGATGCCTTAAGGTAGACTTTGGTACCTATAGCCTGCACAGAATCGCGAATAACTCAAAAACTATAAGTCCTAGAGAGTCGCGCGTGGTACCGGCAGAAAGGTCTCGGCGAGCTCCTTAAGGATGTGCAATAAAAATTTGGAAAAGTTGTATAGGGGAAAAGTTAGTTTTTCCCTAGAAAAGTGAAAATTTATAAAAATCGCGGTTTCCTCAAAAACTACGGACCCCAGGCGGTCGTGTGAGGTACCTACGGAAAGGCCTCGTCGGCGGCCACACGGTGGTGCAAAAAGCAGTATAGGCTTTCCTGAAAAATTTAGAAAATAACGCCCAAAAACTGAAAAATGAATTAAAAATTTAGACTAAAAAGTTTATTATTGGGCGAACTGTACCACCTAGAAGAACGGGAACGGTACCGACGGACAGAGGGCGTCCCAGTGGACACGTTCCAATCGCCAGATGCACAGGTTACGACTGATGGTAAGCCAAAAACGAGGTGTTGAGTTTTAGTAGGTAGGTACTAAGTTGGCACTTCGCTCCCTCGGGAACACCTTGGAGTATAATCGCCTGAACGGCTCGGCGGTGTAGTTGCCGTCTCCCTTGAGCGTCCCTAGGTACTAGGCACCCCCTAGACCCTTTAAAAATTCGGAAACTAAAATAAAAATGAAAATTTAATAAACAACCTATGGAATCGACCTAATGATACCAAATACAGATGATGATGTATCCGTGTGGTATGTCGGAAGATAGGTAATGTATCCGCGCACTTGATGGTATACGACTAACACCGAGTGTCCGTAGCAAAAAAGTTAATAAAAATTAATTCAAAGTTAAAAAGCGGCGAAAATCCCTACTCGGCTGGCGAAATACGGTGTTGTGCTGCACAGGACTCGCCTGATCTACTCGTGTGTAGTATCAGAAGACGCGCAAAGTCGTCTCACACAATGTGGTCTAATTAGAATTTCAGCGGTCAGTACAAAATGTTTCGCAACAAGCAGATTCGCTGCTACAAAGTGTCGGAAAATCGCTCAATGTGATGTAAGTACAGGATTTTCTTGAAAATTAAATGAAAATTGTGAAAATTTATGGTCGCGCTGTGTAGACGGCAGCGTCCCGAATCCAATGATGTATATATTGCTATAGGTTATCAATGCTAATTAGCTGTATAAATTTTACAAAGTTCTAAATGCGGTTAATTATTATTATTTATGATGCCTTAAGGTAGACTTTGGTACCTATAGCCTGCACAGAATCGCGAATAACTCAAAAACTATAAGTCCTAGAGAGTCGCGCGTGGTACCGGCAGAAAGGTCTCGGCGAGCTCCTTAAGGATGTGCAATAAAAATTTGGAAAAGTTGTATAGGGGAAAAGTTAGTTTTTCCCTAGAAAAGTGAAAATTTATAAAAATCGCGGTTTCCTCAAAAACTACGGACCCCAGGCGGTCGTGTGAGGTACCTACGGAAAGGCCTCGTCGGCGGCCACACGGTGGTGCAAAAAGCAGTATAGGCTTTCCTGAAAAATTTAGAAAATAACGCCCAAAAACTGAAAAATGAATTAAAAATTTAGACTAAAAAGTTTATTATTGGGCGAACTGTACCACCTAGAAGAACGGGAACGGTACCGACGGACAGAGGGCGTCCCAGTGGACACGTTCCAATCGCCAGATGCACAGGTTACGACTGATGGTAAGCCAAAAACGAGGTGTTGAGTTTTAGTAGGTAGGTACTAAGTTGGCACTTCGCTCCCTCGGGAACACCTTGGAGTATAATCGCCTGAACGGCTCGGCGGTGTAGTTGCCGTCTCCCTTGAGCGTCCCTAGGTACTAGGCACCCCCTAGACCCTTTAAAAATTCGGAAACTAAAATAAAAATGAAAATTTAATAAACAACCTATGGAATCGACCTAATGATACCAAATACAGATGATGATGTATCCGTGTGGTATGTCGGAAGATAGGTAATGTATCCGCGCACTTGATGGTATACGACTAACACCGAGTGTCCGTAGCAAAAAAGTTAATAAAAATTAATTCAAAGTTAAAAAGCGGCGAAAATCCCTACTCGGCTGGCGAAATACGGTGTTGTGCTGCACAGGACTCGCCTGATCTACTCGTGTGTAGTATCAGAAGACGCGCAAAGTCGTCTCACACAATGTGGTCTAATTAGAATTTCAGCGGTCAGTACAAAATGTTTCGCAACAAGCAGATTCGCTGCTACAAAGTGTCGGAAAATCGCTCAATGTGATGTAAGTACAGGATTTTCTTGAAAATTAAATGAAAATTGTGAAAATTTATGGTCGCGCTGTGTAGACGGCAGCGTCCCGAATCCAATGATGTATATATTGCTATAGGTTATCAATGCTAATTAGCTGTATAAATTTTACAAAGTTCTAAATGCGGTTAATTATTATTATTTATGATGCCTTAAGGTAGACTTTGGTACCTATAGCCTGCACAGAATCGCGAATAACTCAAAAACTATAAGTCCTAGAGAGTCGCGCGTGGTACCGGCAGAAAGGTCTCGGCGAGCTCCTTAAGGATGTGCAATAAAAATTTGGAAAAGTTGTATAGGGGAAAAGTTAGTTTTTCCCTAGAAAAGTGAAAATTTATAAAAATCGCGGTTTCCTCAAAAACTACGGACCCCAGGCGGTCGTGTGAGGTACCTACGGAAAGGCCTCGTCGGCGGCCACACGGTGGTGCAAAAAGCAGTATAGGCTTTCCTGAAAAATTTAGAAAATAACGCCCAAAAACTGAAAAATGAATTAAAAATTTAGACTAAAAAGTTTATTATTGGGCGAACTGTACCACCTAGAAGAACGGGAACGGTACCGACGGACAGAGGGCGTCCCAGTGGACACGTTCCAATCGCCAGATGCACAGGTTACGACTGATGGTAAGCCAAAAACGAGGTGTTGAGTTTTAGTAGGTAGGTACTAAGTTGGCACTTCGCTCCCTCGGGAACACCTTGGAGTATAATCGCCTGAACGGCTCGGCGGTGTAGTTGCCGTCTCCCTTGAGCGTCCCTAGGTACTAGGCACCCCCTAGACCCTTTAAAAATTCGGAAACTAAAATAAAAATGAAAATTTAATAAACAACCTATGGAATCGACCTAATGATACCAAATACAGATGATGATGTATCCGTGTGGTATGTCGGAAGATAGGTAATGTATCCGCGCACTTGATGGTATACGACTAACACCGAGTGTCCGTAGCAAAAAAGTTAATAAAAATTAATTCAAAGTTAAAAAGCGGCGAAAATCCCTACTCGGCTGGCGAAATACGGTGTTGTGCTGCACAGGACTCGCCTGATCTACTCGTGTGTAGTATCAGAAGACGCGCAAAGTCGTCTCACACAATGTGGTCTAATTAGAATTTCAGCGGTCAGTACAAAATGTTTCGCAACAAGCAGATTCGCTGCTACAAAGTGTCGGAAAATCGCTCAATGTGATGTAAGTACAGGATTTTCTTGAAAATTAAATGAAAATTGTGAAAATTTATGGTCGCGCTGTGTAGACGGCAGCGTCCCGAATCCAATGATGTATATATTGCTATAGGTTATCAATGCTAATTAGCTGTATAAATTTTACAAAGTTCTAAATGCGGTTAATTATTATTATTTATGATGCCTTAAGGTAGACTTTGGTACCTATAGCCTGCACAGAATCGCGAATAACTCAAAAACTATAAGTCCTAGAGAGTCGCGCGTGGTACCGGCAGAAAGGTCTCGGCGAGCTCCTTAAGGATGTGCAATAAAAATTTGGAAAAGTTGTATAGGGGAAAAGTTAGTTTTTCCCTAGAAAAGTGAAAATTTATAAAAATCGCGGTTTCCTCAAAAACTACGGACCCCAGGCGGTCGTGTGAGGTACCTACGGAAAGGCCTCGTCGGCGGCCACACGGTGGTGCAAAAAGCAGTATAGGCTTTCCTGAAAAATTTAGAAAATAACGCCCAAAAACTGAAAAATGAATTAAAAATTTAGACTAAAAAGTTTATTATTGGGCGAACTGTACCACCTAGAAGAACGGGAACGGTACCGACGGACAGAGGGCGTCCCAGTGGACACGTTCCAATCGCCAGATGCACAGGTTACGACTGATGGTAAGCCAAAAACGAGGTGTTGAGTTTTAGTAGGTAGGTACTAAGTTGGCACTTCGCTCCCTCGGGAACACCTTGGAGTATAATCGCCTGAACGGCTCGGCGGTGTAGTTGCCGTCTCCCTTGAGCGTCCCTAGGTACTAGGCACCCCCTAGACCCTTTAAAAATTCGGAAACTAAAATAAAAATGAAAATTTAATAAACAACCTATGGAATCGACCTAATGATACCAAATACAGATGATGATGTATCCGTGTGGTATGTCGGAAGATAGGTAATGTATCCGCGCACTTGATGGTATACGACTAACACCGAGTGTCCGTAGCAAAAAAGTTAATAAAAATTAATTCAAAGTTAAAAAGCGGCGAAAATCCCTACTCGGCTGGCGAAATACGGTGTTGTGCTGCACAGGACTCGCCTGATCTACTCGTGTGTAGTATCAGAAGACGCGCAAAGTCGTCTCACACAATGTGGTCTAATTAGAATTTCAGCGGTCAGTACAAAATGTTTCGCAACAAGCAGATTCGCTGCTACAAAGTGTCGGAAAATCGCTCAATGTGATGTAAGTACAGGATTTTCTTGAAAATTAAATGAAAATTGTGAAAATTTATGGTCGCGCTGTGTAGACGGCAGCGTCCCGAATCCAATGATGTATATATTGCTATAGGTTATCAATGCTAATTAGCTGTATAAATTTTACAAAGTTCTAAATGCGGTTAATTATTATTATTTATGATGCCTTAAGGTAGACTTTGGTACCTATAGCCTGCACAGAATCGCGAATAACTCAAAAACTATAAGTCCTAGAGAGTCGCGCGTGGTACCGGCAGAAAGGTCTCGGCGAGCTCCTTAAGGATGTGCAATAAAAATTTGGAAAAGTTGTATAGGGGAAAAGTTAGTTTTTCCCTAGAAAAGTGAAAATTTATAAAAATCGCGGTTTCCTCAAAAACTACGGACCCCAGGCGGTCGTGTGAGGTACCTACGGAAAGGCCTCGTCGGCGGCCACACGGTGGTGCAAAAAGCAGTATAGGCTTTCCTGAAAAATTTAGAAAATAACGCCCAAAAACTGAAAAATGAATTAAAAATTTAGACTAAAAAGTTTATTATTGGGCGAACTGTACCACCTAGAAGAACGGGAACGGTACCGACGGACAGAGGGCGTCCCAGTGGACACGTTCCAATCGCCAGATGCACAGGTTACGACTGATGGTAAGCCAAAAACGAGGTGTTGAGTTTTAGTAGGTAGGTACTAAGTTGGCACTTCGCTCCCTCGGGAACACCTTGGAGTATAATCGCCTGAACGGCTCGGCGGTGTAGTTGCCGTCTCCCTTGAGCGTCCCTAGGTACTAGGCACCCCCTAGACCCTTTAAAAATTCGGAAACTAAAATAAAAATGAAAATTTAATAAACAACCTATGGAATCGACCTAATGATACCAAATACAGATGATGATGTATCCGTGTGGTATGTCGGAAGATAGGTAATGTATCCGCGCACTTGATGGTATACGACTAACACCGAGTGTCCGTAGCAAAAAAGTTAATAAAAATTAATTCAAAGTTAAAAAGCGGCGAAAATCCCTACTCGGCTGGCGAAATACGGTGTTGTGCTGCACAGGACTCGCCTGATCTACTCGTGTGTAGTATCAGAAGACGCGCAAAGTCGTCTCACACAATGTGGTCTAATTAGAATTTCAGCGGTCAGTACAAAATGTTTCGCAACAAGCAGATTCGCTGCTACAAAGTGTCGGAAAATCGCTCAATGTGATGTAAGTACAGGATTTTCTTGAAAATTAAATGAAAATTGTGAAAATTTATGGTCGCGCTGTGTAGACGGCAGCGTCCCGAATCCAATGATGTATATATTGCTATAGGTTATCAATGCTAATTAGCTGTATAAATTTTACAAAGTTCTAAATGCGGTTAATTATTATTATTTATGATGCCTTAAGGTAGACTTTGGTACCTATAGCCTGCACAGAATCGCGAATAACTCAAAAACTATAAGTCCTAGAGAGTCGCGCGTGGTACCGGCAGAAAGGTCTCGGCGAGCTCCTTAAGGATGTGCAATAAAAATTTGGAAAAGTTGTATAGGGGAAAAGTTAGTTTTTCCCTAGAAAAGTGAAAATTTATAAAAATCGCGGTTTCCTCAAAAACTACGGACCCCAGGCGGTCGTGTGAGGTACCTACGGAAAGGCCTCGTCGGCGGCCACACGGTGGTGCAAAAAGCAGTATAGGCTTTCCTGAAAAATTTAGAAAATAACGCCCAAAAACTGAAAAAATGAATTAAAAATTTAGACTAAAAAGTTTATTATTGGGCGAACTGTACCACCTAGAAGAACGGGAACGGTACCGACGGACAGAGGGCGTCCCAGTGGACACGTTCCAATCGCCAGATGCACAGGTTACGACTGATGGTAAGCCAAAAACGAGGTGTTGAGTTTTAGTAGGTAGGTACTAAGTTGGCACTTCGCTCCCTCGGGAACACCTTGGAGTATAATCGCCTGAACGGCTCGGCGGTGTAGTTGCCGTCTCCCTTGAGCGTCCCTAGGTACTAGGCACCCCCTAGACCCTTTAAAAATTCGGAAACTAAAATAAAAATGAAAATTTAATAAACAACCTATGGAATCGACCTAATGATACCAAATACAGATGATGATGTATCCGTGTGGTATGTCGGAAGATAGGTAATGTATCCGCGCACTTGATGGTATACGACTAACACCGAGTGTCCGTAGCAAAAAAGTTAATAAAAATTAATTCAAAGTTAAAAAGCGGCGAAAATCCCTACTCGGCTGGCGAAATACGGTGTTGTGCTGCACAGGACTCGCCTGATCTACTCGTGTGTAGTATCAGAAGACGCGCAAAGTCGTCTCACACAATGTGGTCTAATTAGAATTTCAGCGGTCAGTACAAAATGTTTCGCAACAAGCAGATTCGCTGCTACAAAGTGTCGGAAAATCGCTCAATGTGATGTAAGTACAGGATTTTCTTGAAAATTAAATGAAAATTGTGAAAATTTATGGTCGCGCTGTGTAGACGGCAGCGTCCCGAATCCAATGATGTATATATTGCTATAGGTTATCAATGCTAATTAGCTGTATAAATTTTACAAAGTTCTAAATGCGGTTAATTATTATTATTTATGATGCCTTAAGGTAGACTTTGGTACCTATAGCCTGCACAGAATCGCGAATAACTCAAAAACTATAAGTCCTAGAGAGTCGCGCGTGGTACCGGCAGAAAGGTCTCGGCGAGCTCCTTAAGGATGTGCAATAAAAATTTGGAAAAGTTGTATAGGGGAAAAAGTTAGTTTTTCCCTAGAAAAGTGAAAATTTATAAAAATCGCGGTTTCCTCAAAAACTACGGACCCCAGGCGGTCGTGTGAGGTACCTACGGAAAGGCCTCGTCGGCGGCCACACGGTGGTGCAAAAAGCAGTATAGGCTTTCCTGAAAAATTTAGAAAATAACGCCCAAAACTGAAAAATGAATTAAAAATTTAGACTAAAAAGTTTATTATTGGGCGAACTGTACCACCTAGAAGAACGGGAACGGTACCGACGGACAGAGGGCGTCCCAGTGGACACGTTCCAATCGCCAGATGCACAGGTTACGACTGATGGTAAGCCAAAAACGAGGTGTTGAGTTTTAGTAGGTAGGTACTAAGTTGGCACTTCGCTCCCTCGGGAACACCTTGGAGTATAATCGCCTGAACGGCTCGGCGGTGTAGTTGCCGTCTCCCTTGAGCGTCCCTAGGTACTAGGCACCCCCTAGACCCTTTAAAAATTCGGAAACTAAAATAAAAATGAAAATTTAATAAACAACCTATGGAATCGACCTAATGATACCAAATACAGATGATGATGTATCCGTGTGGTATGTCGGAAGATAGGTAATGTATCCGCGCACTTGATGGTATACGACTAACACCGAGTGTCCGTAGCAAAAAAGTTAATAAAAATTAATTCAAAGTTAAAAAGCGGCGAAAATCCCTACTCGGCTGGCGAAATACGGTGTTGTGCTGCACAGGACTCGCCTGATCTACTCGTGTGTAGTATCAGAAGACGCGCAAAGTCGTCTCACACAATGTGGTCTAATTAGAATTTCAGCGGTCAGTACAAAATGTTTCGCAACAAGCAGATTCGCTGCTACAAAGTGTCGGAAAATCGCTCAATGTGATGTAAGTACAGGATTTTCTTGAAAATTAAATGAAAATTGTGAAAATTTATGGTCGCGCTGTGTAGACGGCAGCGTCCCGAATCCAATGATGTATATATTGCTATAGGTTATCAA